>JAYJMM010000102.1:1252387-2504774 GCA_037349105.1 Limnomonas spitsbergensis | reverse complement strand
CCGGTACATTGAAAGGGCATTCGAGTGATCCTTCAGACTGACAGTGCAAAGGAAATGGCCCTGATGCTGACGTTAGGAGCTGGCCACACACTAAAATTGCCATCACTAATCACTCATCGTCTGCAACGGCGGGTTGAGCTGCAAGGCTACCGGCTCATGCGCTCCCTTAGCCGATGAAGGAGTGGGGCGGGGGCACCTTCTGCCACCTTGTATATAACGTAAGGCAATATCCAGTCCCATGTGGCCGTCAACCTCTCCGGCCGCCTGAATCGTTGCACTTGTGAGCGCCGCGCCAGCCATTGCCGACACCTGAAGCACACCAGCTATGCAGCCAATGTGCATGCTTGCTGGCCGGACGCTGCCCCCCCTATTCCCTACCACCGTTGCCAACCAGATAAGCAGGCATGGGCCGAGTCGTAATTGTCCATCAAATATCAAGGTTCAACAGAGTGGCATGAGAAAACAAAAAACCTACTGGCGTGTTTTTATCCATGCAACAAGGGGATACAAGTACCAGTATTTGTGACGGCAAAAGATACTCGGCCCCAAATCCCACCCGACCAAACCTGAAAAATTAGGAGTCATGCGTAGATACTCTTGATGTGATCAGCCTCTGAAAATAACACAAGGGTGTCATTTTCAGAGGCTGATCACATCAAGAGTATCTTCATGCATTGTGTCCAACATCCTCCTAGGTTTATGCACCTCAGCTTTCGAATGAGGCGGGACAATGGCGAGGGCTGTCATGATCCTTGCCCCGGCAGCCACGTAGGCTCTTCTGCTCCTTGACTGAAAGATTGGACGGATGAAGGCTGAGAACGACCTGTCCAACAATCGCATGCCGGAGCGTGGGCTGGACAGTACAGCCCTCGCGGAGCCGCCAGCTCCAAAGGCTTGCTGCACCAGCCGAACTTCAGCGTGGCTCAGGCTTTGGGATCTTTGCCTCAACGACGCCCTCAGCACCTTCCTCCAGCTTCCTCTTCAGGTTTCCCAGACCGGGCGGCCCCTCATTCGCTGGGTCAGCCGCCATGCTCCTGCCCGGCTGCTGCTTGGCCATTTCGTACATGCCCAACATTTGGTTGGTGATTGCTGTGAGGAGGGGAGGCATAATGAATGGGAGGGGAAAGATGGCTGTGAGGAGGGCGGGAATACGAAATTGAGATGTGAGAGATGGCTGTGAGAAGGAGGGTTAGAAAGGAGGAGAGGAATGCGAAATCGGGAGGGGAGGAGGGGGCTGCGAAATTGAGAGGGGTAGAGAGAAGAGGGGGGAAGCAAAATTGGGAGGGGTAGAGAGAACGGGGGGGGGGGGGCGGGGAGCGAAATTGGGAGTGGAGAGATGGCTGTTTTAAGGGAGCGGTAGAGAGAAGAGGAGGGGGGTGCGAAATGGGGAATGGAAGGAAGGGATGGCTATGAGAAGGGAGGCGTAGAGAGAAGGGAAAGAGGGGCGCGAAATGGGGAGAATTCTTGAGAGGGGGGGGGGGCAGACGGGAAGGGGAGGGGAGAGATGGCTGAGAGTGAGAAGAGGGGCAAGCTCTAATACAACCATCAAAAACCTTCCCTCAGCCCAACCATTCTGAAGCCAGACAGACATAGGGCTGAGATGTACTACCAGGCGCCTCATAGTCAAGGTTATTAATTTGTTGCACGTCAGCTACATTTCAGCTACATCCTCAAGGTAGGTGCCACCCAAAGATGGCTGCGTTCGACTAACCTCAGTAACAGACTGCTGTTGATTGCAAAGAGTTTGTGAAAGGCAATTTAGGAATCATTTTTTCCGGCATGAACATATTTGTAAATAGGATTCCTGACCTGCTGCTGAGCCTTCCCTTTGTACACTAAAGTACTGAACAGCTAGAGGAGGGTCCAGCACCCCCGCCCGCCCAGCTATACCATTCAGCCCAGAAAGGATCGCAAACGACCTTGCCCCTGGAACACACCCAACCGCTCAGGCACCCTGCACCCTGACAGGCTCACAAACAAACTACCTTGCCCCTGGAAAAAACCCAGCAGGCGCCCCACCCCCGAAAGACTCACAGATGACCGTGCCCGACGATATTTTGAAGTAAGAGAAGAAGTCGTGCGTCGCAACTCCCGTCTTTTCTCGGATCAACTACACAGGCACAACGAGCATGAGGCAGTGTTACGCTTCACCTACATTGCAACTCCCACCTCCTAACTGGTCAGATACACAGCATGGGAGAGGCACAGCATGCATAGCTGTGGTGATGAAGTATGGGAGGACGTCTGGCGTCGCAACTCCCGTCTTCTCACGGATCAGCTGCATACCCTCAACGAGCATGAGGCAGTGTTAAGCTTCAGCTACAATTCAGATACGATTCAGCTACGTCAAATCTCCCGCCTTCACGCAGATCAGCTGCACGGGCACCGAAGGCACGTGAGGCAAGTAAAGCAGGGAAATACGTATTATTTTCACAACTATTAATTAAGTTGTATTTTAACAAAAATATATTGCCTACACAAAGCAGCCACAATTCTGAAACATACAACAGGCATTATTTGCATGACAGGAGCCATTTTCAGCGAAACATATCTTGCCAGGGTAAATTGATGGATACTGACAATTGATCCAAATGGCTGAAGAGGACACACCGTAACCCAGCCCAGCGCCCCCCTGACTCACATCCTCGAGGCCTCGGCCAACTAGGTGCTTATTGATTTCATTCGCGAGGTAGATGGCTCCCAAGGCCACTTTTTCTGAATCGAATTGGAGGCTGAGCGTCGTCCGGAAGCTGCGGGATGCCAAGGTGCAACATAGCGGGTAAAAAGGAGGCAGCGCGTAAATTTTCACACTTTCAGGAATTGAGCACCAGGCACAAACAGGTACGTCAAACAGGAGTGTGTGGGGGCAAGTGAGGGGATAAGAGGGGTGGGGGTAGGACGCTAGGAGCAAGGTTTGCCATGCAGATTTCAAAAACTTCAACCACACCGTGGTCGTAAAAGTTGCGTGGGACCAGCAAGGAGCCATAGACCGTAGCAAAGGGGGGTGGGGGCCCAAGCGTCAAATTTGGGGTCCCAACAGGTAACTGGCTCCCCCCCTTCGGGGGTAGTTCCTTACACACACACACACACAACCGACCATTGTTTGCTTCAGCTCAAATACTGCCGCACTTCAGTCTATGGCTGGGGAGGGGGAGGTTGCAACAAGCCATGCTGCTTGAGCCATCAGACGTAGGCCTGTCATGGCTTGATCCCCATGAGCCCTCTGTATGCCTAAGTAGTGCACGCAAAAATGCATACAGCAGACTCTCCCCATCCCTAGAACTGCGACGTAATATTTCCATATTGCCCTTTACGCTGAACCCATCCTCAGTTTCTCATCTTCATCCTAAATACGCCCTCACTTAAACCCTCGAACATCCTCTCACCTGCGCCCCCCACACACTCTCTAGGAACCCCTCACCCCCTCTTGTAGCATCCCAGGATGCCGGGATGCTACTGTGTCTAAGGCTATACACATGTACATGCTTTACATCTTTATAATGGACAGCGTATTGTATCTTGAGGACAGGTTGAGGAGACGCTGACAGTACTGAGCGAGGCGGGGCTCTTTACACCCTGCTTCACACCAGAATACTCTAATCCATATTGAACATTATAAAAGCTACACTTCTCACCTGTCGTTGACAAGGCTCCATGCGTTCTGCGGGATGCTCCTGAAGTCCTTGTGACCCAGCCCCCCTGCAGGGTCATTGGACATCATGTCCAGCTTGCCCAGCTCCATCAACACCGCTGAGTGCGGGTGCTGGATATTGAGGTCAAAGCCGAGGGTGTACAGCACCGCCCTCTCCGCCATCAGCACCTGGGAATCACAGCGATGCATCGTGCCCTCCATTCAATAAGGGTGGTGGTCTGCGGAAATTTGAGGTCAAAGCTGAGGGTGTACAGCACCGCTTGCTCTGCAATTAGCGCCTAGAGAGGGAGAGGGAGAGGGAGAGGGAGAGGGAGAGGGAGAGGGAGAGGGAGAGGGAGAGGGAGAGGGAGAGGGAGAGGGAGAGGGAGAGGGAGAGGGAGAGGGAGAGGGAGAGGGAGAGGGAGAGGGAGAGGGAGAGGGAGAGGGAGAGGGAGAGGGAGAGGGAGAGGGAGAGGGAGAGGGAGAGGGAGAGGGAGAGGGAGAGGGAGAGGGAGAGGGAGAGGGAGAGGGAGAGGGAGAGGGAGAGGGAGAGGGAGAGGGAGAGGGAGAGGGAGAGGGAGAGGGAGAGGGAGAGGGAGAGGGAGAGGGAGAGGGAGAGGGAGAGGGAGAGGGAGAGGGAGAGGGAGAGGGAGAGGGAGAGGGAGAGGGAGAGGGAGAGGGAGAGGGAGAGGGAGAGGGAGAGGGAGAGGGAGAGGGAGAGGGAGAGGGAGAGGGAGAGGGAGAGGGAGAGGGAGAGGGAGAGGGAGAGGGAGAGGGAGAGGGAGAGGGAGAGGGAGAGGGAGAGGGAGAGGGAGAGGGAGAGGGAGAGGGAGAGGGAGAGGGAGAGGGAGAGGGAGAGGGAGAGGGAGAGGGAGAGGGAGAGGGAGAGGGAGAGGGAGAGGGAGAGGGAGAGGGAGAGGGAGAGGGAGAGGGAGAGGGAGAGGGAGAGGGAGAGGGAGAGGGAGAGGGAGAGGGAGAGGGAGAGGGAGAGGGAGAGGGAGAGGGAGAGGGAGAGGGAGAGGGAGAGGGAGAGGGAGAGGGAGAGGGAGAGGGAGAGGGAGAGGGAGAGGGAGAGGGAGAGGGAGAGGGAGAGGGAGAGGGAGAGGGAGAGGGAGAGGGAGAGGGAGAGGGAGAGGGAGAGGGAGAGGGAGAGGGAGAGGGAGAGGGAGAGGGAGAGGGAGAGGGAGAGGGAGAGGGAGAGGGAGAGGGAGAGGGAGAGGGAGAGGGAGAGGGAGAGGGAGAGGGAGAGGGAGAGGGAGAGGGAGAGGGAGAGGGAGAGGGAGAGGGAGAGGGAGAGGGAGAGGGAGAGGGAGAGGGAGAGGGAGAGGGAGAGGGAGAGGGAGAGGGAGAGGGAGAGGGAGAGGGAGAGGGAGAGGGAGAGGGAGAGGGAGAGGGAGAGGGAGAGGGAGAGGGAGAGGGAGAGGGAGAGGGAGAGGGAGAGGGAGAGGGAGAGGGAGAGGGAGAGGGAGAGGGAGAGGGAGAGGGAGAGGGAGAGGGAGAGGGAGAGGGAGAGGGAGAGGGAGAGGGAGAGGGAGAGGGAGAGGGAGAGGGAGAGGGAGAGGGAGAGGGAGAGGGAGAGGGAGAGGGAGAGGGAGAGGGAGAGGGAGAGGGAGAGGGAGAGGGAGAGGGAGAGGGAGAGGGAGAGGGAGAGGGAGAGGGAGAGGGAGAGGGAGAGGGAGAGGGAGAGGGAGAGGGAGAGGGAGAGGGAGAGGGAGAGGGAGAGGGAGAGGGAGAGGGAGAGGGAGAGGGAGAGGGAGAGGGAGAGGGAGAGGGAGAGGGAGACTTGATGTGCGTTCGATTAGGAAAGAGTGTGTGGCCTTCAGGTTCAAGCGTTGCTTCCTCATAGCTAATACATAATAACATACCGTAATTGGAAACCATCAACCATCACGTCCTGGGGAGCGGATTTCGAATGCCACCTGTTCAGCCTAGCACCTGATAAAATTACCAATACTGAGCAACTCACAAAGAGAAAAACGAACATATTTTTGCCTGAGCCGACCCAGACGGCAGGGGGAGTGCATAGTGGGCCATTGGGAAGCACATGGAGACCCAGGCAGATGGCAGGCCAGGTGGCTGTGTGCGCCTGTAGACTAATCAGCTCAGCAGCCCGGGCCAACCCCTCCCCACACTCACCTCCTCCTTCATCTTCTCTATGTAGTCCTTGCACACCTTGCTCTCCTGCACACACAGTCATGCGCCTTGTCATGCCAGCCATGCGTCTTGTCACACCAGCCATGCAGTCTGCACACACAGCCATGCATCCGGTCACACCAGCCGTGCAGTCTACACACACAGCCATGCATCCAGGCACACACAGCCATGCAGTCTGCACACACAGCCATGCATCCTGTTACACCAGCCATGCAGTCTTCACACACAGCCATGCATCCTGTCACACAAGCCATGCAGTCTGCACATACAGCCATGCATCCTGTCATTCAACATGCCAACAACACCACAGAGGGCCCCACATGCATAGCCATCCACATGTCCTTGAAGTTTGCCTAGATGCACACAGCATCTAGCAGGTATCATAACGTAAGGCACCAAGAGTACCTGGCTCGCCTTTTGGCTTTAAAAAGACATTATAAAAGATGGCAAAATTAAGTTCAAACTCCTAAAATGTATTATGTTCCATGGCAGCAGCAGTCCTCAAAAGGGCAACACACCCTGAACCCTCAATTTCCGCAACATTGACACTTCTCTCAAAGCGCGTCTCCATGTACCCTGCAACATCCTAAGACCTACCGGTGCAACACCATTAACCCTACAACACCTTGAACCCTACCGGTGCAACACCATTTACCCTGCAACACCTTGAGCTGTGCAAGTTCAACATCTTGAACCTTGCAACACCCTGACCCCTGCAACTGTAACATCTTGAACCCGACAACACCCTGAAACCTACCAGTGCAACACCCCCAACCCCGCCCCTGCGACATCTGCGCACCACATCTTTCAACATCTCAGTCATCTTGACGTCGTGCGCAAGCCGTAGCCGCTCACAATGGAGCACCACATCCTTGATGGGCTTCGGGGACTCCTGGACCTTGGCAGCTAGGTGCAGGCAGGCCATGGCTATCAGCTGCGCAGGGGGCCGAAGGAGGAGAATGTTAGAAGGGTGGACCGAAGAGACAAAACGTGACAAGTGGACATGAAGCAGTGATAGTTTCAGTGTATCTCACAACCCTCGGATGGCAACTGGGCAGGCAGGTGCAGGCCGGCCATGGCTAACAGCTGCAGGGGGGGAGAAGGGTGGACGGAGGAGACAAAACGTGACTAGCGGACATGAAGCAGTGATAGTTTCAGTGTATCTCACAACTCTCGGATGGCAACTGGGCAGGCAGGTGCAGGCCGGCCATGGCTAACAGCTGCAGGGGGGGGAGAAGGGTGGACGGAGGAGACAAAACGTGACTAGCGGACATGAAGCAGTGATAGTTTCAGTGTATCTCACAACTCTCGGATGGCAACTGGGCAGGCAGGTGCAGGCCGGCCATGGCTAACAGCTGCAGGGGGGGGAGAAGGGTGGACGGAGGAGGCAAAACGTGACTAGCGGACATGAAGCAGTGATCGTTTTAGTGTGCCTCATAACCCTCGGAGGACAGCTGGGCAGACAGGTGCAGGCCGGCCATGGCTAACAGCTGCAGGGGGGGGAGAAGGGTGGACGGAGGAGGCAAAACGTGACTAGCGGACATGAAGCAGTGATCGTTTTAGTGTATCTCACAACCCTCGGATGGCAACTGGGCAGGCAGGTGCAGGCCGGCCATGGCTAACAGCTGCAGGGGGGGGAGAAGGGTGGACGGAGGAGGCAAAACGTGACTAGCGGACATGAAGCAGTGATCGTTTTAGTGTGCCTCATAACCCTCGGAGGACAGCTGGGCAGACAGGTGCAGGCAGGCCATGGCTAACAGCTGCAGGGGGGGGAGAAGGGTGGACGGAGGAGGCAAAACGTGACTAGCGGACATGAAGCAGTGATCGTTTTAGTGTGCCTCATAACCCTCGGAGGACAGCTGGGCAGACAGGTGCAGGCCGGCCATGGCTAACAGCTGCAGGGGGGGGAGAAGGGTGGACGGAGGAGGCAAAACGTGACTAGCGGACATGAAGCAGTGATCGTTTTAGTGTGCCTCATAACCCTCGGAGGACAGCTGGGCAGACAGGTGCAGGCAGGCCATGGCTAACAGCTGCAGGGGGGGGAGAAGGGTGGACGGAGGAGGCAAAACGTGACTAGCGGACATGAAGCAGTGATAGTTTCAGTGTATCTCACAACTCTCGGATGGCAACTGGGCAGACAGGTGCAGGCCGGCCATGGCTAACAGCTGCAGGGGGGGGAGAAGGGTGGACGGAGGAGGCAAAACGTGACTAGCGGACATGAAGCAGTGATAGTTTCAGTGTATCTCACAACTCTCGGATGGCAACTGGGCAGGCAGGTGCAGGCCGGCCATGGCTAACAGCTGCAGGGGGGGGAGAAGGGTGGACGGAGGAGACAAAACGTGACTAGCGGACATGAAGCAGTGATAGTTTCAGTGTATCTCACAACTCTCGGATGGCAACTGGGCAGGCAGGTGCAGGCCGGCCATGGCTAACAGCTGCAGGGGGGGGAGAAGGGTGGACGGAGGAGACAAAACGTGACTAGCGGACATGAAGCAGTGATAGTTTCAGTGTATCTCACAACCCTCGAATGGCAACTGGGCAGACAGGTGCAGGCCGGCCATGGCTAACAGCTGCAGGGGGGGAGAAGGGTGGACCGAGGAGGCAAAACGTGACTAGCGGACATGAAGCAGTGATAGTTTCAGTGTATCTCACAACTCTCGGATGGCAACTGGGCAGACAGGTGCAGGCCGGCCATGGCTAACAGCTGCAGGGGGGGGAGAAGGGTGGACCGAGGAGGCAAAACGTGACAAGCGGACATGAAGCAGTGATAGTTTCAGTGTATCTCACAACTCTCGGATGGCAACTGGGCAGACAGGTGCAGGCCGGCCATGGCTAACAGCTGCAGGGGGGGGAGAAGGGTGGACCGAGGAGGCAAAACGTGACTAGCGGACATGAAGCAGTGATAGTTTCAGTGTATCTCACAACTCTCGGATGGCAACTGGGCAGGCAGGTGCAGGCCGGCCATGGCTAACAGCTGCAGGGGGGGAGAAGGGTGGACCGAGGAGGCAAAACGTGACTAGCGGACATGAAGCAGTGATAGTTTCAGTGTATCTCACAACTCTCGGATGGCAACTGGGCAGACAGGTGCAGGCCGGCCATGGCTAACAGCTGCAGGGGGGGAGAAGGGTGGACGGAGGAGGCAAAACGTGACAAGCGGACATGAAGCAGTGATAGTTTCAGTGTATCTCACAACTCTCGGATGGCAACTGGGCAGACAGGTGCAGGCCGGCCATGGCTAACAGCTGCAGGGGGGGAGAAGGGTGGACGGAGGAGACAAAACGTGACTAGCGGACATGAAGCAGTGATAGTTCTAGTGTGCCTCATAACCCTCGGAGGACAGCTGGGCAGACAGGTGCAGGCAGGCCATGCGCCCATGCCACCATCTGCAAAAGCAGCGAGGTAAAAGAGAGGTGCTCATTCCAGTATACACCAGGCTAACATCAGCAAGCTGCTGGGCCGCCACCACCGGGCTCTTGGGGAGCAAACAATGATTAGCTTACGCCTGGCAGCACCGGCAGCATGGTCTGCTACACCAGGCGCCCAGCTACCCAAAGGAAAAAAATATATTTTACAGGGTACCCGGTACCCTTCCTTCATCGGCTGCCACCCCTCTTTCTTGGGTGCCCCCCTTCCTTGGGGCCCCCCCAAAGGAGGGGCCCTCAGCCATATGCCATGATGCAGCTAAATTGTGTAGCTGAGGTACCCTCCATCAAAACGCGCCCAGTCGGCTGAACGTGTGGCAGCTGATGGGAGTGCAAGGCCCAAGGTGACCAAAAACGCATGCGCGTGTCTAAGTTGTATAGATATATTCATGCAGCATGGTGGCTCACTGTAAGACCTCGATATCAGAGTCATGCAGCATGCCTGCTGGCTGCAAGGCCTCAGAATCCAAAGAATTCAGAGAATGCAAACCTCGGAATCCAAAGGAGTCAGGAAGGTGCTGACGTGAAACAAAGACACTCCGCCAGGACTCCCTGGTACCTCGAGGGCTTTACGGGCCTAGCTGATTAACATGGCCCAATGAGGAGAGGTCTCACATGGTTTTGACATGAGTGCAAATCCCCTCCACCAGGATGCGCGACGCATGCTGAATTCGCTTGGTGCAGGCCCCTCCTACCGGGCTGCAAGGCCTCAGAATCCAAAAAGTCAGGAAGGTGCTGACGTGAAACAGAGACACCCCCACTAGGGCTCCCTGGTACCTGGAGGGCTTTACAACAGTGTTTTTTATGAGCCTTCGATGGGCCATGCTCAGCCTCCCCTGGGCCGATTGACACCAAACCTGGACCAGCCTCCGGCCGGTGGCCTTGGCAGCAGGGCTGGCCGAGCCAGGGGCTGGTGGCCGTAGGCTACAGTGTAGCTAAGATGTAGCTGAAAGTGATGCGGTAACCACTGCAAAAAACACTGCTTTGCAGACCTGGCTGATTAACATGGCCCAATGAGGAGAGGTCTCACATGGTTTTGACATGAGTGCAAATCCCCTCCACCAGGATGAGCGACACATGCTGAATTCGTTTGGTGCAGGCCCCTCCTACCATGCTGAACAAGCCGCTAATTATTTCAATATTTGCTCCAGTCCATGGACATGCTGATTCACAAGGCCCAATGATCAGGGGTGCAAATCACGGAGGTGCAAATTCCCTCTACCAGGCCGTATGACCCACAGCTTTCGTAATGGCCCCAGGCATCTGGATGGCATCAAATGTGTAACAATCTCACAGAGCACAATGATCAAACAATACAATCACAGGGTTGCTAATCCCCTGGCTGCACGACGTACGCTGTATTTGTTCTGGTGCATAGACTTGCGCGAATAGAAGCGATGACACAGCAACGCAGCGGTGGAAAGACCCCATGCAGGCCTACACGAGGAATTCAGAGGAGGACTTCAAAATTAAATCGTAGTGTTTGGAGGTAAATCAAAAGAAAAACACAGAAGCACACAGGTTAACAGTTCATAGAAAGGCATGCGGGCAGTGTTGTTGTGTGCTGGGGTGTCATTCATAACAAGGGGGAGATTTAGGGACTCTTCGAGATTGTAAGTGGTGATGCGGCAGCACAACTGCGGACAGTCACCAGGCAGGCCTTCGAGCATCCTTGTTGTGTGCTGGCTGTAATTCATGATGGAGGCAAAGGTTTGCTGAAGAGCTTTATGAGTGAGTGTAAATGTGCCATACACACAACTGGCTCGCAATGTGCACGGCATGCAGCCGCTGCCTACATAGCCATACGCATGGATATGGTAGCATGGTCACAACATCATAGACAGGCATGCACATGGCTGATGATGCATGGCAGTGGCCTCATGGACAGGCATGCACATGGCTGATGATGCATGGCCGTGGCCTCATAGACAGGCATGCGAATGGCTGACGATACATGGTCATGGCAGGCATGTACATGGCTGATGATGCATGGCCGTGGCCTCATAGACAGGCATGCAAATGGCTGACGATACATGGTCATGGCAGGCATGGACATGGCTGATGATGCATGGCCGTGGCCTCATAACAGGCATGCACATGGCTGATGATGCATGGTCATGACCTCATAGACAGGCATGCACATGGCTGATGATACATGGTCATGGCTGGCATGTACATGGCTGACGATGCATAATCATGGCCTCATAGACAGACATGCATATGGCTGATGATGCATGGTCATGGCCTCATAGACAGACATGCACATGGCTGATGAGTGATGATGCATGGTCATGGCTGGCATGTACATGGCTGACGATGCATAATCATGGCCTCATAACAGGCATGCACATGGCTGATGATGCATGGCAGTGGCTTCATAGACATACATGCACATGGCTGATGATGCATGGTCATGACCTCATAGACAGGCATGCACATGGCTGATGATACATGGTCATGGCTGGCATGTACATGGCTGACGATGCATAATCATGGCCTCATAGACAGGCATGCACATGGCTGATGATGCATGATCATGGCCTCATAGACAGGCATGCACATGGTTGATGATGCACATGGCTGATGATAGACGGGTATGCTCATGGCGATACAGCACGTTGGCATTATGTTAAACGGTGAGTACGGTACCTTGCCGAGCAGACGGCCAGAGGTAACTCCGCATGGATGCATCAGAATCAATGTGGATGCATCAGAGTCTTGATGCACAGCCCCTTGCGTTGTGTACACTGCCTGCAATGTGCTTACACTTTCAGCGCCAGGCCAGCCTTGTTTATGAGCATCAAGTACTTCCGCCGAATGTTCTTCTGCATCGCGGCGTCGTAGCCGTCCCTCTTGGAGGCGTCTGTTCTGTCGAGCTCTTTAAGGTCGAGATATTTCCAATTGCTGGGCCGCTGCGACGTGTTGAGGATTTCGTTTTGCTCCTTCTCCATGGCCTCCTCCTTGGTGAGAAGGCGCTCACCAGCTCCCCTGTGCCCTCCCATGGAGGACATTAAGATTGGATAGTCGTGAAGGCCTCACGGATTCGTATATTCTGAACTCCACGCGGGTGAGCTGTGTTAAATGTGCATATGTAACGGCTTATCACGGAGTGACACGAGCTAATGCATCATGGTGCCTCGGCTATATATCAAAACACATGCCTGTTCAGCCGGGCCTATAGACGACCGTGGCATGCGAAAGACAAAAGCGTCCTGGGGATTCGGAGCCTGGGACCCGAGAGGGGATCTATGACCCAGCATCGGCATAGGGCCTCCTGCGATCCATTAGCCTCTGAGTGCAGCTGCATGCATCAAGCTTTTGGATGCGGCCGTAGTCAACTGATCAGGATTTTTAATCTCAGGCCATGGGATCGCGGCACGTCCCCTCCCGCCTCTTGGGTCTACTTCTCCTCCGCTCTGTGCCCAAATCCCAGAGCACTTCTTGTTGTCTTATCAGTCTGGGCCAGCTCTCGTCACGAGCAGCATCAACGGAGAAATACCGAGATCTTGATGCGGCAGCGTCTTCAGGTTCCCGATCTCACCACGGATGGTGCTCGCGGTTGTATGATGCACAAGCAGCGGAACAGAAATCTGCATCGCCATCGGCCCTGGTTCAAGGCTGCAGGTCGAACCGGACGCACTGCCTGAAGCCCGCGCAAGAAACGGGGATCGGCGGAATCGGCCCCCCGCAAGCTCTACGACTTTTCGCTAAGGCAGCTAGGCCTGACGCAGGAGCCCCAGTCACATCGAGGCCTGTAGCAGCAGCATCAGCCATACCCAGGCCCGCGGCAGTACCAGCTGAACCACAGGTTCGACCCCCTTGCACTCAACAGATGCTGCTGCCGGCTGATTGGGGCTCCTATCACTTCATGCATTACAACTGACAGGTGCAGTCAACCAGCCGCTGGGCTGCCATGGGGTCACTGCTCAACCAGTCATGCTACCTTACCTGTTGCATGGCATGTTCATCGAAGAACATGCCATGCAACAAACTTCATGCAAAACACATTGTGACAGTGATGTTGGCTGAGAGCTGAGCAGCACATACCATGCATCAAACCTCACGCAGCACTTCGGCAGAGCCCCGCCGGGCGGCCCGTGTGTGTATGCAAGGGCAGGGCAGGCAGTGTTTCTTTTTTCATGACTCAGCTACATGTCAGCTACACTCCAGCCTCTGGCTGGAGGCCCTATTTGGGGCCAGCTATGCTGCCTTGGCCACCAGTCGTAGGCCAGTCCAGCTTTGGTCGCAATCGGGCCTTTGTGGCTGTGGGGCGGCCTGCCAAAGGTGGACTCGTGGCCGAAAAAATAAACACTAGGGCAGGCTTGAACTGCCAGGTTTCATCTCACACATTAACAGCTTTCTCCGGGCAGCAAGTTGAAAGCGAGTGATACTTGTATGCAAGGGTAGGGCAGGCTTGAGCTGCCAGACAGGCTACACGTAACATTCGGATCAGATGTTACGGGCAGCCTGTGAACATGTACGTGTAACATCAGAAAGAAGCCGTTTCCCCCAAAACCTGCAGCTATACGGACTGAGAGGGCGCCTGGTTGATCACCAGATACAATCTAGACCTGGTTATCATCCCCCTATTCCTGGCTTAAATACCTCACTCCAGTCACGAATCCATCGCTCTTGTCCCTTTTCCCACGCTTTGTCCCCATTCCCCCCATACATGTTCCTAGGCCCAGTCAGCGGCGCCCAGGTTGAGCCGACCTGCGTCGGCGCCCCTACCCAAGGTCCCCTCGCCCCCCGCTGACGGCCCCTTGTTGCGCCTCCAAGCGTCGATGAGCCTACGGGCAAGCAGCATGTGGCAGGAGTACAGCGGGGGCCTGTTTGCTGCGTCAGGGGCACTGGCTACGTTTGGCCTCTGGTGCGTGGCAGGGGAGGGGGGTGGGGAGGCAAGTACCTGGTGGGGGAGGAGGGGAGGAGGGAAAAGGTAGGGGTAGAAGTTGGGGTAGGGATTATGAGAGAGGTTGAATAGCGAAGGGGAGAGGGTGCAGGAGGTGCATAGTGATTGGTGATAGGATCAGCATGATAAACTCTAGGTTGGGGATGCAGGAGCTTCCTCTCCTCGCCAGAGCAGCGGTTGTGGCTTCCACGAACAATGCGCCTAATGGGAAGCAGAGGCCTTTCAATAAGGTATTGGCAGGGTATCTCTTGGCGCAGTGTGAATAGGTGGTCGACGAAGTGTTGTAAAGGTGGTCGGCGCAGTATGTAAAGGTGGTCGGCCATCCAAAAGAATCCAATCATGGGCCTTATTCCACAACCCAGGCATCACGAACAGATATCAATGGTGCCCCTCCCTGGCCCATTGCTGATGAATGCATGGCGCTCTTGTGAATGCATGGCGCTCTGGCTGACGTTTGGCTGGCCTGGCCTCGACACGTGTGCGGTGTTCGCTTGGCCAACAGCACTTGTCGCAATGCTTTCCACGGCACTTCTGTTTATGAAAGCATAGCACTCTGCTGATGCTTGTATGGCGCTTCTGTGAATGCATGCGTGGCGCATCGTCGCTGCCGCTGATGCATGCATGGCACTCCTGTAGGAAGCTCTCCTTGCAGCTGGCTGGACTGGTCATGGACACAAGTGTGGCGCTCACGGAACTGACAGCGCTGGTGAGCCTCACAGGTCTTTGGGTAGTTGGGGAAGGCGAAAGTCCCTGGGTCAGGGGGCAGGGCGACAGGTCCTCCTGGATAAGTGTGGAATGCCTGTTGTTGGCATTCAGGGGTTGATGTTTCATTTAGGGCTGTGATTTGAGATGTTTGAGGGTTGAAGGCTGAGGGTCATGGTGGTTGACTTGGGGGGGGGGTGAGGGCGTGGGGTGAGGGCGTGGGGTGAGGGCGTGGGGGGTCACAAAGGGTGCTGGAATGGAAGTGGCATCCCACCTCTTAAATTTTATTTCCAGAACTCCGTCGACTGTTCTTAGCTTGCAATCGACCGACAGTCTTAGTCACCTACCGTCTGCGTGGGAGACAAGAAAATGCCGACGCTGTGCTTGCTTTTAAGAGCGCGGCACTTCTGTTGGCGAGGGCACAGAGGACGGGCCTTGGCTGCGTCTAAGCTGACTCTCGTAGATTTGCTTTCCCCTTCGGGGCCCATGCTGCATTATGGCGAGCATAGGTTCATTTCCCCAAGCCCCTCGTGCGCTCGCAGCTGCACTAAGGGTCCTTGCATCAGGGCCTTACAAAGATCATCTCCCCAGACCCTCGTGCACTTGCAGCTGCACTGTTTGTTGAAGGAGGCGCAAGAGCCCTTGCATCTGCATCAAGGTCTTAGTAAGTTCATCTCCCCAATCCCCTGGTTCCCCCGAGCCCCTGCTTACCTCAGCTAAGGAAGGTGCCCTCCTCACCCTGATCCTGCAGGGCCTGTCAGCCTCCGCGGTAGCAAGCGCCGGTATGTTTATCCATTCCTACCACACACTGTACCCCGGCAGCGTCTTCAACCAGGCCATGCGGCACCTCAACGCAAGCCCTGAGATAGCTGAGGTGGGAGACTGGGAGGGAGTGTGGCCTTGCTAAATCTAGGGCGCTTAAGCTACTATTTAGCTACATCATAGCCTACAGCTGGGAAGGGACGTTGCAGGATGCCCTGTTGCTTTGGACACCGGCCGTATGCCGGTCAAGGTTTTGTCCGCACCGGCTGGTTGGTGGCCGCCCAGCGGCCTGCCAATGGCGGCATGGTGCGCACTAGAACAAAATTTGAGTGCGGCTCAGCTAGTTTTTTGTGGACCAGTAGGAGCAGATAGAGACAGCTTTGTTGGAACGTGGAAGCAGGAAGCCTACAATCCAGCACACCTGAATGCCTCTGACAAGGACAGGGAGCTGCCAGCGGACCTTTGCTGACCTGCCTGTGCTTCTTGCTGCTGGACGGGTACCGGACAGCATACTGTTTCATTGCACTGCTGCTTACCGCCGCCAGGACAGCATGCGACAGCCTCAGCCTTGCTGGCTAGCTGGCCTGTCCTGCTATTCCTGCCCTGTCTGAAGCATGGAGGTGGTCCAAACCGCCTGGAGGTGTCGCTGCTGCCATCCATGCCATCCCTGTCTTGAGCTAGCATGAAGATGGGGGCTCTCCTTTCGTCAGGGTTTCTTTTTTCGTCTGTGAGGCCACCTTCCGTGTGCCGCCTGAAATATGCACTGTAATAGCTGCCCCCCATACTGCTGCAGACCCGGGCTGTCTCGCTCGCTGCTTGAGCCTCCCTCGCCGACTGTGCTCCTTACCTGAGTTTGCCAGCCCTGCGCCGCCCTCCCTTCCCTTGACTTTTCACCCTTTAACCCAGTTCCCAACGCTTCCTCCTTTTATCCCCCCCTGTTATCTCCCCCCCCTCATCCCCTCTGCACCCGCCTCCTCCATTCCCCGCCCCGCAGGTGATGGGCTCCCCGCTCCTGGGCAGCGAGGTGCAGCTGGCCTCCCTGTGTAGGGGGGGCTGGTACGTCAGGGACCTAAGGCTGAGGAGACGCTCCCCGCGCGTGATGATGACCTTCGGGGTGACGGGGCCGGAGAGGGAGGGACTAGTCATGCTCAGCGCGAAGAAAAGAAATGTGAGTGTGGGGGGGGGGCGCAGGGGAGGGTTCCCTTCCCTGCTTGGGGGCCCAGGAACCCCCCCTTCCTTGCTTAACCTCATGGTCCCTCCCTACCCCCCCTCTTTAAGCAAAGATTTTACCCGTCGCCTAGGTCCGCAAATAATGCAGAGAAGGGATGTTTGTTTGCTTTAAAAACAAAAAAGTAAAACATCAGCCTTGGGAAAGTCCCGAAGTCTTACACTCGTCCGAGTACGGTATAAGACTTCGGGACTTTCCCAAGGCTGATGTTTTACTTTTTTGAGACTTAAGAACTTTCCCAAGGCGTCTCCTGCTCGTCTGGTGATGGCAGGGATGCGTAATCGCTGTTGCGACAACAATTACAGAATCAACCATCCACACTCCTCCACACCCATCTACACCAACTGCTGTGGACGAGCAGTTGCCTCACGGTTGGCTGAGACCCTGGGCCAGACTCCACACCCCTTCACACCCTCCACACTCCTCCACACCCCTCCACACCAAACATAGGGTTATCTACATGTTCAAGCTGCTGGCTGTGGACATGCTGACATCCCTGGGTGTGCTTGGACCCTAAGCCAGACTCCACACCCCTCCACACCCTTCCTCATCCTTATCACCCCTCCACACCCCTCCTCACCCTTATCACCCCTCCACACCAAACATAGGGTGTCTACGTGTATAAGCTGCTGGCTGTGGACGTGCAGACAGCCCCGGGTGTGCTGAGGCCCTTGAGCAGCCCGGTGCTAGGTGTGGACACGATGCGGCTATACGTGCACGGGGACGCGGAGGTGTATGCTTGCGGAGGAATTGCGGGGGACATGCGGAAGCCATACCTAGAGGTGTGGGATAATGTGGGAGTAGTGGTGGGGGGTATGAGGAAGGAGGGGTGGAGGATGATGCAGGAGACATGAGGAACTATGTGTAGAGGTGTGGGATGATGTGGGAGTATTGGTGGGGGGTATGAGGAAGGAGGGGTGGGGGATGATGCAGGAGACATGAGGAACTATGTGTAGAGGTGTGGGATAATGTGGGAGTAGTGGTGGGGGGCATGAGGAAGGAGGGGTGGGGGATGATGCAGGAGACATGAGGAACTATGTGTGGAAGTGTGAAATGATGTGGGGGGTGTCAGGAACGATGTATACAGGTGTGGGGAGGTACAGTTGTGGCAGGCTGGGCAAATAGATATGTCATGCCTGCAAGTGTGTGCCTGAGGGGCAATGACTGGGGACAGGTGGAAGAAAGTTGGTAAAGGTGCGGGATGATTTGGGTGAAGAGGTAGGGTGGGGCGAGCTACTTGTTTCTTGGTAGGGTGGGGCGAGCTACTTGTTTCTTGATAGGGTGGGGTGAGCTACTTGTTTCTTGGTAGGGTGGGGCGTGCTACTTGTTTCTTGGTAGGGTGGGGCGAGCTACTTGTTTCTTGGTAGGGTTGGGCGAGCTACCTGTTTCTTGGTAGGGTGGGGCGAGCTACTTGTTTCTTGGTAGGGTGGGGCGAGCTACTTGTTTCTTGGTAGGGTGGGGTGAGCTACTTGTTTCTTGGTAGGGTTGGGCGAGCTACTTGTTTCTTGGTAGGGTGGGGCGAGCTACTTGTTTCTTGATAGGGTGGGGCGAGCTACTTGTTTCTTGGTAGGGTGGGGCGAGCTACTTGTTTCTTGGTAGGGTTGGGCGAGCTACTTGTTTCTTGGTAGGGTGGGGCGAGCTACTTGTTTCTTGGTAGGGTGGGGCGAGCTACTTGTTTCTTGGTAGGGTGGGGCGAGCTACTTGTTTCTTGGTAGGGTGGGGCGAGCTACTTGTTTCTTGGTAGGGTGGGGCAAGCTACTTGTTTCTTGATAGGGTGGGGCGAGCTACTTGTTTCTTGGTAGGGTGGGGCGAGCTACTTGTTTCTTGGTAGGGTGGGGCGAGCTACTTGTTTCTTGGTAGGGTGGGGCGAGCTACTTGTTTCTTGGTAGGGTGGGGGAGCTACTTGTTTCTTGGTAGGGTGGGGCGAGCTATTTGTTTCTTGGTAGGGTGGGGCGAGCTACTTGTTTCTTGGTAGGGTGGGGCGAGCTACTTGTTTCTTGATAGGGTGGGGTGAGCTACTTGTTTCTTGGTAGGGTGGGGCGTGCTACTTGTTTCTTGGTAGGGTGGGGCGAGCTACTTGTTTCTTGGTAGGGTAGGGCGAGCTACCTGTTTCTTGGTAGGGTGGGGCAAGCTACTTGTTTCTTGGTAGGGTGGGGCGAGCTACTTGTTTCTTGGTAGGGTGGGGCGAGCTACTTGTTTCTTGGTAGGGTGGGGCGAGCTACTTGTTTCTTGGTAGGGTGGGGCAAGCTACTTGTTTCTTGGTAGGGTGGGGCGAGCTACTTGTTTCTTGGTAGGGTGGGGCGAGCTACTTGTTTCTTGATAGGGTGGGGCGAGCTACTTGTTTCTTGATAGGGTGGGGCGAGCTACTTGTTTCTTGGTAGGGTGGGGCGAGCTACTTGTTTCTTGGTAGGGTGGGGCGAGCTACTTGTTTCTTGGTAGGGTGGGGCGAGCTACTTGTTTCTTGGTAGGGTGGGGCGAGCTACTTGTTTCTTGGTAGGGTGGGGGAGCTACTTGTTTCTTGGTAGGGTGGGGCGAGCTATTTGTTTCTTGGTAGGGTGGGGCGAGCTACTTGTTTCTTGGTAGGGTGGGGCGAGCTACTTGTTTCTTGATAGGGTGGGGCGAGCTACTTGTTTCTTGGTAGGGTGGGGCGTGCTACTTGTTTCTTGGTAGGGTGGGGCGAGCTACTTGTTTCTTGGTAGGGTGGGGCGAGCTACTTGTTTCTTGGTAGGGTGGGGGAGCTACTTGTTTCTTGGTAGGGTGGGGCGAGCTATTTGTTTCTTGGTAGGGTGGGGCGAGCTACTTGTTTCTTGGTAGGGTGGGGCGAGCTACTTGTTTCTTGATAGGGTGGGGTGAGCTACTTGTTTCTTGGTAGGGTGGGGCGTGCTACTTGTTTCTTGGTAGGGTGGGGCGAGCTACTTGTTTCTTGGTAGGGTGGGGCGAGCTACCTGTTTCTTGGTAGGGTGGGGCAAGCTACTTGTTTCTTGGTAGGGTGGGGCGAGCTACTTGTTTCTTGGTAGGGTGGGGCGAGCTCCTTGTTTCTTGGTAGGGTGGGGCGAGCTACTTGTTTCTTGGTAGGGTGGGGCAAGCTACTTGTTTCTTGGTAGGGTGGGGCGAGCTACTTGTTTCTTGGTAGGGTGGGGCGAGCTACTTGTTTCTTGATAGGGTGGGGCGATACCGGTTTTGCATATATTATGATGTTCCATCCACACTTTAGCTGCAAATGGGCCCTTGGCTTGCAGGGCTTGGTGCAGAAAGCCCTGTTGCTTGCGCCAATCATGCTGCTGTCTATGACGTCCCAGTTCTGTCCGCCCGGGAGCCCTTCATAATATGCTCTTGTCGCACTAGAATAAGCAGTGGCATTGCCAAATCCTGAGGCCCAACGTGTCCATCTCTAATTTGGAAGGGACTGGATCCTGGGGGCTGTTGTGCTCGTCTCCAGACTTGTAAGGAGTGGCTGGAGAGGGTCCTTACAGATCGTAGGACAGGATGTGGACCACAGATCCTGATGGCCTCTCCACTCCGAACCCTGCCACGCCGCCCACTCCTGCAGATGTGCATGATGAACATTCGAATCTGGCCTCCAACTGACAATCCTTACCCCCCCCCCTGTCCTAAACCCTTAACCCTACCCCCCCCCCTGCCCTAAACCCTTAACCCTACCCCCCCCTGTCCTAAACCCTTAACCCTACCCCCCCTGTCCTAAACCCTTAACCCTACCCCCCCCTGTCCGAAACCCTTAACCCTACCCCCCCCCTGTCCTAAACCCTTAACCCTACCCCCCCCCTGTCCGAAACCCTTAACCCTACCCCCCCCCCCCTGTCCAACCCCGTCTGGCAGGCATTGAGCTTGCAGCATGTCTTTGAGGCGGAGGACGAGACGGAGGACCTGGTGGAGCAGCTCAACGTGCCCAGCTTGCAGCCTGAAGCCCCGGAACCAGCTGAGCAGGCACCGGCAGGGGGCAGCGCGCAAGAGGTTTCGGAGCCCACAGGCACGGCCGCTGACAGCAGGTTAGTGAGGATCCTACTTGTCCCTGGCTAGCGCTGTGCAATTGCACCGTCATTCAGAAATCAGGGGAGCAAATACGGTCTCTTACTGATAAAGTAGCAGAATCTGCCTCGGTGACTGAAATTCAGCCACCGTAAGGACCGTAATTGGCACAGCACGGCAGTTGCAGCGGCATGTTATTGTTTGTGCAATTTTACTTGTTCCTGGCCTATGGCCGAGGGGGCCTGGTGCATGGTCTATGCAGACCCATGCTTTGGCTCAGACAGGCCCCTGATTTGGTTCAGGGTTTAGGGATAGGCAGGCCCTTCATTGAGGCAGGCATCTGATTTTGTCTGTCAAACACCAGTAGTTGGACCACTGGATATAAACTAGTCATGCTTGGGCCTCAATAGGACCAGTGGTGGCCGCCTGGTGCCTTACTGAGGTGGGCTGGTGCGCATGAAAAATAGCACGAATGCATGATCGCCTTGTTGTTATGGCGCTTTGAGCGCTTGGCTGTTCCCTATGGATGTTCCCTGGATCGGTGGTTCAATCATGGATCTCTTCTGGATCTGCTTGCTGCAGATGCACGACAGCGGCGCCTCCCAGCTTGTGGTCCCGGCTGTGGGGCCCGTCGGCTGGAACGCCCGTGTCAAGTCAATAACGTTACACCTCTGGGCCCGCTCAAAGCTCGGCCGCGTGGGCGCCCAACTGTTCAGAAGGGAGAAAAGAAGAAACTTGTAGTTGTGCTGAGAAGTTGACCAAGAAGCCACACTTGGAAGCTGTACTGAATAGATCAACCGAGGAGAGTTGCTGAATGGAAAACGGAATATAAGTGTATCCAGCTTGCGCTGTCTCCGCTGGCATGGTCGCTCCCCTTGCAATCAGTGACATTACACCGCTGGGCCATGATGAAAGGGTTACTAGTTACAGTGGTGCATGGCTCGGCGCCTCCCTACATAGTGAGCAATGTCAACCTCAGGGTATTTCAGCCACACATAAACCGCAACAAGATAGAACAGTGTCCTACGTGGGCCTTCTGAACCTAAGCGCCCGAGGCTCGCCAATGCCTGTCCCGGGGTGATGGCTGGCATTGACAGTTTACACATAAAACAGGGGGGTGAGCAACTGAACTGGCAGGCCCTCACTCCATCGGGGGGGCACATAATTACGGGCATGAACCCCGGTGTGGAGAAGCTATGCCCCAATCACAAACATGGTGTGTGTGCAGAGAAATTAAGATTAACCGCCACAAAAGATAAGGAGCATATTAATGACTAGCAGCAAGGGAGGCAAAGGGCCTGGCTGCAGGGCATAATGCGAAGTCAGCTCACTGGTTAGACTTGTCACTTACGTGAGCAACGTGCAGGGTTATGTGACAGGTGCAATGTTTGAGAAAGCAGGGCTCATGTGAAGTAAATCGAGTGAGGGGAATCACTTCCACATTGTTTCAAGCAAGTCATTGTTACAGCTTAAATACTTAATGATACATTGTAGTCGTAGATCCAGTTTGACGGCCGTTTCAGGCAGTGTGATAGCCTCAAAATGCGGAGGGAGCCCTGAACTGGTTAACCGCTGGTACCCATCTCAAGGTTTTTTGTATTATATTCATGAACCCTGAATTATATTATCCGGGATTTTAATAATCGTGGCGGTGGTCGCATGAAGAAGGCGGTGGTGCTGTGTGCACAGGTCTGTAGACCAATGACAGGTATGTATCAGGTGAGTGATCTGAATGCGAGTGTAGAGAGGCGAACTGTTGTTACAAGGTCGCTAGCTACGTCAGACTGGATCCAAACATGCCGAAGACTGTTCAGTATCCTGTTAACCCAGCACACTCCAGACCTCGAGCTCGAAGGCCCTGAACCAATGCACGGCTCAAAATGTAAAGTATGTACACTCACTCGCAATGCTAATCAATATCATCAACTCCCAATTCTGTGTTCGAATATTAATTGTATGGCATGATAAATGACGCACATAATCCACCTCTTTCCATCCTGCTGACATGTGCAGCTTGAAAAATAATGGCAAAAATAAAAAACAAGGGAATCGAGGCCAAGGGGTCGGCAATAGAGCCAAATTGTAGTAACGTGTTTGGTCGATAGTCACAACAGGCCAGGTCAATGAGGCACCATAAAGCACTAACAGTTCTCAGACCAATTCACAGCTACACTACTTACTGAGGAGTTAAGTCTGTCGCTGACTAAGCAATGACAATTATCCACAAAGCATCCTCTGTCTAAACATAAACGGGGGCGAACACGTCTGTGTAGCAGACTGATCCAGAGGCTGCTGCACCCAGCCAGGAAGGCTGGTCGGTGTAGGTCAAGGGGCTGGCTGTGGGGCCAGTCGAAGGCATATTGACACCTGAGGGGTACCTCTGGTAGTACAGAGTGCTTCCACACATGACGTGGCCCATCTTGATCACGGAGGAGGAGTACAGGAAAGGTTGCAGGACCAGCCACTGCGCATCGGACATGCTGAAGTAGTACTTAGACGCAACGCGGACCACGTTCTGAAAAAGGAATGCAATGAGAAGGGGTCAGGGGGCAAG
Source organism: Limnomonas spitsbergensis (assembly GCA_037349105.1). Classification (NCBI taxonomy): domain Eukaryota; kingdom Viridiplantae; phylum Chlorophyta; class Chlorophyceae; order Chlamydomonadales; genus Limnomonas; species Limnomonas spitsbergensis. The sequence continues at coordinate 2,481,425 of JAYJMM010000102.1, read as the reverse complement.
AATAAGGGTAAAGAGGTGTTCAGAGTACCACGCACTGCTAGGGAATGTGACCTGCATTTGGCTGAAGTATTGGAACTGCACATGGTTGGGCAAGTGAGTGACTGGTAAAACCTCTCGGCGATATGTGTGCGTTTATTGGAACTGCACATGGTTGGGCAAGTGATTTTGGAACTGGCTAGGAAAGGCATTTGTAAGTGTGGAGGTCTCACCGTAGCACTGGGCAGCGGCGTCACGATAGCGCAGCCGTTGGCAATGTTAGAGCCAACGTAGACGTTGGCGCTCAGTCCGGCCTTTGAGAGCGCCTCAAGGATGATAGGGTACATCTGCCTGCACAGGGCCTACACAGAGGAGGATGGAATGTCATTAGTTATGTTGTTGCCAGGAGGAATTGCAAGGAGAATGAAACAGTCACATGAAACACAGACAGTCAGCATGAATGGGAAATCAAGCTTGCTCGCTAGCCTGGCCAATGGCTCACCCCTGTGACTGAGTCCACGGCGACATTGATGTTAGAGCTTCCATAACCGGTGACAATGGGGGTGTTGATCCAGAACATGTGGGTGACGGGGCCGGCAGGCGATGGGGATGGCACTGGGGAGGGAACCGGGGAGGGGACAGGAAGAGGAGGAGAGGGGAGAGGGGGAGAGGGACTGGGAGGAGGAGGAGGAGAAGGAGGAGGGGGAGAAGGGGGGGGAGAGGCCCTTAGGGGGGGAGAAGGGGCACAGCACAGGGATGGTTGTGCGACAATATTAAGTCCGCCGCCGCATGTGAACTGCTGGCCAGTGCCAACTGAGGGGATGACTGCAAGAGAAGCGCCGCAAGGGATGGCAGTGGCAGCTGAGCACTGGGGCGCGGACAGCTGGAAGATGAAATAAGCCATCAGAGGTGATGTGAGGGCAGAGGAGAAACTGACTGCATCAGTCTGGTAGAGGAACTGCACAAGAATCTGGATGCCACCTTCAACGTCGGCGCAGCTTGGGGTGCCAGTGGGGGGGGTGGGGGGTGACATGGTGGCGATCACGCTGCTGATGGCGTTGTTGATGCACAGGCCGTTATTGCTGCATGAGACAGCACCGCTGACAACGAAGATCGAGACAGATCCGGAGGGAGGAGGGGGGGGAGGGGGGGCAGGGGAGGGAGGAGGAGTGGGGGGTGGAGGAGAGGGAGAAGGAGAAGGAGGAGGGGGGGCAGGGTTGGGGGGGCCAGGGGGAGGAGGAGGGGGAGACGAAGGGGGTGGAGGTGGGCTGGGAGGTGGGCTGGGGCACGACGGGATAATATCAGTGTATAAAATCGTATTCTGCATCGTAGTAGGCATGCCTGGGGAGGAGTACAGTACGAAAGAGGTACCGCCGCAAGTCATGTTTGCCCAGATCTGGTCAGTGCAGGCCAGGTTGTACTGCTGTCCAAGGATCTGGATGTTGATGACATCATTGAAGTTGGACAGGAACTGCTGCTGTGCTGCCTGATTGAGCAGGACGGAGGTGAGCAGCAGGCTGGGCGTCAGACCGCTGGCAGGCATAGGGGTGGGGACAAGGAAATTGAAAACGCTGCCAGGGTAGGCCGACATAACGTTCCTTGCGAATAGCTGGTTGAAGAGTTGGGCGAAACGGGTGCCGTCGCTGCCGGTGGCGGTGGGAGAGATGTTGATGTTGAATGGCAGGCCAGCAGAGAAGTACTTAAAGACACTGATAAAGACAGTGCAGGTGGGAGGCGGGGGAGGAGTGGGGCTGGGGGGGGAAGGGGGGCTAGGTGAGGCAGGAGGAGGTCTGGGAGGGGTGATTGGTGATGGGGGGGAGGGGGAGGGGGGAGGAAGGGGAGGGGAGGGGGGGGCAGGAGGAGGTTTGGGAGAGGGGGGAGGGGGAGGGGGCAGATCGCACATAGGGGAGCCAGAGATAGCGATGGTGCACTTTGAGATGACGGTGAGGTTGTTGAGCGGGTTCATGCGGCTGACCAGGTTGATTCCGTTGATGAAACCGTAGGTTCTGGTGGAAACCTGCTGGGAGGGAGCAGGGGCGCCAGCATTGTACATGCTGCTGCAAGCGTAGTAACTGGAAGCGCATCCCGGGCCGAGGATGGTGGTGTCAGAGGCACCACCCACACCGGGGATGCAGGCAACAGGGGCGCTGACGTCGGTGGGGTAGTAGGCCCCAAAGAAGCCACAGACTGCAGGGCTGCCTACAGGAGAGGAGAGTGTGCAAATATTAGGAAGGATGTAGGCATGAAAGCAGGAACTGTCGGCAGGCATGCCTTAGAAAGGACTTAGGAATGAAAGCAGCAACTGACAGGAGGGCAAATATCAGGAAGGATTCAAGCATGAAACCAGCTACTGTCAGTGTCCATGGAGCCCAAACAAGGCTCAGTACAGGTCGAAATCGTGGTCTGGTAACAGTGGACTTACCAGTTGTACCAGCCAGGCCATCAGGGTAGGTGGCAGTGCCAAAGTTGTTCCACATGTTGTTCTGGTTCAGGACGACACTGGCAGTCAACAGGTCGAGGTTGCGGGTGTCGTAGAAGCTGATCTTAATGTACAGCGCACTCCACAGGAGAATGGATCCCTGGTAGGAGTTTTGGACAGAGCACTCGTACATGTAGGATTTCAGGTAGGGGCCGAGCATCACGTTGGTGGCCAGCCCAGTGGTGGGGTTCATTCCAACCAGGTAGGAGCAGTCGATATCCTTGTTGTAGGCACGGGTGGACTGGTTGAAGTAGAACACACCGTAGATGTTTGTGGTGGGAGGAGAGGGAGAGGGGGGAGAAGGGCTGGGGGAGGGAGGAGGAGATGGGGGAGGGCTAGGGTTGGGGGGGGTAGGGGGGAGCGGAGGCCCTGAGGGAGGGCCTGGGGGAGGACTGGGAGAAGGAGGAAGGGGAGGGACAGGGGGGTTAGGGGAACGGAGGCGAGCCGCGCAGGCCCTGGGAATGGTGATGGCCTGGCCAACACCAGCAGAGTTATACATGTCGAGAGTCTGCCCAGCAGCCATGATCAGGGTCTTCGTTGTAGATGGGTTGCCGCAGAATTGGTTGTTGGTATTCACCAAGTCGTAGTTGGTCACCTTGAACTTGACACTGAAGTACAGGTTGGTGGAGTTGGAGATGTCGGTGGTGGGGCTGAGGGTGTTGTTGGCGGTGTAGACGCAGCCAAAGCCGTACTTGAACACGCTGTTGGTTGGGTCGCAGGTTCCAGTCAGGTCAATGGCTGCAGTGAAACAAGACCACAGGGGCAGGCCGGAGTTGATGAGATCAGAGACGTAGTAGTTTGTGGGTTGGCCCGAGATGAACTGGTTCCAGACGTGGATCTGGCCATTAAGCTTGGCGTCAGCATTGACGTTGCTGACAGGCTGGTTGTACAGGAACTGGCCAAAATCGTTGGAGTTATAGCCACTGGCAAGCAAGCTGTCAGCAGCAGCGCCCCATCCAGTGGCATTCAGAGAGACAGTGGCAAAGAGCATGTCAGTGTAGTCCTTCCATACAAACAGCTTTCCGTAGACAGCCGCAGGAGCCCCAGCTTCAATCAGGTCGGTGGAGAAGACGACACCCAGGCAGGACAGCTTCTGGTCGTAGGTGATGGGGTAGCTGGTTGGGGTGCTCAGGGCTGAGAAGAGGATGGGTTTTCCATAGCCAGGGTAACGGCATGTTGCGTCAGTGCCCCAGTTGTCAGCAGTCTGAGAAAAAGGAAAAAGATTCATGAGTAACGCTCAAAAAGAGTTCATACGCAAAAAAACAGCTTAATGTGTCCTGGTTGGTACTGTACTGGAAGATAAGGTTGCTCAAAGGACTCACCACACAGTTGGAGGGGGCAATGGCCGCTGCTGTGGTGTCAGCGTCAACACAGTGGTTACGGGGGTAGGCAGTGCCGTTGTTGAAGGTATAAGAAACAGCATCACATGCTTCGAAGATGTAGTCAGGTGCTCCATTCGTAATGTGGCAAACTTGCGATGTGTAACCGGCGGGGTAAGCGCCGAGCCAGGTGCGAGGCAGTCCCGCTGAGTTTGAATTGGCGAAGTTGGGGCCATACTCAATCATGGAGCACCAGTAGAAGACTCCAGACTGAGTCGCGGCAGAAGCAAGGGGGCGAGCTACTTGTTTCTTGGTAGGGTGGGGGAGCTACTTGTTTCTTGGTAGGGTGGGGCGAGCTATTTGTTTCTTGGTAGGGTGGGGCGAGCTACTTGTTTCTTGGTAGGGTGGGGCGAGCTACTTGTTTCTTGATAGGGTGGGGTGAGCTACTTGTTTCTTGGTAGGGTGGGGCGTGCTACTTGTTTCTTGGTAGGGTGGGGCGAGCTACTTGTTTCTTGGTAGGGTGGGGCGAGCTACCTGTTTCTTGGTAGGGTGGGGCAAGCTACTTGTTTCTTGGTAGGGTGGGGCGAGCTACTTGTTTCTTGGTAGGGTGGGGCGAGCTCCTTGTTTCTTGGTAGGGTGGGGCGAGCTACTTGTTTCTTGGTAGGGTGGGGCAAGCTACTTGTTTCTTGGTAGGGTGGGGCGAGCTACTTGTTTCTTGGTAGGGTGGGGCGAGCTACTTGTTTCTTGATAGGGTGGGGCGATACCGGTTTTGCATATATTATGATGTTCCATCCACACTTTAGCTGCAAATGGGCCCTTGGCTTGCAGGGCTTGGTGCAGAAAGCCCTGTTGCTTGCGCCAATCATGCTGCTGTCTATGACGTCCCAGTTCTGTCCGCCCGGGAGCCCTTCATAATATGCTCTTGTCGCACTAGAATAAGCAGTGGCATTGCCAAATCCTGAGGCCCAACGTGTCCATCTCTAATTTGGAAGGGACTGGATCCTGGGGGCTGTTGTGCTCGTCTCCAGACTTGTAAGGAGTGGCTGGAGAGGGTCCTTACAGATCGTAGGACAGGATGTGGACCACAGATCCTGATGGCCTCTCCACTCCGAACCCTGCCACGCCGCCCACTCCTGCAGATGTGCATGATGAACATTCGAATCTGGCCTCCAACTGACAATCCTTACCCCCCCCCCCTGTCCTAAACCCTTAACCCTACCCCCCCCCCCTGCCCTAAACCCTTAACCCTACCCCCCCCTGTCCTAAACCCTTAACCCTACCCCCCCTGTCCTAAACCCTTAACCCTACCCCCCCCTGTCCGAAACCCTTAACCCTACCCCCCCCCCTGTCCTAAACCCTTAACCCTACCCCCCCCCTGTCCGAAACCCTTAACCCTACCCCCCCCCCCTGTCCAACCCCGTCTGGCAGGCATTGAGCTTGCAGCATGTCTTTGAGGCGGAGGACGAGACGGAGGACCTGGTGGAGCAGCTCAACGTGCCCAGCTTGCAGCCTGAAGCCCCGGAACCAGCTGAGCAGGCACCGGCAGGGGGCAGCGCGCAAGAGGTTTCGGAGCCCACAGGCACGGCCGCTGACAGCAGGTTAGTGAGGATCCTACTTGTCCCTGGCTAGCGCTGTGCAATTGCACCGTCATTCAGAAATCAGGGGAGCAAATACGGTCTCTTACTGATAAAGTAGCAGAATCTGCCTCGGTGACTGAAATTCAGCCACCGTAAGGACCGTAATTGGCACAGCACGGCAGTTGCAGCGGCATGTTATTGTTTGTGCAATTTTACTTGTTCCTGGCCTATGGCCGAGGGGGCCTGGTGCATGGTCTATGCAGACCCATGCTTTGGCTCAGACAGGCCCCTGATTTGGTTCAGGGTTTAGGGATAGGCAGGCCCTTCATTGAGGCAGGCATCTGATTTTGTCTGTCAAACACCAGTAGTTGGACCACTGGATATAAACTAGTCATGCTTGGGCCTCAATAGGACCAGTGGTGGCCGCCTGGTGCCTTACTGAGGTGGGCTGGTGCGCATGAAAAATAGCACGAATGCATGATCGCCTTGTTGTTATGGCGCTTTGAGCGCTTGGCTGTTCCCTATGGATGTTCCCTGGATCGGTGGTTCAATCATGGATCTCTTCTGGATCTGCTTGCTGCAGATGCACGACAGCGGCGCCTCCCAGCCTGTGGTCCCGGCTGTGGGGCCCGTCGGCTGGAACGCCCGTGTCAAGTCAATAACGTTACACCTCTGGGCCCGCTCAAAGCTCGGCCGCGTGGGCGCCCAACTGTTCAGAAGGGAGAAAAGAAGAAACTTGTAGTTGTGCTGAGAAGTTGACCAAGAAGCCACACTTGGAAGCTGTACTGAATAGATCAACCGAGGAGAGTTGCTGAATGGAAAACGGAATATAAGTGTATCCAGCTTGCGCTGTCTCCGCTGGCATGGTCGCTCCCCTTGCAATCAGTGACATTACACCGCTGGGCCATGATGAAAGGGTTACTAGTTACAGTGGTGCATGGCTCGGCGCCTCCCTACATAGTGAGCAATGTCAACCTCAGGGTATTTCAGCCACACATAAACCGCAACAAGATAGAACAGTGTCCTACGTGGGCCTTCTGAACCTAAGCGCCCGAGGCTCGCCAATGCCTGTCCCGGGGTGATGGCTGGCATTGACAGTTTACACATAAAACAGGGGGGTGAGCAACTGAACTGGCAGGCCCTCACTCCATCGGGGGGGCACATAATTACGGGCATGAACCCCGGTGTGGAGAAGCTATGCCCCAATCACAAACATGGTGTGTGTGCAGAGAAATTAAGATTAACCGCCACAAAAGATAAGGAGCATATTAATGACTAGCAGCAAGGGAGGCAAAGGGCCTGGCTGCAGGGCATAATGCGAAGTCAGCTCACTGGTTAGACTTGTCACTTACGTGAGCAACGTGCAGGGTTATGTGACAGGTGCAATGTTTGAGAAAGCAGGGCTCATGTGAAGTAAATCGAGTGAGGGGAATCACTTCCACATTGTTTCAAGCAAGTCATTGTTACAGCTTAAATACTTAATGATACATTGTAGTCGTAGATCCAGTTTGACGGCCGTTTCAGGCAGTGTGATAGCCTCAAAATGCGGAGGGAGCCCTGAACTGGTTAACCGCTGGTACCCATCTCAAGGTTTTTTGTATTATATTCATGAACCCTGAATTATATTATCCGGGATTTTAATAATCGTGGCGGTGGTCGCATGAAGAAGGCGGTGGTGCTGTGTGCACAGGTCTGTAGACCAATGACAGGTATGTATCAGGTGAGTGATCTGAATGCGAGTGTAGAGAGGCGAACTGTTGTTACAAGGTCGCTAGCTACGTCAGACTGGATCCAAACATGCCGAAGACTGTTCAGTATCCTGTTAACCCAGCACACTCCAGACCTCGAGCTCGAAGGCCCTGAACCAATGCACGGCTCAAAATGTAAAGTATGTACACTCACTCGCAATGCTAATCAATATCATCAACTCCCAATTCTGTGTTCGAATATTAATTGTATGGCATGATAAATGACGCACATAATCCACCTCTTTCCATCCTGCTGACATGTGCAGCTTGAAAAATAATGGCAAAAATAAAAAACAAGGGAATCGAGGCCAAGGGGTCGGCAATAGAGCCAAATTGTAGTAACGTGTTTGGTCGATAGTCACAACAGGCCAGGTCAATGAGGCACCATAAAGCACTAACAGTTCTCAGACCAATTCACAGCTACACTACTTACTGAGGAGTTAAGTCTGTCGCTGACTAAGCAATGACAATTATCCACAAAGCATCCTCTGTCTAAACATAAACGGGGGCGAACACGTCTGTGTAGCAGACTGATCCAGAGGCTGCTGCACCCAGCCAGGAAGGCTGGTCGGTGTAGGTCAAGGGGCTGGCTGTGGGGCCAGTCGAAGGCATATTGACACCTGAGGGGTACCTCTGGTAGTACAGAGTGCTTCCACACATGACGTGGCCCATCTTGATCACGGAGGAGGAGTACAGGAAAGGTTGCAGGACCAGCCACTGCGCATCGGACATGCTGAAGTAGTACTTAGACGCAACGCGGACCACGTTCTGAAAAAGGAATGCAATGAGAAGGGGTCAGGGGGCAAGAATAAGGGTAAAGAGGTGTTCAGAGTACCACGCACTGCTAGGGAATGTGACCTGCATTTGGCTGAAGTATTGGAACTGCACATGGTTGGGCAAGTGAGTGACTGGTAAAACCTCTCGGCGATATGTGTGCGTTTATTGGAACTGCACATGGTTGGGCAAGTGATTTTGGAACTGGCTAGGAAAGGCATTTGTAAGTGTGGAGGTCTCACCGTAGCACTGGGCAGCGGCGTCACGATAGCGCAGCCGTTGGCAATGTTAGAGCCAACGTAGACGTTGGCGCTCAGTCCGGCCTTTGAGAGCGCCTCAAGGATGATAGGGTACATCTGCCTGCACAGGGCCTACACAGAGGAGGATGGAATGTCATTAGTTATGTTGTTGCCAGGAGGAATTGCAAGGAGAATGAAACAGTCACATGAAACACAGACAGTCAGCATGAATGGGAAATCAAGCTTGCTCGCTAGCCTGGCCAATGGCTCACCCCTGTGACTGAGTCCACGGCGACATTGATGTTAGAGCTTCCATAACCGGTGACAATGGGGGTGTTGATCCAGAACATGTGGGTGACGGGGCCGGCAGGCGATGGGGATGGCACTGGGGAGGGAACCGGGGAGGGGACAGGAAGAGGAGGAGAGGGGAGAGGGGGAGAGGGACTGGGAGGAGGAGGAGGAGAAGGAGGAGGGGGAGAAGGGGGGGGAGAGGCCCTTAGGGGGGGAGAAGGGGCACAGCACAGGGATGGTTGTGCGACAATATTAAGTCCGCCGCCGCATGTGAACTGCTGGCCAGTGCCAACTGAGGGGATGACTGCAAGAGAAGCGCCGCAAGGGATGGCAGTGGCAGCTGAGCACTGGGGCGCGGACAGCTGGAAGATGAAATAAGCCATCAGAGGTGATGTGAGGGCAGAGGAGAAACTGACTGCATCAGTCTGGTAGAGGAACTGCACAAGAATCTGGATGCCACCTTCAACGTCGGCGCAGCTTGGGGTGCCAGTGGGGGGGGTGGGGGGTGACATGGTGGCGATCACGCTGCTGATGGCGTTGTTGATGCACAGGCCGTTATTGCTGCATGAGACAGCACCGCTGACAACGAAGATCGAGACAGATCCGGAGGGAGGAGGGGGGGGAGGGGGGGCAGGGGAGGGAGGAGGAGTGGGGGGTGGAGGAGAGGGAGAAGGAGAAGGAGGAGGGGGGGCAGGGTTGGGGGGGCCAGGGGGAGGAGGAGGGGGAGACGAAGGGGGTGGAGGTGGGCTGGGAGGTGGGCTGGGGCACGACGGGATAATATCAGTGTATAAAATCGTATTCTGCATCGTAGTAGGCATGCCTGGGGAGGAGTACAGTACGAAAGAGGTACCGCCGCAAGTCATGTTTGCCCAGATCTGGTCAGTGCAGGCCAGGTTGTACTGCTGTCCAAGGATCTGGATGTTGATGACATCATTGAAGTTGGACAGGAACTGCTGCTGTGCTGCCTGATTGAGCAGGACGGAGGTGAGCAGCAGGCTGGGCGTCAGACCGCTGGCAGGCATAGGGGTGGGGACAAGGAAATTGAAAACGCTGCCAGGGTAGGCCGACATAACGTTCCTTGCGAATAGCTGGTTGAAGAGTTGGGCGAAACGGGTGCCGTCGCTGCCGGTGGCGGTGGGAGAGATGTTGATGTTGAATGGCAGGCCAGCAGAGAAGTACTTAAAGACACTGATAAAGACAGTGCAGGTGGGAGGCGGGGGAGGAGTGGGGCTGGGGGGGGAAGGGGGGCTAGGTGAGGCAGGAGGAGGTCTGGGAGGGGTGATTGGTGATGGGGGGGAGGGGGAGGGGGGAGGAAGGGGAGGGGAGGGGGGGGCAGGAGGAGGTTTGGGAGAGGGGGGAGGGGGAGGGGGCAGATCGCACATAGGGGAGCCAGAGATAGCGATGGTGCACTTTGAGATGACGGTGAGGTTGTTGAGCGGGTTCATGCGGCTGACCAGGTTGATTCCGTTGATGAAACCGTAGGTTCTGGTGGAAACCTGCTGGGAGGGAGCAGGGGCGCCAGCATTGTACATGCTGCTGCAAGCGTAGTAACTGGAAGCGCATCCCGGGCCGAGGATGGTGGTGTCAGAGGCACCACCCACACCGGGGATGCAGGCAACAGGGGCGCTGACGTCGGTGGGGTAGTAGGCCCCAAAGAAGCCACAGACTGCAGGGCTGCCTACAGGAGAGGAGAGTGTGCAAATATTAGGAAGGATGTAGGCATGAAAGCAGGAACTGTCGGCAGGCATGCCTTAGAAAGGACTTAGGAATGAAAGCAGCAACTGACAGGAGGGCAAATATCAGGAAGGATTCAAGCATGAAACCAGCTACTGTCAGTGTGCATGGAGCCCAAACAAGGCTCAGTACAGGTCGAAATCGTGGTCTGGTAACAGTGGACTTACCAGTTGTACCAGCCAGGCCATCAGGGTAGGTGGCAGTGCCAAAGTTGTTCCACATGTTGTTCTGGTTCAGGACGACACTGGCAGTCAACAGGTCGAGGTTGCGGGTGTCGTAGAAGCTGATCTTAATGTACAGCGCACTCCACAGGAGAATGGATCCCTGGTAGGAGTTTTGGACAGAGCACTCGTACATGTAGGATTTCAGGTAGGGGCCGAGCATCACGTTGGTGGCCAGCCCAGTGGTGGGGTTCATTCCAACCAGGTAGGAGCAGTCGATATCCTTGTTGTAGGCACGGGTGGACTGGTTGAAGTAGAACACACCGTAGATGTTTGTGGTGGGAGGAGAGGGAGAGGGGGGAGAAGGGCTGGGGGAGGGAGGAGGAGATGGGGGAGGGCTAGGGTTGGGGGGGGTAGGGGGGAGCGGAGGCCCTGAGGGAGGGCCTGGGGGAGGACTGGGAGAAGGAGGAAGGGGAGGGACAGGGGGGTTAGGGGAACGGAGGCGAGCCGCGCAGGCCCTGGGAATGGTGATGGCCTGGCCAACACCAGCAGAGTTATACATGTCGAGAGTCTGCCCAGCAGCCATGATCAGGGTCTTCGTTGTAGATGGGTTGCCGCAGAATTGGTTGTTGGTATTCACCAAGTCGTAGTTGGTCACCTTGAACTTGACACTGAAGTACAGGTTGGTGGAGTTGGAGATGTCGGTGGTGGGGCTGAGGGTGTTGTTGGCGGTGTAGACGCAGCCAAAGCCGTACTTGAACACGCTGTTGGTTGGGTCGCAGGTTCCAGTCAGGTCAATGGCTGCAGTGAAACAAGACCACAGGGGCAGGCCGGAGTTGATGAGATCAGAGACGTAGTAGTTTGTGGGTTGGCCCGAGATGAACTGGTTCCAGACGTGGATCTGGCCATTAAGCTTGGCGTCAGCATTGACGTTGCTGACAGGCTGGTTGTACAGGAACTGGCCAAAATCGTTGGAGTTATAGCCACTGGCAAGCAAGCTGTCAGCAGCAGCGCCCCATCCAGTGGCATTCAGAGAGACAGTGGCAAAGAGCATGTCAGTGTAGTCCTTCCATACAAACAGCTTTCCGTAGACAGCCGCAGGAGCCCCAGCTTCAATCAGGTCGGTGGAGAAGACGACACCCAGGCAGGACAGCTTCTGGTCGTAGGTGATGGGGTAGCTGGTTGGGGTGCTCAGGGCTGAGAAGAGGATGGGTTTTCCATAGCCAGGGTAACGGCATGTTGCGTCAGTGCCCCAGTTGTCAGCAGTCTGAGAAAAAGGAAAAAGATTCATGAGTAACGCTCAAAAAGAGTTCATACGCAAAAAAACAGCTTAATGTGTCCTGGTTGGTACTGTACTGGAAGATAAGGTTGCTCAAAGGACTCACCACACAGTTGGAGGGGGCAATGGCCGCTGCTGTGGTGTCAGCGTCAACACAGTGGTTACGGGGGTAGGCAGTGCCGTTGTTGAAGGTATAAGAAACAGCATCACATGCTTCGAAGATGTAGTCAGGTGCTCCATTCGTAATGTGGCAAACTTGCGATGTGTAACCGGCGGGGTAAGCGCCGAGCCAGGTGCGAGGCAGTCCCGCTGAGTTTGAATTGGCGAAGTTGGGGCCATACTCAATCATGGAGCACCAGTAGAAGACTCCAGACTGAGTCGCGGCAGAAGCAACAGCCAAGGCTGATGCGAACAGAAGAAGCGTCAAGGCTGATGCCATTGCGCTTGTCAGAGATTGGGGGTCAGTTCAGCGATCTGCGGAGGCGTGTAAAAATAAGAGGGTCATGCATGGTGGGTATGACTTGCTGGTCAGTCATAGCACAAAGACTGCGCGGACGGATCGTAGTCATGGGGTATGCCAGGCTGTCGATGATCCGCTCAGTGACCGAACGTATCAAATGGTTGCGACAGGTCAATTACTGTGCTACGATGGCGAATGCTCCTTGCGTGCTTGGCACATGACTCTTACCTTCTCCGGCGACAATGGAATGCTGTTTGACTGGTCTGAGTCAATATATGTGCCTTGCTTACGACGGCGGTTCAGGGTTCAGCCTGCGTACGGTAAACTGGTTGTTACAGTAAAAATGGGTGGGCGGCACTGATTTGGTGGGCAAGGCATGGAAAGCTGGCAGTCGCTTCCTTCGTTCAAGAGGGGCAATTGTAAAATCTCAAGCGGAGACACACAAAAACCCTGCAAACAAATTATGTGGTGTTCGACGGCGGACTGTCCAGAAGGTGGGCGACAAAAGTCACCGGCCAACGCCAGGGAAGATTGTCGCCCACCACATCTCAATGCGACACCTACGACGCTGTAATTGCAGTGTCGACACGTGCCTAGAATGTAGTGCTGTAGTACTTTCCGGGCAGGTTCCAAGGTTGCGTTCAAATATTTGGCACCTGGTCAAACTAGCAGCATACAGATGGGGACCACATCGCGAACCAGACATGCTTCCCTACCTTCACATTCGGAACAGCAGTCCTACCCTGACGGCAGCGAAATGAATACACACTAAGATACAGTCAAACTGTCATTTTACAAGGAAGGGAGAAGAAATACTTCAAATTGTGACAACCATAGGCGTGGATGTCATTTTGCATGGCAGCAGCGATGGTTGCCCATTTGTACCGCACATAAACCCGCCGGACTACCTGTTATGACATATTCAAAGATGTTAACGTTCCTGTCTGACTGATTGCTATGCCCAGCTATGCAAGACGCAGAACACACATAGGCGGTATGATTTGGTCTCCAACACGACCACTTGATGAGGGTCTCTGGTTCTAATAGTTGCACGCTGCGACTGCACGAGGCATAAACATTAAAAGTGACAATCATGACTGACAGGGGTTAATAGTTTCCACGAAACGTCCTTGTTCCGATCGGGTTAAAATGTTTTAAGAAGTCAAAAGTGCCGCCAAGGTGTGCCACCACCACCATTGACGAACCATTTGTGGCGCGTGCGGAACGATCACGTCACATTATTCATGAGCTGGGTGCAAGAGGCCTACACTAATGCTTTCAAACTGCCTACCTTAAGACAGCCAGACACATCACATATTTTGGGGCGCTGCGCGAGGCCTGGGCTTGGAGCACATGCGATTCCAGAAAATGCATGTATCACGTGTGACCGAGGCAGGTAGCCTGGATCGCACCATGGAGTGCACCGTGTATGGATGGGAGCCGGGCAGCTTCCCATCGTGTGCGCAGACCTTCGTTGTTTGCACGAACCATCGCTTCATCGCTGTTAAGTTGGGAGCGCTAATACGCTGGCATCGATCTGGACTGTGTAAATACTCCCTCCATCAGGTAGACACTGGCCCACCAGTGTCACGTTCACAACCCACACATGCATGCACCCCGAGCTATCTTACAGCACCCATACCACACCGCCGTAGCTACAGAGGCTAGAGTGCTTTCACATCCCAGTGGCGCGCCACAATGCACATGGGAGTGATGAGACTCCATGGGGTGCCTCTTGCCGCCGCATGGCTGCAGGCATGCATGGCGCGGCAAAGCAAAAGGCAATATCCAGAGACCACTGTCAGCTCAGTCTCCTGCACAGAGCAGCATGGAACATGCTGGGCATCAACTTTCATTCAGGATTGAGGGGCCTGTGCTCATGAAAGGTGCATAAAAGCACTTGGCAGTGACATCAAGGAAAAGAAAAAACACCCTTAAAAGTCCCAGCCTTAGACCCACCCTTAGTCCCAGTGTCCCATGCACCCAAAACAAACTTCACAAAACATAATAGCAGGTAAGCAAAACCCGGTGAGAAATATTTATCCCCCCATTGGACAAGTTCGGCATCCTCTGCAAAAACAGAGGCTGGGTGAGTGAGGAAATGTTGTCCAACCTTCAGTCGTTAAGCAGCTTGTACCGCACCTGCTCTACATCTCGAAGAGTGTAGTGCACTTGTGCAACGTCGAAAGCCGGCAGAGATCTTATAAACAGGGAGTCTTGGGCAGGGAGTGGCAAGTACTCAAATAGGCTTCACAGATTCTACGAAGGTTGGAAGCTGTGGGGTCTGGTAGGATAGATATTTTGTTGAGTCAGTGGAAGCCATCAGCAACAGTGCTTAATTTTGTGCACACCCAATCGCCCTCGGCAGGCCCACTGCACCTGTTTCAAGCAACGGCAGGCACAAGCCAGGAGCCGCACCAGCAAGAAGGAGCGTGCTCGTGTGCGCACAAGCTTAAGGCTGCGACTCGACGCAGTCACCACGGCCGACAGTAAAGGACGGCGCAGCAGTCAGCAGCATGAAGGATGCTCCTGCCAGTGATGCTGCTGCGCTGGGGGAGAGAGCAAGCATGTGGAGGGCACTACAACCTTGCTCCCTATATTCTATCGTCCAGGAAGAGCTAGGGTGCCGGACATGGTCAGGCCCTCTGGACAGTGACACAGACTTCCTCACTAGTAGTACTGGGGAGAGCAAGGGTGGTGCCCTAGCTTTGTGGAACTTGTGGTAGATATCGTTGCCCGGGTTGGCATGGACGTTTCACAGGCTGGGGATTTCATTGACTGGCCTTGTTTCCAGCTTTTTGGCATCCCTTCATTTCCCTTCTTCTTTCCTGACCATTTTTTTCTTGCCAACTGAACATTGAGACGCCCACGTGGCGTTGCTGACTTTCTCCCCGTCTTTGACAAGTAGACTTGGTCGAGGGCTAGGGTTTTCAGGGGCTTCAGGAGATTCGGATTAACTTTCCTATTTGGGGGGCAGGTCTCTTGTTCCTCTCTTGCTATAATGTCTTCTCTTTGCTTTTGCTCAGTTGGGGTTAAGATCAGGACGGGCTGGGGAATCTTCAGACTTCCTTCCCTTTTTTGAATGGTTTGTTCCTTCTCCTTTTCCCGTCTGTTTCTTTCCTCTCCAGTAGCCATTGGTTTAGTTTCTCCCAACCAGACAGTTGGGCGCCTGCGCAGCCGAGCCTTTGGAGCATGGTTCGCAGGTGTTATGTCCTCAGCACGAGAGCAGCAGCATGCAGGGGGCCTTGCAATGTCGAGAGGTGCCTCTGGCTGCCGCGCTGCACCATGTCCACCGCGTGGCCGCCAAGGTGTGTCTTCGGCTTTATCTGCCTACACGCATCTGGTTGGCGTCAGTCTATGCCGCGGCTGCGGCCAATTACGGTGATATGGTGTGGGGCACCGGTCACCTCAAGCTGCGGCATTGCCTCAGGAGCAAGATGCAGTCAAGCTTGTTTCAGCACTTGCGCCAGGCTGCAGGACTACCTGCGTCTGCCACAAGCTGGGGGGTCATGAGAGAGCTGCAGATCCACCCGTTACAGCGAGGTTGGTGGCAGCATGTACTCTGCTGCTACAACACAGCGGTAGCACCAGCAGCACAGCAAGACAGCCCCCACATGGCGGCTGCCATGGCGGCCAACATGCAGCTTGCTGTAACACAGAGCACCGAAGGGCACAGCTGGTGCAGGGCATTGCTGACTGCCTTGGAGTACCTGGAGCAGGGAGTAGCCGTACCCACACTGAGTCAAAGAGCGACTGCTCTGCAGCCTTTTCCCGTAATAGAGGTGATGGCGCTAGTGGACGCAGCATACGAGAGGGCACAATTGAAGTTCACAGGCCTAGGGGATCCCAGGTACCCAGCCATGGAGCATAGGTCTGCGGCCACCTACCACGCCTGGTTTCAGCCTACGGCGGGCGCAGGCAAGGAGCCGCGCCAGCAAGAGGGAGGGTGCTTGCCTGCTTGTGTGCGCACAAACTTAAGGCTGCGGCTCGGCGTAATCAGCACGGCCGACACTAGGGGTCGGCGCAGCCGTCAACAGCGTGACGCACGTTGCTGCCAGCGATGTTGGGGAAGGGGAGACGGCGAGCATGTGGAGGACGCATTACATGCTTGCTTCCAATGCTCCAGTGTGCAAGATCACCTTAGGAAGCAGGGATGGGCAGGATCACCAGGCAGTGCTAGAGACTTTCACGTTTTGTATCAGGGCAGGCTAGGGTGGGGTTCTCTGACTTCTGTGGAGGATGTGGTGGCTTTCGATGAGGCTAAGTCGTGTCAGAGGTCGGGGCTCCCTCTCTCTTTTCTTTTTTCCCACCCAGCCTTTGAAGTGCACCTTAACCTTATTTCCTCTTTCCGGGTTTTCATGGCTTTCTGCCTAGTATGTTTCCTTTTCTTTTCTTTAGTTTCCTTTTCTTTTTCGAGGGCTAGGATCTGGACAGCCTGAAGTTTCTTCAGACTTCCTCCTTTAAGAGGGGAAGGTCTTTTTTATTTTCCTTTTTCCGTCTGTTCCCTTGCCCTCTCCTCTCGCTTGATTTTTTTTGTCATCCCAACCACACAGTCGGGCGCCCATGCGGCGGAGCTTTTTCAGCATGTCCCAGAGGTGTAATGTCATTTACAGGTGTAACGTCATCGACCTGAGCAGAATCCAGAGGTTAATGACGTTACGCATCTGGGCCCTGCTTAATTAAGAAGCTCGGCCATGTAGGCAAACAAAAAGTCAGCTAGGAAACTCAAGGGAGAGGGCACCAGAGGAAAGAAAGGGAAGCAAGTTCACCTTGCAACCAACAAGGTCCTCCGAACAGTGCTATAAACTTCTTCGAGTTGTATAGGGGCAGGCTTGGGTGGGATGCCCTGGCTTTGTGGAAGACGTGGTAGATATCGAGGAGGCGTAGACGTTCGCAGACGCTGGAACTTAATTTGCCTTTCTTTTCCAGCCTTTGTCTGTCCCTTCATGTTATGTCCTCCTTTTCTTATTTTTTTCTGCCCCTCTTAATTTGGCGCCCACGCGGCCGAGCCTTTTTGAGCAGGGCCCAGAGGTGTAACGTCATTGACCTTACAAGCAATAAGAACAACTACAAAAAGGTCAGGCAAACCATAGCCCCTGCCCCTGAAGAGACTTGCCTTCAAAAGGCTCGACTACACGTACCACAAAAGCCAGGGCCTCTCACCCCTGCCTACGGGCACCAAGAGGTGTAAGTTCATTGACTTGAGCAGTACCCAGAGGTGTAACTTCATTGACTTGAGCAGTACCCAGAGGGGTGACATCATTCTCAGATCTGCCAACAAGCACATGTATCCCTGATGCCCTAGCATCTCCCAGGACCAACACATGCAGTACAAAATGTTTTGAGGGGTCCATGCATGTCGGCAATTCCATGCATATATGACTACGGCAATCTATTGTAAGGGTGTTAATGGTATTTGCGCTCAAGGCATTCAGTCCGCGCAACCCTAAGCCGCGACACTGTCCCTGTTTGATCCTCTACTGCTCTCTCTCCTTCATTTCTTGAAGGCTACACTCTACAGGGAATTTGGAATCTTCGGATTGCCATTCTGTTTTCGTGGGGTTCCTTTTCTCTTTTTAGGGTCAATGACGTTACACCTCTGGGCCCTGGTCGAAAGGCTCGGCCGACATGGGCACTTAGTTGTCACGGACAGAACCGCAGGTGGCCGTGGCTGTTATAATGCGTTACAACTGAGACTCGAGTTTCCAACAGGCAGCCTTCCTAGCTACCCCAACCATAACTACCAACCATGCCCTCAGACAAAAACGACCCCACACCAAGTCCAGTGCCGTGCTCTCTAAAATGCCCTCGTAGACCCGTGATACGTTCTTTCTATGGCTTCGCAAACTTTCAGCTACAACTCAGCTACCTATCAGACTCATGCCAGAGGTCTCGCGCACGGCCTGCAAAGCTACTTGGGTCGCCGGCTGTGGGCCGGTTTCAGTCCCCAACAGGCTTCTCAGGCTGGGGGATGGCCTATAGGGTGGCCTCAAGGCTGCCAAAAAAGAAGCCATATTGTGGAGAGTCATGGGGCCGGACTAGTGCTGCAGCCGCACCCCATCACGGCGGCGGAGCGCTGCTGGCGCTGACTGCAGGGCCTCCATTGTTGGAGATATTGCTAGTCCCTGCGAGCAGCGGAGATCAGAGATTATTTGTGCGCGCCCTAAGTTTCTTTTCCTCCCGACCATTCGGTCGGGCGTCCACGCGGCCTAGCCTTTTCAGCATGGCCCAGAGGTGTAATACTGGAAGGTCATTGACTTGTGCGCGCCCGACCACCTTAGGGGGCCGCCAGGCGGCCACCACTGTGCCAGTTGGGACCAAACTATGAGCGGCCAATGGCCGATGGCCCGAGCAGCAGGGCTTAGCTGCATGAAGCCCTGGCGGCTGTAAGTGCACATTCCTAAAGAAAAAGTGGCAGAGTTGAGTCTCCGTAATTCTAATCATGGTTGGGTCCTGCGGGTGGGAGCATGTTATCAACTGGTCCTCTGGTTAACCTCAAAACACATATGCCCTGAGCCTGCCATGACCCCCTGTGAAGGACAGGCAGGCAACTGTATCCCCCCACTCTTTTGCAGCCTACATCCCTGCCTAGCACTGGTCTTTGATCCCACCTGTCACTTTTACAGGCCCACCCGACTGAAGCCCTCCCAGGGACGTTAAGCGTGGGTTGTCCTGCGCAAGGGGGGAGGCCGTGAGCAATTTGTTAGTGCATGGCCGCATGGGGGTAGGCGCATGAGGGTGGGCGGCGCATGGGGGATAGGTGAGCAATTCAGCAGTGCATGGGGGCAAGCTCAAAGAGGCGGGCACGTGGGGGGAATGGTGAGCGAATCGGCAGCGCTCCACACCCACGCAGCACTTTGAAATGTCAGAAGTAGAACGCACTAGACTATCCATGATGCTGCCGGGCGGCCACCGCTTCGATCGAAGGGCTCACCCCATTGGCCCAAGCAAAAGCCAAACAACAAGCTGTGGCAGGCCTGGGCGGGTTGTAGCTTAAATGTAGCTTAAGCACCATATTTTAACGTGGATGCAATTCATTTATATCTAAGGTGACGGCAATGATGTGAGGGGGGCTTTCTTCCACCTGAATGTAAACCGATCGCCCCACGGTCTGAAGGGCGCCCAGGCCGCCGTCCAGTCCAACCAGCGCCGAATTTCGACGCACAAACACATCGCCGGCGATCGATGTCAGCGCAGGTAGCGCACCCGCCATTTTTACGAGGCCGTCGTTGTCCGCAACCACCAGGAGCTCGCCGATGGTCTTGACGGCATCTACGAGGGCGGCGGAGAGGGTCAGGGCACCAGGAGAAGAGTCAGTGCAGAGTCTTGATTGGAGCTATAGATTCGCGGTAAAGGGAGGGCCCATGGAAACTGGGTTCGAGGATGATATCAGATTGCCAAGCTGGAGATGACACCTGATGATCATGCAGTGACAGGCCTGCATGCACTGCCATGCGATCGTTATGGCTAAATCATGCTTGCACTGAGCGCCATGCACTGATACGCGCACCAAGCGCCATGCAGCCATGAGTGGACCAAGCACCTTGCAGACATGCGTGTACTGACCGTCATTCAGCCACATGCACACCAAGTGCCATGCAGCCATACGGCGCACCAAGGACCATACATGCACCGAGCACCATGCAGCCAGGTGTGAACCATTTCAGCCATGCGTAGGGCAAGCGTGACGCAGCCATGCGTGCGTCGAGGGCCATGCAGCCATGCCTGCACTCAGGCAATCGACAAAGACCGCTGGACTGGTACAACTTGATAAAAGTTCGCTGGCCCCGCAGCATGGCTGGCCC
The DNA here is from genome assembly GCA_037349105.1 of Limnomonas spitsbergensis. Classification (NCBI taxonomy): domain Eukaryota; kingdom Viridiplantae; phylum Chlorophyta; class Chlorophyceae; order Chlamydomonadales; genus Limnomonas; species Limnomonas spitsbergensis. The sequence continues at coordinate 2,461,583 of JAYJMM010000102.1, read as the reverse complement.
ACCTAGGGCCTCCGGCTGGGGGCCAGACTGTACCTGACACGTAGCTGAGTCACGACAAATTAACTTTGCTGGCCGGCCTGCTGGCAGCTTACCAAGGCCTTGTAGATTGGTTAGTGCATCGTTGTCTGAGACAATGAGATTCAGCTGGACCGAAGCAATCTGCGTAATCAGCAAGGTGCGAAGCGAGGGTTCTACATCAATCAATACGCATGCATTGAAGAAGGAAGCCTCACATTTGGCCGTAGCATGGGCCAAGGGTCTAGGGTTTAAACCCTGAACCCTAAACTGGCCTCACATTAGGCCGCAACATGGGACGGGGCCATCATGCGAAGGTTCCATCGGGAGACTTGCATATTTTTCGACATAGGTCAGGCATCGATACAGCGTCCAGCTTGCCTTAAGTAGGGGTTTGAAGTGAGCAGTGATCTGTTGCTGTCAGGTTGAGGGTGTGGAGTGAAGTATGAATCAAGTAGCAGCTGTGTGAGGATGGCTCAGATAGGACATATACCTCATCCACCCCCTGCCCTCCGTACATTTCTCCATTCATCCACCTCTTCCATTCGTTGAGCCATACATTCCATCTATGCCACCCGCCATACAATCATCCATCAGTATACCACCATTCATCCACGGCGCAGAGTCAGTGCAGTAAGCCTTACTAACACACTGTCCTTGCAGTATATATAACGAACGCTCTTTCAGTGCAGTCATTCTTGCATCTCTCTTTAAGTGCAAACACCTTAGCTTACACCTTTCCAGCGATCAGATCTTCACTTTCGAATCAGATCTGCCGTCGCAAATCTAGGTCACTTCCTCATCCCTGTGAAGTGTCCTTTCCTGGTCCCTGCCTACAGTCCTGTCCAACACACACCCTGCCCAACAACGCTAACAGTCCTGCCTATCACTTTCTCTGCCCTGTCTCTGGTTTCCAGTCTAACAAGCACTTTGCCCCCACATCGCTTACAGCCCTGTATAGCACCTACTCTACCCTGTCCTCTCGAACGCGCACCTTGCCCAGTGGTGCCAAGTTCTCGAGGGCCTTGTTCCCGCTGATGATGAGGTCCCCATTGATTGCCGTCAGCGCCGCGAAGCCCTGCAGGTCCTTGAGGACGACATTATTCATGACCACAACACTGACTCCTGCAAAAGAGGGACAGCATGCAAAGGGTTGGATAGAACCATCCTGTAAACTTTGTAAACAAGGAGCTGCATGCCAAGGCTCGGCAGCATGCAAAGCCTTGGCTGCATGCAAAGCTTTTCCTGGCTGGAGGGCTACGATGCAGAATTAGCGGAGGGGTCATGCCCGCTGGGACAGCAGAACTAATGATTGTGTTAGTCATGTCGCTGGCATAAAAACTAGGACAGGGATCTTCATTGTAACCTCAGGCTGCCATTCAGGGGTGAAGCGCTGTTCCCCTAACATAAACAACAAGTATATTGCGCCCGAGATAAGCCAGGCCAAGGGTGGTGGCCAGGTTCAAAGTCAGGATTATGAAGGAGGAGGTGTATGAAGACTCTGGGTCATGGTCACTCAGTTGTTGAGGCCATCAGGGAGCAAAGGCAAAGTAGGGGAAACCTGATATACAGCAGCTTGGTTTCTTTTGCCTGCAATGAAACGTAACCAAGGCAAGAGCAGCTGTTGCAGGGCAGCGCTGCAAACAGCTTGCAAACACAGAATCTGAAGGGAGAGGAGGGGCCATGTAGCTTGCAACAGCAGACCTAAGGACCAGGTGGCAATCGTCAACGCATCGCTCAAAACAGCATGCAAGAAAAAGCCACATGCCTTGTTGGACATAGCTCAAAATAGCTTAGTAGCACTAAACACATGTACTCTGCCCCACCCCACCCCCTTTTTCCTTGGAGCCTTCCAGCTTGGTTTTCCAGCCTCCAGACGAAAATACCCATGGTTAAGGCGGCGGCTGGCGGGCAAAGCTCAAAATAGCCTGCAAGTGAAAGCCACTATACCCCGTTGCGCCCCTTTCCTGGCCAGCCTCTGAGACCCGATACCCTGAATCATCCGTCGGCATACCCATCCAGTGTGAAGCATTAGGCAATGCGCGGTGGTGGAGAGCGGAATGGGCCAGTGTCTGCATGCCACTCACCAACAGATCCCAGTGCGCTCAGTCCACTCAGCGTGGGGAGCGCCGCATTTTCCATAATGGCCAACTCGCCTCCGACCTGCAAATCAGTCCATGCGTCGAACAGGAAACCATTGTTTTACTCAAAGGAATCAATCAAAAATTGAAGTTTTTTCAACTCGCTGTTTACTTCCATGACAGGCCTCAGTATCACTGGACAAGAGTGGGCTGCACGGTTTGCTCTAGGATGCTTCACCTACATTTATTTTCCACGGCCTGTGTCAGGGGGGGCCTGGTGCATCGAACCCAGCTGGTTGGGCCATGGGCCGTAAACCAGTCAAAGTTTCCCCGTCCCCATCAGCCCAGTGGTGGATGGGCAGATGGTTGCGCAGGTGGTTGTGTGGTGGTTGCTTGCCCAGGGGGGTCACTGGTTTTCGCTCGCTGTCCTGGCGTATTTAGTGCCTGTACCGGTTTACGGGCACAAGTCCCATGCATCAAAAATGATGCCACAAAACTTCACAGAGGCCCCACAATGTACCAGTAGCCTAGCATCAGTATCCAAGCAGGACAGGGAGGGGAGTGTGCCATTTCCATCTCCTTCTTATCATGGTAACGGCACAGACGCACCCCAGGTCCCGGATTTCACTGAAGCGTACACCCACCGCCTTCGGCAGGCGGTTAGCAGACTACACAAAGAGAACCAAGCAGACGTAGGCAGATCCAGGCAGAAGCCAACCCGGGAAAGAACCTAGACCTGCCTACGGCCAAGGGCCCAAGCAGCAGGCCTTGCTGCATCAGGACCCCTTGTCCGCAGCCCGTGATGCAGCTGAATTACAGCTGAATTGTAGCTGAAGTGTAGCTGAATTGTAGCTGAATTGTAGCTGAATTGCTGAAGCACCCTTAAATAATCACTGATGAGCTCCTACCCTTTTGAGCTCCAACCGACTAACGCCCGTCAAACAACTCTCATGTAATGGGCAGCGGTGATACTTGTAGTCCCTTCCAAAACGTATTCAAATGAAAGACTCTTGCCCATCTGAGCCCCCAAATCGCCCTTCAGTCGTTACTGATGAGCTCCCACCTTCTTGAGCGCCGGCAGATTGATGGCCGTCAGCATGGGACATCGATTGATCCTTACGTTCCAAAACACTTCCGCCAATGCCTGCACCGCAGCGGAGGGGCAGAGGCAGCAGGTTGGCTAGGACTAACACACGGCGTTGGCAGCAACTTGGCTTGCATTACGGAACTGCTTCGCAAGTGTTGCCGCGTCAGCAGGTTGAGCAGCATCAACAAAAAGGGCGGCCAGCTCTGCAACGGAGATGGAAACGCACTAGGCACCAGAAACCAGAAACCAGAAACCAGAAACCAGAAACCAGAAACCAGAAACCAGAAACCAGAAACCAGAAACCAGAAACCAGAAACCAGAAACCAGAAACCAGGCACCTCAGAGGACCGGAACGAAATGCTGAAACAGCAATTCAAAATACTAGTGGCAGGATTTCAAGCAGCAGCAGAAGCAGAAGCAGAAATCTGCCTGCCCTATCTCGACCGAAGTGGTTTGTAGGTTCAGGTACCGTATGCAGTGCTTTTTCCGTGACTCAGCTACATATCAGCCACCACATGACTTCCCGCCAGAGGCCTCAGGACTGGCCGGCTATGCTGCTTGGGCCGCTGACCGTAGGCCGGTCCAAGTTTAGTCCCAATAAGGCCTCTGACGGCCGCAGGTCAGCCTGCTGATGGTGGCCTCCTATCCGTAAAAAACAAACCCTGGGTCCCATCCTCTGCACCTTCGTGGTGTCCTAAGGACGTCGAGAGAACTAGCACCTGAGATGGTACCTGACATCTGGGCCCTCACCTGAAGTCCATCCAGGTTGGTCAAATTCATGTTTGTGTCCAGTACCAGGGCGCTCGAAATGCGGGTCAGAGGCCCCAGGCCTGAGAGGCTGGTCATTGCGTCGCCATTGGCCACGATCAAGGAGCCTGTTATGGTGCTGAGCGAGGCCAGGCCGGTCAGGTCACGCAGCTTGGGATGGCGCAATATGTTGAGGCCTCCTACAGACTGCAATGGGAGGAACGGGCGGTGGCAGGGGGGCAGTGGAGGGGGGCAGTGGACGGGGGGCAGTGGGAGGGGCAGTGGTGGGGGGGGAGGTGCAGTGGATGAAACCCAACTACGCAATCCAGACATCGTAACTACCTTAATCGGCACAGCACTGATCAAGACGGGCCTACAGTGCTGCGCTTCATTCATATGCATGGGCCAGGTGGCCATGCAACCCTACATGGGTCAGGTGGCCATGCAACCCTACATGGGTCAGGTGGCCATGCAACCCTACATGGGTCAGGTGGCCATGCAACCCTACATGGGTCAGGTGGCCATGCAACCCTACATGGGTCAGGTGGCCATGCAACCCTACATGGGTCAGGTGGCCATGCAACCCTACATGGGCCAGGTGGCCATGCAACCCTACATGGGTCAGGTGGCCATGCAACCCTACATGGGTCAGGTGGCCATGCAACCCTACATGGGCACCGTACATCACCAAGTCAGCCACCCGCTCAATTCAACTTTCTCGCGGGTGTTCAGCATACTCCTGCATGCTCAGGACGTAGCAACCTAGGTGTGCTTTTCTCTTCATTCCATACCAAGCTAGGCTAGATTTATGAAGTGATGGCGTGTCTTTTAAATAGCCCCACCTGCAAAGCGTTCAGGCCCGTCAGCGCCTCCAGGTGGCCTGGAGGTTGGCCATCACCTACAATCAGGAGCTGCGGAAGAAGAAGGGCAAGCACAAGGGTGACCTGGTCAAGGGCTTGGAGGGAGTTTCAGAAGGCCGGGCCCCATAAAGAAAGTGAGAGAGAGAAGATGATCATGCATGATTGAAGGAGATCATCTATACCCAAGGATGAAGTAATGAAAGATCTGTGAAGCTGGTGGGAGCGTGATCTAACTCGTTCTGTTAGAATGTAGGTACAGGCTGCACTGCCACTGGGACATCTTGTTCCCATACCAATATTCTAACACATTCGCACAAGCTCACCTAAATTGACAAAGTCCTTCAGCCAGACTGCCCTCAATGGCCCTTTTGGCCTGCCTTGCTTTTGCTGCTCAAAATCGCTCACCCTCAGGTGTTTAGCGTCTGCCCTGGGTCCTAGGGTTAAGAGTCCTAGGGTTTAGCGCTTGCCCAGGGTCCGCTGGTACTCACTGTGCTTGCTGTTTACGTTCTTTTCTTTTGACTCGACAAGATGTGAGGCCGGCCGCCCAACCCTAGAAAACCTGAGACGCTAACACACAAAAACAGTTAACGTTTGCTTTTTGCATGGCTTGACTTCCTTTCTATGTGGCTTTGTCGTCCCCGATTATTTATTTCACACTTTCCTACCTGATCCTTCTAGTTATGTTGTCAGTTGTCTTGTCTTTCGCCTCTTACATTTTTTTCTGTCCAAGAGCTCCATTGGCTGGCCGCATGTCTAATTCTTACGGTATTTATTTTCTGGTTCGATTCATGTTGCTGGTTTGCTAATTCTGACCCTTTTAAACAAGGCCGTGGGTGGCTGTCTTTACTTTGTAACAGAAACAGAGCCGAGGCGTCTTCTGCATCCACTCCCTAAAACTCCCACCTCTCCTGAGATGACCCATAATCACTCTCTCACACTCCCACCTCTCCTGAGATGACCCATAATCACTCTCTCACACTCCCACCTCTCCTGAGATGACCCATAATCACTCTCTCACACTCCCACCTCTCCTGAGATGACCCATAATCACTCTCTCACACTCCCACCTCTCCTGAGATGACCCATAATCACTTCCTCGCACTTCCACATCTCTTGAGATGACCTAAAATCACTCCCTCACACTTCCACCTGCGCTGGGATACGCCGCAGTTACACCCTCACATTCTCTCTTGTGCCCCCACTTCCTCACATTCAAACCTATCCTGGGACGAGCCGCAGCCACTCCCTCACACTCCCTCACACTTCCTCACAAGCCTTCACACTCCCTCAAACACCCCCACACTCCCACCTGTCCTGAGACGGACTGTAAGGCTGTCATTGGCAACACGGATGCCCCACCAGCCTTCAGAGATCCATCGTCCCAGATTATGACATGGCCACTGCATGGAAGCATGGTTTAGGGTTTAGGGTTTAGCAGGACAGTGGATCATTACTGTACGGACTTCGGCATGTTAGGGTTCAGGCTTACTAACGGTATTTTAGTTAGGGTTCAGGGTTGAAGGCCGAATGTCTAGGGTTCAGGGTTTCAGGTCTATCGTTCAGGGTTCAGGGTCCAACAGCCAGTGTTCAGGGCTTGAGATTAGGGGTCCAATGTCGAGGGTTCAAAACTCGCGGCTAAGGGTATGTTTAAGAGTTTGGGGCAGGGGTTCAAGGGTTACCTGATGGCAGTGAGGCCGGCCAGCTCGCTGTCAGATGTGGACAGGTAGCGAGTGTTGCCCTGTGGAAGGGAGGGGGCGCAGCAGGTGCGCGCTGGTTGGGGTCTGGGCCAAGGGAGGCGAGTGGGGGGATGCAGTGCAGTTCGGTTCATGGGGCTAGGGAGGTGGGTGCCTTCAAGCCGCCGAGCGTGGCTTGATTACATACGACATGTAGCTGAATTGAAAATGATACGGATATTTGTGTGGGGGGCTTCAGGTAAGATTCAGCTGCATCGCAGCCTGCGGCCAGGAGACCCTGGTGTAGCAAGCCCTGCTGCTTGGTCAGTCGGCCATTGGCCCGCGGCCATTGGCCACGCAAGTTTGGTCCCCTTTGGCCCAATTGGGACTGAAAAGTGGCCCACCGGAGGTGGTTTAGTGCCAACTCAAACAAAGACCAAGTTATACGTGCAGGACGGTATGTGGTCAAGAGTGAAGAGCACGAGTGTGGCTCTGTGAGAGGGAGAGGGTAGTTACTATGGCAATACTGGACATCTTGAAGTGTGGGGTGCGCTAAGGCAATGGGTCAAAAAAAATGATGAAGTCCTCGACGGAAACAGTGGAGGCTGAAAATTGGAAGATCTCACGTGATCCCTAGATCAGACGCGGGTGGAGTAAACACCTAATATTTCATCTTCCTTGCGTCCGTGGAAGGCGGATTCTATAGGGGGGGGTAAATCTTACCTCACTGACTACGAAGTTGGCCACAGGTAGGACGAATTCGTTGAGCTTCTTCGTGATAACGGGTACCGTGGGCGGCGGATTAGAGCCATGGACGACCAGTAGCGCGCCCTCATAGCCCGCACCACCTCCCTGGTCAGCGCCTGAATCAGGGTGCAGGGTTCAGGGTACAGGATCAGGGCACAGGTTCGGTGTGATCAGGGTCAAGGTACAGGGGGTTCAGGGAGTTCAGCAGGCTCAGGACACAGGGTCAAGGGTCCAGGTTCAGGGCTCAGGGTCAAGGGACAGGGGGGTCAGGGTACAGAGCTCAGGGGGGTCAGGGTACAGGGTGCAGGGTGCAGGTTCAGGGAAGAGCAGGGTAGGTCCCTGCATTCCAGCTCGTATCCGCATCACCCCTCTGGGTACCAGCTGCACCAGGTTCAGGGTTCAGGGTCCAGGGTTATGGGTTTAGGGTAAAGCCATTGAGTACCAGCTGCACCTGAAAAGGGTTTTGGGTCAGGGTAGGGAAGGTCAGGGTGTTGGTCCCTGGGCTCCACTTATGCCTAAATCAGCGTGCAGGGTTCTGGTTTCAGATTCAGGCGATTAGGGGTAGGTCCTGGATGCCTGTTGTTCCTGATTTCAGGTTCTATTTTTCTCATGTTCTTTTACCCCCCCTCCCCCCGCCCTTATCTCATCCACCCCCGAACCTCCAGACGGAGCTCCAGGTGTGCCCCCCACTGCGACGCTTGATGGCAGAGCCAGCTGCAAGTGTAGGACAGCAGGCATGAGAGGGGTACATGAACAAGCCTGGGGCAGGTGAAGCTATTATGAAGGGGATTGCAGTCCATTGGGGCATCACATTTAATGCTTGGAACAGTTGCCTGGAAATCAGTGAAAGGTCATTTCACTGACTGCTCTGTAAGGATCAGGTGGACATCAATAAAAGGGAGGTCCCTTGCAGATCCGGCAATGCATCAGATGGATCAGATGGATCAGCAGATCTGATCTCAGATGGATCAGATGGATCAGCAGATTGGGCATCAGATGGATCAGCAGATCAGGCATCAGATGGATCAGCAGATCAAGCATCAGATGGATCAGCAGATCAGATCTCAGATGGATCAGCAGATCAAGCATCAGATGGATCAGCAGATCAGATCTCAGATGAGCTAGAAGATGCGCCACTGGAGGTCATGCTCGATTGCGAACGGCCCTAACAGAGACAAGTGGCCCTGGCCAGAGGCACACTTCCAAGGCATGTTAAATGAACGAAATGCTTCCAGGAGCTTGTGCAGGTTGTTATTTAAAACTCCCTGCGGAGTGAAGATTTACCCCTTACCTGGGTTTACACTACGTAAAGCAAAAAGCGATTAATGTTCTGGTTAACGAGGCGGCGAAGGCAAACCACTTAAATCTGTCTCAGGACACAGAGGTGTGCCTGAGACAGATTTTGCCTCCGGCTGGATTCAAAGCCGAACCATATCAGCTGTAGTCCAAGAAGGGCCTTGCCTGCACACAAATGAAGATCTGGCGCCTGAAACATGAATAAAAATGTGAAATACGGAGGAGGGAGCACGGGCAGAGGAGGACTTTGTACAATCAGCTTCAAATAATGTTCAAAGCCGGTAAGGGGTTCGAGTTTGGCAGTTCCCGTTGTCGATGAGGTCTTCAGGGCCATCCTCAATCCAAGGATTATAGACACGGCCGATCCCAATCATCACCAGAGACTGCATAGAGTTTGCACTGTTAACATTTCCACTGGCAATGTGCCTTTCCTGTTCCTGCTCGCCTTTTCTCAGTTGTCCACGTGGGCCACAAGCGCACCCGGGCTGTTTTTCTGTGTTTGCGTTTCAGGTTTACTAGGGTTGGGCGGCCAGCTTCATACTTCGTAAGTCCAAGCAAAATAAATATTGTCGATGCGTCCAACAGTCCAACACCCCTCCTCGCCTGAGAGTCTCCATTGTGAATGCGTCCAACGCCCTTCTTCACCAGAGAGTTCCCGTTGTTGATGAGGACATGAGAGCCAACCTCACTCCAATGGTAACAACATATTACATATGCAGCAGACCCCCCCCCCTCATGACCTTGGGAGTCTCCATCGTTGATGTGCCTGAGAGTGTGACAACCCCTTCACCTACGGTAACAGTTTATAAAAAATAGCAATTTTACACGCAAAAAGTAGCATTTTCTGCCATGTTTGACGAATAGTTTCTGCAACCCCTTCACCTTATAGTTTATAAACTATAGCAAACTTACACACAAAAGGTAGTATATTTGCGAATAGTGTCCGTTACTGATGTGCCAAGCACCCCCATCACCTGTGAGTTCCCGTTGTTAGTGAGGTAGACCGAGCCGACCTTGACGAGGGAGCGCAGGGCACCGAGGTCGTACAGCACGCCATTGCCCTTCAAGTACACTTGGCCATCAACGTTTTGCAATGCCTGGGGATCAAATAAGAGCCATGGAGGATCAAATAGGATCCGTAGAGGATCAAATAAGAGCATAAGAGGATCAAACAGTGGCCGTGGAGAATCAAATGAGAGCCATAAAGGATCAATTAAGAGCCATAAAGAAACAAATAAGACTATAAGAGCCATAACAGATCAGATAACAGCAGTAGAGGATCAAATGGGAGCCATAGAGGATAAAATAAGAGCAGAAGAGGACCAAGCAGGGGCTGTGGAGGATGCAATAAGAGCCGTAAAGGATCCTATAAGAGACGTAGAGGATAAAAACAGGGGCCATGGAGTGTCAAACAAGAGCCGTGGAGGATGAAGCAGTCTCCATGCCTCACCACACATAAATACGGCAATAGCTAAGGCTGCCCACTGTTGGCAGTCGGTGGACATGGGCAAAACGGGAGCTCGTGGCTGACAGAGGTCAAGCCGTTGAGCTGTGATGTAAATGAAACTTATCAGAGGCAGCCTATAATTTTAGAGGGTTAAATGCAAAGCGCAGTCCACGCTGCCTACCCTCCGCACCTCTTGACCCTGATGAATTGTCAGCTGCGCAAGGTTCTTGTTAAGCAAAAGTTTGTGACCCACCAAGGTTAAGGCGTTGATTGAGACTGTGTCAATGTAATGTAGCTGAATCTTGTCGCTGAATCTTATCGGAGGAATCTCTAAATCTCTGATACGGTACACAGTGCAGTCCACTCTCTCTGCCCCGCCTCCCCTCCCCTGCTCCCCCCTAACACCCGCTCACCCCCACCCACTGCACTGATAGCCGGGCAAGGTTGCTGTTGAGCGACAGATCATGGTTGACCGAGTTCAAATGATTAAGCCGTTGAGACTGTCATGTAGCCGAATCTTATCGGCAGCGAACTCTAAATCTGTAATAATAATAACACAGTGCCGTCCACTCTCTCTGCCCCGCCTCCCCCACCGCTCACCCCCAACCCCTGAACTGTTAGCAGGACAAGATTACGGTTGAGCAAAAGGGCGTGGCCGGTCGAGTTGAAATGATGAAGGCGTTGAGACTGTGATGTAGCTGACTTTATTGGAGGAAACTATGAATCTATGATACACAGTGCAGCCCCCCCCCCCCTGCTCACCCCCAATCCTGTCACTGTTAGCAGGGCAAGGTTGCTGTTCAGCAATAGATCATGGCCGACCGAGGTCAAGGCGTCGAGGCCGGTCAACGTGACCAACTTGTCACATCCACCGATGACCAGGTCCCTGGGCGATGGAGGGGCCAAGCCAGAAGATCAGAAAGCTCTGAAGCATTCAAGTTTTGTTACAAAGTTAACGCAACCAGTCAACCACCCACAGCCTTTTTCGAAAGGACCAGGCAGAGCGAACCGGGGGGAGACCACCAACCTTCAAGGCATCAGGTGGGCACTGGGCTGGAGTGCAGCTGCTAAGGGCACCGGGTGGGGGCTCAGTCTCAGATCCTAATCTGCTAAGGCTACCCAGCGGGGGCTCAGTCTCAGATCCAAACCTGCCGCCTTGTTTTCATCCTTATTGAGAACCACCTCTGGAAGTGCCCTCTTGCCCCTGCACCTGCCCTTCTGCAGTAATCAGCACCTCTTCACTTTACCCCCTGCACCTGCCCTTCTGCAGTAATCAGCACCTCTTCACTTCACCCCCTGCACCTGCCCTTCTGCAGTAATCAGCACCTCTTCACTTTACCCCCTGCACCTGTCCTTTCAGTAATCAGCACCTCTTCACTTTACCCCCTGCACCTGCCCTTTCAGTAATCAGCACCTCTTCACTTTACCCCCTGCACCTGCCCTTCTGCAGTAATCAGCACACCTTCACTCCAGCCTCTGCACCTACCCTTTCACAGATGTCAAAGCCTCTTCAATCATTATCCCCCCACCTACCCTGAGTCTCTTCACTTACCCGTGTACCTTTGCCTGCACCTACTCCTTCACACAGCATTTGTAACGTTTCCACTCTCAACCCCTGCACCTGCACCTACCCATCCAAACAGTTTTAAGAGGCTCTCCACTCTTAACCCCTGCACCTACCTATTAAGCAGTATTGAGGACCTGTCCACTCTTGTCCAAGCAGAAACCCTTTCACAGTGTTTAGAGCCTCTGCACCCTGAACCCCTGCACGTACCCTTTCACAGTGTTTAGAGCCTCTGCACCCTGAACCCCTGCACGTACCCTTTCACAGTGTTTAGAGCCTCTGCACCCTGAACCCCTGCACGTACCCTTTCACAGTGTTTAGAGCCTCTGCACCCTGAACCCCTGCACGTACCCTTTCACAGTGTTTAGAGCCTCTGCACCCTGAACCCCTGCACGTACCCTTTCACAGTGTTTAGAGCCTCTGCACCCTGAACCCCTGCACGTACCCTTTCACAGTGTTTAGAGCCTCTGCACCCTGAACCCCTGCACGTACCCTTTCACAGTGTTTAGAGCCTCTGCACCCTGAACCCCTGCACGTACCCTTTCAGAGTGTTTAGAGCCTCTGCACCCTGAACCCCTGCACGTACCCTTTCACAGTGTTTAGAGCCTCTGCACCCTGAACCCCTGCACGTACCCTTTCACAGTGTTTAGAGCCTCTGCACCCTGAACCCCTGCACGTACCCTTTCACAGTGGTCAGGGCCTCTAGCCCCTTCATGTTCACAAGCCCGTCCATGTTGTAGATGAAGAGGGACCCAACAGACTGAGGGGACAGGCAAGCAGAATGCAGGGGAGGGAGGTCAACGCTCATGGGTCAGATTTCGAAGTTCGGAGTCCAAAGTTCACAAGAGGTCAGAGAATTCAAAAGTCGGAGTTCCAAGTTCCGAGTCCAGATGGTCAGAGGGTCAAGAGGGTCAAGAGGGTCAAGAGGGTCAAGAGGGTCAAGAGGGTCAAGAGGGTCAAGAGGGTCAAGAGGGTCAAGAGGGTCAAGAGGGTCAGAGGGTCAGAGGGTCAGAATTCAGAGGTCAGATGGTCAGAGGTCAGAGGTCAGATGTTCAGATGTTCAAGAGTTCAGATTCCTTGAGGTCTAGGGAGCGCCAAGAAGCCTGAGGGTAGTTACACAGCACTGATGGCAGGGGGTAGGTACACAGCACTGATGTTAGGGGGTAGGTACCCAGCACTGATGGCAGGGGGTAGGTACCCAGCACTGATGTTAGGGGGTAGGTACCCAGCACTGATGGCAGAGGGTAGGTACACAGCACTGATGGCAGAGGGTAGGTACACAGCACTGATGGCAGAGGGTAGGTACACAGCACTGACGGCAGGGGTAGGTACACAGCACTGATGGCAGGGGGTAGGTACACAGCACTGATGGCAGAGGGTAGGTACCCAGCACTGATGGCAGAGGGTAGGTACACAGCACTGACGGCAGGGGGTAGGTACACAGCACTGATGGCAGAGGGTAGGCAAACAGCACTGATGGCAGAGGGTAGGTACACAGCACTGATGGCAGAGGGTAGGTACACAGCACTGACGGCAGGGGGTAGGTACACAGCACTGACGGCAGGGGGTAGGTACACAGCACTGACGGCAGGGGGTAGGTACACAGCACTGATGGCAGAGGGTAGGTACACAGCACTGACGGCAGGGGGTAGGTACACAGCACTGACGGCAGGGGGTAGGTACACAGCACTGATGGCAGGGGTAGGTACACAGCACTGACGGCAGGGGTAGGTACACAGCACTGATGGCAGGGGGTAGGTACACAGCACTGATGGCAGAGGGTAGGTACACAGCACTGATGGCAGAGGGTAGGTACACAGCACTGATGGCAGAGGGTAGGTACACAGCACTGATGGCAGGGGGTAGGTACCCAGCACTGACGGCAGGGGGTAGGTACACAGCACTGACGGCAGGGGGTAGGTACACAGCACTGACGGCAGGGGGTAGGTACACAGCACTGATGGCAGGGGGTAGGTACACAGCACTGATGGCAGGGGGTAGGTACACAGCACTGATGGCAGGGGGTAGGTACACAGCACTGATGGCAGGGGGTAGGTACACAGCACTGACACGGTCATCATTGTCCCAAAGTAGGTGACCTGACTGACCTCCTGTGAGTTCCCTTTTTTTATTTTTTTGTGATATTACATTTTAATTCTGAAGTTTACCTCGAGTTTTCCAAGCAGCGGTGACAAGCAGCGGTGACAAGCAGCGGTGACAAGCAGCGGTAACGGCAGGGGGTACGTACCCGGGACTGACATGGTTATCATTGTCCTAGTGTAGGGGACCTCCTGTGAGGTTCCCGTTTATACTTTTTGGTGATGTAATATTCTCATTTTTACCTTGAGTTTTCCAAGCAGCTGTGACAAGTCGCTGAGACCAACCATCGGCCTCCCCTCCTGCAGGCGCAATATGTGGGTCATAGTTTGTGAGGTTATACAGTCCAGCAGGGCATCAAATTTGAATTTCCACCAGGGCCGCATGATGGGAGTTGAACACTGTATCCCTGAGTGCAGCACGGTGTGTAAGTGTGCTCAGTGTTTACCATACATTAGCAAGATCTGCCCCCGGGGATCAGTGGTTTTTTTTTCCTGCTGCCCTCAGGGGAAACAATTGCCCAGACAGGACTGAAATCTTGCTGCGCCAATGGATTACCAGTGCTTTAAGATATCATGCATCCCTAACACCTTAGCTCAATGATGAGGGAAAGTAAGCACGTTAACAGTAGGGACCATGGTCCATTGCGTTCAGCTGGGTGCGGGCAAACACTCTCCACCTGATAAAAACATGTATTGAGAGGTATGCAAGGTAAACAAGCCTTGGCTACTAACCAGTGTTCGTATACGGTGATTCAGCTACACTTCAGCTACAACCCAGACTTTGGTCGGGCAGGCTCGATTCAGCAAGCTCTGTTGCTTGGGCCCCCGGCCATGGCTGTGTACAGATTTGGTCCCCCATCGGCCCCAACTGGGGGCCGCCCAGCCCCCCCTCAAAATGTGTGGTGTTGTATCCTCTAGAACAAACACTGCGGTATGAAACCCATTATCACTTTGAGGGGTTTAAAACGCTGTTTTGGCGCAGGACCGATCATGCCTCACAGACTGTACTACACACGTGGGACAACCTCACTCCCCCTTCTCTGCGCTGTGCCTCCCAGCCACTTTGAATGGGTCCCCACCAGTGCTGTGCAAAAGCGCCGTGATACAGAAATAAGTAATAACGGTCGCTTAATAAGTAATTACGGCCGCTTAATAAGTAATTACGGTCAATTATTGAGTAAGTACTGTCCCTTAGCAAGCAATTACGGTCCCTTCCTGGTTTCAGTAGCTGGATTAGCCTAGAAATTGCGATGACTGAAAGTCATCTACATTATGCAGCCACCGTAAGGACCGTAATCTGCACAGCACTGGTCCCCACCTTGCCATACACGACAATGGTGCCCTCAAAGGTCTCGATGCCAGTGGGCAGTGCGTTCAGCACGTTGCCTAGGTTTCCGTCCTCCCAGAAGACCAGCGTGGGGGTGTCTGTAGTTGACACTTTGCTGGCACAGCCACTCTGCAGAAAAATGAGCACGCGGCAAGATGACATGAAAGAAAGGAGACTGTGTCACACAGGGGCGTGAGGGTTAGGGACACAGTGCGGCATGGGCCGAGGCCGCGTCCGTGCAGTTACCATAAGATGTCATGACTTGCACCTCTCTCCGCTGTGGGGTGGTGTGCGTTTTACTTGTTTGTGAAGCTTCAACAAGGAGGACGCGTGTGGGTATCATGCATAGGAGATTAAGGCGGCGCAGTCGCTCTTCTCCAAGAGGGACGCTCGCCAGGGCTAGATGCCATGCAGCCCACGCCGCTGTAGGGTGATGTACCATGTATTTGCTTGTGACGCTTCAACAAGGAGGACGCGTGTGGGTATCGTGCAGGGGAGATTTTTGCGGCGCATTCGCTCTGCCTAACAAGGGGCGCTCTGCAGGGCTAGATGCCATGCAGCCCATACCGCCGTTGCGAGATAAACAGTGTATTTCTTTGCAGAGCTTGGACAAGGAGGATGCGTGTGGGTATCATGCATGGGCGATATTGGTGGCGCAGCTGCTCTGCTCAACAAGGGGCGCTCGGCAGAGAAAGATGCCATGCAGCCCACGCCGCCGTTGCGAGATAAACGGTATTTGTTTGCAGAGCTTGGACAAGGAGGATGCGTGTGGGCATCGTGCATGGGAGATTTTGGCGGCGCAGCTGCTCTTTTCCAAGAGGGGCGCTCGCCAGGGCCTAGATGCCATGCAGACCACGCCGCTGGTGAGAGATGGACTATGCTAGGGCTTCCATAAGGAGAATCAGTGAGCTTGCTTGTACCAGACAATTTGGGTCCCAGATGAGAGAGGCGAAAGCGCCCTTACCGTCCGGGACCCAAATTGTGTGCTTTTGTGGCCGACTGCCATGCAGCTGGTTACAAACGCATCAGGTCCGTAATGAATAGTCCTTGTATGGCTACGATCATAAATAATAAGATCATGACGCCTACTATCCATACTAATTCACGCCACTGACATGAGATGCTTTGTTTGATCTCTGATCATCATAGTGCAAGAGCATGGTTCAGCAGGCAGTCCAGGAAGCTCCAAGCCTTCAGCCTCTCTCACCTGGGTAGGATCTGTGAGGTTGATGAGCTGAACGTTGGCAGAATCCAGGGGAGCGGTCTTCCCTAGTAACGGGAGTCTGAGATGAGCAAAGGCAGCAGAGACATTTTAGTCAAGGCGCTTTTGTGATATTCCACCTGTGTCATGACAGAAGAGACAAGCAAAGAAGGAAGCAGAGAGGAACGATGAGTGAGCTTTTGTCATTTTGAGACAAACAAAGAGGAAGAAGATATTTTGAGACAAACAAAGAGGAAGAAGATATTTTGCCCAGGCTTATATGATTTCACCAGTGAGGCTCCACTTGATGACAACAGAGACACAGAGGGGGGCAAAGAGGAACGATGAGCTGTTTTCCATGAGGCAAACATAGATGAGGAAGAGATATTTTGAATGTGAGATGTTTTGCTCTACTGGTAGGCATCATGATCAAATTGTTAGGACAGGAGCCTGAGATACTGCAAGCAGAAAACCAATGAAAGTGAGACATTCCCCTCAGTCCGACATTTTAAGGGAAGCCTATTTTAGAGCAAACAGAAAAAACGAAGGATGTTGAGATATTTCATGTTGAGATCTTTCATTCTGATCATTCTTCTTGATTCCTCTGTATGCAGGGAGCCTGATACATGCAGGGGAGAATCAGTCGCCCATAGCAGCACAGGAGACAAAGCATGGAAGTCATCAAGGACATTTCTGTGAGACACGCAAACAGGAGATGGAGAGTTTCAGTGAGGCATTAGCTTTGCGTCCGACACTTTGATGTTACTCATCAGACGATCAATGGATTGCGAGCGTGGGGATTGAACCCTAGTAACAGGAGATGAAGAGGGACAGTGAGACTTGAGCTGTGCGTCCGACACTTTAATGTTAGTCATCAGACGATTCATGGATTACGAGTGTAGGGATTGAACTATACTTTCACTAGCTGAGGGGAGCTGATGCCTACCGGTCGGTCTTATATCACCCCAAAGACTTTGTTCCTAATCTTCTTATTCACATTGCAGTGTGCGCCAAGATTACCCGATACAGGCTATCCGGCGGCCACTGCTGGGCCGATGGTGACCAAACCATGGCGCGCGCCAAAATCTGGGGGCCTAAGCAAAAGGGCTTTCTGCATCAGAACTCCTTGGCCGCGGGAAGTCCCGTGGCTGAATTTTGGCTGAGGTGTCACATTGCCATCCATAACCCTCAGGGCCTCAGCCACCTTAGCCTCCTCTTCTACTGGCTCAAAGCAGTGACCGGTGCCCCCCTTGAAGACCCTACTTGCCGACACTGCGTCTCAGATATCTACGGCGCCTGTTCTAACTGAGAGCATTACCGCCGGAGCCTCAAGCTCTTTCAGAGAGAAGAAGCAGTGGCGGATGCTCCGGTAAGGTCTAGTCTGGGGTTTAAGGTTAAGGGTTTAGGGTTTGCCTGATGCCCCAGGGTTTAGGGTTTTAGGGTTAGGGTTTGCTGATGCCCCGGTAAGGCCTGATTTGCCTGCTTTGCACCTCGGTTATGTTGAGTGCCTTGCCTGTAGTGCTCTGCAAGCGACCCATACAAGTAACTCTCATTAACCCTCACTCCCAAGGGCATTAGACACGTAAGTCTCGTGCTCTGTCTCCCATATAGGCCTAACTGAATTGCACTCGACTTGCCTGTTCTGCATTTCCGGAATGTAGGGTTCCTTCTCTTGGCCGGAAAAGAAGACCAGGGTCTTGCCAGGGGTCACTCCATTGCCTAGAAGCACACAGCCAAGCGCAATGCACGCCACGGGTGTCAGAGCTACGCAGGGACTTGGGTGATTTTGTTTTCCTCCCACGCTTGCAATAGAAGGGGATGGGTGTGTGGTGTAATAAATAGGGTATGTAACACTGTTTAATTTGGGGGGGCTTCGGCTACATGACAGGGGGTCTTCAGCTACATGACAGCGGATGGCCAGGGGGACCTGGTGCAGCAAGCCCTGCTGCCTGGGCCGCCAGCCACATGCCGTTCAAGGTTTAGCACCTTCTAGCTCAGTGGTGGCCACCCAGCAGCCTTGCACGTTTGAATCTCAAGCAGCGCACTTAACTGGATTCAAGGGTGTTCTTCACTGAATTCAAGGGTGTACTTCACTGGAGGGCAGGCTCTGCCCCGCTCCTTCAAACTCGGTTCGGGGCGGCATTCCCCCATTCCCCTCCCCTCTCCTTCCAGTCAGGTCTAAAAAAAGGAGCTCGCTTGCGGGGTAGCATGCTCCTTCACGTTTAGATTTCTCTACTTTGATGTGGTTGTAAAATATAAGCTCGTTTGAAGGGCAGTGCGCTCTTACATTCATTAGGAGCCTGTGCGTCCCTCAGGAGCCGGAGAGCTCTGGGGGCATGCCACATGCGCGGGTCTGAATACTGGTCGGTGGATGAACGCAGAGGGGCAGGCGCCCTGGCCAAGCGCGGGTCCAAACTTTGGTCCCAGTGAAGCAGCGGCGCAGGCGCCTTGGCCTCGGCCGAAGAGCCAGGTGCCAGTGCTGAAGCCTGGCAGTGGCCGGAGGTGTGTAGCAGCACGGCCACCGACGCGAATAACGTGGCCAGGAGCAGGCGGCAAGTGGTCATCATGATCTGCTGGGGAAGGAAGGAGCAGGAGGGAACTTGCTGTGGTGGGTGTTATGCTTCAGCATAACCACTGAAGTGATCAGCTTGTTTGTCAGCAGGCCGTGTGCAGTGATCACGATAAGTTAAGGGAGAAAGGAGCAGAAGGACAGGAGGGGAGCAGGAGGGAAGCAGGAGAGGACAGCAGGAGAGGACAGGAGGAGAGGACAGGAAGACAGGAGGGAAGGAGCATGTGGTCACAGTGCAAGTGCGAGACAGAGGCTGGAGAGAGTTGACAGTAAAAGTAAACGCAACCACCGAGAGCCAGAGAAGACTGTAACTGATGGACATCAGCATGTTTGTGTGCTTATAGGCTACGATTCAACTATATCAGGGCCCATGGCGGGTGGGCCCGGTGCGAAAGGCGTTATTGCCTGGGCTACTGGCCAAAAGTCGGCCGGTAATTGTTTGATTCTCGCCTGCCCAGTGGCTGCTGCCTGGCAGGCCCCCACATGCTATCAGGTGTGCGCTAGGGAAAGCACTGCTGCTGGATGCGGTATGAATGCCAGGGTATGTGCAGGGTAATGGACTGCCCCATTCGGCCAGCGTTTTTTAATGCTCAGGTGGAGGTCAGGGCTGGAGTCCTGGGTGATTATCCCAGCCTGACTGAGTGCGTGTATGAGGAGGCGTGCTCATAATAGCTACATGACAGGATACGTGAGACTGGGTGAGGATCCCATGAAGCTATCAAGACGGGGCTCGGATGTACCGGTGGATGTGGGAGTCGCGTCAGTGCTCAGCAGAAGGTGTGCTCGGGGTGGGATGTGGTTCTAGGAACTATAGCTGAAATGCATGCCAATTCAAAACTGACTAAGGATTTTCCCCCTTTTAAATCTACCTTGGGTTTCAGGGCGTTGAGGGATGAAGCTAGCGGGAGGGTTGGCTTGCAGTTCAGGGTGTGGGTTAGGGAACCAGGGCTGAAAAGCAGGCCCGTTCAAATATAATAGAAGGCAATTAAATTCTGAAACCTTAAGTTATGTAAGGGGGGTCGAGAGTATTCAGTGATGCAGAGCATGGAGGAGGGCTATCAAGCATGTGGCAGATAAATATGGCATTATAATATAGACACAGAAGAGGGTGGAGGAAGTAGGACATGCGAGCCTTGGGCCTTGAGGCCTACTGTAGCTAGGCTGCAAGGTCCTGATTGGTTCCGGGTGCTTCAGCTACACATCAGCTACTTCATGGTCCTCGACAGGGGGTGCCTGGTGTAGCAAAAGCCCCTGTCACTTGCTTGGGCTACTGGCCACAGGAGGGTCCAGGTTTATCAAGTGTGCTCCAGTATTCTCAGGCCATAGGAGGGACCAGATTTTATCCAGTGTGGCCCAGTATTGGCTCCCCTGTGGCCTGAGAAATGTGATCTGCTGCGCACTGAAATAAATATTGGCTTGACCAACGAGAGGAAGAGGACAGATAGGCCTAATGTATACCCTAGTCCTCCAAACACTGTCAGCGCGTGCGTGCCGTTTTGCAGTTTTCAAGCGCGAAAACTGACAAATGTTTGGTCTTTTTCTGAGCTATGCCCCTGGTTATTGGCCGAAGGCATACCTTGAGAGTCTGGCAGGCGGAGCTGCTGTGCTGATCCAATAGAGTGGAACTTAAGGGGTGTCTGCTGAATAGCTAAGAGGCCCTGGTGGAGTTGGAGGACAGCTACAGTAGTGCCAGACGTGTGAGCTAGTTGGTGCGGCGATCAATCCGCAGAGTAAGGATGTGCGATGGAGATGGCTGAGGAAGTGATGCCTCAGCAGCTGCCGCCAGGGTGTCACGCTTCCAAATTTCCAGCAGGCCTGCAACAGGGCAGGGAATGAGGGAGCTGATGGTGTGAGGAAGGTCGGTAGGATCAGGGGATAGGTGTGTGATGAAGCTGCCTGGAAGGAGCTAGAGTGATGCTTTAATTGGTTTTTTTGATGCAG
The DNA here is from genome assembly GCA_037349105.1 of Limnomonas spitsbergensis. Lineage (NCBI taxonomy): Eukaryota > Viridiplantae > Chlorophyta > Chlorophyceae > Chlamydomonadales > Limnomonas > Limnomonas spitsbergensis. Next base: position 2,440,929 of record JAYJMM010000102.1, on the reverse strand, counting down.
CGTTCATATGATTGGGTGCAGCACCACTGGCCCTGCCTGCGAGGCCCAGACAGCAGAGGTAGGGCCTTGAAGTGCTACAGCTTGCACTGACACCTCCCAATGGCTTTTTCAGATGGACGCGCACTGCACTCAGAATGCTTTACGGACAAAATGCAAAGGCTTTGAGATCTCCGGTTACGGCTCAATTTGGAATTAGGAGGACGTCAAGTGACCAAGGGCGCGAGATCTTGCAGGTTGCAGGTATGGTACCGGTACCGAACCACCGAAGCAAATGAGGTCATGCACGCAACCGCGTCGCCCTGACACCTACCTCGATGGCAAGCTCTGCAGACAAAGCGGCGACAACCGTGAGAACTTGAATCAAATCTCTTCACCCCCAGCTTAATATATGCCTCATCAGTCGTCACGCGTTGGGAGCTCGGATTATTAGACGCGACAGGCTGTCAAAGCGGCGCGTTTTGAGTGAGGAGTCATTGCGCCGGAGCGATCGGACGAGACATATCCCGGCAGCGATCAATCACGCGATCGCACATCCCCATACAGCGCATCAACAGCAAGTGTAACCAAGACTGGCGAGGTGACGACGGCGTTTGACGTAAAGTATCTGGTGTAGTACCAGGGTGACTGACGGAGGGCCTCGTCGTCACCTGGCGTTAGAAAACGCCAAGCAGCACATGTGGACCTCATGCATGGCGCATGCTCAACTGCCCTCACTGCCTCTTGATCGCATCCTCTGAGGTGAGGACTGATGCGCTAAGATATCAGTCTTCGTTCCACCCCCTCTGCGTACAATTTATGCGCCTGGCTGAGGCCTCTCGCAGACTGTGGCAGCACATAGCTCGTGACAAAACTCATAAGAGGCCAGGCTCTAACATCGACTCCACACAATGTCCCCATTCAATGACATCACACCTCTGGACCTTGTCGAAAAGGCGCGGTCGCATGGGCGCCCGACTGTCTGCTGGTCGGGAGAAAAATAAACTTAAGGCCATAGGAGGAAGGAAAGGAACGTACCAGTGCCACACTGACTCGAGTAACCTGCTGCCTACAAATCTCACTCTCATGGTAGGTGGGAGGACACTGAGCTCACCTGCTCTGAAAGTCTGAGGGAATGTTTTTCTCACTCTCATGCAAGGAAAGAGGCTCAGCAACCTCATATCTACTTTCCCACTCAGACACCCATGCCAAACTGGCCAACTAATGAAGCAGATCCTAGCTTCCCTACACTCATGCTAGCACCACTGGAACTCGGCAGCTTCAGCAGAGACTGCATCTGGCCGCAAGCAGGCAGGCAGTGGCCATCGTCTCAGGCTGTCAGCTGGTAGTCAGGAACCGGGCATCGCTGAAGGCTGTCAACAGTGAGTGGGAGGGCATGTCTGGTCACAAGCAGTGTTGGGCGATGTACGGTTGCGGTGTAATCACGGTTTTCTTTGATGGTCTAATTACAGCGTAAATTACAGCCCAGAAATCACTGTGTGTCATTTCGGTGATTTTGGATAAGGTAGATAACCAAAAGTAGTGTGGCAGCGGGTATTGTATCTTGGCAGTGTCTATATCAGTGCATGCCATACGCACGGTAACACCTTTGAGGGGCAGCCCGTAATCGAAGGAAAATCGAAGTGCCAAGCCCGTAGAAGAATAAAGTAGGTCACGGTGCCCAACTGGGGGCAATGGTGCTTGGGGACGCCTTTGAGAGCAGCGGGCAGCTGGGCCATATGTCGGCCAAGGCCTGCCAGTACATGATGTACCGTTTCATCTGCCGGCCCTCTTTCAACTGGGAACACAGACATTTGCGGTTGTCGCAATTGCAATTGTGTATGCTTCGCCGCTGGAAGTGGCTACAATGACAGGTGCGGAATTCTGCATCACGGCAGCAACGTGGTGTGCCTTAAGTGGCAATCACGTCCCCCGCCTGGCAGGTAGGTGATGTGATGGACATAAACGGCAGCCTCTCCCAGGCTGGTGAAGGGCATTTGTACCCGGGGATGTAAACATTTTGCACTTTCCATTCAGTCTTGGGCAGCTCACAGATTAGAGTCACCACTGACCAGAGTCGAGGGTTGAGGGTTTAGAGACTCTGGTTGTCATGGTATGGGCACACTAAATTCACATACGATTTACACTTTGATCCACCAACATAACTAGAGATTCCAGCTTCTTGGCTAGCTGCAATCATCCTGATATGAACCCCAACAGTCTTCAGCCAACCCAACGCACATCAGCATTTGGTGTACCGGGGTAGTCATTGTGCCTGGAAGTGCAATTGTGTGAAGTTTCGAACCAGCAGAGCATCACATTTGATGCATGGGACATGTGCCCGTAAACCGACAGTGTGTATTGAAGTGTGCACCAGTCCTCCTTGGGAGTCCGCCGCGTGGCCACCACTGAACAGATGGGAACCAAGGCTGGAATGGCCTACAGCCAAATGACCCAAGCACTAAGCACTTTGCTGAACCAGGCCTTCCGCCCATCGGCTGCAATGTGGCTGAAGCACCCTAAGACAAACACTCATGCCCAATGCACCCACAAGTCTTCATCCATGCCTCCCTGTCCAGAGACTGTAAAAAACGACCACAGCCATAATAATTACTCGCAAAGCCTGCACTGGGCCGATGCATGGAGGCCCTCTTCTTCGAGAGCAGAACAACATGAAGGCGAAGGACAAGGCCTCGTATCACTCGTTTGCCAATGTTATCTCGCACCCCCCCTCACACCCATGTGGCCAATCAAGTGGCCAGGGCGACAGCCAAGCCAGCAGTCCTAGCCCAGCGTCCCGGGTGGCAGCCCAGTCCGCCATCCTGGTGCGAACATGACAGCCTGCCCCGCCGTATTAACATGTCCTTGATGCATGCACCTCCGTGTCCATACATACATACATTCACAACCGCGCAGAACAGCTGCACGTTACCGACCAGGCTGCGCACACAGGAGCACAAGACTCAAGGCTGTAAGGCTGTAAAACAAGTCAGTGTCGCAAAGAGCAATTGTTTTTTGCACAATAGACCACCCTTCCGGGTGGCCACCGGGCGGACACCTTGAGGCCAAATGGGACAAAATCTTGCCCAGCATACCGCCGTTGGCCCAAGCAACAGCAGGCAAAATTGTAGCTGAAGTGTCGAAGAAGTGTAGCTGATGCACCCCAAACAGTGGCAGAGAACAACTGCCAGTGTTTATTTGTGGGCGAGCTTCAGCCACACTTCAGCTACAAACGGTCAGTTACTAGTCTAGGTTTCAGGATTAGGAGTAAAGAAGTAACACTGGGCTGGTGTCAATTGCCCTGAGCCCCGGATCTACCTTACCCCGCTCAGGTCCAGATGTCCCCTCTCCTCAAGTACCCAGTACCCACCGTCCCACCCAATGTTTTCTTGTGTGTATGAGAACTATTTGTTCAATTCTAAAACACAACGGAAGCTCACAAAGTCCCCTAATATCTACTTAAGGTTTTGCATGTCTTCTGAATTCTGATGCCATGGTACGTTTCACTCTATTTGATTTAAAGCTCTTCGGTACGAGTCGTTTCGTGCACCATCACACAAAATTGCTGCATCCACCCTCGCTGTCAAGGCCCGGCCCCTCAGCCCCGAATATCAGTCCATGAAGCATCTCTTGCGTGCAACCCTTCCTCTCCCAATTCCTGGTCTTAAGTCTAAGTTCACCTTATTGCCCTTCTCATCGCCCTACCCCTTGGCCGTCGAGTATCGCACCACGAAGCTCCTCATGCATCTGCCCTTGCTTTTTCAGCCCCAGTCAAGAGTCTCGAATCTCTAACTCACCTTGCTGCCCTTCTCAAAGCCCAAACCCTTGGCCTCCGAATATCGATCCATGAAGCGCATGAATCGGTCCCACTCAAATTGCGACTTCATGGAATAGCGGGCCTCTATGATCTGCGGGTGCGCACTGCTTACTTTAGTTTTTTGCTAAAATTCAGCTACATTGAGGGAGGGGGTACCGTACATAGTGTAAGTCCCACTGCTTGGGCCATCAGCCTTGGCAGGTCAAGAACTCAAGATTGGTCCTCATTGGCCCTTCGTTGGCAGCCAGCGCCCAGCGGCATGCGGAAGGTAGTTTGGGGAAATCACTGAAAGAAACGCCGGGGTCCAAGGTTATGGTCCAATTGCCTCTGGTACAGTAGTCCCTCTTCAGTTGTGGTGGCACCAGCAATGACTCAGCACCAAAAGGTTTGGGTGGATTGCACAGGTGGCGGTTTAGGTGAGGTTTACCGGCCCCACGGTGGTTGGGTGGATCAGACGTTGACGACGGCCGTTTAAAGTTCGAAAGCACAAATCAATCAATACAATTTGGATAGAAACTACCTGTAGGCAATACCTCGGCAGTTCCGTAGGGGAATAAGTCAGGTATCACCTGCGGTTTGCCGTTCATGAATTTAGCCTTGACATCCGTTGTCGCTAGAGTACCCTCTTCGTCGTCGAGAAAAAGGCCGGTGATGTCGCCCATCTCGCCCGATGCTTGGAATATGGAAGGCTGGTCGAAAATGAAGAGCGCAGAGCCGGAGTTCCCCGTCCTTGACCTAGATAGCTGGACCTCAGGTACGGTTGGCTCCTCGACGCCCTTAATGAACTGCAAGCTAGCAGCCGCGCAAGAAATTTCATGTCGGGAGTGGGGGGTGCTGATCGTCGTTTTCGCTGATGAGAAGTTGAATGTTGCCCTCGTGGTGGGGCCTAGGCCCCCCCGACACTGTCGTTGCATGAAGGTACTGCACATAAGACTCGGATTATTTGGGCAGTGGGTGTCTAACGTTGTACCAGGCCACGTTGATATGGTGAGGAGCATCCGAGTCGAGAAAACTCCCATCGTACTCTGCACAACTAGTGTGGATGGTGTGGCGAACTGGGGCATGGAAATTCATGAGTCTCCTCCTTCCAGATGCCTCCGGCAGACAGGTGCTCACATCAGTTTTGCCATGTTACTAATTACACGCTGGGCTTTTGTCAAGGCGTGCTCAGCTCTTGTATGGTCTGGGTTGATGGACATCACTGTGATTATGGTGATTATGAGTACCATTCATTCCTAGGGCCTTTCCTTGCTCATGTAGCCTCTACTTCGTTTCCCGCCGGGACAGACAGTCGGGCGCCCATGCGGCTGAGCCTTTGCAGCATGGCCCAGTGGTGGTATGTCATTGATTCATCCCAAGGGCCGTTTTGCTGAGGGAGTCATGTGGGTGTCACCTCTGGCTCACAAGAGGTACTTGGTCAAATTCGCCACATCGAAAATTCACGTCCAACCACCTTCCTTGTAACAACCAGACGTCATCTGCCAAGCTGCCTAGTGCTCAGCCTACATGTGCAGGCGGCCATGTCAGATCCATTCAAAATTGAGGCCCTGTCCTCTTAACAGCCACTCAATGGCTGCCCCTCAGGTATCAGCACCGAGTTGATTTAAAAGCTGAGGCCTCCCTCACGTGCAGCGTCGGCCAGGGCCTACAGGGCAAACCAAGGGAAAGAATCATCAGCAGGGCCAAACATCACTGCTTATTGCATCATGCTTCAGCTGCACTCCATCTACTTTGTGGCTATGGGAGGCCGAGTGCAGCGAGCCCTCCTGCTTTGGCTGGTGGCTAAGATAAAGATTTGGTTCCGTTGGACCATTGGTGGCCACACGACAGCTTCCTAAAGATATGGTCTAGCTCGCACTGCAAGAAACACAGTCAGCCATTGTATTTTGTGTTTTCCAGCCTTTTGTTTGGTCCCTTCTCTTTCCCCCCACTTCTTTTCTCCTGCCCCCTTCTGCGTTTCTTTCCAACTTTCCTCCCAACTCTTTAGTTAAGTCCGCCCACGCGGCTGAGCCTTATTTGAGCAGGCCCAGAGGTGTAACGTCATTGAGAGCCATGGCTTCCTAAACACCAGAAACATTGTTCACCCCCTCAGTTTTCATATTAACATCCGTAAGAGTCCTCCCCCGATGATGACAACATTTTAAGCGGGGCCGCAGGTCCAGCAGGTGATGAGGGTAAAACGCGGCACGAGGACGAAAGGTCCTTGGCTCACATGCTTTCTGCACCCATCCTAAGTCATGCACACACCTGCCTAACGTTATCTCAGGTCCCTGCGGTCATTCAGAGAAGGCTGTGTGTGCAACTATGCAAGCACAGCGTGCACTCCAAGGAGAATGAGACCACACACGATTCGCAATCTTGGTAGAGATTCCAGCCCGCAGGCCACCCGCAGAGCCCTGTCCCAAGGCAAACAAGTAACAAGGCACCCACCTTGACGCGTCCGTGGTAGGCAAAGCCGCCCCTGTCGAATGCAACCTTCTCAATGCCGGCGACCTTGCAGAGCTCAGCCAGCTTCTTGCCAACAGCGGTGGCAGCGTCCTACACCGGCCGGGGCAGCAATGGTGAGAGCTCGTCAGCAGGCACTAAAAGCTTACTCGTGACAACAGCACTCGGGGCCACAGACAGGAAGACCACTGTTTGAATACAGCCTCCAAAAACCGCCCAGCCTCTTGAATACGAGGTCCTTGTTCAGCGCCGGAGGCCATGGCGCCGCTCTCATCTGCCTTACATACCATGCTCATGCCCATGCGAGTAGGGCAGCGTGGCATCTCTGCCTGTTTCTCTGTCAGTGAAGCTTTTGCTACCTAGTGCTGCCTTGCATGTACACTCTCCAGAGCTTACGCCTGCCAAATGGCTGGATAAACGGGCTTCTATGCAACGCATGGGGCGAGATGCTCACAGTCATGTCCACGGACAAGGCATGAAAGGAAGAAATAAATGACTGCAATGCCTGACACAGTAGGGCTGCTAGGCTCATACACCTGAGTCATGAAACATTGTTGGAATCCCAGACAAGGTCACATGCAACTGCTAAATTCAAGATCAGAGGGCTTGCCAATGAAAACAGGCTGGACTGGCATAATACGGTATAATTAGTTTTTGACCAACAGCGGGCAAGGCGGACTGGCCTTCCAGATCTGTATTCACTAACTAGACTTTGCACTGCTTGGGCCGTGTCGAAAAGGCTACCGGTGTTAGGTGGGCGCATGTAGTCTTATTCGCCTAGACAACAACAGGCCGATGCATGGAGCCCCAACGGCATGGACAAAGAGAACAAACCTTAGTAGCACCGTTGCCATCGATAGCCTCCTTCAGATCCTTAGTCAGTGAGCTGGCTGTCGCCAATGTGCACCCCTTAATGTCGTCAATGACCTGCAGAGCCACGCCCAGCCAAGTCAGCACTGGCATTCCTGTCTCACCGCCGTACTCGCAGGCAGACATCCTTGCAAAAAAAACTCTGCGCTCACCTGAGCGTAGATGTGCTCATTGGAGCGGAACACAGCCAGGCGCGGCCTCTCAGTGGTGCCAGAAAGCTGCGAGCGCCACCACAGACATAGAGATAAGGGACCCATCACCTGAACATCAGCGATGTCCAATTCAAAGCCATAATATCGCTAATAATATACCTTTCTCCTCAACCGCTTGTGTCGCTGCTCAACCTTAGCCCTCCTCGTGTCAGGGACAGCCGCGAGCACCGGGCAGAAGACACGGCCCGCTGCAGCATTAAACATACGTATCTTGTAATAATGCCGCTAATTGCAAGCGCCTCTCAACTTCTCCCACGGTGGCTCCCCATGCCCTGATTGGCTGCTCACCTGGCCTAGCGGTGTTCAGGCGAACCAGGGGGCGGCTGGAGATGTTGGCCTGCATTCTTAATACGTGATGCCGTTAACGCAGCCTTGCCTGAAACATTGCTTTGCCTGTGGTTTGGCCCAAGGTTCAAGGGTTTCGTACGTTCCCTTTCGACGAGAGTGACGCTGAGATGAAACTGATACAGCACGGGCAAGAGAACACGCAGCAGGAGGCATAGTGTCCCAGCAGTATATAAATAAGATGGATTATCCTTCGGTGAGTTTAGGTGTTTCAAATTGCACTTTTGTTGTCACTGCTGTAGTAGTCTAGAGGGCTCGCCCAGCGGGCCTTGCAGCAGAACCTGCAGGCCAATGCGGATCTACGCAAGCTTTCGAAGCCCTTCATGATCCTCAGAAGCAGGGACACTAGAACCATGTGATGGGCTTACCTCAAACCACAACCAACTATGGACAGTCATGACAATCTGCTATGGGCTCGTGATTTTTGAACTCACTACCTGATTGGATGCATGATTGTCCGTCCGTATCTGCCTGTGTTGTTCACCCCTGCACCCCTGCTGCGGCTCTCCTGCTCCCAGACCTCCGCCCGCATCAACGCCACAGCTGCGCCAGTCATCGCATTCACCCGGAAGGTCATGGCGCTACACCCAGACCCCCTAAACCTCGCCCAGGGTGTGGTGCACTGGGCGCCGCCCCTTGAGGCGCTGGATGCAGCTGTTAAGGCAGCTCACGTGCCCGCAACCTCCCGATACGGAGCCAACGAGGGGCTGCCTGAGCTGCGCGATGCCCTGAGGACCAAGGTGGCTCAGGAGAACGGGCTGACGGGGTGAGAGGGCGAGACACTGGACACAGGCACAGACACCTCCCTCTACCAGCTCGAACGGACTGCTCGGCTGAGAGGGCGGGGTAGAGGACTGACGCCTCCCTCTGCCTGTCTGAAGCACCTTGTCTTTTAAACCTAGACCCCTGTATTGTGGCATGCACAAGGCAGCGCTGTGGATTTTCACTGATGCAGCGTATGGCCTCTTCCCAAACAGCATATCCGTTGGCTGTGCAGCTCGTACCAATATTCTAACAACCCTCTATGATGGCTCCAGTCCTCGGAGACCTTTGTGCTCCTGCCCCAACAGAAGCTGCACTGCTGAGTACCACGTCAGCTACTCCCCCAAGCCCCTCAACAGCACGCTCCCGAAGCCCACATCCAATGCCCCATCAGAAATCCATAAATTTTGTGTTTACCGGTATGCAAAATCCTCATTTGTTCTTAGCAAGACCAGATGGAGGGTTGTCGCCCATACCACTGCCAGAATTCAGCAGCTGGATGACCCGTAGGCACTCCTCGCTGCACAGCCGTCTTGTTCCCCCGCAGCAACTCTCCCCCACTTCCGTCAACCTGACGCAGGCGGGACAAAGCATGAAGTGTTCCCACAAATGGGTGCCCCGTATCACATTACAGGCGCGGCACCTGTAGCGTTCTTACCAGTTAAACCAAAAGATCCAGATGTACTTAACATCCTCTCACAGTTTATTATAGGATCATTACAGCACCCTCCGCAGTGCCCTGCTCTGCTCTATGCTGCTCTCCACAAGCCCGAAGTTCCCCGTCTTCTCTACCTAGGCCACTGGAGGCTAAGCACCCTCTGCTTTGTCCTGCCCTGGGCTGCCCTTTACAGGCCATGGACCGGCCAGTAGACAGGGCATGCAGCAGGCCTGTCACCTCCTGCTGGGTGTTGCTGCTCCGCAAGCCATGGAACAGCTAGTAGACAGGGCATACAGCAGGCCTGTCACCGCCTGCTGGGTGTTGCTGCTCCGCAAGCCATGGAACAGCCAGTAGACAGGGCATACAGCAGGCCTGTCACCGCCTGCTAGGTGTTGCTGCCCCGCAGGCCATGGACCAGCCAGTAGACAGGGCATACAGCAGGCCTGTCACCGCCTGCTGGGTGTTGCTGCTCCGCAAGCCATGGAATAGCTAGTAGACAGGGCATACAGCAGGCCTGTCACCGCCTGCTGGGTGTTGCTGCTCCGCAAGCCATGGAACAGCCAGTAGACAGGGCATACAGCAGGCCTGTCACCTCCTGCTGGGTGTTGCTGCCCCGCAGGCCATGGAACAGCCAGTAGACAGGGCATACAGCAGGCCTGTCACCTCCTGCTGGATGTTGCTGCCCCACAGGCCATGGAACAGCCAGTAGACAGGGCATACAGCAGGCCTGTCACCGCCTGCTGGGTGTTGCTACTCCGCAAGCCATGGAACAGCTAGTAGACAGGGCATACAGCAGGCCTGTCACCGCCTGCTGGATGTTGCTGCCCCACAGGCCATGGACCAGCCAGTAGACAGGGCATACAGCAGGCCTGTCACCGCCTGCTGGGTGTTGCTGCTCCGCAGGCCATGGAACAGCTAGTAGACAGGGCATACAGCAGGCCTGTCACCGCCTGCTGGATGTTGCTGCCCCACAGGCCATGGACCAGCCAGTAGACAGGGCATACAGCAGGCCTGTCACCTCCTGCTGGATGTTGCTGCCCCACAGGCCATGGACCAGCCAGTAGACAGGGCATACAGCAGGCCTGTCACCTCCTGCTGGATGTTGCTGCCCCACAGGCCATGGACCAGCCAGTAGACAGGGCATACAGCAGGCCTGTCACCGCCTGCTGGATGTTGCTGCCCCACAGGCCATGGACCAGCCAGTAGACAGGGCATACAGCAGGCCTGTCACCTCCTGCTGGATGTTGCTGCCCCACAGGCCATGGACCAGCCAGTAGACAGGGCATGCAGCAGGGCCAGCAGCAAAATAAAAAGGGCTCTGACCTCCTGCTGTTTGTTGCTGCCCCGCAGGTATGACATCTGTGTCACACATGGTGGGAACCAGGCCTTTGTGAACCTGGTGCTCAGCCTGGTGGATGAAGGGGATCAGGTCAGTGGTGGATCAGATCACTGCGCTATAACTCAACAATTTCATTCCATTTGCCTCTGGCCTGGCAAGGTGCCTCTGGCATCCCAACTAGACTTTATGTTAGCACGCTTCAGCTACAAATCAGCTTAAACACGGTCCACGGCTGTGAGGGGCTGGCGCAGCAAGCCCTGCTGCTTGGACCACCAGCCGTAGGCCCGTCAAGGTTTGGTCTCAATCGGCCCAGAGGTGGCCGCCCGGCGGCCCTTCAATGGTGGTCAGGCATGCACTCAAAGAAGCACTGATCCCGACCGCCCCCTGACATGCCTGATTGCCTGGGTCGTTTTTTTAACATGAAACCCTTCAGTAGTTTTTTACCCATGGAGATGATCTAGCATGATAGAAAGGCCGTTACCTCGCTGAGGGCCGTTATTGCGGCCACAAACACGGTGGGGGAGAAGAGCAAGGCGAACCGGTCAGACAAGGCCTAAACCCCAATCTGGATAAAGGAGGGTGACCGGTCATCAACCTGGGCGGCAGGAGAGGGTTCACAGAATGCCATCCTTTAACCAATCCAGCACCTTAACCCTAAACCCTGGACCTTTTGCCCTAGCTTTCCTCCTGCCAATCCAGCAGCCAGCATTTGTGTGTGAGGGGGTGTCCTCAGAGGCACTGTCGGCCACTGCTTGAGTGCGCCATGTCTGGTATAAAATAAACAAACAATTGAGTTTTTGAGTGGAAACATCAGGGTCTCAATAAGACGGTTGCGCTTTAAATTAGCATTTTATAATAGTTTGTTTCTGGCCATAAGTCTCCACCTGTCCCCCCCCGGATGCGTATGTCCCCCTGACATGCCCCCTGGTGCTTGCAGGTGGTCCTGTTCAAACCTGCATACTTTGATCACATAATGGTGAGGAACAAAGGAAGGACAGCGAGCCAGCAGGGCGGGAGGGGCAGGGTGCAGAGCTGAGAGACGCTTTATGGGTGGGGATGCTGGGCTGAGAGCGGAGCGCCCTTCGTGCAGATGAGCAGCAATGAACCCTCATGCATTGTGTACATAAAAGAATGGCAGGGGGCCGGTAAGGCAGTCGAAACAGGCAGGTGGCCGGTAAGGCAGTCGAAACAGGCAGGTGGCCGGTAAGGCAGTCGAAACAGGCAGGTGGCCGGTAAGGCAGTCGAAACAGGCAGGTGGCCGGTAAGGCAGTCGAAACAGGCAGGTGGCCGGTAAGGCAGTCGAAACAGGCAGGTGGCCGGTAAGGCAGTCGAAACAGGCAGGTGGCCGGTAAGGCAGTCGAAACAGGCAGGTGGCCGGTAAGGCAGTCGAAACAGGCAGTTGGCTGGTAAGGCAGTCGAAAGAGGCAGGTGGCCGGTAAGGCAGTCGAAACAGGCAGGTGGCCGGTAAGGCAGTCGAAACAGGCAGGTGGCTGGTAAGGCAGTCGAAACAGGCAGGTGGCCGGTAAGGCAGTCGAAACTGGCAGGTGGCTGGTAAGGCAGTCGAAACAGGCAGGTGGCCGGTATGGCAGTCGAAAGAGGCAGGTGGCCGGTAAGGCAGTCGAAACAGGCAGGTGGCCGGTAAGGAAGTCGAAACAGGCAGGTGGCCGGTAAGGCAGTCGAAAGAGGCAGGTGGCTGGTAAGGCAGTCGAAACAGGCAGGTGGCCGGTAAGGCAGTCAAACAGGCAGGTGGCCGGTAAGGCAGTCGAAAGAGGCAGGTGGCCGGTAAGGCAGTCGAAACAGGCAGGTGGCCGGTAAGGCAGTCGAAAGAGGCAGGTGGCCGGTAAGGCAGTCGAAACAGGCAGGTGGATGGTAAGGCAGTCGAAACAGGCAGGTGGCTAGTAAGGCAGTCGAAAGAGGCAGGTGGCCGGTAAGGCAGTCGAAACAGGCAGGTGGCCGGTAAGGCAGTCGAAACAGGCAGGTGGCCAGTAAGGCAGTCGAAAGAGGCAGGTGGCCGGTAAGGCAGTCGAAAGAGGCAGGTGGCCGGTAAGGCAGTTGAAACAGGCAGGTGGCCGGTAAGGTAGTTGAAACAGGCAGGTGGCCGGTAAGGCAGTCGAAAGAGGCAGGTGGCCGGTAAGGCAGTCGAAACAGGCAGGTGGCCGGTAAGGCAGTCGAAACAGGCAGGTGGCCGGTAAGGCAGTCGAAACAGGCAGGTGGCCGGTAAGGCAGTCGAAACAGGCAGTTGGCTGGTAAGGCAGTCGAAACAGGCAGGTGGCCGGTAAGGCAGTCGAAACAGGCAGGTGGCCGGTATGGCAGTCGAAAGAGGCAGGTGGCCGGTAAGGCAGTCGAAACAGGCAGGTGGCCGGTAAGGCAGTCGAAACAGGCAGGTGGCTGGTAAGGCAGTCGAAACAGGCAGGTGGCTGGTAAGGCAGTCGAAACAGGCAGGTGGCCGGTAAGGCAGTCGAAACAGGCAGGTGGCTGGTAAGGCATTCGAAACAGGCAGGTGGCTGGTAAGGCAGTCGAAACAGGCAGGTGGCCGGTAAGGCAGTCGAAACAGGCAGGTGGCTGGTAAGGCAGTCGAAACAGGCAGGTGGCTGGTAAGGCAGTCGAAAGAGGCAGGTGGCTGGTAAGGCAGTCGAAAGAGGTAGGTGTGCGCCAGGCGAGTGTCCAGAGTGTAGCATGACGCGTGGGCAGATGCCAGTGCAAAGTCTGAAGTCGTGAAGCAAACCCCAACAGCACCCTCATTTGATCCTTCATTTTGACTGGATGCTGGCGCTCTACCCAGGAAATATCATTTCCCTCAGATGGAAGGCTCCTGAAGTTTCGACAACATAAGGAGTTACTATGATGAAGCATATTTTTTTAACTAGCAGTTACACCATGCGTCCCGCTTCCATCCCGTTCAATCTTCCTACAGCTGAGGCTCATCTCCCGTTGCGTCGGCATGGGCTTGTACCCAACCCCTCCCCAGTCCTGCAAATCATGAAACCCAAGGGCTCATGAAGGCCATCAGATCTCATACCCCCCCATCAAGAGACTCTCCTATTGTTCTCCTTACTTTTCCTTTCTCGTCACCCTTCTTGTCCCTCCTCCCTCTTGTCCCCTCCTCCTCGCCTCTTTCTCCCACAGATGCTCCGGATAACTGGTGGCCCGTGTCAAATAAGGTTGCCTAGTAACGCTTTATCTTTCTGTACAAGTTGCATGGTAGTTATCAGGGGGTAGTTAAAGTGCACAACCCATTCCTCGCCACCCCTTTGTGTCCCTCCTCCGTCTAGTCCCCTTGCCTCTTCCTCCCACAGACCCTCAAGATGACCAGCCGCTCGTGTCACATGAGGTAACACTTGATCTTTCTGTACAGGTTGTATGGGAATTATGCTACACACCCTGTTTCTCACCTCTGTCCCCTCGGACCCTCCAAATGACTGGCAGCGCTTCAGGTCGCTTTGAAACATTTTATCTTTCAGTTCAAATTTGATGGCAGTTATAGTGCACTCCCGGTTTCTCACCTCTGTCCCCCGCAGACCCTCCAAATGACTGGCAGCTCGCGAAACATTGTGTATGGGGACTGTGATGCCAGCACTCTGAAGCCGAGTGCTTCCTGGTTGCGGCAAGCGCTGCTGGGAGCAGACCAGCAGGAGGCGCGGCAAGGCGGGCGGACGGGGCGCATCAAGATGGTGGCTATTGTCAACCCTAACAACCCCACAGGCAGGCAGGGGGGAGGGGGGGTCTGAGAGGGGAACAAACATCGTCAAACCTCACAACCCCTCAGGCAGGCAGGGGGGGGGAGGGGAATTTGATGTCTTTTACAAATTCTGGGGAAACAATCGTTGCTTCTGGGTCAGGCAGGCACTCCTTCTGGGTAATAAACATAGTTTGTTCTGTAGTTCTGGGGAACAAGCATTGCTTATTGAACAGGCAAGCAGTCTTTCTGGGGAACAAACATAGCTGCTAGAGGGGGTGGGGGCATTGTTCTTAGGAAAGCGAGCATTGGTTCCGAATTCTTTGGCTGCTCACGACGCACCCGCTCCCATTGCTAAGATGCAAGCCTAGGTGCTCTGATTTCCCATTGCTTCTGAGCCTCTTACATGTGCACTGTGCAGGCGTTCTGATGTCTCGAGTGGAGTTGCAGGATATTTCCGATATATGCGAGCAGGCCCGCTGCTGGCTGGTGCGTGATGGATTGCTGGCTGCCAGGAGGCCGTTGGAGGCAGGCGCATAACGAGGATCAATGCCTCACCTCCTTCCTGTTGTTGAGTGCATGCTGGGGGCAGTCATGTGCACAATGTTTTCCCCCATGACCTCCTTCCTGTTGTTGAGTGCTGCACCTGCCTGTGGGTGCATGCTGGGGGCAGTCGTGTGCACAATGTTTCCCCCCATCACCTCCTTCCTGTTGTTGGGTACTGTGCCTTTATGTAGGTTTGTGACAACACCTATGAGTACTTCAGCAGCTTCAGCAGCCTGTCCGGCGACCAGGCGTCACTGCCACTGGGGCACCACTGCATTCCCGGGAAGCATGTCGTGCACATCTTCAGCTTTTCAAAGGTGAGGTGGCTTCTGGGCAACTTCTCGAAGGCAAGGTGGCTTCTTGGCAGCTACTCAAAGATTGTGTGGTTTTGGATAAGTGCTCACAGATTTGTTGGTATCGGGCAACTTTTCGTATATGTCGTGTGGATCATGGGCAGCTTCTCAAGAAAAATGAGTTCTGGGCAGCTTCTCTGCATCCTTGATGACTGATCAGGCTTATATGCAGCGCCGGACTGACGAATAGCTCATCATACATGAGTATGTACAGACATGCACACATATACACACATGAACACCGGTCTCATTGCAGCGCAATGCCCTTCCTCTTCGATGCATGAACACACACAGACATGCGCACACACACACCCAATGCCATATCTCTTTAATGTAGTCACAGACACATACAGATACACATACTCAAACACACACTCACACCCAATGCCCTCCCTTCCATACATACACATACACAAACACACTCACACACAATGCCCTCCCTCTTCGATTGCAGGCACATGGGATGATGGGCTGGCGTGTGGGCTACATTGCATATCTTGACCCGGACGGCCGCAGCGGTCCGCTGGGCGGCCACCTCCTGAAGACACAGGATACCATCTGCATCTGCGCCTGTCAGGTGCGCGCTGCCAGGCCAGGCTGCCACCATGATCTGAGTGTTCCTCTGAATTCCATTGTGTGCGTCATGAGCCGCATGGGACCTTTTGAATGTACAGGACTTCATCTGGGCCTGTGTTTGCCAGGTGCGCGCTGCCCTCTTTTCAGGATTATAGGCCTCCTTTGCATTTCATTGTGCACCGCATGGGATCTGTTGCAGACACAGGACTTCATCTGGGCCTGTTCCAGCCAGGTGTCCGCTGCCCTCATTCCAGGAACCCTGTGTTCTCTGCATTCCATTGTGTGCTCCGCATGGGATATGTTGCAGACACAGGACTCCAGCTGGGCATGCGCCAGCCAGGTGTGCGCTGCCCTATTTCCAGGAGCCCTGTGTTCTCTGCATTCCATAGTGTACACCGCATGGGATCTGTTGCAGACACAGGACGCCATCCGGGCCTACGCCTGCCAGGTGCGCACTGCCCTCTTTCCAGGAACCCTGTGTTCTCTGCATTCCATTGTGTGCTCCGCATGGGATATGTTGCAGACACAGGACTCCAGCTGGGCATGCGCCAGCCAGGTGTTCGCTGCCCTCATTCCAGGAACCCTGTGTTCTCTGTATTCCATTGTGTGCTCCGCATGGGATATGTTGCAGACACAGGACTCCAGCTGGGCATGCGCCAGCCAGGTGTGCGCTGCCCTATTTCCAGGAGCCCTGTGTTCTCTGCATTCCATAGTGTACACCGCATGGGATCTGTTGCAGACACAGGACGCCATCCGGGCCTACGCCTGCCAGGTGCGCACTGCCCTCTTTCCAGGAGCCCTGTGTTCTCTGCATTCCATTGTGTGCTCCGCATGGGATCTATTGCAGACACAGGATGGCAGGACTCTATCTGCGCATGTGCCTGCAAGGAGCGCGTTGCCTTGTATCTAAGTGCTCCTATGCCGTCCATTGTGTGCTCCGCATGGGATATGTCTAAGACACAGAACTCCATCTGCGCCAACCAAGCGTTGTCAGGCCTCCAGTGTATCTGGTATTCTGGTCTGTCCGTGTGCGCGCCCAGAGACTTTTCTTTGGACTTTTCTTTGGACTTCACAAATTATATGAGGCTAGCCGCCCGACCCTAGAAGACCTGAGACGTTAACACAGAAAGACAGCCCGGGTGCACTTGTGGCCCTCGTCAACAGCCGAGGAAAAACGAGCAGGAGCGGGAAAGGCACACGGCCAATAAGCACTCACACGGCCGCCATAACTCTTGCGTAAGAAGTTAGGTATGAACAAATAACCCACCTCGGCACCAGAGACGCATTTACACCATGGATGGGTTGATCAGTAGGGGGGGGGGCAAGCACCCGTTTGCAAGCTTGCCGTTTTGAGGCAGTACATGGCACTCCAGTCTGCCCCAGCATGCACCCGTTTGCAAGCTTGCCCTTTTGAGGCAGTTGATGGCACTCCAGTCAGCCCCTGCAAGACCCGGGTAAACCACGCCTGTGTTTGAGAATCTAGGTGAGGGCTGCCTGCCTGGAGCACACGTCTGCTCACGTCAGTCTGCCTGGAGGGGGCAGCGGGAAGGAGGGGAGCAGGGCCACGAACTGGCCACGTCAGGCCAAATGCAGGTTGCTTGTGCCACAATCTGTGCTGCAGTTCTGTAGACCCATCTGCCCTCTGACCCAATCCGGTCTCAGGTTTCAGGGTTTAGGGGGTTCAACGGTGCATGCGGTGAAGAGAGGCTCGTGGGGCTGCAAAGGCAGTCAGGCATGCCCCATCGGGCATGCCCCCCTCCCTTCTCACACATGAGTACATGACCACTGGTCCGGGCCAAACCTGATTCACATAAACCCTGCACGCTGCCCGATGTATCAGCTGGGTCGACAAGCGCTTTGAAAAATATGTGTTCCAGACTGCTGAGCTGTTGGTGTGACTTGCTGAGCTGTAAATGTGGCCTGCTGAGCTGTAAGTGTGACTTGCTGGGCTGTACGTGTGACCTCCTCTGCCGCTCTCTCTGAACAGGCCAGCCAGCATGCGGCGTTGGCTGCGCTGCAGCTGTCGGGGCAGTACATCAAGGACCGGGTTGCTGAGCTGGAAGGTGCGCAACCAATGAACAGTACCGGTAATAATAATCATAATAATATTATTATCAATCATAATGATGTAATGTTTAGTGACAGCCTGTCTATGCCAGCCACTGAAAAGCATGTTTGAAAGTTTTAGCCTCTTTTGAAAGGGCCAGGCAGTGCAGACCATTTACTATACGGATTGACACAAAATAATTTGAGTGAGAAGCTTTTGATGTGTGTACGGTATGTATTAACTACAATTCTATAATTACTGGTACCGGTATTCAAGCAACCCAGCTCCATCAATATCCATTTCCCATTCCTGGCAGCTTTAGCGCCTTTGCTTCTCCGCCTCCCACCGCAGCTCCCATGCAGTTTTAGCGCCTTTGCTTCTCCGCCTCCCACCGCAGCTCCCATGCAGTTTTAGCGCCTTTGCTTCTCCGCCTCCCAATGCAGCTCCCGTGCAGTTTTAGCGCCTTTGCTTCTCCGCCTCCCACCGCAGCTCCCATGCAGTTTTAGCGCCTTTGCTTCTCTGCCTCCCACCTCAGCTCCCATGCAGTTTTAGCGCCTTTGCTTCTCCGCCTCCCACCGCAGCTCCCATGCAGTTTTAGCGCCTTTGCTTCTCCGCCTCCCACCGCAGCTCCCGTGCAGTTTTAGCGCCTTTGCTTCTCCGCCTCCCACCGCAGCTCCCATGCAGTTTTAGCGCCTTTGCTTCTTCGCCTCCCACTGCAGCTCCCATGCAGTTTTAGCGCCTTTGCTTCTCCGCCTCCCACCGCAGCTCCCATGCAGTTTTAGCGCCTTTGCTTCTCCGCCTCCCACCGCAACTCCCATGCAGTTTTAGCGCCTTTGCTTCTCCGCCTCCCACCGCAGCTCCCATGCAGTTTTAGCGCCTTTGCTTCTCCGCCTCCCACTGCAGCTCCCATGCAGTATTAGCGCCTTTGCTTCTTCTCCTCCCACTGCAGCTCCCATGCAGTTTCAGCGCCTTTGCTTCTCCGCCTCCCACTGCAGCTCCCATGCGATTTGCTGTCACTCTTTCCATAAGATACCTCTGAGACTTCATGGACTTGATAGCTCTCAATGTCAGGCTATCTGGAACATTGAAACCACGTGATGCTGCAATCCCACGTTCACCCACTGCTAGGATCCCGCTTCCAATCGCTGCTGCAATCTCCACATACAGGAATAAATAATTAAATTAATAAAGCTCCGGCATACACTCGCTTCTGCAATCCCCCCTTTCATAAATACTTATTAGGGGCTGTCCCGCTTCCGCCCGCTGCTGCAAACCCCCCTTACAGACATGAATACATAATTAAATAAATAAAGCTCCCGCTTCCACTTGCTGCTGCGATCCCTCCTTTCAGGCATACATAGATAGATAAAAACTATCCCCTGCTGCCATCCCCCCTTCAAAAAATAAGTAAATAAATAAACAAAACTCTTGCTTCCACTAGCTGCAACAATCCCCCCTTCCATAATATTTACATACATACAAACTCCTATTTCCACTCGCTGCTGCAATCTCCCTCATCCAGAATAGATAGATAATAATCCCGTTTCCGCTCGCTGTTGCAATCTCCCCTTTAAGAAATAAAAATAAATAAATGGAACTCGTCAACTCCCGCTTCCACTTGCTGCTGAGTGCAGATAATCGGCGCCAGGTGATGGACGCTCTGAGCGTCTTGCCATCCGGCAGCGTGGTCGGGGGCTTTGCGATCTTCTTCTGGGCCAGGCTGCCCCCGGGCTGCGAGGATGACATGGCGGTGGTGGAGTGGCTGGTGCAGGTGGGGGCTGTGCAGGGGGCAGGGTAGCGCTGGGCAGGCACGAGGAGGAAAAGGGGGCACAATAGACCCACAGGCACGAGGAGGAAAAGGGGGCACAATAGACCCACAGGCACGAGGAGGAAAAGGGGGCACAATAGACCCACAGGCACGAGGAGGAAAAGGGGGCACAATAGACCCACAGGCACGAGGAGGAAAAGGGGGCACAATAGACCCACAGGCACGAGGAGGAAAAGGGGGCACAATAGACCCACAGGCACGAGGAGGAAAAGGGGGCACAATAGACCCACAGGCACGAGGAGGAAAAGGGGGCACAATAGACCCACAGGCACGAGGAGGAAAAGGGGGCACAATAGACCCACAGGCACGAGGAGGAAAAGGGGGCACAATAGACCCACAGGCACGAGGAGGAAAAGGGGGCACAATAGACGCACAGGCACGAGGAGGAAAAGGGGGCACAATAGACCCACAGGCACGAGGAGGAAAAGGGGGCACAATAGACCCACAGGCACGAGGAGGAAAAGGGGGCACAATAGACCCACAGGCACGAGGAGGAAAAGGGGGCACAATAGACCCACAGGCACGAGGAGGAAAAGGGGGCACAATAGACCCACAGGCACGAGGAGGAAAAGGGGGCACAATAGACCCACAGGCACGAGGAGGAAAAGGGGGCACAATAGACCCACAGGCACGAGGAGGAAAAGGGGGCACAATAGACCCACAGGCACGAGGAGGAAAAGGGGGCACAATAGACCCACAGGCACGAGGAGGAAAAGGGGGCACAATAGACCCACAGGCACGAGGAGGAAAAGGGGGCACAATAGACCCACAGGCACGAGGAGGAAAAGGGGGCACAATAGACGCACAGGCACGAGGAGGAAAAGGGGGCACAATAGACCCACAGGCACGAGGAGGAAAAGGGGGCACAATAGACCCACAGGCACGAGGAGGAAAAGGGGGCACAATAGACCCACAGGCACGAGGAGGAAAAGGGGGCACAATAGACCCACAGGCACGAGGAGGAAAAGGGGGCACAATAGACCCACAGGCACGAGGAGGAAAAGGGGGCACAATAGACCCACAGGCACGAGGAGGAAAAGGGGGCACAATAGACCCACAGGCACGAGGAGGAAAAGGGGGCACAATAGACCCACAGGCACGAGGAGGAAAAGGGGGCACAATAGACCCACAGGCACGAGGAGGAAAAGGGGGCACAATAGACCCACAGGCACGAGGAGGAAAAGGGGGCACAATAGACCCACAGGCACGAGGAGGAAAAGGGGGCACAATAGACCCACAGGCACGAGGAGGAAAAGGGGGCACAATAGACCCACAGGCACGAGGAGGAAAAGGGGGCACAATAGACCCACAGGCACGAGGAGGAAAAGGGGGCACAATAGACCCACAGGCACGAGGAGGAAAAGGGGGCACAATAGACCCACAGGCACGAGGAGGAAAAGGGGGCACAATAGACCCACAGGCACGAGGAGGAAAAGGGGGCACAATAGACCCACAGGCACGAGGAGGAAAAGGGGGCACAATAGACCCACAGGCACGAGGAGGAAAAGGGGGCACAATAGACCCACAGGCACGAGGAGGAAAAGGGGGCACAATAGACCCACAGGCACGAGGAGGAAAAGGGGGCACAATAGACCCACAGGCACGAGGAGGAAAAGGGGGCACAATAGACCCACAGGCACGAGGAGGAAAAGGGGGCACAATAGACCCACAGGCAAGCCACTGGAAACTGTGCAACGAACTGCAACGTTGCCCTGTGGCAGACGCTTTATTAAACTGTGCCAGGTTTAGAGTTTGGACAGGATCGAGACATTGCACCCTTGCATGTTTAAGAGCTCTGCTGTGGGCTGCTGTGCGCTGCTCACCTGTCATGTATCTCTGGGATCCCACTGGGAGCCACCGTTCACCAGGGTTTAGGTTGCGAGGGTTCACGAGGATTAAGCTTAAGAGTGCAAGGGTCAAGGGTCACGAGGGTTAAGGCTTTAGGGTTCACGAGGGTTCAGTTTAAGAGTGTGAGGGTTAAGGGTCAAAGGGTCACGAGGGTTAAGGCTGTAGGGTCACAAGGGCTAAGAGTTGAGGGTGCCACCATTCATGACTTCATGAGCATGAGGAAGAAATCATGCGGTACATAAGCATTTGTGTTTAACAGTGTTGAACATCCTAGGGTACTGGTGCATCATCCGGGGGTCTAACATTGTGCTGTACATTTACCTTTTTGCCTGCTCCTATGATGCCGCAGAATTATGGCATATGTGTGGTACCCGGGTCAAGCTGTGCCGGACCTGGTGAGAGTCTGTTTACATCATTGAGCTTGCATGAGCTACAATCCAGCTGCATCTCAGCCTGTAGCCGGAGGATCCCCATGCAGGGAGACCAGCTGCGACTCTACTGTATTTCGATTTGGCTGTATGTTAACTTGGCTGTATTGGCGGTCTGCTGTGCCCCCTGCGTCATGCCCCCTCTGTCCTTGCCCTTGCACAATGCAGGCCACATCCGTGTCTCATTTTCCAACGTTATGGGTGAGACGCTGGCAAGGGCTGCAGCGCGACTGAAAGCGGGTCTCACGCACTTGGTAGATAGAGGCATGACACCACTCAATCTTTCGTAGAGAAGCGCCATTTCATCAGCCACTTGATGCACTGTTACAGCTCTTTGCTTCCGTTTTGCTGCTGCGCCTTGCTTCTTCACGTATTATAAGTCAATAACTAAATTGCCCCACGGTTTGCATTGGACGCCCCAATGCTACCTCACTATGTAGACACATCAAGGCTCTATGTCCCCAGTCTAATGGTCCAGCCACCTTACAGTACAATTTCATGTCCCGTGAATTTGCCCGCTAGTGAAATCTGAACGCGCACATATGATATGCTCCGTAGCTGCTGCATGGCTCTAAGGGTGGCATGAATTGATGCAGGCCCCTGCTACATGGCCCCAAGGATGGCATGAATTGATGCGTGGCCCTGCTGCATATATCGATGCGTGGCCCTGCTGCACGGCCGTAAGGGTGGCATGAATTGCTGCATGGCCCGAAGGGCGGCATGCCGTCTTGCACAGCGCTTTCATAATCAATCAAATAGCAATCCACAGGGCGCCAAGAAACGCATGGAGCAACTACAGGCGCAGCACACGGAGTAGGAGGCATAGGAAAATGAACCTTTGGAACGCCACACCTGAGGCTTGAGATTCGTTACAGAGGGTCACTGCGATTGAAGAGCCCGTGGGGAATGCATGACAGCCACCTTCACCTAACTACATGGCACCTTAATGTATCAATGCAAATGGCAATGACGTATTACTCTGGGCCCTGCTAAAAAGAGCTCGGCCAAGTGGGCGCCCAGCCGAACAGTTGGGAATACTCAGCAGAAGTATATGTGGGCTACATAATTGAGGACATTGTAGCACATACAACTATAAATTGACATGGCAAACGCGTTTGTCAGCTAATGAGATGGGGACACAAAGAACTGTCAAAATATATACTAGGTGTTTACATACACCAATCTATCAAACTCTGCAGGCCTGTGAAATTTGGGGGGTTTTACAGTCCAACGGATGATCACACCTGACACGCGGGACAGGTGTGCATAAACCGATTCATTCAGACCTGAGGTCCTGCCGCCCCCAATGTGAGGGTCATCTCCCCCTCTCTATCAGCATCAGCTCACAGAGCCAGAGCAAATCATTTACCTTCCCTGCCCCTACAAACGACACACAGTATTTAAAAGGCCACAGCTACGCTTAAGATACCGCAGAAACACGAAGACAACATCACAGCAGCAAATGGACCTACACAGAAAGTGTGTGATCCCACAACAGGTGTTTGCTGTCACCGTGGTTTCTTACCAACAATCGACAGCAGCAGCACAACTATATAACCTGTGGCAGCTGGATCAGGTATCAACAGCCCACACCTCAATCTTCCATCGCCAGAAGGTCATTCACACCCATACAGCCAGACCTGTGGCATCCCTCCCCGCACGTCCCTCGAGGACCGCAAACCAGGATTACCCAGGCAGCAGCAGCAGCAGCAGCTCGGCGGCAGCAGCAGCAGCAGCAGCAGCTCGGCGGCGCTGAGTTAGCTCCTGCTACAAATGCTGCCGGGCAGCTGCAACCTCCAGCCACCTGCCCCTCCATATGCAATTAATTGGCAGCACTTCCATAGCAGTATGAAAAGTGTGCACATCTAATACACTTGCTTCTCTGCCATTCGCCCCTTCCTGCATTTCAGCGCTCGGTAATACTGCTCCCATGCAGGCTTGTCGACCAACTGCTTAGAGAGGTCTCGGAGCAGCACCAGGTTCTGCAACGTCGTGGCGTGCGTGGTGCCCAGCTTTTCTTCGTGGATGTTGAGCGCGCGGACGGCCAGCCAGCTCGCCTCCTTGTAGCGCTTGAGCAAGATCAACGTGACTGCGAGGTGCAGGCAGGCGGCGCCGGCGTTGGCGCTTGTCTCACCGTGGATCCTGTCCACTGACTGCAGGGCCTGAGGGGGAGAGGGAGGTGAGCGGGGAGGGATCAGAGGGGGAGAATCCCGAACAGAGCGGCGATGAGGTGCTGCTGCTGCTGCTTTGCCATGGGCAAGAACTGACAGCTATTCTGCAGGTGCAGAAGGACAAAACGTCAAAAGGGGCCTGTCAGGGGGTCGGACTAGCCCCCCCCAAAAAGGGGTTTCGGTGGCCGGGACGGAGCCTTCCAGGAGGTGACAGGCCCCTTGGCGTCAAGGTCGGATGCTGATGTATCAAAATTTGAATTCTGCGCGTTGAGTCATCATGCCCTGTGAAAAACCAAGCCCAACGACCCGAGATAGGAATGAAGAGTCCTCCCAAATGAATAAACGGGGACCAGAGCAGCACTGGCTTTCCAGACCGGTCAGATCTGTGGGGCGCCAAGAGGCGCAAGAGGCCTGCATAAGAAACAACTACTTAGAACACTTCAAAATGAGACACTGCCACCTCGGAGGCTTTACCCTCACTGTGCTTTTGTGTCAACTAGACATAGGATCAATATGAAGCATTTTTACTTTGACATCATACAGTTCAGCTCAGCTCCACAGGTGCCCCTCCTCCCTCTCACCCTTACCCCCTAGCCACTCTGAACTCTGAAGCCTCGACCCTAAAGCCTGTACCCCTCCCTCCTCCCTCTAACCCTTACCCTTCCCTCCACCCTGAACCCTAAAGCCTGAAGCTTAAAGCCTTAACCCCGGAACCTTAACCCTTTACCCTAAAGCCCTAACCCTTAACCCACCCTCCCAGGCTTACCTCCCTGTGCATGACCTCTGCCTCTTCAAGCTTGCCCTGCCTCTTGAGCACCATGGCCAGCTGTCGGGCAGCTCTCAAGTAGTCGGGATGGTCACAGCCATGAGCCTATGGTCAGTCACAGGAGGCAAGTGGGGGGTGAAGTGTGAGAGACATGAGAGCAAAAGTGTAAAATGCCACCTGGTACAATCACTGCCCTGAGCCTGAAGTCAGTCAAAGGAGGCAAGTGGAGGTGAAGTGGGACAGGTGTGAACTGTCAGTTGGTTCAGTCTCAACCTTGATCATCGAACCAGGCAAAGATAGCAAGTAAGGGCAAAGTGTGAGATGTGTGAATTGTTAGATGGATCTGTCACTGCCTTGAGCTTGTAATCAGTCAAAAGAGGCAAGTGGGGGCAAAGTGTGAGAGGTTTGATCAGGGAATGTGAACTGCCAGCTAGTACAGTCACAGCCTTGGGGCGGCGATTGGTCACAGGAGGCTTGTGAGGGGCGGAGTGTGAGCGGTGTGAACTGCTAGCTGGTGCAGTAACATTCATGAGCCTGCAATTCCTGAAAGAAGGCAAATAAACAATGTGATGAAACGGCATGGCCTTTGCAACTGTAATGCATGATTGCATTTATGCTCCTCTCACCGTATCCTCCATGCTTCTTCCATGCATTCGTCCATGCTCCTCCTTGTATCCTCCATGTATTAGTCCATGTTAGCTCCATGCATCCTCCATGCAAATTCCATACATGCTCCAAGCATCCTCCATGCATCCTCCATACATTATCCATGCATTCGTCCATACATCCTCCATGCATGGACGAATTATTGCATGGGGTATTGAAGCAGCCCAAGTCTTGGGGCCTGCAATCGCATCTGCCTGATTGTCACCAGCTGGGATGCATGAGCAGATTCATCCCTCAAAGGAAAATACACCCTAACTTCCAATCTGGCTGCAAGGGGTTCCCAACCATAATCGGGCTCAGGTAGACCTGAATGGCACCCAAGGCTTTGGACAACCTGGAGCAATGAGCATCGCTCTTTTAGCTCAGAGACTAGTTCCTTACGTACCGTATGCACGTAGTGCGCATAATTCCTAGCTCAAGCATGTACTGCACATGGCTTCGCATGTAGTACGTTCAGTTCCTGGCTCAAGCATGTACTGCAGAAAGCTCCGCATGTACTGATGTACTGCGCACAGCTGAATATGTGCAGCCCAAAGGTTCTCACCGCTCGCAGCGACACCAGAGCCTTGCGGAAAGCCGCCTCTGCCTCGGGCAGCTTCTTGGCGTACAGCAGGGATTCTGCTAAGCCCATGCGGCATCCCGCGGACAGGCCATCGTCTTCGCCTTGCATGTCCACCATCAGCCTAGCAGCCTCCGCGTGCAAGTGCTGTGGAGGGAGGCAGGGAGGTGAGGAGGCAGGATGTGGACACTCCTCAGTAAAACACAGCAGCATTCTTTTACCGGCAACGGGTCTACTTAAAATGTAGCTGCACTGTGGTCGAGCCATGAAATTGTAACGCTGAATAACGCACCATTGGCCAACTGGCACAACTCAGCTGATGCCAGTCATGAACAGTGCGGAGGACAGGAACCTCGACGGTGGAAGGAATTGCAAGCATTGGATGTGCAAGACCCCTCCAAAGCCTGTACCAGAGGGCCTGGAAACCCAGCAGGGCTATTCTATAATGAGTTAACGCCTTACCGGCAAGTAAAACAATGAATCGCCATGAAAATGAAGGAGGAAAAAACAAATGTGCTAAATACCGTTAGGATATTTTTATATTTACAAAGCTTGCCTTTACGCTGGGATTAAGGACTCTGCCGTATTATGGAACCTGGATCTGCGGGTAAAAGTCTGGATTTGTGGGCTGTTTTGAAACCTTCATCAGGGGCTGGTTTGAAACATGGATCTGGAGTTAAATTGATTTGAAACCTGGATCTGGGGGCTGTCCCATCTTAAATCAGCTTCAGGCAGGAGTCTCCCTAGTACTTAATGGGTCAGACCACAAGACTAGGGCCAGGCAGACGAATAATGTGCGGCATGCGGCCCGGGACAGAAGGGGATATCTCCCCTCCCCGAGCGGCGCAACAATCAAGAGAACAGCGCAGCTCGGGTCACGTTCATAAGACCAAGGCTGTTCCTCGCTGGCTGAATCCAGCATTTATCCACTGGCCTGCCAAGCAAGCCTTCCCCCCTGGTCCCACCATGCCCAGCTGTGCTTAAAGGGCGGGTGTGTGTGTGGATGCGAGCGCCCTCCTGCCCTTAGGAGCGTCATACCCACTTTCCAAGTGACGCTCGGGATCCTTTTACATGCGTCTGACCTCGTCCCAGATACACCACTGCTAAACGGAGAGACCATTGGCACGCACCATTGGCACGTTCGCCTCCACTGTACTCTACTTTCAAACGGTAAGGGCACATTTGAACCCACCTCTGCCTGCTCAGCTGCACCGCAAGCTTGTGCAAAAATGCCGCACTTCTGCAGTGCATGCGCCATGAACATGCGCCCCTGGGGCAGCGGGGCGGCTGTTGCGAGCTGTTGCACCTCAGAGTTGCATGCCTCCAGCAGAGTCTGCGTGGACCAGAGGCACATGATGAGACACTGGGGATAAGCATGGGCTTAGGGTTGCGGGTTGAAACCCTAAACTCGGGTGGCTGTCGCGAGCTCTTGCACCTCTGTGTCTGCATGGAGCAGGGGCACATGATGAGACACTGGGGCTCGGCATGGGGGGCAAGATGGAGGGTCCGTGTGTGTGTACCGTAGATTTGATTTGCCTTCCCTCGGGTGTGAACGGACGATTTATTTTAATGCTGCCCTCAGGGCAAATTATCGACCAGAACTCTTAATTTCTGACTGAAAACTGGCATGGACAATCGATCATTAGTATGTTTATGGATCCCTCAACCCCAAACAACGTTAATTATGAGGGAAGGCAGAGCTAATCGACGTTAATAAGACCGGGGCTCTGCTTGTGTGGAGGGAGTGACATGACAGCATCTGTACAGCCAGCTGACAATCAGACAATGCACAGGAAAGCTTGAGTGCTCTAGATGATTTTTCTTATATATTTTAGAGTCTCTGGAGTGCTCAGCGTGCCCACGAGTGCTTCTACAGAGTGTCTCTAGAACTCCATGCCAGGGTCAGTACCGCACTGCTGGTGGTGTGCGAGGGGGGTATAGTGCGTGGGGGGCGAGCCGTGGGGGCAGCATGCTGGTCCGCTTTGCTTCCATAGAAACTCAGTGATATTAGAGAAGAGGGACATAGTGTGTGTGAGGCTGTCACAAGAGGGCTGGACTCTGTGGGTGCCAGGTTTCGCTCCATCACTATTCCTTGTTACACCAAGGGCTTGTCAATTTCACAGAACTTACCCCTGAAGCCAGGAACAGGGATGGTGGGGAAAGCGTAAGTAAGCTTTTGAGGGCACCTGCTTGGAGATTTATGCTGGAACGTCTGAGCGCCTCCAGATAGAACCCCACTGGTGCCCATTCACACGGCGGAGGATGAACTCCGTAACCTCGTCCGTGTCAGCGCCATTATGGCTCAGCATGCTCTCTCGGGAGGATATGCCATGCCAACGAATATTAACTTGTTTTTATATATATATCCACAGAAGCCTTCCCCTCCGGGCGAACTTTTATGCTGTCCCTTTATTTTTATCATTTGGTTGTTTTGCTTTGCTACAAGATGTTTTGTATTGCTACGCTTCAGGTGGATGCTCGGTTAAATTTTGCTTGGTGCCAACCATGCATTATCTTATACCGAAGGTTTTGCGCTGCGCATGAAACCAACCTACACTACCCCAATGGGGCATGCCCCCTCGGCATGTTCTGCTTTCCCTACGCGTCCACCTGAGGCAAGCTGCCCCGATCGCGGCCGGCAAAAGCCCGATTGGCAGGAACAGTGTAGGCCCAAGCAGCGTACCTGGCCGTGCATAGGACATTCTTGTGGCTCGGTCAGCTACCTTTCAGCTACCCTCTGGCCGTGGAGGCCAGGAGGTAGCTGACAGGTAGCTAAAATGTGATCAAGTCACGTGAAACTATATGCTGTGCCCCTCTCTTGCTGATGCAAGACTCCTCTGTTGACTGCCAGGGAGCAGGCGGGAAATGCTTATTTCATTCTGGATCTATGCAAACATTCAGCTACAGTTCAGCTACCTGCAGTTACCGACAGCTGGAGGCCGGATGCATCGCCTGCCATGCTGCTCGGGCCACTGGCCATGGGTCGGTCCAGATTTGGTCCAGATTTGCTCCGGATTTGGTCAAGTTTTGGTCCCCATCCCAATGGTGACCCACAGAGGGTGAGCTCCTTGCCAAAAATGTAAGCACAGGTGTAGACTGCATTCAAGCCATCAGGACCTGGGTGCATGCTGCAGAGGTGCAGGCCGCACCTACGCCCACATGAAGCTGGGTATGCCCACGCGGCTGTGAGCCATTCCAGCATGGCCCAGCGGTGTAGTATCATGGGCAGGACCTGGGTAAATGCTGCAGAGGTGCAGGCCGCACCTACGCCCACATGAAGCTGGGTGTGCCCACGCGGCTGTGAGCCTTTCCAGCATGGCCCAGCGGTGTAATATCATTGACAGCAAATGGGTAAATGCTGCAGAGGTGCAGGCCGCACCTACACCCACATGAAGCTGGTGTGGATGTACAAGTGCTTTTAATGGATATACAAGGGCTTTTAATGGATATACAAGGGCTTTTAATGGATGTACAAGGGCTTTAAAGGATATACAAGACTTTGCAAGGGCAAGACTGATAAATAATACAACCTGGTGGCCGGGAGGAATAAATAAGTTACAGGCGTGGAGGAAGGAGGCCACTTGCACCCACTACTCACATAGCTCAGGGTGGTGGCAAAGTTCTTGAGCGCCCCTCCCTGCCTGAGCTCATCCATCATCGTGTCCTGCTGCGAGGCACTGACGCAGCGTGCTTGGCTCGGGTCAGCCTGCAGGCATGCAGAAGAACAGGGGCAACGAGGGAGCAGCATTCAAATAGGTGGGGATGAGGCAGCAGCATTCAAATAGGTGGGAATGAGGCAGCGGCATTCAAATAGGTGGGAATGAGGCAGCAGCATTCAAATAGGTGGGGATGAGGCAGCAGCATTCAAATAGGTGGGGATGAGGCAGCAGCATGCAGATAGGTGGGAATGAGGCAGCAGCATTCAAATAGGTGGGGATGAGGCAGCAGCATTCAAATAGGTGGGGATGAGGCAGCAGCATGCAAATAGGTGGGAATGAGGCAGCAGCATTGAAATAGGTGGGAATGAGGCAGCAGCATTCAAACAGGTGCGAATGAGGCAGCAGCATTCAAATAGGTGGGAATGAGGCAGCAGCATTGAAATAGGTGGGAATGAGGCAGCAGCATTCAAATAGGTGGGAATGAGGCAGCAGCATTCAAATAGGTGGGGATGAGGCAGCAGCATTCAAATAGGTGGAGATGAGGCAGCAGCATTCAAATATGTGGGGATAAGGCAGCAGCATTCAAATAGGTGGGGATGAGGCAGCAGCATTCAAATATGTGGGGATGAGGCAGCAGCATTGAAATAGGTGGGGATGAGGCAGCAGCATTCAAATAGGTGGGAATGAGGCAGCAGCATTCAAATAGGTGGAGATGAGGCAGCAGCATTGAAATACGTGGAGATGAGGCAGCAGCATTCAAATAGGTGGGGATGAGGCAGCAGCATTCAAATAGGTGGGGATGAGGCAGCAGCATTCAAATAGGTGGGGATGAGGCAGCAGCATGCAAATAGGTGGGGATGAGGCAGCAGCATTCAAATAGGTGGGAATGAGGCAGCAGCATTCAAACAGGTGGGAATGAGGCAGCAGCATGCAAATAGGTGGGGATGAGGCAGCAGCATTCAAATAGGTGGGAATGAGGCAGCAGCATTGAAATAGGTGGGGATGAGGCAGCAGCATTGAAATAGGTGGGGATGAGGCAGCAGCATTGAAATAGGTGGGGATGAGGCAGCAGCATTCAAATAGGTGGGAATGAGGCAGCAGCATTCAAATAGGTGGGGATGAGGCAGCAGCATTCAAATAGGTGGGGATGAGGCAGCAGCATGCAAATAGGTGGGAATGAGGCAGCAGCATTCAAATAGGTGGGGATGAGGCAGCAGCATTCAAATAGGTGGGAATGAGGCAGCAGCATTCAAATAGGTGGGGATGAGGCAGCAGCATTCAAATAGGTGGGAATGAGGCAGCAGCATTCAAATAGGTGGGGATGAGGCAGCAGCATGCAAATAGGTGGGGATGAGGCAGCAGCATTCAAATAGGTGGGGATGAGGCAGCAGCATTCAAATAGGTGGGGATGAGGCAGCAGCATTGAAATAGGTGGGGATGAGGCAGCAGCATTCAAATAGGTGGGGATGAGGCAGCAGCATTCAAATAGGTGGGAATGAGGCAGCAGCATTCAAACAGGTGGGAATGAGGCAGCAGCATTCAAATAGGTGGGGATGAGGCAGCAGCATTCAAATAGGTGGGAATGAGGCAGCAGTATTCAAATAGGTGGGGATGAGGCAGCAGCATTCAAATAGGTGGGAATGAGGCAGCAGCATTGAAATAGGTGGGGATGAGGCAGCAGCATTGAAATAGGTGGGGATGAGGCAGCAGCATTCAAATAGGTGGGGATGAGGCAGCAGCATTCAAATAGGTGGGGATCGATGCCTCATTGCAAGCATGTGGCCTGTTCCACGTCTGATTCTTTTTTTGCAGCTGGCTGGTAAGAAAGGGTGTTCTGCTCTGTTGCACGACTGATTTCCCCGCTGCTGACTGCCGAAAGGGAGTGCTATGCTCTGTTGCATTCGTCCCAAAAGGTGCCGCCATGCTATTTGTGTGCTCAGGGCCCTGAGGGCACCTTCGGTGCGCCCCACCCCTTGATCCAAGGCCCCATATGAAACTTTGGGATCATGTATGTGTACGCCCCTTGCCCTGGAGAAAAGCCCAGCAAAATAGGGACTTCAACTCCTGCGTACGCCTATGTCATGACTGCACAATTCAAAAGAATCCTGCGCTCCGCTAACCTTTTGATACCCATTTCAGTGTCCCATACATGCCCTTGGGTGCCCCATGGGGCAAAGAATGTATACCTACTATCTAATACTTTCATACTTTGATGATTGAGTCCTCGATTGACACACAGGTGACTCCCTGTGCAGCTGTGCCCCAGCTGCACAGAGTCACCCTAAACCCTAAACCTTTAACCCTAAACCCACACCTACCTTTGCCAGGATGCCCAACACGTGCCCGGGGTTG
Organism: Limnomonas spitsbergensis; assembly: GCA_037349105.1. NCBI lineage: Eukaryota > Viridiplantae > Chlorophyta > Chlorophyceae > Chlamydomonadales > Limnomonas > Limnomonas spitsbergensis. The sequence goes on along the minus strand of JAYJMM010000102.1, from coordinate 2,409,030 downwards.
AGGATCTCAGCAGACAAAACTCTCAGCTGGCAGCCTCCCTTGATCTGGCCGGTGCACCAGATCTCGTACAGATTCCGCGAGAGCTCCAGAACCTGGTGCAAGGGGAGGCTAGGTGTTGTGCAGTGGAAGGCAGATATGCTGTGCTGGCGAGCAAGGAGCAAAATATGCAGCGATCGATGGCATGTAATATACGATAGTGTGATGCTACGGTTTACAGTGTGACGTTGGGCTTCATAATTATTTGCCGATAATTTTCACACATTTTAGGAACAGCATGGATTTTGATAGGATATAATCAGGGAGTATACTACTTCTTATACCAGGGATGTGTACCATTTTTATAGGGTTGCTTAGTTCAGGGTTAGGGTTTAGGGTTGGGGTTAAGGGTTTACAGTTTAAGGTTTAGGGTTATACCATGGGTGTGTACCCTTTCTTATACCGGGAGTTACTCTCCTGGTTTAGCTACAACTTGTGCAGTCAGAGCAAATATACATAAAATCTGAAAAACTCGAGTGCCAGCTGATCAAAAGCTTTGCCGCCGCTTTGCAGTGCAAAAGAGGGCCCCGTATTGCCCACCCATCCAGCCTCCCGCTGTCCTCCCCCTCTCCGGCGCACCTGGCCGTCCTCATCTAAGCAAACAAGCGTAGGTCCGGTGGTTGCGGAAATGGCGGCCCGTGCATCCACCAGGGGCTGAGCGGGATCCAGTGCCTGCCCTGGAACAGTGGGCAGGGCGGGTGAGGGTTCAGCAGGGTTCAGCAGGGTTCAGTGAGATTTAGGTGGGCCTCTTCTTTGAGGTGCGCCCCCGAACAATTGCTGCCCAGCGCACCCCCCCCCCTTTGTCCCCCACCCAACATTGATTTCAAGCAGAACGGAGTGAATTTACGGGGCTGGTATGCTGCAAGTGAACGAGAGGCTTTCGAATGAGGGTCTCCTGCTGAAGGTATGGCCCTAGACATGACACTAGGGGCAGTCGGGTTAAAACTGAGACATTTTTAACGGGGCTGGTATGCTGCAAGTGAACGAGAGGCTTTCGAATGAGGGTCTCCTGCTGAAGGTATGGCCCTAGACATGACACTAGGGGCAGTCGGGTTAAAACTGAGACATTTTTAACGGGGCTGGTATGATGCAAGTGAACGAGAGGCTTTCGAATGAGGGTCTCCTGCTGAAGGTATGGCCCTAGACATGACACTAGGGGCAGTCGGGTTAAAACTGAGACATTTTTAACGGGGCTGGTATGCTGCAAGTGAACGAGAGGCTTTCGAATGAGGGTCTCCTGCTGAAGGTATGGCCCTAGACATGACACTAGGGGCAGTCGGGTTAAAACTGAGACATTTTTAACGGGGCTGGTATGATGCAAGTGAACGAGAGGCTTTCGAATGAGGGTCTCCTGCTGAAGGTATGGGCCTAGACCTGACACCAGGGGCAGTCGGGTTGTGAAACTGAGACATTTCCTCCATTGCTAGCCCTAAGGAACGACACAGCTTGAGCCTTGCTCCCCTCAACCATGCATAAAGGTCATGGCGGGCATGCAATTTCTGTATTGAGGGGGGGAGGGTTAGGTTCATATCCTTTTCTGCACGGTACAGTAGCTTTCTTGCGGTGTCATGCCCTCACATCGACACGCATACTGTCCAGAAGGCAGCTCTCAGAACGGAGGACACGCCTCAAACTAGAGCGTGACGCTCTCCGTCATGCCCAAAAGAGAGTGTGTGACCGACCCTTAGCCACATTGCCGAAAATGGCCTGTTTCCGGCAGTAGTTTTCTTTTCAAGTTCACCCATTTCGGGGCATGGTTTATCGTGCTTTGGGAGCAAGTTGGGGTGCAGAGGTGGCGTAAATGGTGCACAGGACTCTAGTCTGGGAGCATAGTAGCTGGCCCATTCTCACGGTACAATGCTTTTCCTGCAGCTGCAGTGCGACATTTTCTGCTGCTTCTGATTTTGATGCAACATAATCTTCCCTGCTGCTGCTGCTGCTGCTTCTGGAGAAGAAAGCTTTCCTGCTGCTACTGCTGTTGCTGCTGCAGCTACTGCTGGAGAGCAAAAATTTCCTGCTGCTTCCCCTACTTCTGCCTCTGTGGAGACCACTCACCGTCAGGTCCCTCATGCCTGCGGCACAGGATGTCAATCCATATATAGATGTCGGCTGTTTCCGCCTCTGGCAGCATCCGCAGTACCATACTGGACACTTGCTGCACCAGGCTGGAAAAGGGCATGCCCCAGGCATGTGAGATGAAAAATTCTGGGGTCGCACAGCTCTCATCATCTAGCAGCTCGACGTATCTGCAGCCAAAGGGTTGCAAGGCAAGAAATTGTGGTCTATGAAGGACATGGCGTCATGGGGATCCCACGACTTGCTTCCCCTAGCAGCTCAGTGTATATGCAGCCAATGTGTGAAAGAGCAGCTAGAAGGGATACATGTGAACGCATGTGAATGCATGGGATGCATGTGAATGCATGGGATATGAGGAACGTGGGGAGGCCACGGCTTTCCTTGCCTAGCAGCTCAACGCATCTGAAGCCAAAGGGCAAGAGGACCAGGATCAGTTACACTGAGGGGATAAGAGCGCAGGGACGGGTCCCTGGTCTCTTTCTGAAGGTGGCGAAGCATGAGCAAAGCTATGGCTCGTGATCAGCCTCCATTATATTGGCACTAGTTCAATCCGACTTAACCTCATCGGCATAATGCTGCTAGGTAGTACGATCCGGCTAAACCTGTGCCGTATCGTGCCAATATGACATGGAATGAAGTTGCTGCCAGTCATGGTAACGGCGCGAACGCGGCCTATGCCCATGCCGCGCTGTTTCCATAACCGTAACTCCCCTGCGGGCGTAGTTTTATTTGTTTCTTTTGCTGCCAGTCCCCTCCATCCGTGGAGGTCAGGACACGCCCCATGCATGGGTTCCGCTGGGGTAGTCCCAGGCACACACCCCTCCTCCCCGTATGGCTAGGGGTGTCCCAGGCACACACCCCTCCTCCCGTCTGGCTAGGGGTGTCCCAGGCACACACACCTCCTCCCCGTCTGGCTAGGGGTGTCCCAGGCACACACACCTCCTCCCCGTCTGGCTTGGGGTGTCCCAGGCACACACCCCTCCTCCCCGTCTGGCTAGGGGTATCCCAGGCACACACCCCTCCTCCCCGTCTGGCTAGGGGTGTCCTAGGCACACACCCCTCCTCCCCGTCTGGCTAGGGGTGTCCCAGGCACACACTCCCCTCCTCCCCGTCTGGCTAGGGGTATCCCAGGCACACACCCCTCCTCCCCGCCTGGCTAGGGGTGTCCCAGGCACACACCCCTCTCCTCCCCGTCTGGCTAGGGGTGTCCCAGGCACACACACCCCCTCCCCGTCTGGCTAGGGGTGTCCCAGGCACACACCCCTCCTCCCCGTCTGGCTAGGGGTGTCCCAGGCACACACCCCTCCTCCCCGTCTGGCTAGGGGTGTCCCAGGCACACACCCCTCCTCCCGTCTGGCTAGGGGTGTCCCAGGCACACACCCCTCCTCCCCGTCTGGCTAGGGGTGTCCCAGGCACACACCCCTCCTCCCCGTCTGGCTTGGGGTGTCCCAGGCACACACCCCTCCTCCGCGTCTGGCTAGGGGTGTTCCAGGCACACACCCCTCTCCTCCCCGTTTGGCTAGGGATGTCCTAGGCACACACCCCTCCTCCCCGTCTGGCTAGGGGTGTCCCAGGCACACACCCCTCCTCCCCGTCTGGCTAGGGGTGTCCCAGGCACACTCCCCTCCTCCCCGTCTGGCTAGGGGTATCCCAGGCACACACCCCTCCTCCCCGCCTGGCTAGGGGTGTCCCAGGCACACACCCCTCTCCTCCCCGTCTAGCTAGGGGTGTCCCAGGCACACACCCCTCTCCTCCCCGTCTGGCTAGGAGTGTCCCAGGCACACACCCCTCCTCCCCGTCTGGCTAGGGGTGTCCCAGGCACACACCCCTCCTCCCCGTCTGGCTTGGGGTGTCCCAGGCACACACCCCTCTCCTCCCCGTCTGGCTAGAGGTGTCCCAGGCACACACCCCTCCTCCCCATCTGGCTAGGGGTGTTCCAGGCACACAACCCTCTCCTCCCCGTCTGGCTAGGGATGTCCCAGGCACACACCCCTCCTCCCCGTCTGGCTAGGGGTGTCCCAGGCACACACCCCTCCGCCCCGTCTGGCTAGGGGTGTCCCAGGCACACACCCCTCCTCCCGGCTGGCTAGGGGTGTCCCAGGCACACACCCCTCCTCCCTGCCTTATGGCAGACTAGAAGACAGCAAAGAACGGGACAAAGCACAAAGCTTGAGCATGAAACCCTGGGCCTAATCATGGACCGTTTACCCCTCTGTCCACATACCCCTCCATTCATCCATCAGCCCATCCATCCATCCACATGACCGTTTACCCCTCTGTCCACATACCCCTCCATTCATCCATCAGCCCATCCATCCATCCACATGACCGTTTACCCCTCTGTCCACATACCCCTCCATTCAGTCAGCAATCTATCGCCCCCATCCCATTCAAGTTTCCATCCCTAGGACAGCCAGGACATACATGGAATTTTGGAATAATTAGCCTCTTAACCTCAACCCTCACACAACTTCTTAGGACTTCCAGTCCAGAAATCCATCAATCTATCCATGTACCTGCCCATCTGCCCTTTTATGCACCTGTCATACCAGTATCTATTTCACGCAGCCCAGGGTGCAGCACTCACGCAATCTGGCCGTCTTTTGTGGTGGGCAGAATAATGTCTGCAAGCACCTGTCTGCTGGTCATGGTGTCGACGTCCAGGCCATTTTCCAGCGCGTATTCCTTGATTTGCCTCTGAGCTCGGGACCAGCAAGCAGCACGAGAAGAAGATGGTCAGGTGAGGTTGGGTGGGTGGAACAGGAAGGGTGGGTGGGGCAGGGATGCCAGACCAGTAAACCAGCACCACGACAGGGTAGGTGGGGTGGGGTGGGGGGGGACACACCAGCACCAGGGCAGGGTGGGTGGGTGGAGGGAGGGTGGGTGGGTGGGGCAGGGAGGCCAAACCAGCGCACCAGCACCAGGGTCATGGGCCTAGTAGGTAGCAGGAGGAGGAGGTATGTTGAGGGCGGGCGATGGGCGGGGTGGCGAGGCCAGACCGTCCGCAGCGAAGCCAGCAGATGAGGTCAGTGGGCGCTCAACTTCGAACAGGCCCAGCTTTGAGCAGGCCCTTAAGCCACAGCCCTGGATCCTTAGAGGTGGTCATTTGTGAGTAAGGAACATCAGGGCCTCAACAGCAGCCCCATAAGCACCGCAATGGGTTGATGAGCCCCAAACCCTTAACCCTGAAACACCACAGCCTCACCTGCAGCTCCAGACAGAAGTATCGTAATGGACGGATGAAGTTAAGTCCGTCACCCTGCACCCTTAACACCAGTGCCTCACCAGCAGATCCAGACAGAAGCACCGAAATGGATGGGTGGAATCCTAACCCAAACCATGCACCCTGAATGCCAGGACATGCCTAAATACCAGCAGCTCTAAAGGCACTGCAAAATGTATAGATGAACTGAAGCCTGTTGCCCTAAACATCGGGGCCTCACCAGGAGCTCCAGAAGCACTGCAATGGATGGATGAACTGAAGGCCTTAACATCAGGGCCTCACCAGGAGCTCAAGGAGCACCACACGGGATTGATGGACTCTAAACCCTTAACCCATATGCCAGGACCTCACCAGCAGCTCCAGAAGCACCGCTAAGGAAACCCCGGGGTGCACCGTGCTCGACTGCGTCCCCTGCATGGCAAGTGAGGGTCATTCAGGCAAGCGTTTCCAAATGTTTTCAGATCTTTTAATCTTCAGCATCGTACTGCATGCACCCTTCAGCATTGCACTGCATGTACCCCTTTAATAGTGTACTGCATGCACCCTTCAGCATTGCACTGCATGTACCCCTTGAATAGTGTACTGCATGCACCCTTCAACATTGCACTGCATGTACCCCTTGAATAGTGTACTGCATGCACCCTTCAGCATTGCACTGCATGTACCCCTTAAAAAGTGTACTGCATGCACCCTTCAGCATTGCACTGCATGTACCCCTTGAATAGTGTACTGCATGCACCCTTCAGCATTGCACTGCATGTACCCATTTAATAGTGTACTGCATGCACCCTTCAGCATTGCACTGCATGTACCCCATGAATAGTGTACTGCATGCACCCTTCAACATTGCACTGCATGTACCCCTTGAATAGTGTACTGCATGCACCCTTCAACATTGCACTGCATGTACCCCTTGAATAGTGTACTGCATGCACCCTTCAGCATTGCACTGCATGTACCCGTTGAATAGTGTACTGCATGCACCCTTCAGCATTGCACTGCATGTACCCCTTTAATAGTGTACTGCATGCACCCTTCAGCATTGCACTGCATGTACCCCTTGAATAGTGTACTGCATGCACCCTTCAGCATTGCACTGCATGTACCCCTTTAATAGTGTACTGCATGCACCCTTCAGCATTGCACTGCATGTACCCCTTGAATAGTGTACTGCATGCACCCTTCAGCATTGCACTGCATGTACCCCTTGAATAGTGTACTGCATGCACCCTTCAGCATTGCACTGCATGTACCCCTTTAATAGTGTACTGCATGCACCCTTCAACATTGCACTGCATGTACCCCTTGAATAGTGTACTGCATGCACCCTTCAGCATTGCACTGCATGTACCCCTTGAATAGTGTACTGCATGCACCCTTCAGCATTGCACTGCATGTACCCCTTGAATAGTGTACTGCATGCACCCTTCAGCATTGCACTGCATGTACCCCTTTAATAGTGTACTGCATGCACCCTTCAACATTGCACTGCATGTACCCCTTGAATAGTGTACTGCATGCACCCTTCAGCATTGCACTGCATGTACCCCTTGAATAGTGTACTGCATGCACCCTTCAGCATTGCACTGCATGTACCAATTGAATAGTGTACTGCATGCACCCTTCAGCATTGCACTGCATGTACCCGTTGAATAGTGTACTGCATGCACCCTTCAGCATTGCACTGCATGTACCCCTTGAATAGTGTACTGCATGCACCCTTCAACATTGCACTGCATGTACCCCTTTAAAAGTGTACTGCATGAACCCTTCAGCATTGCACTGCATGTACCCCTTGAATAGTGTACTGCATGCACCCTTCAGCATTGCACTGCATGTACCCCTTGAATAGTGTACTGCATGCACCCCTCAACATTGCACTGCATGTACCCCTTTAAAAGTGTACTGCATGAACCCTTCAGCATTGCACTGCATGTACCCCTTGAATAGTGTACTGCATGCACCCTTCAGCATTGCACTGCATGTACCCCTTGAATAGTGTACTGCATGCACCCTTCAGCATTGCACTGCATGTACCCCTTGAATAGTGTACTGCATGCACCCTTCAACATTGCACTGCATGTACCCCTTTAATAGTGTACTGCATGCACCCTTCAGCATTGCACTGCATGTACCCCTTGAATAGTGTACTGCATGCACCCTTCAGCATTGCACTGCATGTACCCCTTGAATAGTGTACTGCATGCACCCTTCAACATTGCACTGCATGTACCCCTTGAATAGTGTACTGCATGCACCCTTCAGCATTGCACTGCATGTACCCCTTGAATAGTGTACTGCATGCACCCTTCAGCATTGCACTGCATGTACCCCTTGAATAGTGTACTGCATGCACCCTTCAACATTGCACTGCATGTACCCCTTGAATAGTGTACTGCATGCACCCTTCAACATTGCACTGCATGTACCCCTTGAATAGTGTACTGCATGCACCCTTCAGCATTGCACTGCATGTACCCCTTGAATAGTGTACTGCATGCACCCTTCAGCATTGCACTGCATGTACCCCTTGAATAGTGTACTGCATGCACCCTTCAGCATTGCACTGCATGTACCCCTTGAATAGTGTACTGCATGCACCCTTCAACATTGCACTGCATGTACCCCTTTAATAGTGTACTGCATGCACCCTTCAGCATTGCACTGCATGTACCCCTTGAATAGTGTACTGCATGCACCCTTCAACATTGCACTGCATGTACCCCTTGAATAGTGTACTGCATGCACCCTTCAACATTGCACTGCATGTACCCCTTGAATAGTGTACTGCATGCACCCTTCAGCATTGCACTGCATGTACCCCTTGAATAGTGTACTGCGTGCACCCTTCAGCATTGCACTGCATGTACCCCTTGAATAGTGTACTGCATGCACCCTTCAGCATTGCACTGCATGTACCCCTTGAATAGTGTACTGCATGCACCCTTCAGCATTGCACTGCATGTACCAATTGAATAGTGTACTGCATGCACCCTTCAGCATTGCACTGCATGTACCCGTTGAATAGTGTACTGCATGCACCCTTCAGCATTGCACTGCATGTACCCCTTGAATAGTGTACTGCATGCACCCTTCAGCATTGCACTGCATGTACCCCTTGAATAGTGTACTGCATGCACCCTTCAGCATTGCACTGCATGTACCCCTTTAATAGTGTACTGCATGCACCCTTCAGCATTGCACTGCATGTACCCCTTGAATAGTGTACTGCATGCACCCTTCAACATTGCACTGCATGTACCCCTTGAATAGTGTACTGCATGCACCCTTCAGCATTGCACTGCATGTACCCCTTTAATAGTGTACTGCATGCACCCTTCAACATTGCACTGCATGTACCCCTTGAATAGTGTACTGCATGCACCCTTCAGCATTGCACTGCATGTACCCCTTGAATAGTGTACTGCATGCACCCTTCAGCATTGCACTGCATGTACCCCTTGAATAGTGTACTGCATGCACCCTTCAGCATTGCACTGCATGTACCCCTTTAATAGTGTACTGCATGCACCCTTCAACATTGCACTGCATGTACCCCTTGAATAGTGTACTGCATGCACCCTTCAGCATTGCACTGCATGTACCCCTTGAATAGTGTACTGCATGCACCCTTCAGCATTGCACTGCATGTACCCCTTAAAGAGTGTACTGCATGCACCCTTCAGCATTGCACTGCATGTACCCCTTGAATAGTGTACTGCATGCACCCTTCAACATTGCACTGCATGTACCCCTTGAATAGTGTACTGCATGCACCCTTCAACATTGCACTGCATGTACCCCTTTAAAAGTGTACTGCATGAACCCTTCAGCATTGCACTGCATGTACCCCTTGAATAGTGTACTGCATGCACCCTTCAGCATTGCACTGCATGTACCCCTTGAATAGTGTACTGCATGCACCCCTCAACATTGCACTGCATGTACCCCTTTAAAAGTGTACTGCATGAACCCTTCAGCATTGCACTGCATGTACCCCTTGAATAGTGTACTGCATGCACCCTTCAGCATTGCACTGCATGTACCCCTTGAATAGTGTACTGCATGCACCCTTCAGCATTGCACTGCATGTACCCCTTGAATAGTGTACTGCATGCACCCTTCAACATTGCACTGCATGTACCCCTTGAATAGTGTACTGCATGCACCCTTCAGCATTGCACTGCATGTACCCCTTGAATAGTGTACTGCATGCACCCTTCAGCATTGCACTGCATGTACCCCTTGAATAGTGTACTGCATGCACCCTTCAACATTGCACTGCATGTACCCCTTGAATAGTGTACTGCATGCACCCTTCAACATTGCACTGCATGTACCCCTTTAAAAGTGTACTGCATGAACCCTTCAGCATTGCACTGCATGTACCCCTTGAATAGTGTACTGCATGCACCCTTCAGCATTGCACTGCATGTACCCCTTGAATAGTGTACTGCATGCACCCTTCAGCATTGCACTGCATGTACCCCTTGAATAGTGTACTGCATGCACCCTTCAACATTGCACTGCATGTACCCCTTGAATAGTGTACTGCATGCACCCTTCAGCATTGCACTGCATGTACCCCTTGAATAGTGTACTGCATGCACCCTTCAACATTGCACTGCATGTACCCCTTGAATAGTGTACTGCATGCACCCTTCAGCATTGCACTGCATGTACCCCTTGAATAGTGTACTGCATGCACCCTTCAGCATTGCACTGCATGTACCCCTTGAATAGTGTACTGCATGCACCCTTCAGCATTGCACTGCATGTACCCCTTGAATAGTGTACTGCATGCACCCTTCAGCATTGCACTGCATGTGCCCCTCCAGCATCGCGCTGCAGGTGCCCTTCAGCATTGTACAGCATGTGCCTCTTCATAATTGTACCGCAGGTGCCTTTTCAACAGTGTATTGCAGGTGCCCCCTTGTCTGTAGATGTTTCTGCAACACCAGGGGCAAACCTGGCCGGCCGGGCAGGGCGCGATCAAACCTAACGTAGTACCCCATCACCCCGCCCTGTATTGGTTCCCCTTATGTATACGTACGCCGGAGGGGCCTGTGAACAAACCTCAGCAGGGTCTAGGGTTTATGGTCTAGGCCTCTGAGGTTTCAACTGCCACATGCGGTGAAGATGATATTTTATGGAAGCATCCCCTCCCCCCTGGGTATCAGAGGGCACGTCTGGGTACACTCCCCCAGGAACCTTTTTGCCAAGGTAAAAAGGATTCAGCAATGCCACCATTGACATCAGCAGAAGTGGTGCATTGCAGAAAACAGAAAAATGACCCACATTTAATTTTCAGGGAAGGTTTTGGTCCCCGGTTCTATTGGCTACGCTAATTAGCCTGCCGGGCCGCTCGGAGGGTAACAATGCAGAGCCCCATGATCCTCTTCATACAGTCCCTTCCTAGGAGTCGCCCATCCAAGAGTGGGCATGCAGCCTAACCCCTTACACCTCCATCCGTGCGTCTAGTGTCCAGCCAAAAAATCTCACAGAACAGCTTTGCGCTAGCCCGGATATACATTCAAATTTAGTAAAAAGGTCCCAGCACCCAACTGCCATACTTTCCCAGGGTTGAGACCAGTCAAGAGTGTGTCAGTTGGATGCCATGCCCTAGCACCTCTCTAGCAGTATCTTCACAGAGTTGCACACAGGAAGCATGGCTGTCAAGCAGTCGAACTGGCAGACCCAGCAGCCTTCCTTACCGGCTGCGATGCTCGCTGCCCCTGGATGGGGAGGACACCCTTGGATGTGTAGATCAGCGTAGCGGCTTCCAGAGCTGCTCGGGCCAGCGCAGCTTCCAGCTCCGGAGAAGCTAGCGCCTCGTCACCTGCCTCGTCATCCACCTTTCCATCTGTCTTGTCCTCTGCTTTGCTATTCCCTGCGACAAGAGCCTTGCCGCCCTTGTGGTCGTTCCTGAAGCCACCCTTGCTGTTGTTCTTGCTGCCACCCTTGCTGCTGTTCCTGCTGCCGTGTTTGCTTCCAACATTGCTGCCGTCCTCGGTGCTACCCTCGCCGTCACTCTTGTTGCCCTCCTCTGTGCCACCCTCACCATCCTTGCTGCCGTCATGGTGGCTGTTCTTGCTGCCAAGCTTGCTGCTGTGTTTGCTTCCGACATTGCTGCCGTCCTCGCTGCTGCTCTTGCTGCCACTCTCGCCGTCACTCTTGTCGCCCTCCTCTGTGCCACCCTCGCCATCCTTGCTGCCGTCATGGCGGCTGTTCTTGCTGCCAAGCTTGCTGCTGTGTTTGCTTCCGACATTGCTGCCGTCCTCGCTGCTGCTCTTGCTGCCACTCTCGCCGTCACTCTTGTCGCCCTCCTCTGAGCCACCCTCGCCATCCTTGCTGCCGTCATGGCGGCTGTTCTTGCTGCCTTGCTTGCTGCTTTGTCTGCTTCCGACATTACTGCCGTCCTCGCTGCTGTTCTTGCTGCTGTGTTTGCTGCCGTCGTTGCTGCCGTCCTTGCTGCCATGTTTGCTTCCGTCCTTGTTGTGATCCGTCATCTGGACGGGCTGCGGAGCAGGAGTGCTGGCGGTGAGCATGGCAGAGCTGGCCTGTCGAAGCAGTGAGACCAGTCCCTCGTCCTCCTCCTCTATCTCCAACTTTTTCTTGTCAGCTCGCTCTTTCTTTGCAGTAGATGACGCCTTGCTGCTAACAACAGAGCCCTCCTCCTCATCCAGCTTCCGAGTGAAGGACTTGGTTGAGCTGCTGCCCGCTGATTTCTTCACGACTAGTGGCTCCTTGTTCGCAGTGGATGACGCCTTGCTACTAACAACGGAGCCCTCCTCCTCATCCAGCTTCCCAGTGAAGGACTTGGTTGAGCTGCTGCCCGCTGATTTCTTCACGACTGGTGGCTCCTTGTTCATGGTGGATGACGCCTTGCTGCTGACAACAGAGCCCTCCTCCTCATCCAGCTTCTCTGTGAAGGACTTGGTTGAGCTGCTGCCCGCTGATTTCTTCACAACTGGTGGCATCGCAACAGATGACGCCTTGCGGCTAATCACGGAGCCCTCCTCCTCATCCAGCTTCCCAGCGAAGGACATCGCTGAGCTGCTGCCCCCTGACCTCCTCACAACAGATGCTGGCTTCTCCATCACGGCTGATGCTGCTGTGCTGCCAACCGCAAAGTCCTCCTTTGCTGCCAGCTCCCTTGTGAAGGACATTGTCGTGTTGCTGTCCGCCGATTTTTTCACCGCTGCTGCTGCCTCCTTCACAGCCGCCGGCACCTTGCTACTTGCAACAGATCCGTCCTCCTCATCTGCCAAGTCTCCGGTCAAGGATATTGTTGCATGGCTGCCTGCTGAAGGTTTCACAGCCGGTGGCTCTTTCACAGCGGATGGCGCCCTGCTGCTTGAAATGGAGCCCTCCTCCTCCGCGGCCAAATCCTCCGTGAATGACATGGTTGCATCGCTGGCTGCTGATTTTTCAACGTCAGCCTTCTGAATGAAGCAGAGGAGAGGGAGGCAAGGTGCAACAGGTTCACAGGTCGAGCTCGGGACAAGATAAACCAGAGCATGGGTCTCATAGTGTGAGGTGACGATGAGGTGGCTCAGATTGCCTCCAGTGTGAAAGGCCCTCCAAAAGTGCATTCCAAGGGCAGATATATAGCTCTGGTAGTCAGATCCAGTGTTTATTAAAGTATGCACCAAACAAGCTGCTTAGCAGGCCGCTCGGCAGGCGGCCACCTCTGGGCCGAAGGGGACCAAAGCCTTCACCGACCTCTACAGCTGAGCGCCCCAACAGCAGCGCTTACTGCACCGGGTCCCTCGAGCCATAGGCTGTGATATACCGGTAGCTGGATTTCAGCTTGAGCTAGATAAATGAACAATGGTCAGGTCCACAGCTGCAGAAATAACGCTGTGGTCCTACCAGCCTCCGTGCCCTTGGGAGCCTCTCACCGGTCCTCCTTTTGCGCCTGGCTGTGGTTCTGCAGCCTGCGCCTCCAGCAGGGCAGTCGCGTCTCCTAGGGTGTCTGCAGCAGGGACAGAGATCCATTTGCTCGGGACATCACACGCGGTTCACTACGTCAAGCCGCCCGCATACACTGATGGACGTCGCCGCAGGGGCACATGCAAGGAGCATGGAGCACGGGCTTGGCCCATCCAACCAGCAGCAGTGGGTCAGAGGCTGTGCCCCACATGGCACGAAATTAAGGGTACCTTTATGCAAGGGCAGCATGGTAAAGCTGCAGGGTTGCATGAGGCAGCACCAAGGTCTACCGAGGCCCCATGTCAACAGAATGAAAGTGAGGGGCTGTTAAGTGCATTCGCCTGTACGCCTTATCTTCTTTGATCAGGGACATCGCCCCTGCTGACATCCCCATCGGGTCGATGGGGACAAGGACGCTCTCCGCCTCTTTTGGATTTCGCACCCATAATGTATGTGACGTCTGGTATGCAAGAGCTTGTTAGGTCTGGAAGCCTCGATCCTCTTCTTGAGCGATCCTCTAAGAAGAATACCCCCTATGCGTGCACCAGTTGGACGGGCTATGGCTCTCCAGTCTGTGAGAGACGATTCAGAATGCGGCCGAAAATTAAATGCCTGTCCCTGTAGCAGTAGAGAGTGCAAACGCTCTTCGAAGGACACGCTTGCCGGGCTTCATATAAGCCGTACTGCCAGGCAGGCCAATAAATCAATTGTCAACTGCCAAGCAGGGGCTACCAACGGTGGGCTGCCAAGCACAGTTGCCGCGCGGGTCTACCGGTGAAATGGTGAATCAAGGAAAACCGTCACATAATTTCCTGGGGCAATAACTGAAATGTGGGAAGCATACAAGTCTTTCATGAACCTCGTGGCGAGATCAAATGATAGAATTCTTGGTGTTCAGCAATTAGCACGTCCACAACTGTTCAAAGTTGGCTGTTCGTGAGTCGTACGCAACTACACAAGCAAAATACAGGTAGTGACATGTGTAGCTAAAACCTCTCCTCCTGCTACGCTTGGCTGAATGTTGAGACGGGGCGTTTTGATCAACCTTTTGTGCCGCGTACCAAGAGGCTATGCACTAAATGCTGTAATCTTGAATGTAGGGAGGATGAGTTTTACATGATTTACTGCCCGTTTTGTGAGGACCTTCGTTTAAGTTTGTCCCTGCATAACCTTAAATTCCGTAATTTTCTAGCGGACGAGGCTGTGGCCCTGAACCTGTACACAAATGGAGTGTGGGGCGAGCTGAATGCAGAGGTTTATTCATCTACATTTTGGAAGGAAATGGTTTATTTTCCCTGTCGGTGTATGATAAGAAGAGAGTCATCTCAACAGAGAAGAGAGAGTCATTTCTGCCAAATATTCCGTCTGCCTCCTAAATCTTTCGCACCCACGTCATGTTTATGGCTGTGGCTTATCTTCAGCTCTATGGGGTTCAGGCACATGCCTCTGTCTTGTGGTTTTGTGTTAGTTGCTTGCCTATTGGGGTCCCTGGTTTTCGCTCGCTGTCTGTGCATATTAGGTGCCTGTACCGGTTTACGTGCATGTCCAGGGGCCTATAGTGGGGTCTGGGAACTGACCGGTTTCGCCGGGCATTTTTTTTTCATCTCCGTTTTTTTCCCGAGCCGGAGTCGTCTTATTTTTGTCCGGTTTTGAAAAGTGTGGAAATGTGTTTTTCTCCCACTTATTACGAACTGTTCGATCTTCACTCGTCCTAAATTACACTTCTAGAAACAATCCTACACACAGACATCATAACAGTCTCTCCTCCTTGTTGAACAAAATGTCCAAAGTTAATTTGTGTTCAATTATGCGCCCTATAATCCACACACACACACCCCATCACAGCTGCTGCTTAGCGAGTTGGCGCATGCCAGTTCAGCATACCTAGCTGAAGGCAAATCGTCATCATCTGACTCGGGCGCGGGCGTGGGATCTGCATCCTCTTCATCCTCCTCCTGCAACTGAGGCTGCAGCGCATCCACCTCACCCTCCTCCTCATCCAACTCCTCCTCGCCCTCAATACCCTCAGCCAAAGACGTGCCCACAAAGGGGACTTGAATGCCGCACACATCAATCATGTGCACGTCCCATGCGTCAAATGTGATACTCTGCTGGACTGTAAAAAATGTACGCTGAGCTGTAGCCGTAAACGCGTGCACATACGAGGGCATACCCTCCTGCCAGTGCGGCTCCTTGACATCTGTCAAAATAGTGGGTGTCAAAATAGTAATGATTACCATAACCGGTGCCGCAAAACCGGTTTGACCCTACCGGCATGTTTAATTAATTATTTTTGGGAGTGAGCAGAGCCACAGAGTGGTGCGCGACAAAATAATAATCAACAACTATGTCGCACCATAAAGCAGTAAACGTGCCAATATGGTAAACTCCGGAATCTCCGGTAAAGGCGCCTTAGAGAAGTGTCCTTCTACTCATAAACACGGTACATTACCGTACACACAGACTCCTTGTACTTCAGACAAGAGCTGTTAACTGGCTACTGTAAGGTTCGGCCCTAGCAGGAAGTCTCTCTGCCTAGGGGTAATGTCTGGGTGTCCCTGTCTTGTGGGTACCGCCCCTACTACTTCGTTCCTTTTAAGTGGACACGAGAGGTTTGCTTCAGGTCCGTGGCGGACTTCTTCCCCACTTAGTGGCGGACGCCTACGGGCGGACTCAGTGACTACACACTGGCCGCGGATGCGCAGCGCGTTAAGCTGTGGCTGGAACTTCTAGATGACAGACACGGAGCTGCCCTTCAGACAGCTGATCTGTTGGGTCGCTGAGTCACTCACCGCGTGAAGCGGGGGATGTCGTAGCCGTAGACTGCGGGCGGTGTCCCAGGTCGGGCTGGGCATCTAGCTGAGGATAACTAGGTTGCTATGTCGGCTCTGAGGCTGAACCAGGCTTGATCGTCTTCGTGCCTTCGTGGTACTGGCGTTATTGGTATTCACAGGGTATATCTTGGGATGATAGCCGTTGCTGATTACAATTAGAGGCCTGTCCTTCAAAAGGGACAAAAGTAGTAGCTTAGGCAATTGCCGGGATACAGGGACCCGGCAGGCCCAATTCAGAGTACAGATTATGCTAAATCACCCTGCGTAAGCGGGTTTCTAGGTCTCAGTTCAAACCAGGAGACTCCGCAGAGAAGCTGCGGAGGCTCCGCGGCCGCTAACGGCGGCTCAAACGGTTCTGTCACGTATACGGTAATATACTGTGACAGCTGTCGCACCATAAAGCAGTAAACGTGCCAATATGGTAAATACCGTGAACTCCGGTAAAGGCGCCTTAGAGAAGTGTCCTTCTACTCATAAACACGGTACATTACTGTACACACAGACTCCCACAGACTCCTTGTACTTCAGACAAGAGCTGTTAACTGGCTACTGTAAGGTTCGGCCCTAGCAGGAAGTCTCTCTGCCTAGGGGTAATGTCTGGGTGTCCCTGTCTTGTGGGTACCGCCCCTACCACTTCACTCGCCCCCCGCTCCTCAGCGTTAAGCCTAAAGGGCATGCGCTGGGAGCCGGAAAAAGGGGTCGGTACTGAAAGAAAGAAACTTCTGGCAATATGTACACCTCAGAAGATCAAAATATCAAAGCAAATCTGCCTGGTTCAGGCCGTCCTCCGCATCTGCCTGGTTCAGGCTATATACACACATCAGCCTGGTTCAGGCTGTTTTCAAAGCAAAATCTGTACGCCCAGAACTTGTCAGTTCCCTAACACTGAAGCCTCCTAAACATCTGACTGCAATCCAGCCATTCGGTAAAAAAAATCCCCTGAAGAAAATCCACTGCAGGAAATGTGCTGCAGGACATCCACACAAGGAAATTCACCAAAGAAAAAATTCACTGAAACCCGTGGCGGACCCTAGGTCCACCCACGGTTCTGCACACTTGACAAAGGCCTCTGGGACCCTGATCTCTCTCCGGCCTGATCGGGGCACACAGAATCCGGTACCGTCACCAGTGTCATGCTTGGTTGCAGGCAATAAAGGGTCAGAACCCATCAGAAACCCTCAGCAACCATCAGAAAGCATCAGAAATCATCAGAAACCATCAGAAGTCATCAGAAATCGTCAGAAACCATCAGAAGTCATCAGAAATCGGAATCTTTAAACTTCTGGAAAATATGTACGTAGAAGCTCAAATCGTCTTAGCAAATCTGCCTGGTTCAGGCCTTCTTCAATCAGAACTAAAAAAAATCCACCGAGTCTCAGCTGAAGCGCAATGCGCAGAATCCTACAAATCCAGGCTGTTCAGCCCACTACTGGCTAGCAAACAGAGAAATTTTCAAAGTTATCAGGTTAAGCTAAGAACAACCGCTGCTCTCGCCCCACTGCGCCATAGCCGCCTGGTCTTCAATGGCCACAGGAAATGTGCGCCGTAGCAGCGTGATCCGCCCCCTGCTGTGTTATCATCGCCCGAGTTGACTAATTCTCCTTGCTCATCATCTTCATAACATATGTACTACCGTAGCCTTGCTGCTGCTGAGAAACAAATTTTCACTATGTTGCTGCGATAGCTTTAACTCCAATCCTGCATCTTCCGTCTTCGGTCCGCTGGCTGCCGGCCCACTGCCTGCCGGGTACTAGGACAAGCCGCGCTGCGTCTGCATTTTCTGCTCTGTAGGCGCCTGCCCGCTCCTTGCCAGTTACGGCGTGGGTAACGTCACGTGCTCAGCGGCCTTGCCGCTCTGGGCTCGGCCTCAGGTCTCGTTAAGCTCTGCAAGGGCTGACTCCTCCTCTTTGTTGGAAGCCTAGCGCCACCTTGGCCCATCTATGGACCGCTCCCTGGGTGACATTGGCTTCTCTTCATCCAAGGAATATCTTGCTCCAAAAAGTCTCTCCCTCCAAGAAGCCTCTCGCGCCTCCTCCTCCTCATCCGCCTCTTCCTCCTCTTCCATTTCATTCTCCTCTTCTGCCTCTTCCATCTCATTCTCCTCTTCTGCCGCATGCCTGTGATCTGTGACGAACAGGTCCCCCATTTCCAGGGCGAACTTCTCCCACAGCACCACCTGCTGCGTCAGCACAGTGATCTGCTCCTCATCGGTCATGCACAAGTACCCTGGCACAGTGATCACGAACTTGCTCAGCTTGACCCTGGTGGCCACTGGCAGCCCTTCATAGAACATGTGCGAGACCGAGTGCCTTCTGCCAAAGTAGTCCACTGCATCCCTGGAGATATGTAGCAACTCTGCTGTGGACAGGACTCTGTGCGCAAACGCCTCTACTGTCTCCTCTGGCTTGACCTCTGGATCCAAAGTGGTCTTGACTCCCAGCTTGATGTTGGTGATCGCGGATCTCTCATCCGAGGTCGGCTTTCCCACTTCCGCCTGAACCACCTTGATCCACAAAGTGAGCAGCGAGGCCTCGCAACACTGCTCCTCTGCTGGTGCGATCCACTGCTGCCTGATCCGTTCCACTTCTCTGGCAATTCTGTTTCCTGCATGGGGCGCCGCCCTGATGGCTGCCATCAGCGGCCCCACGCTAGCTGGCTTGCTGTCCCAAAGCTTGACCAGCGACTTGATCAGCAGTGTCATAGCTGACGGCGACTGGCACGATCCAGCTATTTCTCCGGCCACCACAGCCAGCGCTGGCTGGTCATCTGACATTGCCAGCCTGTTGTGCGATCCCCAGTATCCACACGCCTGGCAATATTTCCTGGCTGCAACTGCGCCTGGGTGCGACATATCCAGGACTGGCACGTTGCCTTGGATGGCTGGGATCTTGGTGACCTTGGCCACCCCTGTCAGCTGCAGGACCATCTGTTGCTGCAGCTGCAGGGTCACTCTCGCCTGCTCCCTGTCGATTCTCTTCATTTCTTGGTCGCTGGACTCCTGCCTGGTTCTTGGCCTGCGCCTGTCCGCTCCCCTTGGCTCTGAATCCGCTGATTCTGAGCGCGATCCATATCCACCTCCTCTGCCTCCTGATGGACTGCGACCTGGATAGTATCTGTCGAATCTGTTGTCATCGTCCTCCCGATCTTCCCGTGATGGCTGTCTGCCTGCTCTTCCTGCGGAGCTTCTACTCCCGTCGCGCGGCTGCCTCCCGGTCTTACTTCTGCCTGGTCTGTCGCCCGACCCGGGCCTCCAAGGATGTGCTCTGCCCGGTCCTGCCTGCCCTCTGGGCGGCTCCTGGCTTTGCCGATCCTGCTGTGCTCCCCTGCTGCATTCATCTGTTCCCCTGGGTGGCTCCTGGATTTGCTGCCTTGGTTGTTCCCAGCTGTCTGCCTGCCCCCTGGGCGGCTCCTGGCCTTGCCGATTTGGCTGTTCCCAGCTGTCTGCCTGCCCTCTGGGCGGCTCCTGGCTTTGCCGATTTGGCTGTTCCCTGTTGTCTGCCTGCCCCCTGGGCGGCTCCTGGCTTTGCCGGTACTGCTGTTCTTCACCGCTTGCTTGCCCCCTGGGCTGCCCTTGATTCTGCCTTCCTGGCTGCGTCCCTCCTGTGTAATTCCTGGCGTAGGAATCAGATTGCGTTACCCCTCTGGTTTCCTGCCTTCTTGGTCCACTGCTGCGCACACTGCCTGCAGGCTCGTCCTGTTGTGGTCCTCTTGCTGCGCCCTCTTGCCTTTTCCTCAGGAACTCCTCGATGTAATCCACCTGGGTTTCCTGGCATGTGTTCTCTTTGTCCTCGATTATGCGCAGGAGTGCATAAGACTCTTGCCTGTTTGCTCTGCGCGTTGCTACGCCTTGCTCAGCCATCCTGGCCAGCGATCGGCTAGTCAACTCCGCCCTTTCGCTGGCGGCTGGGCTACTGGCCCTGGGCTCTTCCCTGCCCCTTAGCCGCCCCCTGAGGCTTGGCTCGCTGCTGACCTCAAAAACCTCAGATCTGAGTGTTGGGGTTGGCGCGGTTCTTGCTTGCTGCTGCCACCTTTGGACTGCCCTGAGCTCCTCAGGCCGCTGCACAGCTGTTTCAAATCCTTCCCATGCCTGGTCCTCCTCATCTTCTGGCTCGGATCCCGGTTCAGCCTGATTTCCTGTCACCTCATTGCACCACTCATCTGCGAAAGCCTTAACAGCCAGGGCTGCTTCGCGTCCCGCCCTTCCCTTGGATATCTGTCCAAGGGCGGCTAACAGCATCGCCCTGTCCTGCCCTGTGTGGGGGATACCCAGCATGGCCTTTGTTGCCCATCCCCTCAGATGATGGGCCTTGAACTCCTCAATGGCTGTGACCTGGTCCTGGAAATGCAAGAACGTCCTGGAGCAAACTTGCTTCCACAGGTCTGTTGCCCACTGCAAAATTCCTGCCCAACCGATCGGTCCTTCTGACTCCTCATTGCCGCACACTACTCCCCCAGTTCCGGAGCGCTCTGGCTCTCTAGGGCTGGTATCCTGCGTTCTTGATGGATCGTGAAAAAACCCTCGCAGGATTTCCTTGTGGCTGTCGTCTCTCTGCATCTGGCTGCTAGATCCCTCCATGGATTTCTGCACAGGTCTGCCCACACTGGGCGTAAACTTGGACAGCGGCGTCCCGTAAACTGTGGATCCCGCCCCTCTTTGAACCGGCACCCTGCGTGGTCGCATTGGCTGCCTTGGGCGCAGCCCTGTCACTGGCTGCCGCCCCTTCTCTTCTTGTATCGGATCAGGCAGCTCTTCCTCAGATATTAGGTCAGCCCACGGCTTTCCCACCTGTACAGCTGACTTTTCCTGTGGTTCTTTGCTGCTCTGCGGGGCCTGCCTGGTCACAGCAGGCTTGATCTCAGCTCCCTCGCGCTTGATCTCTACATCAATGGCCTCAGCCGGGTCCTCACCCGGCTCCAGCACCCTCTGGATGTTGGCATCCATGAGGTGCTCACATGCGCTGTCGCTGTGCTCGCACTCGAACCCGCAGAACATGCATACTCTTCCGGGGTAATACCTCATGGCCTGACGCATGGCATTGCGGGTGTCCATCTGCTGCTGACGGTCACCTGTTGCGCAATCCTCCCAGAGCCTGGCCAGCTCCACATCTGCAGGCACCGCAGCAGGGAATGCTACCAGGCACACATTCCTGCTGCTGCTGTTGTTCACGGGTGCTGGCACCGGAGACCTGCTGCTCCTAGCTTCATCCACGTCACTGTCAGCTGCCCTGTCTTGTGGCAACAGCGTCTGCAGTTTCTTTGCCAAGCGACGCTTCATCATCCTCAGCTGCCTGGTCATTCTCATCTGCCAGGCAATCCCTGGCTGCCTGGCCATCCACAGCTGCCTGGCCATTCCTTTGAGCTTCTGCTGGTACCAGTTCACCTTTTCCCTTAGCATGGGTATGGAGATTCCCTGCTCCTCTGACCCCTCAGGATTCTCTGCCGCCTCCAGCTGTTTGCTGGCCTGCTGGGCCGCCCCTGGTTCTGATATTGGCACCTGGACCCCTCCTGGAGCTGCTGCCACTGGTGGTGTGACAGGCCTTTCCTCTTCTGGCTGGTGCATCTGCACCGGCACCGGCGCCTGCCTGTGCTCGTGGTCCTCAACCTCACTTGGGCCAACTGGTTCCTCAGCCACCTTTTGGTTTAGCTTCTGCTCCCACGGATGCAGTTGGTCCGGCTCGCAGCCGCCGGCCATCACAGGTGTCACCTGGGCTGCCTCCCTCGACAAACACAAACGTGACGCCTGCACCTGCAGTTGGCCTGGCTCACAGCCACCGATCCCTACAGGTGTCACATGAATTGCCTCCCTCTGCAAACCCAGTTGTGACGCCTGCACCTGCAGTTGGTCTGGCTGACAGCCACCGATCCCTACACGTGTCACAGGAACTGCCTCTCTCTGCAAACCCAGCCGTGACGCCTGCACCTGCAGTTGGCTTGGCTCGCAGCCACCGGTCACTGGTTTGGGTGAAAAAGCATTCCCTATCGGACCACAGTTGATCATGTGCAGCTGCTCGCTAGCTACCGGGCTATCCTGCCTGGGTGGGCCGGCACTCTCTGCCGTAATACAGTTGATCAGGTGCAGCTGCTCGCTAGCTACCAGGCTATCCTGCCTGGGTGGGCCGGCACTCTCTGCCGTAATACAGTTGATCAGGTGCCTGGGACTTGGCTCACTGTCATTGCTGAGGATATCAAACATGGACCAGCCGTTGGGGGACACCTGATTGCCTGGCTGCTCCATACACCTGGTCAATGCCTCCAAGGGTGCGCGCTGCTGGGGCACAGCCAGACTGCTTAACCCCGCCTGCTCTGCGTCACACACACTTTTCCACACTCCAGTGGCCCACTGCCCTAGCCTGTTCCACCCTATTGGCTGAGCCAGATCCTCCTTCCTTTTTACTGGGGGCCATTCCGCAGTGGCGGCTTTTGCTTCACCCACCGCCTGCAGATCTGCGATTTGCTTCCTGATCACCTGACTTCCACCACGGGGCATCGTCCCGTTCTCCTTTTGAACGCACTGCGCAGCGCTTGCCACTCTCATCAGCCTCTTCTGCGTCGCGTATTCTGGCCCACTGCCTAGGTCTCTGCGTCCCTTTCTATTGGCTCATGGGATTAAGCTGGGTAGGCCTCGCCTTTCTGCTTTTCTGCTCACTAATTTTTATCTGGCGGAATCCTCCTTCGCCCTCTTTTCTGCTCGCTAATTTTAATCTGGCGGAATCCTCCTTCGCCCTTTTTTCTGCTTGCTAATTCCTAATCTGGCGGAATCCTCTTTCGCCCTTTTTTCTGCTTGCTGATTTTTAATCTGGCGGAATCCTCCTTCGCCCTTTTTAGTACTTCCCACCTTTACTGGCTGGGCTGCTTCTAGATGGCACACGTCCCGCGTGGATGTCTCGCGTCCTACGCGGAGGTATCCTCTTGCGTAGTGTCCGTTCAGCTCTGCGGTCCTGCGGGGATCCTTTGGTACACCCACAAAATTTCAAACCTGGATGTTCTATCCACAAGTTCACTTCTGTCAATGATGAAAGATTGGATCCACCTGATCTCAATCTGCAGTCATACAGGTAATATTTGATGGGTGTATAAGCCCACCGCCAAATCTTCAAGCTACGTCTGCTTCTGGGTTGCCACGCCCAGCTCAAGCAGGGATTGGCTTGGAATATCTATGAGAAATCCTCTGCTCAGTGATTTCTAGCTGTCCAAGGCAGATCCGCTGTCTCAAAAAGAAATTCCAAGCTCCACAGCACATACACCTTTAGCAGGATTTGTTGGGTCAGGCTGATAAGGCAAGATCCACTTCGTTCCTTTTAAGTGGACACGAGAGGTTTGCTTCAGGTCCGTGGCGGACTTCTTCCCCACATAGTGGCGGACGCCTACGGGCGGACTCAGTGACTACACACTGGCCGCGGATGCGCAGCGCGTTAAGCTGTGGCTGGAACTTCTAGATGACAGACACGGAGCTGGTCACTTGTAAAGCTTAACTGCTGGCCCTTCAGATAGCTGATCTGACGGGTCGCTGAGTCACTCACCGCGTGAAGCGGGGGATGTCGTAGCCGTAGACTGCGGGCGGTGTCCCAGGTCGGGCTGGGCATCTAGCTGAGGATGACTAGGTTGCTATGTCGGCTCTGAGGCTGAACCTGGCTTGATCGTCTTCGTGCCTTCGTGGTACTGGCGTTATTGGTATTCACAGGGTATATCTTGGGATGATAGCCGTTGCTGATTACAATTAGAGGCCTGTCCACTTAAAAGGAACGAAGTAAGTGTCAAGCGTGCAAGCCGGGATTCAAAGGTCCCGGCAAGCCCTATTCACTGAGTACGGGAAATCTGCTACACTTCACACTTAAGCGGGATTCTGGGTCTCAGTTCAAATCCGGAGACTCCGCAGATAAGCTGCGGAGGCTCCGTGGCCGCTAACTGCGGTCTAAACGGTTCTGTCACGTATACGGTAATATACTGTGACAACTATTTTAGGGGGTACGCAGAGTAGTGTTTCCGGCACCATATATCAAAACAATTCAGCTGTGCGTGTGCGGAGTAGGGTACTTTTTGCCAGCACGAAGAATTAGATACATTAGTTCTTAACAGGGATGCGCAGACCCTATCCCGTTTTACGGTATGCATCACAAATCTGCTATTCCAGGAAGGTGCCGGTGTGCAGGTATGCTGGATGGGCATGCAGCTGACTGTTGTTATTGTGCAGATTGCTTGAGCGCCCTCCAAAAAACAATTGACGGGATAATGAAACAGAACGGAAAAACTTTCGGTGGCAGGATTGGGCGACTGGCTGAATTGTTTCATGATGGTTCAGCCTTGCCGCCTTGGTGAAGAATTTCCTGTAATTACATTGCAAGTCAATCAGGCACAGTTGAGGCAACATCTCGGGAGAAAACAATTTTCCTTCCCTTGCTTGATAGACTTTGTGGGGCCGCACCTGAGCCTGTAACCTGTACCATCAACCAGGGCATAAACCTAACCCTCATAAATCCGAACAGAGAAATCAGGTATGTGGGCTGCATCATTCCAGCCTCTGTTTGCATCTGTCTGCCGTTACTCGTCTACCTCGACGCGATGAGATTCTAAGGGGGAAATGCATTCACTGGTATCCTGGCATCTGGCAATTTTTAATATTCCACATCCGGCAAAACGGCTAAAATTTCTGGAGATAATTGTCAGCTTTGTTTGTCTGTCGGATACCTGACCTGAGGGCACCCATTAACCCATAGCTCGAGGACACCGCCTGAGGATAGAAATCAAGGCCGAATTAAAAGAAGAAGAAAATATAACGCTGTTACGGCTTATGCACCAGATTCGCGATGTCACTGCCTGATGACTGGAGGCCGTATTCCTCAAGCTATGACTAATAAGACGTTTTGTTGTTTCTTTCCTGGCAATGCCGCATCTGCTGCAACATAGGGTGAATGTGGCGAGGATGATAATTCCTGTCGTTATCTGTTATATTGATGTCATCTGCTCGCTCCGTCTGCCTGTCATCCTTGTATAGATGTACGCACGAGGGAAGGGTGCACCGGGAAGGGTGGGGAAGGGGTGAACATTTCCCCCGGGTCACTTGTGGAGGCGATGTGCCCCTAACAAGTCACAATATAGTGCTTAACCTGGATCGTGTGAAATAATAACAATAAAGGGCCACGAGCTTTCACAGGCGTGTTAGATGCTATCTGTCCGGGGAGGCTTCCGACTCCACGTGGATGCTGCACTTCCCTGATTTATCTGGGCCTCAACTAGCAAAGTATCATTATGTCCGGGAGATTTCGTGGAGTGCGGACTGTAGGGAAGGGAGCTCACGGGTTCGTACAGCTAGCGCTTGACCATGCTAATCAAGACCAAGCTGTGGCGATTAAATACATCCCGAGGTAAGATCGGTCTCTTGAGGATTTGATACCGACATTTCTTTCCCTGGCTTGTCTCATTCTCAACGCGCTGTCCAAGGGGGGAGACAGCGCTGTTCTACAAGTACGTTCTCCGAGAGGTCAGTAGTTTTTCGTATCTAGCGTCTCGAACTGACGCACCCTACTGCATGACAACGATGTTGCAGTATCGTCGCCACCCCAAATGAAATCCCGATTGCGTATCCCGAACAGGTCCTGCATCATCAGCAGCTATCCCTATGCAAGCATCCTCATATCGTTCAGTTTCACGAGGTCATCCTGACTCCCCGATACCTTGGTAAGCCCCCAGAGCCAAAGCACGGTCACGCATGGGACAGCATAATAATGCTGGGTTGCTGAATGAGCTGAACTCGAGGTTGGCCAAGCGAGCTCCATGCAGCAACGGATTACCCCCCTCGCATGCCATATTTCCATCCTCAGCAGATCGCATGCATGTCATCTCCCAGGGGATATGCTATGCCATCTCCCAGGGGCAGCCCCAAGCATGAGGGATACCACATAGTTGTGTGTTTGAGGACCCCTCCAGGCCCCCCCAGGACCCCTCCAGTCCAGGCCTCCAGCCATGCATCCCCATCAAACCAGGAGTGGCTACTCATGAGCCCACCAATGTTGTCGGGCACGCACGCGCATAAATTTTGGCGATCCCTGCCCTCTTATACCCGTGCTGTGAGCGAGCATGGGCATTCAGACCACTGTCAGAAGCCTGAAGCTTCGGTAAACTGCGATGTAGGCCCATGCACAGAGCGAGCGTGCATTGAAAGGGTCTCTCATCCCTCGCCAATACATTTTTGTCCAACATTCACCGGCATTGTTTATCCTCTACTTCATACTTTCTACTTGCTGCGTAGATTGCTCTTCTACCGCGAGCACGACCCTTGCCTGTATGCTCTCGACCCCCTCAAGCACTTTCATTGGCATTGCAACCTTAATTTTGTCCTCTTCACTCTCTTCGCTTTGCAGGCATTGTGATGGAGTTCATTGATGGACAGGATCTGCAGGCGTACCTCGCCAAGCAAGGGGGCAGCCTGCCAGAGGACGTCGCCCGCTTTGTGTTCCAGCAGCTAGTCATTGCGGTGAGCATCGGTGCACATGTCCATGCGCACAGACCAACTTGGGGGACGGCGGGCGGCCAACACTTTGAGCCAATGGGGACCAAAGCTGACCGACCGACTGCCAGTAGCCTGAGCTAGAGGGCTCACTGCACCAACTCCTGCGGGCCAAAAGCCGAATTATAGCCAAAGCATAGCTGAAGCACCCTAGGATATACACTGGTGAGCACTCGGGTGACACAGAAGTGCCCAAGAAGGCGAGAACGCTGCAGGCTGTCAAGTTTTAGCTGTCGATTGTCTGCAGACTAGCAGCAGCGAGCTGGCATGCATGGAGCCTGGCATAGGCCTGCCCTACCAGCACTGCCCCTCTGAGACCTGTGCGGCCCGGCCATCCGCGTTGCCCAACGATTTGTTTTTGTGACTCAGCTACATGTCAGCTACACCCTGGCCGGAGGCCCCGTTTGTGGCCAGCCATACTGCTTTGGCCACCAGCCGTAGGCCAGTCCAGGTTTGCTCTCGATCAGGCCTCTAGAGGCGGCAGGGCAGCCTGCCGAAGGTGGACTCGTAGCCGAAAAAGGAAACACTGGCGTTGGCCATCATAACAGGTGCTTTCAGCAGCGCATCGGCTCTCTTGTTGGCGGCCTCCGCCTGCTGAGGGCTGGGAGGATGGGACTGCACTGCCGTAGCAGGACTTTCCTGGCCTCACGGCCCCCCTGGCAGGAATATCCAGTAGAGATCCTGCCCCGTCAGGGGCTGTCTTGGCCGCATCAGCCTGCTGAGCCCGCTGCACTACCTCAGCAGCAGTTGTTCCCATGCGCGTCATATCACCTGCATGGGGCCGGGCGGCGGCCATTGGGTTTTGTGGGTCTTGGGTTTTGCACTCGGCAGACAACCGGGCCGCCAACACTGGGTTTTATGAGGACATCAGCTTGACCGGACTGCGGCCGGTGGTCCGAGCAGCAGTAGAAACAGTAGTGTTTGCTGTACCAGGCCTCCTCGGCCGTAGGCTATGATGTACCTGAATTGCAGCTGAAATACACAACGAAATAGCAGGGCTCTCCTATTATCAGGGCCTCATGGGCCCCCTGGCAAGCTGGCACGGGCCCCCGTAGAATGAGCACTTCTTTATGGCAGGTGCTCACCCCCCCCCTGCCCCTCGTCCTTCCCATACTTGTAGGTCGATTTCATCCACAAGAAAGGGAAAGTCAACCGGGACATCAAGCTAGCCAATGTGAGTGATCTGTAACACATGCTGGCATGCAAGCCCGTGCTTTATGCCCTAAGCCCATACCCTATGCCCATACCCTATGCCCATGCCCCATACCCTATGCCCATACCCTATGCCAATGCCCCATACCCTATGCTCATACCCTATGCCAATGCCCGATGCCCATACCCTATGCCCCATACCCTATGCCCATGCCCTATGCCGATGCCCTATGCCGATGCTAGTGCCTGTGCTTTTGGTCACCTGGCCATCCGGCAGCCTCAGACATCAGCCCACCCACACAGTTGTTCATCACTGCCTGCTAGGATGTAGCTTCACAAACACGGCCGCTTGCTCCCTGCCTGCTCTTCACGCTCGCTGGCTTTCGCCTTCAGCCTGTCCTTACCCCCCTGCCTCCTTGACCTACCGACCCCCTCTTCCCTACCCCATCAGGTGCTTGTGCCCCACGCCCCCCTGACCTACCGCCCCCCTCCTCCATCTCCTCAGGTGCTGGTGGTTGAGAGTGCCACGCTGCCACTAGTGAAGCTGTGTGACTTTGGCTTCAGTAAAGACAAGTTTGACGACAGCGCCCCGCAGACCCAGATCGGGACTGCACTGTTCACCGCACCGGAGGTCTTCCTGAACGTAGCTGGGCATGTTTACGAGGGGGAGGCGGTCGATGTGTGGTCGTGCGGTGTGGTGAGTGGGGGGGGTGGATGAGGGCACACCTCGACAGAACCACAGACCATGCTTCGGGGAGGAGGCTGTTGGTTCTGAAGCCAAAAGGCGGTTTCCGTCTCAACTTGGTGTAATCATGCTGTGTGATAAGTAGAGGAGAAGCTTATTTCACCATCATTCCTAGTTACACTACCGGTATTGCACAATATTGGGCCATCGGTTTCAACATCAGCATCATGACCGCATGCGTGCTATCCTCTCGCTAATCCGCTGTTGTTTGATCGCTTCAGTTCTGCACATGCTGCTGCTTGCCTGATTGAATAAGCCTGATGCCCTTTTCCATCTGCTGCCCCGCCTCCCGTATTGTATCTCCTTTTCCATTTCACATGTGGCTGTTTTCTCCTCCTCCCTCAGGTCCTTCACATGCTGCTGTTTGCATGCCACCCGTTTTGTAGCTTCTGTTCCATTTTCACGTGCATTTGCTTTTACTTCCTCCTCTAGGTCCTTCACATGCTGCTGTTTGCGTGCCACCCATTCCTGAATCCGGAGGACATGAACATGGGCAAGGCTGAGCAAATGGTCAAGCTGATTGAGAACACGGTGAAAGGCCACGTCCAGGTGCCCAAGTGTGCTGAGGGCTCGCCCGTTGCAGATCTCCTGCGCCGCATCCTCGTCCCGGCGCCAAAGCAGCGGTACGGCATATCGGACATCACTGCGCACCCTTGGTTCAAGGTGAGCGATGGCGATCTTGCCATCTCCGCCAGACCTAGCAACGGCCAGTAATCTGGGCATGGGCTTTGGGCCAGCGCCTGGGCGGGCCTGAAACCCTTAACCCGAAACAGCGCTTTCCCCCCCAAGCATGCAGACTTGACTTTTAACCGCGTGCACCCTCTGTGTGAGGACCGAGCCCTTCAGCTTGCACAGCGCCTAGCCCTGCTTACTGGTACAGGCCAAGCCCTGATCCCTAGACCCTGTGCACCTGCTGCCTGCAGACTAAGCTGCCTCCCGGTGCGCTGGACCTCAACAGCTCTTACCTACCCACATCCAGCCAGCAGGTACGAGTGGATGGGTGGGGCAAGGAGTTTCTTGTCATTTTAGGGTTAAGGGCTTAAACCCAGACAGCAGGTACGAGCGGAGGGCGGGGGCGAGGAGTTTCTTGTTATTTTAGGGTTCAGGGGTTCAGGGTTTAAACCCAGACAGAAGGTACGAGCGGAGGGCGGGGGTGAGGAGTTCCTCATTTTAGGGTTCAGGGGTTAAGGGTTTGAACCCAGACAGCAGGTACGAGCGGAGGGCGGGGGCGAGGAGTTTCTTGTTATTCTGTTCCTTCACCTATATACGAGTCCTAGACCGCACAGCTTCTGCCTAGCTTATTTAGGCAGAGCACATACATGACCCGTTAGCTACATACCCTTCATGTCGCTGGTGGCTGGAATTTTTTTTTTGGAGAGCCCTGCCTCTAAGAGGCTGACATTCGGCTGGCACGGGTTCTGGAGGGGCCCTCATAGAAAGATCTTCCACTTAGCTGGCAGATCTAACTACCCACTGGCCTTACCAATGCCCTCCCCCCCAAAACCGAGCAATCCAGATCTGGAGATCTGAAAAAACATGCGGCTTTATGAATCCACGTTTGTGCATTTATGTACGTCATAAAGTTGCAGATCTGGACACTGAAGAGTGGCTTTCATGCGCTTCAGGTAGCACGCCAGTCCGCCGAGGCCATCAAGCAAGTGATCCGCAGCGCTGTGCAGGTTGCAGGTATCGATGGGAATCTGGTGCCATTTGTAGCCACGCCCACTGTCAGCCAGGACTGGCCCGACAGCCCGCTCGCTGGCCCAGACGATGAGCCGCAACAACAACAGCAGCAGCCGTCCCGTTCGCAACCGCCACTGCAGCAGCAACAGCTGCAGCAACCGTTGCAGCTGCAGCAGCAGCCTCCGTGGCAGCACCAGCGGCAGCACCTGCCGCCTCCAGTCCCTTACGAGCGACTGATGAGCTACTCCGTTGTGACAACAACGCAAAGCGGCAAAAACCCGAGCATGCAGCTGCAGCAGCAGCAGCAGCACAGGCTTCAGGAGCAGAGCTCGGCTCAGCAGCAGCAACAGCAGTATAGGCTACAGAAGCAGCAGAGCTCGGCTTCGCAGCAGCAGCCACAGCATTACAAACTGGAGGAACAGGGCTCGGCTCCAATGCAGCAGCAGCAGCACAGGCTACAGGAACCAAGCTCAGCTCCGCAGCAGCAACAGCAGCAACAACGGTTACAAGAGCAGAGCTCCGGTTCTCAACAGCATCAACCGCAGTCTCGGCTGCAGGAACAGAGCCCTGCTCCGCACCACCCGCAGCTGCGGCAGCACTCTTCAAACTCGTTGAAGCCCAAAGACGCATTGCCGCTGCAGCGGGGCCAGAGCCCCATTCTCCAGCAGGCGCACAGCCCGATCCAGCAGGCACACAGCCCGGCCCAGCAGGCACACAGCCCCACGTCCTTGTACAAGGACATCCCTAGCCAGCAGCAACAGCAGCATCAACAACAGCAGCAACAGCAGCATCAACAACAGCAGCAGCAACATCAACAACAGCAGCAACAACAGCAACAGCAGCATCAACAACAGCAGCAACAACAACAACAACAGCAGCAACATCAGCATCAACAACAGCAGCAGCAACATCAACAACAGCAGCAGCAACAACAGCAGCAACAACAGCAGCAACAACAGCAACAACAGCAGCAGCAGCAGCCCATCCACTCGCACCAGTATCAGAACCTGATACAGCAGTTTGAGCACCAGCACTGCAGCCCCCTGGCCATGTCCCCCGAGCAGGCTGCTGCCCAAGCTGCTTTCTCGCGGCCGGTGGACTACCAGCAGCAGAAGTGGGGCGGCATGGACCCTCATATACGGGGTGGAGCGTCAAGCTCTGACTATGTATGTGCAGGGCTGTGCTGGGGGCTGGGGGCTGGAGGCTGGGGGCTGGGAGTAAACTTAGTTAATGAAAATCCAAGGGGTGCAACATCTTTTGCTTCACGCATTATGGATGGGAAGCGCACAGATCAGGGAGCGGGGTGTCAGCCAGTGCGCATTGCATCCTTCCGTGATATGTCCCCATCCTTGGCCACACACTTTTGCTCACTGTCCTAAAGTATCAAGTGCCTGTACCGGTTTACGGGCACATGTCCCATGCATCAAATGTGATGCTCTGATGGACTGTAAAAACTTCACAGAAGCTTCACGCAGGCGCCCACCGGTTCCTTCCGTGATGTGACCCCATCCTTGGCCACGCGCAGGCGCCCACTGTGGATGCAGACCTGATGGACATGTTTAACCACCTCGGTACCTCGCGCCCCGCCTCGTACGTCGAGGTGACGGACGGCGCGGCAGAGCGCGGCAACGTGGCCTTGCACGAGCTCAACCGCGCGCTGCACGGCCCTGCGCAGACGCGTTCGGAGCCGGTGGCCGGCAACAGACCCGGGACAGTTGGCCTGTCTTCGCACCTCGGCATTGAGAATGACATCAGCAGCGGGCCTGCCATGCAGATGGGGCGGTACAGCTTCATGCAGCCTGGCTCCTATACCTGGGAGGGCGATCTTCGGTCTTTGGATCCAGATCCGCAGGTAGGAGAGCCACCATAAGCCCATGCTGAAAAGATAATAAGACGGAAGGACCGACTGTCCTTTACGCGGAGGCTCCATGTTATTTCTTGTTGACTGCGGTTGAGGCAGCTGTACTGCAGGTTGGCAAAGTGCTCATACCTCCTCATACACCTCTTCATACCATTCATACCTCCGCTTGCTGACAGGCTGAGCCATTTATGCCTCCTGACGCCTCAGCAAACCTCCCCTCTGGCACCACTTAGTTCCACACCACCTCCCCCATTCGTCCTCTCCTTGCTGACAGGCTGAGCCGTTGATGGACATGGGCATGGACGTGAGCGGCAATGTCATGTTTGATAGCGACCTGCTCAAGCTCATCCAGTTTGAGTGAGGCAGGAGGTTTGAAGGTGACGTCCTACGAGGTCACTGCGGTCTACAATGCTTAAGCATCGGGGGATTCAAGGAGGGATTGGGGGTTGGAAGACAGATGTATCAAGGCAGTTCTTAACGTAGGCTCTTGTGGATAGTGTCAATGTGTTTAGTTTGGACTGCCATCGAGGCCCAATTGGTTGTCCTAGGGGAGTTACCGGTAGTTTGTCCGCTGTGTTAAGCATCAATAGGGCCAGATTTCTTTTTGGGAGCGCGTGTCTGCAAGGTGATTTGCTGTATTAAGCACCAGATGCGACCACTCTGGAAGACGTGTTAGCTGACATGTTTTCTGTATCGCCGAGGAATGTCTGGTTGGGAGCGGCAAGGCATTCGCTGAACCTGAAGAGATTGGTCAAGGCCTCATGTTTTATATGTTTTTCGTTTCCATGTAGGGGATGGCGTTCCTGTAGTATAGTATGGGTGTTCACTTACATTTTCGGCATGGATTATCAGGATGTGCCTCAACGGTCCACTGTGTTCATTCATTGCTGATATTCCTGCCTTCAGTTTCCCTAACGTTGCTTTCTACAATCGTATGAGCCGCCGGTGCTGCTGATCAAGATCAGAGAGGATCGCAGGAGCTGTCGGTGTTGGCATTTAACTTATCTGAGCTTGTCCGGCAGATTGATCCCACTGATGGTCAGATCCACCACTTCATTGGCATGAAGGATTGGATCACGGATGAGAGGCTGGGTTCAACGTTACGGCTTTTTGAGGGACTCAAATGGGATACAATGTACATTTCCTTGATGTTTCCCACCCTCAACTGTTCCGATTTTTTACGTTTGCTTTAAATGGTTTTGCGGGTGCCTTTTAGGGCACATATGTAAGGCGCAGCCTAGCCCTCTTGAGTTGGTCACACGGCAAAAAAATCTTTTTGACGTACATAAGCAAGGGGGGGGGCAGAAGGGGGGGGGGAATGTGCCCCATTATCCCGAAGTTGTATAGCTTCATGAGAGCATTCCAAATCTGGTCTTAATACGTTTTTGGCCCAGGGGAGGGGGTCGGAAAGGAGGGGCAAAGTTGGGTGGGAGGAGGGGGGTCACCAAAAAAAGTGATTTCTACGGAAAGTTACTTGACATCATTGTTATTTTTTGCAGACATAAGATTGAGACGAGAGCTACACCGTTGCATTGCTCGCAGCAATTGCTGTCGATATGCATCATAAGATATAGCATGTATGAAAACCATATCCCCTAGACACCCCATTTTGGCAGAGGGGGCGGCTCTGCAAGCAAAAATCACTGTTGTTTGTATGCCCATTCTTCAAACAAGCAGTGTACCAGTATCTGCTATGATCTAAACAATGGCTGCAGTCTGAGTTTTGTTTAGAGGTCTTAAAATTAATATACTCTTCTCCTAGTCCGGTTACTCTGTCACGTCCGGGGCAGCAGCATGCCTACCTATTGGCCGTGCAATCCATTCGTCTTGTTAGTCTCATGCACCTATGTGAGCCCTAGCAGTGCTCCTAGCAGACTTCTGCCTTAATAATGTATGGGGCTGGTGGGAAAGCTCGCGTCTTCCTCTGATTCGTGAGAAGGTACACACGGCTGCACATGATCTAATTGATCTAATAGTGAACGCCAACACTCCAAGTAAGGACTAGGATTTACGGGCTCCTGTTTACGGGAACCTGTCCCATGCCTCAATTGCGATGCTCCGCTGGGCTGTCAAAACATCACACAACTTTACTCCACAGAATATACAACCCTTTGATACAAGGCAACTTAATATAAATCCAAAAGAATACCCCCTTCAACAGGCAACCGGTCATTGCTAATAGATACTGGGCATCAGGATGCAAGCTCATTTCCTCAAAATAATTTAGGTACAGTGTGCTTCAATTTAGGACCTCGGCTCTTATCTAAAAAACCCGCAAGAACTGGTACTTCAAGACGAGAAAGACAGAAACATGGGCAGGTCTTAGGTTCCTTTGTGGACATTCAATTGGATAAATGCAGCATGCCCCAGGATCCCTTATGGGCACTCATTCAACAGGATATCAACCACCTAAATTCAATAAATGACCACATCGTGGTACTCAAATCGTTTCTCAGTCCAGACCGGTGTGTTGAGCGGCACCCCACACACCCATTTCTTCAAGGAAGAGATGTCGAGACAGGCCGGTGAAGCTGTGCAACACTCGGTGCCAAACACAGCCACACGATCCTTCGACAAGCCTAGGTGACATGTGCCATCAAGGAGGCAACGGCCGCCTGCGCCACCTTAGACACACACATAATAACTGCGCACCACTCCACACTCCACACAGCGTTCAGCTGTGCCTAGCGGGTACCGGTCTGCAATATTAGAAAACTCGATAGCTCCCCTCCACCTGCCACGTCGATGATAAGGGCCATCACGGAGGCCTAAACCCTAAACCCTAAACCCTAGGGCCATCACAGAGGCAGCAGCCGCCTGAGCTACCTTGGACAGACCGTCGGGCTGCCATCGCCGGACCGATAGGAACTCAACCTTGACTGGCCAAGGGCCAATCACCAAATACAGCTAGGGCCCTCCACCTGAAGCATGGATAATTCAGGCCATCAGGAATGATGTACCTGTCTGCGCCCGCTGCATCATCAAGCATGGATGATGCTGGTCATCAAACATTCAACCGCCGCCCTTGCCCGCTGCATCATCAACCATGGATGATACTGGCCATCAAACATTCAACCGCCGCTCTTGCCCGCTGCATCATCAACCATGGATGATGCTGGTCATCAAACAGTCAAAGGCCGCCCTTGCCCGCTGCATCATCAACCAAGGATGATGCTGGCCATCAAACATTCAACGGCCGCCCTTGCCCGCTGCATCATCAATTATGGATGATACTGGCCATCAAACAGTCAAAGGCCGCCCTTGCCCGCTGCATCATCAAGCATGGATGATGCTGGCCATCAATCAGTCAACGGCCGCCCTTGCCCGCTGCATCATCAAGCATGGATGATGCTGGCCATCAAACAGTCAACGGCTGCCCTTGCCCGCTGCATCATCAATTATGGATGATACTGGCCATCAAACAGTCAAAGGCCGCCCTTGCCCGCTGCATCATCAAGCATGGATGATGCTGGCCATCAATCAGTCAACGGCCGCCCTTGCCCGCTGCATCATCAACCATGGATGATGCTGGCCATCAAACATTCAACGGCCGCCCTTGCCCGCTGCATCATCAAGCATGGATGATGCTGGCCATCAAACAGTCAACGGCTGCCCTTGCCCGCTGCATCATCAAGCATGGATGATACTGGCCATCAAACAGTCAACGGCCGCCCTTGCCCGCTGCATCATCAAGCATGGATGATGCTGGCCATCAAACAGTCAACGGCTGCCCTTGCCCGCTGCATCATCTGGGCTCTCGGGGGCCGCCGGCCCGAGCCGCTTCCTCGTAGACTTCCGCCCTCCGGCTGCACCTCGCCAAGGGTAGGGTCGGAGGGGACAGACTGCTCCAGCAGCATGATCAAGTGATCCATCTGAGCCTTCAGCATCCCCACCTGCGTAGCCTAGGAGCAAGGGCGGCAGAGACAGGGGCAAGGGTTTAGGATTTAGGGCCCTGGGTTTAGGGTTCAGGGTTTAGGCAGTCAGCTCAGAATCCTCCAGATGTCAAGATTGACCTGACCATAGGGGGATGGACGAGAGGAATCCAACACCTCTGAGCTCTGAAAGCATCCCACAGGGACATGTCATCCCCCTCCCCCCCTCAACAGTATTAGTGTACAAGCTTGGATGCTTCCCCAGGAGCTATCAGCCATGCATCCGGCCTAGAGCACAGAGCCATGCGGTCACACCTGCATGGGGTTGTCGCGTTGAGCCATGGCTGGTGGCCTCGCCCCCATGAAGTCCGCCGCGCCGCCGCTGCCCTCCTCGCTGCCCGACCGGGGCGGCTGCACCCAACCAAAGGCCTCCCCCCCCACCCCGCTCTTCGCTTCTCCGGCCACCAGCAACCCAAAGCACCCAGCCCATGCGGCCATGCCCTCCAACACCTCCACCGCCTGCTGCCCGTGCGTCCCTGACGAGCTCTGACCCTCCGCCGCCATACCCGCACCCCGCACTCCCGCGGCGGAGCTCAGCGCCCGCGACAGCGCCATGATGAGAGTGGATGCCAGGCGCAGGCTGAGGGCACAGCCGCTGGGCTGCAGCAGCGGGGGCAGGGTCTCCTCCCGGCCGTTCCATCCGATCAGGGCATGCAGAAGGGACAAGCTGAGTTCCTGCCCCGTGGCAGCCAGACGTCTGCGGGCAACACTCATCCAGGCCCTGCGAGCGCAATAAGATTTAGGGTTTAGGGTTTAGGGTTTAGGATTCCAAGCCCTGCAAGTGCAAGAATGTTTAACGTTTAGGGTTCAGGGTTTAGGGTCTCACAGCCTGAAAGCGCAGTTGATAAAGGGTACAGGGTTCCACACCCTGCAGGTACAGTTGTTTGGAGGGTGCGTAAGAATGGAATAAGGCAGATCAAAGGCTGGAAAAAACATGTGAGGATGAAATACGGTATTGGGAGGCACGAAACCTCAGGAGGGGGAAGGGGAAGAAACTCATGGTCGTGGTTTGCCGAGCAGCCTCAGATGTAACTAATTTTGGACAGCTTCTTCACACAGGTTGGATGAGAACATCAGGAGCGTTATTCCACACCACACACATTTCAGGGTTTAGGTTTAGGGTTTTAGGTTGCATGCTGGAAGCCTTCAAGGCCTCGTGGCAGGAACCCATCACTCGCCTTGCAGCTCTATCTCAAAAGCTCGTTGCGCCCAACAGGTACCGATCCATGTTCCGTATTTAAAGACGCCTCCTCCTCACCTGCTTGGGACGTACGACAGCTTGCCCAGAGCCGTGATTGCCCTGGCCAGATCCGCGGCCGAGAGGGCAGCCATGGAGGCCGGCCGGCCCAGCTCAAATGCCAGCCGGTCCACCCACTTGGCGGTCGGGAGCATGGTCTCGCAGTAAAGGCATGCAAGGGGCTCATCCACCATATCCTGGGGCTCCTCCCCCTCCTCCTCCTCCCCCTCCTCCTCCTCCCCCTCCTCCTCCTCTTCCTCCCCTTCCTCCTCCTGATCCTCTTCATCTGCCTCCTCAGCGTCTTCGTCTGCCTGTTCCTCCTCTTTCATCTCTTCAGCGCCCCTACGCCCCAGGACGATACTGGCCCGGTGGTCGTCGCTAGCTTCTGCCGCTGACAACTCCTTGGCCAGTCCAGCGGAGTAGCGCACGTACATATCCTCGGCGGGGATCTCAACCTCCAGGGGTGCTAGCTGCGAGATCGCATAGAGGGTCGAGGCGAGGTCTGAAGGGGACATGGCTGCGGGTGAATGGTGGGTGCGTAACGGTGAGTGGTGGGAGGGTTGCAGTGAGACGGTGGATCAGATCTTGCTTTCTGTACCAGATCTAATTCCGCATCTAATTCCGCATCAGATCTCCTTCCCCACACCTGTCACCCTCATCAGATCCCCTTCCCCACACCTGCCATCCCCATCAGATCTCCTTCCCCACACCTGCCACCCTCATCAGATCTCCTCCCCCACACCTGCCATCCCCATCAGATCTCCTCCCCACCCCTGCCATCCTCATCAGATCCCCTTCCCCACACCTGCCATCCTCATCAGATCTCCTTCCCCACACTTGCCATCCCCATCAGATCTCCTTGCCCACACCTGCCATCCCCATCAGATCTCCTTCCCACACCTGCCATCCCCATCAGATCTCCTTCCCCACACCTGCCATCCCCATCAGATCTCCTTCCCCACACCTGCCATCCCCATCAGATCTCCTTCCCCACACCTGCCACCCTCATCAGATCTCCTTGCCCACACCTGCCATCCCCATCAGATCTCCTTCCCCACACCTGCCATCCCCATCATATCTCCTTCCCCACACCTGCCATCCCCATCAGATCTCCTTCCCCACACCTGCCATCCCCATCAGATCCCCTTCCTCACACCTGCCATCCCCATCAGATCCCCTTCCCCACACCTGCCATCCCCATCAGATCTCCTTCCCCACACCTGCCATCCCCATCAGATCCCCTTCCCCACATCTGTCATCCCCATCAGATCTCCTTCCCCACACCTGCCACCCTCATCAGATTTCCTTCCCCATACCTGCCATCCTCATCACATCCCTTTCCCCACACCTGCCACCCTCATCAGATCTCCTCCCCCACACCTGCCATCCCCATCAGATCCCCTTCCCCACACCTGCCATCCCCATCAGATCTCCTTCCCCACACCCGCCATCCCCATCAGATCTCCTTCCCCACACCTGCCATCCCCATCAGATCTCCTTCCCCACACCTGCCATCCCCATCAGATCTCGTTCCCCACACCTGCCATCCCCATCAGATCTCGTTCCCCACACCTGCCATCCCCATCATATCCCCTTCCCCACACCTGCCATCCCCATCATATCTCCTTCCCCACACCTGCCACCCTCATCAGATTTCCTTCCCATACCTGCCACCCTCATCAGATCTCCTCCCCCACATCTGCCATCCTCATCAGATCCCCTTCCCCACACCTGCCATCCCCATCAGATCTTCTTCCCCACACCTGCCATCCCCATCAGATCTCCTTCCCCACACTTGCCATCCCCATCAGATCTCCTTCCCCACACCTGCCATCCCCATCAGATCTCCTTCCCCACATCTGCCATCCCCATCAGATCCCCTTCCTCACACCTGCCATCCCCATCAGATCCCCTTCCCCACACCTGCCATCCCCATCATATCTCCTTCCCCACACCTGCCATCCCCATCATATCTCGTTCCCCACACCTGCCATCCCCATCATATCCCCTTCCCCACACCTGCCATCCCCATCATATCTCCTTCCCCACACCTGCCACCCTCATCAGATTTCCTTCCCCATACCTGTCATCCTCATCAGATCCCCTTCCCCACACTTGTCATCCCCATCAGATCCCCTTCCCACATCTGTCATCCCCATCAGATTCTTCCTCAGATCTCCCCTCACCTGGCGCCGCCTCATACACTGCAGTGAGGAGCACGTCCCCTTCCTGCTTGCTGGAAGGTGGCGCCACCCACAGAGCCATGGCCGAAAGCAGACCCGCAAGATGGGCGTCAGGGACCTCCAGGGTGCGGCACACCTGGGTCAGGGGCGGCAGGGTGCGTCAGCTACAATTCAGCTACTTTTGCGAGCTCCCTGCAGCCAGTCAGGGACCTCCAGGGTGCGGCACACCTGCGACTGGGGCAGAGGGATGCTTCAGCTACAATTCAGCTACATTCTTCTGAGCGCCCTGCAGCCAGTCAGGGACCTCCAGGGTGCGGCACCTGCCACCTGGGCGGGAGGGTTCTTCAGTTACATTTAAGCTACATCCCCTCCCCCTCCCCCTCCCCCTCCCTTCCACCATTACGCACCCTCTTTATCAGGATGTCCAGCAGATGACTAGGCGGCGGGGCAAACTTCGCCGCGGCTGCCGACGCCAACATGGCCGCGATGCCCGCCGCCCCGAGCCTCCGCCCCCCCCTTCCATCCTCGTCCTCCCAGAGCCGGCTCAATGCCAGCTCCTCGCGCCCCTTCAGCTCCTTCTCTCCAACCCGCGGCGGCTCCTCCTCTTCACCTTCGTCTTCTATGGCATCGCCATCCACAGCTGCTCCTGCTGCCGCTGCACCGCCAGCCGGCACTGCCCCGCCAGGTGCAGCTGCCCCACCAGCCGGCACTGCCCCGCCAGCGGCGTCATAGGCGTCGGGCGCCAGTCGCCTGTCTAGAACCTCCCATAGCTGTGCCCCGTCTCCACCCAGCAGCCCTAGTCTTGCCAGGCAGGTGACCATGTCGGCTGCGTCCGTCAACGGGCGCGAGCCGGCAGCGGGAAGCGCCATAGCGGCGACGGCCTGCTCCTGTGCCTGCCGTGCCCACTCGGCTGACGGACGCATGCCCATCGCTGCCAAACTCCTGAGCAGGAGCGGAAGGGAGGTCGGGTGCAACGGGAGCAAGCCGTCACGCGGCCTCGTGGAGAGGCGGCTGCCGCGGCCGCCACCAGCTCTGCCTGCCGTAAAGCACTGTAAGGACGCGGACTCAAGGGCTGCGAGCGTCGCCGGGGGGACCGTCCAAGGGCCCGCCGGCCCCTCTGCCTTGCCGGCGCGGCCAATGGCTGTGCGCGTGGCCCACTTCAGCGCACCCGGCATGTCCCAAGCGTGCAGCGTGATCCACCGGTGCAGCGTTCCCCTTTGGATCCGTAGGTCTTCTAGATCTGGCGAAGCCGCCGCCGCGAGCAGCTGGGAGCAAGCCAGGAGCAGCTGCGGGTTGCAGTCCAGCGGTCCGGGCAACTGTCCGCCTCCAGATGCCGCAGCCACTGCCGTCGCCAGGCTCTCCGCCCAAGCAGGGGGCGGGCGGGCCTGCCACAGCACCAGCGCCCGCAACGCCGGCAGCAGCGGCAGCAGACCGTCCGCGGGCCCGCCGCCGCCGGACTTACAGGCTGCCACCAGCCGCGGCTCGATTGCTTTCATCACAGTCTCAGCGAGGAGGCGAGGCGGGAGGAGCGGAGCCTCATCATCATCCGGCGACCCTAAAGCTCCGTCCACCCCGGCTGATTCCCGCCACATCTGCTCCTCCTCCTTCCCCTCCTCCTTCCCCTCCTCCTCTTCCCCTGGGTCAGTTCCCAGCAGATACTCCTCCACCATGTCCACACCCCGTTGTATGGAGTAGTCCACACCCAACATGCCCCCCCCCAGCCCGCAGCCGAGCAGCAGCTCCTCATCTTCATCCAAGACTGGGGCAGGCTGGGAGCCTGGACGAGCATATGGCAGTGTAATCCCCCACTCCCGCCCCCCCTTCCGCTTCTGCCCCCACTCCTCCCCTTCCTCCATCTCCTCCTCCTTTCCCCCCTCGATCAGTCGGACCTCTAGCTCTAGCCGCTCCTTGCTGTCCAGGGCGGCCAGCAGCACCCAGTCCATCGCCTCCTCCTCCCTTGTGGTCGCTCCTCTGTCCTGACCGTCCCGCAGCCACGGCGGCAGCCCCCCAACCAGCTGCTGCTGCAGCTGCCTTCGCTCCCACCACAGCGGCGGGTAGGGCTGCGGCTCCTCATAATACGGCCCGCTGAACATGGGCGGAGATAAGAGCGCCAGCGCTAGAGCTGCCGACCCGAGGTGCTCCGGAGCCATGGCACTCAAGCGGGGTGCCAGCAGCGGGGCCGCGATAAGCATCCACTCAGTATTGAGCGGCGTGCTAGGTGCCGTGCCAGCCCCACCGTCCACCTCCCCGCGCCGGCCTCCGCCGCCGGGCGCGGCTTCCGGGTCGGTCTCTGCGGCTTTGAGCAGCTGCACCATCGACCAGAGTAAAGAGCGCAGCGCGGCGTCTGGGGTCGCCTCAAGAACGGTCAAGTCGCAAGCCGCAGCGGGGGCGCTCTGACTATCTACTGTGCGCCCGGGGTCAGTTTCGAAGCTGGCAACGAGGCCGTCGTCAGGCGATCGTAGTAGCTTCCAGGACAGTTGGTGGATCCATATGGGCGGCGGCTTGGCCCGTAGGCGAACGAGGGACGACAGGATGGTGGCGAGCTGGGAGCCGCTAACTTGGACGGTCCAAGTGAGGACCATTAGCTGGCTCATGAGCTGGTGCATGAAAAGGGTCAGAGAATTTTAGGTGCATCTTAGGAAGACGAGGAGGTTAAGAGGCAAAACAAATCGGTTCCGCGATGGGGCCTTTTAACCAAGAAGGTTAGATGGCAAGAAATCCTCTTTGTGTCTTTATGTGTTTCTTGCCATCCTCTGGCTGCTTAGACAGCCAGGCTTCAACCGACCGCCCACCAACGCCTGTAACAACTTGCGTCGCAACTGTCGCAGCAGCTCGTCCATCCCCCCCAGGCAGAGACTAAACCCCGAGGGTCTGAGACAGAGCGCCCCCCCTCCTGGTCTCCCGCAGAAAGAGTCACTCGGCTTCCCAGCCACCAAGCAACCCAGCAACCCAGCACCAGGAGTCACTCCCAGTTCCCAGTTCCCAGCAACCCAGCACCAGGTTTATTGCACCTGCCCTCAGCCCCTCACCATCCCATAGCCTCCTGCAGCAAGCACTGGGCTGCCACACATTCCACTGCGTTATACCAATCTCGGTTGTCCAGCCCCCCCCCCCCCCCCAGGCCAAAACATGTAAGAACAAGCCCCCCCCCCGCCGGCCCCACCCCCCCTGTCAAGCCATGTCATGTGAACCCTGAACCCTGAACCTGCCCCCCCCCCTTGCCCACATCAAGCCATATAACCCTTAGGGATAAGGGTTTGACTTAACCCTTATCCCTACCCCCCCCCTCCACCGTCAGCCTGTGGAACATAATAATCCGACCCCACCTTTTCCATCAGCCAGGTGGGTGGGCGAATACCCAATCCAGCTGCGCCTTGGAGAAGCCCCGCGATTCCCGCAGCGCTCGGACCGCCGATCGCAACGGCGGTGGCGGCGGCGGCGCTTCCCTGGTCTAGCTCCTCCCCCAGGCCATCAGGATCCCCTCTGCCGCCCCTGCCCCCTATGGCTTCAGACAGGCACTCCCAATACTTGAGCAGCCAGGCCTCCCTCGGCACGTGACCCATGCGCCAGCTTGCCTGCAGGAGGGACGCGGCGCTGTCGGCTGCCTCTGCACCCGCCCCGTCTGCCGCCACCCGGTCGGGGAGGCACAGGTCCAGTAGGGCATCCAGCTGCCTGGCAGCTTCCAGATCCACAGCTGCGTTTTGTTTCCAGGCGGAGGAGGGGGAGGAGGAAGTCTGCTGCTGCTGCTGCTGCTCCTCAGGGAAGAAGGCGGCCGCC
Organism: Limnomonas spitsbergensis; assembly: GCA_037349105.1. Taxonomy (NCBI): domain Eukaryota; kingdom Viridiplantae; phylum Chlorophyta; class Chlorophyceae; order Chlamydomonadales; genus Limnomonas; species Limnomonas spitsbergensis. The sequence continues at coordinate 2,365,852 of JAYJMM010000102.1, read as the reverse complement.
GCCGCCTCGAAGATGGCAACTGGTGAGGAAGGCGGGGGCGGCAGGCAGCGCACGAAGGCGGCAAGGAGGCGCGGGCGGGTGTCAGCGCCCAGCAGCGCAGCCGCAGGCATCAAGGGCACCGAGGACGCTGCTGCCGTTGCCGCCGCCGCCGTTACGTCCGTTCGCTCTAGGCGCTCCAGCAGGCTCAATGAGGCCGAGCGCACGGCCGCCAATCGCATGGGTGACAGCTCGCACCTCATCTGCGTCAGGCAAGACAGCACGGCCTGCCACACGGGCAGCATCTCCCACGGGGGGACCGGGCCGGCACACCCTGCAGCTGGCATGCCCCGCAGCACACCAGCCAGCTCCGCTACGGATGACAAGGCTGACGTGGAGCGGTACAGCGGCTTTGTACCGCCCTCAGTTTCGGGCCAGGGAGATGCTTGCAGTACAATTGCCACCAAGCTGTCCGCATGATTCCTCGTGGGCCTGCCATCAAGGACGTCCAGCACCAGGCAGGCCCAGGCGGCTCCCTTGGCTCCGAAGTCTGGGCCTGCCCGTGCCGACGAGCTGGTAGCAGCGGCAGGGAGCAGCGCTGCTGCCAGCGAGGCGGCCGCCGTGCGGTCAGACAGCTGCTGTCCCCTGCGCGGCTGCTCATACGCAAGCAGCTGAAGGGAGCTCAAGCCGACAGCGCTGAACTCGGCCACATCTGCAACATCCACAGCATCAGCTGCCGCAGCTCCTGCCCCTGCCCCTACCCCTGCCCCTGCCCCTGCCTTTGCTGCCTCTGCTGCTCCTGCTGCTCCTATTGCATCTGCTGCTGTTGCTGCAGCCTTCTGCCCCCCCGGCGTAGGCCCCGCTATGCACACCAGCTGCCACAGCATGCACAAACTGAGGTCCAGATCGGTGAGCTCCCCGCCGCCGTCATCTCTGCCTTCGCCGCCGCAGCTGATTCCAGCCCACTGCCTGCCGCGCTCCAGCGCCCCTCCGGCAGCCTCAGCCACAGCCATAACCACAGCCGACACAAAGGCGCTCGACAGCATGTTGCCACTCTCAGATCCCACGCCCCGCGGCTGCCCCAATGGCAACCGTACCAGGGCCACCACGGCATGCCCCAGGTCCAGCAGGGACAGGGCGGACGAGGGGGCGGAGGCGAACGAGGAGGAGCGCTGCTGCTGTTGCGGCTGGCGCCCTCTGGCGCCCACTGGTGCGGCGGGGGGGTCTGTCCTGCGGCCAGCTGGCGACGCTCCTGACCGAGTGGTGGCAGGCCCCGCTGGACTGACCCGAATGTCCTCGGACCAGCGCCCTGCTTCAGCGGACACTGTTTGAAACAGCTTGCTCACCCACTCCGGGGGCGGCAGCGGCAGATTCCGAGCCGGCGCCGGCGCAGAACAACTCGCCCAAGAATCTCCGCTCAAGGCCTGCTGCGAACGAAGAGCGCTGACCGCATCCGGGCCCTTCACATTGGTCGAGAACAGGGAGGAGGATACAACCGCTGCCGCAGCTGCTGCCACTATGGCCAAGTCGTGCACTGTCATAGGGGCAGCCAGCAGCGGCAGCGTCAGGGACCAAAACCGCTCCACGCGGTCGTACATCAGCAGCTGCTGGTCCCGCTGCTGTGAGGGCGGAGTAGGCGGTGTTGATGGTACGAGCGGTTCGCCGGCCTCCAAGGAGGTGCGCACAAGCCACTGCAGGGCCGCCGAGGCAGCCACAGCGGAGGCTATGGAAGCGCCATATGGGGCCGCTTCAGCAGGTGAGGGCTCGGCGGGGCTACCCACCGAAGCCTGCCCCCAATGCTCCCCTTGCTGCAGCGGCAGTTGTGGCTGCTGCGGCGGCGTCAGCGGGGTCACCTCCAGCCGGGATAACGCCTCCGACAGCAAGACGGGGAACAGCAGCTTCCGAGCAGCTTCCATCACGTACGGGGGCAGTACGGACATGGCTCCGCGGGGATCCAGGCGTAGCGCAAACTCCGCCAGCTCTCCCGGCAGCATCTGCGGCAGGCGCGCAGCCGCCGCACGGAGCACCCTGGATAAGCAGGCACCTTCCACGTAGCTACTGCCTTCTACGTAGCTACTGCCTTCCATGTAGCTACTGCCTTCCGCGCCAACAGTCTGGCCCGGCCCGCGAGCCCCCCGCTGGTGCAAGGCATCGAGGCAGCAACACAGATCCGCGATCGGGATCCAGGTGGATCCTGATGCCGATAAGGATCCGGATCCGGATCCAGATTTAGACGCTGAGATCTGGGCCGTGGTGGAGGCAGTGGAGGAGGCATGTCCTGTGGGTGTGGCAGTAGCGGCAGCAGCAGCAGCTTTTTCTGCCCCCAGCATCAGTAATGCTTCGACAGCTTCCTCCTCCGCGCTCCGAAGCCAGCGCTCGCCAGGCGCGCAGCCCATGGCCGCCACGCACCGCACCACCGTCGCCACGCTCCGCAACCAGTCAACCCGGTCCTCTAAAACACCAACATCATGCGCAGCGGCAAGGCCACCGCCGCCGCCGCCACCGCCACTGCCGCCGCCTTGTGCCCTGTCAAACTGCCTCTGGCAACCCTCCGTAAATGCCCGCCGCCACGACTCTGACGGCGTCCGATGCTCCTCCAGGACAGCCTGAGCGGCCACCTCTGCCAGCAGGCTCAGCGAGGCGGTCTTCAGGAAAGGCTCCAAGGCCTCTGAGGCCAGGGACAGCCACCAGTCACCCAGACCAGACCCCGCCATCACCTGCCACTCACCCTGATCCAGCTCCGGCTCCTCCCACTCCCCCAGATCTCCCCCCTCCTGCTCCTGCTCCTGCTCCCGGTCCTTCTGTTCCGGCTCCCGTCCCCGCTTCTGCTGCAAGTCCAAAGCTTCAGTGTCCTTCTGCCCCCTTGTTCTGCCGGGACCACCCGCCCCCAAAGGGGCACTGAGCCGCCTCGCATCCACCAGGGCCGACAGTACACCTCTGACGGCGGCCGCTCCCTCCAAACCCTCAACCCTCGGGCCTGTCTCAGCAGCAGCAGCAGTCGCTGCGGCAGATGCCGCGGAAGCGAACCTGCCACACACTTCGTCCAGCAGGAGCCTCACTAGCCTGCCGGCCGCCGCAACCTGTTCTGCGTTCAGGGAACCCGAAGCGCCGTCAGCAACGCCGCCCCCGCCTGCCTCCAGCAGGACGGGAAGGGATGACTGGCCCGCCGGCCGGAGCGGCAGCGGGAGATGCATCCTCCCGATGGCCGACAGCATGGCGCCACACTCGCCTGAAGCATGAGGTCAGGCGGTGCACAAGTGTGGATTTTTGAAAACGTTCAAAACCATGGGCTTGGCGCAGCGTAGGATTGGTCGGGGGGCTTGGCCACTACCTGCCAGGTTGCTCATCAGCGATTATGTTAATGCACACTAGGTCATCCGGATCAGGATGCCGAGAAGAAACCAATAAGAAACCATGAGGCCAACAGGAAATTATCCTGGACCGGTCTGAGGCCAAAGTACCTGGGCTAGCTGCACCAGTGCACCATGCCCCCTCAGTGCTTATTGTAGTGCTAATTTTAGTGCTTGTTTTAGTGCTTGTTTTAATCTCGATTTTAGTGATAATTTTAGTGCTAATTTAAGTGCTTATTTTAGTGCTTATTTTAGTCTCGGTTTTAGTGCTAATTTTAGTGGTAATTTAAGTGCTTACATTAGTGCTAATTTTAGTGCTTATTTTAGTGCTTATGTTAGTGCTAATTTTAGTGCTTATTTTTGTGCTTATTTGAGTGCTTATTTTGGTGCTTATTTTAGTGATTATTTTGGTGCTAATTTAGTGCTAATTTAGTGCTGATTTTAGTGCTAATTGTAGTGCTAATTGCAGTGCTTATTGTAGTGCAATTTTAGTGCTGATTTTAGTGCTGATTTCAGTGTTGATTTTAGTGTTGTTTTTAGTCCTTATTTTAGTGCTTACCGGAATATCTTTGCTTATCTCAGTGCGCACCTGACCATCCTGGTCCGGCTGCTTAGCAGGTACCACAAGGTCGATTGGAAGCTGAGCTGGACCAGCCGGGGGCCCCAGCAACTGGGCTGGCTGCACCATGCCCCCTTGGATGCGGACCGTGACGTAGCTGCACTGTAGCTGAAAAAAACATAATAAATTATGTAGCTGTAAAAGCCATAAAAAAAATCACTGTAGCTGGAAGAAGCAATAAAATATCACTGTTTCTCATTCCATTCACCTGCAGCACCCACCTCCACTCACCAAGAGCGCCTGCGTCCCCTGCGTCCTACGACTCCTACCCCCCTCCAAACGTACTCACCTGCAGCATCCACTTTAAGAGTAGTAGATTATCGGTACAGGTGCATTCCCATTAAATAGGTACCGGGTGATAATAATAGTTTCAACGTCCTACCCCCCCTCCAGCCCACCCACCCCTGGCCCACCCACCAGCCCACCTACAGCCCACCTACAGCCCACCCTCCAGCCCACCTCCAGCCCACCTACCAGCAGTGAGCAGGAAGGAGCATGCCCTGACCTCCTCCAAGGCAGCCTCTAGCCACCCAGCCGGTGGGACATGCCCCCAAGCTGCAAACGCGTTCATGGCCAGTGCCAGGCCGCTGCCCCCTAGCTGCATCTCGCCGCCGCCACGCACGGATGCAGACAAGGCAGCTGCCATGGCGTCCAGCCACTCGGGCTCCGGAGCCATCAAATCTGTGCTCCCCTCAGCAGCAGCAGCATCAGGATCCCACCCTCCCACGGCCCCCCCGCCTGCTGCCGCGGAATCAGGGTGGGTGATCCTGCCCTCCCGAGACGCGGGACGGGCGGGCGTTAGGCAGGCCTCCCACATTAGGCTCGCCAGCAAAGGAGGCGCAGCAGCAGCAGCCTCAGCCAGCCTCAGCACCACATCCCGCGCCGCTGTCCAAACGCGGTCTTCACGGACCCCCAACACACGCATGGCGGCCAGCGCTGCCCGCAGCTCTGACGGGCCACATGTGGGCAGGAGGGGCAGCAGGGACAGGCAGGCCCAGCGAGCGATCAAGGGTAGGCAGGCGGGCTGGGAGGGACGTGTTGGCCGTGCCGCCTGCCCCCCCGCCGCCGCCGCGGACTGGGTGTGCCTGGGGCCGCTCCATGGCCCTGAGTGCTGCTGCCCCATCTGAGTGCCGCTGCCGCTTTGTTGGATCCGCACAGCCGCCTCGAGGACCGCCACGAAAGCTTCAGCGGAAGGAGGAGGCAGCGGGTGCGGTAGCGGGGTTGGCGGTTGGTCACCCCCAGTGCTCCCTGCTGCCGCAGCCTCGCCCGCTGCCTGCGCCAAGTAGCCGGACTGCAGGATGTGGAGCAGATGCTGCTCCGTCCTCGCTGCCCCCACACTGGCGATGAAGGAGCGGGTGCTGGAGGAGGAGGAGGATGAGGGGGAGGAGCCCCCCTCACGGCGCCTCTGGGCGTCCGCTCCGCGGGTGGGACGGCGTTGGTCCTGGTTCAGGGGAGGCTTGGGCCTGCCTCCAGAACCTGCCGGGGTCGGTTCACCGCCTCGACTCTGACTGTCTCCTGGTCCCTGATTGCTTTCAGAGGGACCTGAAGCGCGTCTTTGTGCCGCGCGTTGCTGCAGGGTTCCACGCTGGGCACGCAGGAGGGCGGCATGGGGGTGAGGGGAGGGGGGTCCAGCGAGCAGGACAGATTCATTGCGCATTGTTGCTCTCAGATTCATTACGCATTGTTGCTCTCATATTCGTCAATTCTTGAAAACTGGTGTTGGATCCAGATGGATTCGGAGTCATGATGCCCATAGAGCGTCCATGGATTCTTGCACGGGACAGCTGCATGAAAAGACTGCACGAAAGCTGCATTTTTCATGGGCCAGCTGCATGGCGTTTTTTAATATGCAGGTAAGCACATTTGTCAATAAGGCAAAGCTGGTAGGGAGCGAGATCATGGAGAAGCATGCCTCTTGGAAGTCAGCAGCCTGATTTGGATTCAACAGCCATAAAGTTCTGGACAGTCATGTACCTATATCTGCTATGATTTCATGATCAATTATGGCTTACATGGTGATCTGCACTAACAGATCTGAGCTGGCCTCATCACAGTTTATATTTGGCTGCTTTAGCCACAATACAGGAACTATTCAGGTACATAACGCCCTGTGGGCGTTGGATTCTGGTGCAGCCAGCCCTGGCCTGGGCCACCAGACGTATGCTGGTCAAGGTATGGTCCCCATCGGCCCAATAGAGCCAGCCAAAGTCGTCTGGGGCGCAGTAAAAGAAACACTCAAGGGCGTCATGCGCAATTGCACACTGCACGCAATGATCGATCCCCAGCCCTCTGCCCCCATGTCCCCCTGCCCCCTGCCCCTGGGGTTCTCCCCACCTGGCAGGGCGCAGTGTCCGCTCTGTTTATCCAGGCGTGGTGATTCAGCGACAGCATGGCGGACAGCGTCACAGCATGGCATCTGGCATGTGTTTTGGCATGCCTCGCTGCAGGCTCCATTCCCATCCATGCGGCACAGAGGCAGGAGGCTCCATGCAGACGGGGCCGGCCTGGGGTTGTGCCTGCCCCCGACGGCTGGATCCGAGATCTGGAGGGACACACCTTCATACCTCTGGCAGCAGCAACAGCATTGACATAAATAAGGGGTTAGCGGAGGGTGAGGTCCGATGCCTTAAGACCCTGCCCCATCTGATTTCGCGTCCGAAATGTGTGACAACCGCTTCCTAACCGGCTCGAACATGTGCGACCAATGGTATTCCGGTAGTAGGGTCAGGTCAGGGGTGTGGGGCCGGGTGTGGAGCCACGCGGCAGGCATCACTCCTCCCTCCCAGCGCTTCATCTTGCTGATCAACACCACCATCCACAGCTGCCTCTCCCTCTGCCCCTTATTCTTTACTCCGCCATGATGATGCAGCGTCAGATGAGGTCGCTGGGATCTGGTAGGAAGCCTTGCGCTGCGAGCAGCAGGCGTATGACGGTCCAAGTCAGGGCTGACAACGCGCTTATCGTTAACTGCAAGTCGGGAGGACACGCCTTCGTGGGCTACTATCTTGCTAAAGCGTTGATGGCGAAGGTGAACAGAAAATAGACAGAAACCCGGCCCATGGCCCTGTTCGACGCGAGTGCGCCCTTCCCCCGTAGGAGGGCAGCCTGTCGCAGCTCTCGGGGCAAACCGACTGCCTGTTTTGAATCCATGCCAGTGTCTCAATCTAGTTGCATGGACCGATGAGATGCATCCTGATCGCACTTTTAGAGTACCAGCACCACCTCACTCACGTGGGTGCGATAAACCTCCATGTTGCCCTGACCCCCCTCTTTCTTCGCCCCTCGTTCATGCACGCTCTAAATCCCCCCTCCCATTCGCTTAATTGTAGGGACACAGCGTCACCATCATGAACGATGGCGATCAGGTACGTGGCTGTGTGCGGGTGTGTGTGTGTGCGTGCGTGGGCGCCCGCGAACGGTTCTCTCAAGGATGACGTGGATGGCTGGGTCGGTAAGTTCGAAACGGTGGCGAACAAGCGGTGACGACGACAGTTAGGCAGAAAAAAAGGTAAACAACTGGCATGGCTGTTAGAACAGAGCACGTGAGGATTCTGCTAGTGCTGGCTCTCCATGACAGGTGGCGGAGGATTTGAATCAGGGGGCTATGTTTTAGAGACTGATTGTCGAATCCAGGGTGGGGTAGGGTGGGTCAGACGAGGTTTGTGAGTTAGCCTGGGGCGGGTTGATGATTTCATGCGGTCACTCTGGATGGCTGATCGTACTGGTGCCAACCCTGACACACTGGCTGGGGACCACAGTATCTTATGTGTGCTTCAGTTACTTCAGTTACTTCAGTTGATGCAGTCTTAATCCCTGCAGCTTGGACCTTGGGCCAGACAAGGTTTGGTCACCATAGGCCCAGTAGTGGCTGCCCGGCTGTGTTACCATGGTGATGTAGTGCGCACAAACGTAAGTCCTGCCCTGCACCACTCGCCTGCTGGGCGTTTCAGATCAGGAAGCACAGCAGCATGCGCTCTTTCACTCTTCAAACTCACCCAGCACTTATCCCTCTAAAATGTGTGGGAGGGGGGCGCACCCCCCGTATCTGTTGAAGTATGTGCCGTTGTTAGTATCACTCATGACTCAAGGCGCCATGTCACGACTGTTGCTGCAAAATTTGAATGCCGCCTCCTACCTTGTCACGGACCAATCATACAATGTAAAGAAAAAAGGAATGAGAAAAATCCCCTCAGGAAATATTTGAACATCTGATTTGGTTGCCCCCTTCAAAAATAAAGTCTTGTCCAAAGTTGTTTCAGACCTTGGCACTTGACCCCATGTCTCCCAGACTTGACGTCCGCACCCGGCCCCCTTGCGCATGGTATCTCCTGGCTGGTGGCTGAAACAAGGTCTTGCAGGGGATCCATCCACCCTGATCCGCGTATTTGTATGGAGCGACCTGGCTAAAACAAGCAAGGCCTCCGGCTGCAAGGCCTCCGGCTGCAAAGCCCGACCCTGGATCTGGACTGGATCCAGGGATCTGGACTGGATGTGGACTGCATCTAGTTTGATCATCTTAAAGGATCTGTGGACTGGATCCTGGGAGGTGGCACACAGATGAAGGGAAGAGGACAAACGAAGATCAGCCTTTGAGGCATATAGTATGGGACGCTTTCCCTTGAAAACAATCAAGATGACTGGAGCATTGAAAAGGAGGCTCGACTGCAACATTCAAACATACAATCCCAACAGGGCCGGAGGGTCGCTCTGTAGATAGGGGAAAAATCGCTGTTTGTTAAGCCAGATAGTGAGCAACAGGAGGAGCAGAAAAACAGACGCAGGCTAGAGCAGGAATGCCCTGTGAAACCAGGGGGTTCAAACTAACTTCTGCCTCAAATCCTGAAATTGTTAGATCCCAAGCATTTGAGGCAAAATCTGTTTTGTACAGGACTAGTGATAATATATTGGTATTTCCATCAAGCGCACTGTGCGTCCTTCCCCCCCTGCCGGTTTCCTGCTCCTGGAAAACCTGCCCCCTTCACCCCGCTCTTGCCGTCCACTGCCCCCCTGCCCTGGTGCTCTATCAGAGAAAGCTTGGCTGATAACAGTGCTGGTCTCCTGCTGCATGTTTTATCTCACTGTGATTAGCTCATACCCATTGCAATACCCCCCCCCCCACGTCACCTACTTCACCTGAAACTCTCATGCCCCACCGCAGGAGAAGGTGACCAAAAAGACCCCATACAACCAATATGAGGAGCTCGCCAAGTGAGTCATGAGAGAGCCGCTGTCAGGGGCTTTCTTAATTTCAGGGTGTATCAGGTACAGTATAGCTATATCACATTAATCACATGTATCAGGTACAGTATAGCTATATCACATTAATCACATGTATCAGGTACAGTATAGCTATATCACATTAATCACATGTATCAGGTACAGTATAGCTATATCACATTAATCACATGTATCAGGTACAGTATAGCTATATCACATTAATCACATGTATCAGGTACAGTATAGCTATATCACATTAATCACATGTATCAGGTACAGTATAGCTATATCACAGTTAACGGCTGTCTCCCAAACAAAATGGAAACAAATTAAAAACTGACGCTGTCATTCAGAGTTTTGGGGGTTCAGGGTTTGTTTCAGTGCACACTCCACCATCATTGGGGGGGGGGGGGCAGTTAAGCATTATGATCGGCAGCAATCCTGGACCGCCCAACGGCCAGTGTTTATTTTTCCGGCTACGAGTCCAACTTTGGCTAGCCGCCCAGTGGCCATCTAAGGCCCAATTAGGACCCAACCACAACCGGACTTCTGCTGGTGGCCAAAGTGACAAGGCTGGCCACAAAATGGGCCTTTGGCCAGCAGCCGGAGTATAGCTGACATGTAGCTGAGGCACACAAAAATAAACACTGCCTGCGGCCAGTAGACTAAGCAGCAGGGCTTGCTGCACCAGGGCCCGACAGCAGGCCAGGATGTAGCAAACGTGTTGCTGACGAGTGGCTGAAGAGTGCTGAAACAGCACTGGCCTACATGTCCTTGACCTCCCCCTGTTGCCCCCCTGTGCAGGGAGGGTGTGAACATCACGTGGGGGAACCCCTCGGAACCCTCCACGTTCCCGGAGGGCAAGTTCGACATTGTGTACGACAACAACGGGAAGGATATGGAAGCCTGCAAGCCTCTCATCGATACATACAAGGTAGGAGCGGAGGGGGTGGGGGGCAGGTAGGGGAGAGTGATGGACGCTTGCAAGCCCCTCATCGATACATACAAAGTAAGAGCGGATGGGCGAGGTACAGGGGAGGAGATGGTAGCCTGTAATCCTCCAATCGATGCATACAAGGTGAGAGCAGAGGGGGGAGGGGGGCATGTTTACTTTCTTTCTTTTTTCAACGGGAAGAGATGGACGCTTGCAAGCCCTTCATCCACCCGTACGAGGTGAGAGCGGAGTTGGAGGAGGGGGTAGGTAGGGGGAGGGACCCTGAACCCCGTGTGCTGAACCCTGGACCCTGAACCCCGTATGCATGTTTACTTGTGCAGGGCAAGGTTGCGCACTACGTCTTTGTCAGCTCTGCAGGCGCCTACAAGGCGGACCCTATGTTTCCTCAGCACGTGGAGGGGGATGCGCGCAAGGCATCGGCCGGTCACGTGGAGGTGGAGAATTACCTCAAGGTGCGAGGGGCGTTGTTGTCATGCAGGGAGGGGGGTTGATGGGAGGGCGCCAGGGAAGGGGCGCGGTGTGCGTGAGAGGTGGAAGCTTCCTTCCAGTTGCGTGATGGGGTTTTGGTTTTGTAATGAGGAGGTGTCTCTTTTTGAAGAAGTTTCTTGATGTTGCTGGATCAAGAGGTGGAAGCTGCCTTCCAATTGCGTGATGGAGACTGCAGCCGGTAGGACTTGATGCAGCCCTGCTTCGAGGGCCACACCAAGGTTGGGTGACCTGGGTCCCACTTGGCCCAATGGTGGCCGCTTGGCGGTACCCCGAATGTGTTCTGGCACACACTTAAACAAACAATGATGCGCCCTGCCCTGCCCGACGATCCTTGCAGTCTGAGGAATTGCCTTACACCGTCTTCCAGCCTCTGTACATCTACGGCCCCCTCACAGCCAAGGACTGCGAGCAGTGGTTCGTGGACCGAATCATCCGCGACAGGTATGGCTCGGAGAGGGATGGCTGAACGGCAGATGTAGCTGATAGGGAGTGCCGTGGAAGGAATCGTCCGCAACAGGAACCGCTCCGAGAGGGATGGCTGAACGGCAGATGCAGCTGATAGGGTAGTTTGTGGACCGAATCATCCGCATGTCTGGTGGTGGAGGATAAGGTATCAATTTTGAATTCAGATTTGAAATTCCTGCCTGCTCCTTTCTGCAGGCCTGTCCCCATCCCCACTCCCGGCATCCAGCTGACCACTCTGACGCATGTGGAAGACGTGGCCTCCATGCTGGCGGCAGTGCCCGGGAACAAGAACGCCATCGGGCAACACTACAACATCTGCTCGGATCGATGCATCACGTTCGTGGGTGAGAAATCAAACCGGATGCAAGAATCCTGAACCCTGGACATCTTCCAGGATGGCTGCATCACATTTCCCAAGTTATGCCTCCACCCTGAACTCTGAATCCGTCTGCTCGGATGGCTCCATCACGTTTTGGAGATTGAAAAGGAACAGCACATAAAAATCTACAATGAATTCATGCCAATGACAGACAAAGCCAATATTTGGTACCTTCAGTAATAAAACCGTTTTGGAAGGCAGTTAGTCTGTCTGTGCCTCATCTCCCCCCACACACACACCACTCACACACCCTTCCACTCATGTCCCGGCAGGCATTGTCAAGGCGATCGGCAAGGCTCTGGGTAAGCAGCCCAATGTGGTGTTGTACAGCCCAGAGGCCATCGGGATGGGCAAGAGCGGGAAGGCCGATGGCTTCCCCTTCAGGTGCGCGTTTGTAAAGACTGAGTGTTTTACCACTCCGGCAAAGGGTGACTCGAGTTGTGTGATCGGACACTTTCGTGCATTTATCCTCTTACAGTGCACCCTTCAGACGCCTGTCCTAGGTGCCAGGGGTTTGAAGAGGACTGACGCGGGCTGCTCCAGTGTTTGTTGTGGCCCTTGGAGGACGTGCAGAGCAGGCATTGGGGTGTGCATTTTTTTTTAATAGCAAAACGGCTACTACCCGACCCAGATCTCGCAGCCACTACGCTCCTGCATGATGAGTTCTCTGCCTGCCTTTGTCACAACCGTCCCGCCCCCACCCCCTCCTTGCCCCCACAGGACCACTCACTTCTTTGCCTCAAGCGACAAGGCAAAGCGCGAGCTGGACTGGACTCCCAAGCACACGTTCCTGGGCGACGTGGAGGCACTGGTGGCGGACTACCAGAAGTTGGGCCGCCAGGTGGGGAGCAGTCCAATGACTTATTTATGTCAGTCTGGTTCAGCTACCGTAAATTCGTTTCAGGCTACAGGCTTGTTATAACCGGAAGGGTGGTTTTGACCACTTGCATGCTGAAAGTGCTTCTCCTGGTTTGCATGCAGGACAAGACCATTGACTTTTCCATTGATGACAAGATCCTTGCGGCCGTGAACGCGCTATAGAGGCTGTGAGGGGGGCAGGATCGCCAAACGCCCATACTAGACGGTCAAAGGCTGTGAATACGTCTGAAGAAGGCAGTACACTGTCATAGGCTGTAAAAGGAGGGCTCTATGAGGAAGAGTTGGTCGAGAAAGCCATGCTGTACAATATGTATGTTAATGTCGACATGCCTTAATGCAGACAGCAGGAGAAGCCTTACCATCTTGTGTCGGAATCGAACCATTCTGATACTTCCTAAACTGAGTACTCAGCAAGTCATGGAATGGGACTCAAGAAGGTTTCGTCATTGCTGTGTGAGAATTGGATGTCGGTGACTGGGGAGGTTCCGTCCACAGGGGCTTCGTATGACTGGTTCAAAAGCAGGGATGAGGTTTTCAACACCGTGTCAGCAGTGTGATTTGATGACCAAGTGTCTTTTGGAGGCCGTATGATCAGGGTCGGGACGTGAAATCCTGTTCGATAAGTGCACACATAAACTGCTTCTTACACCATTTTATTTTATTCCTAAACTTGAGCCACACAAACAGGAATACACCTCTGAAATATAGGCATCAAGCATGCGTTGCAGCCCTGCTGGGGTGCGGGCTAGCAAGGAGAGGTCATCTGCATACAGCAGGCAGCGTAGCTGTCGCCCTGCCTGCATCTCAATACCCTCTGCCGGGCACTTGGCTGCGAGCATGGCCGGTAGGTCACTGAGGTTAAGTCTAAAGAGCAGGGGGCAGCCCTGTTTGATGCCTCTGGTGCAAGACACAGGACCAGTGCGCTTGTGACCGTCAGTGAGCTTGCACCGCGCGTAACAGGCATGCAGGCATGTGAAGATGCTCAGGTAACCAGGGTGATAGTCCTACAGTTTATGCTACCTTTCCTACCTCCCTTTTCTGCTCTCAGGCTATGGGTCTGAGAGCAGAAAGCATTTCCTGTCCAGAATTTCTTACTTAGCCTCTTTTACTTCATGAACATGGACCTCAATAATCAGTAAACTATTCTGGAATAGCGTTCACTGTTTTATGAGCTTGTCCATCCCCTCCCAGCCCCACACGGCCAAGCGCTCAGCGGGTCCCATCAAGTCTATACGTTACACCTCTGGGCCCGCTCAAAGCTCGGCCGCGTGGGCGCCCAACTGTTCTTAAGGGAGAAAAGAAGAAACCAGAAGGAAGAGGGGGGGAAAGGAACAAAAGGAGAGGCCGGAGGAGGGTCCCATCAAGTATGACCCTGCTTAAGTGATGACGCCACCAGGGAAGGTGGTGAGCTCCACATCGGTGTTCTTTGTGTGCTATCTCTTTCATCGAAGGCACCCACCCCGTGCAACTGATCTGATGCATAGCTGGACTTTCCCACAATCCACTCCTGGTAGGGGGGGCATCAGGGCATACGGGCCTAGCTTTCTTTGTTAGGGGACTGCCTTTCCTTGGAGTATTGTGCCATCAGTGGGTACGAGTAGCATGTGATTCCTATCTCTGGTCTCCATGTGTTTGTATCATCGTTTCTATATCACTAATTTTATATTGAAATGGCTCACTTGCGGAAGTTTCACAAACTCATCTCAATGATGTGTATCCCTTTTTGATGTGTATCCCTTTTTGATGTGTATCACTTTTTATCCATTTAACTCACTTTAGTTATGTGTCACACAGTTTCATACATATTTCACACATTTAAAAACACTGAAGTTTCGCTTACACATCACACAGTTTTTACACAGACTCATAAAATTTCACTAAAACTTTATTGTTTCCTTCTCAATTAGAATCTAACGCTGTCCCTTACGACACTCACCTGTCTTTCCTAGGAGGCGTCCAACCGAACTCTTTTGCACCCACGCCATGTTTTATGGCTGGGGCTAATCTGCTGCACTATGGGGTTCATTCCCACGCTACTGCTCGGTGGTTGAGTGTTGGTTGCTTGCTAAGGGGGGTCACTGGTTTTCGCTCGCTGTCCTAGCATATTTAGTGCCTGGACCGGCTTATGGGCACAAATCCCATGCATCAAATGTGATGCCCCGTTTGACTGTAAAAACTTCACAGGTGCTTTTAGGGTGCCTGATGGATTTCAAATCTGGTGGAATGCAATGACTGATACCCTCCAACTACAAAACCTTTATCTGGTCCTTTCCTGTCCAATATGTTCGTAAGTAGTGAATGACTTAACACCTCCGGGCCCTGCTGAAAAGGCTCATCCGCGCGGATGCCTAACAAAGGTTTGGGAGAAGGAAATTTAAGTCGAGAAAATAAATAAATAGAGGAACACAAAAGAGTAAACTAGATTGACCCTTCCCCCCAAAATGTTAAGCCAATGCGTTCCTTCCTCGCCCCTGTAGAGTCAAGGCCTGAACAAGGGAAATTAAGAAAGCAAGAGAGGAACAAAAAGGAAAACATCCCTCCACCCCTCAAAGAAAAGAAAACCACCTGCCAAAGCTCGCTCCTTTCCCCATCCAAAGAAGTCCTGGCCCGGTCACCCGCCTCTCGCACCATCAGCGGATTTGAGGCGCTGCTTAGTGACCGTGGGTGAAAGATACGGTGTCAAGGGCTTGCTGCCTGCACCGCGGCCACCTACCATTGGAGATCCCTGGCCCAGCCTCCCACTGCCCAACCGCCCATACATCAACACCCCTGGCGCTGCATCCCGCCCACCAGCAACCGCTACTCCAGCCGCGCCCCACGTCGAGCGTCCAGCTGCCCCTGCCCCTCCTTCTCCCCCCGCCCATGCCCCAGCCACTCCTCCCGCCTGCCCCTGGCCTCCTCCCTGCCCCCCTTTGAAGCCCTCAAGGATAGCCAGCACGTCCTCCACGTCGTAACTCTGTTGGACAGCTTGGCTGGCCCTTTGAAGGCGGGCCACGGGCTCCCCCTGTCCCATCACGCCGGGGGGTCTGCCCTTTCCGTCCTCCGCGGAGGAGGTCATGAGGTCGGCGGATGTACTGATCAGTGGGGCTGGAAGAGAGGCAGCAGCAGCAGATACACATTCGCCAGGGGGACCGGCCGCCCAGGCGGATGTGCGGAGTTCGTTGTCCACACCTGGGAGCAGGGTGTGGGAGTGTGGAGGCGAAATGAAAAGGTGGTCATGGATCATGGATCATGGAGGAAGGAAAGAGAAGCGGCGGCGGGGGCATTCCAAGGAAAAAAGCGGAGGGTCAGCCGGTGTTCCCTGGGAATCTATGGGTCTCATGGGCCTCAAAAATCATCTTGGTGTGATCACCTGAAAACAGCCGTCGAATTCCAACAGAGAACAGGTCACTGGAACCTCTCGGACCTGACAAGGGACACGCTGCGGGGTGGCCTGACGAAGAGCACCGCTCGATCCGGCGGTCGTTCCCGTGTGTGATGGCGGTGCCTGCCGACAGGGTCGTGGCTTGCAGCGCCGCCCGATCCGCCGCGCTGAGCGGCCCGAGAGAGGCATTGGCAGAGAGACTCTCTCGGAGGGTCCGGAGCTGACCTCCAGACGATTCAGAAGGGGCGGAAAACAGGTTGCGGCGGCCGGGCGCGTAGCTGGTGAAGGGGGCGGGGACCTCACGCTGTATCGTGGGAACGAAGGGGGGAAGGAGCACGCACAGATAAGTGAGGACGTAGGCAAGTGGATTACCATTTACCATTCATGGAGATGTGTAGAGCAAGGCAATGCCCTTTTGGGGGCGTTACTAGGGCATGAAGGAATGTTTAGGGCTCAGTGACAAACAGAAAACGTCAGAAGCTCCATCAAACTGAGCCCCCCCCCCCTGCAGCACCTTGACCAGGCCTTACCGGCGCCAGCTTCTCTTTCAGCTTGCGTTGCAGCTCTGCCTTCTCCGCCGCCAGTGCGCGCACCATCTGGGAAGCCAGGCTCCGCGCCGGATTCCCCCCAACACCACTCCCTGCAGTGTCCATCCCGCCGTGGGGCGACATGCGCGCGGACTGCCTTGAACCTGGCTGCTGCTGTTGCTGCCTGTTTGCGCTGTGCCCCCTGTTGCCGCTCTCCAGCCTCTGTTGCTGCAACTGCTGTATATCCCTCTCCTGCTGCCGGACGTCCACCAGCAGCATCAGCAGGCAGCCCTCCAGCCACAGCAGCTCACGGGACACGGGGCCCTCGGCAGGTCCAGACACGGAGGGTGCAGCCTCCAAAGCAGCCCCTCCCTGCGATTTGGCACTGGCAGTTGGAGCTCCCCCTCTGCTGTTGGAGCTCAGGCCCTTGCCTCCGGACTCTTGGCGGCGTTTGTGTACGGGCAACGTGGCGTCCCAGTCTGCACATGACACATGGCAAGCTGGATGAAGAGGGGCCAAGAGTTGTCACACAACATGGGGACACCATCAGGCCAACAGGCAAGGAAGAGGAATTGTATGGCATGCTCATACACATGAAACAAAGGCATGAAAAAAGGGGTCATTTGACGCCACAAAAACGTGACGACAAGCAAATATACAGGCCAGTAAGATCGATTGTGTTTCATGCACGGTAGCGTAATCCGACTGAGCCTTTGTAATATAACAAAAACATTGTACTTTTACAAAGAAAAACGACCTAATCGCTTTGGTTCTTGAAATAAGATATTTTTATTAATAATTTGAAGTTAGGATCTTAACCTCATTCAGAATTTGGATTAGGGTTAGACAGATTAAGAATGTGCATATTAAATATGTCAGATATTATAGATGATCCTGTAACGTATCGCGCTGCCTTCGTAGTATATTCTGGACCCTCCTAAACCCTCAAAACATTCCGTATTGTTCCCTATCGTGCTACCTTGGTTTCATGCCCCATTCAGCGCCGGGGAGTCGCACCTAGTTGGTCTTGCAGGACGAGAGCCTGCCTGTCGATGAAACTCTGCATGCATGAAGGCATTCTCGTTGGAATGGGACCATTGCAGTCCTCCTCATTAGACCAACGCAGCCTTCCCAAAGTCATTGCAAGCCAGGGCTATGCACGCCAGACCTCCGGGTTGACAGGGATGCAGATCCACAGGGGGCAGATCCACAGGGGCAGGTCCACCTCTACAACCAATGGTCGCCACGGGCAGTGCCGGAACAACCCATCTGCCAGGCTAGAAAGCAAGCGGCCCCCTGTCGGGGGGGTGAGCGCTGAGGAAACAACACAGCCTGGGCTCACCTGCAAGGCCGCCACAACTTCCTCGTGGCCGAGGTTGCACAGTCGCAGACCCACCCCGTCATCCCCCGGCCACAGGCCAGCTGAGGCCAGCTGTGGCGTGGTCTGCTCATCTGCTGCACACTGGTGAGCATCCTGGAGCGCATGGATGCGTGGGCCGGCAGTCGGGGGCCGTCCGCCCCTTAGCTTAGGTGGAGGTGTGGTCCCTGGCTTTGACTTTCCCCCCGATGCTGACGGGTGGGACTCCATGGGTGCCTGGAAGTACCTGCACTCGTGGGCATGAGTATGGAGACAAACCATACTGTCAGCGGAGTTGATGCGATTGAGAGGACCGGGAGGTGACGCACACACACACACACACTTCCTGCATACATAGCTCGCGCGGACAACGGCGAACCCAGTGAAGCTTTGGCGTGTTTGAGCCCGGCGAAGATTTGGCTGGGGTTCGAACACAATCTGATTCCCGGGGCTGCAATGGTGTGCATCGCATCCCCTGAAATCAATACTGAAGACATGAGACTTGCAGCATGACACCATAAGTCCATAACACACACACCTGGCCCTGAGCATCTTCAGGGCCTCGGCTGATGCTCGCTCCGCCTTGTCTGCCGCCGCAGCCACTGCCACCGCCCTCTCCGCCTCAAGCCGCTGGACCTCCGTGCTCAAACCCTCCAAAGCGCTTTGCAGGTCGCTGCAGCGGGCGCCGGCATTGCCAGCAACCTCAGTGGCCGCTTTCGCACGCGCCTCCGCTTGCTCTACTTGGGCCTCAAGCGCCTCTTGTCTGACACCTGCAGGCCATGGCATCGCAGCAGTGGGTGAGATCAGGGGAGTAAGAACAAGGGTCACGGCATCACAGCAGCGGGTAACAGCAGGGGGGCGCTGGAATTAGGTTTACACACAGGCATCCCGGCCCATTTCGCTCATTGTCTGTTCCTCATGGCCAAAGAGGCCATTCAGGGTTAAGCGCATGGCGTCAAAAACATATACAGGCGGTGGTTCAGAGCTCAGAGGCATGTGGCTGCATGCCATGTATCTTGTTGCACAACACGGCTGCAATTCAGCTACGTGTCAGCTTCCTCCTAGTTGGAGGCCTCATGCTCAGACAGCCATGCTGCCTGGGCCTGCGTCTATCGTCTGGCCCAGGTTTGGCCCCAGTCCAGCTTGTGGCGGTCGTGAGGGGGCCTGCTAAAGGCAAACTCTGAGCCCAACAGAAGAAACAGGGGGGACCCGCCTGATCACAGCGCCGAAGTGAAGCAATTCATCACGCATGATGGTTCCCAGGGCTCATGCTGGAGGCTGAGAACAAGACCTTCTCTCCCCACCTCTTGCTGATGTTGACACTTGAGACTGCTCTAAGCGTCCACCCGCTCTCTCACCTGCCGCTTGTTGGGTTTCCCTGAGAGCCCTCTCCGCCGCTTTTGCACGCACGGTTGCCTTCTCTGACTTGAGCCCTGTGGCGGCCACCTCAGCCTCGGCCTGGCGGAGACGCTCCTCGCGGGACAGCACCTCTCGCCGCATGTCCGCCTGCTCGCGGGTGATCATCCTGACCTCAGCATCCAGCTGGGCTCGCTCGGCAGACACCTTGTGCCTGCAAAGGAGTGGAGAGAGAGAGCAGTAGGGGGTTAGTGGCAATTGTACTATGCCCAGGGCGGCCATCTTAGTGAAGGGTGGCAGAAGGATGCGACAACACGAGGCTTCAACTTGGGACCTGCATTGGGTGCGCCCAGAGTTAAGAGTGCCCCCATTCAGATATTGCCAGCCCACCTGACTCACTGCGACCCACCCTTCCGCCTGGACCCCCAACCCTAGACAAGAGACCTTGCAGCATGAGCGGACGTCACCTGGCAGACTCGGCCGCCTGCAGCCTTTCCTTCCATGAGGCCTCGCCCGCCCTTGCTTCAGACACATCCTTGTGCAGCTGCTCCAGCCCCTCGGGACCGCCCAGGCGCTCCAGAGCCTCGCCAGCTTGCCGCCAGGCGTCCGCACGGACCTGGGCCTCGGCTACCTCCCGGCGGAGATCCAGGAGAGCCAGCTCCAGGGCCGAGTGGGCGGCGCGTGCCAGCTCAGCAACTGCCTCTCCAGCTGCACGGCCTTCTGAGTGCACTGCGGAGAGCGCAGCAGAAAGCTCGACCTGCAGATTTTGATGTAGATTAGACAGATCGGTGTTCAGGACGTGAATGCTGTAGTCTCTGATATCAATGGTGGCCCATGCAGGGTCCGGGTCCAGGTTGGGGTAAAACATCTCAATTCATGGGCTGAATGAAGGATCATGAAATTTAATAAAAAAACGACCTGAAGTTTTAGAGTTTAGGGTTCGGGCCAAAGCATCCAATAATCAAGCCACCTGTTTGGCTGCCTCCCTGGGCAAGTTCACTATCAAGCATATGCGTGGTTTGGCCGGCATCCGAAACGAGTCACCCACGTGCAAGTCACCCGAAAGCTAATCAAGTCACGCAGACCCCTCACGTCACCACCAACCTTCTTGTGTGGCCTAATGGGCACCCAGCCAATTACTTTCAGATCACCATGAAGACATTCAAACCCTGCGCACACCCTCACGTTACACACACCTTTGTGTGCGGCCAGGCCTGCAACCCCAGTCATTCACCTGCACAGCCTGGAGTTCGCCCCTGAGGCTGGTAAGCTCTTCCTCTCCCGACTTGATACATTCCAGTGCCGCGGCCTTGGCTTCATCAGCCGCCCTGTGGGCTGCCTGCATGATAACCAGCTGGGAGGACTGGGACGAGGCCAGCGCTTCGCCTTTGGCTGCCTCCAGCTGCCCGGCTTCTTCTTCCTGGAGCACGAGCTTTGATTTTAGGTCCTGTCAGGGAAATAAAGCAAAACGTACTGTAAGTGAAACCATTTAATATGTTCCTCAGAGGTAGCCCTCAACTCTAGGGCTGGCGCCTACCGTATACCCTGATGCTGCATACGCCGTACATACCGTACATACGTAGGTCGTAGATGACCTTTTCCCCCAGGGATTTTTAGACCCAGGCTAAAGCCCCTCTAAACCATCAGGAAGGGGTGTTTCTTTAGACCTTACATTCTGGGAACCCTTTGCAATGAAAATATAGCAAAATAAGGGATTCAGTCTCGTCAACTCGCATAGATCTTTGTCCAGCAAATTGTAGATGCTCTAGAGCTGCCATTTAATTAATTAATAAGTTCGCTGTTACGAACCTGAACATTCCGAAGTCCCCAAACAAGCCAAGATGCCACCCAGCAAAACAATTAGATGCTGCTTGGTTGCATTTTGATTGAAATTATAACAGGCATGGACAGCTTAGCAGCCATGAAATTGCGAACATGTTTCATACCCCAGATCGAGGGGGGGGGGGAGGGCAGGAAAAAAGGAACACACACCCATCATACCAGCGGAAAGCTATTGGTAGCGAGCTATACGAGCTGATTCCAACGGCACCGTTCTGGAAGACAAATATTGAGTTTTGAGGAAGTTGCATATTTGGACCGCCCCACCCCCCTATCCCATCCTCCAGTGGCCAGACAAATATAGTGACACTGGTTTTGGACAGCTAATATATTCCTCCCACCCTTCATGAGTTCAGTTAGACATGGCTGACACCCTGCAAAAAGTAGCCTTACATAGCACCATGCAAAAAAAGGGTGGCTGAAAGGCTGAAATGAACTGGCAGCTGAGAAATCCAGGTACTTTTCGACCTTCCTGAATACTACTCTGTTTGACTCGGGAGTTGGGCCCTGGACATCCTGACTAAAAAATGATGATGGAGTCCAAACAGATTTCCTGTGCACCCCCCTGGCCCAAGACACTTCACACAATATTTGTCCCTGCACTCCCCTTCCCAAGACACTTCAAAATACTAAATACCGGTACCCCTACCAGAGACCACACAAGTCCCTCTTCCCCCCTTCCAGAGACCAAATAACTCACCGCCGCCTCCCGCTGCATCCCGGCCAGCACCTTCTTCAAGGTCTTGCCCGCCTCAGACGCCGCCGCCTCGGCCGCCTGCAGCTGCACCCCAGCACAGGAAAACATTTCAGCGCCACTAGCTTGTCGGTGTTCAGAACAGAAGAGCGTCTTCTTCTGCAAGGTCTTCCCCGCCTCTGAGGCCACTTCCTCTCGGCACAAACCGCCGCCGTAGCCACCTGCAGCTGCACCCCAGTGTCGGAAAAACATTTCAGCGCCAGAACCTGACAGCCTTTTAATGGCGAGAGGGGGGCAGGGGCCTGTGGGGAATCATGACGGGCTGGTTGAATATGGGGAAGGGAGCAAGGGGGGTGAGTGGGCAGAGGGAGGGGTGACCTGGAAGTCAACATTGGTGCAGAAAGGATCATCATCAAGCACCTTGATTCGGTGAGCATCCCTGCAGCTGCATGACCTGCAGGAGAAAGTGCCTCAATATCTTGTGGCCTGTGTTTTCCGCCCGGCTACAAGGCCACCATCAGCAGGCCGCCCCGCGGCCGTCAGAGGCCCGATTGGGACCAAACCTGGACCAGCCTACGGCCGGCGACCTAAGCATAGCATGGCTGGCCACCCCTGGGGCCTCTGGCGGGGGATGGGTTGTAGCTGATATCTTGCTGACGTGTACCTGAGTCCCGAGAAAAAGAAACAGTGTTTGTGGTGCGCTGCAGAGAAAAGCAATGCACAACACAACTTGCAGCATGATAGCTTATGTTTTAAAGACAGTCCAGGCAGAGGCCATGGCAGTAAACCAGTGGTGTGCCAATAACGGTTCCTACGGTGGCTGAATTAAGTAGCTGAGTTTCAGTCACCGTAACTCCAAGGCTAATTCAGCTACTTTTACCAGCAATAAACTGTAGATACAGACACAATTTGTGGATTACGGCGCAATTGCTGAGCACTGCAGTGAACATATACGGCACCATAGAGTTGAATCCTGCCCTCCCTCAGGGGTAGTTTTATTAAATGTTATGCCTGCCTCGGGGCAAAATAAGGTCAAAACTACACATTTCTGACCGAAACTGGCACAGACAATTGAAAATTAGTATTTGATTAAATCCCTCACCCCAAACAACTTGGGCAGGCAAGTTTAAGGCAGGCAATTAGAATCCACTGAAGTGCTGTTTCTTCCGTCCGACCCCAGTGATGGCCGGACCCATAAAGCCCAAAGGGACGCGTCCGCTGCCACCCAGTCACACATCTTCAAGTGTGACAAGTTTTCAAACGAGGCCAGGAGCTTCAATCCTTTTCACAAATCGCGAATCCCGTTCATGAAGCAAGAATTTTTTGAACTGAATGATATGAATTCAAAAAAAACCATTTTGTTGCGTATTCAAAAAATATTCTGTGAAGCATGCACCATATTCATGAAAATCAACCCCTGCCGCTGATAGCCCCTTCCACTTCAACCTTATCCCCTGTCACTAATTATGGGTCTCTTCCACGTTCACCCAAACAATTGACACCAATCACAAGTCCCTTCCCTGTGAACCTTAACCCTTCTACTGAACATCAGTCTCCCTTCCAACAAACATGACTCCCTGCCCCTCACCGGGAGTACCTGCCACGTACCATTCATCCATCTCAGAGACCTATCGGTCTGCCGCAAGCTCCATCGTAAATTTCTCTCAAAGGTCCACCCTGTCTACCACTTGCCATGAATCCCTGCCAGGAAGTATGAATCCCTGATTTCCTGCCATGAAGTATGAATCCCTGATTTCCTGCCATGAAGTATGAATCCCTGATTTCCTGCTATGAAGTATGAATCCCTGATTTCCCGCCATGAAGTATGAATCCCTGATTTCCTGCCATGAAGTATGAACCCCTGATTTCCTGCCATGAAGTATGAATCCGCATCACACTTCCCTCTCACAGGCTCCGTACCTGCGCCGCCGCCTCTCGAGCGCGTCGATCCCCGTCCGCCCGCACCCGGTCCGCCTCCGCCAACGATCGGGCCAAAGCCTTAGAGCTCTTGTCCCCCTGCTTCTCCAGCACAGCCACGCGATCCTGGCTGGCCTGCTCAACAGGAGGAGGCCAGGAGATGAGCAACAGAACTGCTGCGAGCTCAAATACCGCACGCATAGCACTTTCCAATGTAACTGCGGCGACCTCAAATACCGTCAAAACTCCAAATGTAACTGTGGCAGTCTAAAGAAACTCCAAATATGACTGCGGCAACCTCAAGTACCTGAAAAAACTCAAGATGTACCTGCGGCGACCTCAAATACCGCAAGCCTGGCACTTCGTAATGTTATTGTTCAGCTGTGAAGGGCCTGTCCCTGTATCCACAGTCCACACGACAAAACGAAACCCTGAATAAAGTTAAACCTTGACCCTCACCATAGTTTAGCCCTGAACCCTAACCAAAGAAAATACCAAACCCTTGATCCACAAAGTATTCCTGGCCCTGAAGCGACAACGTTCAGGGTGGACAGAAAACTAGGAGGGGATCGTCGGCAAACGTAGAGACAAACAGACTAGAGAAGCCAATATCAAGAAGAAAACAAAAAACAGGGTTTGTATGAAGAGTTTGATGTGCCATGTCCGTCTAAGACAGGCTTGATGCAACGTTTCCCTCTAGGCTCCGCATCGAGGACTCAGTTTACCCTAAAAGCGGTTCGGAACTGCGCCATCCAAACCCTGAAATAACTCCTCAACCGCTGGAGCATATGGGCCACTGACGACGTTTGTAATGAGATCGCTCCGGGGCAAAGATCAGGGAGGGCAGCGACAGGGACAATGCTCATTCAGGGCTGAGAGGACTGGAAATGGGATCAGTCACACCCACACATGAGCAGGAAAACCATGTTGATGTTGAGGTTCAGCAACAGTCATCAGTCATAATTACAAGCGATCACGTCGACTCTTTACATCCACAGTAAGTGACCACGGGCCAGCAGGAATCTTGTGCGCCAGAGCTGCAGCACTGCGTCCGCTAGGGTGCTTCTGCTACAGTTCAAGCCCCGTAATTGCCTGCGGCCATGTCGGCCAGTACTATTGTGCGCAAGAGCTGCAGCACTGCATCTGCTGGTGTGCTTCTGCTACAATTCAGCTCCGTCCAGTGGTTCTTCACTCGTGACTCAGCTACACATCAGCTACATTCCAGTCTCTAGCCGGAGGCCCCATCTGTGGCCAGCCATTCTGCTACACCCCAGCCTGCGGCCAGGGCGGCCAGGTACAGCAAGCCCCGCAGCTTGGGCCACAGGCCGTACCAGGCTTGGCCGCCATCAACCAAGTGGTGGCTGTCCAACAGCCCCCCAAATTTAGTCTGATGCACACTTGAATAATTGCCGTGCTCCTGATCCTACCCATGAGCTTTTATTTGCCCCTGATTTTTTCCTTCAGGTTCTTTGCCCCTGATTCCTCCTATTTATTTTGTGCTCCCGATTCTCCTTTCATAAGCCATTTCACCGCAGCATATATCTATGAATCTACCGACAGCTGATTCTGGATGGGAGCCAGGCAGTGCAAACAGGGCGGAGAACAGTCCTAGCTAGGCTATGTTGATTTGAATTCATGCTTGTCGGTGCCAGGGCGCTGCCCAGTGTTTCTTTTTTCGTGACTCAGCTACATGTCAGCTACACTCCAGTCTCTGGCTGGCGACCCGATTTGCGGCCAGCCTTGTTGCTGTGGCCACCAGTCGTAGGCTGGACCAAGTTTGGTCCCAATTGGGCCTTTGGTGGCCGCGGGGCGGCCTGCTGAAGAAGGACTTGTAGCCGAAAAAAAGAAACACTGGCGCTGCCCCCCCTACCTTGAGAGCCTCCCCGACAGACCTCGCCTCCCTGCCAAGCTGCGCAGATCGCCCCTCCAGCGCCTTCTTATCACGCACCAGGCCCTCCACCTGACTCTGTAGCTTGTCAACTTGAGACTGAAGAACAACTCGACCGGACTCGGCCTGTGTGGTAGGAAGGAGCACGGAAACGCGTTGTTTAGGGCCATCTTCGGAGGACGGCCAGACGGACACCTCTGGGCCGATGGGGACCAAACCTAGATCGACACACAGCCTGTGGCCCAGTCAACAGTGCTTGCTGCACAAACCCCTACCGGCCTTAGGCCGGGTTGTAGCAGAAGTGTAGCTGAGGCACGCTGACAAGAGCATAAGCAGGGTTTGCACATTGGTGCGTCCTCATCACTCATCAGCCACAGTCAGATAAGTGATCTATCCCAGTGGAATGTAACGCTTATCAGGGGTCATAGAGTTTATGATACAAGCCTTTCACTCAGTACACAACACACCTCTGATCGAACCCTGTCCAGCTCCTTTGTTGCCTTGCCCTGACCGTCCTTCGTGTTCCTGGAAAAAGAAGAAAAATTGCATCCAGGAACTTTTGTTTTTGCGCAGGAAAAAGAACGGCACGGGGCGAGCATTGCATACAGTCAAGCAGTACACACAAGATACAAGCAGTGCAAGATGCATGCAAGCACAGTACAAGCAGTACAAGATGCATACAAAGCGAAGTACAAGCAGTAATGAACTTGGTGAGCTGGAGAAGGGATCGGGCGTTCACATCCATCGGTCTGACCTTTGTCGCTTGTCCGACTTTTGTCATGCGATCATGTATAGGGACAGTTATGACGTATTTGTGGGGAACATGACGCCATGCGATCGTATACGGGGACAGTTATGACGTATTTGTGGGGAACATGATGCCATGCGATCGTATACGGGGACGGTTGTGACGTATTTGTGGGGAACATGACGCCATGCGATCGTATACGGGGACAGTTATGACGTATTTGTGGGGAACATGATGCCATGCGATCGTATACGGGGACGGTTATGACGTATTTGTGGGGAACATGACGCCATGCGATCGTATACGGGGACAGTTATGACGTATTTGTGGGGAACATGATGCCATGCGATCGTATACGGGGACAGTTATGACGTATTTGTGGGGAACATGACGCCATGCGATCGTATACGGGGACGGTTGTGACGCATTTGTGGGGAACATGACGCCATGCGATCGTATACGGGGACGGTTATGACTAGGCATCGGCAATATACTTTACATGCCCCGCCAATGTAAAGTATATATTATATATATCATATATATAGTATATAAAGTCAGAAAAAAGTGGGCCAAAGTAAAAAAAAACAGAGGTCTGGATTCAGCTTAATCAGGGCATTCAGAATCTGCAGCTAACTCGTCCCATCTAAGAAAGCTAAGTCCTCAAAACATAAAAACACTGTATTTGTTTGACGCGGATCACGGGTTCGAAAAATGGGGCAGGTCTGGTCCAGAAGTTCAGTTTAAGTACCACTACATGATCACTAGATATACATTTGAGTCTCATAGCATGACTGTTCCGAAGTTATCAAGTCAGTCGGAGTAATAGTTCAGAGAAACCTCCTCGTGCTGAACCTCCTTGACCTCGCCGTCGTCACGGTTCGCCTTCACATAAATCAGCTTCTAAGCCCGCGCGATGCCTAGGCGAGAGCGGCTACTGGTGTATGTCCGCCCCCATGCTGACCAGTTCCGCTGGACCGATTGTTCCAAACTCGCTTAATCTTATTCAGCTCGGCACACAAAGCCTCAGGCTCCCACTCGGTTCCTAAGTGCAGTTGCTTGCCATTGTCGAGAGGGATAGATCGTTTCACTTTCTCAGGGGCAATTCCAGGTAACACGAGTATTATTGGAGTATAGAATCGGACGAGAACGCATGCGCTTGTCTCACAAGTAGCCCACAGTAGCTGAAATGCCGTATTTCCACGTTTTCAGTCGCGACATTCGGGATTTTCGCGACTTTATATAAAGTATATATGATATGCCGAATTCGAATATACTTTATATAATATATAATATACTTTATATACTATATAATATTATATAATATTGCCGATGCCTAGTTATGACGTATTTGTTTAACGTGTTTGTACACTTCCGATGCTACTCCTGTTCCGGTATTGTAAACTAGCTTTCTACACTCCACTAAAAGGTAGCCGATCACCCATCACAGCAAAAACAGTAAAGATGCACGACGGCACAGTAAAAGAAAGATTATCGTATCGCAATCTTACCGGTACTTGACTTGAACCGTTGTAAGGAAATATTCCTATTACAAATTGCAGTGGTTCGAGGAGTGCGTACCAGGCCACCTTTGACTCAGCCAAGACTGGGCTCATGGAGATTGGGGACCAAACCTCGACCGATCAACGGGCTGTGGCCCAAGCAGCTGTACTACCTGCACCAGGCCATTGCGGCCGGCGGCCGTATGCTTTGACGTAGATGAATTACAGATCAAGCAAAAGCAGCCTTACATACACAGCCAAGCCTCGCCTCCCCAAAACATGCATCGCACTTTTTTGAATTTCAAAATCCAGAGTCAACCGCCATGCTAACGCTGATGAGCACTGGGCAGGACCACATGTGTCACTGCCCCCCCCCTTTTTATGAGCACTGAACAGGACCACCACCAGGGTGCTCCAGATTCAACTGAGCTACATCATAGCATGCAGTCAGGGGGGGGGGGCTAGTGCAGCAAGCCCTGCTGCTTTGGCCACCGGATATAGGCCGGTCAGGGTTCAGCCCCCCCCCAACCCAGTGGAGGCCCCACCCTGCAGCCTGTCCAAGGTGGTATGGTGCACAAACAGATCAACAACGAAACCCACCTGCTAGCTTTCTCCTGAGCCGCTCCCGCAGCCTGCACCTCCGCATGCACCTTGGCCTCTACAACCGCAACATTCGCTTTTTCCTGGGCAACTGCGACAATGGCCTGCATGGGAGGCGGCAGGGGGGGCAGTGAGACATGTGGAGACAGTGAGACATGGGGGGGCAGTGACTTATGTGAAGACAGTGTGACATGGGGGGGTAGTGGCCCATACGGTGACAGTGACACATAGAAATACATTGAGACAGGGTAGACATGGGGGGGGATATCGAGACAAGGGAGACAGTGAGTACTGCGGGGAGACATATGCAAGCCCTTGATTTATGCATGGCAGAAAATCTGGTTCACACCTTTGAAGACCGAGAAAGACTGAGAAAGTGCCGGTGCCCAGTTAGATCAACACATGAATGCAAACTGGGCCAAAGCAGTGCCTTAGAGCCCTACCCAGGGAAGGGCCGGGGGGTAGCCTGTGGGATAGTTTAAAATATCCCCGGCTGACGCCGGGGGCGTAGACAGCCAAACCCCCATTCTGCCAGGGTTTGCCGGAAGGGGGTTCGCTGGCTCACCGGGAGAAATGGGCCTTCGGTTCATTTCCCCCGGCGCTGGGCCTGGCGTCCCTTTCCTGGCCCTACGCTGAACTTGCATGTGTAAATGCACCGGCATTATTCTGCATGGAGTATGATGCTTAATCAGATTGGGGAAACCAGGTCGCAGCCCAATAAACCCTAAACCTTAAACTAGGTCGCGGCCTAAATAGTTAGACAAAGAGAGAGAACGGTCCCAGGGTCTGTTACCACTGCTGTGAAATGCCCATCGAAGTAGAAATATTTCAATCCGTGCTCTCCGCTGAAATCCAGCCTGCTCCATTACACTTTGCTAGGCATTTCAAACAAAGCCTAGTGGCCTGCCTGGCATTTCAAACAAAGCCCATTTTTGCTTGGCATTTTCAACACAACTTAGTGGCCTGCCTGGCATTTCAAACAAAGCCCAGTGGTGCAGGTAAGTGACACAGCGGCTTGTCCTACAGTTGTGTACAAAGTCCATGCCCATCTCCATGCATTCGTGTCCCTGCGTCACTTTCTTCGGCTGCAGAGCGCCACCTTCAGCAGGCGGCCCCTCAGCCGCAAAAAAACGATAGGGACCAAACCTGCGTGGGGCCTCCGGCCAGAGTCCAGTAGGTTGTTATGCAACAGCTGAACGGTTACTACGTCACGAAGAAAGGAACGCTGGCGCTCCTCCCAAACCCACCTGCGGAAAGAGAGAAAGGAATCACGCACCTGCGGAGTGAGCTGGAAGTTGTCTAGCCGTGAACCAGACTCCCCGAGCAGTAGAGCCAACACCTCCCGCAGCGCCTGCTTCCTAGCGGCCATGGCTGCAAGCCCCGCTTCAGGAGACAACGCCTGCTTTGTGACAGCTGCGGCACCACATCCGACTTGGGGAGAAAACGTGCGCTGGGAGCAGCCAGCAGGAGCTGAGGGTTGAGGATGGATCTGGCCAGGGCCAGGGGAGTAGGTGGCCTGCTCTGCTGATTTTTGCTGTGTTTGTGCCAGGTGCGTGGCTGAGGAGGCAGGGTTGTGTCCTTCAGATAGAAGGTTGGAACAGCTCTCCCCGGATGTTCTCCTCGTGCTGGGGTCTGATGGGACAGGCGATTGGGGCGTGCCGGGCACACTGCTCCTGGCTGACCCAAGGCTGTTGACCCTCATATCTGGGGCTTTTGAGGCGTTCGAATTGCTGGGGGCGGGCGAGGCCGCCCTGGCCGGTGGCTTGGATCCGGCTGCGGAGGGGCTCACAGTCAACAACTGCTGCTGCTGCTGCTCCTGCTGAGCTGTCCTGGGTCTAGAGGGCGAGGAGCCCCAACTCAGTTTGCGAGGGAGTGCGGGACCATTGGTAGCAGGCGGCGCCACATTTGAATACAGCCGCAGAGACTCTTGCTGAGGTCCTGCAACATAACAGTGATTATGCAGCTGTGTTTACACTGCCATGACTTGCCACATGAGAGAAGACAGCGAATGAATGGTCACTTCCAGAGCTTACAGAGCTCCAATCTCTTTTGAACTGCGTCAGACTGAAACGAATCAAGTAATGTTCAGCATCTTAAATGCGTCCCATGCAAGTGCGGGTTTGCATGGCTGCGCCGACATGCATGACAGGACAGACCGTTTGGTGAGGGTGCTGAGTTGCTGCTGTCATCTGATGGACCCAGATGCTCCTCCAAGGCAGATGCGAGCTCGGCCTGTTCACGCCTCGCAACGTTCAGCTCGTATCGGAGGGCCTGGGCATGAAGCACAGGCAGGGTGCCGTGGCAGCGCAGAAGCAGTCATTGAGTTGATATGCTAGCAAATTGTATACAATTGCGTTTAAATCGTGTACATGAGCGGGAGAAAAGCGGATGGCCGAGGGGAACTCACTTCAAGGTCCATGGCTTGTTACGCTCCTCGACCAATTAGTCAATCCATGCGCACAATAGAGATTAAAACACCTCGAGTTAATCTCCCGCGTGACAATCTTGCACTTCTCGACGACTACGAAATCAGCTACTTGTGTACCGGACACAATCTGCGATTCCCACTTTCCCACTTTCCCGCGGCAGTGTTCTGACTCGAACGAAAGGAAGACTCGCAGAGCACCCTACATGTGCATTGAACCTTCACATTTGCACCCTGCTTACTAATTATAATCATCGGAATGGATACACGCTAATACGTCCGCAGTGATTTTTGTCCGTTTCCGTTCGTGCCTCTGTGGATCATCCACTCATGGAAATGCAGACCGAATATTCATGGCAGGTTCAGAATCTGCTAGAGGCTCCCGAAGATGCAGCGCTCGGCGGCCACTACCTTTCAGAGGTGATCAGCGGTGCCTCAGCAGCTCTGTCGCAGAAAAACACGACTCGGACTGATTTACATCGACGATCTCACACAACCATGATCATCTGCAGGTCATCCGTCTATCCGGAGCTGCAGCCTCGGTCGAGGTCCGAGATGCGGGGACTGGTAGAGGCAAGGGCATATTTGCGAAAAGATCGTTTAAGAGGGGTGACATCATCTTCCAGGAGCGACCCTTGGTGAGCTGGAGCTGTCAAGCATGCCATTGTATTTGGCTCAGAGCCATGCGGCTTTTTGTCCCACCGGAATTACCGCTGAATTACCGCTGAATTACCGGTAGTCTGTTAAAAACTGTAGCTGTGATGAGTGGAAAGGCCTCTTCTACATATCGGAGAGCTCGGAGGATTAATATTTTAGTGCAAAACAGGTGCTTAACAGCTTCAGAGTTGGGGGTCTTGCTTCAACAACAGGCATTTGGGCGTACTGGCGCGACGTACATTAACTGCTTTGAATGTTACGCCAGCTGCCCAGCTCATGAACTTGAGGCACAAACTCAAATAAAAGGAAGGCACAGACGCTTATTTGGGCCAGTGGGCGGTTTGGTATTTCAGGCAAATGGAGGAGATGGGACACCAAAACTGCCGTTGCTTACAGCTTCCTCAGCCAAGTCTTCACGCATCGAAATGCCCATGATGATGTCATCATCAAGGGCAAATCAAACCGTTTATAATGCCCCCCTAAAGCACTGTCACCTTCTTTATTTTTGCAAAGGTCAGCAAACGTATGTCAGCTCTCTTGCATATCCAAAACATCCTGTATCGTGTTATCTTTCATGCCCCCCTTGGCCTGTCCCCCTGATGCTTTCCTTTCCAGGTTGCGATTCAGAGTGGGAGCAGTAGCGCCGAGGCGCTGGTTTGTTCCCACTGCTTCTGCTTCATTGGTAAGTGGTCAGGGAAGACAAAACAAACGAGGTCTCTGATGCTTTGCTTATCCCGCCTAGCTAATGGTGATCATCCTGAGTCTTTGCGTACAGCTAGCCTGACACCTAGTGCTGTTGATCACAACATGAGGAATGTGCTGTCCCCTAGTGTATCCAACTAGCTCCCAATAAATAACTCCTTCTGTTGTTTATCTTTCAAATATGCTTTCGCCAACCTTTTGTACATATCACTGCCACCTGCCTGTATCATATCTCACCTTACCGGTATATGCCTCATATAAGTCTTACCGGTATAGTAATTTCTTACTGAGTGAGTAATGAAGCGGGCTATACTATTAAGGATATAACTGCTGTGGGTCGAGCGGTACCTCACTCCTGCTTCGGCGGAGGAGTAGTC
The DNA here is from genome assembly GCA_037349105.1 of Limnomonas spitsbergensis. NCBI lineage: Eukaryota > Viridiplantae > Chlorophyta > Chlorophyceae > Chlamydomonadales > Limnomonas > Limnomonas spitsbergensis. Next base: position 2,333,573 of record JAYJMM010000102.1, on the reverse strand, counting down.
TTTCTTTGTTTGATGAAGAGCCACACCAGGATGCTAGCAGCTCGCTGGCCTCCTCTTTCCGGGACAATCCAAGCGGTACAAAACGCAACCCGAGGTGCCTTGCCCCGCCCGCCCTCCTCTGCACCTGTCACAGGCAGCATCGAACAGCAGATTGCTCGGAAGCTGATGAATACGTTGACCAGGGTTGAGACCCTGTCCAAGAAAAGGGGCAGCCAGGGTGGAGCTGCTGCGGGCCTGGAGCCAGGCGCAGACCGGGTGGCAGCGACAGAAGGTGCAATACCGGGCGAGGATTAGGATCCAGGGAGGAAAGTTGGTGGCGGGTCATCCGGGCGGGTGGCCTGCCTCTAGGTCCGCCAATGTGCTCCTTGTTTTGACGGGTTGGCCCGCATGCTGGCCTGCTTGCAGAAGTGGGCGGAGCCCCTGCTGCGACTGAAACAGTGGGGAGCAATGAGGTAGGGGCTGATGGCCTTATGGGATGGGATGTTGTGCCCAGGGATCCGCTTAGTGCCCGCCATGTCGTCTTTGGGGGACCACCAGGTGGCCATCACTGAGCCAATGGGGACCCAACCTTGACCGGGCTTTGGTTGTTGGACCAAGCAGCAGGTCTAGCTACACCAGGTCCCCTAGGCTGTAGGCTGTGACCAGTGTGATGTAGCTGAATTGTAGCTGAAGCGCGTTGTTGTTTGAATAATGGCGGCGCATCAGCACTGGTCTTTTGCAGCGTGAGGCTGCGATTGATTGCTCAACACTCGGGCCAGCGCAGGCTAGATTGCTCAGGGTGCCAGCTCTCAGACAGGGTTCTTTATTTTTTCACCTCAATGCATATCAGCTGCTTATGGCAGAGTGTATGCTTTAACCGACCCTCAGCATGGTCAAGCTTCGGTCCTCATTGGCGCGGCGGTCGCTTGGCAGCGCCTGATGAGGCCTGATGCGCTCAGAAAATGAGTATGGCGTCCAGTCTTGGCTGGATGAAGACCGGTAGTGAAACGTGGCTGCTGTGAGACGGCTTGATTAGCAACTCATATTTTTGCTTGGTGGCATTTTGGTTTTTGGGCACTTCAAAATTTCCATAATTGCTTGAGGCCATCAATTAATTAAATGACAGCATTTAGGTGTCAACTAATCGTCCATGTATGATTAAATGACAGCGCTAATATTTTTGAATAACAGTGATGCAGGCGCTGTCGATTTGTAACTGAAATAAAACAGTTTTGAAATGGCTGCAGGAGATGATGAGGGCGAGGGTCATGACGGAGCTGCCCAGGTGGACCTAGAGGAAGAGGAGGAGTTGTTGCGCAAGGCAGAGTTTGTAAGTGTGGCACATCATCATGGCCTCATATCTGTATGGAATGCAGCATGCTTGATTCCTATGGCTGATAGCGCTGTCCCACTTAATTGCGCATTGCATGCTTCTGGCTGCAAGTCATTGGAGTTATTGAAGGCGTAGCGCACACAACACTAATGTAAGACAGTCCTTTATGCAGCCGCACTGCCACACCCTGCATGGAGTCGCCTTCATCAGTCGTACTTGGGCTCTTCACGGCGTACATCCTGGGGGCGTCATTTGGGGTGGGCAGCATCGCAAGTTCGCCACCGTGGAAATGATGAAGATAATGTAAAAGGTCTGAGGTTGTCCTTCGCTGTCTGGCATTGCACCTCCCTGGCCACATGGCCCTCACACCCCCGCTCCCGTGCCCCATGCAACCCTGTCACCCGCGAGAGACCCAGCGGGTGCCATCGCAAGGGTGGGGACAGTAATGGACCCCACGGGATACCCGGTCGTGGAAGAGGCCCCATCATTCGCTGTCACCGGCGAATGAGAGGAAGGAGGGGGCTGCAGAACAAGCACTGCTGCCCCCTCCGTGGCCTCGCAAGAATCCCCCCGGAAGAAGACCACGGAAGTGGGGAGAGGGCCACAGGGAGAGCTGGCAGTGTGGGATGACCGGGGACGCTGCTCTAAGTCTACTGATCCACTCAGGCTCATGCAATGTCTAGCGCTCTGGGTGCTTTCATCTCACCATTCATGTTCATTTATGGCCATGCACCAACGCTCCGATGTAGACCATGCACCAACGCTCCTATGTAGACCATGCACCAACGCTCCGATGTAGACCATGCACCAACGCTCCGATGTAGACCATGCACCGACGCTCCTATGTAGAGACCATGCACCAACGCTCCGATGTATACCATGCACCAACGCTTCGATGTAGACCATGCACCAACGCTCCTATGTAGACCATGCACCAACGCTCCGATGTAGACCATGCACTCGAGCATGTATAACCATTTGCGGCCATGTCATGCGAGCCATGTCTCATGCGCATGGATCCGTGTTGCACCTGATGCCATGAACCTCCTTCACCTGCAGTGTGCCTTTCTGCTACCCTCCTCATTTTCTGTTCGGCCCAACGGAAGGGGGCTCTTTTACTGTGGGGCTCTTGTATGCCCGTCCTTTGTTTTTCTTGGGAGCAGAGTCGTCCTTTCCAGATTTTGTTAATATGAATGTGCTTTAATGGTACCTGCCTGTGGACACATTTAACACCATTGGCACATTCGCATACAAAACTTTTGGATGCAACAACTACAAGAAGAAGCAAAGGCCGGGAGAGCAAAAAACATTATGGTGGGACGATTCTGGTCCCAGGCGCCTCTCGTCGCCCTACAGACCGTAAGCCTCTTCTGCTGTCCTCACTGCCCTCTGTCAGAAGATAGACTACTTCGTGTTGGAAAGATAAGCCCTGTCAGAGGGGCACGCGGCAAGACCATGTGCGTGCTGTCTGTGTTTATGATGCTGCTCAGCCCTGAGGCCACTTCTGTCCTATTACAGCTATCTGCTGCAAAAGTGGACGTGCAGCGGTTGAGGTATCTGGCGGGAGGCGACGAACGACTGCCGCACACCGACCGGATGCCGCCACTGCCGCAAGCGGTATGTTAATGTACCCCCGTGTTTATGTGAGCAGACCCCGTATTTATATTACTGAAGCCCTGTGTTGTTTGTTAATTAAGCTCCGTGTTTACCGGTATACCAACATACCCCTGTATACTCAAAGAGGATCCCTCATGCCATGCTCCTAGTCGGTGACCCTAAATAAGGTTTAAACTCCGGTATCCCTTTTCATATCACAAAAGCCGTGCTCAGAGCATGTTTTAGCGAGGCAAAAGAGGCATCTATGACCTATTGAAGTGTAACAATGCAGTTGAACAAACAATCTAACCAGTCCTAGGGAATCATCTGACCCCGCCTCCCCCTCTGTAGATATCTTGCAGGAAGGGCTGTGGGGTGCAGTACTGTTCCCAAGGCTGTGAGGCAGCTTCCTGGCAGCTTCATCACTGCCTGTTATGTCCCAGAACGGCAGGCGGAGCCGGGATCCCGGGGACCGGAAATTGTCTGGAGGTTTCATCAGATGGAGCGGAGGGTGGTGTCCAGGCAGGAACTGAGCAAAGCTTGCAGACGCGGCCGGGCCCTGAGTCTTCGCTGCCTTCGGTTCCATCGTCCTCTGGCTCATCCCTGAGCTTGGATCGGATCGCTCTAGAAGCATTCTACTCGCATGCGAGAAGCAGCAACGAGATATTCATGCTAGCTGCGAAGGTGCGGACGGTCATCCAGGCTTGCAATGCTTTTCGTTGCTTTTTTACAGCCTTAAACGTGTTTGATTCTGAAGCACTGGCCTCATTTTTTCAATATCGGAAGATACAAAACCAAGCCATGAGCCCAATTCCGTATGCTTGCCCCGAGAGACCATGTTGATGCCTAGCATAGGCACCATAGTATGGTGCGTGCTGCTTTTCTTTGTATTTTTCGAGGTGCTGCAGTTGCAATGCAGCTGCACCATAGTTTATGGTCTTGTTGATCTGTCACAAGATTCCCTGTCGCTCGGGCTTGGTCAAGGCTTGGTCTCCATCGGCCCACTGTTTGCTGTCCAGCGTCCTGCCATTCTGCTTAAGGTAGCCTGGTGCCCTGAACTTGACACTCCTGCTTGCTGGAACTTGGCAGTTAGATGCACACTCATCAATCTTGGGCCTGACCCGGAGCTCTGAACCCCGACTATGTTGACAGGTGCTCGCCATCGTTGCTCTGAGAGCCGAAGCTGGTTTGCGGCCTGGTGCGTCCAAGCCAGGGGCCGCAGGGCCTGTGGGGGCCGTGGCAGACGGGAGCTGTGGCGGGAGTGCGGGACGAGAAGCGAGGTCTGGCTCGAGCAAGCCTAACTTGGACACCGGACAGAAGGGTGGAAAAGCGGTATGGCCCACTGCCCTCATCGCCGCAGACGCGGCATGGCAGCTGCATGGCGATGCATCAGATAGCTCATGCGCCGGCCCTGCAGATAGCGCGGACGTGCCTGCGCCCTCTAAGGGTGGCTCGGGATTGCGAGAAGCTGATGCCTCCTCCGCTGCTCTAGGAGTGGATCCTGATGGGCAGCTCCCTCCCTCAAGCTGTCCTCCCGCGGCCTGGGGGGCTCTGCGCGCTGCTTGGCTGCCGTTCGCTATGGGCTGGAAGCGGGTGTGGTGGGAGAGCGTCGCAGTCCCTGAAGATGTGGACGACGAGGCGGCATTTAGGCAGCAGCTCAGGTGTGGCGCCCCAGGCCAGTCTGCATGACCTGCTTGCAGATCGGGCCGGGCTGAACTCAGGGTCCACTTGAGCCAGGCTTGTAGAGATGGCCGGACTTGTGGGTTGGGCCTGGCTTGAGATTTGTGTTTTGTGAGCCCATGCGCCGCTGGGCTAGACTTGTGGGTCGGGTCTGTTGCGAGGTGCGTGCCATGTGAGTCCAAGCAGTAGCTGACGCGTCACGTTTGGGCACGCCTGCTCCCTTAACTGCATGCCTGCCCCTCCACTTGTGTTGCGATTTGGCAGGGATCTGGCCCAAAGCTCCTTGCGCCTGCTAGTGGACGCGTTGCCTGGCGCTGCCGCCCTCCTCCCTCCCCTGTTCTCTCTCGAGGTGCGATGACGTGTGCTTGTAACCGCCGTTCTCTCGAGTTCTGGATTTTAAGACCTAGGCTGTTTGCTGTTCCTGTGCCTGAATGGAAGTCGCATCTCGTTCCCTGCCTCTGAGTGTCAGCCCTGTTTTGTTCCCTGCCTATGAACGTCAGTGACATTTTATTCTTTACCTGTGACTGTGAGTCACCTCTTGTCCTTTGCCTCTGCTGAATGTTGGTCACGTCTTGTTCCCAACCTCAAAACGCCAGTCACGCCTTGCGTCTTGACGTGCAGGTGTATGGCGCCGTGGTCGGCATGTTCGAGCTCAATAACTTGTCCCTCTCAGTTCCATCACCGGTGGAAGATTACTTTCTGCTCATCGACGACTTGCCGGAGGTGGGGTGTGCGCCGGGGGTGTGTCGGTCCATGCTCCGGCCGGATGCATGGGAGACCTATCCTCATTCTTGGGTTGCGTGCCAGTCTACTTGATGGGGGCTGCCAGGAGGCCAGCACGGCATGTGGGGATCAGTTCTTGACCGGCCTGCAGCTGGCGGCCCAAGCCAAAGGGCTTGCTGTTCCAGGCCTCCTTCACGGTAATACGTGATGTAGCCAAAGTGTGGTTGAAGTGTAGCTGAAGTGTGGCTGAATAACGCTTTGATGAACAGTGTTGGGCATTGGTAGACAGGGTAGGCAGGTCTGGGACTGTGGGTCAGGTTCTCTAGAAGGACCGTGTCAGTCCGCGTGATCCTCTGAAACAATTTAAAACGCTTGCCTGGCTGCAGGCTGACAAGGTGGCAGCGCAAGTGGTGACGCAGCCTCTTCTGGACGCCTTGGACAAGAGTTATGATGAAGCTTGTGAGGTGTGTGGGAGGAGGCCATCGGTAGGGTTTGATTGTTCAACGAACGTGCATATAAGAAGGCCTGTAGTGGGACTGCTTCATTATTCTTACGGCGATTGGACGTCTTGTATCCACTTTGTAATTGTTGAGGTTACCTGGGTACCGCAACCACCCAAAGCCTTGTCAAAGGGGCCGGGCATGGTCACATGTTCTTGTGCCTCGATGTGCCGACTGAGCAGGCTTGCATCCTCCTCATGCTTGACACTCGAATAGAACATGCCCAGTGCTCCCCTGTTTTCAGCCTTACTAACCTGCATGAATCACCATGTCCTCCCCAGGGGACGGGTTTCTACGCGCTGCAGTGTTGTGCAAACCACAGCTGCTGCCCATTGGGGATAGCCGAGGGCGAAGCCTCGGGAATCGCGTCCATACTGGCTCTCGGTGATATTTCACCTGGGCAAGAGATTACCATCAGCTACATCGATGAATGCATGAGCTACAAGGAGCGCCAGCTTGCCCTCAAGGACTATGGGTTCAAGTGTAGCTGTGAGAAATGCACCCAGGACAGAGTGGAGCGTGCTTCAAGAAAGCCCAAGGCGAAACGGGCCAGGATCTAGGAACATGAAAATCCACGCCTCAGGACGTATCGTTCATCTATTTGTATTTACACATCCAAAACGCTGACCATGTATATAGCTCACAAATGTCGCCCAAACGCTGACCATATAGCTCACGACTGTGAGCAGGCTTCCAAGATTCTTAATTCTTTTATCGCGTGGTACCATCATACAATACATGACAAATGCGCCCATGAGTGTACCCGGTCCCCACATCTGCATGCCGGTATTATTATATGTCTCAGCAAAAGCTGTTGCCAACTTGCCGTTCAGAACCATCAAACGTCTAACGCTTTGGCTTTCTTCATTTTGTGAACTTTCTTATTTGTTACACTGAGGGGGCAAAACACAACTGGAAACACACCATCACCGTAAATAAAGGGATGAAAATAAAAATGATGGCGATTCGTTGTAACACAAGGACGGAGAAAAAAGGGCTGGTAGGGCATTGTAGAGCTTTCCGAGAGCTTTCCTTATCTGGTTTTATAATGTTTTTGACCAACGGTCACTGAGGTTCAGAGAGCCAAACAATGAGGATACCGTAGATTTCACAAAAGCTTATTTTACAAATAACATCTCACCCCCGAGAAAACTGCATGATAGGAAGATCTCACTGCACAGGGCAGGGCCAGGGCTTTCCAACGACCCCTGTGCATGGTCAACGTGAAGTACCCGGTCAATGCATGTCAAACAAGGAAGGGGGAGGATCCAAGCCCCTAAAAACTTTTCGTTTTTTCTTTCAACCTATTGACCCACCCAAAGTCCTTAGGTGCAACTCCCATGTCAAGCTGATGAGGTCTGGAGAATGGGGGTGATGGGGACCCTGATTTCCCCCCCCCCTCGTGTTACACCGCTGGAAATTTGGCTTTTAGATGTTACCTTTCTGCATCGGGCTTCAAGTGTACTAAAGCAGCCTCGTACAACAGCGGTACAATTCAATATTAAAACACCGGTACGAGTGATCGCTATATCTAATGAAAGTACTTCACACATCCATGCGGGAACTTCATTTTCAGCCAGGCCTTAAGGCCATGCTGAATAAATAACCCCCATCTCTTGAATGCCGGACGTTGCCTTCATCAGCGCCTGTTTGTTCCTGGCCCGTGCTCGCGCCAGTGTCTCTCCCACTCGTAACGTCACTTTCAAGAGCCTGCGTGGACCCCAACAAGTGGTAACTTAAATAAGCTTCAGTTGAAATTCAGCCACGTCACAGCCTACAGCCAGGGGGACTTGATGCAGCAAGCCCTGCCGCTCAGTTGGTCAAGGTCTTATTCCCAACGACCAATCCACGGTTGCCACCTGACGGCCCCTTCAAGCGGTCTGACGCGCACTGAAGTTAACATTGGACCACAAGGTTCAGATGCATCACATCGGTCATGGGGGATTTCCTACTTTTGGAAACATAAAGGAAACAAATTTGATGCATCGCTCTTTATTTCAGGGTGCCTCAGCCACAATGCAGCTTCAACACGGCCTGCGCAGCCGTGGGTGCCTGGTGCATCAAGCCTTGCTGCCTGGGCCACTGGCCGTAGGACGGTCAAGCTTTCGTCCCTATCGATCCTCTGGTGGCTGCCCAGTAGTCTGCCGAAGTCAGTCCGGTCTTTGCTTAAACAAGCACTGTGATAATGCTATCCATGCTGTCCCAACAAAGATCCCATGACAGCAATCACGCGCCTGCACAATGCCCAGCAGCCTGCCAAAGTCAGTCCGGTCTTCGCTTAAACACGCACTGAGATAATGGTGTCCCGACATGATGTCCCAATCCTCAACAAAGATCCCATGCCAGCAATCACGTGCACAATGCCCACCTGTCAGCTTCTTCAAGGGCTTCTAAATCCACCGCCTCCGCCTCGGCCGCTGCATGCCCTGGCGACAAGGGGGGGGGGAGGAGATGCATAATGTTGAGATGAATGCTGCAAACGTTCTCCAACTGCCCACCCTTAGTGTTTGTGGTTGACCCACGGTTGGGCAAGAATAGCTCCAACCCGACCCCCCCGTTAACTCACCTAAACCCTTAACCCTGCTCTGTGCTGTTCCCCTTTGCTCTCACGCCCCTAAGGAATTAGGGCTTAGGGTTTAGGACACTAAATCCTTTACCTTAACACTCATACCCCCACTAGCCAAGGTTTGCTTTACTTATTACAAGATTGCCACGCACCCATTCCCGCTCCCAGCACGCGGGCAGAGTTGCAGCTACCGGGCGCCACCACTGCCGCCGCCATGAGCAAGTCTTCTCGGTGTACCGCCGCCGGCAAAGCCACGACCAGCGGCACAGCTGGCGGTACAGCCACATCATCAGGTAGCGGCCACTCTGCTGGCGCTGTCCAGAAGCCGCGGTCAGGGCGGGTATTAGGAGGGCCGATCGACAACAAGCCAGTGGCTGGCCGGCAAGACTCTGGGGATGGGGTAGCTGCAGACGTCGCCGGGCTGTCGACGGCCTGTGGGTTTCGGGTTTTGACAGGCAGGGGTCAAGGCATGCCCAGGCCGGGAGTGCAACAGACTTAGGGTTGGCTGCCGCGGTAGCTTCGAAGCATGGCCGCTACTGATGCAGTTGTCACCCGGACAATTGTGAATGTTTAAATTGGAATAAAAAAGCCCGATGAAGATCTCTATGAATGGCCCATGCAGATTATTCTTGCACTCAATCCCTGTGCCCCCACAGCTCAGCCCCTGTCCCTCAAAACCCCAAAGAGAGCCCTCCAAATGCATGGCCTCAGTATGAAGCCAGGATTGTGCAAGGACCTTACTTGCTGTGCCAAGCGTTGGAAGTGCTGCATGGTGATGTCTCCACCCCGAGCGCTGGAGCTATGCGCCTGGCCCAGGCCACCAGAGGATGCCGAGGAGTACACCGAGAGCCGCTCATCTGTGGGGTTCGTTGGAAGCAATCTGGTGAAAACTTCAGGCACACTGAATAAGATTGATTCATAATTTGTCTTCATGGCTCTTTTATAACCAGCATGCCTCTTTTTCAAGTTGTTCATGGCTTTATGAATAAACTGTTTCTTCTGTACCGGTAAAAAGCCCTTCAGCATAAACAGGAAGATTCAGCGTTACAAAAAACCAAGGAAACCTAGAAATCAAGGAAACCTACTTCAACATTGCTTGATCAAAAAGGTTAGGCTACCCACACAAGTTTCTTTTTAGGGTGCTTCAGCTCCACTTCAGCTACAACCGGCCTACACCCGGCAGGGCTAGTTGCAGCAAGCCCGGTTGCATCATCGACAGGGTTGTGCCACCCACCAGTGTTTGGTTTTAGTCAGGCCACCCACCAGCATTTATTTTAGCAAGGCCACGCACCAGTGTTTATTTTATTGCACGCTAGGCCACCTTCAGCGGGTGGCCACCAAAGGGCCGAAGGCGATGAAACAAACCATCCTACCGCCAGTGGCCCAAGCAAAAGAGGCCTAAGTGAACCAAGCCCTGCCGGCCTCAGGAAAGCGCGGGTCCCCAGCCTCATCTGACCAGGGTCCCCCAGCCTCATCTGACCAGGGTCCCCCAGCCTCATCTGACCAGGGTCCCCCAGCCTCATCTGACCAGGGTCCCCCAGCCTCATCTGACCAGGGTCCCCCAGCCTCATCTGACCAGGGTCCCCCAGCCTCATCTGACCAGGGTCCCCCAGCCTCATCTGACCAGGGTCCCCCAGCCTCATCTGACCAGGGTCCCCCAGCCTCATCTGACCAGGGTCCCCCAGCCTCATCTGACCAGGGTCCCCCAGCCTCATCTGACCAGGGTCCCCCAGCCTCATCTGACTGAGTAACTACTGCCCCGAAAACGATTTGCCTCTCACTGGAGCATGCGGCAGACAGCTGGGGCCCCGCAGTCCCCGCTGCCTGCTGCAGCTGCAGCCCCAAGACCCATTTCGGGGCCATTTGTCACTCACTAGTACGTGCGGCGGACAGCCGGGGCCCTGCAGCCTCCACTGCCTGTTGCAGCTGCTGGTCAAGGTGGTCCAGCAGCTTGGCGGCGGCCTTGCTGCCGCACTCGGGCAGCATCTGCAGAGAGCTCAGCATGCCCTCAGTCTCAGCGGACCCAATGCCTGGGCAGAACAGGGGAGAGTGGGTGAGGGGAGAGTGGGTGAGGGGAGAGTGGGTTTGGACATGCACCTGTATTCGCCATACCGAAAGCGAGTCGTTTTCAGGTGACTGGTATCGTAATGAAGGAGGCAGGGGCGCATGCGGACTCTGAAACAGGGTGGACGGTCAGGCATGCTAGCTCCTTTTCCTCCTCATCGCCTGGTTGCACACCTAGAGGTACGGCCGAACGGGTGGCTTCATTAATCCTCACCTCGGGGCGAATTATTTATTTGTCATCCTCCCATTGCTAGGATGGTGCCTCAACTTTAGGGAAGGTGAGGCACCATCAAGCATGCAGCCACTGCCAGGGTTGGAGGGTTTAGGGTGCCTCAGCTTAACTTCAGCTCAGCCAAAAACTTCAGCTCAGCTATGTCTCGTTGTTGGAACTAGGAGAACGGCGAACAAAATCTAGTGGCCTGTACCCCATATAAACCCAAAACCCTAATCGTCAGCCATACTTCAGCCCAGCAATACCACAGCTCATCTGTCAGCTCAGCTAAACATCAGCTCCTTTAAACTTCAGCTGCTTTGCGGCCCAAGGCCATGGGGGCCTGGTGCATCCAGCCGTGCCGCCTGGCCCACTGGCCACAGCACAGGCGAGGTTTGGTCCCGGCCAGCCCAGCGGTAGCTGCCCAGCAGCCTGCCGAAAGTGGTGTGGCGCACACTAGAAAATGTACGGATCGCCAGGGTGAGCGTGTTTGAGTTGGGAAAAGGACCCTCCCCCCCGCCGAGTCTTTCTCTGAGAACTGGTCCCAACGTCCCAATGCATCAATGTGGCACTGACACTCTGCTTGCGCTAGGCAGGGGTCCCAGCGCCTGTGAGGTCACAGGTGGTACGGAGTGGACATGCTGCAAAGTGTGACTGCACACGATCACGGCACATCTGTAAAACATCACCGATAACAGACATGTTCAAAGCATGCCCGGGCCTCTAGTCATCTACATGGATCTTGCATGCATGCATGCACGCAAGTACTCTGCATGCGATGCATATACCGGCTCAATCACTCACACACAAACCACTCCAACACTTTGCGTGCACGCTGATCGGTGTCTTGCCATCAGTCCACCTGGTTATGACCCCACCTGCCACCCCCCTATTTCTGCCGAAAACCCGTACCTGCCGTCCACCTCCTCTAACGTCCACCTGCTTCTTGTTTTATTGTTCACATGAAAACTAGACAACCTCTCACTGTGGTTGCGTCCCGCTGATGAGGTATCAGAGGAGCGGGCAGCCGTCACACAAACTTATCTGGTATTAAATCTTTAAACCGCACAGCCCCTGGTTGTCTGCCCACGTCCCATAGGACCACTACTTCATAAGTCCACCTCTCACCGCGAGCGCCTCCCGCTGATGAAGCATCAGAGGAGCCGGCAGACGAGACCAGCCATGCGTTCATGCCCCTGGCCCGTGCCTCCTCCCCCACCACACTCTGCATGAGACACACATACATTCGCTTCTGTATCAAATTCAATTAAATAGTGAACAACGGACAAAAGGTATGCCTAGGGATAAATTCAAGGATCATTTGGGATAAATTAAGGGACCATTGAGTGAGAGAGAGGAGCCAGGTCTGACCGCTGAGTTTGGTTCCCCATGCATCCTACCCAGTTTGTTTTTTGTTTTATTGGTTACCGGACGACCTTTCATGGGCCGTGCTGCGGCCACCCCTGGGCCGATTGACACCAAACCTGGATCGGCCTCCGGCCGGTGGCCTTGGCAGCAGGGCTGGCCGAGACAGGGGCTGGTGGTCGTAGGCCACAGTGTAGCTGAAATGTAGCTGAAAGTGACGCAGTAACAACTTCCATAAACACTGATCCTACGGCGGTTGGTGGCGGGGCACGACCTGTTTTGGCGAGGCGAATAATCGACGCAGCCAGCGAGGAGGCACAGGGCGATGGTCCCTTTATTCGTGGGAGCTTCAGCTACCATTCAGCTACATCACAGCCTACCCCGCCGGGGTCGCCTGGGGCAGCAGCGAGCCTGCTATTTGGGCCACCAGCATGTCTGATCCACAGTCAGCCCAGCAAACTGGCCCAGCAGCCCAGCAGCTCAGCAGTCCAGCCCAGCCCAGCCCAGCCAGCAGCCCAGCCCAGCCCAGCAGCCCAGCCCAGCCCAGCAGCCCAGCCCAGGCCAGCAGGCCAACCAGCCCAGCCCAGCAGCCCAGTCCAGCCCAGCCCAGCAGCCCAGCAGCCCAGGCCAGCCCAGCCCAGCAGCCCAGCCCAGCAGGCAAACCAGGCCCAGACCAGCCCAGCAGCCCAGCCCAGCCCAGCAGCCCAACCAGCCCAGCCCAGCAGGCCAGCCAGGCCCAGCAGGTCAGCCCAGCAGCCCCCACCTGCAGCCAGTTGCATAGCAGCCTGGCACATGCCGCCAGCTCCTGCTGCTTAGCCACGGCCTCAGCAGCTGACTCTAGGGCCTGTAATGAAGGGCAAGGCAGGTGATCAGGGAGAAGGCTCTGCAAGCCATCGCAGGAGAGGAACAGTAGGCCTATAGCTGATGCTAGGGCTTGCGATGGAAAGTAGCGCAAGGCAGGGCATGGCATCATAGGAGAGGCCAGGCTTGCCATCGCAGGGGTGAGGAGCAGCAGGCAAATAGGCTGCTGGAACTGATCCTGGGGCCTGCGATAGAAAGAGCGCAAGGCAGGGCAAGAGATCATAGGGGAGACCAGGCTTGCCATTGTAGGGGAGAGGAACATCAGGCCAATAGGGTGTTACTGCTAGGTCGCCTTGGGACATGCATCAAATGTAGAGCATCCTTGCGGCAGCTTCACCACAGCTTCACCACAGCTTCGCCATGGCTTCATGGCAGCTTCGTTGCAGCTCGACACTGTTCCCCCCCTCAGCAGCTGCGCCCTCCTGGCGAATTGGACCCGCTCCCGGCAAGGCCAGTGTGGCATCTCATTCACTATTTGTTTGAGAGGGATTAAGCTACAATGCAGCTGGAGCATTACTGACGTAGCTCTTTCAAATTCAAATGACATGACATCTTTTTCATCGCGGCCTACTGTCACAGGGGCCCAGTTTGAAGCCCGACCCTTAAGACTTAAACCTCCTTGACCAGATGGTGCGCATCCAGGATTCGTGGGCCAGCCAGCAGATGGAACTCCAGTATGGAATGAATATTTCAAAATCAGCCCTAAACGGATTGGGGTTTATACAAAACCCACCCCCCTCACCAACAGGTGCGCGTCCAGGACTCGTGGGCTTGCCAGCAGGTGGACCTCGAGTAGGGACAGGAATCTGCCCCCCGAGCAAGACTGCTGAGTCAGCTGCCTTAGCTGATGCTGAAGTCTGCGGGTCAGATGTGTGAAATGTGTGAGTAACGAGCAGAGGTGTGATTGTGTGAAACCAGTGAGAAAGGGGCAGAGGTGTGAAACGTGTGCAAATGAGAGGCAACTTGGCAGCTGTGACGAGCAGGGCCCTGTGGATTGTGTACCAGCCAAACAAGCCAGGCCACAGCTGATAACACATCTGGATTCAATCAGGAAGGGGGGGGGGGGGGCAAACGTGGGTTGTGAACACACAGATGTCATCACCCTCTAAGAAGAGTGCAATGGCACAAGGCTCTCTCCGTCTTCCTAACCTCCTCCGCCCTAGCCTGGCCTAAGAGAGTGCTTGGCCTGGCCTAAGAGTCACTCCTCCTCCGCCCTGGCCAGGCCTAGGAGTCACTGATGCTTATAGTGCGCACCGGACCAACTTTGGGAGGCTGCTGGTCAGCAGACACTACCGGTCCGAGATAAATACGGCATATGGTTCGCAATGGCGCATGGCTTCCTCCGTCCTCCTTAAATCCTCCGTCCTGGCCTGGATTAAGGGTCACTGCTTCTCCGCCCTGGCCTGGCCTAAGAGAGTGCTTGGCCTGGCCTAAGAGTCACTCCTCCTCCGCCCTGGCCAGGCCTAGGAGTCACTGATGCTTATAGTGCGCACCGGACCAACTTTGGGAGGCTGCTGGTCAGCAGACACTACCGGTCCGAGATAAATACGGCATATGGTTCGCAATGGCGCATGGCTTCCTCCGTCCTCCTTAAATCCTCCGTCCTGGCCTGGATTAAGGGTCACTGCTTCTCCGCCCTGGCCTGGCCTAAGAGAGTGCTTGGCCTGGCCTAAGATTCACTCCTCCTCTGCCCTGGCCTGGCTTAAGAGTCACTGCCGCTTATAGTGCGCACCCGACCAACTTTGGTAGGCTGCTGGTCAGCAGACACTACCGGCCCGAGATAAATAAGGCATATGGTTCGAGCAGCAGGGCTTGCTGCACCAGGCTGCACCGGCCATACGCTGTGACAGTGCAATGTAGCTGAATTGTAGCTGAGTCACCTTAGATCTGCAGAGGTACAGAAGTGTCTTACGACGTCCCGGTCCTATAAACTTGCCGTCATAAGCACAGCACAGCCAAAAAATTGAAATGGCGTGAACTAGCAGCCAGCTATAAAGCCACCCAATTGATAAAGACAGTGCAGGCCCTGGTGCCCCCAAAAATATATTGATTCAGGCGTATGAAACACAGCAAAAGTCACAAATGGCTGACATGCTTCAGCAAAGTCACTCCCCCAACTACCCCCCAACAATAAAAGTTACAAACCAGATTAGCGGTATATATATATATATATATATATATATATATATATATATATATATATATATATATATATATATATATATATATATATATATATATATAGTTATGAGAAATTACTCAGACTTCTCAAGTCCACCCACTTGATGCGGCCGTCCCCGAGGGACTGCAGGGCTGACAGCTGCGACCGCGCCTTGCCCAACATCATCACTGCCTGATTCGCAGCCGCCTCCACACCTGCCCACACCTGGCACACACACAGTGACCAGTGTTCAGAGGTCGCGGTACACAAGCGCGAGGGGCCACACTTTTTGGTGCCTGGCTATGCACAGGTGGGGCGGCCAGCAACACAGTTCATCAAGTCCAAGCAAGCCTAAGGGTTTAGGGTTTAGGGTTTAGAGCCTCAACCCCCTAATGGGGCATTGGCCTATTGGGTGGACACCACAGTGTCAGGGCCCAGGGGGATTTTCCTACTCAAGTTTGGCCGGTGCGCTGTTCAGGGTCCCCGCCCAAGATCCAGGCTTAATTAATAAACACCGTGGGCATGTTTGCGCGTCCCTGCCAAAGCAACATAAAAGCCCGCGCTTGCCTTGGCCCCTCCCAGCAGATGCTGTTGTGCACATTAGGCTGAAGGTCGCGCCTGGACGAGGGGAAGTCTGTGGAGGAATCTTGCATGCCTTGTATTGACAATCGCATTCGTGTTCCTATCTTGCAGCACCAAGGCGTCACAATCATTCACATCTCGGCGATCACTCACGCCCTATCCCCATCCTCATCCCCATCCTGAACCTCACCCCAACCCTATCCCTTTCCCTTTTCCTACCCACCCTCACCTCATCCCCAACCCTGTCCCTGAACCTGAACCTCATCCCCAACCCTGTCCCTGTCCCTGAACCTCATCCCCAACCCTATCCCTGTCCCTGAACCTCATCCCCAACCCTATCCCTGAACCTGAACCTCATCCCCAACCCTATCCCTGTCCCTGAACCTCATCCCCAACCCTATCCCTGTCCCTGAACCTCATCCCCAACCCTGTCCCTGAACCTGAACCTCATCCCCAACCCTGTCCCTGAACCTCATCCCCACCCCTATCCCTATCCCTGAACCTCATCCCCAACCCTATCCCTATCCCTGAACCTCATCCCCAACCCTGTCCCTGTCCCTGAACCTCATCCCCAACCCTATCCCTTTCCCTGAACCTCATCCCCAACCCTATCCCTTTCCCTGAACCTCATCCCCAACCCTGTCCCTTTCCCTGAACCTCATCCCCAGCCCTATCCCTTTCCCTGAACCTCATCCCCAACCCTGTCCCTTTCCCTGAACCTCATCCCCAACCCTGTCCCTTTCCCTGAACCTCATCCCCAACCCTGTCCCTTTCCCTGAACCTCATCCCCAACCCTGTCCCTGTCCCTGAACCTCATCCCCAACCCTATCCCTTTCCCTGAACCTCATCCCCAACCCTATCCCTGTCCCTGAACCTCATCCCCAACCCTATCCCTGTCCCTGAACCTCATCCCCAACCCTGTCCCTTTCCCTGAACCTCATCCCCAACCCTATCCCTTTCCCTGAACCTCATCCCCAACCCTATCCCTGTCCCTGAACCTCATCCCCAACCCTACCCCTGTCCCTTTTCCTACCCACCCTCACCTCATCACTTGTTGCTTGAGCCCCCTCCCGCCCCTAATGCTCACCGCCCCCTCTGTGCCCCCTCCCCGGTTCCCGGCAGCTCGCTCCTCGTAGCCCCTCAGCATCGCCGAGACCTTGTCCACATGTGCCTTGCTGCGCATCACCGCATCATGGTAGCTGAGCTGAGCAGCCTCCGTGTTGCAAGAGTCCTGAGAGAGGGCAACGGGCGAGGGGCTGCGGTGGGGAAGCTGCTGCACTGCATGAGGCAGGCCGTGGGCAAAAGGTTTCAGGGGAGATCGAGCCTGGCTGTGGCTCAACATGGATTCAACACCAAGTGTAGGGTGCAGGGTCTTAGAACACAGGCGAGGGGTGAGGGATACAGCATTTAGGGGCAAACATCGATGCGAAGGGGGTATGGCTGGGGTTGCTAGGCATCGCATTCCCTCAAGACGCGCGCTACAGAACCACAACTCGTCCTTGAGCTGCAGCCTCCTCACCTCATACGCACCATACTCTTATTTTACTTCAACCCTCGTGTATGCTAATCAATCCGAGCCCTGCACCTCATACGCACCGCAGGCCTTCCAGTCATCTCCTTGATCAGCAGGTCACACAAATCCAGAAATCATTTTTTGTTTTGCTTTTTCATGAGATTATATGCCTTTCAGGGCAGGGGCAGGGCACTAAGCGGTACCTCCCATTTGTTTTGGGGGTATGAGATGCGCAAATCACGTATGGTACCTCCCGGGTACTTAGTTCCACACACGGCGCAGGAGCTCAGTGCACCACGGTTTCATATTCGGGGCAGCTTCAGTTAAATTATGGCCTGCAGCCATTGGGGCATAGTCCATCAAGCCCTGGTGCTAGGGCCACCGGTAAAGGGGACGGTAAAAGGGCCGGTAAAAGGGACGGTAGAAGGGACGGTAAAAGGGACGGTAAAAGGGGTCGGTAAAAGGGGTCGGTAAAAGGGGACGGTAAAAGGGGACGGTAAAAGGGGACGGTAAAAGGGACGGTAAAAAGGGACGGTAAAGGGGACGGTAAAAAGGGACGGTAAAAGGGGACGGTAAAAGGTGACGGTAAAAGGGGACGGTAAAAAGGGACGGTAAAAGGGGACAGTAAAAGGGACGGTAAAAGGGACGGTAAAAGGGATGGTAAAAAGGGACGGTAAAAGGGGACGGTAAAAGGTGACGGTAAAAGGGGACGGTAAAAGGGGACGGTAAAAGGGGACAGTAAAAGGGGACGGTAAAAGGGACGGTATAAGGGGACGGTAAAAGGGACGGTAAAAGGGGACGGTAAAAGGGGACAGTAAAAGGGACGGTAAAAGGGACGATAAAAGGGGACAGTAAAAGGGGACGGTAAAAGGGGACGGTAAAAGGGACGGTAAAAGGGGACGGTAAAAGGGGATGGTAAAAGGGGACGGTAAAAGGGACGGTAAAAGGGGACGGTAAAAGGGACGGTAAAAGGGGACGGTAAAAGGGGACGGTAAAAGGGGACGGTAAAAGGGACGGTAAAAGGGGACAGTAAAAGGGACGATAAAAGGGGACAGTAAAAGGGGACGGTAAAAGGGGACGGTAAAAGGGACGGTAAAAGGGGACGGTAAAAGGGGACGGTAAAAGGGACAGTAAAAGGGACGGTAAAAGGGACGATAAAAGGGACGGTAAAAGGTGACGGTAAAAGGGGACGGTAAAAGGGGACGGCAAAAGGGGACAGTAAAAGGGACGGTAAAAGGGGACGGTAAAAGGGGACGGTAAAAGGGGACGGTAAAAGGGACGGTAAAAGGGACGGTAAAAGGGACGGTAACAGGGATGGTAAAAGGGACGGTAACGGGGGACGGTAAAAGTCTGTCCCCCGTTGGCCCAGTGGTGCTCGAGCCACTGGCCGTAGGGCCGGTCAGGCTTTGTCCCTCACTTGGCCCAGTGGTGCTAGGGCTACTGGACGCAGGGCTGGTCAGGCTTTGTCCCCCACTTGGCCCAGTGGGGCTTGTGCCACTGGCCGTAGGGCCGGTCAGGCTTTGCCCCCCGTTGGCCCAGTGGTGCTAGGGCCACTAGACGCAGGGCCGGTCAGGCTTTGCCCCCCGTTGGCCCAATGGTGCTAGGGCCACTGGACGCACGGCCGGTCAGGCTTTGCCCCCCGTTGGCCCAATGGTGCTAGGGCCACTGGCCGTTGGGCCGGTCAGGCTTTGCCCCCCGTTGGCCCAATGGTGCTAGGGCCACTGGACGCACGGCCGGTCAGGCTTTGCCCCCCGTTGGCCCAGTGGTGCTAGGGCCACTGGACGTAGGGCCGGTCAGACTTTGCCCCCCGTTGGCCCAATGGTGCTAGGGCCACTGGACGCACGGCCGGTCAGGCTTTGCCCCCCGTTGGCCCAATGGTGCTAGGGCCACTGGACGCACGGCCGGTCAGGCTTTGCCCCCCGTTGGCCCAATGGTGCTAGGGCCATTGGCCGTAGGGCCGGTCAGGCTTTGCCCCCCGTTGGCCCAGTGGTGCTAGGGCCACTGGACGCACGGCCGGTCAGGCTTTGCCCCCCGTTGGCCCAGTGGTGCTAGGGCCACTGGACGTAGGGCCGGTCAGGCTCTTCCCCCCCGTTGGCCCAGTGGTGCTAGGGCCACTGGACACAGGGCCGGTCAGGCTTTGCACCCCGTTGGCCCAATGGTGCTAGGGCCACTGGACGCACGGCCGGTCAGGCTTTGCCCCCTGTTGGCCCAGTGGTGCTAGGGCCACTGGACGCAGGGCCGGTCAGGCTTTGCCCCCCCTTGGCCCAGTGGTGCTAGGGCCACTGGACGCAGGGCCGGTCAGGCTTTTCCCCCCCGTTGGCCCAGTGGTGCTAGGGCCACTGGCCGTAGGGCCGGTCAAGCTTTGCCCCCCGTTGGCCCAGTGGTGCTAGGGTCACTGGACGTAGGGCCGGTCAGGCTTTGCCCCCCGTTGGCCCAGTGGTGCTAGGGCCACTGGACGCAGGGCCGGTCAGGCTTTGCCCCCCGTTGGCCTAGTGGTGCTAGGGCCACTGGACGTAGGGCCGGTCAGGCTTTTCCCCCCCGTTGGCCCAGTGGTGCTAGGGCCACTGGACGCAGGGCCGGTCAGGCTTTTCCCCCCCGTTGGCCCAGTGGTGCTAGGGCCACTGGCCGTAGGGCCGGTCAAGCTTTGCCCCCCGTTGGCCCAGTGGTGCTAGGGCCACTGGACGCAGGGCCGGTCAGGTTTTGCCCCCCGTTGGCCCAGTGGTGCTGGGGCCACTGGACGCAGGGCCGGTCAGGCTTTGCCCCCCGTTGGCCCAGTGGTGCTAGGGCCACTGGCCGTAGGGCCGGTCAGGCTTTGCCCCCCGTTGGCCCAGTGGTGCTAGGGCCACTGGCCGTAGGGCCGGTCAGGCTTTGCCCCCCGTTGGCCCAGTGGTGCTAGGGCCACTGGACGCAGGGCCGGTCAGGCTTTGCCCCCCGTTGGCCCAGTGGTGCTAGAGCCACTGGACGTAGGGCTGGTCAGGCTTTGACCCCCGTTGGCCCAGTGGGGCTTGTGCCGCTGGCCGTAGGGCCGGTCAGGTTTTCCCCCCCGTTGGCCCAGTGGTGCTAGGGCCACTGGACGCAGGGCCGGTCAGGCTTTGCCCCCCGTTGGCCCAGTGGTGCTAGGGCCACTGGCCGTAGGGCTGGTCAGGCTTTGTCCTCCACTTGGCCCAGTGGGGTTTGTGCCACTGGCCGTAGGGCCGGTCAGACTTTGCCCCCCGTTGGCCCAGTGGGGCTTGTGCCACTGGCCGTAGGGCCGGTCAGGCTTTGCCCCCCGTTGGCCCAGTGGTGCTAGGGACACTGGACGCAGGGCCGGTCAGGCTTTGCCCCCCGTTGGCCCAGTGGTGCTAGGGCAACTGGACGTAGGGCTGGTCAGGCTTTGTCCCCCACTTGGCCAAGTGGGGCTTGTGCCACTGGCCGTAGGGCCGGTCAGGCTTTGCCCCCCGTTGGCCCAGTGGTGCTAGGGCCACTAGACGCAGGGCCGGTCAGGCTTTGCCCCCCGTTGGCCCAGTGGTGCTAGGGCCACTGGACGCAGGGCCGGTCAGGCTTTGCCCCCCGTTGGCTCAGTGGTGTGCTTAACCCAATACTCGGTGCGTTCTCACCTCTGGCATGGGCGGCAGTAGCATCCGCAGCGACAGACCTGGGTGCAGCCGTAGCACCGCTCTCTCAAAAAGCTTGCAGTGGCAGGTCAACCATGCTAGCGCCAGCAGCAGCGCCCGGCTGCTGAACAGGCGGCAGCGGCCAGAGGCGTCGCCGTCGCCGGCAGCGTCAGCGTCAGCCCAGGCGGAGGTCTCGGCGTGTAGCATGGCCGTGGTTGAGGCACCTAGGTCGGCCACCAGGCCGGGAGGGCAACCCCATAGCTCCAGGTAGTGGCACACCATTACTGAGCCTGAGGCAGAGAGGGGACAGGGAGGGGACAAGGAGGTGACAGGGAGGGGACAGGGAGGTGACAGGGAAGTGACAGGGAGGTGACAGGGAGGTGACAGGGAGGTGACAGGGAAGTGACAGGGTGGTGACAGGGAAGTGACAGGGAGGTGACAGGGAGGTGACAGGGAAGTGACAGGGAGGTGACAGGGAGGTGACAGGGAGGTGACAGGGAGGTGACAGGGAGGTGACAGGGAGGTGACAGGGAGGTGACAGGGAGGGGACAGGGAGGTGACAGGGAGGTGACAGGGAGGGGACAGGGAAGTGACAGGGAGGTGACAGGGAGGTGACAGGGAGGTGACAGGGAGGTGACAGGGAGGTGACAGGGAGGTGACAGGGAAGTGACAGGGAGGTGACAGGGAAGTGACAGGGAGGTGACAGGGAAGTGACAGGGAAGTGACAGGGAGGTGACAGGGAAGTGACAGGGAGGTGACAGGGAAGTGACAGGGAGGTGACAGGGAGGTGACAGGGAGGTGACAGGGAGGTGGCAGGGAGGTGACAGGGAGGTGACAGGGAAGTGACAGGGAGGTGACAAGGAGGTGACAGGGAGGTGGCAGGAAGGTGACAGGGAGGTGACGGGGAGGTGACAGGGAAGTGACAGGGAGGTGACAGGGAGGTGACAGGGAGGTGACAGGGAGGTGACAGGGAGGTGACAGGGAGGTGACAGGGAGGTGACAGGGAGGTGACAGGGAAGTGACGGGGAGGTGACAGGGAGGTGACAGGGAAGTGACAGGGAGGTGACAGGGAGGTGACAGGGAGGTGACAGGGAGGTGACAGGGAGGTGACAGGGAGGTGACAGGGAGGGGGGCGCTTGGATGTTTAATGGAGAGGCAGGGGGCAAGGAGTGCATGGGGTGGCCTGAGATCGCATGGAGCGCATGAGGAGCGCAGTGCAGGAGGTGAACATCGGGTTTATGGGGTGAACATGGGTAAACGTGGTGTAAATAGAGGACATGGAAGTCTTGAGGTGCATGGTGGACATGGATGGCATCTGCCAGGGTATGGGGTAACCAGTGCACATGGGGCTCACGGGGGGCTTGCATGGTATATGCAGGGCTTACACACCCTCTGCAGTCACCGAGCCAGAGATGCCTTCCTGTTGAAGCTGATCCCAGAGCTGATGTATAGGATGGGAGAGGGAGGCTGCCTCGTCATCACCCAGCCCCCACACGTTCAAGATAACGAGGTCGTGGAGGGCTCGGAACAGGTCGTTCGCCTGCAAGCATTTGCAGGCGGCAGCGGAGAGCGTTGGGCTAAACCAGAGTACCCGCGTAAGGGGTGTCACCACACACAAAATTTGAATTTACTGTTTACCACTGGTCCGCTGAACTTGGCCTGACGCAGTGCCTCCGGCTCTACGCGGAGGCCGTATCGGAGGAGCAGGGCGCTCCATCCGCTCAGCGCAGTTTTAGCAGCTCCTCCCTGTGTGGGAAGCATTTGATTGCAACGAAGGGGAGCTCAATCATGTTGCTGGAGTGTACTGTGTTGAGGGCCGGTGCCCACGTGTCAAGCCATCTGTCCTGCCAAATTCGTACTTGTTTGTCCTCACATGTATGGCAACAGCCAACGTTATGCTATGTCCCTAGTTTAACTCTAGGGACATAGCATAAGAGGAGGTCCTTCGACTGGACCTCTTCTTGGTTGAAGGCCTAACCATTGCCGATCTCCACAGCTATCCTCCCGTCCGGTTTACCAACCCTGCCTTCCTTCTTGACCTCCAGCACCGTTGTACCCCCTAGTTGTACTATCCACATTCCTGAGCTTGGTTTTAATTCCAATCATCAATTCTGCCTTTCCCACAAATCCACACAACGTGCGGAATTGGTACATTTCCTACTCGCCGTTGGATGGACCTTCTCTACCCCTACCATGGCACCTCTTCCTACAACTCCTCCACAACCTCTTATACCGTCCCCTCCTGCTGACCCCTCTTCCCGCATCCCTTTGTTTATTTAGTCAACATTGGCTGTCCTGGCATTTTCTATAAAGACATACACAATGCTTTTATGTTCTTGGCATTCCACCCCTCCATGTCCCTCCTCTTCTTAAACAACTAACCAGTCTGCATTTTCTCCCACCATTGTCCCCATTCCAGGTTATAAAGATTGGGCATCTCGGCAACCCTATCTTTCCAAAATCCAAGACGTATCGGCTTCTCTTTCCTTAACTGATATCCTACTATCAAGATAAGCGAACAATGCCTCCTCAGTCCTTTGTTCGCACATCATGGATGTACCAGAATGTCTGAGTCTTAGGAGGGTTACAGAAGCAATTCACCGGGAGAGTGACTCTTTAGCCTCTTCTTTGAATTGAATGCTTTAAGCAGCAGCAACACATTTATTGCCATAAACTCAGGCAGCTTCTTAACAAAAGCGCATAATTACCAGCCTTGCATTGGTTACAAGAATCAGTCGCTGACTGGATCTCCAAAGAGTTACCTACACACCACGCACAACAACCGACTTGGATCCACACCCTTATGACCACCCAGGATGCTTCAAAATCTGTACAGCTGCTGGAACGCTATTGATCAGGGGTGGGCCTAATATTTACTGCTGGCTACGAGACAGGCTGGAGTCGAACTGCGACCAAAAAAATACCCCAGAAAACTAAACCAACTTCAACTGGGGAATTGATGCCATAAGAGCATCTTCTGGAAATACAGTCAGGGGCAGATCTGACAAGAAGCTGGCACGGGTTTTATTTGAATGTTCAGTGCATTTCGCCCAGTGAAGGTCTCAGACACAATGACACAAAAATAATCTCAGGATCTCAAATCTCAGGAGCGTACCTCCGTCCCCTTTCCCCGCCAGCCCATTCTCCAGGACCATACAAAACCTGTTGAATATAGAACAAGGCTTGCAGGTTGCCAGGAAGGTGCGCAGGGTTCAGCAGAGGCAGAGAAGCATCACCCCAGGCAAACATAATCAGGCACTCACATCCAACCTTGCCCAACAGGAGTAAAGTGGGAACCAGCTTGAACCATTGTGCAGTAAATGAAGAAAAACAAACAGCTCCCAAACAAACAGACAAAACTTTTTTTTGCTTTGGTGGACTGAACGTCCTTTCTGTTAAGAATCATCAAAGCCCCGCCCCTCACCGTGCCCCCGGAGAGAACCGGCAAGACTATTTACACCCAACAAACACGACGACTGCCCTAACACGAAAGACAGAAAATAGGTTTAGCTGTCCGAACGCGTAACATCACCCAGATCAAGCACTCCCAAGAGTGACACCTGATCCCTCCAAGTAAAAGACACTCTCCCCCTGCCAATCACCGCACTGTCCATCGTGTTCCTCCCTCAATTCATACCAGGGTCTCATTCCGTGCCCACTCTGCGCCCAGCCAAGCAGCAGCCGCCCAGCAACGACACAGCAGCTTGGCCTTGTCCCCACCTCCACCCTAGGCGACTGCTCTCTCTGTCAGCGACAGCTAAGGGCTGGCCAGTGCCGCCAAAAAGCTCAAGGGAGGAAGCATCGGCAGGCCATGGCTACCCGTGGGAAGGGTCTCCTGCTTCGCAATTGAAACAAAGCGGTGAGTGAATGGGATTGTTCAAAGACACATCAAAAGATGTGTCACATAAGGTGCGGGTATGATCCATGACTGTGGCCTCTCGCAATGGGATGCTCTGCCTCTCATGCACAAGCAAACACACAGGAAAAAGTATTAGAATATCAAAGGACGACAGGGAAAATACCAACGTGTTACAGATATATAGATATGTCAGAGTTCCCTGGAGCCAACGCGGCCCGGCCATATACCCTATAGGCAAGCTACACGCACCGGCTGGCAGATGCTATGCGCCTGGGCAGAGGCAGCATTGCATCCTAGCCGGGCAGCTGAGTGCACACCCACCTTTACAGGGTGGAACATGGTGCCCATCTTCGAAGAGCCCAGCGCCGCCCCCGCTGCCAGGGCCAGTGTATTGCTCAGGATACACGGGTCGCGACGAGCGCCTGGGGGCATCTGCAGGAATGGGAGCAGCGACAGGGCAGCCTGCGGGGCCAGGGTGGGGAGGGAGGAGAGGGACATTCAGGGGCAGGGCTCAGGTGGGCCCAAAGGAAACAGCGACAGGGCAGCCTGTATTGCCAGGGTGAGGACTGAGGAGATAGGGGGCATTCAGGGGCAGGGCTCAGGTGGGCCCAGTGGAAACAGCGACAGGGCAGCCTGTATTGCCAGGGTGAGAACTGAGGAGATAGGGGACATCAAGGAGCAGGGCTCAGGTGGGCCCAGTGGAAACAGCGACAGGGCAGCCTGTATTGCCAGGGTGAGGACTGAGGAGATAGGGGACATTCAGGGGCAGGGCTCAGGTGGGCCCAGTGGAAACAGCGACAGGGCAGCCTGTATTGCCAGGGTGAGGACTGAGGAGATAGGGGATATCAAGGAGCAGGGCTCAGCTAATACATACCAGTATACCAAGAATGAGCATCTCAGCAAACCACCAGTGCAGGGGTCAAAACCGAGTGAGAGACAGGTGATGCGAGCCAGCCCCAGTTACTGGCAAGTGGGTGGAAGCAGGTGGTGCAGCACATGTTTGTTTACTACTGACATGGTTGTTTACCATTTCATAAACATTACATGTTTGTTTACCACTGGCGTATAAATCAGGTCCAAGCAACCAGGCCACAGCTGTTCCATACGACCAGTGTACGCACCGTTATACCAAACAAGCAGGGCACACTGCCGCCCCAGGGCCACCAGGTATATTGTGTCATCCAAAGCTAACCCCGGCAAGCCTGCACCACCCACCTGCTGCAGTGGGGGCAGCGGCCCTGCAGGCGCCTTGTCGCCCCCGTGGCCACTGCCGGGGCTATCCGACCCGCTGCTGCCCCGGCTTAGGCCGCCCGGCCCAGGGCAACGCGGCGATGACGACGAGGAACGCAGCGTGGCATACGCTGTTGCCGGTCTGAACCTTGGGCTGATGGGGGCGTCCATGTTGGTGGGCCGGTAGTCCTCATCTGCAGCGAAAAGGTGGCACAAAAAATACGGGGTAGGTCGATGGGCAGTACAAAGGGACGAGGTGCATCGGGAACATGGAAGAACAGACGAAAAACAGTCTTTCTTCTTTCGGCTCAAGGGCCACCAACAGCAGTTTGCCCCAGGGCCGTTGGAGGCCCGACAAACCTAGGCCGGCCTTAGCAGCATGGCTGGCCACACCTGGGGCCTCTGCCGTGAAGCCGGAATGTAGCTGGGTAACGAAAAAATAAAATTGACAAAAAGCAACAGTGCGGGGCGCCAGCAGGGAGAGTGCAACGCGGCAAGGTCTTTTGTAGAGCAACAAAGGCTAATAATCGGTTTGCTCCACCTGCCCTGTCATCCTCCATATTTCAGGTTTGTTCCTACACACCACTTCAGCCACGCGACACTATCACACTCACCACCTCAGCCCCGCAACACCATCACACTCACCGTCTGGCTGCACTACTGGGGTGAACAATCTGTTTCCTGAAGCCAACAGGGGCGGAGCGTGCAAGTGCCGGCCCTCATACGAGATGATGATCCGGGTGTGTGATACACCTGTAAAGCCACAAACGGAGCAGCAGAGCAAGTGCAAGTCCCTTCAGTAAAATACCGCAGATTTGATTTGCCTTCCCTCGGGTATGCAAATGTGAGTTCTTTTAATGCTGCCCTCAGGGCAAACTTTCGACCAAAACTCTTAATTTGTGACTGAAACCTGCAGATGAGAGGCAGCCATGGGCCATGGATGCCTCTCCAGCTCCGATCTAGATCTCAAGGCAGATTTCAGGTCTCACTCACCGCAGCGCTCCACGTGTTTACGAACAGGACAGCCTGGCGTCGTGCACTTGTAGTAGCTCCTGGGGTAAGGGTTGCCCTTGACCTGCTTCTGCCCGTACTTGCGCCACCTGCAGGGTCGGGCAGGCAGCGGCATTGCATTGCGGTCGTTGCTACCCAGCCTGAGCTGGGGAATGCTGTAGGAACACGTGAATGTAGGAGAAGCATACGCAGGAATGGGCGGTACAAGTAGATGCAGTGCAGGTAGGTGCGGTAGGAACACGAAATGTAGGAGAGGCATACGGGGCAATGGGCAGTACAAAAGGGGAGGTAGATGCGCAGACACAATAATCTTCCCATGAGGCCTCAGACCGCTGCCCACCCCCCTTCCGCATTTTGTATCCACTCACTTATAGCCGTCCTCGCTGGTGTCATCCTCGTCCACGACCACTGTGTGGCTGTCAGAGCCACCTTCATCGTAGTAAGAAAAACTGGGCTGGGCTTCGCGGGAAAAGTCCTGTGTCATGCACAGGAGTCCTTCAGCATTGTAGGGGTCAGGGCCACAAGACGGGGCATTGCAGGGTCGGGGCCACAAGACGGGGCATTGCAGGGTCGGGGCCACAAGACGGGGAATTGCAGGGGTCGGGGCCACAAGACGGGGAATGTGCAACAAGCACTAAAACATGAGCGGCAGGCCCAGGGCCTTAAGGAGAAACAGGTCCCAGCCCCAAGGGATTAACAATAGTGTGTCTTTTGTAGGGGTGTGGCAGCCATTGGCGACCAGTAGGGCGAGTAGAAAGTAAGTCAGCATTGGGTGTGTTTGCCAAGCTTGTTCGCGATTAAACCGTCTGGAGATCCCTCCTCTCCTGATGGGCTCTGATGGCGGCCATACCTGGTACGTGGGGCTCTCGGTGCGACGCCGCTTGGAGCTGCCACCGCCGCCAACTCCTGCAGCCTCGTTCAGCTGCCGCTCGGCTTCCTCAGCACAAGCTGCAGAAGGCCAGAGACAAAATCGATAACGCCACCACTCAGTGGAGCATACACATCACGCAGCCAATAGTGCACACTAACCTCGCAGCTAATGTGGCAGAGGTATCAGTAGAAATGCCCAGGGAACCAGAAGTGTGATCAACGAGTCACACTCAATACTATGTGTTATAAAGCAACAAACAGGGCCCAGGGAAACATAGGCTTAGAGAACGAGAAGTGTGACTCAAGCGAGTCATACATGTATTGCAAGACAACATACGGGGACAGCAGCTGGGGCCACCTCAACAGTACCCATACAGGAGCTCGCTAGTAAAATCATTTACGGCAGTAGCGAAGTCTGTGACTCCACACTACACCCCCTGGTCCCGGAATCTAGTCCTGGGGCCATGCCACCTCAATGCATATGCTGATTCCGGTACTGGCAGTTAGGTAGGCTGCTGAGGTGGCAGTAGAACTGAACGTAAGCACACCAATGTGTGGAGGTGTGTGGAACTAATACACCCCCCCCCCTACGGGACCAGCAAGTTTACAACGACGCTGTTACTGCCACAAAAGAGACCAACAATAACGCCGCACGTCCCCTGAAGGAACCAGGAAGGTTCACTGTGACGGCGCCCAGAGATAACCAAGGCGACAGTTTTGATTACAATGCCCCCAACAACATCGAGAGAATTCCAACAGAGAGCAAGAGTCATGAAACGCCGGTCAGAACGTCATTCGTAATTGAGCAGCGTTGTAGCCAGAATTCCCGATGTGTCACAATTCCCCAGAAATGACAGGGGTGCACAGACAAATGCGTCGATGCACAAGAGCTCTGCACTAAACCCAAGAAAAAAGACACAGCGGCACCTTGCCGAGGGCCTGTCACCAGGCTGAGGCGGCAGCTGTCAGCCCTCAGAGAACCCTAGCTATGTGCTACTTACAAAGCGGCAGCCATCAGGTGGGAGGAACTCCCTAGCAAAAGGGTAATTCTGAGAGCTCCCAATCTTAAGAGTAGTTCCCTAGGGCTTCTAAGGGCTCCCAATCTAAAGAGTAATTCTGAGTGGCAGCCGTCAGCTGTACGCGATCAAGGCGCACAGGACATCCTCTTCCTCCTGCCGCCCGATATACGGAGGGGGAAATACCATTAGACACCCCCCTCAAATCAACCAGCAAGAAGGCACCAGTGGTGAGAGCAGCTCGCCCAGAGCTCCCCATCAGTAGTTGCTACAGAGCACCTATCAGCCACTACCACTACTACTACTACTGCCGCCGCGGGTGGCCACAATGTCTGGCCTGCCGGCCCGATGCCACTGCACGCCCTCCCGCCCGTGCCTCATCGCGACCCACCGGCGAGCGCGTCCAGCCGCTTGCTGGGCGATTCAGCCAGCTGGTGGTTCATTTGTCGCACGGCAGCAGCTGCGCGGAATGCCGCTGACACATCCTGAGGAGCCGAGCGGAGGGGCAACAAAGGCTCGTATGCGTTGTCGTCGTCCATCTCATCCTCCTCATCCTCATACGCGTCATCTGTCGGAGGCAGGGACCACAGAGACCAGATCAGGTAAGTCTTACCGTAAATTGCAGTTACGGTAAGACTTTTCACTCTTACCATAACCGCGAAAGAGTGAAAAGTCGCCACGTTCGACAAGCCCAGGATGTTTTGCCAAGGGGGGGCAAGCAAGGCCCGAAGGTTCAGCCTGGCCTGGGTGGTGCATTTTGTGCTTAAGGGTCCTACCTGAAGAACCTAGCATTGCCAGTACCCCCCGGTAACGAGTGCCCTGACAGCCAAGCATTGCCAGTACTCCCCGGTAACAAGTGCCTTGACAGCCAAGCATCGCCAGTACCCCCCGGTAACAAGTGCCTTGACAGCCAAGCATCGCCAGTGCCCCCCAGTCACAAGTGCCTTGACAGCCAAGCATTGCCAGTGCCCCCCGGTAACAAGTGCCCTGACAGCCAAGCATCGCCAGTGCCCCCCAGTCACAAGTGCCTTGAGCACCCACCATCAGCGCTGATCTTCATTGCGTCAGGAAGCGCCCGCACCCCCCGGGCACTGGGCAGTCGTGAAAGCCCCATGAGGTGGGAGACGGAGGGCGGGAGGGCGTGGGGCTCAGCCTGCGAGCAGAGCCGGACGCACCGGGTCAAATATTAGCGCTGGAAGTTGCGTCATCCACAGAGGAGTCAGCAAGACATTCCGGTCAGCAATGAGGCTCATTGAGGCCCCCTGAATACACCGTCGATGGAGCTGCCCAGTAGCCTGTCCCTTCATCTCCTCAGCAAAAAAGCTCAAAGCTCAGCCCGTAAAAGTCAAAATTCATAGGCCAGGCAGGCCGAGAGTCATGCAGAAAGGCCGTGGTTTCGATCCCTTACCTGGCCTTCGTTCCTGGCCTTCGGCCTGAACCGCGAGACCTTGACGGAGGAAGGTGCAGGGTGTGTGTGATCACTCTGTGGAGGGAGGGGGAGGGGGGGGCGAAGAGGAACCAGATGTCAAGCGGGCCGTGGTATCCATCTAGGAGGGATTCCATTATAAAGACTTCAGTCCATCCTCCAAGGGCTGCCAGACCTGCCCGGCCAGGATATTTGTAAAAGCTGAGTCTTTGGCGCAGCCCCCGAGTGACATGTGTGCCCTGAAAGCTGTTGAGGTGTCCTAGGCTGGGTGTTCCGGCAGCAGTTGCAGAAGTCCCTTCCTCTGTTTACATTGATGGTGTCGACCTTCATGGCCCTGGCTACTGAATCAAGGCCAGTAGCTGACACAGTCCCATAGCTATTGCCCTCCATTGGTGACGGCGGTCATGCCTCAAGTAAACCAGCAGACGGGGGGGAATCACTGGGGCACCCTTCCCCCGAAGGGCCGAGACCTGCGCGGCTGATCTGACGCTGTACCTTATATTCGGTGGCCAGGATCTCTCCTTGGGAATTCCGCTCCACAATCTTCTTGGCGCAACATCCCGAGTGGCTGCATTTGTAGTAGGAGCGCGGGTTTGGACTGCCTTTGACAATCTTCTCACCATATCTGGTGGAGGGAGGCAGAGCCAGTTGTTCAGGAAGGGAAGTGAGCTAGCTAGGGAAGTCTTACAGGTGCCCGGAAGGCTTCCGCTGCAAAATCTGAACAGGCCTTAATGTGCTGTTGATCAGCGCCTGTGTCCAGCCTAGCCAAGCAAAGTTCCAAGAAAGTGTGGAGCGAGAAGAATGCCCGGCTTAGACTCGGGTTCTGACTTAGTTGGCAGTGTTCAATCAGGATTTATGATTCCAGGGGGAAGTCAGAGTAGGATCATAGCAGGCGGGCAGAGGCTTGACTGAGGGGAGTCATAAGGGGCCATATGAGGGGTCTGCGCTTGGATGCTGGACCTCATTGGAGTCATGGTCTGGCGCCTCGATTGTGTTAATGGGTGCGTATAGCGCTAGGCACTTGGGCTCCCTTTGAGGACAGGGATTGGTCAGAGGCCGGATAGTGCATGAAGACAAGGAGAAGCTCACTGGGCCAACAGGTAGGACCAGGCAACCTGTACACAGGTCATCACTCATTTCAGAGTGACATTCGTCCACGGAGGCAGCGTCAACAACTCACTTCCGCCATTGCCAGCCATCATGGTTAGCAGCCCTCGCTATGCCGTCTTGGGGCGCCGAGGACGGCTCGTACTCGTGCTTGAGCACCTGCAGCCCGACACGGAAGGAGGCAGGGATGACCGTGAGCGTCAATTTGACAGGTCTATTAACGGCTGGCAAGATTGAGCAGTCGCGTATAGGCGACAGAGTCAAAATTGAGTCTCTTGACATGTGTCTTGCACCAGGAACGCATGACATGCGCCAATGATGCATTTTTCGACCCGAAGGAGGGCTCATGAGGGAGACCGCGGTCAGAGAAGGTGACAACAATCATCTTACCACATCAATACCATCTTCTTGTGCTGGCGCTGAGGCTGACGCATTCCCGGCATGCATGTTCGACTCGTTTTGCCTGCTGGCAAGGCCCCTCCGGGTCGCCGAGCCGTGGAATAGAGGCGGGATCATATGCTGCAATCCTGTCGTTGGGCTAGGCTCGATCTGCAAGACAGCAGGGGCGCCGGGGATGGTAGCGCTGTGTAAGTGGCATCGGTCAAAGCAACTTCGGACTGACTGTCTGCCATGACCTCACCGTAATAAGGGGCAGGAAGACTGGTGATTCCCCTGTTGAGCTTGGGTTTGTAAAAGGAGCCGTGAGCCAGCCAGACTTGGGAGTCCTCGTAGTCTGTTGCGAGTAAGGAGGTCGCCCCTGCTCCAATCCAGGGCGTTCGGCCATGATATTGGTAATTAGAAGATGCAACGAATGGACATTTGTGTTGAAGCCTCGTGCCTCCGTACTCTTGGCCACTGACGCTGTGGGGGTGGCTTTGACTAAGTCTTTCAACGGGGGTTTTGAGGGTTTATATAAAGGAGAACGGGTTACGAAACCAAGGTAGCCCAATTCCTGAAAACATTTTGACGTTTCAGCATTGACATGATGTTAGAGAACATCCACCTCGTCGGATAAAAAAACTGATAAGTCGACGACCTCCTGGGACAAAGCCCTGCAGTGCTACAGGCTTGTGGTAGGAATACATTCGTCATGAATCAGATTTCCCTTTCAGTACCTGCTCAATGCCTTCCAGTGGTGCAAACATTCTACCTGATCTGACCTCAGCTCATCATATCCCAACCCTCCATGCTCCAAGCTGCTCAGATTTGGGACCACTGGCTGTGGATAGACACATCCATCTGTGCCCGCTGAAGGCCTGCAAGGCGCCCCTGCTCAGCATGGACTGCATGAACACCAAGCTGATGAAGGGGCTGGATTGAGACGAAAAGGATGATGTCATGCTGACAAGGAGCTTGGAGTGCCAGGATCCCCATGGCGTCCACGCTAAGTGCAAGCAGCTTCAGCAGCCTGTGCCAGAAAAAACTACGCGGACACCGATCCCTGCAAGCGAGCACAACTGCCTTGTGATGTCAAAGAGAGGTGGGAAGTGCAGAACTAAAAGTACAGAACACGATTTCTACTATCAGAAGAATTCAGGTGTGCCAAAGGATGGAATATGCAGATGCAACCTGCAGTGGCAACCTGCAGAGGCACCTGCAGAGGCAACCTGCTGAGAATCCCTGAACACGACGATGAGGGCGCTGACTCATCTGACGACAAGGATCGCCATGGTCCAGTAGAAAATACACCTTTACATGGTTTGTCCTAGAATAAGGGGTCAAGGGGAGGCAGTCCTTTCCAGACCACATATTGCATCAAGACGCCATTCTTACATGATAGGTAGGCCGACCCGTAAATCTCTTTCCTTGCCCACATGGAAACAGACATTATCATGCACCCAACGAATTAAAATGTACCTACCATACAGCCGGATAGGGTTTACGCCCATTTTTTTTTAGTACAGGTAATTTACCGCGCTGCAAAAGAACACATAACTCTGCGCCGCGATTTTATATTAATAACTATTTTTTTAGTCGCGCGGTTGCTATGGCAACATCAATCCAGGTCCGCGCAAGGCTTATAACAACTAGATACCATATTCCTGCTAGAGAGTGCTCATCTGAGTGACTAGTCGTGTTATGGTATACAAGACAATTTGATCAGGCGATTGCAAGGATCGATGAGTGAACGAATGTGGAACCTGCCAGTCGCGTGCTAGCGCGCGATTTTGTACCGGTAAATTAGTCTGCTCACTCGCAAGATATTTGTTTTGGCCCATGACTGACCGCGATTATTGAATTAATTTTCACGTGCAGCGCCCGCGCACCTCAAAAATAATTAATTTGCAGCGGAGTAAAACCGCGGTAAAAGCAATCATACGGTACCGTAGTCACGGACGTGTTTCGTTGTTTTCGAATTTCGTTGTTGCTTAACAAGTCGCTGTTTTGGCGATTTTTTTGATTCGCTACCCCTTAACGTGAAAAGTTCCAGTCCAAAACATTTTCACAGTCGATTTCGTTGCTCCCTGAAGAACGATCAAAACAACGAAATACGTCCGTGACTACGGTAAATTAAACAATATATACCAGTATAGTAATTAAAACGTCATTGAGAGGACCAGCGCCGCAACTCCACATTCCAGCACGGCATCATGGATTTATATGTCTGCTGCACTGTATCTAATATCTTCAATTCAGCTTTGAAACGTCTTGAGAAGCATATGAGTATCAGGAAGGCAACAATGGCCTCTCCGAAGATACACGTGAAGCATTTTACACTTTTTATCAGCTCTCGGGCTGGTTTTAGTATTTAGTATTTAGTATTTACCATTAATAGTATTTAGTATTTAGTATTTACTATTCATAGTATTTAGTATTTAGTATTTACCATTAATATATTGTTGTGTTACCATAAACAAAATTGCCCATTCCAATTCTCTTGGAC
The DNA here is from genome assembly GCA_037349105.1 of Limnomonas spitsbergensis. Lineage (NCBI taxonomy): Eukaryota > Viridiplantae > Chlorophyta > Chlorophyceae > Chlamydomonadales > Limnomonas > Limnomonas spitsbergensis. The sequence goes on along the minus strand of JAYJMM010000102.1, from coordinate 2,299,443 downwards.
CGCTTGCCGTGACTCAGTAATTCGTGAGTCCAGCGTTTTGAGGCGAGTGCTCCCAGACCCCCAGACCGTTGCACACGAGTACATTGTGGCTAATTGGAAGCTTTCACCTGAAGACTATGATGAGCTGAAGTGCATTCAAGACGTCACTTGGACTGTTTGGCACGTCACTGAGCGCATGCCTCTTGATCAACTAGGCTGCCTTGTTTGACATGTTGACCTTCATGGCTTGCATGCTTGAGCTGGCATTCTTGCATGGCCTGATCGCCTACATTGCCTGAAGTTGTTGCATGCCTGTGCTCCCTGAATGGCCTGGCCTGGCTGCTTTATAACTTATAAGGTGTTTAAAAGGACTACTGTGATTTGGACTGCATGGTACGTTTCTGGCCGCTTGTCGGTTGAAACTCCATGCTTCATGGCAACGCAGGCTTGGCTGTGTAGTCTGGGCTGCTATATTTTTGCCTGGCCTGAACGGCCTACATGGCCTGAACTGTATGTATGGAGTGTTCAACTTCTTGGTATGTATTGGCTGTTTGATATAGACGGGGATCTAGTGCGACATGGATGTGACACAGGTATTGTAAGACGGCATGGCAATTCTTGTGCATTGTATGGCCCATCACTAAGCGCGTGTCAGATGAGGCAGTGGGCTTCAAGGTTTTGCATGCATGGCTTGGTCGCATGAGCAGGCATTCTTGCATGGGCCTGATTGCCAGCACAGGCTGCCTGGCATGTGTTACCTGCATAGACTGGCCTGGCCGCTTGACTAAAAATGAAAACGGGAAAAGGTACAGACAGAAAGAAAAGTAGAGCATATGAGACTCGCTAGAGACTATATTTTACCCTCCCCTTGAGAATATCAGTAGGAATCTTGCACCTTCCTGGATTATGTCTGGATTGATTGGTTTGTTAATGCTGTGCTTGCAGGCTGTTGAGGAGCTTTCCTTTCAGGCGGCTGGCAAATTCTTGCATGGCAACTCCTCTATGGAAAGGTGTCAAAAGTAGTGGGGGCGACTGATCACCCCAACCTGTGTGAAATAAGGGATGCTTGAGACGTTATGAACTCAAATGTAAACATCTTCTAGTGGCGGGGGGGGCCGCCCAGGCCAAGCGCAATTATGTGACCCTCAGGATATCACAAGCCTGCTGAGTAGTCTACTGTAACAATGTGTACTTTTTTTAGTACTTGTTTTAACTTGTATGTGGACAACCTTTTGAGTGGCCTTTTGGATTACTGGTTGGCATTTTCAGTCATCTGTGCACAGTCAATCCAACTAATCATCTGTTCTAGTACCCTACTTCAGACTGTGTGAATGATGTACGGTACTTAACTTGCGACCCACATGTGCACCTATCGTCGATTTTTTTGTGTGGGCATGCACCTATCTTTGGTTAATTGATGAGCGGCACAGGCTTACATTTCAGATAGCTTTACACGTAAAATTCTGCCTGGCATTAAGGCAATACTAATGTACGAGTGTTCCTGACACTGTCAAGTGCTACATGTCTTGGCTAACCAATTTAATCAGACTATATGGCAAAAATTGAAAAAATAATAACAGGCATTGGGCGCAATGAGGTTGTCAAGCGAGCTGCCCTTGGTCGAAAGGAAAACAATTCTCTCGCAACCCTCTGGTAATATTTCCTGTAGTCTCATATATAAGGACTTAACGACTGAGAAATATCTACATGTCTTAGGCAAGTTGCAAATGCACACCACTCATCATTCAAGGATCTATTAAAGCATACTATTCTAGCAATTAGGCAGTAGGAGGGCCGCCGTGCTTCTTGTCCTCATGGGGAGGGCCGCCATGCATCTTGTCCTCATGGGGAGGGCCGCCATGCATCTTGTCCACATGGGGAGGGCCGCCATGCATCTTATCCTTAGAGTCGCCGCTGGTAGCTTCAAGCAGCTGACGAGCTCCAGAAGGGCCGCCTCGCTTGCCATTCCCATGGGGAGGGCCGCCATGTTCGCTGCTGTCGTTGTGGGGAGGGCCACCATGTTCGCCGACTGCACTGTGGGGTGGGCCGCCGTGCTCCCCGCCCTTAACCCCGTCGTGGGGGGGGCCGCCAGCCTTGAAATCTCCATTCATTGCCAAAAGCTTGCGTGCAACATGGTGGGGGGGGCCGCCATGCTTCTTGGTCTCGTTGTGACTTGGCAGGCTGCCGTGCTCCTTGGTTACGTTATGGCCGGGGGGTCCACCGTGCTCCTTGGTTGTGTTGAGGCCAGGGGGGCCGCCGTGCTTCTTGGTCTCGTTGTGACTGGGCAGGCTGACGTTCTCCTTGGTTGCGTTATGGCTGGGGGGTCCACCGTGCTCCTTGGTTGTGTTGTGGCCAGGGGGGCCGCTGTGCGCCTTGGTCTGATTGTGGCCGGAGGGGCCGCCGAGCATGTCGGTACCTGGCGGGCCGCCCTTGCCCTTGCCACGTTCCTCAGCAGCGACAGTGGCGCAAAGCAGCACGCAGGCCAAGAGGGCGGCCCTGATGGCGACAGCCATGCGGGACGGTTTGGGTGCCATTGGAGAGGAAGAGCCTACAGTGTGCAAAAAGAGGAAGTGATCATCAGTATGGTACATGATTGGCCTGTACTGGCGCGCCTATCAGGACTTTCTTTCAGGCAGGGTAGGTAGGAATAATGTGATGGGTCGGTGGTAGCCACTGGTAGGGCACCGGCACTTCAGTTTTGAGCACTAGCAGGTTGAGTTGAATGGGTGAGGCAGCAGATACAGTTGATTTGTTTTGGCAGCAGGGCAGGTGATGAGTGGTACCGGTAGTACGTAGCGGGTACGATAAGGTCATTGCGGTCCGTCCAGTTCTCCAGTTTACAACGCCGGCAGTATTCTGTTATAGGTATTATGGTCCCTGATTACGCAAAGCTCGCTTGTGGAAAATTGAAGGGAAATGGCAAAACATCGATGTTTACAACATCCGCTCGCTCGTCCGCTACCATCAGACCGGTGCCCATACTAGCCCTTACCGAGAGGTTGACTAATAGATGACAGGGCTTCGGTGCGTGGGCAACGAATGCAGTGACGACCTGCTGTCCTCCGTGTCTTAGCGATAGAAGCTATCTGCTGCGGAAGCTATGTCCGCTGGGTTGGGTGGGAGTCCGAGCTGATGATGTGCGAGTAAGTATGCATAACTGCGAGGCATATTTATAGCAAGAGGCGCTGCAGCTGCAGCCCAGGTTCTTGGGGGGCGGAGGTGCTGGCTTCAAAGCCACACAGACCTTCGCACGGTATCGGTTGCAAACTTTCCATTTTTAACCACTATCCTTAACACTTTCCCACTTTTTGTAACTTTTATAATCGCCGAGGAGCGGTCAGGTGCGTCGCGCAATGAGTGACGTGACGCGTGTTTCGGGTTGGATGCATGGAGTGAACGCAATTGGTCTGGATTTACTGGGTCTTACTGAAAATATGGCAGCCCTGCATCGCCCTGAAGGTCGTTGAACTGTAAAAATATGACTGCTGGGCGTCTGGGCAAGCAATCATTGGGAATCGTGCCAACGCCAAACGAAAAATATAGACGTGATGCGTCTTTGCAACGTTGCATACCTGTAAGCCCCACGCCTCAAGGTGCTACCCAGGTACCCACCCCCTAGCCAATCCCGCCCATGCATGTTCCATCCTTTCAGTTGCCACACAGCGGCCGGGATGAGGTGCATGGGCCTAGTGGAGTCGGCCAGAAACGACCAGCACAGGAAGATTTACTCAGACTCACCAGACTCGTCCGAAATGTTTCAAGCACGCAAAGTTTCAACCATGCCAAATTTCACTTTGTGTAGCTTGATTCTGTCAGGTTTTGCCTATTCACTGCCGAAGTGCCCCAGCAGGGCGTAATATTTTAAGCACAGGCACCCGCAAAAAGGTTTGGCACCTGACATGAATTTGAGGAACAATGGTGTAAAGCCCAGAGGAAGGCTTGCATATGTTGTCCAAGACAGGACTCAGGCCCGAGCACTCGCTCAGGTCGTCAAATTTACAGCACGCTCCCCACGCAGCAGGGCTTGTTGCACCAGGTACCCCCCTTAGTTGGCCGTCATGTGGTGGAAGTGAAGCTAACCTAGCACGTGAAATAAAGTACCTGTGTGATTCACAACCTGGTCAGCACCTATGATCCCTTCAAACAGACTCAAATGTAATACTGACATTTGATATACATCTGTATTACTTTGACAGTTTCCTCCCCTAAAGGATGGGGACAGCAAAAAATGAAAACAACCAAACCGACGAACAGCGAAGTTACTTCACAGGGCACCAATCAGGTTCAAGATATGAGGGAGACCGTGGTTTGATCTACCATACTCCTTCTGTTATTCATCTTATGGTGCTGCTTTTACTTCCCACCCTTTCGTCCTCTTTGGTCTCTGCGCAACAGATTTTATGTTCATAAACTATTACTGCGCCAAGGCCTTTCTATAACGGCGGCCTTCGAAGGTGGGGCCTTTCGTAGGCTGAAGGCAAGTCGGCATGGTCTCTGACAGTTAAGTGGGAATCGTTGTCGCAGTCATTCCTATCCAAGTTCCTCAATCCTTGCAGCCGTCATCACCAGCTCGCTTCCTCATTCAAAGATGCAACGACGGTGATCATGCCGCTCCACTTCCGTCCATCCGTCACCTGTGAAGTTTGTGAAGTTTTTACAGTCCAACGGGGCATCACATTTGATGCATGGGACTTATGCCTGTAAACCGGTACTGGCACTAAATACGCTAGGACAGCAAGCGAAAACCAGTGACCCCCCTGGGCACCTGGGCACCTGGGCACCTGAGCAGGGATGGGAAAATCATCGACATCCAAGCAGGCAAATAGCAGGCAGCGACTTCCTGACATCATTTTTCAAAATTAAAATCTCCTCTTGCCAAACGAACTCGATCAGTGCAAATGAAATCGGGCAGTGCCAGGAACTTTAAGGGCAATCAAGCAGGCACCAATCACTATAAGTCTTTATTTCTGTGTGTACATCGCCTATCGCCAAATCTATACGATCAGCCCCTCACACACCTCCAGAATATCAAAGGCATTCAAGCATTGAAGCTCAGGATCCTACCACCTAGCATTATTTCCCCTCAAGCCCGACCGAAGTTATCAGCACAATCCCTGGCGCCTCAGCAGGACAGCAAGATATGCGCTGCCCGATCCACACCTGCCCACAATCGCACCCTGGTCACCCAGCCACCCACCTGCCACCGGTACCGAAAGGTCGTGAACTCCTCCTCATCAGCCCCCAGCAGTTGCAGGTATTCTTCAAAGCTACAACCCAGCAACAACGACAGGTCCATAATGCTGCCGTCCAACACTCGAGAAGTAGAAGCTGCAGAGACTGGATCTGGACCTGGATCGGGATTGGGATCTGGATCTAGATCTGGAGCTGGCTCAGGGTCAGGGCCGTTAGCTGGCAGGTGAAAGGCATGCCCCCCTCCCTCAGGAGGGGAAGTGGCTGACGAGGAGTTTCCAGAACTTTCAGGAGAGAGCCCTTCAGTATCCGGACGCCGCAGGCCGTTACCAAAGCTGCAGTCTTCCTTGGCGTTACTAGCAGCAGCCGAGGGGCCGTCCCTGCTTCCGTCATCCCCGCTGCCCGCTGCTGTCTTCCCACCGTCGCCAAGGTTCGGGGAAGCGACACCCCCTGGGTCGATGACTAAGCCGCGTGCTTGCCGCAGCGAAAATGCCTGCCCGCCGTCTGCTGAAAAGAGGTGCAGCTTCTCACACTTCTGGGCAAAGAAAAACCTGCAGAAAGAGTGATGCATCGCAGTCAGTGGCTGCTGGCTGGGCTGCAGCTTGGTCACAGGAATGGTCACAGCAGGTCAAAGTGCAGAGGTGGAGCTGCAGCCTGGTAAGCCCTTTGGCAATACATTAAGGCGGCATACTGGCACCTTAACTCTCACGCCTCTTACAGGGCGTATCGTAGACTTGTCTTGCCTACGCGAACGAGAAAGAAATATACCGTAGTTTTTAGCTAAAGCGCGCTTTACTGGAGAACTTTTTTGATGTCCCAAAAGTGGCGTTTCCGCCAATGTTGGGGTTTTCAAAAGGCGCAGCGGCAAAAAAAGATTACTTTCTTGCGGAGGCAAAGAGTGCCTATGGTTAGTTTTATTTCTTTCTTCGCATCCAGGGCAGCATAACCCCACACTACTATGTATCATCCCCTGCCTCACTCACACCTGGATCACGAACATAAAGCACCCTGCATGAAATGTCAGGCGGGCCAGCTGCATCGGCCCTCAGCAGAGTCAGGTCTCATCAAGGGCAGGAAGGGTAGCAGTAGTTATTTTAGTGCACGCCAGACCACCTTTAGGGGGCCGCCGGGCGGCCCCCTCTGGGCCGATTGGGGCCAAACTTTGACCAGCCTATGGCCGGTGGTCCAAGCAGCAGGGCTTGCTGCGCCAGCCCCTCGTGGTCGTGGACCGTGATGTAGCTGAATTGTAGCTGAAGCGCGCTAAAATAAGCCCTGAAGGATAGGTGCCTAGTCAGGCCTTCAGCCTAAACCCTGCGCCCCAACCTTACGTATGCCCTACCTCTCCCAGGCCCGATCTCTTGGTGTCAGGAATTTTGGCATTCTGAGTGGGTCCAGATCAGAGCTGTGCAATTGCGCCGTAATTCAAAAAATGTGTAAGTAATTACAGTCCCTTACAGACAAAGGCAGCTGAATTTGCCTTGCCATTACGGCGACTGCGTAGTTCAGCCACAGTAAGGATCGTGATTGGCACAGCACTGGTCCACATGCTGAAGCCCAACCCAAGAAGATCCTTGTGTTGATTTGTGCACCTCTCATAGCAGCCTGCTGGGCCCCAAACACAATCTGAGACGTTTCGCTTTAGACATTCCACCTGGGTCCCACTTTACCTGAGTCTCACCTCACCTGGGTCTCACCTCACCTGGGTCCCACCTCACCTGGTCCCACCTCACCTGGGTCCCACCTCACCTGGGTCCCACCTCACCTGGGACCCACCTCACCTGGGTCCCACCTCACCTGGGTCCCACCTCACCTGGGTCCCACCTCACCTGGGTCCCACCTCACCTGGGTCCCACCTCACCTGGGTCCCACCTCAGCTGGGTCCCACCTCACCTGGGTCCCACCTCACCTGGGTCCCACCTCACCTGGGTCCCACCTCACCTAGGTCCAATCTCGTTGAGCAAGGAGAACGAAAAGTATGGCGAGAAAGCCACCAGGTCTTTGGCGCTCCCATGCATCTCAGTCACCAGGAACTCCCACTGCGAGGAAACACACAGGGCAGTGCTGGTCACCAGTGGGTAAATAGGGCATCACTGTGTGCTTCAGCGTCTTTTAGCCTGCGTTTAGGTTTATCACAGCCTGCTGCAGGGAGGGGGCTGGTTCACCAAGCACTGTTGCTTGGGCCACTGGCCATAGGCTGGACGAGGTGTGGACCCCATTGGCCCAGTGGTGACTTTCCGGAGGCCTGCCAAAGAGGGTATGCCGTGCAAATAAACAAACACTGGTGGTCACTATGCCAGTCACCAGGCCTGTCACAAGCAACGAACCACATGATTTCAAATGTCAAAGATAAGTAACAAGGCAACATGAACATGAGAATTCAAGCGCGAGCGCACAGCCCACCTTTTGTCGCATGTTTTTGACACTCAGGCAGAAGACTTGTGGGCATGCTGCGGCTATTTTGACGGCCTTCTGCCGCTCCAGCCCGCAAGTGGCTGTCAGGAACTTCATCGCAGGTTCAACCTGAGGAGCCGGATCTAATGCCAGAAGGGAGCTTGTCTCCAGGGCTAAGCAGCAAACCTGAGCCACGTATAGCAAGGACAATCGGGCTATCACTTACATTAAAAAAATGCAAAGGAACGGTGATTATCAGGGGCATCAAAACAGCATTTCAAATCCACCACTCGCAAGTGAAAGCACAGGCGGGCCATGCAGCCAGTATATGGGGCTCCATAAGTGGAATAATAATTCAAACATAATTAGGACAATGGCTGCTGACTGATGGGCTCCAGGGCAAAACACCTACCAACCTGAGGTGTCGCGTTGGTGTTCGTAGCCTATATCAGGGACGACAAGGCTTAGCGTGTTCCTGGAGGAACCTTTAGGTTCCGAAGGATATGGATACAGATACACAAATGCTTTACGCTATTTTTGTTTACAGATCTGAATACATTTCTTATATTCGGAGGACCGAGCTCCAGTCCTCCAGACGCAGTTTCTGTCAAAACATGACCCAGATCCAGCCCTCAAGCGCTCACCTGCTGTGGAGAAAGCCCTAGCCTCTCCAGAAACGCCATCCTCGGCAGAAGTACACTCTCCACACTGAGGGTAAGGATCTGAGGGCACCTGGATACGACACATGGGCAAGAAAAGCAATGCAGTTTGCAGAAAAAACGGGATGGAAAAGGCTCCAGAATAGGTGGGCAGGAAGTAATACAATCGAAGGGGGCAGCCGGAAGGACATTTTGGGGGGGGAAATGGAAGGAACCTGCCCTTTCATAATACTTTCAAATCGTAAACTGCACCCTTGGCTTGGAAATATTCGATACGCAAAATCATGAGAATCAGGAATCTATAGTGCCAGCGGCGGGCTTCAACGGAAATTGTGTACCGTACCAATCTGTCATATACCGGTAATCCGGTATGAGCCCTCTCCGTCCGTAAACCTGTGACGGTTTTTATTTTTCAAAAACGAACATGCTTTAAAAGCCTATGAACTTCAAAAATATGACCCCAGCTGCTCACCTGGCCATCAATGCCGCACGCTGTTCAGGCCGCTTCATTCCAAGCCCGTTTTCTAGCCAATGGACCACCGGCTGGATGTCGCGCTCGACGTTCAGTCCCAGCACTTGGGCACACTGAAGCGGCAGGGACCATGGCTCAGGCTTGGTAGCTGGAAATCAGGATTTTGAGATGCAGGATCCAGGGCTCACGATTCAGGGCTTGGTTCTGAGTGTGGGATTGCTGTTTGGAGGTTCGTGTCTCAGGCTCTCAGCATTGATTGTGTGGGTGAGTGCTTGTGGCTGCAAGACGCCTGTTTTTCAATGTTGGATTGTTGTCATTGCTCAGACTGACACATGCTTGATGGTTTCTCTGTTTGTTTCCCAACAGTAGATTGGACTCATGGCTGAGATTGACACATGGACACATGGTGCATGGATTGGTTTCATGGCTCAGACTGACAGATGGACACACGGCGGTTGGGTATCATCGCTTGTCTTCCAACATTGGTAGACTAATGTCGTCGCTCAGACCAGGCCTCTACTCAGACTGACCTTTGGAACAATGGATGACGACAAGTCCCGGTGGGAGAGGCCCAGCTGAGAAAGGTACATGATGACAAGGCCAGCATTGTACAAGCTGCAGAGATGGGCAGAGAGGGAGAAGACAGCCCCTAATGCACACTTGTAAGCTTTTTAAACAGCCCCCCAACCAGGGTTCAAAACAGCTCCCAACGCCAGGCAGGATTCAACACAACCCTTCAGCTGAGTCAGCTAATGGATTCTATCAGAGCTAGCACTGGATTCAAAGTTCAAACAGCTCCTGATCAAGTAATGCAACCAGCCACTGGTCCATCCCAGGTTAAAGGCATCCCCTCATCCAGGGTGAAACACAGTCCCGGACCCAGAGCCTGATCCAGTTAAAACAACTGCCCCTGGTCCTTGTTTAAAAACAGCCCCTCATCCGGGTTAAAAAGTAGCCTCTGGTACAGGGATACGATAGCACATAGTCCAAGGTTTTAAAGCAAAGAATTCTCCGCGGAAAAACCAGGGGGGTCAAACAGCCCCTGGTCCAGGTATAGATCAACGCCTGGTCCAGGGTTGGTAAATGAAGGAAGTCTTTGGTAAAACCCCATGTAAAACCTGCCCCTCATCAAGATCATGACAGCCGATCAAGGCCCTGAGGTATGGAAAAAATATATCCAAGATTACATAAACAAAAACTGATCCATGATTTAAACAGTCCCTATTCCAGGTTTAAAAATCACGGTTTAAAATCAAACCCTTCTCCCGAGTCCAACCAGCCCCTATTCAATCCAACAGATCCATGATAAAACAGCCCTGGGTCCAGGTTTAAAACAGCACCTGCTCCTGTGTTTGAAGGCAGCCCCTGCTCCTGGTTTTACAACAGTCCCTGGTCCTGGGTTAAAAACAGCCCCCCATTCTAGTATCAAATTTAAATCCTTAAGGGGGGGGTCCCTTGCACCCAAAACGTCAATAAGGGCCTTCATTCACCCAGCCTGCTGCCCTCTTCTCCTCTACACCGGATCCACAGACACAAGATTGAATTACAACCAGACAAGTCTGTGATAATAATATCGAATAATACCCTACTGACGAACATACATACCCCCTGATACATACCCCCTGATACATACCCCCTGATACATACCCCCTGATACATACCCCCTGATACATACCCCCTGATACATACCCCCTGATACATACCTCCTGATACATACCCCCTGATACATACCCCCTGATACATACCCCCTGATACATACCCCCTGATACACACCCCCTGATACACACCCCCTGATACATACCCCCTGATACATACCCCCTGATACATACCCCCTGATACACACCCCCTGATACACACCCCCTGATACATACCCCCTGATACATACCCCCTGATACATACCCCCTGATACACACCCCCTGATACACACCCCCTGATACATACCCCCTGATACATACCCCCTGATACATACCAGCATGACACACACTGCTTCCAAGGCTTGAAACGGCCCCTTCACCCCTTTTGCTCCTACCTGCCCCGCGTGAAGATGCAGGTGTTGGTGGAGAGCAGCTTGAAGAAGTCCATGGGGCGGATTCCGTAGCTCGTTAAGAAGTCTAGCCAGCCTTAAGAGATGAGCAGCAGAGAGGTGCAGAAACCCGGATGCAGTCAGCGCAGGTCAGGGGCGCAGATCAGTATTCCAGCAGAAAAAATTACCAGCCCTAAAACCTGATGGCATGGACTACAGGTAAGGAAAGAAAATTCGCCCTACAGGGGTGTCGAGATTAAGTTCTGCATGTCCTGCAACATTAATGACTCCTTGAGTGAACAGAGACAGATCAAGCGGTGAGCCTTTGACAGGCACACGTCGCACATCCCAGCCGAACTTCCTCAAAAGCCACACTCTCCAGCCAGCTTGTCAGAGTGCGGTATTATTTGTTTATTTGCTACAGTTCGTCCAAATTTTTACCACCCAAACCAGGTTGCTCACCACAGTATATTTTGTGCTTCAGCTGCAACTCAGCTACATCATAGCCTACGCCCTAGGGGGCCTGGTGCAGCAAGCCCTCCTGCCTGGGCCACCAGCCGTAGGCCAGTCCAGGTTTGGTCCCCATCAGCCCAGTGGTGACTTCCTGGCAGCCCCCTAAACGTGGCCTGGTGTGCACTCAAACAAACACTGGATTTCACCTGGCAGTTCAAATCCCGGTCACAACAAGTAAGGGTGCCCCGCCACCGACTGCTTGACAGCTCACCAGGCAATTCAAATCCCATGCGCAGCAGGTCTGGGTGTCCCACCACCAGCTGCTTGACCCTCTCCCGGCTGCTCAGCGCCAGCAGTACGTCCAGCGCGGCCGACACATCAGAGGCATCCAGTGGCAGGCCCCCAGTGGCGTTCCGGAGCTTGGCGTACTGCCCGGGCTGGATGGACAAAGTGGACAGAAGCAGAGAGGCTACCGGATCGTTGTCACTGCTGCTGCTGTTGCTAGGGCTGCTGCCAGTTGTAATGCTGCTACTACTGCTGCTGCTGCTAGGGCTGCTACCAGGTGCAATGCTGCTGCTGCTGCTGAGGTTGCTACCGTGGTTGCTGCTAGGGCTAATCCCTTGCATGACGCTGGAGCTACTGATGTCCTTGGCGCTTTCGTCTGGTCCTTGATTCCATTCATGGCCGCTGCCGTCTGGCCTGAATGATGGCAAAGCCGTCGTGTGCGAGGAGGGGGAGGATGGGGGGGAGGAGGAGGAGGAAGAGGAGGAAGAAGAAGAGCAAGAAGGCGAGGACTCATCGGGGCTGTCAGGATCAGGATGGGACAAGACAGCAGCTTTAGTACAGACATTCCCCGTTCGCATGCGTTGTTGCTGCTGCTGCTGCTGCTGGGGCCATGCTAGGGCTCTGCGCAGGGTGCTGGTGCATGGCGCGGTGGCATGAGGCAGACTCAGGCAGGTCGGTCTGCATGGACGAGGATACCGTTGTCGGCATAGCTGCTGAGGTTTTGAGTGGAGTTTGCCGGGAAGAAGCGACGAGTTGCGAAGTGGGATCTCACAGCGGAGATGGGCTGGGGTACGGTGCGTGAGGGCCCAGCGGGTGTCGATGACGTTTGCCGAAGATCTCATGCCCGTCGACAGTGCTCGCTTAAATTAAATACAGCTTTTAAGCCTGCTGTTCACTGTTCAATTTTTGGCCTCGGGAAATGAAACGAGCAAGGACCACCGAGCAAGGGCAAGACGCAGTGACTCGGTGTGGTCCACCAAACACAAAATCTAACCGTGCTGCCGTACTCGCTTGACGATCGTCGAGCCCAGGTGTGTCCAGCTTCAACGGCATCGACCGACCTTGATATTTCTGTGATCTAAGGTCCAGCCATTAACAGGAAACGTGACTCGGCGACCACTCGTTCCACGTAAGCATCTGGACGTTCAATCTGTATCATATGTCAGAAAACGGCGGTCCAGCCCACCGGTCCAGCCCGTGTCCAGCCAGGTTAGTCCAGCGGAAAACTCGCTACCAGACAGGCGGTACCAGACAGGCCTCCTAAAACCAATTTGTTGGACGAGAATATCCGTTTACTGCTCCGCGAAACTTTGAGCCAGAATTTCGCATCAGGGATGTTGCCACGCAGAGGCCGCATCGGAGGAGCAGGGCGCTGCACCCGCTCAGGGTAATTTAAGTTGCGACATTCTGGGTGTCAATTATTGGAATATGACGAAGGGTAGTGCATTCGCTGAAGGGTAGTGCGTCGAGAGCATGTGTCCTGCAACCAGTTCATAAAAAGTCGTACTTTGTTCGTACTACGGGGGATCAGGAAGTGTGGAAACGGCAAACGAACGAACTATCAAGTTCCCTAGTCAGCCGAGCTCTGCACATCGGCTGCTCATGCACCGAATTCCAAGGGAACATGATATTTTTGAATCTTGATCCGACTGTAGACGATGCCCGAGGCGGAGACTGGTGGCAGCATGCCTGGGCCAGGAAGCCGTCACCACCACCTGCACCCCTGCTGCTGCATGGCATCGCAAGCGCCGAATCCACTCCTCAACCTGAAGCAAGTCTCCTCCTGCGTGCTTGCTCCTCCGCTTCCTCTTCCTCCTCTTCTGCCAGCGATGGCGGCGGCTTCCGCATGGGAACGCGCAGACGGTCCAGGGCTGGGTATGCAACACGCATGGCGTCCGTCGGCTTCGCGTCCATGACCATGACGCCAGAGAAGAGGAAGGGCAGTGCAGGGGAAGATAATGACGGCTATGGTCTCTCCCCGCTCATCCCTCCCCCGATCCTACCCGGAGATAAAATTTCTAGTGGCAGGTAAGTTGTTTCCGCATTACTGTAACCACACATCACACTTTTATGATAGAGCCAGGCTGTGCAAACCGGAGGTGAAGAGAAAATGTAGAGAAAGCCCCTCCTTCAGACGATACACCACTTTCCTCGCTTCCCTGGGAAGTTGGGTGAATCTCCCCTGGGAACCTGGATGAATCTCTGTGCCTCACTTGCGCCAACAAGGTGGAGCGGAATTCAAGCTGCTCCACGTCCCATACATGAGTTCCCTTATCGCCCAGGGGTCCTTTGTCACGCCGATGGAGCACTGCTGAACTGACATTATGTCCCTGGTCTGAGGACTGCATGGCAGCCCTTGCCTCTTCTGCGCCGCACTGCTGACTCCCCTGTACTTTTACCCCTCTGGCTTGCAGTTCGTAGCTCCAAGAATTAAATTCGGGTCCCAGGTGGTAGAAGCGCTTCTGCGTCTTTAAAGAGTTGGAGGGGTCCCCTACATCCTGTTACGTTCAGCCCCATTCCTTGTCTTTTGACCTGTATTCTATCCTCTCAACCCTGGCAACCGGACCCCGACTTGTGTCCTAGGTACTTTGTGGACTCGCTGTTTGGAGAAGGCTCGTCGTGTGAGCTCTGGCATGCACGAGACACAAAGCTCGCTGGCCGCCCCGTCATCATCAAGGCACGAGGATTCCAGACTTCAGCCAACTGCCAGCGATAATGGCCTGGAACCCCGAACCCTCAGTCTTGACATTAATGCGCATGCTGGGTGCCCTACTAACAGTGCAGTGCAGAGGGCTGCGTGGGATCTCCTCATGATGTCGGGAGCACATCCCTCAGATTTGTATATTCAATGTTCATCGTCTATGCTTTGGCCTGCGCTAGCTCCAGTGCACAGCAATATTCATGTTTGAGCAGCACTTCAGCTGTATCCCGGCCTACGGCCAGGGTGACCTGGTACAGTTAGTCCCCCTGCTTGGGCCACTAGGCTTCTTACCTATCGGGGCAGTGGTGACCGCCTGGCAACCTCTTGAAGGTTGTCTGGTGCGCACTCGTATAAACAGCGATGCTCTGAAACCCAGGCTTAACCTGGCTACCTGGGTCCTAGGGGGCCAGGGGGCCCATGCCCCCCACAGAATAGCAAAATCAACGTCGCAAGCATGGATCATTGCAACCATGTGATTCTGCGGCCATGTGATGATGCACTCATGTGCCATGCGCCCCGTCTCATGCGCCATGCGCTCCTGCGGACATGCACCCCGTTTCCTCATGCAGGTCGCTAAAGATGGCAGCTTCCTCGGCTATAGAAGGGCCATGCACTCAAGCGACGATGAAATTATGCAGCCATGCATTCATACACTCATGCGGCCATGCAGGATTACTGCTATTCACTCATGCACTCATGCAGCCATGCACTCATGCACTCATGCAGCCATACACTCGTACACTCATGCAGCCATGCACGTGTACACTCATGCAGCCATGGACTCATGCAGCCATGCCGTCTTGCAGCCACACAATAATGCACGCATGCGGCCATGGACTCATGCAGCCATGCACTTCTACGCTCATGCGGCCATGGACTCATGCAGCCATGCAGTCTTGCGGGCACACACTAATGCACGCATGCACTCATATAGCCATGCACACGTACACTCATGCAGCCATGCACTCATATAGCCATACACTCATATAGCCATGCAATCTTGCGGCCACTCACGCATGCACTAGTGCGGCCATGCACACGTTTCCCCATGCAGGTAGCCAAAGACGACACCTTCTTTAGCCATGCACTCATGAAGCCATGTGGCCATGCGATCATGTTGCCGTGCACTCATGCCATCTAATATGTGCCCGATTCATCATGCAGGTCGCTAAAGATGGCACCTATCTCGGCCATGCATTGGCTGTCCAGGAGAGAGAGCTCACACTGGACGCTCAGAGGCCTAAAGACGCGCCCGGCAGCACCTCCCGGGACCCTAAAGCAGCCCAGCCGAACCCTGACGGGAAGCTTGCTGCCTCCAACGCCACAGCCTCGGCAGTGGGAGCTTCTTTAAGCTCCAGTCAGCAGCCCCCGCCACAGCCGGTGGTGACCTGCTCAGATGCCTTTGATTTGTACGACCCTTCGGGAGGCTGCTACGGCTGCCTGGTTCTGGAGCCTCTGGGTGACAGCCTGATGACGGTCATGCGGGAGTACATGGGCGGTGTGGGCCGGGGCCTGCCGCTGCCTGTGGTGCAGCAGCTGACGAGGCGTATGGTGCAGGCACTGGACTACTTGCACAAGTGAGATCCTTAACCCTGAGCCCTAAACGATATATCCTAAGCCCAAAGTGCAGGCACTGCAGTACTTGCACAAGTTAGGTCCTAAACCCTGAGCCCTAAAGCCTAAATCCTAAGCCCAAAGTGCAGGCACTGCAGTACTTGCACAAGTAAGGTCCTAAACCCTGAGCCCTAAAGCCCAAATCATAAGCCCAAAGTGCAGGCACTGCAGTACTTGATCAAGTTAGGTCCTAAACCCTAAGCCCCAAGCCCTAGGTGCAGTATCTGGAGGACTTGCACAAGTTAGGTCCTTAACCCTAAGCCCCAAGCCCTAGGTGCAGTATCTGGAGGACTTGCACCAGTGAAGTCCTACACCCTTAACCCTAAGCCTTGGCTTTCGCCTCAGTCTAGCAGACTTCGTCGCACTCCGACTCCAGAGGGCGGGGGGGGGAGGGGGGAGGAGGAGTGCATGTGTCCCAAATAGGAAGAGGGCGGGGGGAGCAGGGGGTAGGCAACGGCCAGGGATGGTAGTGCAGCTAGGGATTGGGCGGTGAACCGGGGGTCTCTCCACACAACAGCGGGGGTCTTCACACAACAGTGGGGGTCTTCACACAACAGCCCCCTCCTCCCTGTTTCTTGTTTGGCCACATGCACTGACAGGGTGCTGCTGTGGCTGCGTCCACATGCACTGACAGGGTGCTGCTGTGGCTGCATCCACATGCACTGACAGGGTGCTGCTGTGGCTGCATCCACATGCACTGACAGGGTGCTGCTGTGGCTGCATCCACATGCACTGACAGGGTGCTGCTGTGGCTGCATCCACATGCACTGACAGGGTGCAGCTGTGGCTGCATCCACATGCACTGACAGGGTGCTGCTGTGGCTGCATCCACATGCACTGACAGGGTGCTGCTGTGGCTGCATCCACATGCACTGACAGGGTGCTGCTGTGGCTGCATCCACATGCACTGACAGGGTGCTGCTGTGGCTGCATCCACATGCACTGACAGGGTGCTGCTGTGGCTGCATCCACTCGCTCACCG
Source organism: Limnomonas spitsbergensis (assembly GCA_037349105.1). NCBI lineage: Eukaryota > Viridiplantae > Chlorophyta > Chlorophyceae > Chlamydomonadales > Limnomonas > Limnomonas spitsbergensis. The sequence goes on along the minus strand of JAYJMM010000102.1, from coordinate 2,282,694 downwards.
CCCCCTCCTTCTCCACCATGTGTCCCCCCTCAATAGCACTGTAACGTCAGGTAGAATAGGCATGATCGTTACATTATTATTCCTACCTACCAGCAATGCCGTGGATTGCTACAAGTACCCCCATACGCTGAAGCCTGACCCTCCCCCTCCATGTGCCCCCCTACCCCATGCAGCAAACGCGGCATTGTGCACATGGACATCAGCCCTGATAACTGGCTGCTGGTTGCGCCTTTCAAGAGTGCCCTGCGTACGGAGCCTTGGGAGGGCATGAAGTTCCAGGTGGGTGGGCAAGAAGGACTGGGGGGGGCAGGGCTGACAATTCTTCTTCAGCAGGTTTCCCCCCTGGTCACACCAGCCCCCCCTATTTTGCCACTCGTGTCACACCAGCCCCCTCCATATGTCCCCCTGGTCACACCAGCCCCCTCGATTTGTTATGTGTCTCATGGTTTGCACCCGCCCCTTCTCATCGCAGAATGCCTGGGTCAGGATGTAGGGTAAATTTTAAACCCTAAGCTGGTCACAGAATGCGAAGGGCGGGGAGATGCGTAGTAGGGTGATTGGACCCACGCTTATTTTCACATCTGCCTTTCCTGCTGTTGTTCCATAACCGTGTGGCAGTCCGCTGCTTGTTCACACTTGTGATGCCTCGGACCAGGGACTATCCAAACCAGGGCCCCACACCAGGAGATTATCGAAATTAAGGGCCCACACCCGGGTCCCAAGCAGGCATGTACCGTAGACTTGCTTTGCCTGTCCTCATAATTAACTTTGTTTCGGGTTGAGGGATCCATGAATATACTAGTTATCGATTGTCGACGTTAGTTTTCAGTCAGAAATGAAGAGTTGTTGTCCATTATTTGCCCTGGGGGCAGCATTGAAAGAAATCGTTTTTTCATACCCGAGGGAAGGCAAATTGAATCTACGATAGATAAGAATTACCTAACCCACCTGCGGAATATTTTAATTCAGAAGTTTGAAATATGTTGTACCGATATGTCCTAAGCTCTGGGTTGCGTGTCCCCCGCAGGCCACCAATTTCTTCAGATCCCTCGTCCGCCAGCCGCTCCTCGAGCCTCAGCTGGCGCAGGTAAGGCCTACAACGCATCCCACACCCGGGATGCAGTCCCGGCAATAATTACGCCCCTTGCACCGCGGGCGCGCTTTGATCCTCATGGCATGATCGCCCAGCTCACGCTGTAGCCTATAGAGGCAGTGAGGCTACGAAGCAATGTAGACTTTTTCCAGCCCTCCCTCCACATTGCCCCCCTCCCCCCTCCCCCCTGCCCCCTGCCCCCTGCCCCCTGCCCCCTGCCCCCTGCCCCCTGCCCCCTGCCCCCTGCCCCCTGCCCCCTGCCCCCTGCCCCCTGCCCCCTGCCCCCTGCCCCCTGCCCCCTGCCCCCTGCCCCCTGCCCCCTGCCCCCTGCCGCCCATGCCCCCTGCCCCCTGCCGCCCATGCCCCAGCCGCCCATGTCCCAGCCGCCCATGTCCCACCCTATGCCCCATGCCCCATGCCCCATGCCCCATGCCCCATGCCCCATGCCCCATGCCCCATGCCCCCTACCCCTGCCCCCTGCCCCCTACCCCCTGCCCCCTACCCCCTACCCCCTGCCCCCTACCCCCTACCCCCTACCCCCTGCCCCCTACCCCCTGCCCCCTACCCCCTGCCCCCTACCCATACCCCCTGCACCCTGCACCCTACCCCGTATCCCCTAATCATGCCCCAGCCATGCTTAGATCCCCTGCTGTCACGCTGCCGGCCCTTTCCATTGCTCATCTTTCAGGTGCCTCCTGGAATGGTGACTGAGACCAATTTGCATCGAGCCAGGCTTGTGCTCACTGACTTTGGGAAGTAAGTGGAAGAGTCACACGCCGCAGTAGTCATCTAGGGGCCTGGTCAGGAGCAGGGTCAAGTCCAGGGAAGAGGCAAGCACTCGTGGTACTTGAAATACGGCAGTAAGCATCGGACGACTTCTGGCGGGCCGCTGGGTGGCCTCCACTGGGCCACTTGGGACCAATGTACCAAACCTGGCCTGGCCTACAACCATGCCTCTGGAAGAAAGCCGCAGGCGCAACATGTTTTTTATTCAGGATTTTCGTTTTTGGGGTGTGGGGGGTATTTTCAGTACTGAGCTAACGCTTGCAGCGCCTAACCATCGAAGGGTTCCTTGTCCCAAGTACGCACCGTGCTCTGTGCCAACTTGAAGAACCTTGGCCCTGACCCCTCACTCCTCCCCTCCAACCTCGCACCTCTCAGGGCCAGGCGTACACAGATCCTGAACCTTCCACAAATTGGGGAGTCCCTGCTGGGAATTGACTTGCTGGAGCTGCGTCCCCCTGAGGTGAGATGCAGTCTCTGTTTCTTAGTCAGCACAACCACCCAACAGCAGTCTTTGTTTCCTAGTCAGCACTACCACCCGACAGCAGTCTTTGTTTGCTAGTCAGCACAACCACCCAACAGCAGTCTTTGTTTGCTAGTCAGCACAACCACCCAACAGCAGTCTTTGTTTCCTAGTCAGCACAACCACCCAACAGCAGTCTTTGTTTCCTAGTCAGCACAACCACCCAACAGCAGTCTTTGTTTGCTAGTCAGCACAACCACCCAACAGCAGTCTTTGTTTCCTAGTCAGCACTACCACCCGACAGCAGTCTTTGTTTGCTAGTCAGCACAACCACCCGACAGCAGTCTTTGTTTCCTAGTCAGCACAACCACCCAACAGCAGTCTTTGTTTGCTAGTCAGCACAACCACCCAACAGCAGTCTTTGTTTCCTAGTCAGCACTACCACCCGACAGCAGTCTTTGTTTCCTAGTCAGCACAACCACCCAACAGCAGTCTTTGTTTGCTAGTCAGCACAACCACCCAACAGCAGTCTTTGTTTCCTAGTCAGCACAACCACCCAACAGCAGTCTTTGTTTGCTAGTCAGCACTACCACCCAACAGCAGTCTTTGTTTGCTAGTCAGCACTACCACCCAACAGCAGTCTTTGTTTGCTAGTCAGCACAACCACCCAACAGCAGTCTTTGTTTCCTAGTCAGCACAACCACCCAACAGAAGTCTTTGTTTGCTAGTCAGCACAACCACCCAACAGCAGTCTTTGTTTCCTAGTCAGCACAACCACCCAACAGCAGTCTTTGTTTCCTAGTCAGCACAACCACCCAACAGCAGTCTTTGTTTGCTAGTCAGCACAACCACCCAACAGCAGTCTTTGTTTCCTAGTCAGCACTACCACCCGACAGCAGTCTTTGTTTCCTAGTCAGCACAACCACCCAACAGCAGTCTTTGTTTCCTAGTCAGCACAACCACCCAACAGCAGTTTTTGTTTGCTAGTCAGCACAACCACCCAACAGCAGTCTTTGTTTCCTAGTCAGCACAACCACCCAACAGAAGTCTTTGTTTGCTAGTCAGCACAACCACCCAACAGCAGTCTTTGTTTCCTAGTCAGCACAACCACCCAACAGCAGTCTTTGTTTGCTAGTCAGCACAACCACCCAACAGCAGTCTTTGTTTCCTAGTCAGCACAACCACCCAACAGCAGTTTTTGTTTGCTAGTCAGCACAACCACCCAACAGCAGTCTTTGTTTCCTAGTCAGCACAACCACCCAACAGAAGTCTTTGTTTGCTAGTCAGCACAACCACCCAACAGCAGTCTTTGTTTCCTAGTCAGCACAACCACCCAACAGCAGTCTTTGTTTGCTAGTCAGCACAACCACCCAACAGCAGTCTTTGTTTCCTAGTCAGCACAACCACCCAACAGCAGTCTTTGTTTGCTAGTCAGCACAACCACCCAACAGCAGTCTTTGTTTGCTAGTCAGCACAACCACCCAACAGCAGTCTTTGTTTCCTAGTCAGCACTACCACCCGACAGCAGTCTTTGTTTCCTAGTCAGCACAACCACCCAACAGCAGTCTTTGTTTCCTAGTCAGCACTACCACCCAACAGCAGTCTTTGTTTCCTAGTCAGCACAACCACCCAACAGCAGTCTTTGTTTCCTAGTCAGCACAACCACCCAACAGCAGTCTTTGTTTCCTAGTCAGCACTACCACCCAACAGCAGTCTTTGTTTGCTAGTCAGCACAACCACCCAACAGCAGTCTTTGTTTGCTAGTCAGCACAACCACCCAACAGCAGTCTTTGTTTCCTAGTCAGCACTACCACCCAACAGCAGTCTTTGTTTCCTAGTCAGCACAACCACCCGACAGCAGTCTTTGTTTCCTAGTCAGCACAACCACCCAACAGCAGTCTTTGTTTCCTAGTCAGCACAACCACCCAACAGCAGTCTTTGTTTGCTAGTCAGCACAACCACCCAACAGCAGTCTTTGTTTCCTAGTCAGCACAACCACCCAACAGCAGTCTTTGTTTGCTAGTCAGCACAACCACCCAACAGCAGTCTTTGTTTGCTAGTCAGCACAACCACCCAACAGCAGTCTTTGTTTCCTAGTCAGCACTACCACCCGACAGCAGTCTTTGTTTCCTAGTCAGCACAACCACCCAACAGGAGTCTTTGTTTCCTAGTCAGCACTACCACCCAACAGCAGTCTTTGTTTCCTAGTCAGCACAACCACCCAACAGCAGTCTTTGTTTCCTAGTCAGCACAACCACCCAACAGCAGTCTTTGTTTCCTAGTCAGCACTACCACCCAACAGCAGTCTTTGTTTGCTAGTCAGCACAACCACCCAACAGCAGTCTTTGTTTCCTAGTCAGCACTACCACCCAACAGCAGTCTTTGTTTCCTAGTCAGCACAACCACCCAACAGCAGTCTTTGTTTCCTAGTCAGCACTACCACCCAACAGCAGTCTTTGTTTGCTAGTCAGCACAACCACCCAACAGCAGTCTTTGTTTGCTAGTCAGCACAACCACCCAACAGCAGTCTTTGTTTCCTAGTCAGCACTACCACCCAACAGCAGTCTTTGTTTCCTAGTCAGCACAACCACCCGACAGCAGTCTTTGTTTCCTAGTCAGCACAACCACCCAACAGAAGTCTTTGTTTGCTAGTCAGCACAACCACCCAACAGCAGTCTTTGTTTCCTAGTCAGCACTACCACCCAACAGCAGTCTTTGTTTGCTAGTCAGCACAACCACCCAACAGCAGTCTTTGTTTGCTAGTCAGCACAACCACCCAACAGAAGTCTTTGTTTCCTAGTCAGCACTACCACCCAACAGCAGTCTTTGTTTCCTAGTCAGCACAACCACCCAACAGCAGTCTTTGTTTCCTAGTCAGCACTACCACCCGACAGCAGTCTTTGTTTCCTAGTCAGCACAACCACCCAAAAGCCTTTCCTGACAGGGCCAAGCAGCGCGAACAAGACTCTCACAAACGCTCTCTCTCACACACTCACTCGATCTTTTGCAGGGGTGCCGGTGTCCCTCACAGGATGTCTTAGGTCTGGCACACACTCTCACAATTTCTCCCACACCCTCACACTCTCAAGCTCACACCCACACCATCACACTCTAACTCTCCCAATCACACACACTTGTTCACACTTTCTCACGAGTGCCCCTTGCAGGATGTCCTGGGTCTGACCAAGACTCCCAGCTTTGACACTTGGCAGCTCGGCCTCATGGTGTGGTGGCTAGCCACTGGGAGCTCTCTGTTTGCACCGGCGCCCACCACGCTGAAAGCCATCCTTGATCAGAACCGCAGCAGCGGCAGGAAAGGCGCTGGCAGGGAGCAGGGCGGCGCAAGTGGCAGCGGCGGCGGCGGCAGCGGAGCCGGCGAGGATGCGGCGTTGCCTGGTCTCCGACATCGAGCCTATGACCTGAATGAAATGCACCTGGCTGCCATGACAACGCTGCTGGGGCATCCGCCTCGGGAGGTGGGTCCAGAGGTGCAGTGCAGGAGGATGCGTGTCAAACTGTCTGTCCTAGCAGGCTTCAGCTACTATTCAGCTACTATTCAGATACATTGTTGCCTGATGCCTTGGGGGCCCAGTGCAGGGAGCCTTGCTGCCTAGGCCACGGGCTGTAGGCAGGTCAAAATTTGGTCCTGATAGGCCCAGTGGTGGTTGCCCAGCTGCCCGCCAGATATGGTCTGGTGCACACTTGAATATGCCCTCGTGCTTCCAGAGTTTTTGATTGCTTTGTGAACAATCAGTTCTGCTCAGGTGGCGTGCTCAGAGTGCCGTGCTTGCCCAAGGTCCCTTCGCCGCTCTCTCTTCCCACGCGCCCTTTTTCGCCTAACGGCCTGCACAAAAATCGTATGTTTTCGTTTTGAAATCTGTGCAGCTGGAATATGTTGCCGATATGATGAACTGCCTTGCTGATATCATGGAATATCTTGCCGGTGTGACAGAATATCTTGCTGCTTCCATGGAATATCTTGCTGCTATGATGCAGACGGTGACATGCCGAGCGCTGTTGAGGCCGTGAGGGCAGCCTCGCGAGGATCTGTTTTACACTCCCATCCCTTTAGGAAAAACTTAAACATCAGCTTCAAACAACCGTCAAAACCCAAGCAATATGAAAGCGACTGGAGCCATGTGTTTGGCGCCCCGTCTGTCTCTTGCCTGCCCCCCTCTTGCCTGCCCCCCTCTTGCCTGCCCCCTCTTGCCTGCCCCCCTCTTGCCTGCCCCCCTCTTGCCTGCCCCCCTCTTGCCTGCACCCCTCTTGCCTGTCCCCCTCTTGCCTGCCCCCCTCTTGCCTGCCCCCCTCTTGCCTGCCCCCCTCTTGCCTGTCCCCCTTTTGCCTGCCCCCCTCTTGCCTGTCCCCCTCTTGCCTGCCCCCCTCTTGCCTGTCTCCCTCTTGCCTGCCCCCCTCTTTCCTGCCCCCCTCTTGCCTGCCCCCTCTTGCCTGCCCACTTCAGCCCTCCGCCCCCCTCAAGCCTGCTCCCCAATGTGCCCCTCGCCCCCCTCCCCCTGATAGATGGTGGAGGCATGCCCGGCTCGGAGGATGTACTTTCGGAAGAGTGGCCGGCTGAAATTGGAGTCTGATGTCAGAATAAAATATGAGTCTATGGAGGAGGTGAGAGGGGAGGGGGCAGTGATTCTGTTTTTGTGGCTCGGCTACAGTTCAGCTACAGTTCAGCTACAGTTCAGCTACAGTTTAGCTACAGTTCAGCTGCCTGCTGTTCTTGGACCAGAGGCCTTGTGTTTCACCAGCCATGCTTCTTAGGCCTGTGTCTGTTGGATGAGCAAAGTTTGACCCCAATCGGGCCTCCGGCGGCCATGGGGTGGTCAACCTTTGACTCGTTGCTGGGGGGGAAATTCCTGCAATGGGTGCCTGGCAAAAGGGTGTGACCAGAGTGGGCGAATAGAGGGAATGGCTGTGGTGTAGGCAGCAGTGTACAAAAAGTCTCGAATTTTTCTGGGACTTTGGTGTGCATCAGGTGTGCATACTCTGTATACGGGTTCTAACATTTTATTGTAATTAAAAAAAGGCCAGGCCAAGCAGACAGAGGGAACAAGGGAGGGGTGCGGTGGAAGGGAGGGGGCGGGAATAGGGGAATGGTATTAACAGGGAGCACGGAATAGGAGTTGAATGAGAAGGGAAGGTGCAGGTAAGAAGGCGAGTAGTATGGCACAAGGTAAACGATGTGCCTGGGTTTGAGCGGGAGAGGCTGTGAAGGGTATGAACCTGGGTATGAACTATGAAGCAGTATCAGATGTGGAAGGGGAGGGAGGAGAGTGCGAGGGGGGGGGGGGGGGGGTAAGTACCAATGATGTCGAATGGTGAGGGCGGGGTGGAGGGGTGGGTGGGAAACTGAGGCCCGTGCGCTGCTCAGTGGAGAGGAGATAAAAATATTTGCGAGCAGGTGGGATGTTTCTTGCATATGTTCTTGTTGATGTGATGAATAGCCCTGGCAGGTGGGATGTTTCTTATTCATGTTGGCAGGCCCGGGCTCTTCATCACAACAGTGTGGCAGAGACCTGGAACTGTGAAACGAATCCGAAACCTGATATTATTGTGCCCGCGGATGCGGCTGAGTCTCTGGATTACCTGTAACCCTCCTTGTGGCTGATAGGACCTCTTTTCCTTTTGCGTTGCCATGCAGATGCTGGTGCGAGACTTTGAGTTTGGCCCAGACGAGGCGCGGAGCTTGGCGTCGTTTATAAAGCCGCTGCTGGCCTGGGACCCCTGCGAGCGCCTGGAGCCGGCGCAGCTGCTGAACCACCCTTGGCTGGCCGTGCCTACGTGGAGCCGGCGGCAGCGTGAGGAGCAGGCGGGGAAGGCTCATGAGGGCAGGAGGTGGCCTTGGAGATGGGGTCGCGGAGCGGCCTCTGGGAGGCAGGAGGGAGGGGGCGATGAGGCGGCTGTGAGGCGGGAGGAGGGGGCGGCTGAGGGCCGAGCTGGCGTTGACGCGCCTGCGACGGCAGCTGCAGGCTCGGCGGCTCAGGCGAGGCTGGGTTCTGGAGTCACGGTCAGTCCCCAGCCGGTGTTCTCGGATTCGTTTGAAAGCGACGATGCGGAATTGATCTTGTTACCGAACATGAGTGCATGACTCTGCTGGGCGGGGGATGGCACTGCGCAGCCTAGGAACTTGAGTACTAGAGGACTGAGCACCTGACTCAGCAGGGGGGTGGGCAGTCAGCGGCGTCATAACGCTAGCGCTTGGGGACCTGTGCCCGAGTGCCTCTTGGCGGTACAGTCTGTGCCAGAGATCGATCCAGGTACTTGATATTTACCAACATGTAATCTACTGAATGATGTCGAAGTATTGAACCTATCTGTGGATCCTGTTTTCTTTTTGCTCTACTAGTATTCGGTAGTGGTATGGATGGATGAAATGATAGGCACCGGCAGTTTGCGGCAGTCCTGAGTACCGGCGTTTGTCTGGGTTACATATTATTGCCCTTCTGGAGTCCATAAGCGCCGTTGCACCACCTGTGTTTGCTGAATTTACTGGCTTTCGAACTGGTTCATGAGCGTTTACAAGGCTCGGGAGTATGCCCCCTGAGTGATCATGAATCTGTGCACCGGGGAGGCAGCCGGTAGGCCCGGCTGGCTGCCCCCCCACTTTTTTCTTAGTCAATAACGTTACACCTCTGGGCCCGCTCAAAGCTCGGCCGCGTGGGCGCCCAGTTGTTCAGAAGGGATTGGAGGAGGAACTAAAAGGAAGAGAGGGGGGAAGGAACACAACTTTTCTTTTAGTGTGCACCAGACTCCCTTGATGGGAATACGGGGTTGCTACCACTGGGTCCAAGCAAGCGGCATTGAGGACTAAATCGTGATCGGCGTACGACTGGTGGCGTGGACAGCAGGGCTTGCCCGTTATTCCACTGATTTTCCACCCAGCCGGCTGCAGGCTGCTGGTTCAAGCCGAATTCTTGCTGAAGCAACCCAGGGTGGGGTATTAGATATATATCTAGGAGATCCCGTCTCGGAAATGCTTGATGAAACTTGCCGAAACTTTGTCCCTTGGCCAAACAACGGCCAAGACTCTAGGGCCCACAGATTGAGCATTTTTGATATGGCTCACCAGCTTCCCTTCCCCGAGTAACAAAGGAGTCCTTGGGAATCTTTAGCAATGACGACATAACTGCAAAGGGCCTGCCAGGATTCGACCACCCACTGTCCAAGGTGAACGTTGAGGTTCCAGGGACCAGCGGTTAACAAACGTCTAAGCAAAAGGGTGGCTGGTCCAAACCCCCGAGCAAAACCCTTTAAAAACACGTTTGACGTAATTTAGAGTACCCTTCTCAAAGTGCATAGGTCAATACTCAGTACCCCGTCTCTAAAACATGTGGCTCGAGAAGTACGGGTGATGAGGTCACTCCTTTCTTTCAGACCGACCCCTCGAAACTTCGAAAGCCCCCTGAAATAAACAGCGAGAGTCCCTGAGGTTTCTCAGCAAGCCAAAATGTCAGCATCCCCAGGGGGTGCCCCGATTATAGAATAAAGAATACCGGTAGGGTGACGCCACCGTGCCTTCAAGCACACATGGTGGCACTCAATTGGCAATGCTAGTATGGCACACAATTCAAGCATGTACCCGAGCATGCACCCATCATCCGCTGAATAAGTTCAATTTAAAAGGGGTACCGCAATATAAAGGCAAGCGTCAGGGAATTTACTGGAATGTACTGGGAATTGACCCTTGCCGAGGGTAGAGGCCAGGCCCCTACACGTGTTTGGTTCCATTTATCCTGGTAGTTTTTTCTCATGCCACTTCACCTGAATTTCTGCAAGCAAACACATTTTTCAGTTCCAGTATTTGGGGGAAAACGGGATGATAACTATCGCCAGGGAATGCAGCGGCAGCGGCAGGGGTGGCGGAATTAGAGGTCCGTACAAATATCGATGTTATGGTGAACACTGCAGACATCGCAGCCCCATGTTTGAGTGGGCGAAGTCAGCTGCGCGACCTTTCGCACTGAAAATATTTACCTGGACAAAATCAGCAGAGCCAACAGGAGCCAGTGAAAGGGCATTTCATTCCTTCTTTGGACGGGATCAGACTGACTGGGACATAGCCCTCGAAGAAGTAACGTATGGGCTGACTTATACAGAGGGGAACGAAATAGCTAGGTACGTCATGCATGCATGCCAGGGATGGACTCGGTCAGAAGAATGGGGGGGCGTACGTGCATGGGAGGTATGGGAGCGTTGCTGACCCTGCTACAAAGGTATCTTGCGGCGTCTCAGCGACTCAGCCGTGTTGCTGTCACCTCCCTTCCAGCCCAGCATGGCAGCTTTACGGTGCCTGTACGCCTGCACAGAATGCCGGCGGCTGGCATGATGCCGCGCACCCCGCCCTTCTTGACCATCTCATCCACTGCTGTCTCACAGCACCAACGGTCAAGACGTGCCTGCCCGCTGATACCCGAGTGCTGTCTTTAGCAGCATAAAGGGATCCCTACCTGCCCTTTTTGTCCGCCCGCGGGCGCGCCCGTGTGTCCGTGCGTGTGTTCCAACGAATCGCCGATTATTCACCCGTCTCTTGACTTCTGAGGCTGTTTGGCATGTCGAAAGCTGTAACTCGTGGCATTACGCTTTCTGATGGTGATCTGCAAGCGTGTCGTTGCTCGGGGTGTCAAAACGACTTTTGGCCGGGACACGCTTACGCCCACTGCTGGTAGTTGCTCGCGTAAATAGCAACGATTCCTTCATTTGATGGCACCATCAAAAAGTGAGAAGCTTCGATGCGCAAGCATCTGCCCAGTGCGTTCTACCTTGGTGTCGGTCACACTAAATGTCATCTTGGCCTGAGCGCGCATCCCGCCCGTCTTGAATGGGCATCTTTGACAAACAGCTGTTACATCGTGGCACTTTGATTTCATTTTCCGCATAACAAACTTGCCTACATCAAAGGTCACGAAGGTCACTCCATGTGGGCCTACATGCCTGCATGCCCTCCCTCGATATTCAACTAGTCCTCTATCACAGCATGTTCACCGATTTAAACTGTTAACCGTTTTTGACGCAGCAGAATAGCCCCTAGCTGCACAAGTCACTCTTCTAGCTCGTACCCAAAGTCTGCACAACACGTCCTGGCTACCCTGATTGAAGCCCTCGATTCCCTCCTAGGAAAACAACAGGGCCCATCGCATAGTGCTGGGTTGGTCCAGGGCCACTTTGCATTGCCATCACCTTGAGATCGGCAACACATGCATGCGAAGTGAGGCCTGGCTGCCTAGGTTGACGCCCTCAACACCCTGCTTGTTTCTGCCTGCCTCCACCTCAATCGTGGCGTCTGCTCGTTGATCACACATGACCTTTGGAACCCTCTTTTGGCGCAGGCCGGTGAGGAGTACGTCAGCCACAACCACTGCAGCCATGCAGATGACAACGGGTACCTGCGATCCATTGGTTCCCCCATCGGGGGGAGGGGGCAATGATGAAGGAAAGCTTGGAACCTGGACATAGCGGTTCATTTAAGTTGAACATTGCAGGACTGCACCCTAGCGCTAAGCGGTTCATGAATGTAGAACATTGGGGTAGTGCACTCTAGTGTAAAGGGGTTGGTGAAAGTAAAAGACTGCAGGACTGCGCCCTGGCGTTAGGCAGTCCGTGAAAGTGGAGGACAAGGGAGGACTGCGCCCTGGCTGGGTTGATTCATAACCCATGGCTCGATGACATGCATGGGACAATGATCCGCCTACTCATCTCCTGACGTGACCATGCAAAAAAGCATCCCCGTCCTGAGATTTAAACGCTCTGATGCCTGGACACCTTCGCCCCTGAGTTCAGCCCCAGAAACCTGGACCTATAATGTCGACCCCCTAGGGTTGCGCACCAGCCACTCGGTGTAGCTGATCTTGTAGGCCAGGGAGCTGTGGGCTAAGTAGATGCCCAGGTAGATGGTGGTCCAGGCAGACAGAAGTGTGATGCGGCCAGTCCAGTGGTGCATCAGGTTCCACACTGGGCGCTTGGGAGTGCCAGGATGGGGACGGACAAAGGCCAGGAGCACCTGCAGGAGGGGACGGGGTCGAAAAAGTCAGCAGGGGAAATGCACATGCCCTTTACCTTGATCACAGTTAACATCGATTGTGGATTGTCAAAACTCAGTAGGAAGGCAGTTCGTGTAAGCGTAAGCGAGGAAGACATTTAATGTCACAGCACATCAAGAAGCTTGAAAGGCAATCCGGAGTTGGCGCCACCTCCCCTCTCACCTGCATGCCCAGTAGCCCCATGACTATCGTGCCGAGCACCTGGTGCGTCTTGCCGGCAGCACCTCCAGTAAGTTCACCTTTGAAAAGAGGCACACCCGTACTCGTGTTCAGGATGAGTCAATGCGGCACTAAGAAGGAAAGAAAGAGAAAGCTATGCAGCACTGCTTGGTCTGTATATCTTGGCTGCACAACTACAGCTAGCAATAATTAAGGTTCAGTTCGCTTGCAAAAGAGGCTGAACCTTGATTTTTATGATTTAAAAAAATGGCCATGGCACTTTGCAGTCTCAAGTGCTATCGGCATCTTCGCAGGTGGCGTTGAGCAGGGCATGTGCGCCCTCAAATGCCAAGAGCGCCTCATCAGGTGCCCCCAGGTGCTATAAGCAGTTTTGCTGGCTCCCTCAAGGAGTAAAACTGCCCACAGGTGCCATTTCCGCCCCCAGGTGCCATGTGCGGCTTGTGAGGGCCCTCTAAGGCGCCATGCCTTGCTGACTATGCCACATACCTGCCAAGGTAACAACATCAGAAATGGGTACATGATTGTATGTACAGGGCGTTTCAACTACAATTCAGCTTGAGAGCTCAAGCAGCAGGGCTTGCTCCACCTATCCCAACCTTCTCCCACAGGCTGATGAGGTTAAATCCCCATCAGCCCAGTAGAGGCTGCCCTGTAGCTTGCTTAGGTGGTCTGATGGAGACGTTGACGGACACTGGGATACAAGCCCCGGGACGGGCTAGAAATCTTGCAACGCTACATATATATGCATTTCACACCCACGCCCGACAGACTCTTTGGGCTATACCCCAGATTTTAACCCAACTTGCTATCTTGGCGCCACACGGTGTACTGCAAAAACCTGATGTCACAGATGTCTTGCCCGGACCACGTCGCGTTTACCGACTCAGCTTGAAATTGTAACAACTCAGTTAGTGGTTCGGTTAGGCAAATCGCGTTCCGCTTTCCATTTCGAACTGGCATGCTGCTTGTGTTCCAAAATTCAAATTCAGTTTGATATCTTGGACCCTCATAGCGGAATAGAAATACCTGAAACGTCACAAACGGCATGCTGACTGTGTTGCCTGGGCCCTCACCTTGCCCCGGGCCTGGCAGGTACAGCCATGCGATCACAAAGCCGGCAACAAAGACAGCTGTGCCTGACAGCTGCATGGCCACATGGACAATGAACCAGGGCAGCAATCCAAAGACCTTTGAGGGATTGGAACCTTGCAGCCACCTACACAAGACCAAAGTGCAGGGGTCGGGGGACAGAGAGGAGGGAGCAAACTATGCTGCGAGCCAGTAGATGCCTTGCAGGGCCTGTCCATGCTCTGGGGGCACTCCTAGTCCCTACCGTGGGATAGGTGTCATGGCAAAATACGGAGGGACTGTTGCAAATACCGGTATTCATGTTTGCATGCAACACCCCTTGTACCAGTGCATCAGTTGAGTTATACTGCCCTACCCTGAGTTTCAGGCTTTTCAGGCCTTCCAGACTGAAGAAGGCAGCTGGCAAGCATGAGACCGTCCAACAGTCGGAGACAAACCCAAGTACCACACAGCACCCCAGGGAACGACACACAATCTTGAACACAATTATAAACCCCGACCGCGGGTCCCTTGGCTTACTTGTGGCGAGCGCTGAGGATCCCCATAGGCAGGAGGCCCACCCACGCCACGGTCATGAGGATGCCGTGTATGCGCAGCCATCCTGCCCGGCTGTACACCTGGTGGGGGGGCGGAGGTGCACACAAGTTGATATTCAAATTCAAACTGACGGGCATGAGGATGTCGTACACGAGTGTCCATCCTGTCCAGCTGCACACCTGAGGGGGGTGCGCACAAGTTTGAATTCAAATTTGAATTGACCGACATAAGGATGCCATGCTCAAACATCCATCCTGCCTGGCTGTACACCTGGGGCGCACGAGGGCGTGGCTTCTTTCGCAAGTTCATGCTCAAATTGAATTCGAATTGAATTCAAAATTGGTATGACGCTATGCCGATCAGATGGGCAAGAGCTCTACATCTGTCACCCTCGTGCTGTAACCCTTACCCTTATAACTAAACTGAGACTTTGAAGTCTTCAACATTATGCCGCACCCTGCATCAACCCATGTTCAACTGTGTGCCGGCTACTACGGGCTTAAGCGCATTCAGAAACTTGTTTTATGAGAGAAAACCTGGCTTCCCGTGCGGCCTGCATCGCCCTTATGATCCCACTGCCTCTCTGCTGCTCACATCGACCTCGGCAGCAGTCCCTGACGCCAGACCCAGCGTCAGCGCTCCCCTGATGGTGTGTGACACACCAAACTCGGTCACGCCGTTATCAGCCACGGCATACACCAGCCTTGCCTGTGGGGGCAGGGAAGAGAAGGTAGGGGGGGGGGCTGTTTTATTCATGTAATCATGTTCTACCATACTGGTACTGATACATTTAAAACAGTACCTACATGCAAATATCTATGTACAGCTCTGGGGGGGGGGGGGGGGACTGTCACCTACTCAGGCAGGAATGGCTGGCTTGGTTCTCCAGAGGTGCTTGGAGGCAGGGCGGTAGACAATTATCATGAAGGCCTCACTGAACAGCTTAGAAGCCAAGCTAAAAGGCTTACGCTTAGGCACATATGGAGTGCCACTGACGTACAGCTTTGAAACCTGCGTATGAAGTGAATCAAATGCCCTAGCATGGCAAATTGGTATCCAAACCTCATGCATGCGCTCATCGCAGATTATGAGGCTCCCAGAACAATCCATGCACCCAGGCCGTGCTGGTATCTCATAAGTCCATTGCATGTTATCAACTGGTTTCATAATTGGGCCGCTTACCGGTGCGTCTGCTGTCAGGGCGCCTGAAACAGATGCCGAGGGGGCTTTCAGTGGGCGAGAGAAGCATACAATCGTGACGGTAGGGGACGTGCTAGTTGCAGCCTGCAAGGAAAAGTGAGGGGGAAGGGAGGGAGGGGTAGAGATTAGTGCAGAGGTTGCGAGAAGACAATGCCGAAGGTTCCTAACTTAGGATCCAGATAGCAGATTTTAAAAGCTGGTATGACGCTTGCACAGCATTTCATTTAACCGCAACAGTGTATTTAAACACAACCCTTGTAAAAAATGAGGGTGCACCACCAATTTGAATGCCAGTATCCTTGGAACCTGATCCCTGCTTATTTTAGCGTCCTTCAGCTTCAATCCAGCTATATCATGGCCTGAGTCCGAGCAGGCCTGATGCATCAAGCACCTCTGCTTGGGCCACCGACCACCCTTTCATCCTCTATATACCCAGGTGGATGGCTGACCAGCAGCAAGCACCTCTGCTTGGGCCACCGACCACCCTTTCATCCTCCATATACCCAGGTGGATGGCTGACCAGCAGCCTGCCAAAGGTGACCTGGCACACCCTTTAATCCCCCCTGGAACTGACCTGCTGCGAGACTGCCTTGAAGGTGGTCCAGACAGGCCGAGCAACAGTCGCCTCGGTCATGAAATAATAGTCCCCCTCTGGGATGTTCCACTCGTCCACCTGTGCATGGGTCAGAAGCCGGCGTTAGGTTCTCAACCCTTGACCCAGCTGGGAGGCTCCGCTCATGCACAGGACGTCTTCTCATTAAGATATTTAAGAATTCGTGATGTCCGGCGTTAGATGACAAATCAGAGGCATTCAGTGGACATTATTGGGCGCTTCAAGTGCTTGAGCCCCCAGCAGTTGGGCCGGCCAAGGTTCTCTATCGGCCCTGCGGTGGCCGCCCAGCTGCCTGCTCAAGGTGGCATGGTGCGTGCTATATTACTATATTAGAAAGTGGCGCACCATTGCGCGTTGATTGCTGTCCACCCAGCCCATGACCACGTCGCTGCTGAACATGGTGTTGGAGGCCCCAAAGCCAACACCCACATAGCCTGGACAGGTCAAATTGGAGGCAGGCAAGGGAGGAGGGCTGGGTGATTGCAAATGGACAGGGACGGGGTGGAGGCTTCAAATCCAACACCAACATAGTCTGGGCATGTCGCACTGGAGGCAGGCCGGGGAGGAGGGCTGGGTGATTTAAAATGGACAGGGACGGGAGTGGAGGCTTCACATCTAACTCCCACGTAGCCTGGACAGGTCGCACTGGAGGCAGGCCAGAGAGGAGGGCTGGGTGATTTAAAATGGGCAAGAGGAGGCTAGGCTAACCAGCAGACTGAGGGCTTCGAGATTGCAAGGGAGGACTAGGCCTGAATAACCCAAAGCATGATGCAGAGCCTCTCAGACCCTGCGTTCCCACCTGACCAAGCGCAACCCACCTGACGTCTTGCTTTCTAGGGCCATGTGCAGCATGTTCATGTCAGTCATTCCAGTTACATTGCTGCCGGTACAGCTGTTTGCCGGCATGGTCCCCCCCAGGCTCCAGTGAAGGATGGACTGGCCGTCGGACAGACGCAGCGAGCAGGCGTAGCCAAGGGTGGACGGGGAGCAGGTCAGGCTGCGGGGGAACTGGGAGACAGGAGGGCGTAGGGAAAGTGTCAGCTGTGGGGAAGGGCAGAGACAACAGAACAGAGTGGGAGCTGTAAACTGATGTGAGGCAGGATGGGGGGGGGGGACTGTCAGCCGCGGGGGAACTGGGAGACAGGAGGGCAAGGGGATATGGTAAGCTGTGGGGAAGGGCAGAGGCAACAGTTCAGATTGGGAGCTGTAAAATGCTGTGAGACAGGAGGGGGGGGGGGGGGACTGTCAGCTGCGGGGGAACTGGGAGACAGGAGGGCAAGGGAAAACTGTCAGCAGCCGGGGGGACTGTGAGACAGGAGGGCAAGGGGGGACAACGAGGGAACAGATATGGGTGTGGTTTGATTCAATTTACAGCTTGTGGGATGAAAATATGATTCCATGCCTGTCAAAGTGGGCAAGAGATGGTATGCCAGTTTACCCTTGCACCTCTAGGATTGACTGCCATACTGCAGTCCTAACAACCAAGGGGTCAGAAGTGGTTTTGGTTGCTATGGCTCATTCACAGCCTGTCCCACATGGGCTGTTGAGAAGTACAGGGTCCTGCTGTGCCAGTCAGATGTCACGAGTGGCACTGCAGAGACCGGTCAACCTCAAAAAAACATGAGTGAGAAGGGTGTTAGGTACAGGCCCAGCCTGCACATGCAGAGCAAGAGAAACTTGAGTAACAAGCTCAATACTGAGAATCTGAAAATGATTTGTCAACGCTTTGAACATGTGCTGAGTTTGAGTGCATGTTTATGAGGTGCATGGAGAGATTCAGGCCTGTAAATAGCTTGCAGCTGAGGGTGAGCGAAAGCTGAGAGTGGCTATAGAGCCTATAGAAGCAAGGGGCAGGGAGAGAACTGGCGCTGATGGCAAACCCATGATCTTGAAGCCGAGGGGTCGGAAGAGGACGGACGTTGAGATGACAAACCTCACGCAGAGCAATAAGCTCCACAATGCATTCGCCACCAGATCTGGGCACACTTGATTGATCGGCCTGCCTCTACCTCATAGTGCTATTTTTTTATTCAAAATCAACAGGTTCAGATTTCGAAGTCCGACACAGGCCAAGATTCGAAGCCAACTCCCAGATTCAAAATCCACCCCTACATTGAGACCCCGCCCAGATTCTAAGTGTGCTTGCTGCTCCCCTGCCTCCCACTATTTCAACGATTTTGAATTCGAAATCGATACCCGATATCAAGAATACACAAAAAAAATGCAGCTTATAATATTTTAAACCCACGCTCAGAATTGGAAGTGCACCCACCGCTCCTGTGCCTCCCACAATGTCGATGCGCATGGCCGTCACTCCATAAGCGGTTGTGAAGGCTGGGCCCAGAGGGTTGGCCGCCGCCGTCTTCTCGGGGGAAGCTGCCGTGAAGGCGGATGCCGCAACCAGGAACTTGGCGACAGCCACCTCGAGGACTGGCACGGATTCGGGGGTGTCTGCGATGATCTTCGTCGTCACGACGATGGAACCTGGCACGGGATCGCCAACGATTGCCACCTGTATGTGCAACAGTGTTTCATTTAGGGTTCGTCAGGCTGACCCCGCTGGGCAGGACCATGGGCCGTTGGAAACCAAACCTGTGTGTTGATTTGTTGAAGTCAGGCTGAGCTCAGGCCGAAGGATGGGGGAGGGGGGGCATGTTGGCCTGCTCATTGTTATGCTGCATCATAATGGAGCTCAAGACAACTCGTGATGACAGGTCGCACATGCCTCTTGTGGCATCAGAGACCTTCTACAAGTGGCTGCTGGACAGCCACCACATAAAAATAGATGTTGACCTAACCTTGACTAGCCTACAGTCGGTGACCCAAGCAGCAGGGCTTGCTAAACCATGCATGGCCCCACCTCTGTAGGCCATGACGTTGCTGAGATGCAGCTCAATCGCACTTCAGCAAGTAGGGGTTTTGCAAACATCCGGCAGCCGGCATATTTGAGACTTTGTCATGGACCCTCCATTCATTCCAAGTTGGTATTTCCAACATTTCAGTGATGAAATGTTTGTAGCCATACACCAAACCAACTTGGAATTATGCGGCTTAGTATCATCTAGCCTCGGATATGGACCATCCAGGAATCCAGGATGCAGGTCACCCACATGTGCTGGAATTCGCGCCCTGGAGCCAGGCGTTGCCTCCCCACCCCCTCCCACTGCACACCTGGACCCATTGGCACCAAAACTTGGCTGGCCTGCCTTGTCAACTCACTTGATGGCCCGCTATGCTGAGGACTGAGGCCTCGGCGTTGCCTCTCCCCCCGTGCCACACACCGAAGGTCAGGCACCCCAGGTTTTCTAGGGTTGGGCAGCCGGCCTCCCCCTTTATTAAGTCCAGTCAAAAGAAGGTGAACCCACCTGATGCTCCGCTACGCCCAGGGCTGTAGCCATAGCCTTGATGTACTGCTGCTTGAAACCCGTCATGGCGTAGGGGGTGGACAGCAGCGTATTGAAGTCAGCCTCCAGCGTATTGTTGAATATCCAGGAGCTCACTTTATCTGGTGGCGGCACTGTGATGTCAGGCTCGGCGGGGGGATCCTCGACGGGAGTGGGAGCCGTTGTGGGCGCAGTCGTGGTATTAATTGCCGATGGATCCATGACGGGAGCGGGAGTGGATGCAGTTGCGTTACTGGTTGCCGGGGGGGCCACAACAGGCGCTGTGGTGGGTGGAGTTTTGTTATTGGTTGCCGAACGATCCTCGATGGGAGTGGGAGCAGCAGGATCATCATCATTATCATTATCTTCATTATTGTCATCGTCATTATCATCGTCAGTTTCCTGTTTGGGCTCTGTTTCCTCACCTGTCGTCGCAGGACTGTGCTGTGCTGTGGGCGTAGGGGTGGGTGTGATTCTGGAGTTTGCAGGCTGCGGCGTGGGACCAGACGCGATCGGGAGGGGTGGGGGCGCTGGAGGTAGGGAGGGAGGGGCTGGGACTGGGGCTGGGGCTGGGACTGGGACTGTAGGAGGCACTACTGCCGGCAGTGTGGCTGGCGCTGCAGGAAGAGTGCCTGGGGACAGGGTAAAGGCAAGGAGCAGTTAGTGCAACAGCCCGGGCATCCAAATTACCATGTGAGTTTCTTTGTCTGAATATTCCTGGAGTCTAATATTCTCGTCTGTTTCAAGACGAATTCTAATTTTTTCTAAGGTTTTAGTGGCGGTGAATTCCTATGCACCCCGTCCACTACTATGAAAGCATGTAGTATACAGTAGACAGATATCAGGTGCAGAGCAGCGACCATAACAACTACAGCATCCGAAATGACAGCAAGAGGAAAATTGCTTGAATACTCCTGTTCGGGCTCTGTTTTCTCACCTATCGTCGCAGGACTGGGCTGTGCTGCTGTGGGCGAAGGGCCGGGTGTGATTCTGGTGTTCACAGGCTGCGGCGGGGGATCAGACGCGATCGGGAGGGGTGGGGGCGCTGAAGGGAGGGAGGGAGGGGCTGGGACTGGGACTGGGACTGGGGCTGGGACTGGGAATGTAGGAGGCACTACTGCCGGCAGTGTGGCTGGCGCTGCGGGAGGAGTGCCTGGGGACAGGGTCAAGGCAAGGAGCAGTGAGTGCAACAGCCTGGGCATCCAAAATTATCATGTGAGTTTTTTGTCTGAATAATCCTTGAGTCTAAATCGTCTGTTTCAAGACCAGTTCAACTTTTTCCGGAGGTTTGGGACTTTTAGCGGCGGCGAATTCCTATGCACCATTGCACCAGGTAAGACACCGTGGCTATTACCCTGCATGCAGACCCTTATTTTTTCTGCCAGTCTGCCACGGCTACTTGGCTATCCACGCGCCTGACGCAGCGCGCATAGGTGGAATACGTCGCCACATTTTGGTCGTCTCTAATATTACGCGCGTCTCTAAATCCTGAGATAGGTTAAGGGACGCACCCGCAGTGGAATGAAGCCCCTATTTGCGATGCCCCCAAATATTTCAAAATCAGGCGTCGTCGATTCACTCTTCCCACGTTCAAAAATGATACTTTTAGCGCCCCAGTGGAATCGGTTGCGCGACGCCTATGATTCCCGTTAGGCGCCGGACGGGTGAGGCTGGGGTTCTGAGTTCTGACGGAATCAGTACGGGGTGGTCAATACGGAGGCTTTTGCCAACGAGTACAGAATGGTAGGTAGGTAATCTAAAAGGTTTCATAATAAACTAATATTCCTCCATGATGACATCTCCGTACTCGTTGGCAAAAACCTCCGTCCGGACAGGGCTGAGAGTGCGTAAATGGCCTCAAACTGGTCCCAAACCAAGAGCGAGTTAGATGCGTACGAATTTAGTTTACACCATTAAAGTATCTTCTGCGTCGTCAGAAGTAAAAAATCGACGTTTCGAGCGTTCTACAGCTCTTGGCGTCAATACGAAGCTACAAGAGGTCCCAAAACAGTTGGGGAAACGACCTGAATCGGTCATAACCAGGGAAGTTACAGGCGTTTTTTTATAGTTTCGGCTCCAGCCGAAGGTCATCTTTTTCCTTTTCGGCTGCCGCCGAAACTGCAATTTTTTGCCTTCGGCCGTCTTGGTCGTTTCTTGGACCAGCCGAAGGTCCAAAATTTTCTTTCGGCCAACACCATTTTTTTCCGGCTGACGCCGGAACTGTCTTTCTTTCTATTCCGCCGTTTTTAGTTTTACTTATATCAAACATAGATGGCTACGTTCTTTATGTTTCATCGTCAGACTCAGGTTACAAATCACTCGAACACACACACATATCTACACCTACAGCATCTATACAGTTCAATTGCTATGGCATTAATGAAAACAGTAAGCACAATCACTGGTGTTCATTCAAGCTGATCGAGGGGCAGATCATCATCTGTTTCCCACTCAGACTCAGCCTCGGACTTCGACACCTCAACGGCATCCTCAAGGGGAGCTCCATCCTCATCATCAGCAATCCCAACCCCACCCTCAGCCAAAGTGGCACCCACAAGCTTGACAACGATATTATTAACAGACTGGTTGAGCTCAGACACCATTAACGGCGCAGAGCCACCCTTTCGTAGGGGTGCCTTCATCATCACTTGCAACCTCATTGCGCAAAGACTCGGGAATACGCTGGAAATTGAAATCAGCACCCTTCACCTTCTTGAGGCACGCCATCTTAACCCTCATAAGAGAATCCAGGGTCAAAACGTGTAACGGTTTGACAGCCTGTGCTTGAACAAGCGGTGCATGCTGAAACCACGTTCAACCATGGCAGTCTGCATCGCAATGGTCATGGACACGAACACAAGCAAAGCAATATTGCTCAGCAGGGCAGCGGACTCAGGATTGGACAAGATCCTCACCAAACAAGCCCTGAACTTAATGTCGGGTGTATCCTCGACCAGCTCGGAAATGAGCCCCTTCATCTTGGAAAACTCCTGATCTAAGCCGCTCAGGAATGCCACACTACCTTCCTTAATATATACTTCCTAGGATCCACAGCGTAATGACCCTTCAGAATGGCCCACTCTCCCAGGCACAATCTATCCAAATCGTCTTCGTCCACACCCTTGTAGTAGGAGGGATCAAAAATCCTGAACGTATCTAGGAGGCACATCTACTCTGGGCTGAAACGGGAATCGAGCCCCTGAATAATCTCACGTGCAATTGACTTGGCAGTAGAAGCCAAGCCAGCCTCAGTGTAGGCACCTGAGGGCAATACAATCTCTTTACCGTAGACTTGTTTTGCCTCCGTGAACGAGAAATAAATGTAGTTTTTAGCTAAAGCGCGCTTCACTGGAGAACTGTTTTTGACGTCCCAAAAGTGGCGTTTTCCGCCGAAGTTGGGATTTTCAGAAGGCGCGATGGCGAAACAACATAAATTTCTTGCGGAGGCAAAGAGCGTCTACGGTATCACCAGAAACCCACTTAAGAGGATCATCGGGGTGGAGCTCAGAAAGAAAGGTGTGTAGGCTGGGAGTATAACTTGGTCCGAGAAGGCTTTTCAGGCCTCCTGAAAATTGGGAAGTCATGTCCTATACTATTATAATAATTGTTTGGCAAAAAACATATCTCGTCAGCTGGAACCCTGCATGCAAATGCAAAATGGCCTAGTAGAGGGGGCGAGGCATCCCATCCTCCCCTCACATCTTGTGCATGCTCCTAATCGTGGCATCACGCTTGAGCCCCAACACATTTAAGGCCTTGTCCAGCTTATGGCTGATGGCCTGGCCGTACGCAGCCTATCCCTCAAGAAAAATCCATCATGCCACTGCATGTCGCCCATGCGGGTGGCATCGTGCCAAGTGTCATATCCGGCACCCTGGCCGCTGCCCTAGCGCCGTCCAGCTGCCCGGCCACAGCCTGGGCGGAGGCAGCAACATCCAGCTGCCCGGCCGCAACCCCAATGGCGGCAGCGATGTCAAGGTACTGCCGACCCTCCGCACCTGTGTGCCCCACCAAGCTCACCCCAGCATCCAAGAAGCCAATGCGGTTTAGGTGCCCAGTGAGGGCAAGCATGCATGGGGTTAAACACTTGTGCTGTCTTACGCAGTGTAGGATTAGATGAAATAAGTGTTGAAGCATTTTATATCTACAAGATCGTGCACTGCACCGAGTCGTCACTCCCGCCCAACCAGCACCATTACACAGTGTGGGATTAGATGTAATGAGTAAGTTGAAGCAGTTAAGATCTACGAGATCTTGCACTACACCAGGTCGTTGCTCCTGCCCAGCTGCTCTGACCCTACCGGCCAAGACATCGACCCATTGGGCCCAACACAAATGCAGTTGTGAACACTTTCAGCCGAAGTGGCCATGTGAAATTTATGGTTGACTTGAAAAGCAGGTTTTTGACAACCGCAGCTTATGGTAAAGCATCTGAATGCTTATCAGCGGCAGGGCGCATGACAGTCGCATGGCAGTGGCAGTGGCAGATCCCGTCATGGCAGTGTCATGGCAGTGGCATGGGAGCCACATGTACCACACATCGTTCCCGTCGCGCGCCTCAGACGCCATAGGCTGTCTCCACGCCCTTCTGCCTTTGCTGCTCTGCTTGCCACAACGCTTTGGCAGCGATGTCCCGGCCCATGGACAACATCCGCTTCATCATCCCTTTCAACTGTACTGTGGCGGCAGCTGCTCCTGCTGCTGTTGTTGCAGCTGCTGCCCCATGGGAGGCTCTGGTCAAGCGCTCCAGCCGTTCTTGGTCGGCCGCTACAGTCGCTGCAGCATTTCTCGTCACCGCTCTGGCATTTAGAGCGCTGCGTTCAAGGCAATCACGTCGAGCTGGAAGTCCTCCGTGGCCGCAGTGCCTTCTTCATGCCCGATGCTTTGGCTGCCTTTTGCCTCTTCAAGGTAGCCTCTGTCGATTCGAATGCTATAAGCAAGCACTTAACATCGTAGCACGAGTGTCTGAGAACCTCTAACGCACATCTATCGCGAAACTGGCTGAAACGACCATCCCTGGGCAGCGCGACTTCATATACCGTAGTAGGAACAAGTATTTGTTTTAAAGCCTTGCTGTAGTTAGCTCCGGTTAACTTGCTAAATTTGGTTAGGCGCCGCAAAACTTTTGCGGCTAAAAGCTCTGGTTGAATGAGGCCCCTAGGCTCTGTAATAATGCACCTTGTCAGAAGGTTGCCAACTAATGAACACCAGTGAATTTCAGGTCTCCCTCTTCCTCTCTCCCCCACCCCTCTCTCACATGCGCCTACTCCGCAGGTATTGTTGACGTCGAAAGTCGAAGAGGTCTGGCGGTAAGAGTCAGACGAAGCTTGGCTACTGGTGACGGTGAGGACCAGAGGGGAATCTGAAGAGGAGCGTGAACACGTCAGACTTAAAAATTCAAATTTGACAGCAGCTGTGCGGCACGGGAATCAATCTTTCAGTATTTCCAAGCCACTTTTTCAATTTCAGAAGTCTGACTGAGGCTTCGTCTCAGGCACCGGCAATGGGGAACATGACATTTTGAATTGCAAGACCTAAAGGAATAATGTAACCATGAACTGGCATGTGCGTGGCTTGCCTGCCTAGATGATAAGCTCAGCAGTCACGCCAGAGAAAACCTGAAATCAGTTGGAACAGCTGAGCCTTCGTGCAGATAACCAGGATTAACATCCTGCCTCTCAAAATCACGCCCCACAAGGACCATCAGATCCATTCCTGCCACCGCATATGAATCAC
Source organism: Limnomonas spitsbergensis (assembly GCA_037349105.1). Lineage (NCBI taxonomy): Eukaryota > Viridiplantae > Chlorophyta > Chlorophyceae > Chlamydomonadales > Limnomonas > Limnomonas spitsbergensis. The sequence continues at coordinate 2,257,571 of JAYJMM010000102.1, read as the reverse complement.
TTGCCTGCGATTATTGCGTTGATACACGGCAGGATGAGTGAAGTGCTCAGTGACTGTGTGGCTCTACCACTGGTGCTCACGGCCCTATTTTGGCTTTTGTCATCATCATTCGGCAGCAGATGGGAAACCGAGGGAGGGCATGTCAGCATCGACCAGGTATTGAGTGGCAACTGACCAGTTTCCAACCTAAAGAATCAGGCCTTGAAAACCCTGCCTGAAAAAAACAGCCCGACAGATTCAGCTGAAGGAGGAAGTGAGAACCCTTAGTTTATCTGTATAGGTGGACTTTGAATATCTTGGACCCGTGTTTCTCTAGGTGGGTTGTACACCTAAGTTATTAAGAGACCCAAGTACCATCTGATCATTGATACCTCAATAACGCCCCTGATAATATCTAACTAGCATAAATTTTGAGAGGGGCCGAAACGGACAAAGGAAGGAGGACATCACTACAGCAGGGCCCCAGCAGTCACCCCTGATCCTGTATGAGCAATTGAGCAGCAGATTGGGGCTCCTGACATCAGAAGAGTTTCCCATTTGGGATGGCCTAATGGCCTGAGAATTCGGCCTGAGACAGAGTTTGATGAGACCCATTGGCCATTGCACCTATTTGTGAAGTGCAAACCATAATGCAACTAATTCATCGTACCATTTCAGTCTGTCGTTGACGTTGGCCGCGCCCATTACGCCGAATGATGCGGTCACGAGAGCCTCCCTGGACTGCTGGCCTCCGTAAGAGACCTGGCAGAATTCAAATTGAAAACATAGTGAGTTCTTCATGTGCTGAACACGCTGACTCAGCGATGTTGTTTTCGTTTTGTCTGTCCTGTCTAGGAGTACAGAACTATCAGCAGTCAGTCCAGGCTACGTGTTAAGTGCGGATCTGTTACGTCCTCGTGTGGGCTTCATTGAGCACATACCAGTGCCATTTTGTCAAGAATTTTGCTGCTGGAGACCATGGGTTGATTTTTGTTTTTGTTTCACACTCAATTGTTTAATGCTCAATCAAGGCATAGTATGGTCACTGTGTGAAGTTGTGAATGGGTCAGCAACTGCATAGTGTCAATTGATACCTGTTGACAGCCTGAGGGACTCCAAGGCAACCTGCCGCCACAGCCTGCTATTATCACACAAGCTTGATGTTTGGCAGCCACGGCGACCATACATGGCGGCTTCAAATTTATTTTGACCCCGTAATGAACGGTAGCCCCTCACTTTAAGATTGTATGTGCCACCAGGGCAAACCACAGGTTTGCCACTGGCTGTCGTGAGAGGATCGCCCGAGGGGGCTGTCAGCTCGATTGATATGAGCCTGCGCCATGCAAAGGGTGCATGGAGTTAGGAGGGATCACAATGTAGGTCCTTCCCACAAACATTGAATGGGATTAATGGGATCTTATCACAAGAATCTGAAGGGAGATAGAAGGTCGAGCAGAGTTCAAAACGGCAAGCAACTGTCTGACAGGCCTCCTGACTGAGAGCTGGAGTTGGCAAAGGGTGCCTACGGCATACGGTACAGGTCGCGCATCGATCGTAACGGCGACTTCTCGTAGCTACCGAAATATAGGTAGCTGCACCATCCCGGCATGTATGTGCGCTATTCCTGCACTCACGGATCCGGGGTGGGTTGTCTGTGCTGGCCGTAGGCCCTGGTGGGGTGGCTCAAACAGCTTGTCGCGAATCCGTTTACGAAGGCTGCGGGGTCCGCGACGACGCCGGTAGTGTGCAGGAAAGCCATGAGAAGCAGCAGACAGGAGGCAGACAGAAGGCGACGAACATGCATGCCGAATTTGGGCAATGAGAAAGATTCTTGAAATAGCATGTCGGAAAATATATTTAAACGGGTTATAAGTTCGCAATGTAAGACGCCTTGCAAAAAATAGGATTTTGAACCTTACGTGCGCCCGGCTCTCGTCAATTCCGATTTCCGAGGCACGCGTCGGACCCTGCCCCACTCTATTTTTATTTCCTGGCCACTCAAACGACAAACCTCTTCGACAACTTACCACAGCTAGAGCGACCAACCGCCATGCAACCACCTTGCAAGAGAGGCGCGCGGCAGCTGTCAAAAGAAAGGAATTTGTTTACCTCCCGAAAAATGCGTATGTACGCACGTACCCCTCCTACCCCTCCAAGGAAAACAGACAACGCACGCTCGACGTGACGCGACGTTTGCCGCGTACGCAGGTGCGCCTCCATATATATAAGTGGGCTCCTTTGTCGCAAGTCCCGTGTGAATGGAAGGGTTGGCAACGGGAGGATTCTGATTGACTTGTGAGCTCTCGAATAAAGGAACAGCGGCCCTGCCGAGCTTTCTGATTGAGAAATGAGCTTTCTGATTGAGTAGCGTGTGTCTTCTATGATTGCATAACTTGAGGGCATTGCTGATGGCTTGCTTCAAGTGTGTGCCTATCAATTTCAACTCAGAAATCAGGCATCAATATGTTCCGTATCATATATTTTGACTCAAGACTCTATATTGCTTTTTTCAATCATTTAATGTTGAATGTGGATTTGGAATTAGTTGAGGAATTCAGTCGTTTTCTTCTGGAGTCCAAGTATGGACGAATCAGGCCTTTAAACAACGATTTGATGTTGAATGGAGGAATCAGGCCTTTTTACAACAATTTAATAAAGGATAACCATGCATGGAAACAAATAGAGGAAACCCTGAATGGGTCGACACGCATTGGGAAAACCCTGGTATGGAAACAAATCAAGCAAGCCCTAATGGGGAAACACGTCTTGAAAAACACACCGTGGTAGCCCAGAATAGGGGAACACAGTTCGGAAATCTCACAAATGGAAACAACAGTAGGGAGTCCTATATGGGGGAACTGACTGTTGGAATCCCACGCGTGTTCACCCACTGTGGCATCTCCCACGCGGGGTCCCATCGTCGCGGTCACCCATGCGGGGTCACACCTCCGGGTCACACCACGCGGGCCCGCCCACCGTGGCGGCACCCATGCGTGTTCACCCAATGGTGTACCCCTTGGGTATACCCATGCGGGGGGGCGCGTGGGTGTACCCACGCGGGGTCCCATCGTCGCGGTCACCCATGCGGGGGCACACATCTGGGTTACACCACGCGGGTCCGCCCACCGTGGCGGCACCCACGCGTGTTCTCCCAATGGTGTACCCCTTGGGTATACCCACGCGGGGGTGCGCGTGGGTGTACCCACGCGGGGTTCCATCGTCGCGGTCACCCATGCGGGGTCACACATCTGGGTTACACCACGCGGGTCCGCCCACCGTGGCGACACCCACGCGTGTTCACCCAATGGTGTACCCCTTGGGTATACCCACGCGGGGGTGCGCGTGGGTGTACCCACGCGGGGTCCCATCGTCGCGGTCACCCATGCGGGGTCACACATCTGGGTTACACCACGCGGGTCCGCCCACCGTGGCGACACCCACGCATGTTCACCCAATGGTGTACCCCATGCGTACACCCACGTGGGGGTGCGCGTGGGTGTACCCACGCGGGGTCCCATCGTCGCGATCACCCATGCGGGGTCACACATCTGGGTTACACCACGCGGGTCCGCCCACCGTGGCGACACCCACGCGTGGTCACCCAATGGTGTACCCCTTGGGTATACCCACGCGGGGGTGCGCGTGGGTCTACCCACGCGGGGTTCCATCGTCGCGGTCACCCATGCGGGGTCACACATCTGGGTTACACCACGCGGGTCCGCCCACCGTGGCGACACCCACGCGTGTTCACCCAATGGTGTACCCCTTGGGTATACCCACGCGGGGGTGCGCGTGGGTGTACCCACGCGGGGTCCCATCGTCGCGGTCACCCATGCGGGGTCACACATCTGGGTTACACCACGCGGGTCCGCCCACCGTGGCGACACCCACGCATGTTCACCCAATGGTGTACCCCATGCGTACACCCACGTGGGGGTGCGCGTGGGTGTACCCACGCGGGGTCCCATCGTCGCGATCACCCACGCGGGGTCACACATCTGGGTTACACCACGCGGGTCCGCCCACCGTGGCGACACCCACGCGTGGTCACCCAATGGTGTACCCCTTGGGTATACCCACGCGGGGGTGCGCGTGGGTCTACCCACGCGGGGTTCCATCGTCGCGGTCACCCATGCGGGGGCACACATCTGGGTTACACCACGCGGGTCCGCCCACCGTGGCGGCACCCACGCGTGTTCTCCCAATGGTGTACCCCTTGGGTATACCCACGCGGGGGTGCGCGTGAATGTACCCACGCGGGGTTCCATCGTCGCGGTCACCCATGCGGGGTCACACATCTGGGTTACACCACGCGGGTCCGCCCACCGTGGCGACACCCACGCGTGTTCACCCAATGGTGTACCCCTTGGGTATACCCACGCGGGGGTGCGCGTGGGTGTACCCACGCGGGGTCCCATCGTCGCGGTCACCCATGCGGGGTCACACATCTGGGTTACACCACGCGGGTCCGCCCACCGTGGCGACACCCACGCATGTTCACCCAATGGTGTACCCCATGCGTACACCCACGTGGAGGTGCGCGTGGGTGTACCCACGCGGGGTCCCATCGTCGCGATCACCCATGCGGGGTCACACATCTGGGTTACACCACGCGGGTCCGCCCACCGTGGCGACACCCACGCGTGGTCACCCAATGGTGTACCCCTTGGGTATACCCACGCGGGGGGGCGCGTGGGTCTACCCACGCGGGGTTCCATCGTCGCGGTCACCCATGCGGGGTCACGCATCCGGGTTACACCACGCGGGTCCGCCCACCGTGGCGACACCCACGCGTGTTCACCCAATGGTGTACCCCACGCGTACTCCCACGCGGGAGGGTGATGGACCCATGTGGGGGGACCCACAGTTGTCGGGTGGCATCCCCACTGGGTGGTCGTGGGTACACCCACGCACAGTTTCCCCGACGAAACCGGTAGGATAGGAGCAACTTACACTTCTTTGTGTGTGCTGAGTGGCCTGATTAATTTTGTGACGTGAGACTAAGCTTGTGACACTGCACCCCAGGGCTTTCCACTTCACCCCATGCCTTTCCACTTCACCTCATGGCTTTCCACTTCACCCCATGGCTTTCTAGGCTTTCCACTTCACCCCAAGGATTTCCACTTCACCCCAGGGATTTCCACTTCAGTTTACCTCACGGCTTTCCACTTCACCCCAGGGATTTCCACTTCACCTCATGGCTTTCCACTTCACCCCAGGGATTTCCACTTCACCTCATGGCTTTCATGGTTAGCGTACATCCAAATATAATGTAAATCCTCTACGCGAATACACGATGCAACATCCCCTCGATATGGCGCGGACAGCTTCGGTCAAGAAGGTGGTCAATTTGATCACGATCGTCATGCTGAGCAATATGCACACACATGTGCATGTGCACGCCTCCTATGCGGACGAGGTAGGGGCTATCAACGTCAGTGATGCAAAACCCATAACAGGAGTGGTGGGTTTTTTGTCACTGATGATGCCTCTACAATCTATGCTAGGATGGCAACCGCTGTCATATACCGAGGGGTATGATACGTGGAACAGAAGAATCCCTCGGACAAAGGCGCATGTCGAAGTTGAACATACCCAACAACATGTTTTGAACATCCAGATTCGCAGTTCTGACCAAAATCGAAAGACTTAAAAATTCCTTTCACAAGCCTTGAAATGCAGGAATAGCCATGACGACACCTCCTCAAAGGGGCCCAGACCCGCATGCAAGCTCAACGTCATCGGTCGGAAATTGGCTACTTTCCAGACCTCCCCGGATTTGATTGAGGTGGAAATGCAGGTCGCGCTTATCTTCCCGGCTTGCCAGGGCTTCAATGAGGTAAGCCAAGTGTGCACTTGGTTTTTACCCCACCCAGTGGTTGGGACGGCTATTGCCTGCATCTGCGATCGGGAGCAGCTCACGGTCGGGCACACTGCTGATAGTTCTCTCTATACATATGTGCCAGACGTGCACATCTTGCATCTCTCATCTGTCGCGAGGCCATTGCTGTGTCTTCATTCTTCGTCTTACCTCTGGTCTGACCTCTCCATGCAGCAGACATACAACGCGTTCCTGACCCAGCTGCCAACCCACCACTTCCACAGTCCTCGAAATGCTTTTTTTATTCTGCAGGAAGCACAAATATACGCGTCGAATGTTTACTCTGCCCTGAGGCCATGGCTAACCGCTCGATTTTTTGACACCTGCCCAGATGCCATGGCCAACCTCTCGGCACGTCGTAGGCCAAATCTAGGAAAAACCTCAACCCCAGCCTCAATTCAGAGATCTGAGAACATGAGCAAACTAAACTTTCTGCCAGGGATCAGCCAAGGAAATAATACTAACTGTATGCATATCCATGCTAGCCTTTCAACGAGCACGTTTGCAAGTTACATTTGTGCTACACTTGTCATGGGGATCCTCTCCTACCTAGGAACTTGGCATGCTTCTAACATCAGTGAAGAATCCACAACAGAGGCCCCACTGGTAAACAGGGGTGTGAACAGCGAGATCTTGGTAACAACGGTAAATAAAAATAAATACGCCTATCTCACGAAGAAAAAAGAACGCAAAACAAAAAATACGAAGAAAATCACTGGGGAGCATATCAGTAGGTATATCTTACAAAAGTACATGGCATCCCCAAATAAAAAAGTCTGGCTATTAAAATATATGCTTAAGCAATCTCGGAGATTAACGCGCAAATGGAACAACTCCAACAGCTTAGCCGAATGCAGAAATGCATGTTTGAACTTCCCACCTATCAGGCACCCCCGGGGGGCCTCCCTCAGCCCAATCACAATCCTCGACTCACCGACTCCCATGCCTTTGAGGAATAGGGTGAGCCTCCCGCTTGGACCTGATTCACAAAGCGTGCAAGACATTAAACAAATGTTTTTGCAGCAAAGTGGCCTACAAATTATATCAGGCCCTCATTTTTCCTTCTCGGAGGGGGACTGTTACTTTGACTCTCTAGCACATCTATCAGGTATTCCTCCTAGCATGTTAAGAGGCCTCGGGGTGCAAACTTTCAGGCAAGCTCTGTCCCAAGGCAGGCAGGATGCGGTCAGTTCCTTAACCACGCTCATCTACCAACAAGTACATGGTACTGATTCGAGACACAAGCTATGTGACTGGGCAAGACGAATGGCCACGCCGTGTGATGGGAATACGGGAGAGGGACTATGGGCTGACAGGGTCATCACCCATTGGACTGCAATGGCATTGCAAATAACAGTGCACCAGCACCAATTATCAGAGTCTGACGGAGAACTCAGCATTGTGAGCCAACTACTCCTAAGAGTCCAACCAACAAATGACGCTGCCCCCGCCTTGCATGTGTGGTTTTCTGGAAATACCCTAGCTGGGCACTTCGAGCCCATGCTGCCATTGGCTGCCTCTCGCAACCCCACCAGTACCCTGCCCCCTAATAGCCTGACAGCTTTACGAGATAGATGCTTGAACGAAGCATCAGGCTTCCCAGACGAAAAAACGCTACTACAAGCGTTTGTGCTTTTGATGCAGACATGGGACGACTTCCTGAGAGATATTGGAGACTGTACGTCAAAAACAATCAGGTTCATGTTTCCATGTATCCAGGGACCGGTGCTCCCAGACTCTATCACATCGAGTATTGTACGGGCCAAGCGCATCGTGCAATACGTGCAACCAAGGCATGGCCCGGCTAGAAACGATGAGCTTAATCACCTTATGAGGTTATCTTTTCCAGACCAAGATGCCACCATGGGACAAGATGATACAACAAACATCAATGCAGCCCCCCCCACCCATGTCACAGTCTTCGACCCACCTAGATGTGCCATCAAAGGAAGGACAATTCAAGGGCATGAGAAGATAAACGGTGCTGAAAGGACAAAACAAAATAAAATGGCTCCCAAAGGTTACGTACGTAAGCTCAAGAAAAAACAAACTAAATGCAACACCGCCCTACCACACACAACAGAAGGAAAAAAAAAAAAAAAACTGCTTCAGCCCCTCATTATATCGTACCTGACTACCTTGATCACTAGTGCGCCAGAACCAGCTCAGCAAAAAACAAAGGTGAAACAGATATTAAAAAACAAGTCTGCTCAAGAAAATACAAGCCTACCACGCCAACCAAGTGCTCCACCCCACGGAGAAGACCAAACAGCCTGTCAACCGGCTACGTTGCGCATGATCACAGCCAATGTCCAGGGTGCTTACACTGCAAAGTATGACATAGAAATGACCATCCAGCAGCATAACCCAGATATCCTCGTACTCACCAAGACAAACATGCTCCCCAAGCGGAAAAAGGCCAGATGGTTGCAAGAAGCCCTACAGGGGTATCAATACTGGGCGTGTACACACAGCGAACATGGCAGAGGCTTGCGAGGGGTCATCATTGCCATCAAGGAACACATTGCAGTTTTGGGCAAGGCCACCCGAACAGAAGGCGACAATTGCAATGGGAGAATTCTGAACGTTGCCATCAACCTGCCCCACTCCAGGCCCATCAACATCACAGGGGTCTATGCGCCGGCAGGTTGCTCACCAGAGGAGGAGACAGAGAGACTAAAAATGTACAGCATACTCACGGAAAGCATGCAAGAAACACACAACTGCAACCCTTCTTGCCATATTATGCTCGGCGACTGGAATGCAACGCTGCTTCAAGGTGACAGGAGCAGCGGACACACCTACCACAAGGATGAGACACACAGGAAATTTGTTGAAGCAATTGAACTTTCACCCCTAGAAATGAACCTTAGCCCTCGAGGCCACACCTACACCCACTTAAACGGTACAAGTGAGTCCCAGACGACCAGCAGAATTGACGATATTCTCACAAACCTGGATATGAGCATCATCAAAAGTAAGACCAACGTCCTCCAAATAGGAACCCAATCAGATCACACACCCCTGCTAGGCATCATTGAACTGAGAAACACAGGGATTTTCATCCCCACTATAAAAAAACAGCCCACACGGCCCTCCACCCGGGTCTTGGTCCGCCCTATCAGCCTCACCGACAAGACAGCCTTCGCCAACAAAATCTCCACCTTCTCAGAGGGTATCGCCGGCGAGACTCGAGACCTGCACCAGACAATGCAGCTGGTAATTAAAGAAGATATTCAGCCGTACTTCAACAGGATTGAGTCCGAAGACGGGAAGACAAGCAACCGCCTACCCATTATTCAGGGACTAAATGCGGCGGTAAAAGTGAATGAGCTGAGTGAACAACTGTTGAGTGCTCTACAAAAGACACAAGCGATCGCCTTACAGACATGCGAGTGCAAAAACACGAACCCCTCTGGGACTCACCTCCGCTCACGGGTTCTGTCCCGAAAAAGAGTAATGTTATGCCAGCACTTTCATGCCTGTCATGAGATTAGAAATGAAGTCCGCAATACTGCTATTGACACAACTACAGGGATGCAAGAGATTATAGCTAACCAGACTAACCTTCCCAGCGGTATGGAGAAGAGACTTCACGAAGCTGCAACCTTGGAGACAAACATGGGCATGAATAGTGGGCAGATCCTCTCACAAGTCATCAGAGGCATTAGGGCCGAGATCCAGACCATGGACAAGGGACAGGACAAGCAAAATCTCTACCAAGCGATCAAAGCTACCAGAGATCTCATTAACAAAAAAACCGAAAATGGCAAACAGGAACATCTTCAAGAAGCCAGCCTCCGGAACCAACTACAAAGCCCTTGTGGACCCGGCCACAAACCACATCACTGAGGACCCCAAGAAGATGATCTCGATTGTGGAGGAACATTTCACCAAATTGCTGACCCCATGTGCCCCCAAGAGCGGCAAATACCACCCACATCAGGTCACTCGGCAGTACCCGTGGACAAAGGGCCCCGATAAATTTACCTTGGAAACACTGGCGACCCGTCTCCCAAACCGACCATGGCTGCACAGAACAATCCAGCAATCCTCAGTGTTTGAAGAATGCCTACACACACGAAGTGATGGGAAATCACCAGGACCAGATGGGATCGTAAATGAACTCCTAAAAATGATGACACACAAGTTCAAGGAGTGCATGCACATGCTCATGATCATCATGTGGGCAACCGGTGTGACCCCAGACGAATGGAAGCAAAGTACTACACAACTGTTGGAGAAGGGGACAGACGAAACCTTGATAGATAAGAAGAGGCCTATCGGGATGCTAAATGCCCTATACAAACTCTGGACGAGGCTTCAAACAAGGGCTATGTCCGACTACGCTGAAAAACACTTGCTTTTGAGCTCTACCCAAAAGGGGTTCAGGACAAAAGCCAGCACCATGGACCAACTACAGATGCTAGTCATGGCGCTCGAAGATGCGCGACACACCGTCCAGAATATCTATAACTTACAAGTCAACTTCTCTTCAGCGTTTAACATGATGGACCACGACATTCTCCTTATGATCATGTACGACCTAGGGTTCCCTACAGATGCGGTGGATGCAGTTAAAAACCTTTACATGGGGCAACAACCCAGGTCCGATGGGGCACAGAGCTCACGGGCAAGATCCCCATGGGGCGGGGCAGCATACAGGGGGACACCCTTTCACCCCTCCTTTTCCTCATCTACATTGAACCACTGCTCCGGTGGGCCCAAGTCGGGGCCAGGGGCTACATGTTTGGATGCATAGATGACATGAACGCTCGCATGGAGCACTCACTCAGCAATGCAGCATTCGCAGACGACTTGTCAATGCTGACAAGTAAACTGTCGGACCTGCATGTACAAGCAGAGAAACTCAGTCTCTACTCCGACTTCGCGAAAATGAAGGTCAACACTGGGAAAACTCTAGTATCAGGTGTCCTTTATCAAAACATCCGCACTGGACTATATGGGAACAAGGATGCTCTGGTGCAAGTAAGAAGACAACTGGAAAATCAGATAATGGTCCAAGGACAATACGTGCAACACCTTCCCCCAATAGATCCCTTCAGATACCTCGGTGCAGAGCTCACGATGACACTAGACTGGAAGTTCCAGCACCAAAACTTGATAAAGAAGGCAAGGCAAAAGATTGAGGAGCTGCAGGCCTCACATGCCACTCCAAGACAAATTAAGCATATCATTGAGACAACTATTAAGCCCTCAATCTCAAACACCTTTGGGATAACCCCATGCACGGGAGCTGACCTCCAGATTCTAGACAGCATCATGGCCACGGCCGTCAAGAAGGCGTACGGACTGTGGACATGTGCTAACTCAGCTACGGTACACCAAGATGTCGCGTCCTTCGGGCTGGGGTGTGCATCCCTGGCGACAGAATACGCAAAGAAGAATACAGAACTGCTCATCACATCCCTACGCGATGAAGGGCGCATGGGCACAGTCACTCGAAGTCTCCTGGAGAAGCAGCTCAAATACATGGGCGGGTGCCCCACAGGGTTTAAAGACGCCCAACAGGCTAAACATTGCATGCGGCTCAGACAACTGTCCCATATCACAGATAATGACCTGATCATCATGAAAAGCAAGGTGCAACAATTCACAGCACATACCCCGGAACTCGCCCAAGCGCTAGAACAGCTCACCCCTGCCACTGCTACCCTCCCTGCCACAGACCCCCTCAATGCGTACACCCTGCTTCAACCCTTGTTTCACCTAGGAATCACTCACCTAGCAGACCTGACAGAACGAGAGGCAAGCACTTGATGGATGGGAGAGGCCTGAGAAACAGATACGGGAGAAATGTCAAAGACAAGCACATCATAGCCTTAAACAGACTCTCAGTCATGGCAAACAACGGGCCCGGTGCAGACAAAGACCTAAGAGACATGATAAGAAAAATAAACACGACGTTGAGCCTCCCAAAGGATCAACGAGAGATACACGAGGGAAACATGTACATCACTGCTATAGCAAGAAACCCCATGCCGCCGACAGGAACCATGTTCCAGGCTTCCCTTCACCCTGACCAGACATTGATCACCCAGTACCTGAATACCAAGGACATTGGCACTCCAACAACAACAGAAACAGAGAGACCGGGAGACCTCGCTGATATCCCAGACCCCACCCAACAACAAGAGGGCAGAGCAAACCTGACGGGACAGCAAGGCAGCAAGAAGAAACAACACTGGCGCAAGGACCCTACCCTCCACAGAGACAAGAAAAGACAAGGATGCTCGTCAATTACGAGCCTACGGAAAGAGATTGCGGCCCCACGCAGAAAGTGCCAGACAACAGGAACATGCCTATGTACCAGACATGACTACAAAAGGAAGGAGGCAGAGCACATTTTTGCATTTGCCAAAAGCAAAATATCAGAAGGTGAAAGGGCGGCAACAGTCAATCAGTCATACAAGAGATGTATGGGCACACCAACCAAGTAGCAGCCATCACAGGCTGGAGGATGGTCACAGAGCCAAGCAAAGGACGCTACCAAAAAGGGAAAGACAGAATCAAGCAAATTCAATATCAAGTCACATGGCACCCAAGCATCATTGATGAATGGGCCATACCATACCATGGCATGGCAGGGTACACACCAGAGAAGATAGAGGCTTGTTGCCGGAAGACTCTAGGACTTGGTCAAGACCTGCATGCCCACGATTGGGCAGGTGTTGCAGCATGCGAAGGTTGTTGGAACCCACACAGCCTGCAGTACGATGACGCGTCGGGATGTTATGATGACATCATCACATGCGACGTATGCTACAAGTACTATCATGTCCAATGCCTAGGCCAACCAGTGGACTGGAGACCCACCCAAGACAAATGGACATGCCCGGCATGCACACATGCCACTAGCACCACACAAGTGGAGGGGCTGGTTAGAGTCACATGGAAGCCTAGCTGGGAACCTGAAGAGATGCTCCTTACCGAAGAAAACACGGCCGCCCTCCTACGACAATGGGTGTCTGAAAACCACGACCAGCCACCAGCGAGGACCTCCGAAGGCACCATGCTAGATAGGCACTTGTCTAACATGGCCCAACAAGGGTTGCACCAAAATCACAGCAGGTGGGATACCACCCTGGGAGACAATATCCGGGAAATGATAACCTTCGATATGGAGCCAATTAACCCGCAACTGGACATCGATGCACCAACGGGAGAGTGTAAAATTGAAGTGAGAGAGATTGAGACATGGAACCCTAAGAGTACCACCCAAATCATGACTACAGAGATGGCATGCGTGTACAAGGGGAACGGCCGGTGCGTCGGGACAATCGCCAAAGACAGACTCATCACCCTCAGAAGATTGTATGAACAGGCTGCAGATGAAGGCATCCATGCTAAATGACGCCTCCCCCATCCTCCTTTGAAGAGGAAATGGTTGACCTCATCATCAGACACAAGGAGGGGACAAAGACACAGACCAAACATATGCAGGACAATTTCAGCATCCCACCACAATTCAGAGCGTTGATAGACACGCACTTTGGCGTCTACAAGGAACGGTTCTCTAGCCCCCTCCAAGTTAGAGATCACGCCACCACCTATTGGAGTATATACCCGAGGGACCAGGCCTTCCAAGCACAAACAAATGCCTTCCAACACAGGTGGACAGGGTACTCACATGCCTTCCCAAACCGGGACGAACCATCCCTCGAGAAAGCAGTCCGATGGGCAGTATGGTCTGCAGATATGACCAGGGAACCGACAGCTACTGTCTTGTACCTGCCCAGGGGGATGAAGTCGTCAGGCAAACCCTCATACCAAAAGTGGTTGGACAAATACCCGAAATATTGTACAAGAATAGCTAGCACCAAGAGCTCCCCTTTCCCCCTGTGGAAAGAGGAGAGTTGGACGCAAGGAGCAACCCCGCCTCCCATGCACAAATGCCACATGGACATAATCGTTGTGTGGAACAAAGAAGCCCAGTCCGAGCAAATCGGGTGGAAACAGGATCTCCTCATCAGACTGCTCCGCACAACCCTCGCACATGTAGAAAAACACCCGCAAGCCAGGGCCAACCCCCTGCTAACCGCAACATGGACCCAGCCTCCTCCCCCATGTGGGGATAGGGTGGAAGAAGGTCAAGGAGAGCTGAGCCATGCCCAGCCCATGATAGGATCAAGCTCCTTCCAACGTTCTCCAAGGGACACTGACATCCCTAGAGCAACGGAGGTAGACCCAGTGGACGCATGCAATTGCCTCCAGTGGTTCCAAGAAAACAGCGCGCTGAAGCACAATTGGAGGGAGATAGCCTACACTGATGGCAGCTGTATTGAAACCAGCCTCAAAGAAGGCAGGAAAGTTCAGCTAACTGGCGCTGGCCTCCACATCCCGAGCGCCACTCCCGATCAACAGGACATCTCCATTAACCCGGCTGGAGAAGGTCCCACAAACACCATAAACAGAGCTCATGGCGTCCCAAGGGAAAATAGTCGAATTCCATAAGGTGAAGGCCCATAACGGAGATATCGGAAACGAGAAAGCCGACGGTGTCGCTAAACGGGCAGCTACTCAAAAGGGAGAATGCGATCTGACCGTTCCAGTGAGCTCCGAACCCTCGCAGTACGGCTCTTTCTGGCTTTTCACAAAACCTGACGAAGAGGACCCTAGCCAGGGAGAGCCGCAAGGATTAGAGGATCTGAAGGGTGCCTTGAAGACACACATTCACGAGCGCCAAAAGCTGGGCCGATCCAACATCGATAGCGTATACTTTCAAGGGTGGCAACGGTTGCACTCGATTGCTGATGGGACCCTCAGCAACAGTTTCTTTAACCACCCAGGAGTCACTCTGGCGGAGAAGAAAACAGCCCTTCGATGGCGACATGGATGCCTTTGGAACAACAAGGTGGCTTTCAGGTGGGGCAAAAGTACCACGGACAAATGCCCCTTGTGTGGTGAGCACGACAGTGCAGGCCATATCACAGGCGCATGCAGGCACCCCGAAATGCAAAAGATGTACATAGAGCGCCACCATGGCACAGGAAGGTTTTTGCTGAGGGCTGTATCGAAAGGCAGCATGGGAGGGGACATCGTCATGGCAGACCTGGGGACAGCCGAGAAGTGTGAGAGAGCAGGAGCACCAGCCATGTTGATGAATAAAGTCCCCTCGTACTTAATCCCCCACGCTGCGGCACCAGCACTTGGAGCCGTCCAAATGAAAACGAAAATGCAGCCTGACATGTTGTTGATGCAAACGACAGGACAAAAGAAGGACTTTGTAGTCCACATTGGGGAATTTAAGTATTGCAGAGACACTGAGCATGGGGACCAATTAAAAGCTTGCTTAATCCAGCACACCGACCTTGTTGACCTACTAATCTTGAACGGGCACCAGGGAAACAACATAAAAACTATCCCAATCTTGATCGGCACATCGGGCACTATTTATAATAAGCACACAATTGAAGCCATGATGTCTCTTGGGATCTCCGCGTTCCATGCTAAGAAATGCGCCCAGAAAATGCATGTCCATTCGATAAAACTCTTGCATAGCATAGTGCAAACCAGACTTAGACTCGAATATTTTTCCGCCACGAAGCCTGTCATTGGGCCAACTAAACACACCCATAAGAGAAAACCACCGTGAGGAAGTTGCTTCTTTCTTTTTGCCTCATGGTAACGGCGCGGATGTGGCTACGGCCCCAATCAAGCTGCGTTGTTTCCTTAACTTCCACGCCCCAATAGGGCGTAGCTTTCTTTCTTTCTTTCATGGCTTTCCACTTCACCTCATGGCTTTCCACTTCACCTCATGGCTTTCCACTTCACCTCATGGATTTCCACTTCACCTCATGGCTTTCCACTTCACCCCAGGGCTTTCCACTTCACCTCATGGCTTTCCACTTCACCTCATGGCTTCCCACTTCACCTCATGGATTTCCACTTCACCTCATGGATTTCCACTTCACCTCATGGATTTCCACTTCACCTCATGGCTTTCCACTTCACCCCGGGGCTTTCCACTTCACCGCATGGCTTTCCACTTCAGTCATCACCCCAGGGCTTTCCTAGGCTTTCCACTTCACCCTAACGACATGATGCAAAACGTTGAAGCCTTTGGATACGGAAAATCGGACACTTAGGAAAATCGGAACAATATCGCTAACGCATTGCAAAAGACTCACGTAACGCTACCGAAACAATCGACATCGACAGCGAAGAGTAAGCGAAAGACTCACGAAAGACTCACGAACGACTGCCGAAAAATAATTCGCCACCGAACTAACGTAAGGCTATCCTACCGAAACATTGTCTAAAGTCAGCGACAGAATCACAATAGATAGGCTACCGAAAGGCTCCCGAAAAACATCGCTAACGAACAACAACGCTGACACTTCGCGAAAGACTACCGGTACTGACGAAAGTCTACCGAAAAATAAGCGAAACTGGTAAGCGCCGGCTACGAATAATAGGATTTTCAACGGTAATTCGGGGGACAGTCGCAATTCTCACATCCCACTATTATCCCTTACCACGCTTCGGGACAACGTCGCGAAAGCGAGCTACTGTCGAAAGCCTACCGAAAACATTGCCAGCGACCCTGCGAAAATTAAGCGAAGCTTGAATGCGATGGCTTTGGAAAACACTAGCATTTGAACACATTTTCGGGCTGAAAGTCGTAATTTAAACGTTTTCATACTTTCGGCACGGTGATTGCATCTCGCAGTTCGTGCATGATCCATTGCAACAATTCTTTTTTAATTGGAGAAGATTTGTTTTTACTCAATCACTCACCTACAAATTTTACCTCCTAATACGTCGGAAAAGGTGCACGTGGGGGACATAAGTGTGGGGCCGGCCACCGTGGGCCGCCCCACTGGGAATTGGCCAGCCCCAGTGGGTATCCTCACCGTGGGGATACATGTCGTGGGGCTCCGTAATGGGTTGGCATCAGTGGGGTATGTCTGAAGGGAGACTCCCACGGTGGGTCCAAGTGTGAGGATTCCCCCACACCGGGCTTTCGCGATGGGCGGTCCCACTCATGTTCTCCTATCGTGGGGATCCCCACATGGGGATATATACCCACAGTGGGGCATCAGCGATAGGCGGACCCACGTATGTCCGACTATCGTGGGGATCCCCACGTGGGGGGAACCCACAATGGGAACTCCGGGATGGTAACACTGTCGGGGATGCTCGGGGTTGCGAAGGAACGGCGACGGAGGTGACTTTGTCCGTGGGTTTTGTCGCCGGGCGGACTCAGCTGGAAGCTGGTACGCCGAGAGCTCCTGGTCGGCTTTGCGCCTCCTGGTCTATTTAGGTGAATATCTGCTTGGGACTGCTTGCCTGATTAGTCGTCTCCGATGGACGAGTAGTCAGGGATCGGCACCGTAGGTCGCGTGCTCTTCAGGGCGAGCTCCGTAGATCGCGTCGGCTGGGGATGTCCAGTGATATGGATGGGGCTCGCTTGTCACTTGCTTATGCTATCACCACTTTCCGTGGTGCTAGACTTGACTGAAGTGTAAGGTACTGACTTAGTGGCGAGCAAGGGCTACTAGTATCCGTGTAAAGGTCTTAGGTCCCTGGGGGACTAAGGTCTTTAATGCTAGACAAGGACTCACTGTTGGAGAGGCGTAGAGAAACGTGAGGAGGTAGTCGTGAAGGTGTAGTCGGTAGGACAGTTGACCGGAGGGGGGACTGGGTGCTCACAAAGGGAGACTGCTGGAGACTTGTAAAAGAATAGTGGGACAGTCAGGTATTGAGCCTGATGGATTTATCTCGTCTGAGACTTCCCGATAACTAGCAGAGCTCGCTTATAAGGGAGTTGCAGGGTTTAACCTGTTTAGGGTTCTGGTCTGGGCTTGCCAGGCGACCCTGCAGCTTCCGTATCGGTTCGTAATCGCCGATATCGCAAGCTGGGCTGCGTTAGCGCTGGTAATTCTGGGGTACTGGTTGGATGACCATTACATACCTCCCCTCGTGGCTGCGTGCCGAGCGCGGTGGAAGGTAAATGTCAATGAACGGGAGCCTGGAAACTGGTTTTAGTTATCGCTGGTCTAGTCCAGAAAATTTAATTCTGCTTGTTCCTTGACTGTCCGGCTAGATAGAATAAATTCTCTGGTACTGGTTTCTTGGACTGGATAAGAAAATTAATTCACTGGGCTTGTAAAAATCTTGTGCTTGTCAGAAAAAAAAAATTCCCTTGAGGTAGTGGTAAAAATTAATTCACTGGAGGTTTCAGAGTTAGGTCTTGATCTGGGCACTAGGTGTATGGACCTTGTTTATTCTGATTTACTCAAAGAGTTTCTGGGCAACAAGCAGTAAATCAGAGGTTAGGTTCTTGAGTGGCTCCCACGAATTGTGAGTGTCATCGTATCCAACCCATTTGATTAGGACCTGCTTGACTCGCTTTTTGCCCACTCGTCGAATACGATGCGACAGGAGAGACTCGACCTTGTAAACTGGTAAACCATCGATGACTAGAGGCTCGACAGGTACTGGGTGTGAACTGGTACTGGGCTTGAACGGTCGTAAGAGTGACACGTGAAAGACTGGGTGAACTCGTGTGTAATTCTCGGGAAGTTGCACTCTAGCAGCATTGCCACCAGAAGTCAAACTCAGGATTGTAACTGGGCCGATATACTTGGGATGGAGTTTCTTAACTCCGGTCTGGAACTTGAAATTTCTCGTCGACAGTAGGACTTGGTCACCTGGTTGAAAAGTGTGAGGGGCTCGGAAGCGCGTGTCAGCGTACGATGACTGTCTATCTTGGGCACTGCGCAGCAATTTTTGAACTTGAACTAGTGTGTCATCCAGGTCACTGAAGACCGAATCTAGAGCTGGTATTTGCTTGTCTGGAATGTTGATTGACAAAGGCGTATGCGGGTTGCGACCGCAGTTCAGGTAGAACGGGGTGTGCCTGGTCGTACTGGTCTTGGCATTGTTAATGGACATAGCAACAACTGGTAGGAGTTCTTCCCAAGTGACATGGTTGCCATCGATGAAATGTCTCAGCACTTCTTCGACGACTCGGTTCATCCTCTCTGTTTGGCCATCTGTCTGGGGGTGAAAGGCAGTTGAAAATCTGGGCTGCATACCGAGTCGTACGCACATGGTCTTCCAGAATGACGAAGTGAATCGTACATCTCTGTCAGAAATGATGTTTCGAGGGAAACCGTGATGCTGGAACACATGAGATATGAAAACTCGAGCAATATCTTCAGATGTGCTAGATTTCCTGACTGGTGCTAGGCAGACAAACTTGGTAAGCTTATCCACAATGACCATGATACCATCATGACCACTGGCTGACTGGGGCAGGTCAAACACAAAATCCATGGTGACAGTGTGCCACCTGGAGTCAGGGATTGCTAGAGGCTGGTTTTGACCAAAGGGTCTCTTGTTTGCAGACTTGTTCCTTTGGCATGAGGCACATGATGAGACATATTGTTGTACATCTGCCTGAATTGAGGGCCACCAAAATTGACGCTTGATGTGGTCTAGTGTAGTCTTCCAATTGAAATGACCTGCAAGGGGAGTATCATGGTGTTCTCGAATGACTTCTTGTCGAAGTGCTGCTGGTATTATAACTAGGCCTGCATGGGACCAGTAGCCATTTGTAAGGGACCACTGTCTAGTTGTACTGGAATTTTTGAATTCTGGGTCGATGCTAGACTCGTTCTTGATTCTTTGCATGAAATCTGGACAGGACTCGTTAACAGTGATTGCAAACAGCACTGCTGCATGGGAAGGACCTTGGTGTGGTAATCTGGACAGTGAATCGGCTGGGTTGGTAGCACCAGGTCGGTACTTCACAGTGAACTCGAATCGTGAAAGAAACTCGCTCCACCTGGCTTGCCTACGAGACAGGGTGGGTTGCTTGGAGAAAAATGTCAGTGGATTGTGATCAGTTACAATGTTTAGGCCATTGCCGCCTTCTAGATAGCATCGCCACTCCTTGAGTGCTTTGATGATGCCTAAGAGTTCTTGTTCGCCAGTTGTGTAATTGCGCTCGGCTGGTGAGAACTTGGCAGAGAAGTACGCGACAGGTCGACTCAGCTGCGTAAGCACTGCGCCACAACCAGTAACAGAAGCATCAGAAATAAGTTCGTACGGTAAATCTGGATTTGGGTATGCAAGAACTGGAGGTGAAGCTAATGCTTCCTTGATAGCTTGAAAAGCCAGTAGAGCGTCAGCGTCTCCTTTGAACTCGACGGTTTTCTTGGTCAAATGGTACAGAGGTGCTGCCAGCCTGGACAAGTTGGGTATGAATTTTCGAAAGTAGTTGGCCAGGCCTAGGAATTGCAACACACCTGTCGCACTGGTCGGGAATTCCCACTCGGTAAGTGACTTGATTTTATCTGGATCGGCAGCGACTCCTTCTTTCGAAAGAATATGCCCTAGATACTTGACTTGATTCTGCAAGAACTTGCACTTTGAAAATTTGACCTGGAGTCCTGATTCTCGTATTTTGTCAAACACCTGTCGTAAATGCTGGAGGTGCTGGTCTGGTGTTTGGGACAGGATCATGATGTCATCAATGTAGATGAGGACAAATGCTAGGTTTGCAAAGATCTTGTTCACGGTGCTCTGGTATTGACTGGGAGCATTTGACAGACCCATGGGCAGGCAACGCCATGCATAGTGTCCAAAGGGTGTAGCAAAAGCTGTCTTGGGCTGGTCTTCCTCTGAAATGAGCAGTTGGTGAAAGCCACCTGCCATGTCTAGGCATGAGAAACATGAAGCTCCTCGAGCTGCGTCTAGAAGATCATCGATTCTGGGTAATGGGTAGCGTAGCTTGACAGTGAGTTCATTCAAGGCTCGGTAATCAAGGCAGAACCGAAGTCCTCCATTCGGTTTCTTAATAAATAAGACTGGGGCCCCATAAGGACTGTTGACAGGAGTGATGATTCCTTTATCTAGTAGTTCAGCAACCTGTTTCTTGAGTTCTTCGGACTCGGCTGGTGAGAGGCGAAAGTTCCTGCGAAAAGGTGGTTTAGCGCCAGCGACCAGATCGATCGTGTGCTCCAGGGGTGGGACTTTCGCTCCGCCAGCTCGAGGTGTTTCCGAAAAAATGTCAGCGTACTCGTCGATCAGTGAAGTAATCGATGTGCGCATGTCTGGTGGTACATGGTTCAGGTTAAAAGTAATCTTTTCTCGACAAGTACTACTCGGCTCGTCTGGTTCTCCTTCTGGGTTTGGTACTGGTTGTAGCTCTTCGTCTGGGTCGATAGCATGCGGTGTCAGTACAGCTATGAATGCGCGGTGTCGACCAGACTTGAGATATCTGGCTGCGAGGCCAGCTGGGATTTGATCGGGACTGGTTGGGGATTCGTCTTCGGTTTCACTCGGTCCAGGGTTATTGCCATGTGTCGGATTCACCGGATCAGGGTATTCAGTGGAAGCTGAACCTAGAGTGGTCTTCACAGTCTGCGTAACTATCACAGCCGCTGTGCCACGTAAACACACGTTTTGCTTGATCTTAACCTCTCCTTGTCGGAGGGTAAGTACTGATGACTGGTCTGGATTGTATTGTAGTTGACAGGAGTGTGTTTTCATGAAGTCCTCGCCGATTATCATATCAATCGAATCGAGAAACGCTGGTAGGACGTGAACCACAGTCTCAAAATCAGCCCGGCCGAACTTAATTAAGAGACTAGCGGAACCTAGGACAATACAATCTCGACCAGCCGCTGTGGCCACAGCACGATATTTACTGGAACGAATCTGGAGTCCCAGTTTCTTGGCAAGTTTTGCACCCATGAAGCAGGAAGATGCACCCGAATCAAATAGACACTTGAGCTGGTTACCATGTACCTGGCCGTCATAGATTGCTGCTAGTTGCTCGTCATTCTCGTTCCTACTATTCGTATCAACTGGTTGTCCTGTCTGGTCTGGTTCATCACCTCGTACTTGTGCTAGAACTCGGCACTGGGCAGTTTCTCTCGTGTCAGCTGGGATTACGAACGCTAGTATGGGAGAAGGTTTCATACCCTTGTTCACAGCAGTACCAACAGCTGAGCTAGATTCAAACGTTTTGACTAGGCTGGATTGTCGTAATAGCGATTGTAAACCTGCTGCTTGTCTGGAGGAAACTAGTAAGCAAGAACTGGTCTTGGGTCTGTTGTTTAAGTAAAGCCTTGCTACAGCTCTAGTCTTAGCAACGTATATCTGGTGCGTTTCTGGTGAGCGAGAAAGAATGACTGGTAGCACACAGGTGCATTGGCAGCGTTCGTTACAAAGTACTGTGTCGTACGTCAGGAAGCTGGAGTTCATTAGTTCAGGCAAGGCAGTAGCAACTGCAGCGCACACGAGACATCTATGGACAGGAGGTGGACCCGGAAATACAACCTGTTCTAGACACCGTGACGAATACCAGACTAGCTCCGGAAAGGAGGCCAAGAAGTACAAGGAGCCTCCTGAGAAGTGCCCCTACTGGCGCTACGTGGGTACGCTCTCCCTCGCAGCCAAGGCCTCACTACTAGAGTACAACGTCTGTTGGTACTGCCGAGGGGGCTGCCACCGAGCACGAGATTGTCCAGACAAGAAAGAAAACAGGCCCCCTAACAAGGGCCCCCTAACAAGGACGACAAGTAGGAACTAGAACAGGTTGTATTTTTTTTTTTTTCGTCCTTGTTAGGGGGCCTGTTTTCTTTCTTGTCTGGACAATCTCGTGCTCGGTGGCAGCCCCCTCGGCAGTACCAACAGACGTTGTACTCTAGTAGTGAGGCCTTGGCTGCGAGGGAGAGCGTACCCACGTAGCGCCAGTAGGGGCACTTCTCAGGAGGCTCCTTGTACTTCTTGGCCTCCTTTCCGGAGCTAGTCTGGTATTCGTCAGACTTGCGCTTGGCCTCGGTGTGAGCCATGCGCCCCTTGAGGCGGTTGGACCCCTGGACCTGGTACTCCTGTTTACGGGAAGGATAATCTTGTCTGGGTGCTGCACTGGTAACTGGGTAGTAGCCAGATGTAGGCATAGGGGTGGGCTGGGCTGGTACAGTCATGCGCAAGTTTTCAATTTGAGCATACTTCATGAGGTCTTTTAGAGACTGCCAAGATTTGCCATTCTTGTCTAGAAAGCATCGCTGCCTAAGTTCAGGTCGCATGCCTGCTAGGTAATGTACGCAAAGTGTGGTCTGGTTTTCGCTGGGCAGGAGTCTCGTGACGTGCGTGAACTGGTGTGTGTACTGCGCAGCAGTCTGGTTGCCCTGAGTAATCAGGCCTCCCACTAGTTGCTCTCTAGCTACGTCGACTGGATCTCGTACCTCGCCTGAGATGAAGCTGGTGAGCTCCTGGATGAACTCGTCGTGCTCAAACACCATGTGCGAGTGCAGGAAGTTCATAATGAACTCTTTGACTTCTGGGTCGTCAACGAAGACGCTGATATCTTCTGGGTAGTTGTGCCCATTCTCGATGAGCCATGTCCGGAGCTCCTCGAGCGTCATCGCGATGAGCCTGGGCTTGTCCTTGCATCGGACGAAGAATCTGGTATCCATCCTGCCGGGGGCCGGGAGGGCTGGGAGGGTACGACGGGGGCGGAAATTAGATTCCCTCGGGTGCAAGACATGATTGGTTGCTCGGTGAACAAGTGTTGGACCAGTGTTCAGGATAGGCTGGTTACGCAAGTTCAGGTGCACGTTATTCGGCCTGGTATCGTGATTCATGCTGGGCAGTTCATTGTCGTCAGGGAGGACAATTGGGCTGGTCTGGTACTGGACAGGATTCACGACAGGATTAATGGCTGGTACTAGGGTGGGCTGGGTTCCATTCAAATTTGGGGAAGTCTGGTCAAGGAATGAATTCCACAAAGCTGAATCACCTTGTTTTAGCATGGTGGCCAGTTCCTTCATGAAGGCTCGTTTTGTTTCAGGGGACAGCGAGCGCCTGCGCTCGTTGGCCTGGCGCGGCAGCGGGCCGGAGCTGGTTCCTGCCACACAGGGTGTGATAATCTGGAGCGCAGCCTGGGACGCGGTGGCAACCGCTGCTACGACGGGTACAGGTGCGATGGCGGGAGCCACGTCAGCGATGACTGGTGCTGGAGTCACGGCAGCGACGACTGGTGCTGGAGTCACGGCAGCGACGACTGGTGCTGGAGTCACGGCAGTGACGACTGGGGTCAGGGCTGGCACTGGGGCAGCAGCAGTGGCCAAGACTGGGGCCGCGCTAGGAGCGGTCTCGACAGGAGCTGGGGCTGGTGCTTGAGGTGGCAGCTGCACTACCGGTGGCTGGTTGAGATTCATGTGCGTCACTGTGCGGTAGGTGGATTTTGTTGCGCGTTTAACCATTGTAAATGAATAAGTAATGCGTTATTCAGTCACGAGGGTGCCTTTAGGCCAAGACTGGTTTGTACGGAATTCTAACCGACTCGAAGTCGAAATCGAACTCACTCGTCTGGGTCAACTCCGAAACGTTGCTGGTGTTGCTGGGTAGCGGGGGATACGCTTCTAGTCCTCCTCGAGAGTGGTACCAGTAGTAAATACTGTTGTACTCCTCTTCGGTGCTAGGTCCTGCTTTAGGCACTGGTCTGGATTCAGCTCGGGAAGTTGAATAATTCAATCCTAGCGGTCTAATGGGACGCGAGTGCCCGACACGCGTGTCTCAAAACTCTTTCGAGCCGACGGCAGGGTTCTGTCAATGAAACTGCGACAGGATCGAACCGATAAGGCTCTGAAACCACTGTAAAGGTCTTAGGTCCCTGGGGGACTAAGGTCTTTAATGCTAGACAAGGACTCACTGTTGGAGAGGCGTAGAGAAACGTGAGGAGGTAGTCGTGAAGGTGTAGTCGGTAGGACAGTTGACCGGAGGGGGGACTGGGTGCTCACAAAGGGAGACTGCTGGAGACTTGTAAAAGAATAGTGGGACAGTCAGGTATTGAGCCTGATGGATTTATCTCGTCTGAGACTTCCCGATAACTAGCAGAGCTCGCTTATAAGGGAGTTGCAGGGTTTAACCTGTTTAGGGTTCTGGTCTGGGCTTGCCAGGCGACCCTGCAGCTTCCGTATCGGTTCGTAATCGCCGATATCGCAAGCTGGGCTGCGTTAGCGCTGGTAATTCTGGGGTACTGGTTGGATGACCATTACAATCCGTGAGAGCTAGGCCTATACTCTTTACACCAGAGGCCTGTCCTTCAAAAGGGACAAAAGTAGTAGATTAGGCAATTGCCGGGATACAGGGACCCGGCAGGCCCAATTCAGAGTACAGATTATGCTAAATCACCCTGCGTAAGCGGGTTTCTAGGTCTCAGTTCAAATCCGGAGACTCCGCAGATAAGCTGCGGAGGCTCCGCGGCCGCTAACTGCGGCCTAAACGGTTCTGTCACGTATACGGTAATATACTGTGACAGCTGTCGCACCATAAAGCAGTAAACGTGCCAATATGGTAAATACCGTGAACTCCGGTAAAGGCGCCTTAGAGAAGTGTCCTTCTACTCATAAACACGGTACATTACCGTACACACAGACTCCTTGTACTTCAGACAAGAGCTGTTAACTGGCTACTGTAAGGTTCGGCCCTAGCAGGAAGTCTCTCTGCCTAGGGGTAATGTCTGGGTGTCCCTGTCTTGTGGGTACCACCCCTACTACTTCACTCGCCCCCCGCTCCTCAGCGTTAAGCCTAAAGGGCATGCGCTGGGAGCCGGAAAAAGGGGTCGGTACTGAAAGAAATAAACTTCTGGCAATATGTACACCTCAGAAGATCAAAATATCAAAGCAAATCTGCCTGGTTCAGGCCGTCCCCCGCATCTGCCTGGTTCAGGCTATATACACACATCAGCCTGGTTCAGGCTGTTTTCAAAGCAAAATCTGTACGCCCAGAACTTGTCAGTTCCCTAACACTGAAGCCTCCTAAACATCTGACTGCAATCCAGCCAGTCGGTAAAAAAAATCCCCTGAAGAAAATCCACTGCAGGAAATGTGTTGCAGGACATCCACACAAGGAAATTCATCAAAGAAAAAATTCACTGAAACCCGTGGCGGACCCTAGGTCCACCCACGGTTCTGCACACTTGACAAAGGCCTCTGGGACCCTGATCTCTCTCCGGCCTGATCGGGGCACACAGAATCCGGTACCGTCACCAGTGTCATGCTTGGTTGCAGGCAATAAAGGGTCAGAACCCATCAGAAACCCTCAGCAACCATCAGAAAGCATCAGAAACCATCAGAAATCATCAGAAACCCTCAGAAATCAGAATCTTTAAACTTCTGGAAAATATGTACGTAGAAGCTCAAATCGTCTTAGCAAATCTGCCTGGTTCAGGCCTTCTTCAATCAGAATTAAAAAAATCCACCGAGTCTCAGCTGAAGCGCAATGCGCAGAATCCTACAAATCCAGGCTGTTCAGCCCACTACTGGCTAGCAAACAGAGAAATTTTCAAAGTTATCAGGTCAAGCTAAGAACAACCGCTGCTCTCGCCCCACTGCGCCATAGCCGCCTGGTCTTCAATGGCCACAGGAAATGTGCGCCGTAGCAGCGTGATCCGCCCCCTGCTGTGTTATCATCGCCCGAGTTGACTAATTCTCCTCGCTCATCATCTTCATAACATATGTACTACCGTAGCCTTGCTGCTACGGTGTTTGAGAAACAAATTTTCACTATGTTGCTGCGATAGCTTTAACTCCAATCCTGCATCTTCCGTCTTCGGTCCGCTGGCTGCCGGCCCACTGCCTGCCGGGTACTAGGACAAGCCGCGCTGCGTCTGCATTTTCTGCTCTGTAGGCGCCTGCCCGCTCCTAGCCAGTTACGGCGCGGGTAGCGTCACGTGCTCAGCGGCCTTGCCGCTCTGGGCTCGGCCTTCCCTGAGTATCAGGTGTCGATAAACCCCGCAAGGGCTGACTCCTCCTCTTTGTTGGAAGCCTAGCGCCACCTTGGCCCATTTATGGACCGCTCGCTGGGTGACATTGGCTTCTCTTCATCCAAGGAATATCTTTCTCCAAAAAGTCTCTTCCTCCAAGAAGCCTCTCGCGCCTCCTCCTCCTCATCCGCCTCTTCCTCCTCTTCCATCTCATTCTCCTCTTCTGCCTCTTCTGCCTCTTCTGACGCATGGCATTGCGGATGTCCATCGGCTGCTGACGGGCACCTGTTGCGCAATTCTCCCAGATCCTGGCCAGCTCCACATCTGCAGGCACCGCAGCATGGATTGCTACCAGGCACACATTCCTGCTGCTGCTGTCGTCCACGTGTGCTGGCACCGGAGATCTGCTGCTCCTAGCTGCTTCCACGTCACTGTCAGCTGCCTTGCCTGCCATTGCCTGGCTGGACTTGCTGCAGCCGTCAGGGCCCAGACTCAGGCTAGGGCTGGCTTGACCCACCGGCCTGCACGGCTCTGCTGAGCGGAAGCCCTCCTGCCTGGGCAATCTGGGCATGCACTCCTGGTGCTGCGGCGGCTGTGCCTCTTTTTTCGCCTCATGGCTGGCCTGCTCAGCCCCGTGCCCCCCGGGTAGTGCCACGTGCCATGTAACCATGGCTGTCTGCTGCAGCTGCTGCTCTTCCTCTTCCTCACCTGTAGGCAGCCGCGCCTGTAGGTTCTGTTTGGCATGTTCCAAGCGATGCTTCACTATCCTCAGCTGTCTGGTCATCCTCATCTTCACTGCTATTATTGGCTGCCTGGCCACCCACAGCTGCCTGGCCATTCCTTTGAGCTTCTGCCGGTACAAATTAACCTTTTCCCTCAGCATGGGTATGGAGATTCCCTGCTCCTCTGACCCCTCAGGATTCTCTGCCGCCTCCAGCTGTTTGCTGGCCTGCTGGGCCGCCCCTGGTTCTGATATTGGCACCTGGACCCCTCCTGGAGCTGCTGCCACTGGTGGTGTCACAGGCCCATCCTCTTCTGGCTGGTGCATCTGCACCAGCACCGGCGCCTGCCTGTGCTCGTGGTCCTCAACCTCACTTGGGCCAACTGGTTCCTCAGCCACCTTTTGGTTCAGCTTCTGCTCCCACGGATGCAGTTGGTCCGGCTCGCAGCCGCCGGCCACCACAGGTGTCACATGGGCTGCCTCCCTTGACAAACACAAACGTGACGCCTGCACCTGCAGTTGGCCTGGCTCACAGCCACCGATCCCTACAGGTGTCACATGAATTGCCTCCCTCTGCAAGCACCGTCGTGACGCCTGCAACTGCAGTTGGCCTGGCTCACAGCCACCGGCCACCCCAGGTGTCACAGGAACGTCCTCCATCTGAAAACACAGCCGTGACGCCTGCACCTGCAGTTGGCACGGCTCGTGGCCATCGGTCACCACAGGTGTCACAGGAACTGCCTCTCTCTGCAAACCCAGCCGTGACGCCTGCACCTGCAGTTGGCCTGGCTCACAGCCAGCGATCCCTACAGGTGTCACAGGAACTGCCTCTCTCTGCAAACCCAGCCGTGACGCCTGCACCTGCAGTTGGCCTGGCTCGGAGCCACCGATCTCTACAGGTGTCACAGGAACTGCCTCCATCTGCAAACACAGCCGTGACGCCTGCACCTGCAGTTGGCCTGGCTCGCAGCCACCGGCCACCACAGTTTTCACAGGAACTGCCTCCTTCTGCAAACCCAGCCGTGACGCCTGCACCTGCAGTTGGCCTGGCTCGGAGCCACCGATCTCTACAGGTGTCACAGGAACTGCCTCCATCTGCAAACCCAGCCGTGACGCCTGCACCTGCAGTTGGCCTGGCTCAGAGCCACCGATCCCTACAGGTGTCGCAGGAACTGCTGTCGCGGCACAGAGGTGCACCCTAAGGAATGGGTGCACCAAGCGAAAAGAATACAAGACATTCGAGTCATGGGTTGCTCTATGAACTCAGCCGCTAAGGACTGAGCTGCATGTAAGATCAGGGAATCTCCAGCAGCAAATAAATGATTAAGCTGCTGAGATATCTGATCACTATCCCCCCCCAGCTCCAGTCCTGAAGTGGCAAAGGAATGAGGGAGAAAGTTATTGAATGCAGAAAAAATTTCCTGCGAAGGCGGAATATCTGCAAATCGTACTGCAATTCCCACAGCAAGTAGATGACTGACAGCATTTGCATCAAAAGCGCCTCCAACGATTCTGTGACGCACAGAAAATATCAGGTCTTTGCCAGCAGTACAGTCAGTCGCATATCCCATGGCACGTTCACGCTCATGAATAGTCAAGGCGTGTCTAGTGACAATTCCAGCTTGATCAGTTTCCAAAACAAGTCCAGGTTCATATTCAGGGTTGGGACGGAATGCATAAGATTCAATCCTAGCAACCATTGTAGGAAAAACTCGTAGAGGTTCGTTCAATATATTGGCTGGATGATATGGGTACCTGTTGACTTTAAAACAGGTACGGGGATTTCTTCCATGGTCCAATATGTCAGTCAGGCGCAATGTATCATCACGGACAAAGGACATCATAACCAACTGCAAAGAAGCAGGGGAACATATATTTTGCCAATAATTACGCAGCCTGTGGGCATAGCTACCTACAGCAACAGCGTCAAAACACACAGTGTGTCCCAGCCTCTCCGTAAGTTCCTGGAATCCTGCTGTCATAGCCTGCGATTTTGCAATAGCAAATTGTACAGCAACATTCTCAATTAGGTACATGGGTGGTCGTCTCCCTTGTTGCATATGCTGCAGAGATCCAAGAATTTTAATAAGAGGGAAAAATGTGGAACTTTTCTCTCCTTGTAATCCTGTACGTTTTCCTGCAGAGGACAGGTCAGTGCACATAAACCCTGCTGTTAGCATCCATTGGTTACCATCAAGACATCCAATGTTAATGAGATGTCTTTCATTTATTTCGTACACATCCTGCGGCAGTTGGTTGAATGTGCCAGCAATAGCATCATGACCCAACAGATTGGGATATTCCTCCATGAGCAACTTCAGTCTGTGTTTGGCACAAACCCTTGCACCATTATCAATGTCAGCATAGTAATAGTGGTTGATGCGGATGCCATTTCTCAGCATGCATTCTAACCCTCCGCACATACCACCAAACAGTTCAATCAGTGACACACCTTCTTGCACAGCAGTAAGAATGCTGGTTTGAGGAACAGGTGTAGAATTTATTGAGCGAATCCCTTTTCCAGTAGGATTGCCTTCTTCTGACAGTTCTTGCACCTGCAGTGAAGTATAGTGGGAAGGAGGCAAATCCTGCAAAAGCAAACGGCAATCTTCAACTCTTGAAGAAGCTGTTCCCCTCAGAGCTTTTTGTTTCTCCGACAGCGTGTCCATCTGCGGCACATGAATGCGAGTGGAAAATGAGGAAATGCCATTGATTTCAAAATCAAAGGCAGCTGCAGTATCAAATGCATTACAGCAACTCATATCATCCGTGTCATCAGGAATCATCAGTTTAGTAGCCAACGAATGAATGTGGTTTGTAACAGATGAGCCGAAGGTGGGAGAAGGCCATATGGCTCGGGTTCTAGGTAGGCCTGGCCACTCAGTAGGTGAAGGAAAAGACATTTCAGCATCCTCAGAAATCATTTGCAATCCAGCAACACCTTGCTCCTTATCAGGAGCTGGATCAGGATCTATTGCAGGACCAAATGGTTCTATGGCAAATCCCCACGGGACTGCACTCTGGGGCGTTCTTGACAAACAAGCAGCCATAAGGGAATACGCTCTTTTAGAACTATTAGCAGTCAAATCAGTGTCTACACCTGATCCACAGAATGCAGAGTTGTAGTAAAAGGGCCACGTCGTTGCGAAGTGACTCTCTTTTGTGCCTGTCCAGTCCAGATCTGACTGAATAGGGAACCTGCTGGGGACATCGGCAACAATATGTTTAACACCTGGTTTGTATTCAAGCTCATATGAGAACGGCGAGAGCATGACAGACCATCGGGCATACTGCCCCTCTAATTCTTTATTAGACATAAGCCAAGACAACCCTTTATGATCGCTTATTATTAGAAATGGTATTTTAGCCCCAAGCAGATAATAGCGGAAGGCTCTCACTCCCCATACTGCGGCTAACATTTCTCCCTTGTAAGACCCATAATTAGCCTCATGCACATTGCAAGTCCTGCTGATGCAGGCTACTAGATATTCCTTTCCATCATCATCTTTTTGACCCAGAACGGCTGACATGCCTTTCTGGGACCAATCTGTGTGAAGGATGTAACGGCGATTTTTATCAGGTGTGCGCAATGCGTTACCAGGTTTGCAGAGTTCATCTTTTAGGTGTTCCCATGCCTTATCTCTCTCAGCCGTCCACAGCCAAGGAGTGTCCTTCTTAAACAACTCTGTAAGGGGGCTGGAGATGACAGAAAAGTTAGGGACATAACATCGGTAATAATTAGCAAAGCCAATGACACGACGCAGTTCATGCACAGTAGTGGGCGTGGGTAAAGCCCTGATTGCCAAGACCTTGGTTTCACTAGGTGAAATACCTGTGGTTCCAATCATATGGCCCAGGTACTCCAGGCTGTTAAACAGAAACTTGCATTTTCCTGGATGCACCTTCATATGACAATTCTTGAGGGCAGCAAACAGCAGTTTCAGTGCAGCTTTGTGTGATGCAAGATCTTTGGTAAAGACCAGGATATCATCTATAAAACATACACAACAGTGATCAAGGCCTGCTTCAGTTATTACAGTATTCATGACTCTCTGGAAGTATGCAGGCATATTAGTAAGACCAAAGGTATTTCGGTTAGTTTTCCAACACCGATCATTCCACCAGAACGCAGTCATGTCCCTGCATTCTTCAGACAGTGAAGTTTGACCGAAACCAGATTTCATATCACAAACGGAGAACACAGTACAACCTTCAGTTCTTCCAAACAATTCTTCAGGCAGGGGTAGAGGGTACACATCAGGAGGTGTAAAGGCATTAATACCTCCAGATGCTTTACCATAATTAATACAGCATCTTTTATCAGTCCAAGCGCCAGTCACGGGATCCTTCTTGGCAGCTATAACTGCTTCATGTATCATAAGGGGCCGAGGACACTCACTGATGAATCCAGCTTCCATGAGAGGGGTCATGTGTTCGTCCATAACTTCTTTCTCCATGGGTGACCTCCTGCGAGCCTTTCTGAGAATAATACCTGGGGGCAAAGTTATAGTCTCTCCAGGGGGACCTATGGTGAAGGGAAGAACTGATCCTTCATAACCTGTCAAGTCAGACAATTTATAAGCGCTTTGTGCCTGGATAATATCTCCTAGTTCATCCTGGAACTGCTGCCTCTCAATCTCACTAATATCAGCATGATTGCCCAGGGTCCAACCTTGTTCCATCTTGAAATGTTTATCAGGTTCTACAGGATCTGCTGGACTGTCAGGTGTCATATTATCTAAAGACCAAGATCCCTCAATAGGGACTCCTTCGTGAAGCTCATCAGGTGACAACAGGTCATTCAACAACGCTGGATCTGTGTAATGTTGAATATCTGCTGAGTAAGAGATACCTGTCTGCGAGATCAGTGAAGATCCTAATACTTCTCTTGAGTACTGGTCTCGTGCGATGCTGCGGGTTAAATCAAAAACCTGAGCTGGGGCATTGTGAGTTCTCATACTGTTAACAGGTGTGAACAGGAATGCTGTGGCTATCAGCCAGAGATAGAAGATCCATTTCATTATGGTGGGTTGCATTCTGAGGAAATGCTGCGTTCTGTGAGTGATAGCAGGACCAGGGCACCTCACAGATTTACAGACATCAATCTTCAAAGTCACAACGCGTAACCTGTCAGACCTAAGCAGTTCAGCCTTGAGCTTGTCATCAGCAATCCTCTGAACCCTGCGAGATCTCCTGACTTTCTTGGCCCAAAACTCAATGAGAATAGCAATACGCTTAGCGCGCAGCTGAGCAAGTTCCCTAGCTCTAGCTCGGCGCAGCATAGGCTTGTTACCCAAACTCTGCAAAGGAACAACAAAAGCAGAGCCCCTGAGGGGATGCGCATGTCGAAATTCAGGATGACGCTTTCTGATGAGAGCCTCTAAACTGCACTTCCTAGCCTGCGCAACACTTCAGGAGTTAGGGCTGCCCAGAATCTCCTGAACAGTAACCTCTGCGACCTCAGCAGCAAACACTGCTATATCTGCCAAAATGTCGGTCTTGTCCCTGCGCTTGCGGAACACACAGATGGCCTTGTACTTCTTCCACCACTCACGTACCTGTTCGTGGTTCTTGCTACGAACGAGAATGGTAAGCTGCGCCATCATAGTTGGCGTGAGGCTTGTCTTTATTTCCTCGCGGTAGGCTGGCGTGCCTCGCCCATCGTACCGATCTGCGCCCTCGATAGATGTGACGGGGACAAAAGCCCTTGCTGCGCTGCGCAGCTGCCTCGTGGACCCCCCATCGCCGGATGGAGCTGCAGCATGCTCTGAAGTTGCCGCTGTGTGATCGTCGAGATCCATACGGTCAGGTGCTGACTCGGCAGCAGCTTCAGGGATGGGCCGCAGCTTGTTGTGCTGATCCAGATCATGGTTCAGCTCCTCTTCCCTCTGCTGTTGCCTTCTCAGCTTTTTGCGCTCCTTGCGCAGCTTCCGCTCCTCATCGTCGAGCGGTGGTTTGGGCGCCTTCATTTGAGGAAGGGCCTCGTCACCACCGGACTTCCAGGCCCCATGCATGCCCTGAGGCGGTTGCATTCGCCCTTCAATCTGGCTCCTTCGGCCAGCCGGGTTTTCACCTCTGCTGTCGTTGGAGCCGGAGGCGCCGCCCGTTGCCTTGTGCTTGGTAGAAGCCGCGGCGCTGCGGCGCCTAGCTTCCTTCCTGGCGGCAGCTGCTGCTCGCTCCTTGAGCAGGATCCGTGCCTGTGCCTCGATGATCTTGTAGCCGTCCCTGAGGATGGCCTTGTCGCTGACCAGCTGAGCATGGTCGCTGTCAGCCTTGCTGAGTTTGGGCTGTCTGGGCATCTGAGGGTGTGATAAATAATAAAATTAGTTATCACATCATTAGATAATGAACAGCACTTCAGACACACTTCCCCCCCCACTAACAGTCCTTACTGAAAGAAGTGATCTGTTAGTGTGACTAGGATGAGTGTTGTACAAGGTTTTATCATTTAAAAAAAAAATGTTAAGACAATGGAGTTGGGATTGGTCTTGATGGACCAACCCCAAACACCCAGGGAGACCTGATGAATTTTACTGGCACATCAAATGTGCCATCAGGTTGCTGCACATCAGCAGGTCTATCTTTGTACACATGTAAGTCAGATTTATTCAATAGCATTTCATCATCATCAGATAAGGGTTCTACTGTTGGGCAATATTGCCATTTAAGGCTTGCCTCAGTTTCCCAAGCAACATCAAATGCTCTAGGCAAAGGGTATTCAAATTCAGACATAGCAATGTATTTGTACCAGTCAAACAGCAGCTGATGACTGATCATGTCTGATTTTGCACTCTTGCAGTTCAACCTTAATTCAGAGATTCTGTCGACTGTTAGGTCTTCAGACGCATCCGAATCTTCCTCAAGTTCATCCCTAGCATCTTTTAGCTGAGTGATACTGGACAGAAGTCTAGCATCCTGCAACCTAATGACCTCTTTGATTACATCAAAGCGGTACTGCGCCAAGGATTTGCTAACAGGTTTATCTGCTGCTATCCCTGCAGATGGGTACAGTGCACTAGCATCCTCAATACTAAGTTCAGTGTCACCCATGCCAGGAATTCTGAAAATGCAAGCGACAGCTGAACTCCCAATATATTCCAGGCGGTACGCCCTTCCAGACATCAATTGTGAAGCATGTATAAATCTACGAGAGGCTAAATTCCCACCAGAAGTTATTCTGATATGAGAAGGACTTCTCATGACAAAACAACTGCTGCTGTTAAGCAATTAACTACACCGTATTCAGACGGTGGTTGATCGTTGCTAGTTGATCGCAGAAGTACTCACTTCAAGTACTTGATACTGCGCAAGCAATAATTGAAAGACAAAAGTTAATTTATCAGTTCAATTACCTAGGGGGCAGCAGGTGCAGGCTCAGGGCCAAAAACGACGTCTCCAGGGATGAGAGGGATGGGCGATCCTGGCCATTGGTCCCCATCACTGTCTCTGAAGGCGTCGAATGTTTCACAGATCCACCTCATGGCTCCAGTTGCTCCTAGAGGGAACCCTAGTCCTGAGTAACCTCTCATGGATTCCGTCCACTGCAGCAGCCTCTGTCGCTGACTCTGATACAGAAGCCAGAACTGTCTAAGGACTTGCCCTTTATCCCTGAGGAGCTGCCTTCCCCTGATGATCCAAAGCTGTACAACTAAGTGCAGCGCATCAGGGTGGTTTGGACCACACAGCAGGATTCCCAAGTGATCGGCGAAGTTTTCCCAGAGCTGACCTCCTGCTACAAATCCTTCAAGATTGTAGATCCCAGATCCTATTGCGCCCACCAGCTCATCAGAGCTGGCTATGGTATTTAGCAGGTCCAGATTTCCTGAAATGTGGTACATTTCGCTTACAACGAGCTTCGCTGCTACGGGAGCTCGCTCAGCATAGAACTGTAGGGGAATGTCACTGTCATCAGGCTGTACGTGATTGAACCACTCGCGAGGTGGCAGCCTCTCCATCTGGTTGAACTGATTGATTGATAAATAATTCTGCAACCTTGGCCAGGTCCTATTGCGTCCATCTTTCCAGCAGTGAAGGCTGTTTAGGTATTCCCGAGGAACAGCTAGGGGGTGTTGCTCCCCAAGCCATCTCCTAACCATCGGCATATCGCGAGGCGGTGGGATAGCCATCTGCGCACAATGACAGGCACCATTGGTGCTCAGCATTATACAATAGAAATCACTAACTACTGATACTAACAGAGTCCACTACACCGTAATCAGGGGGTAGTGCAGTATGAAGACTGGTACTCACTTGTAGGAGTAGATCTGCAGCATTGAGGAGGAGGGAAGCAGAGCAGATTGAGTGATTTGAAATACTGAATCATCACAGTCAGCAGCACACTTCCCCACCCAACTCTTTACGATGTAATCGTGCAGAGTTGAAAGGTGCTGTGCATAATCTAGTTATCAGATCGAACAGTCGATACTGGCAGGTCAAGAACATCTGAACACCAATTTGGTCTGAATGTCAGGATACCCCTAGCAACATCATGGATCGCTCTGAAATGTATGCTATCAGGGTTCCCGAACAGTGCAGTGAACGAATGTGACGGTGCCCAGGCAATGACAAGGAAGCAATGTTCACTGGTAAGCTCCATCGCCCCTGCCCCATACGAAATTGTAACAATAGGCGTAATGCCCCTGATCGTGTCAACGCCACCGCTAGTGGCCAGTTTCATGGGGTAAGGAAGAACAGGAATGCTCAGTCGATGCGCCTCTCTGTCAGTAATCAAATGACAATTCGACCCGAAGTCTAACATGGCCCGATCAGGCAATTGTTTCCGGCCGCCATCATAGATCAAGCCCACTTGCTCACCTGGCGACTCTTCAGGGTTCGCAAAATAGAATAAAGATCCTGTAAGTGAACGAAAGTATGCACCAATGTCCGATGCGTTAGCAACGAGTGCGCTCATTCGCAGAGGGTCAGGTTCAGGCAATTCTCTCACCAGAAAGGACTCGGGCTCAGGCTCTGCAGCAGTATGCACACGGATAGAAGCAGATCGATCAAATACGAAGCGTTGGCTAGTGTCTGTTAGAGAAACATCAGAAGATAATATAGTAGGTTCAATCACAGACTGCCGTCCGTTCGCCGGAACCCTAACCTCAGACCATCGAGAACCTGGACCGTGCGTAAGCAACGTGGTCGGCACCTCAGTCTGAAAAAGTGAAGCAGAAGCTGCCCCCCTGTCCACAAATGGATCCCCAGAAAATGTGCGATATTTGCCCGCGTCAGCCTCAGCTTCCGAAAACCCGACAAGTGTATCTAATTTGGAAGCCGGGGCAGGGACTCTGGACTTCCCCTGGAACCCGTCTGGAAATTTTTTAGACCCCTTTTTAGCAAAGTCATCTCGAAAACTCCCTAATACTGCAGCCATTGCTGTCAGGTGATGGGTACCAGGTACCCCATGTCAGTTGTAATTGGAGCCAAAGCATCCCTGTGCTTCAACCCCTGGGCATTGATCAGGGTCACCTGGCTCATCCCATCCATCATTGTATTGCGCAAGCTGCGCACTGTGCACTTCCTCACCTCTGTACTCTGTTGCGTGCGCGTGAAGCCCTGGACTTCTGTAGGCAGCATCATGTACGTGCTCATAGTCCTCACCGTTGTCTCGTTGATAGAACCTAACACCACTCTGATCCTCCTCCACCGCACGCGCGGCATAGTGGTTGTCCAGATTGAACTTTACCTCAGCCTCCGGCTTGTAATCTGGCCCTAAGGACACATACGGCACAGCCCTTTGAAGCTCACCTGGCTCCACCTGCGCCCTTGCTACTGCAGCAGTTGGCATGGGAGCATCATCCGCTGTTGGTTTACCCGCAGCAGTCTTCTGTCCCTTCTCCAAAGCCTCCATGGCTCTACCTCTGGCTGCCGACGCGAGGAACGCAGGCAACTGGTCACACTTATCCAGGTAGTGATCACCGTGACAGATCTGACAGCTTTTAACAGCCATCGGTCTGTTGGACGGGTAACCCGATCCTGTTGGTCTCTGCACACTGCTGTACCCACCTCCTCCTCTTCCAGCCTGGAAAGGCCTGGATGATCCGGCGCTCGGGCCGCGATGCGGGTGCATTGTGCTAGGGTAACCCCCTGCACTAGGTCTCACCTCCGTGGCATGACTCCGGGGTGTAGCATGCTGACCAGAATTCTGGTTTCTTCTTCCAGCATCCTTGCTTCCCTCTGCAGTAAGGTCCTCATACCTGATACCCTTCCTGACCTGTGTCCTCACACGGTACTCATAGGCATTCTGCATGGCCTCAATGATCACACTTGCATGGACCATGAAGTTATCATCTTCAACACCCAAGCCCTGGAGCTCTCTCTCACACACCTCCTGGAGGTACACTGGTACACCACGCATGATCACATCAATGATGGATGTCCTCTCAATCGTCCCATTGTAAGCGATCTTGTTAGACCCCTGAAACGCTGAGTAAACAGACAGACACCTGATCCCAAACTGCCTGGGGTTCTCGCTGACAAGTACCATCCTGTCAAGCTGATTCTGCTTACCCATGATGCAGCCCTGGGTCCAAATGGCCAATTCAGCCGATGTCGCAACGTTGAGGTAACGCTTGGCTACCATCAACAGGGCTTCAATAAAGCTGTACGGCTCATCCTGTAATGGATAAGGCTCGTACTCTCGTACCCCAGCCTCCTCGACCCCCATCAGGATCATCTTATTCCTCCTCATGTTCCCCATGATGGTCTGAGTGCCATCCTGCAGGAAATCATTCCTGGTACTGCCGTCCCTGCCCTCAATGGCTCTCACCAAGGGCGACATAGCGCTGGGACACAAAAACTCTAGCTCTGCGAAGTGCTTCTTTAGAAAAGCAACTCCTGCTGGCAGAATAGTGCTCATGATGATGCTCACCTGGGCAGACACAGCATCGTGCAGCCTGTGCACGTTATTCCCCCAGAACAACCTGAGCGATCGGTCCCATATCCTGTGAGAGATAATGCTCTCAGTCGCTGAGAACTCAACAACCCTGGACGAGTCAATCACCGTCTTCCCATCTAACCTGACATCAGTCAACCAATTCACTGGTCCTGGTGCGGCACTCTCTGAACCAGGGCGTCCACCAGGATCATCTCCTGCAGTAGATTGGCTCCTGACAGGGTCTACTGACCCGTGCAACACACCCTGTCTTGACACCCATCTGTGACCGGGAGGCTGACCCCCACCCGAAGGTGGTCCACCATTAGGTGGTTGGTTACCTCCTGCTGGCCCCTGACTATAGCCAGTTCCTGTCCCACCTCCGTGGAACTCACCTCGGTCTTGCTGTCCATAACGCAGGTTCTGGTTCATGCCCTGCCCTTGCGACTGACCTTGATGTTGATCATGCCCTTGACCCTGATTGGTGCCCTGACCTTGACCAGAGAACCGGTGTTCTCTCTGATTCTGACTATAATCTCTCACAGACGGAAACCCATTCCATGACTGCTCTCTAGGTACCTGCTGAGCAGGCCTGAACCTACTCTGGTCTTCTTGAGACGGCTCTTGATAGCTGCGTTCCTGGGAAGGTGCAGCTGCCGTACCTCTGGTGCCTGCCCGCAGGGGCTCACTGGTCATTGCAGCAGCTCTAGCTGCATCCTCACCTTGCTGTCGGCGATCATGTTCCAGTAGCAGTCTCTGGGCAAGCGCCGCCCTATCACGGGCTGCCCTAACCCTGGAGCTATCCAGACCAGAACCACCTAGACCCTGAGTGACAGGAGTATTCCAATTGGAATGCTCAGTGCCCGCAGCCGTATGAAACGACTGTGATGCAGCAGGTCCCGTGGAACGGTTACCTTGTTCTTGAGGTTCTCCAGCGGTGACATCATCCCCGGTACTTCCCCCAGATCCTTCACCTTCAGGCTCTTCCGACACGGACGCCAAACCTTGCATCCGCGCCACAGAATCTTCATATCGTCCAGACTGCGGGTAGACTGGTACGTTATGCGTCTGTCCAGCCGACCTCACAGGAACTTGCGTCGACGGCGGCGGCGGTGGTGGTGGCGGTGGCGGACGTGATGATCCAGACTCCACACCATGACCTTGTCTCCTCACAGATGCACCCTGAATTGGCGCAGCATTGGAGGGAGGGACAGAAGCGGCAGCAGCAACAGGCACGAATACTGGAATGTCCGCAACAGGCGCATGTACTGGTGCACTCTGCGCCATGGGCTCATGCACCGCAAAAGGCGCTGCAGACTGCATTGGAATAGTGACCTCGGGAGCACACGTGGATGCTGTTACTGACTCGATAGAGCCAGCCTGTGAACCACCATCACTAGCAGTGTCAAACACTGGTACTGCCAGTCGTGTAGCAGCCGTCATCTTTGACGGAGTTCCAGTATTTGAACACCTAACACTCTCCCTGCTTAGGTACTCGTAAACAGGGTTGGGCATCTGCATGTTTAGTTTCTCTGAAGTTTCATCGCAAGTAACAGCCCTTGTCACTTTTTTAGGTGACCCTGCCAATGCAGCCTTTAAAGCTGCATTCCTTTCATCTAGCAAGAGATCCTTCTTGTCATTGAGCTCGTCGTACTCCTCCTTGCTACAGTTAAGAGCTAGGTTTTTCAACTCCATCTCTGCCAAGTCCACTGCTTCCTGCTTGATCCTCACGGAGTCCATGCATGCCTGATCAGTCCCGGCCTTGTTATACAGCTTCTGCCAATTAGATATGAATACCTCAATCAACGGTACAGGGAGAGACGAGGTCTCTCCATTACCCTTAGGCTGCACCTTCGCAGCTTCCTTTGCCGCTAAAGCACCCCTCGTGTTCTGAGCAACACTATCCGTTGCTATCTCCTGAGCGACTTTGGGCACTTCTACAGCCCCTGATCCACTCATCTTCACCTTTTTATCGGCTTTAGGACGACCGATTTCCGCTACAGTCGACTAGAGGTGACACTAGTCGGACTTTTTCTTTCTTAAACAAGTACTAATAAACTCTTACAGAGCTTATAGTAAGAGCTTCTCGATCCACTGCTGTAACTCAGTGAAATCAGCTCGATAACAGGTGATAGCTCTTGCTACTTCACCTGGACTTCTTCGATACTGTTGACAAGATCTCGTAAAGCCTCGACACTTGAGGTACTTATGGGGTTCTTGGGACGATCTTGGGCGATTGTGGCCGTTGATCTGTGTGATGAGTCGCTTGCTTGGCGACTTCTGATGAGTGAAGATATCTCTGATAAATCAGACGGTCGACTTGGAGCCAAAGGAAAGGCTGTAGATTGGAGGTGTGATGGTGGGTTGGTGGTAATATCCAGCTGTAGACTGGAGATATGCCTTGTTAAGAGGCAGGAATAACGCTAATTGCTGCTGATGGTCGACTGTTGGCCTAGATGCTCTGCCAGCTTCGTATCAGGAGACTTGTTGATTGCTTATAGAGTCGCTGTTGGCCTAGTTGCTCTGCCAGTTTCCCCTTAGTAAGACTTGGATTGACGATTAACTTGCAGATTGATAATCAGGAACAATAGCTAGAAACGTTAGGTGTCTATTGTAGGCCGTGAGATCAAAGTAAGAAAGAAAAAGTAAAGGACCCAGATCGGAATCCTCTAAGTCGGCACCTACACTTGTTCAGGTTCACACACAACTTCCAACCGAAAAAGCAGTTGGCGCAGTCAAACGCACGGTGCAGTCATACGTCGTGACACTGCCTCTCTCTGCAAACACAGCCGTGACGCCTGCACCTGCAGTTGGCTTGGTTCGCAGCCACCGGCCACCACAGTTTTCACAGGAACTGCCTCCTTCTGCAAACCCAGCCGTGACGCATGCACCTGCAATTGGCCCGGCTCGCAGCCACCGGTCACTGCAGGTGTCACAGGAACCGCCTCTCTCTGCAAACCCAGCCGTGACGCCTGCACCTGCAGTTGGCTTGGCTCGCAGCCACCGGTCACTGGTTTGGGTGAAAAAGCATTCCCTATCGGAACACAGTTGATCAGGTGCAGCTGCTCGCTAGCTACCGGGCTATCCTGCCTGGGTGGGCCGGCACTCTCTGCCGTAATACAGTTGATCAGGTGCAGCTGCTCGCTAGCTACCAGGCTATCCTGCCTGGGTGGGCCGGCACTCTCTGCCGTAATACAGTTGATCAGGTGCCTGGGACTTGGCTCACTGTCACTGCTGAGGATATCAAACATGGACCAGCCGTTGGGGGACACCTGATTACCTGGCTGCTCCATACACCTGGTCAATGCCTCCAAGGGTGCGCGCTGCAGGGGCACAGCCAGACTGCTTAACCCCGCCTGCTCTGCGTCACACACACTTTTCCACACTCCAGTGGCCCACTGCCCTAGCCTGTTCCACCCTATTGGCTGAGCCAGATCCTCCTTCCTTTTTACTGGGGGCCATTCCGCAGTGGCGGCTTTTGCTTCACCCACCGCCCGCAGATCTGCAGGTTTCCTGATCACCTGACTTCCACCACGGGGCATCGTCCCGTTCTCCTTTTGAACGCACTGCGCAGCACTTGCCACTCTCATCAGCCTCTTCTGCGTCACGTATTCTGGCCCACTGCCTAGGTCTCTGCGTCCCTTTCTATTGGCTCATGGGATTAAGCTGGGTAGGCCTCGCCTTTCTGCTTTTCTGCTCACTAATTTTAATCTGGCGGAATCCTCCTTCGCCCTCTTTTCTGCTCGCTAATTTTAATCTGGCGGAATCCTCCTTCGCCCTTTTTTCTGCTTGCTAATTTCTAATCTGGCGGAATCCTCCTTCGCCCTTTTTTCTGCTTGCTGATTTTTAATCTGGCGGAATCCTCCTTCGCCCTTTTTAGTACTTCCCACCTTTGCTGGCTGGGCTGCTTCTAGATGGCACACGTCCCGCGTGGATGTCTCGCGTCCTACGCGGAGGTATCCTCTTGCGTAGTGTCCGTTCAGCTCTGCGGTCCTGCGGGGATCCTTTGGTACACCCACAAAATTTCAAACCTGGATGTTCTATCCACAAGTTCACTTCTGTCAATCATGAAAGATTGGATCCACCTGATCTCAATCTGCAGTCATACAGGTAATTATCTGCAGGATAAATCCCCAGCCAGTTCTTCAAGCCTCTCCTGGACTCAACACTAAGCTGCCACGCTCAATGCACAGGGAATCAAGCTGGGTTTATAACTCCACAACTGGATCTTCGAGCTTCTCCCCAAGGCTCTTCACAGCTGGAGTTTGCAAGATCTAATTTGGCGCGAAAAGCCCAAGCAGAATGCAGCGACAGATAGAGGTGCTTTTTCAAGCTGTCCAAGGCGAACAATTCAAAAAAATATTCCAGGTCAGACAAGCTTAGCTTCCCTCAGCGAGGAACTCGTTGGCAAGCAGCTGATCAGGCTGCAATACCACTTTTGTCCCTTTTGAAGGACACTGAGAGCGGGGATGCTCGGGGTTGCGAAGGAACGGCGACGGAGGTGACTTTGTCCGTGGGTTTTGTCGCCGGGCGGACTCAGCTGGAAGCTGGTACGCCGAGAGCTCCTGGTCGGCTTTGCGCCTCCTGGTCTATTTAGGTGAATATCTGCTTGGGACTGCTTGCCTGATTAG
This sequence comes from Limnomonas spitsbergensis, assembly GCA_037349105.1. Lineage (NCBI taxonomy): Eukaryota > Viridiplantae > Chlorophyta > Chlorophyceae > Chlamydomonadales > Limnomonas > Limnomonas spitsbergensis. Next base: position 2,214,734 of record JAYJMM010000102.1, on the reverse strand, counting down.
TCGTCTCCGATGGACGAGTAGTCAGGGATCGGCACCGTAGGTCGCGTGCTCTTCAGGGCGAGCTCCGTAGATCGCGTCGGCTGGGGATGTCCAGTGATATGGATGGGGCTCGCTTGTCACTTGCTTATGCTATCACCACTTTCCGTGGTGCTAGACTTGACTGAAGTGTAAGGTACTGACTTAGTGGCGAGCAAGGGCTACTAGTATCCGTGAGAGCTAGGCCTATACTCTTTACACCAGAGGCCTGTCCTTCAAAAGGGACAAAAGTAGTAGATTAGGCAATTGCCGGGATACAGGGACCCGGCAGGCCCAATTCAGAGTACAGATTATGCTAAATCACCCTGCGTAAGCGGGTTTCTAGGTCTCAGTTCAAATCCGGAGACTCCGCAGATAAGCTGCGGAGGCTCCGCGGCCGCTAACTGCGGCCTAAACGGTTCTGTCACGTATACGGTAATATACTGTGACAACACCCACGCTACATGACCTCACCATGGTAGACCCATTATTTCATAGCGTGGCTTACCCACCGTGGGCCAACCACATCAGGTAAACCCATTCATGTGCTCTGGGCATGGTAGTCCCAACGCCATAGGTTTGATAGGGTTTAGGGGCTGGTTCAGCGTTTATAGGGTTGATGTGCTAGTTCAGGTTTATAGGGTTTATGGGCTACTTCAGGGATTATAGGTTTAGGGGCTAATTTAGGGGTTGGGGTTTGAGGGTGAAGTGGACGGGGCCAGAGAGGAACAACAACAGGTTGTTGCATCAAAAGCTACTGAAAGCTCTATGCCGCTGCCAAAAATCCGTGGGGCGAGACAGGATCAGCAAAAGGTACTAAAAGCTCTATGCCGTTGCCAGAAATCCGTGGGGCCATACAGGATCAGCAAAAGCTACTAAAAGCTCTATGCCGCTGCCAGAAATCCGTGGGGCCATACAGGATCAGCAAAAGCTACTGAAAGCTCTATGCCGCTGCCAGAAAACCGTGGGGCCAGACAGGATCAGCAAAAGCTATTGAAAGGTCTATGCCGCTGCCAGAAAAGTATCCATGACATTCCGCTACGCTTCACACGGGAACCTGGCGGGACCTCCCGAGTGCCTTAGTATCTACGTCCGCTACTATAGAGACTTTGACCCGACAGGCAGACAGATGCTTTATTAGGGATCTCCTTCATGAGAGACTGTAAAAAAAGGGTGCCCAGGGGAAAAAACGCCCCAGAACCTACTATGCCGGCCTGGACGGCTCACGAGTCACGACGCTCAGCAGGCACCGGACAGGCGATCAAAAGTTGCGCATTAACAATATGATTCTAATGCACTCAACGTCGGGTGTAGGCGATGTGTATTCGAAAATGTATTGCACTCGCTGCGAATTGGGGACGATGACATCTGTCGCCGGCCAACCACCCATGGTACATAGCGAAACGAGTGGCGACGCTCGGCATGCACGGCCTGGGTTGCTACGCAGTTCCGCCGCAAGCAGAAGGGCGGCCTCGATCAAAAGCAGCGCATTATCAATGTGGTTATATTTACTCGACGTCGGGTGTATGCGATACGTATTCGAAAAGCTAATTCACATTATGCGCTGCGCGGCTATGACGTCTCTCGCCGGCCACCCACCCAAACTAAACGCCCATGAGTAATGCCGTACGGGTATCAGTTGCTTTAAGCCTAGCTCCGACGAGACTGATCAAGCGGAGGTCGCGAGTTCGATACCTGCCGGTGGCAGAAATTTGCAGGGGCAAGACCCAGTCTTGCAAAGGGGGGGAAATCTGCAGGGGAAAGTTGAATGGCGAGCTCACGACATATGAGATTTGGTTAAGTAACTCGGAAAGGGGGATAAGTCATCTTCAAAGATTATGATCTTCCCATCCGCCGCTTCCTTTCTGAAGCGTGTTTTCTTAAGCAAGGGTGCATGGTCTACACTGAGTGATGCAGATGTTCAGTTGCCACGCATACCAGGGGCCACCCGCGCGCGGGCCCGCGAGACACAGTGAACTTCGAATTGAATTATCAATGAGTCCTCGAACTCAACTGCGTCCAACATGCAGCTCGACTAGATAAGTAAGACGCGATAGCCTTGGCTCCTCGTGGCAATCAGGCGAAGGACCGTCGCAACACAATTTGACTTGGGCTGCCCGCGTGCCGCAGTACCTTCTCAGTTCATACTCGGGAATTCAACACTCGGGAAGCTTGACACGAGGCAAACGTCGCGTCAGGCCCACGCGTCAGACCAGGTCTGCTGTAGCTTGGGAGGGATCCGTAGCAGCACACTTTGTGTGCCAGCCGAACTTTACTTTCTTGTTCCTTTTTTGTCTTGTCTAAGTTTGGCATCCTAGTTCCTTTTGTTCATGTAATGAGTAGAGCATCCAGCTTGAGGGGCGTGCCTCGGAATTGACGAGAGCCAGTCATCACCCAGGCGCACTTAAGGTTTAAAAATCAGAATCCTCATTTTTGCAAGGTGTCTTATGTTGTGAACTTACCCGTCTCGATATATTTTCCGACATGCGATTCCAAGGCTCATTTTCATTGCCTCAATTCGGCATGCATGTTCGTCGCCTGCTGTCCGCCTCCTGTCTGCTGCTTGTCATAGCTTCACTGCACGTTCCCGGCGCTGTCGCCGAACCCGTAGACTTCGTCAACCGATTCGCGACAAGCTGCTTGAGCCACCCCACCAGGACCTACGGCAAACACAGGCAACCCGTCCCGGATCCGTGAGTGCAGGAATGGCGCACATGCCGGGATGGCGCACCTACCTAAGGGAAGCAAGTCGCCGTCACGACTGATGTGACCTGAATGCAGTATGCATCCCAGGAGCGGCAAGCAAGCGAGCGATAGGTCATGAACACCAGCAGGAAGCCTGGCAGACTGTTGCTTGCCGTTTTGAACTCTGCTTGGCCTTCTCCCCTCAGATTCTCGTGATGAGATCCCATTCAAGGTGTGTGGAAAGGGCGAAGCATTGTGATCCCTCCTTCCTCAATCCACCATTTGCATGGCGCAGGCTCATATCGATCGAGCTGACCGCCCCCTCTGGCGATCCTCTCATCACAACAGCCAGCGGCCAGCCAGTGGTTTGCCCGGGTGGCACATACAATCTTAAAGTGAGGGCATACTGTTGATGAAGGGGTCCAAATCAATTTTGAGGCTGCCATAGCTGCCAAACCTCAGTCCTCCTGGGTGGTAATAGCAGGCTGTGGTTGCATGTTCAACTTAGCCTTGGACTCCAAGTTGGACTACTCGGAGTAGAGCACAAGTCCTACAAGTCCCTCAGGCTGTCAACAGTATCAATCCAAACTATGCAGTTCAGCAGTTGCTGTCCCATTCACAGCTTCACACAGTACCATACTATGCCTTAACCTTAAAACAATTGAGTGTGAAACAAAAATCAAGCCATGGTCCACTTCAGCGAAATTCTTGACAAATGGCACTGGTACTTGCTCAATGAAGCCCACACAAGGACGTAACAGATCCGTATTTTGCACCTAGCCAGCACTGACTGCTGATAGTCCTGTACTCCTACACAAGACGGAAGAAACTAAAACAACATCGCTGAGTCAGCGTGTTCAGCACATGAAGAACTCACTATGTTTTCAATTTGAATTCTGCCAGGTCTCTTACGGAGGCCAGCAGTCAAGGGAAGCTCTCGTGACCGCATCATTCGGCGTAATGGGCGCGGCCAACGCCAACGACAGACTGAAATGGTACGATGAATTACATTATGGTTTGCACTTAGTTCACAATTAGGTGCAATGGGTCTCATCAATCTCTGTCTCAGGCCAGGGTCTCAGGCCATTAGGCCATCCCAAATGGGAAACTCTTCTGATGTCAGGAGCCCCAATCTGCTGCTCAATTGCTCATACAGGATCAGGGGTGACTGCTGGAGCCCTGCTGTCCTCCTTCCTTTGTGGCCCCTCTCGAATTGTATGTTACTTAGGTGCTATTATTCAGGCGCCAATGATCAGATTGTACCTGGGCCGTAGAAATGTAGAATGTCGTGAGCGGGCTATCCTTCGGGATAGAACTGCTGTGGGTCGAGCGGTCCTGACGCCATGCGTCAGCGGAGTGCGTAGTCTTTCTTGCTTACCCGGGCCAATTATCAACCTAGGTGCATAACCTACCTAGATTAGCGCGGGTCCAAGATATTCAAATTCCACCTATCAGATGACAGAACTGAGGGTTCTTTCTCCTTCAGCTGGATCTCTTGATGAGCTGATTTTATCAGGCAGGCTGGCAAGGTCTTCAAGACCTGATTCTTCAGGTTGGAAGCTGGTCAGTGGCCACTCAATACCTGGCCGGTGCTGACATGCCCTCCCTCTGTTCCCCACCTGCTGCTGAATGATGATGACAAAAGCCAAAATAGGGCCGTGAGCACCAGTGGTAGAGCCACACAGTCACTGAGCACTTCACTCATCCTGCCGTGTATCAACGCAACCGCAGGCAAGTGATTCATAGGCGGTGGCAGGAATGGATCTGATGGTCCTTGTGGGGCGTGATTTTGAGAGGCAGGATGTGAATTAGATAGAGAGGTTTTTGATCATGGTTGTCAGCATGAAGGTTCTGCTGTTCCAACTGATTTCAGGTTTTCTCTTGCATGGCTGCTGAGCTTATTATTTAGGCAGGCAAGCCACCCACCTTTTCATGGTTACATTATGCCATTAGGCACTGCAATTCAAAATGTCATGTTTCCCATTGCCCCAGCCTGAGTCGGACTTCTGAAACTGAAAAAGTGGCTTGGAAATACTGAAGGACTGAAACCAGTGCTGTCAAATTTGAATTCCGAAGTCTGACGTGTTAACGCTCCACTTCAGATTCCCCTCTGGTCGTCACCGTCACCAGTAGCCAAGCTTTGTCTGACTCTTACCGCCAGACGTCTTCGACTTTCTTCGTCAACAATACCTGCGGTGTAGGCGCATGTGAGAGAGGGGGTGAGAATGGAGAGAGGAAGAGAGGGGTGGAGAGAGGGGGGGGGGGGGGGAGGAAGAGGGAGAGAGGAAGAGGGACAGAGGAAGAGGGAGAGAGGAAGAGGGAGAGGGGGGGGAGGAGAGAGAGGAAGAGGGAGAGAGGAAGAGGGAGAGAGGAAGAGGGAGAGAGGAAGAGGGAGAGAGGAAGAGGGAGAGAGGAAGAGGGAGAGAGGAAGAGGGAGAGAGGAAGAGGGAGAGAGGAAGAGGGAGAGAGGAAGAGGGAGAGAGGAAGAGGGGGAGGGGGTGGAGGAGAGAGAGGAAGAGGGAGAGAGGAAGAGGGAGAGGGGGGGGAGGAGAGAGAGGAAGAGGGAGAGAGGAAGAGGGAGAGAGGAAGAGGGAGAGGGAGAGGGGGGGGGAGAGAGAGGAAGAGGGGGAGAGAAGAGGGAGAGGGAGAGGGGGGGGAGGAGAGAGAGGGAGAGAGGAAGAGGGAGAGAGGAAGAGGGAGAGAGGAAGAGGGAGAGGGGGGGAGGAGAGAGAGGAAGAGGGAGAGAGGAAGAGGGAGAGAGGAAGAGGGAGAGAGAAAGAGGGAGAGAGGAAGAGGGAGAGAGGAAGAGGGAGAGAGGAAGAGGGAGAGAGGAAGAGGGAGAGAGGAAGAGGGAGAGAGGAAGAGGGAGAGAGGAAGAGGGAGAGGGGGGGGAGGAGAGAGAGGAAGAGGGAGAGAGGAAGAGGGAGAGGGGGGGGAGGACAGAGAGAAAGAGGGAGAGAGGAAGAGGGAGAGGGGGTGGAGGAGAGAGAGGAAGAGGGAGAGAGGAAGAGGGAGAGAGGACCTGAAAATCACTGGTGTCCCCTGTTCATTTGTCAGCAGCCTTCTGCCATGTTGCATTATCACAGAGCCTAGGTCTCTGGAGGGCATGCGGCTGGAGGCCCAGCCCAAGTATAAGTCCAAGATTCTGCAGCCTGATTGCGATGATGTGGGACCAGAATTCTGGTGCTTCGAAGCACGAGGGGCATGCGCCAGAGGTACCCTCCCTGCTGAGCCCCTGATGGCCTGGGGGGCCAGATGGAGGCAAAGACCCATGTAGCATGGGTTGCAGAAGTGTTCATATAATAACATTCCTCTTGCTGTCATTTCGGATGCCGTATTTGTTATGCGTGCTGCTCTGCACCTGATTTCTGTGAACCGTATTCTACATCCTTCCATGGGCAAGGGGGCATACAGGACTTTGCCGCCACTAAAACCTCGGGAAAATTTTGAATACGTCTCGAAACAGACGAGAATTCCAGTCTTAAGGAATATTCAAACAAAAGTCCTCACATACCGGTAGTCATTTAGGATGCCCGAGCTGTTGCACTCACTGCTCATCGTCTTGACCCTGTCCCCAGGCACTCCTCCCGCAGCGCCAGCCACCCAGCCGGCAGTAGTGCCTCCTACAGTCCCCGCCCCCACCTCCCTTCCTCCAGCGCCCCCACCCCTCCCGATCGCGTCTGGTCCCACGCCGCAGCCTGCGAACACCAGTACCAAACCAGCCCCTACGCCCACAGCACAGCCCAGTCCCGCGGCGACAGGTGAAGAAACAGAGTCGCAGCAGGAAACTGATGATGCTAATAACGATGATAATAATGATAATAAATTAATAATAATTATGATAGTAATAATGATAGTACTAATGATAATAATAATAATAATGATGATAATAATAATGATAATAATAATGATAATAATAATGATAATAATAATGATAATAATGATGATGATCCTGCTGCTCCCACTCCCATCGAGGAGCGTTCGGCAACCAATAACGAAACTCCTCCCACCACAGCGCCTGCTGTGGTCCCCCCGGCAACCAGTAACGCAACTGCATCCACTCCCGCTCCCGTCGTGGATCCATCGGCATCCAATACCACGACTGCGCCCACAACGGCTCCCCCTCCCGTTGAGGATCCCCCCGCCGAGCCTGACATCACAGTGCCGCCACCAGATGAAGTGAGCTCCTGGATATTCAACAATACGCTGGAGGCTGACTTCAATACGCTGCTGTCCACCCCCTACGCCATGACGGGTTTCAAGCAGCAGTACATCAATGCTATGGCTACGGCCCTGGGCATAGCGGAGCATCAGGTGGGTGGACCCTCTTTAGCTTGGACTTCACAAAGGGGGAGGCCGGCTGCCCAACCCCCAAAAAACCTGCGCCACCTGCAGTTAGGTGTGTGGCATGGGGGGAGAGGCAACGCCGAGGCCTCAGTCCTCAGCAAAGCGGGCCATCAAGTGAGTTGACAAGGCAGGCCAGCCAAGGTTTGATGCTGATGGGTCCAGGTGTGCAGTGGGAGGGGGTGGGGAGGCAATGCCTGGCTCCAGGGCTCAAATTTTAGCAAATGCGTGTGGCCTGCATCCTGGATTCCTGGTCTATATCCGAGGCTAGATGATGCTAAGTCACATGGTTCAAAGTTGGTTTGGTGTATGGCTAAAAACATTTCATCACTAAATTGTTGGAATGAATGGAGGGTCCATACCGGTAACAAAGACTCAAATATTGAGGCTGCCGGCTGAAGTGCGATTGTGCTGCACTTCAAAAGGATTTAGGGTTCAGGATTTAGGGTTAAGGATTTAGGGTTAAGGGTTAAGGATTTAGGATGTTTGCAAAACCCCTACTTGCTGAAGTGCGATTGAGCTGCACTTCAGCAACGTCATGGCCTACAGAGGTGGGGCCATGCATGGTTCAGCAAGCCCTGCTGCTTGGGCCACCGACTGTAGGCTAGTCAAGGTTAGGTCAACATATATTTTTATGAGGTGGCTGTCCAGCAGCCACTTGTAGAAGGTCTCTGATGCCACAAGAGGCATGTGCGACCTGTCATCACGAGTTGTCTTGAGCTCCATTATGATGCAGCATAACAATGAGCAGGCCAACATGCCCCCCCTCCCCCATCCTTTGGCCTGAGCTCAGCCTGACTTCAACAAATCAACACACAGGTTTGGTTTCCAACGGCCCATGGTCCTGCCCAGCGGTCAATTGAGGTCAGCCTGACGAACCCTAAATGAAACACTGTTGCATGTACAGGTGGCAATGGTTGGCGATCCCGTGCCAGGTTCCATCGTCGTGACGACAAAGATCATCGCAGACACCCCCGAATCCGTGCCAGTCCTCGAGGTGGCTGTCGCCAAGTTCCTGGTTGCGGCATCCACCTTCACGGCAGCTTCCCCCGAGAAGACGGCGGCGGCCAACCCTCTGGGCCCAGCCTTCACAACCGCTTATGGAGTGACGGCCATGCGCATCGACATTGTGGGAGGCACAGGAGCGGTGGGTGCACTTCCAATTCCGAGCGTTTTTTGTTGTTGCTGAAGCTGCATTTTGTGTGTATTTTAGAAATCGGTTCTAAATTTCGAATTTGAAAACATCAAAATAGTGATAGGCATGGGAGCAGCAAGCACACTTTGAATCTGGGCAGGGGTCTTAATTAAGAGATGGATTTTGAATCTGGGAGTTGGCTTCGAATCTGGGCCCGTGTGTCCTGCTTAAAAATGTGGGCTGTCCGATTTTGAATTGAAAAATAGCGCCATGAGGTAGAGGCAGTGCTCGAATCTGCTGGTGAATGGATTGCGGAGCTTATTGCTCTGCATGAGGTTTGTCATCTCAACGTCCGTCCTCTTCCGACCCCTCAGCTTCACGATCATGGGTTTGCCATCAGCGTCAGTTCTCTCCATGCCCCTGCTTCCATAGCCACTCTCAGCTTTCGCTCACCCTCAGCTGCAAGCTATTTACAGGCAAGCTATTTACAGGCAAGCTATTTACAGGCAAGCTATTTACAGGCAAGCTATTTACAGGCAAGCTATTTACAGGCAAGCTATTTACAGGCAAGCTATTTACAGGCAAGCTATTTACAGGCAAGCTATTTACAGGCAAGCTATTTACAGGCAAGCTATTTACAGGCAAGCTATTTACAGGCAAGCTATTTACAGGCAAGCTATTTACAGGCAAGCTATTTACAGGCAAGCTATTTACAGGCAAGCTATTTACAGGCCTGAATCTCTCCATGCACCTCATAAACATGCACTCAAACTCAGCACATGTTCAAAGCGTTGACATACGGTATCATTTTCAGATTCTGAGCATCCAGCATGTTTGCTCAAGTTCCTCTTGCTCTGCATGTGCAGTCTAGGCCATGAGTGAGAAGGGTACATGCACCCTTCCCACTCATGTCTCTGTTGAGGTTTACAGGTCTCTGCTGTGCCACTCGCGACCACTGAGTGGCACTGCAGAACCCTGTACTCCTCAACAACCCTTGGGTGGGCAGGCTGTGATTGAGCCATAACAAGCAAAACCACTTCTGCCCCCTTGGTTGCCAGGACTCCAGCATGGCAGGAGTGCAGCATGGCAGGAGTGCAGCATGGCAGGAGTGCAGTATGGCAGGAGTGCAGATGGCAGTTGATTTTAGCGGTGCTAGGATAAACTTCCAGTCCTTTGTGCATGCCCTCTCTTGCCAACTTTGAGAGGCAGGGAATCATCTATTTGTCCCACAACCTGTAAATTGAATCTAAACCACTCCCATGTCTGTTCCCTTGTTGTCTCCCCTTGCCCCCCTGTCTCACAGCAGTACACAGCTCCCACTCTGTACTTTCGCCTCTACCCTTCCTCACACCTCACCATATCCCCTTGCCCTTCTGTCTCCCAGTTCCCCCGCAGCCTGACCTGCTCCCCGTCCACCCTTGGCTACTCCTGCTCGCTGCGTCTGTCCGACGGCCAGTCCATCCTTCACTGGAGCCTGGGGGGGACCATGCCGGCAAACAGCTGTACCGGCAGCAATGTAACTGGAATGACTGACATGAACATGCTGCACATGGCCCTAGAAAGCAAGACGTCAGGTGGGTTGCGCTTGGTCAGGTGGGAACACAGGGTCTGAGAGGCTCTGCATCATGCTTTGGGTTATTCAGGCCTGGTCCTCCCTTGCAATCTCGAAGCCCTCAGTCTGCTGGTTAGCCTAGCCTCCTCTTGCCCATTTTAAATCACCCAGGTACAGATCGAAATTCAATCTTAAGCTCCCTCTCTCTGCTCACTAGCTTGGCCTCTCCCTTCTCCATATTAAATCACCCAGCTCACCTCCCCTACCTACCTCCAGTGCGACCTGTCCAGGCTATGAGGGTGTTGGATTTGAAGCCTTCACCCCGTCCCTGTCCATTGGCAATCACCCAGCCCTCCTCCCCTGCCTGCCTTCAATTCGACCTGTCCAGGCTATGTGGGTGTTGGCTTTGGGGCCTCCAACACCATGTTCAGCAGCGACGTGGTCATGGGCTGGGTGGACAGCAATCAACGCGCAATGGTGCGCCACTTTCTAATATAGTAATATAGCACGCACCATGCCACCTTGAGCAGGCAGCTGGGCGGCCACTGCAGGGCCGATGGAGTCCCTTGGCTGGCCCAACTGCTGGGGGCTCAATTTGTTTTTGTTACAAAGTTGACGCAACCACCCACAGCCTTTTGCGAAAGGGCCAGGTAGAGCGAACCGGGGAGAAACCAGAAAACGTGGAACGAAACAGGCACCAGAGACCAAACCAAACCACCAGAAACAACAGACGGCACACGAACACCACAAACAGATCAACAAGGACCCAATGCAAAGAACATGTGGCAGGTCTTGCTGGCACATGGTCACCTAGGCCATACGCTTTTATGTAGTAGCTGGACTGCTTCTGTAGCACGCCAAAGTAAGCATCGTGATCAGCCGTGCCATGATCATGGGCAGGGTGGATAGCAAGCACTCGGATCTGGAACTTCTGCAGGGAGAGGTTAGTGCATGGTGGCTGGATATTGGATAGGCCTTGCAGACGGAAAGGCCTAAAATAAATTAGAATGACTGTTAAAATTCTATAGAGGGGTCTCAAGGCCTTTCAGTAATTAAAGATGATTACGTAAGCTTGGTGGACTGGTCTGATGAAGGTGAGCAGAGGGGGAAACCAGCTCATGTGTTCATGCATTGTGCTTCTTGGATCCAGCGCACCCATTTTGGATCCTTGCAGATCTTTGTTGGATCTGCTTTTCCCTGTAAGCACCCAATAATGTGGACCGTATGCCTCTGATGTGTCATCTAAATCGTCGGATATCACGAAATTATAAATCTCTAAATGAGAAGACCTCCTGTGCATGTTCCTGAATGGAGCCTCCCAGCTGGGTCAAGGGTTGAGACCCTTAAGCCAGCTTCTGACCCATGCACAGGTGGACGAATGGAACATCCCAGACGGAGACTATTATTTCATGACCGAGGCGACTGTTGCTCGGCCTGCCTGGACCACCTTCAAGGCAGTCACACAGCAGGTCAGTTATGGGGGTCATTGAAGGGTGTTCAAGGTCACCTTTGGCATGCTGCTGGTCAACCATCCACCTGGATAAATCGGGGAAGAAAGGGTGACCGGTTGCCCAAGTGGTAGTGCATGCTGATGGTCAGCCATCCACCTGGATAAATCGGGGAAGAAAGGGTGGTTGGTTGCCCAAGTAGTAGTGCATGCTGCTGGTCAGCCATCCACCTGCCCTGCGTATATGGGGGAACAAAGGGTGGCCGGTGGCCCAAGCAGAGGTGCTTGCTGCATCAGGCCCGCTCGGACGCAAGCCCTGATATAGCTGGATTGAAGCTGAAGGACGCTAAAATAAGTAGGGATCAGGTCTCAAGCATACTGGCATTCAAATCACCATCATTTATCACAACTGTTGCGGTTAAATGAAATGCTGTGCAAGCGTCATACGAGCTTTTAAAATCTCCTGCCTGGATCCTAAAGAATCTTCGACATTGTCTTTTCGCAACCTCTGCACTAACCCCTCCCCCCCTCCCTCCCTCCCTCCCCCACACTTTTGCTTGCAGGCTGCAACCAGCACGTCCCCTACCGTCACGATTGTATGCTTCTCTCGCCCACTGAAAGCCCCCTCGGCATCTGTTTCAGGCGCCCTGACGGCTGACGCACCGGTAAGCTGCCCAATTATGAAAAAACAAAATAGCGTGCAATGGACTTATGAGATACTGGTAAGGCCTGGGTGTGGGTTGTTCTGAGAGCCTCGTAATCTGCGATGAGTGCATGCATGAGGTTTGGATATCAATTTGCCATGCCAGGGCATTTGTTTCACTTCATACGCAGGTTTGAAAGCTGTACGTCAGTGGCACTCAATATGTGCCTGAGCGCAAGCCTGTTAGCTTGGCTTCTAAGCTGTTCACTGAGGCCTTCATGATAATTGTCTACCGCCCTGCCTCCAAGCACCTCTGGAGTATCAAGCCAGCCATTCCTGCCTGAGCAGGTGACAGTCCTCCCCCCCCCCCAGAGCTGTACATAAATATTTGCATGTAGGTACTGTTTTAAATATATCAGTACCAGTATGGTAGAACATGATTACATGAATAAAACAGCCCCCCCCCCTACCTTCTCTTCCCTGCCCCCACAGGCAAGGCTGGTGTATGCCGTGGCTGATAACGGCGTGACCAAGTTTGGTGTGTCACACACCATCAGGGGAGCGCTGACGCTGGGTCTGGCGTCAGGGACTGCTGCCAAGGTCGATGTGAGCAGCAGAGAGGCAGTGGGATCATAAGGGCGATGCAGGCCGCACGGGAGGTTTTCTCTCATAAAACAAGTTTCTGAACGTGCTTAAGCCCGTAGTAGCCGGCACACAGTTCAACATGGGTTGATGCAGGGTGCGGCATAATGTTGCAGACTTCAAAGTCTCAGTTTAATTATAACGGTTACATCACAAAGGTGACAGATGCAGAGCTCTTGCCCATCTCATCGGCACAGCGTCATACCAATTTTGAATTCAATTCGAATTCAATTTGAACTTGCGAAAGAAGCCACGCCCTCGTGCGCCCCAGGTGTACAGCCAGGCAGGATTGATGTTTGTGCATGGCATCCTTATGTCGGTCAATTCAAAATTGAATTCAAACTTGTGCGCACCCCCCTCAGATGTGCAGCTGTGCAGGATGGACACTCGTGTACGGCATCCTCATGCCGGTCAGTTTGAATTTGAATATCAACTTGTGTGCACCTCCGCCCCCCCCACCAGGTGTACAGCCGGGCAGGATGGCTGCGCATACACGGCATCCTCATGACCGTGGCGTGGGTGGGCCTCCTGCCTATGGGGATCCTCAGCGCTCGCCATAAGTAAGCCAAGGGACCCGCGGTCGAGATTTATTATCGTGTTCAAGATTGTGTGTCGTTCCCTGGGGTGCTGTGTGGTACTTGGGTTTGTCTCCGACTGTTGGTAGGTCTCATGCTTGCCAGCTGCCTTCTTCAGTCTGGAATGCCTGAAAAGCTTGAAATTCAGGGTAGGGCAGTATAACTCAACTGATGCACTGGTACAAGGGGTGTTGCATGCAAACATGAATACCAGTATTTGCAACAGTCCCTCCGTATTTTGCCATGACACCTATCCCACGGTGGTGACTAGGAGTGCCCCCAGAGCTTGGACAGGCCCTGCAAGGCATCTACTGGCTCGCAGCATAGTTTGCTCCCTCCTCTCTGTCCCCCGACCCCTGCACTTTGGTCTTGTGTAGGTGGCTGCAAGGTTCCAATCCCTCAAAGGTCTTTGGATTGCTGCCCTGGTTCATTGTCCATGTGGCCATGCAGCTGTCAGGCACAGCCGTCTTTGTTGCCGGCTTTGTGATCGCATGGCAGTATCTGCCAGGCGCTGGACAAGGTGAGGGCCCAGGCAACACAGTCAGCAGGCCGTTTGTGACGTTTCAAGTATTTCTATTCCGCTATGAGGGTCCAAGATATCAAACTGGATTTGAATTTTGGAACTCAGTCAGCATGCCGGTTAGAAATGGAAAGCGGGAGCGATTTGCCTGACCGAATTACCACCTGAGTTGTCACAATTTCGAGCTGAGTCGGTAAACGCGACGCGGTTCAAGCAAGATATCTGTGACATCAGGTTTTTGCAGTACACCGTGTGGCGCCAAGATAGCAAGTTGGGTTAAAATCTGGGGTGTAGCCCAAAGAGGATGCTGGAAAAAGGCACAATCGTAACAGGGAATCAGGTGTAATGTTAGACGGTACCGGTAGGTTAATTGTTGCACCATAAACAGTAAATTGTTTGCAAAATAATCGCAAAATATTTGTGACACCGTCAAAATATCGACCGTCATGACTGTAAAAATCGGCAAAGACAGATTTCCATGCGACCCCCAAATCAATCTTCAAATTAAGCATTGCCGCACTGTCTTATAAAATCACGTAAATTTATCCTGCTGATTGAGGGAGCCTGCAAAACTGCCTTTGGCACCCGTGGGCAGCTGATGAGGCCCTCTTGGCATCAGAGGGCACACATGCCCTGCTCGACGCCACCTGCAAAATGCCGATAGCACTTGAGACTGCAAAGGGCTCTGGCCATTTTTGAAAAGCATGAAATCAAGGTTCAGTGGGTTGCCCCTTTTGCAAGCGAACTGGACCTTGATTTTCATGCCAGTTGCAGCAGTGCAGCCAAGATATAGGGCCAGTTGCAGCAGTGCTGCATAGCTCTTTCTTTCCTTCTTAGTGCCGCATTGACTCATCCTGAACACGTGTACGGGTGTGCCTCTATTCAAAGGTGAACTTACTGGAGGTGCGGCCGGCAAGACGCACCAGGTGCTCGGCACGATAGTCATGGGGCTGCTGGGCATGCAGGTGAGAGGGGGGAGGTGGCGCCAACTCAAGATTGTCTTTCAAGCTTCTTGATGTGCTCTGACATTAAATGTCTTCCTCGCTTACGCTTACACGAACTGCCTTCCTACTGAGTTTTGACAATCCACAATCAATGCTTAACTGTGTTCAAGGCATAGGGCATTTTCATTTCCCCTGCTGACTTTTTCGAGCCCGCCACCTCCCGCAGGTGCTCCTGGCCTTCGTTCGTCCCCATCCTGGCACTCCCAAGCGCCCGGTGTGGAATCTGATGCACCACTGGACTGGCCGCATCACACTTCTGTCTGCCTGGACCACCATCTACCTGGGCATCTACTTAGCCCACAGCTCCCTGGCCTACAAGATCAGCTACACTGAGTGGCTGGTGCGCAACCCTAGGGGGTCGACATTATAGGTCCAGGTTTCTGGGGCTGAACTCAGGGGCGAAGGTGTCCAGGCATCAGAGCGTTCAAACCTCGGGACGGGGATTTTTTGTCTGCATCCACTTCATCGAGCCATGGGTCATGAATCAATCCATCCAGGGCACAGTCCTCCCTTGTGCTCCACTTTCACAAACCGCCTAGCGCCAGGGCGCAGTCCTGCTGTCTTATACATTCAAAAAACGCTTTGCGCTAGGGTTCACTCCTTAAGTGTTCTACATTCACGAACCGCTTAGCGCTAGGGTTCACTCCTCAAGTGTTCTACTTTCATGAACTGCTAAGCGTCGATGTCCTGGTTCCAAGCTTTCCTTCATGATTGCCTCCTCCCCCCTGATGGGGAACCAATGAATTGCAGGTACCCGTCGTAATCTGCATGGCTGCTGTGGTTGTGGCTGACGCACTCCTCACCGGCCTGCGCCACAACTGGGCTCCCAAGGCCAAGGGTGATGAACATGCAGACGCCACATTTGAGGTGGAGGCAGGCCGCAACAAGCAGGGTGTTGAGGGCTTCAACCTAGGCAGCCAGGCCTCACTTCGCATGCATGGGTTACCGATCTCAGGGTGATGGCAATGCAAAGTGGCCCTTGACCAACCAAGCCCTATGCGATTGGCCCTGTTGATTTCCCAGGAGGGAATGGAGGGTTTCAATCAGGGTAGCCAGGACTGACCGCGCAGACACGGGGTTGGAGCTAGAGGAGTGACTTGTGCAGCTAGAGGCAATTATGTTGCGCCAAAAGCGGAAAAGTAAATATCGGTGAATGAAAATGCTGTGAATGAGGACTTGTTGGATATGGAGGGAGGGAATACATGTGGAATTGTTACATATCTCTTAGGACTAATCATGCTGCTTCACCTTGGTATTCAGAGTTGTTACAATGATAGCATGGGAAAGGGCCAAGAACGAATGACTGAATCAGGTAGGGTGAGCAGGATACTAGGAGGTGAGTGAAGAGTCTCCTGCGCAGTGGCCTGGTTTGCAATAAATGTATTACCGGTATTTTTCATTTAAAACGTTGTTCTGATCTGTTTCTGAATCGCCCACATTATGTTGGGACACATAGCGACTGTGAGAGATGTAGGGGGTGATGATGTGTGTCAAACGTTAGGACCCTTGGACCAAGGGCTTTCAGACTGTCCATCCTTTCATGATACGTATGCTTGCTTGTGCTCGGTCTCTGTCATCTGTTCCTTGCTAGCCTTGAAGCTAGCAGTAACGATCAATGGTGGACTCAATGTTTCTGATTTTTATGACTGTACAAGGGTCGGCGATGTTGCCTGAGCGAGATAGGCCATCCAAGGAACATGAGGTTAGAGTTGGGTTGAACACGGTCTTTCGAAGTTCTGTTCCCTCCAGAGTATCCAGACAAATTCGCGCATAGGACCAGGCAATGCATTGCTTAGCGTTAGCTAGGCTGTGATGTCTCCTGGGACCATTCAAGAACCGTGTCAAATATGCCCTTGGCTGTGATGCTTTTTTGGACGGTCCCATGGGATGGCATCATGCATTGATGGCATGCGCCCCAAGACGCACCCATCATTGCCTATAAGTAAAAGCAACTGGAATCCGTAAATCCGGAAATGTATGGACAATAGTCTGAACAGGTTTCGCCTAGAGATTTGGACAGGACTCCTGGAGGGACATCCCCCCCCTTTTGAAGATCATGGCACGGCCAACCCAGGGGGGGCAAAACTGAAGCGCCTCCCGGTGAGCGCCTCCTATTTTATTTTTGGGGCAATCTGCTGGAGGAGTGGAGGCACGAGGGAAATCACAAGAGCTGCGCAGGAGTTAAAGGATTTATCGTGAGTAGCATGTGTGGCCCATGGAATTCACTTCTTCGAATGGTGCTTGCTCGCTGCCTTGTCGCGTAGGTTGAACGTTTGTGCAACCGAGAAATACGATGTGGGACGGAATTACGGGAAGTCACCACCCGAGGACGCATGCCTTGGATTTGCCGAGGGCCAAACGCATCTAGAGCGAAAGGCTCGTTCCGGCAAGGCATGCAGTGATCCAATATCCAATATTCCAATGCTAGCACACAACCAATTTCATCTTCAATCACAACCTGCAATCACGTAGCTCATATTCACTGCCTCCCTCTGCCATGTGTGTTCGTCACCTGCTGGGGTCCACTTCTGCCTTCAGCCTGCTGCTTCTCTTAGGCTCATTAAACGCTCCCGGTAGCGTCGCACATGCTGTCGACTTCGTCTTTCGACATGCGACAAGCTGCTTGAGCCACCCTAGTAGAACCTACGCCATTCACAAAACACCCATCCCAGATCTGTGAGTACGAGCAGGGTACAAGGACTGCGCTCAATTTTTCTCTCAATGCCTAGGGTGGACTGAGGCAGCTGAGGTAAGAGAAGTTTACCTGCCTGCCTCTCGCTGCGCGTTGTGGCGGGGCTGCTTGGGGCCTGCCTGCACACACCGCGGGCAAGAAGTCAGGGAAACATTAATCAGTCCAGTCAGCAGCACCGGTCAGCAGGATGCTTCATGCACGAGGATACCCAGCAAATGGGAGCCTGACTCGTGATTTGTCTTGGATTGTTTTCTCTTCACATTCAAATGTACAAATCTACATCATACTGTAAAACACGCGTTGTCTCGAAACTGTGTGGACAGGGTGCCATTCATGACTGCATCCCTACTTAAATCCTGTTGAAATCCCACCTAATGCCTGCGTATTCCTTACACCCGCACCAGGCTTATTTATATCGAGCTGACAGCCCCCTCTGGTGATCCTCTTACAACCAACAGCGGCAAGCAAGTGGTTTGCCCAGGTGGCACATACAACATAAATGTGAGGCGGCTACCAGTCAGTGCATGGTCTGATTCAAATCTGAATGCGCAATTTAATGGGACGAACCTGGGATCGATCCCCCCTGGATAGTAAACAGGTGATTGGAGTTTAGCTGCCACGTTTGGTACTGCATGCCTGGCACGCCGCCATAAGGATCCCACAAATTTACTCTGTAGCTGCTGACACCAGGATAGCACGATACGGAACGGTACAGCACAGGTTAAGCCGGATTGTCCTACCAAGGACGCAGGATACGGCACGATAGTATGATATGGAAAAAGTTCAGCCAAATTATGCTATCATGGCTGACAGAGCCGTGCAGTGAGTGACAGTATGTAACTTAACCATGGCATAATGCTGAAGACCCTCTGCTGAAGACTGAGTACAGGTGAGAAATGCCAGCCATTGTCTCCCACGGCAGAATTCTTGGCAAACAGCACTGAAAGTCATTTGATGCAGTAAACAAAATTTGGTCTTTCAGATCCACGCCTGCACCTAGCCACCTCCGCTGTCGATAGTCATGTGCACAATGGCCTAAACACGGCTGAGTCAGCATGTCCAGCACGCGAAGGAATCACAGATTTTGTACATTTGAATTCTCTCTGTCAGGTCTCCTACGGCGGCCAGCAGTACAGGGAGGCACTGGTAACCTCTACATTTGGCGTCATGGGCGCGGCCATCCCCAATCAGACCTTTCTCAACTGGTATGTTGGTCGTGTCATGGTTTGAACCCTGGTTTGAACTTTGCAGGCAGGGGAGGTGGGTTTAAGCTCTCAAGTCATTCTGGGGAAACTCTTTTGATTTTATACTGCTATATTGCACAAACATGTGCCAAGGCCTGATCTGCTATCTCTCATCAGAAATCAGCGGTGTTTAAGGCTGTATTCTCCAGTCCTTCCCCTTTGGGTCTCCTTATGTTGTATGCTATATAGCCCCTGCTATATAGGCACCTGTGCTGGTAACTGGCCTGTTGAAGATCCAGATTCACAACCCTCCAAAACATCAAGGCACAGGCCATTTAAATTCAAAATCCGGCCCCTGCAGATGAACCAATGTAAGCAAAGGGGTGCGGTTCCCTCCTCACAATCTGTGATGCTGCGTCTGTTATAACCTTACCAAAGCTGGGTCTTTAGGGCTGGATGTTTGTTAGTTGCCCATACTGACCTGCCCTCCCTCTGCTGCTCCCTCTGCTGCTGAATAACGACAGTCAAAATAGGGCTGTAAGTTCGGCAGGCGAAGTTGCTAAGTCCTTTAGCACGACACTCATCCTGCCGTGCATCAACGAAATGGCAGGTGGGTAATACGTTAATGGAGGCAGGGATAGATCTTGAGGTCTCTCTGTTCTATGGGCCTGTAAGACTCTTCAGTATTTCTATCTACAAAAGGTCTGGTCTTTCTAGATTTCTAGCAAGTGTCAGGCACCTGTACGTCATGGCTGATGAGCATTTCATCCAGGCAGGCTAGCTCTCTTCAAAATCACTTTGCGCTGCAACATTTCCTGTTTAATTTTCAAAATGATTGGGAGCAAATGTCATGCAGCCATTGCTTGAATGTAAGTCGAACACCGAAACATAATCCCTGGTTTTCACCCTGTGAGCTTCAAAATTGCCTTTCCGTCTGTACCATACCTGAATTCCCAAGGTTTCCGTGTACCTTTTAGATTCCCCTCTGGTCGTCTCTGTCACCAGTAGTCAATATTCATCAGACGCATACCGCCAGGCCTCCTCGACATTCGACGTCAACGCTACCTGCGCAGTGGGCGCATGCATACAAGCGCCAACGGCAGCTCTCACACCCGTGACTACAGTTCTTCCAATTGCGACCGACCCAACGTCGGCAGCTCAGCCCAGTCCTGCAACCTCAGGCAGCAAAACAGAGTCGGAGCTGGAAACCAATGATGCAAAAAAACCCACAGCGGGTCCCCCCCCTGCTGAGGATCCTCTGGCAGCTCATGACACAGCAGAACCCACAGCAGATCCTGCTTATGTTGTGGATCTTCCAGCAACTAATGGCACGAATGAAACCAGAGCTGATCCCACTCCCACCAAAGATACCCCATCGACCACCAACAACATGACTGTACCAAGAGCTGTTCCCACTCCCGTCGTCGACCCCCCGGCCAAACCTGCCGTCACCGTGCCGCCACCAGATGAAGTGAGCTCCTGGATGTTCAACTGCACGCTGGAGGCCGATTTCAGGTTGCTGCTGTCCACCCCCTACGCCATGGCGGGCTTCAAGCAGGGGTACACCAACGCTATGGCTACCGCCCTGGGCATAGCGGAGCATCTAGTAAGTCAACCTAGCAAGCCAGTCAATGTTTGGTGCCAATTGGCCTCGTGGTGGCAGTCAGGCGGTCACCCCAATTGAAGGGGATCTGGCTCGCAATGATAAATACATTTTTTCCCACCCAGAGGGTGCGAAGAGGCGCGCGGGAATTCGGGTGGGGCTTGTCCTCGTAAATCCTTTTCAATGATTCAACATCAGGCAGTGGTAGGCTAGGCCTGCTCCTTCCACCCCAAACACCATTCTTGCACCTGCGATCAACCTGTCTTGCCCATCACTGTGCTATTTTAGGGTGCTTCACCATCTTATCTAGCAAAGTCACGGCCTACAGCTGTGGGGACCTGTTGTGGCTAGGTGCCTGCTGCTTCAGCCATTGATCCAGATTTGGTCCCCATGGCCCAATAGTGGCTGCCGAGCAATCTTCCAAAGGAAGCCTTGCAGGCACCAAGTAAACAGTGTTGCACATGCAGGTGTTTTACTTGGCGAGCTCATGCAGGACGAGATGGCACGATACAGTCCTTGGTCTAACGTTTCTGATCCTATCGTTTTCATGTTGTTCTCCCTTGCATGCAGGCAGCCATCCTTGGTAATCCCATGCCAAAGGAAGTGGCACAACAAAAACTTTACCCTACCGTATCTGATCCTGTCGATTTCATTTTTCTCCCCTGTATACAGGTGGCCATTGTTGGCGATCCCGTGCCAGGTTCCATCGTCGTGACAACAAAGATCACTGCAGACACCCCCGAATCCGTACCGGTCATGGAGTTGGCCATCGCCAAGTTCCTGGTTGCGGCATCTGACTTCACGGCAGCTTCCCCCGAGGCTTCGGCGGCGGCCAACCCTCTGGGCCCCATCTTTACGATCGCCTACGGGGTGATGGCCATGCACATCGACATTGTGGGAGGCACAGGAGCGGTAGGGCAAATTTAAATCTGGGCTGAGATTTGAATTTAAAATTCCAGCCCAAATTCAAAATCGGGCGCTCTATGGCAGAGGCATTCGAAACCAGTGTGCTAAGTTTGACAGGGTAAGGGGCTGGAGAGTATAGTGCCCTGTGAGAGGTTTCGCCGTCGAAGTGCTTTTCCTCTCTGCACTCGCCCTCACGACAACTCTAAGCATCTCTGTTTCAGGCCGGAATGTTTCCATATGTCTCAAACGCGTGCGCTTCAACTCTACCGGTAGTATGTCAGATTTCAGATTTTCAGCATGGAGCATGCCCAGTCCCGTTTTCCCTGTTCTGTGCCTGCATGCCAGGCTGGTACACACAACCCTTCACTCATGCCTAGGGGAGGCGGGCAGTGCAGGCCTTAAGGTTCCTTGCAGCCGCCAGTGTCCCCTGGTCCTCCTGTCCTACAGATTCCCCGCAGGATATAGTACTGCCCTCTGCAAGCTTCCCGCAGCTGGCAGTTCTCTCGCAGTCTACGGTGTCCCTTCGCCCTCCTGTCTTACAAATTCCCCGCAGGATACAGTTCTGCCCTCTGCAAGTATCCCGCAGCTGGCAGCTCTCTCACAATTGACAGTGTCCCCTCGCTCTCCTTTCTCAACTGTAACTTCGCACAGTACAGTCGCCCCACTGGAAATGTCCCGCAGGCTTAAATTCCCCCGCAGCTGACACTTTTCCCTTGCCCTCCTGTCTCCCAGTTCCCCCGCAGCCTGACCTGCTCCCCGTCCACCCTTAGCTATGCCTGCTCGCTGCGTCTGTCCGACGGTCAGTCCATCCTTCACTGGAGCCTGGGGGGGGACATGCCAGCGAACAGCTGCACCGGCAGCAATATGACTGGAATGGCTGAGCAGCAGATGGACATGGACATGCTGCACATGGCCCTGGAAAGCAAGACATCAGGTGGGGGAAGCAGGTTCGGGTGGGCAAGAAGTGGCTAAGAGATTCGAGTTCTGGGGCTTTGTGCTATGCAGGATTGGTCCCCCTTCAGCTAAAACTTTGCCAACAAATGCAAATTTTTTAATTTTAAAACTCCCTCTGTCTGCTCACTAGCTTTGCCTTCTTACCTGTCCATTTGCATTCACCCAAACCCTTCTCCCCTGCCTGCCTCCAGGTAGACCTATCCAGGCTATGTGGGTGTTGGATTGAAGCCTCCACCCCCGTCCCTGTCAATTTGCAATCACCCAACCCTCCTTCCCTGCCTGCTTTCAATTCGACCTGTCCAGGCTATGTTGGTGTTGGATTTGGGGCCTCCAACACCATGTTCAACAGCGACGTGGTCATGGGCTGGGTGGACAGCAATCAACGCGCAATGGTACGACACTGTCTAATATAGTGCATACTTAATAGGGTGATAGTGCAGACGTGGGCTTGGCCCATGCTGCACTGTTTCCTTAACCTTTACACCCCTGAGGGGCGTAGTTTTCTTTCTTTCTTTATTACGCACCATTTTACCTTTGGCAGGCCGCTGGGTGGCCACCACCGGATAAATGGGGTGTATAATATAGACGTCCTGAGACGTGGACACAGGCATGAAATCTAGCCAAAGCATGGGACATGGCTACCGCAAACAGATGGGGGCTAGACCCTGGGCGGCCTACGGCAGGTGGCTCATGCACCTGGGTTGCTTCACCAAGCCCCTACAGCTGTATGCCGTGATGTTGCTGACTTGCCACTGAAGGGTGCTAGGATAAACTCCATGTTCAGCAGAGATGTGGCAATGGGCTGGGTGGGTGGACAGCAAGCAGGGCGTGATGGTAGGGGGTCAACTGCAGCAAAGGTTGGTGCGGCGTGACTGGCTAGGCCATGGGGCCGGAAATACTAAAAATGAAAATGGAAATGTCACATTCTTGGGAGGGGTCCGATCGAGGTAAGCAGCCGAGGAAACAGGCTGGTGATTTATTTGGTTGGTTTTCTTGGATCCTCGAGGGTCCATGTGAATATATCTTTGCTTTTATCGCTTCAAGTGCTTTTATTAGATCCGTATCTTTGCTTTCCTTGCTTTTCATTGGATCCTTACGCTTGTATTGCTTTTCTTTCTTCTTTTCTTTCCTTGCACCTTTGTGGATCCATGTTAGAGGCAAGACTCCTGAGGCGCCCAATCGTTTCATGGCCTCTGCAGGGGCATTATTTGAAGTCGCAGATCACAAACGCCTCTTCGTCTTGGTGACCCCTTAACGCCATGTCATTATGCGTAGTTTAAAGAGTGGAACTTATTGAGACCCAGAAACCCTAACCATGAAACCCGAACCCTTACAAACTTTACCCTAACCAGTAACCACTATTTCCAAACATTTAATGAACGGATCAACCGGCTGGGTTGAGACCCTAAACCCTTATCAACACTAGCCTGAAGCGCCAGCTTCTGACCCATGCACAGGTTGACGAGTGGAACATCCCAGGCGGAGACTATTATTTTGTGACGGAGGCGACAGTTGCCCGGCCTGCCTGGACCACCTTCAAGGCAGTCACACAGCAGGTCAGGTACACTTCCAATTTCCCCCCAGTTCAGGCCACCTGCAGGAAGCAGCTGAGCAGCCACCCACCGGGGTCGATGTGGAGGATTGTGGACCAAAGCGTGGCTGTTGGCCCAAGCAGCAGGGCTTGCTGCACCAGGCCTGCTAGGATGTACGTCATGATGTAGCTGAATTGTGGCTGAAGTACGCTAGAATTAGCGCTGTAAGAAACAGCTCCCAAGGATACTTGCTAATAATCATGACCGGTGCCAGAAAAGAAATCGCAAACCAAGCTTCCTGCCCCTTTTTAATCGGGCTGAAACGCTCTTACCTGTGGGGACGCCGCCCTGCTCACTTACAAAGGAGTGAGCTGGGTGGCTTTCCCACCGGTAAGGGCGCGTAGCACTTTTTACCCGCGGGAAGGGATCTCCACCCCCCCCCCAGGGGTGCATCCCCCGAAACATATTGGAGGATGGACCCGTGGGGGCGGTTGGAGTCCCCTTTCCGCGGGGTCACCTTGGTGGTGCCATCAGCCAATGCCTATTCTTTGTGTGCACCAAACCACATGGTGGGGGCTACCGGGAGGCCACCAATGGGTTGATGGGGACCAAACCTTAAACTTTGTCCTTGGCCCAAGGAGATCAGGGCTTGCAGTACCAGGCCGACAGGCCCAAGCGGCCATAGGCTGTGATGTAGCCGGAATGCCAAACAGTAGCTCCTGCACATCGGAATAAACTGTGCCGTCTACCAACCACTGGACGAATCCCTCTTCCCTCCCTCCCTTCCCCTACACACCTGCTTGCAGGCCGCAACCAGCACGTCCCCTACCGTCACGATCGTGTGCTTCTCGCGTCCGCTCAAGACAGCCTCGGCATCTGTTTCGGCCGCACTGATGGCTGATGAGCAGGTAAGCTGCCCAACGGCTTGCAATCAAAGGTCTGGAAATGGCCTACGGCGTGGATTGCTGCACGACTGGGCAGCCCCACGCCCCCACCCCACCCAAAACAACACAATCTGGTAAGCAACCTGTTATGCATGTTTAAAGCCATTTTGAAGAGACCAGTATTATAAAATCTGAATAAGCACCGCTCCCCAGGCTGTCTCTGCTTTGCTCCCCCTGGCATGGATGGTGTTTGCCGTTGATGAGACCGGCCTGACTGCATTGGGTCTGCCACACCACATGAATAAAGCACATCCCCCTTCATTGCCCCCACAGGCAAGGCTGGTGTGAGCCGCTGCTGACAACTGTCAAATTGTGTGACCCCTTTTGGTCTGTCACACACCATGAATACCCCCCCCACACACATTTTCTTCCCTGCCCTCACAGGCCAGACTGGTGTATGCCATTGCTAAAGACAGCGTGACTGCCTTTGATGTACCGCACACCATCAGAGGAGCCCTGACGCTAGGTCTGTCGTCGGGGAAAGCAGCCGAGGTGGATGTGAGTAGCAGAGGGGGCGGTAGCGTGATCATAATGGAACCCAGTTTATCCAAAAGGCAGTACACATGGGAGGCAGTACACAGGTCAATATAGGGTTGAGGACACGAATTGGGGCCTTCAGGGGAAAAGATCGCGAGGGTCGCAGCACAAGGGCAGCAGATGTAAAGGCCTCTGCATCTGCATGTAGGTTTTGAAATTGTTTTTTAACTGTGCGACAATCTTCGGGTCTGCTTCCTCATGCAGCTGTGCACCTCCAACAGGTTGACGAACAGGCAGGATGGAGGCCTTTGCATGTTATCTTCATGACGTCAGAGTGGTTTGGGCTTCAAAAGTGTGTACACTCCCCTCGGGTGTACAGCCGGGCAGGATGGATGCAAGCAAGTTGTGTCCTCATGGTGGTGGATTTGAATTTGAACTTGTGCACACCTGCAGGCGTAATAGAGCCGGGCGGGATGGGTGCGCCTGGACGGCATCCTCGTGATAGTGCATTTGATTTTGAAAATCAACTCATGTGCTCACCCTAGGTTTACAGCCAGGCAAGATGCACGCCCGTGCATGGCATCGTCATGCTGGTCAGCCTAACTCCCCTTTGGGGTGTACAGTCGGGTAGGATGGATGTTTGTGCAGGGCACCCTCATGCTGGTCAATTTGAATATGAATTTAAACTTGGAACACCCCCCTCAGGTGTGCACCTGGGCAGGATGGACACTCATGTACGGCATCCTCATGCCGGTCAGTTTGAATTTAAATATTAACTTGTGTGCTCCTCCGCCCCCCTACCAGGTGTACAGCCGGGTAGGATGGATGCGTGCACACGGCATTCTCATGACCGTGTCGTGGGTGGGCCTCCTGCCTATGGGGATCCTCAGCGCTCGCCACAGGTAAGCTAAGAGGGGCAGTTGCAATTTTAGGTTTTGCTCTCGAGTTGTTTCTACTACATGGCATTGCACATGCATGGAACGCATGCTTTGTTTCCGGCTGGCGGCAGCTTTGTTTTGTCAGGGACAGGTGCTGGCGAACCGGTACGGACACTAAATACACTAGGACAGGGACAGGAAAAATTGTGGGCTGGCCACCAGGCCACCAACCTACAGAACCAGTTTCCAGTAGCTTGGGAGCATGTGGCGTCGTATTGCAGTCCGAAGGAATGACATGTGGAAAAGTATACATCTACCGGAGTTTGTTTGCATGCAGCCTTGCATGTCATGCCATGCTGGCGACTGCGGGGCCGCAGAGTGCCGACTGCTGAGAGCCTGAACATGCCCATCCGTACTCACACCAACACACATACATGAATAACTTTGATCTCCACTGCCCTTTCCCATGCACATTCGGTTGGTGTAGGTGGCTGCAAGGATCCCATCCCTTTAAGGTGTTTGGATTGCTGCCCTGGTTCATCTTCCATGTGGCCGTGCAGCTGTCAGGCACCGTCATGTTTGTTGCCGGCTTTGTGATCGCATGGCAGTATCTGCCAGGCGCTGGACAAGGTGAGGGCCCAGGCAACACAGTCAGCATGCCGTTTGTGACGTTTCAGGTATTTCTATCCCGCTATGAGGGTCCAAGATATCAAACTGGATTTGAATTTGGGGTACAGGTTTTCTGCAGAGTTTTTTCAGTTCAGCGGGTCATCACATTTGATGCACGACAGGTGCCGGAATCTGTTGGTGCCTGTGTTTGCCTTGGGAAGCACGTAAGGCGTTCAGAAAGCCTGGCACCTGAGGGCACCTGTGGGTGCACATGAGGGAGCAGGTGCCCTGATCGAGGCCGCCTGATGACGCGCCCATGGCGTCTGAGGGCGCACATGCCCGCTCGAGGCCGCCTTCAAACGAGCCAATGGGACCTTCTGAGGGCGCCCGCAGAAGGGGCCATCCATCAATTCTAGATTTTCCTGGCCATTTTTCATGCACTGCATAATCGGTCTCCTGATAAGCATTTCCATTGACTCATCATGAACGCTCGTGTTTTCCAAAGATGAACCTACCGGTGGCGCTGCTGGCAAGACGCACCAGGTGCTGGGCACGATGGTCATGGGGCTGCTGGGCATGCAGGTGAGCGGGGCCTCTTGGGGGGACGGGGCTGACGCCAGATTGCAGTTTGCAGCGCGGAACACTACGAGATAGAAAATATTTACCTTGCGTACCCATCTGCAAACTGCTGCCTTTAGATCCAGTTTTCACATTCCTGTAAGGCTAGTTTTGCTACTGAACTGCTATCAGCCAGCCTTCACATTCACTTGTCAAGATCTTCTTTACTGAAAATGCCAAAAGCAAACTGAGCATCTTCATTTCCCCTGCCGACTTTTCAAGCCCGCCACCTCCCGCAGGTGCTCCTGGCCTTTATCCGTCCCCATCCTGGCACTCCCAAGCGCCCGGTGTGGAACCTGATGCACCACTGGACTGGCCGCATTACACTTCTGTCTGCCTGGACCACCATCTACCTGGGCATCTACATAGCCCACAGCTCCCTGGCCTACAAGATCAGCTACACTGAGTGGCTGGTGCGCAACCCTAGGGGGTCGACATTATAGGTCCAGGTTCCTGAGGCTGAACTCAGGATGGTAGGTGTCCAGGTTTTTTCAAACGAATGATGGAGCTCAAGACTGTGTTGTTTTTCTACAATGGTGTGCAGCTCCAGAGGTCGAAATATACGTTACTGAGATTTCACTCAAGTTCATTGCCATGTTCATGGTAGTTCTCCTCGAGAACCCACCGTAATCCTTTGTCCAAATCCACAGGTGTCCATCAGGTACCCCCTGCCGTACTTCCTTAAAAGCCGTGCTCTTTAGCGTCTTCTTTCTATCCAGTAGAGGACATCCATGATCCATCCCGCATACCTCATTGAGCCACGGAGAGCAATTTAACCCGTCCTGGGTCTGCTACATTTGTGACCTGAAAAGGCTCTTGGGTCTGCTACATGTTCGTAGCTGGAATTGAGCTTTGTCATTCCTTACCAGCCCCACGCGGCCTAGCGTAAAGCAGGGCCCAGCGGGTGTGCACCGTTCTTAATAGTTGGACCTTCCAGCTTTGAACTGTCCAGGTTTCAGGCAGGTGTTCACTCTGTCCCTGTCCCTGCCACCGATGGAGTGCAGGTGCCCGTTGTCATCTGCATGGCAACCCTTGTTGCAGCGGATGTGGTACTCAGCTGGCTGCGCCCCGAGATGGATCCTCAAGGCTTGGGAGATAGGACTACCACTGCCACAATCATGGTAGAGACAGGCCGCGACAAGGAGGGCAGCCAGGTTGCACTACGCAGGCTTGGACTACCTATATCGGCATAACGTCGTATAATGGTTAAAAGACTGACCGATAGATCCAATCCACTTGTCCATAGTTGCCCTTCTGATGTGATAGGAGGCCGTGTAGGGCTAGCCAGGGCATACTGAATGGTCAGGAGCGCCCAGCGGGTGTGCACTAATTTTAACATGTAAGTTGCATTTGTTCAACGAAGCTGCTTCTTTTTCTCTATTTCCCCAATTGAAATGAAGGTCCGCCCACACGATTTTTTCCATTCTGGCTGTTCACCACGCTGTCAGTCACTGACACGCCTCTCTGTTTTGGGATCACTTGTGCAAAATTACCTGTCAATGACGTAACATGTCTGGGCCCTATTGAAAAAAGGCTCGGCTGCATAAGCGCCTGGGAGGAAAGAATGATACAATTCCATTTAAAAGGAAAATGAGGAAAAGTTAGAATTGTAGTGGGGGCCAGATGAAAGGCAAGAAAAGAGAGATAAAGGTCCAGCGTCTGGAGAAGGTAACACTTCAAGTGTTATACACCGTATGCGACTATCAGTATTCTAACACCCTCAGCAACATGCTGTTTTGGAGAGTTAAATACAGGGCCCAGCTGAATTGCAGAGCTTTGCAAAGGAGCGTCTAGGAAGATTAGGTTACATCTTACTTGTGTGCACTGCAAGCTACAATGTCTATAAGTGATTCGCAGTCAAAGGCAAATGAGTTATGGACCTTGGTTTCCGAAGATCCATAAGATTCCATTTCAGTAGGCAAAACGTTCAGGTTGAGGGCTTCAAGGATAAACATGGTGAAGGGTATTAGCAAGCCGGCAAAAAAATGAGTGCTGCATACTCACTAGGCAATGGCCTCAGCAGCTGCTCAGCACAGAGTATCTCAAATCCAGCACGATTCTTCCAGCTTAAGAAATTGGGATCCATTTTCACCTATCAACCTTTCTTGTGTGAGCCTTTCCATGCTCCTCATCACAACCTGGTCTCATTCCTTCTACTTTCATGCATTACCCTTTGGCTTAAGTCAAAGGGTTATCATCCATATTCATTTTGAAAGAAAAACCCAGTAGCCAGACAAGGATGATATATATGGTACGGTACTGCCAGCTTCAACTTTTCAAATACGGGGCACTTAACTCCATGTTCAGATTGATTCAATACCGCCAATTTTGTAGGCCACAATTACTTCAATTTGTGGAGGGCAGGGGGGAATTGGAGGGTCAGTCAGGCAATGAGGCGCTCACACAAGTATGTCAAGAATGGGATGACCATCAGTCCCTTAGATGTTTAACATCATAGAATTCAGTTGTTATTAGGTCTGTATCAAGTTATCATCATCGGTCATCACAGCCTTCACATGCCATGAAGTGCACATGACTAAACAACGTTTAGAAATAATTTCATCAGACAAATGCCTCGAGATCAGCACAAGCAGGAGTACCGCCAAAGCGGGCCTGGTTTCAGATTCGTCATCTAATTGGTATTGTCATCATGTGAAAAGTTAAATCCAGACACAAGGACTAGCAGACAGTTACAGTGCATGTAGCATGGCATATAGATGTGGCAGCAGTAATTAGTGAAGCATCCAAAGCCAAGGCCTCAGCCCACAACTCGACAGCCGCATGCGTTCTACGCCCCAGCGCCATGGCGAGTGACTAATAAGCAGTCACACGCTCGCGTGGAAGAAGTAGAGGCGGGCATGCAGTGGAATTACCAAACTGGTTGGTTCAGCAGGAAGAGTTGGATATTGGTATAGGCTAAAATATGCGTGGCCAAAATAATTGATGAAGCATTACAGTATGCATGCATTAAGCCTCAGTCAAGCCGCATGCTTTCAACATCGAGGGCAAAGCCCTCGCAGACGGTAATTCCAATTGCAATCATCATCGGCAGAATGCAAAGGGACATGGGCAAAAATGTTTGGGCTGCATGGCTCTCGCACTTCTTAGAGGTTATTATACCAACATCATGTATTCTGGTAATAGTTGTTATCGTCATTGCCAGCAGCAACCAAGTACATCATTCAGGGATCCAGCCATACCCACAATTCGAAGCAGAGGATTCAAGGTCAACATTAATAGATTAATATAGTCACTACTATGGCACTGGCTAAGCCATGGAAAAGGGCATTGCCAGCTTCCTTGAGCGTCCTCCATTTTGATCTTAGCCATCTCTGGACAGCCGAGACCAAGGCCCGAAGGCGAGTCGAGGCTGTGGCAAGACGGCTATTGCTTCATGTTCGCGACAAATTACGCGCAGGGTACGTCATGGTCTTATCATTGCGTATTCCGTGAGACAGGTCAGATGTTCGTCTACTGGAGAGACAGACACTGGTTTTGATACGGATATTTGCTTTGAGCACCCTTGACACCCAGTAGGCATGGGGAGGCCGACCGAGCAACGCCTCTGAAAGGAGCTGTGATTATACGCACAGTGAGGCAGGCATGTGTCGACTCACCTTCAGGTCGTGGTGTTGGAACGACCAAGGCGTCTCATCGAGTAGTCGTTGACTTGCGGTAGGCTGGGGGAAATATTGAGGGGGAGTACGCCAGATAGGAGGAGTTGAACCTCTGGCCCTTCCGGGCCCTACAGTTTTGAAGACTGCAACCAGGACCGCCTGGTATCAATCTGGCATTCGGAGGCGTGATCCACAGGCATAGACGGTGTTGGCTTGACGCGATCATCGGATGACGTCGGGGGAGAAGATAATGACCGTGGCAAATGGCCGCCATTTGTAGGCAAAGTATGGGCCTGCCAGAACCCCAGTTCCTGGGCAGGAGAACCCAGTTATCAGGAATTATCTGGAAGTTGTACACCATGGCGGCGCACGTCAGGTTTTAGCTCTGATCGTGGATGGTCGGATTGAAGATAGCAATCGCTTCGTTCATCACTGTGCTGCACCATTTTGTAGAGCCCAAATCCTCACCCAGCATGACATGTCACAAGTGATCACACCGAGTGATCACTGGAAGCCCCTGACTGAAAGCATCACCTTACCGGGATCAGACACATTTAAGGTCAATACCACCACCCTGTCGACCAAAATTCAGATCCCTCTGAATCCCCTCAATCTTCACCACTAATAATCCCCTAATGTTCACTTTTGTCCCAAAATCGATTCTTCAGATAAGAACAGACGCCTGCATGGCAGCTATTGGAGTTAAGCCGGCACCTAGGAGAAAATAAATAGTTGACTGCAGATAAGGGTGTCGCATGCAGACAGACATGGGTTGATGACGTTACACCTATGTGTGGGCTAGGAAATGGAAAGCGGGGGCGAGTGCTGGAAGGAAGAACTTGAGAAAGCGTGAAATATGAGGCAGAGATGGTAAAAAGGGGGAGGATGTACAGGCCAGTGTACATTTCAGGGCACACAACACAGGAACCGAGGCAGGGAACTTGAAAAAACAGGCGGCATCCATATCGAAAGGTTGAGGAATATAACCCACTGAACGATCCCCTCTCTCTCTCCCTGTGTAAATTGCCGGGCCCCACGATCCTGCCCCACTCACATGGGAGAGTGGCATGGATGCAACATGGTCCTGGCTGTGCATAGTAGCTGGAATTGAGCTTAGTCATCCTCTGTCAGCCCCATGTGGTCGGACGCTCAGCAGGACCCAGCGGGTTAATGACGTTACACCTCTGGGCCATGCTGAAATGAAGCTCGGCCACGTCGGCAAAAAAAAAGTCAGCTAGGAAAGTCAGGGGAGAAGGCACAAGAGGAAAGAAGTTCTAGCAAGTTCACCCACGAAACATCAAGAACACAAGGGTCTGGCAAACCGTACCCCCAGCGGGTGCGCGCCGTTCTAAACTGGGGAATTGTATCACCTGCTGGTCCACAGAGCATACCAAGGCAGGGCCATCATATCTGAGCATTTGTCAATACGGTATAAGTGAGCAGATGTGCTGGCCTGGCTGCTTCGGTGTAAACTTTGCGTGCTGGCGCTGGTATCCTGGCTTGTCATTCGTTCAGGAGATCCTGTTCAATGGGTGATATTGTTTCGGAATCCTATTCTCAGCTGTCACCGGTGACAATGTGTGCCCCACAGTGGTCCTTGAAATGAGCCTTTCCATGCTCTTTGTGGATGGATGCAGGCTCGATGTGCCCTCTTGTCACCCAGAGGACTGCATGCACTGACATGAATAACATTTTTAAACACGGAATAACCTGCTATCTTTACACCTTTATTTCAGGCAAATCAAGAAATGCTACTTTGCAATGGTCTGCCATGGAACGCCTGCTTAGAGGATCTGGTAAATTGCAACGCCCAGGCCTCATCAGTTATAAGGCGTGGCTGGATCCTGAATTCCAGTATACTTTCTTCCGGGAGAAACGTTCACATTTATGTCTTCGAGACTCAGCTACATGTCTACATCTAAATTCCAGCGGGAAAGCCCGAGGTGTGGCCAGCCAGAGGTGGGACCATGTTTGGTACCAATCAGGCCTTTGGAGGCCTGCCGATTTGTGGATAAAATAAGAAATACTGCCAATGGCCTCCTGCCGCTCCCCCTATCTCTCAAGATGGTTCCTCACACGCGTGAGCGCATCCCTGATTTCCTCCGGCTGGACATCCATTCTTGCCGCTGCCACCTCCCCTGCCACCGTCGTCGCCGCCGCTCCCTCAGTGGCCGCCCAGCGAGGCGCCGCATGCCTGAAGTATGGGCTCACTCGGATTTTCAGCGCTGCCGCACGGCGCCGGAGCTCTTTCTCCTGGGCCTCTGTCATGCGGCGCCGACCAACACGCAGTCGAGGCACCTGGCAGGAGGGGTACGTGTGGGTGAGCGTGCATTGATAGGAATGGTAAATCAGCCCGTGCGTATCTGTGTGTAGGTGAGTGTGACAGGTGTGGTGTGGTAGGTGAACAGAGAAGCGTGCCTTGGATTGGGTGCTGGATCGTGAGCAGTGTCTCCAGGGTGCAAGGCTGATCCTGAGCCAGAGGTGAGGCCATGACCAATAGGCAGTTCGCAGCAAAAGGTGGAGTTTTAATGCTAGGGATCAGGGGTTCAAGATCAAAACTTGCATGACCCTGCGCACACCAGATTCACGACTGCTCTGTACTTCGGGACTCGGGCAGAGCTGGCGCACTCAAAGCATTCAGAGAGTTAAAGAACGGAGACGTTGGGAGCATTCAGAGCTGGAGTTTTCACATCACTTGGAGCAATCAGAGCTGGAGCATTCACAGGATTCGGAGCGATCAGAGCTGGAGCATTCACAGGATTTGGAGCAATCAGAGCTGGAGCATTCACAGGACAGCACAGAGCTGGAGTGTTCACAGGATTCGGAGCAATCAGGGCTGGAGCATTCGCAGGATTTGGGGCAATATGTCTGTGATATCAGAGTCGCTGCCGCTGACCCCCCATTGGCGCCTCAGCGTGCTCCGCCAGTCCGTGGCTGGCACGGAGGTCCAGACCAGAGCTGTAGCATCCAAGGTACAGAAAGACAGACCTAGCCCCTATATTTGAGGCTCTGTGCCCCGACCTCAATGTGGCAAGGCTGAAATTATAGGTTGAAATTCAGGTGTAGGTTCAGGTTTCTCCGCTCCACCAACCTTTCCGTGGTGAGCTGCCGTTACTGCCAACGTCTCGCCGCACGCCTCCTCCGCATCATATGCATTTTCTGCAGCTTGTCTCGGCTACCAGGTGGAGGGGACAGTTGGAATGTTTTGGTTCAGGCGCAGGGAGCAGTTGGAATGTTTTTGTTCAGGTGCTGGGAGCAGTTGGAATGTTTTTATTAAGGATCAAAGGCGCGACAGCTTGGATTGTGGTCTCCCTCCCCCCCCCCCCCCCCCCCCCCCCCCACACACACAGGTTCCAGAGCCTTCAGACAACTGACAAATCTTTTTTGGGGTCCTGGATCTCACAACTGAGTGAAGTCTGCATAGCGTGTGTTGAGTTCCTGGCTCTCACCCACATCCGCGAGATTCCAATCAATCTAGTGGGGGTGGGACAGGCGTTGTATTCAGCAAACGAAAGGAGGCCAAAGCAAGAGCCAAACACAGGTCCCAGACACCCGCCACCCACCCACCACAATCTGAGCGGCCACCTTTTGCCGGAGCTCCTCAAAACTTAAAACACATCCGCCACACTCCCACCCAGCTGTTCTGACCAGAGGTCCCCCAACTCGCACAACAGACACCCACCCCACACCGACCGGTCTCTTCCTACCTGAGGCCCCCCCACACCCATCTCACACCCACCCCCTTCAGACCCGAGGTCCCCCACTCCCACAACAGACACCCACCCCATTGTGACCGGACGCTTCCTGATCGCCCGACAAGGGTGTTGAGGCTGAAGCCGCATCAGGGCGGCTAGCGGGCCATGCCTCCTCTGCTACGACAAACAAAGAGGTGGAGGCCGCTCCAGCAGCTCCAGCAGTCGTAACTGGTGTGTGGTGCACACCGTCGGGGGGCCCAGCATGAGTGGGAGGGCAGGCAACGGCTTCTGCTGGAAGGAGACCGGGAGGTATTGAAGATATATCCGCTCCGGACCGTCTGGCATTGTCAACGAGCCCGGGCGTGGTCTGGACTTCTATGCATGCCACGGATCGGGGGGGCACATGCCGAGACGCCACAAGGGGTGTTTGCGGCAGCTCTGCGGCCGCGTACACAAAAGTTCCGGAGCAGTCCAGGATGAGGCCCGGGTTCGACTGTACTGCGATACCCGGGGGGCTTGCCTGTCCTGCCATGCCCACTGAGCTCAACTGTACCACCGAGCCTGGATGGCCTGCCTGTACTGCTGTGCCCTGGCAGCTTCGAGGTACCACCACCACCGGCGTTGCAACAGGCGGCAGGCCTGCCGGCCCTGCAACTGTGGACAGGCCCGCTGGCGTTTGAAAAGGGGACAGGCCCACCAGCGTTGAATATGGGGGCAAGCCCGCTGGAGGGGCCACCGCCCTCCAGCCTCCATCTAGGACCTTACGTTTGCTGACTGGCACAGGACCAGTTCCAGGTGCCGTTCGCCAAGAGCTGCCCAGGCTGCTGGCAGGCATGGCTGGAGTGGCAGCAGCAGCAGCAGCCGTCCAACCAATTGTGATTCTTTCAGCCGTGCTTCCGGCTAGTATGGCTGGAGTTGTGGCAGCAGCCCAATCAGGAGAGATTCTTTGGGCAAGGTTTCTGGCTAGCATGGCTGAAGATAAAGCAGGTGCTGGTGCAGGAGCTGGTGGCGGTGCAGCAGCAGTCCAGGCAGGAGTGATCCCTTGAGCCACGACACAATGATTGGCTGCGGCAGCTGCCCCCGCCACTGCAGGCCCAGCGTCCAGAGGGCGGGAAAATGAAAAGCCGACACCCCAGCTCTCGGCGGAAGAGCCGGCGCCTTTGCTGGCCGCATCTCGCCTCGCCATCTGTTCCGCTGCTGAGAGCGGCGTCAAGGCCTGCAGCAGCTGCCTCTCAAAATTGCTGCTGGTGCTGCCACCTGAACGCCCAGCCAGGGCCATGGCTGCAGCTGCAGCAGTAGCAGCAGCAGCAGCAGCAGCAGCAGCACCCGGAGCGTCCATCGGGCTGGGGACAAAGCCAGCGCCCATGTAGGAGAAGCTGGAGGAATCGGGTGTGACCACTCCCTCGTAAAGACCTGAAGGGGCCGCGAGCAAGCTTGGTGTGATTGCAGCTGCCGGCTCAGGCTTGGCCGCAGTCGTTGCAGGGGGATGCGACATGGCAGCAGCTTCTGGATGAGGCTGGTATGGGAGGGCGGCGGCTGCCGCGGCTGAGACACTAGCAGGGCCGGGACCGTAGTGGCGGTGCTGGGTGTCGGGGACGGCCGAGAGGGGCGTCATGAGCGACGGGGTGCGCAACATCGGGGTTCCAAACGCACCCGCCCCAGCATTGTTTGAGTAGGAGGGGGAACCGTCAGCACCCAGATCGAGGTCCTGCGCTTCTGAGGGGGATCTAGATCTGCATTCAGGGCCGTAGTGCCGCTGCATGCTGGGCGGGAGGGCCGAGAGTGGGGTGAGGAAGTCCAGGCCGCTCACAGGAGTCATGGAGCCTGGAGTGCGCATAGCCTGCCTGCCGGCATCGGCAGGTGTGGTGGGTACGGAGGCAGTGGGTCCCGGAGATCGGCCGCAGACGCTAGAGGGAGCCACTGAGGCGGGGGTGAAGTACGCAGTCAGGCCGGACGGTGCGGGGGCCTCAGAGCCAATTGAGGCGGTCGGGCTGCCGAACGCGGCGCAGGGTGCCAGATGGGGGGTGCTTGCGGCTGCGAGCGGCAGCTGGGGAGGAATTCCGCAGGCAGAGGTCAGCGGGGGGTGGTTTGCGGCTGCTGGCAACAGCTGTGGCAGGACGCAAAACGCTACCCCTCCATCGCTGGTCAGTTTGTGTCCTCCACCGCTGGACAGCTCCGGGCCGTCAGGCGGTGGATCACCAGTGGGGCCCTGATGGGATCAGTGGAGGGAGCGGGCATGGACAAGTTGACAGGTCCAGATGTGATGACACCGTTTGCGTCAATGAAAAGACCGGGACAGAATTCACATTATGTTGATCAGGACAGATTTAAAGAAGGGGTACACATGCGGCCCCCAGCCAACCCACAATTGCAAGGCCGACCCTCCCATACCTCACCGCCCCACCCCCTATGCGGGTGTTACGCGGCGTTTCTTGTTCACATTATCAACCCCAGAAGACCAGGGCGGAATTCACATTATGACCAGACCAGGACTGAATTCATGTCAGTGAAACACCTACGCGGCTATCAGAGCCCATTCCAACCGATGAGATCTCCGTCGAGAAGTGGATGAAACACACCACCTGAATGTAGTCAGAACCATGACAGATACTTCACTCCTAACTTACATAGGGGCAGCACCGCTCCTAGCAGACCTAGCACCACCCACCTGGTTTCATTCAAGTTCAGGCTCCCCTCTGGTTTCATTCAAGTGCAGGCTCACACAGGGTTGGGTTCGCACAGCCTATCCTCCAGGGCATTGCTCCCACCTGGTGCAGCAAGCTGCAGTCTGCTCGGCCTGGGCGAGTCCCTGAATCAGCCTGGGACGCGATGGGAGACCTTGAGGCAAGTCCCAACGCCTGCGCAGTGATCTCCTGAGAGGCTGCTTCATCCTGTTGGCCCCGTGCTGCCGGAGGATTTTGGATCACCGCTTCCTTGATTGGGGAGTTGGTTGGCGTAGGGGAGCCAGATGCCTGTTCAATGCTCGGAAGCATAGTGGCCACTGCAACTACCAGCCCAACAGACACAGGAGCTTCCATCACCACATCTTTGATGAGGGAGTTGGTTGGCGTAGGGGAGCCAGATGCCCGTTCAACACTCGGGGGCACAGTGGCCACTGCAACCACCAGCTCAACAGACTCAGGAGCTGGTTCGATGATCGCATCCTTGACCGGAGAGTTCGTCGGGGTGGGGGAGCTGGACGAATCCTCCCGCCCACCATGGGGCCTGACCCACGCCGGCGGGCTCGACGACCCCTCCCTCCCTCCCTCAGGCCAGCCCCATCCCGAGGAGCTACCTAGACAGCTCGAGCCCTCATCCTCCATGCCCAGGCTCCATGCGCCCCTGGAGTTGAGGCACGGCTCGGGCGTTGGCGAGGTAGGCATGCTCGCCCAGCAGACGCCAGCTGCGCCGCTCATCCCCTCGGGCGTCGCAAACATCAGGCGCAGCGGCCGGTGGGCCGGAGACGTCTGGTCTGCGACAACGGGGGTCGGTGTCTTGCCGCCGACAGCAGAGGCTTCGCCGCTGCTGAAGGACTCAGCTGGAGGTGCCGGGGGCAGGTCCTCCGGAGCAGGAGGAGCTGAGGCGGCAGGTGACACGCTGCAGGCGGTAAGGTACCCGCTGAGGCCGGTGGTGGCGGCCTCCACCTCGAGACCACCCTGAGCCTCAGCTGCCAACGTTCGCCGCGCTGAGCGGGACACCCCGCTAGCTCCCTGCCGGAGGCCAGGTGTCGGGGCAAAGGCATCAGCTGGGGTGACAAAGGTCACGGGGCTGCCGCCAGGTGCTTCCCGGCTGAGCTGGGTGCCGGAGAGCACGTCGGGCTGGTCACTGAGGTTCAGTGTTACTGGAGACAGCGACAGCGGCAGCAGCTGCAGGTTGGCCGACAGCAGCCGGGCCGGTGGAGGCAGTGGAGGCTGGGATGCCGCCGATTCCAACACCTCTCTGACCACCTGCCCCGCCTCGCTTCCTACCTCACCCCGACGGTCTGGCTGCTGTCCCTCAACCATCTCCAGTTCTTCGCTGCCAAACCCTGACAGACCAGCGGCGTCCAGCCTTTCCACAAGCGGCTGCTCCTTGCTGCCCACCCCTGACAGGCCAGCCGCATCCAGCCCCTCCACAAGCAGCTGCTCCTTGCTGCCCAACCCTGACAGGCCAGCCGCATCCAGCCCCTCAACAAGCGGCTGCTCCTTGCTGCCGAACCCTGACAGGCCAGCTAGCAGCTGAACCTCTTCCTCCGCCTCCTTGCCTCCACCTGTCGAGCAGGCACACATTGGCGCCTGCACCTGGCCATCATCGGGGGGTGACGCAGCATCACAGGCCAGGCAGGACCAGTCGCCAGGAGCCGCTTCATCTGCAGGCGGGGCAACCTGGCCGGAAGCGAAAGCAGCTGTTGACACAGGCAGAGGGGTCGGAGCCGGTGCTGCAGGCGCGTCCGCATTTTCGGAAATAAAAGCAGCGGGCGCCGCAGGCGCGGACGACGCTGAGGATGCTTGAGAGGGAGCTGTGGGGCTGGGGACCTCAAATGGGAGCTGAATCAGCGCTGCAGGTGGAGGCAGGGGAGACGGTGCTGGGGACGGTGCCGAACCCGTAGCTGCAGTGACGAAAGCCTCAGCTGGCAGCTGAGCCGGCGCAGCAGACAAAGGTGCTTGAGCGGGTATTGGACACGGTGCTTTAGGAGGTGCTGCACCCGGAGCTGCGGGGCTGGGAACCTCAGCAGGCAGTTGAGCGGGCGCAGCAGGTGGAGGCGCTGGAGCGGGTGCTGGAGGCGGAGCTGAGGTGTTGAGAACCTCAACGGGCAGGTCAGCAGGAGACCCATGCCGGGGGCTTCCCGCTGCGGCGGGCTGCAGCACTTCCATCTCCACCGAGGCAGACGGCGGCTCCCGCACACCCCAGGACGCTGGCTCAGCCTCCAGGGTTAGCCCAGAAGCGTCCTCGGGCAACCCTGGGAACCCTGAGGCTGTCGCAGAAAGCTCCCACCCAGCTGCTGCATTGGATACAAACGCAAGAGCTGCGGCTGCCCGGGCCGCGACTGCACCCATACCTGCCACTGCCCCAGCTACTGGTTGCACGAGTGACCCCTCTGTCAGGGTGCACCAGGGGGGGGCTGCCTCCTCAGCTTCATAAACTGGCATCGCCGTAGGCATTCCGTCGAGACCTGAGGGCATTGAGGGCATTAAGGGCGGGCTGCGATCGGAATGTCCCATGCTCATTACAGCTGGTCGTGACTCATTGGACGGTGGAGTACGTTTGATGGGCAAGGGGCTGCAGCCCAGAAGTTCAGACAAGTTGCTGCTGGTGGGCAAGGGGCTGCAGCCCAGTAGAGCAGACAGATTGCTGTTGATGGGCGGGGGGCTGTGATCAGCTGGCAGCTGAGCACTCCCGGTGGGTGAGGGGATGCAGCCCAGTAGAGCAGACAGATTGCTGTTGATGGGTGAGGGGCTGTAATCAGCTGGCAGCTGAGCACTCCCGGTGGGTGAGGGGGTGCAGCCCAGTAGAGCAGACAGATTGCTGTTGATGGGCGAGGGGCTGTAATCAGCAGGTGGCGGAGGACTCCCGGTGGGTGAGGGGGTGCAGCCCAGTAGAGCAGACAGATTGATGTTGATGGGCGAGGGGCTGTGATCAGCTGGCAGCTGAGCACTCCCGGTGGGTGAGGGGGTGCAGCCCAGTAGAGCAGACAGATTGCTGTTGATGGGTGAGGGGCTGTAATCAGCTGGCAGCTGAGCACTCCCGGTGGGTGAGGGGGTGCAGCCCAGTAGAGCAGACAGATTGCTGTTGATGGGCGAGGGGCTGTAATCAGCAGGTGGCGGAGGACTCCCGGTGGGTGAGGGGGTGCAGCCCAGTAGAGCAGACAGATTGATGTTGATGGGCGAGGGGCTGTGATCAGCTGGCAGCTGAGCACTCCCGGTGGGTGAGGAGGTGCAGCCCAGTAGAGCAGACAGATTGCTGTTGATGGGCGAGGGGCTGTAATCAGCTGGCAGCTGAGCACTCCTGGTGGGTGAGGGGGTGCAGCCCAGTAGAGCAGACAGATTGCTGTTGATGGGTGAGGGGCTGTCATCAGCTGGCAGCTGAGCACTCCCGGTGGGTGAGGGGGTGCAGCCCAGTAGAGCAGACAGATTGCTGTTGATGGGCGAGGGGCTGTGATCAGCTGGCAGCTGAGTACTCCCGGTGGGTGAGGGGGTGCAGCCCAGTAGAGCAGACAGATTACTGTTGATGGGCGAGGGGCTGTAATCAGCAGGTGGCGGAGGACTCCCGATGGGTGGGGGGCTGCACCCTAGCAGAGCCGACAGAGATGGGTAAGACGCGTTGGCGGTAGACCTCTGGGGTGAGGAGGAGCGGGAGTTGACAGTCGTTGCCTGGCCTGCACAGTATGGAAATAGACCAGTTCTCAGGGTAAGGGCTGAAACCTTCATTCAGGCCTCAGGTTGAGGGTTTACAACTGTTAACCCTCAACATTAGCCTCAGGTTAAGGGTAAACCCTAAACTCGGCCTTAGGTTTGTTCATCTACATAATTCCATTAAAGCAGGCTCCTCGGTTTCCCGAGGAGCGACTGCCACTGACAAAAAAAAGGAGAGCACGTACGAGCACAGGCAAAAGGGCAAAGGTGGCTTGCAGGTTGCCTAGCAGTCACGAAGCCAGGACTCAGCAAGGAGCATGCAGGCAAGAACAGAGGGAGGGGGTCAAGGGGCATGCAGGCTAGGTCAGAGGGAGGGGGTCAGGGGCTTCTCAACAAGGCAGGTCTTGGCACACTCCTCTGTTCCCTTGCCGCCATGACTGCACTGACGGATATTTGCCGGTGCTTGCTAAGTCAGGGTTCAGGTTAAGCAAAATCAGGGTCCAGGGTTTGCGTTATCAGGGTTGAGGGTCTGCTTAACCCTAGACAAGGGTGACATCCACCTGAGCTTCCTTCAGTCCCAGGGGAGCGCCCCGTCTCCCAGAGAACAGCCCCACGCGGCACCGCCGAAGCCGGAGTCAGGTTGTCCCCGCAGCTCTCCTGCGGGCTAGCTGGGGCAGCTGAGCCGCCGCTGTCAGAGGCGATAGCAGAGGCGAAACACAGGCCGCCCGGCGGGCGCCTGCTGTCTCCCTCAAGAGGCACCCCAGGCCAGGGGCGCAACAGAAGCAGTACGGACACGGCGTCGGGCGAGGGGGTCACTTCTGTTGTGCCGCCTTCAAGGGCTGACATAAACGGTGTGACAGGATCTGCACCACAACCAGCGCCGCTCACAATTACAGAGCGGAGCAGAGAGGAGGTGGCCTCATGTGAGGGAGTCACCTCTGGCGTGCCGCCAGCCATGGCCGACACAAACGGGGTGCTGGGGTCTGCACCACAACCAGCGCCGCTCACAGCCAAGGAGGAGAGCAGGGAGGAGGTGGCCTCATGCGAGGGGGGCATCTCAGGCGTGCCGCCATGAAGAGCTGACACAAACGGGCTGCCAGCGTCTGCACCGCGACCAGCGCCGCTCACAGCAACGGAGCGGAGCAGGGAGGAGGTGGCCTCATGCGGGGGGGTCACGTCAGGCGAGCCGCCAGCGATGGCAGACACAAACGGGGTGATGGGGTCTGCACCATGACCAGCACTGCTTACAGCCAAGGAGGGGAGCAGGGAGGAGGTGGCCTCATGCGAGGGGGTCACCTCAGGCGAGCCGCCAGCGATGGCAGACACAAACGGGGTGATGGGGTCTGCACCATGACCAGCACTGCTTACAGCCAAGGAGGAGAGCAGGGAGGAGGTGGCCTCATGCGAGGGGGTCACCTCAGGCGAGCCGCCAGCGATGGCAGACACAAACGGGGTGATGGGGTCTGCACCATGACCAGCACTGCTTACAGCCAAGGAGGAGAGCAGGGAGGAGGTGGCCTCATGCGAGGGGGTCACCTCAGGCGAGCCGCCAGCGATGGCAGACACAAACGGGGTGATGGGGTCTGCACCATGACCAGCACTGCTTACAGCCAAGGAGGGGAGCAGGGAGGAGGTGGCCTCATGCGAGGGGGTCACCTCAGGCGAGCCGGCATCAAGGGCTGACCAAAACGGCGTACCAGTGTCCGCACCACAACCAGCACCGCTCACAGCCGCGAAGGCAACTAGGGAAGAGGTGGCCTCATGCGAGGGGATCACCTCAGGCGAGCCGCCAGCGATGGCCGACATAACCGGGGTGCCGGGGCCTGCAACACGACCAGCACTGCATACAGCCGCGGTGGCAAGTAGGGAGGAGGTGGCCTCATGCGAGGGGATCACCTCAGGCGAGCCGCCAGCGATGGCCGACATAACCGGGGTGCCGGGGCCTGCAACACGACCAGCACTGCATACAGCCGCGGTGGCAAGTAGGGAGGAGGTGGCCTCATGCGAGGGGGTCACCTCAGCCGTGCCGCCAGCGATGGCAGACACAAACGAGGAGCCGGGGTCTGCAACACGAGCAGCACCGCTTACAGCCACGGAGGAGAGCAGCGAGGAGGTGGCCTCATGCGAGGGGGTCATCTCAGGCGTGCCGCCAGCCATGGCCGACACAAACGGGGTGCCGGGGTCTGCACCTCGACCTGCACCGCTAACAGCCACAGAGGGGAGCAGCGATGAGGTGGCCTCAAGCGAGGGGGTCATCTCAGGCGTGCCGCCAGCAAGGGCTGACACAAACGGGGTGATGGGGTCTGCAGAGGCAGGTGAGAGGGCACATGGTGAGGCTAGATGTAACCGGGCAACGGCTCTGTTGGGTATGGCTCATTGTCCCCCCCCTGCTTCCCTGACATAACGT
Organism: Limnomonas spitsbergensis; assembly: GCA_037349105.1. NCBI lineage: Eukaryota > Viridiplantae > Chlorophyta > Chlorophyceae > Chlamydomonadales > Limnomonas > Limnomonas spitsbergensis. Next base: position 2,171,724 of record JAYJMM010000102.1, on the reverse strand, counting down.
ACCTACTGGTAAGTTTGCCTGGCCCTAACGCAAAGGGCTTTTGGATAGCCGCATTGATGCTTTACCATTAAAACATCATCTCAGTATACCATAGTACCATACTGTACTCTTCTTCCTGTTTTTGGGGTGCTATATGCAGTAAGGGCCATGCATGTTGTTCCAGGCATGAACTAGAATTAGACTTGATGAAGAACCTGAGTTCAACTGGTTGAAGGACCAGAGCTATAGACACTGGTTCATCTGGAGTTGGGTCTAGGGGCTCATCCTGGATTTGAACCTGGCTTGACCATGGTTCCTTGCATAATAATCATACATTTATGACAACGCCATGAGGAAGGGCAATACTGGGGTGGTGGGAGTACCGGCACCGGTGATTGTTTTGTGCAGAGGGTGTGTACGTGGATTTAAAATCCAGGTATCTTTCCTCGGGATGAATTCAACATTTCTTGTATGGTAATGTTTTAGTCTTTGGAGGAACATAATTGATTACAACTTCTGATTTCTGACTAAAAGGTGGCGTTCACAGTTGGTAATTAGCTGAATCGTAGCTGAAACACACTTTAAATATTGACAGTGTCTCTGGCGGCCGTGAGGTAGCTGAATCGTAGCTGAAGCATGCTTACATGATGGGCAGTGTCTCTGGCACTGACCTGCGCTCGTGGACGTCCACCTGCTCGTAGCCCCAGGCGTGCACGACGCTCCCTCCTCCTGGTCCAACGCGGTGTAGAAGCTCTGCAATGGGGCGCCATACCTGGTGCTTAGGGTTCACTCTTATCACTGAACCCTAATGATAGGCGATTGCGTAGGGTTGACCCTGGACACCGAACCCTAATAAGAGGCAGTTGAATAGGGTTCACTCTGAACACTACGGTAATAAAATGTAGGCGGTAACTAACGGTGTCATTTTAAAGTCACTTCCCTAGGGATATGGGAAGGCTGATTTAATCTACGGTAGTTTTTGCGGATGGAAAACGTTTGTTGCTAGGGCGTAATGCAAAGCACAAAATAAACTGGAAGCCTCATCCATCTACACTACCGTACGACCCTGAAGGTATGGCCTTCAGGTACAGAATGAAGGAACCAAGAAAATCCCAGACACTCAAGGCAATGAAGCCTGGTCCACGCACAGCCCCCCAAACATCATAAGCGTCCATTCGCATCCTTTTCAAGGAGAACCCGACAGCCTGTCAGGATCCTACGTGCCCTACCCCCAAAGAAAACCTACTTGGACTGACGAGTCCGCCACACGGGCTCGTCTCGCAGCGGGCGACATGCCATCCTCGACTGCAGAGACCGAGGCCCTCTTGAGACTTGAGGCAGCAGCGGGGCCATGCGAGCCCTCTGCTGTACGTGTGCTCCCTGCTTCCCCATGTGCAGGGCGCTGAGTCGCCGTCGGTGTGAATTGCCCTCCGACAGCTCTGAAGCTGAACTCCGGGCTGCCCAGGGACGTCGTGTAAGACATCGCAACCGGGGACTCCAATAATGACATGGCAGGCCCATCAGCGGGAGAAGATGCTGTCAGAGGGGACTCCAATAGGGACAGGGCAGGCCCATCAGTGGGTGAAGATGCTGTCAGAGGGGACTCCAATAGGGACAGGGCAGGCCCATCAGTGGGAGAAGATGCTGTCAGAGGGGACTCTAATAGCAACAGGGCAGGCCCATCAGTCGGTGAAGTTGCTGCCAGAGGGGACATGGCATGCCAGTTAAAAGAACTTCCAGGAGCGTCGCCGCTAACAACCGAAGAAGGAAACAACGGTGGGGAGGCTGGCAGGCTGACGTCAAGCTCCTGGCCTGCCAGGGGAGAGCCAGGCTGCGGGCTGCTGGTCAACAACAGGGCCGGCAGCGGCCTCAGCAGCGGGTGGACGCTGCCAGCAGCAGCTGCTGCACGGCCATCAGGGAGGAGCAGGTCCTGCTCAAGCCTATCCCCGCAAAGAGAGGAGGTCAGCGGGTCCTGCTCGGGGCTATCCCCGCAAGGAGAGGATGTCAGCGGTTGGCAAGGGGCGTACGCCCGCGGTGTGCTGAGGCTTGCAGCCGGAAGCTGCGGAACCTCTAACAGATCCAGTGTGAGCGGAGCGGGGATGGCCTCCGCCCACCAGGCACATCCAGATCTGGATCCAGATATCGAAAGAGATCCAGTGCGCAGCGAGGCTCGCTCGTCTATGATGCTGGAGCCACTCCAGGGTTGTGGCGTTGGGCTGCCGGCGGGCGGCGTGGCGGCGTCCTCGCACGGAGAGGCGCATAGGAGCTGGCTCCAGTCTAGGAGGCCGCAGCCTGCGGCTGCTGCGAGCAGCTCGCTGGCAAGAGCGGGGGACTGCTCGGCCACGTGCCTGGTGGCTGGCTGGCTTGGCTCTGGTGAGGCTGGCGCGGCATCAGACCAGCTGAGGGCACCAGAGCGAGAGGTCCCGCTGCTGAGCACCCGGGATTGTGGAGACTCTAGCCTGGACACCGGGTCGTGCCCAATGGGGACTGCGGGACCTGAGCATGCAACATTGCAGTCTTCAGCAGGCTGGCAGTTTGTCGATGATAAGACTCATGTGTGATTCAAGTAATGTAAGAAGGTATGAATGGCAAACAAACGGTGTAGTCACACCTTCCTGGAACGGGCAAGAGGGAAACGCTCCATCAACAAACAATATATTAGGATGGGTAAGGGAGCCCAGAGTGACAGGGAAGGGCTTTGGGTGGTAGCCTTAACTCAGCAACTATAATCAGTGACCCCAGAGGGACGAAGGAGCCCAGAGAGACAAGGGAGCCCAGAGGCGATCCAGGGAGCACCACAAATCCGGTGCTAACACAATATATGAATGATCATTTTACCTGCGCTGCCGGGTGACTCATCAGGGGATACGCTCGGAGCATGCACATCGGCTGCTCTGTCGGATGCGGGGGACACACTGGCAGCAGCGGGTGTGCCAGCCGGCCGCCGGCCTGATGCGCTGGCGGGAGACGGGTCTTCAGGTGTCGCGCCGTCAGAGCTGCACACTGGCGCGCCATCGGGGCTGCACACATCAGCGGCGTACGTGTCTGGGAGGGGGCTGATGACCTCGGAGTAGCTAGGCTCGCTGGCAGAACTGGGCGGCAACAGGGTGACATGCTCTCCTGCAGCTGTAGCCTCGCATGCGTTGGTGGGAGCCAAACCCTCAGGAGCCGCAACAGTGGGGCTGCACACAGCAGCGGCGTACGTGTCTGGGAGGGGGCTGATGACCTCGGAGTAGCTAGGCTCGCTGGCAGAACTGGGCGGCAACAGGGTGACATGCCGTCCTGCAGCTGCAGCCTTGCATGCGTTGGCTGGGACTTCAAACTGGGGACTGCAGACTGCGGCCCCGTAAGCGTCTTCTTCATCGACCCTGGGACTGGGGTCCCTCAGCTTTGGCCAGCCGAAGAAGTCCAGGCTGGGCAGCTGGCTGTGGTCCCTGCGAAAGAACGTAACGGAGGTTAGGAGGCACTGAGGCCAAAGGGCAAGTGGCACCACTCGTATATAGAAAGGGCACCTGGCGGACCTCCCGTGTGCAATTTATTGCGCAGGTCTGCATGAGGGGGGTGGTATACCGTATTATTATTATTGGGCTGAGTGGATGATGGTTATCAAGACCTGGGTGCTGGTAGAGGGGTAGAGGAAAGCAGGAGCAGAGGAAGGATCCTTTGCATCAGATGTATGTGCTGTTCCAGGAGGGAGCAACAATGCCAGTATCAGCAGTTCAGCACTATCATTGGCAGTATTAACCAATATTGGCAATACGGTATCAGCAGTCTTAGAAATATCAGCAGTCCCAGCAAATAATATCTGCAGTGTTGGCAGTACGCAGCATTGCAGCAGGATCAGCAAATGTTGGAATGTCGGCAGTTTTGGCAACATCAGCGACATCAGCTGGACGGTATGCAGCATTGTAACCATGCCTTGTATACAACATGCCTTGAAACTATCCAGATAATCCACAACACGTATAAATCCCACTAGCAGGATCATACCTTCTCCTGGCAGACACCTACCCGTGGTCAGCACGTGCCACGTCACGTTCCTCCGCCACTGCAACCAAACCGGCGGCAGAGCCGCTGCTGAAGCCAAGGGACGGCTGCAGATCCACAGCAGAGCTGCCGAGCGCTGTGCGAGGCGCTAGACTGGCCGGCAGAGGGCTCCAGTCCATAGGGGAAGCAGGCTGTGCCGCAGCCCCGGAACAAGTCCCTAAGGCAAGAGCCGCTGCCCCTGCCGCTGGGGCCTGTGGATCGTGCTGGAGTGGCGATACAACCGCCGGCTTAACAGCACACAGAGCAGACTCCAGAGCAGTCGCCAATGCCATCGTAGGAGCCCTCCAGCCCAGCCCTGTGCTGGCTGTGGTGGGCGCGGTGGTGGGCCATGTGATATCTACGATGGGTGCGGTGGTGGGCCATGTGCTGGCTGTGGCGGGCACGGTGGTGGGCCATGTGCTGGTTGTGGTGGACGCGGTGGTGGGCGCGGTGCTGGCTGTGGTGAGCGCAGCTGCTACGAAAGCTCCAGCCCCTTCTGCTTCTGCTGCCTTGGAGCCCAGAACAGCTGCTGCTGCTGCATGTGGGACTGATAGGGGTGCGGTGTATGCTGCAGCAGCTGCCTGAGCCCCCCAACGCGCCTCCACGTTGGAGGTGCGGAGCGCGCGCACTGCGGGTGCAGCTGCAGCTCGCCAGCGCGGAGGGGGTGAGGATGGGGCCTTGGTTGGGAGGGGTGTGCCCAGCTGCATGGGCGACCCAACGGCCTCACGTTTCTCCATCTGGGCCTGCCTCAGCGCGGCCTCCTGGGCCTGCCACTGAGCTAGCTCTTGGGCCTGCCTCAGAGCAGCTTCCTGGGCCTGCCGCTGAGCTACCTCTTGGGCCTGCCTCAGCGCAGCTGCCAGATGGGCCTCCCCCGAGGCAGCCAACGAGTCGGTCGCTGTTGCAGTGGCAGTGGCGGACGGGTGTGGAGCAGCAGCTGCCATGCGACTGCGGGCGTCTACAAGACCGCCGAACACGGGTGGCCCAAGGCCGCACGAGACAAGCTTGAAAGTGTCGTCTGGAAGGCAACCGGTGACATTGCTGGAAAACTTGGGCCCGCCCATGGCTCCCCCACCTCCCCCCAAAGGCATAGCGGGAGCCGTGGGCACTGCATAAGTCCCCATTGCGGCTGTGCGAGCGTCGGCGGCCGTGAGCCGTGATGGCGGTTCAGGCGTGCGCTCCCGCATCTCTGTGTCCTCCTCCGACCAGGTAGCCTGGGGCGGGTGCGCGGCCGTCACCGCAGTCGAGAAAGAAGCCCAGGCCAAAGCTGCTGTCGCTGTCGCGGCAGTCGCGGGCTGCGTGCCGCTGTACACCGGCAGCGGCGCCGGGGCTGCCAACGCTGCGGGGAAGGACCAGGCAGCCACACTTGCCTGCGGCCGCTGTAGGAGGCTGCCAGGTGGAGCCTGTGGGTGTCCGTCATCAGTAGGGAGCGCCCCGGGGCTGCTCCCCGGGGCTCCTGGAACTGCAGCGAGCGAAGACAGTGGAGCGGACAGGCTGCCGGCATCTGCAACAGGCGTGTGCAGGAAGGGATAGGGCCCGGCTGCAACTGACGCCCGTGCCCCCTTGCCAGATACTGCTGCTACTGCAGCTGGTCCCGAAAAGCCTTGAGCCGGGCAGAGCACTGCTGAGCTCGGAAAGGTCAAGGCCGCAGCGCCTGGCAGGGTGCAGTATGACGCTAAGGGAGAGCTGACAGAGGGGTCAGCCAATGGTTGGGGGGCAGGTGGGGCGCTGGGGGCTGCAGTTGCCATCACAGTAGTCACGGGTGCAACACATGCAGCTGGGGCAGCCCAGGCAGCCTCAGCCGCACAACCAGCTGGGGCAGTGCGTGCTGTCTGCATGGCGGATGAGCATGGCGTGACTGAGGCTGAGAGCGGGCCAGCAGAGGCAGAGGGGGTCGCCCCGCGTAGCAGGCCCTGCTGCCACTCCTCGTACGTGAGCTTCTGCGGAGAGCCCGACATGATGCTGATGCTGTCGCACGGGGCAGGGGGCGGGAGGACGCTGTCGAGCGTCGTCGGCTCGCAGCGGCTAGCGGCCTCGCAGGAGTCGGACGAGGCAGGACATGCCTCCGTAGCGGGAGGAAACTGCGAGGACGCCGGTCCCTGCAGGCCCAGCTGCCACTCGGCATACGTCAGCCTCTGCGGGGAACTCGAGAGGAGGCTGATGCTGTCGCACGGGGCGGCGGCGGACACGCCGCCGCTTCCGTCGGCCGATCGTGAGACAGAGGTGCCCGAACGCAACGCCCGGCAGCCGGCCACCTGCGCCCACTCCTGGAACGGGACGCGCACCGGCGTGCGCGATATGATGCTCAGCTTGCTCCCCGCTGCGCTCCCACATGCGCTCCCCGCTGCACTGTTGGGTGCAACGTCAGGTGCGCTGCTTGGAGTGGCGCCCCCGGCAGCACAACCCTCTGACCAATGGTTGCTCGAGCCAGCTGTTGATACGGCCGGCTGTATCAGATAGGACCGACCTGGGTGGCCGGGGAGGGAATCGCGGGCAGTCAGGTCTGGGGGCGCCAGAATGTTGACATGCGCCCATTCTGAATAGGGCACAGCTTGAGGCGGGGAAGAGGACAGCAAGCTGATGCTACCCTGGCTGGCTGCTGAATGCGGGGTAACGGTTGACCGATTGCTGAGCGGCACAACCGAAGCCCCTGGCTGGCCGCCAAGCGAGATCGATATGCTCGCGGCCGGCGGCCCGCTCAGAGCCTCATCCTCGGGCCCCGCCCATTCGTGGATCGGGACGTGCGGCGGCATGCAGGAGACGACGCTGGGGCTGAGCGTGGTCAGGGAGAGATCAATGGAGCCGCTGCTGGCTGTCAGCCGCCCGGAGTTTCCGCTGAGTGCTGCGCCTGAGGTGCCTGGTGGTAGTGGCGTGTGCTTGTCGTGGCTAAGCTGCACCGCGAGCAGTTGCTGCTTCATTGAAGCGAGCTGCTGTTTCAGCGCCTCGATGTCCTCTTGGAGCAGGTCGTTTTCGTCGGCCTGGGGGGATGGGGACGAGGCGGCAGGAGGATATCACTTGCTATGCTGTTGGCAACAAAACATGCATAAAGGGGTAGGGGAATACAGGAATGGAATTTAAAATTCCGTAGAAACACAGGATGAAATAAAAAAATGAACAAGAAGGCAGACTCTCATACATATAAGGAGGAAAAGTGGGCCCCTAAATGTCTGGAGAAAAAGGAAATTGAAGGTGGGAGGGAAGAGAGAAAGGAGGGAAGACAACGGAGGGAAGACAAAGGAGGGAAGACAAAGGCGGGGGCTTAATACCCCCGTTCTAAAGAAAGGCCGTCCAACGATTACCCTGGCTGGCTTGAGTGTCACTCAGGTTCTCTCTCCTCCCAACCTTCATTCTTCCTCTGGGAAGACCTTTCTTTCAGAGCTGATAGATCCACCTCATGGACAAATGGAAGGATTGGACCCCACAAAAAAAATGTACTGGCAAGTTGATAGCCTTGTCCTGTCACCTATGGCATTTCCTATAATAGCTATTCGGTCATAAGAAGGCAAGTTATTATCGCTGGTATTATCGGTAGCTGACAGTTTTAAAAGAAGGCAAGCTTCAGCTGCCTGTCATATGAGCAGGCGAGCTATTCACTGCCTGTTACATAAGAAGGCGAGCTACTAGCAGTCAGCCATACACCCATACAGCCTGCAGCCTGTAGGAAACTGAAACCATTTAATTGAATGTATACATATCGGTAGAGACTAAAACAGCATCTATATGTCGTCTTGATAGCCATACCCGCGCCCATACATGCCAGCCAAGGCTCCTCTGCCCTTCCCCTTCCTCCCCTCAAACTCACAAACGCATTCCAGCCCAAGCTTCTCTGCACTCCACCTCCCCTCGTCCCCCACCAACACCCACCAGCAGCTCCACATGGCGTGCATTGTCTGCAGCCTCCTGAGCCGCCAGCTCCAGCTCGCTATCCTTCATTGCCGTAAGGGTGGCCTTCAGCTGGCCGCCTACGCACGCCTGTTCGTACAGCACCTGCAGGGGAGACAGATCAATGCAGAGGGGAGTTAGGTCATGTCGGTAAACACACCCACAGGGCGCAAGGAAGCAAAAAAACTTCGTTGAGATGTGTTGCAGGCAGACAGGCAGCTCAACTTGTGCCACAGTTTCACAGGTTTTGCACTGGCCAACAAGTTTATGCTCCGAGGTTATGCACAGGCCAACATCTAAGAACTCCGAGGTTTTTCACTGGCCAACAGCATTGTGCTCAAAGGTTTTGCCCTGGTCAAGAGCTTTGCGCTTTCAGGTTGGAGTGTCCCTCGCACCTGAAGCTGAGGCACCATAGCTTCAGAGACGCTGGGGAGTCCAGCTCGCAGCAGCCACTCCCGGAAGGTTCCCTCCCCAGTGCTATCACCAGGCTCGGAGCAGCGCCCTGGGCTCCATCAGAGTGAAGGATGCCATGGTGAGGTAAGGTCGGTGTGGAGAAACAGGTAGGGTAGAGGTCGGTGTGGACAAAGGGACAGGGGACAGGTCCATGTGGACACAGGGGGAGTTTCTATCACCAGTGCTAGCACCAGGCTCATCGCAGCGCCCTGGACGCCATCAGAATGAAAGATGCCATGATGAGGTAAGGTCCGTGTGGATACTGGGAAGTTGGGGTTTCAATGTCAGCACAACCACCCTAAAGCCTTTTTTGAAAGAGCCTGGCAGAGCAGACAGTTAACTTAGGTGCCGACGTAGGGAGCCAGGGAGAGGGCAGCTAGGGCAGCTGGGGACTGGGGCACATGTGGGGCACCGGCAGGTTTGTTTTTCAAAGAAAAGCTGAAGAGCAGCCCAAGGTTATGCTGCTAGTGGATACTTTTGTAGGGAAGCTGGCATGGGAACAGGAGGGGGAAAGGTGCCACGTCCACGTGTCAAAGTTTGTGTGCCTGTGTACGGAGTGCAGTGCAAAGGGTAATGCTGAATGCATGGCAATTTTGCATGCAGGTCTTTTACCTGGTGTCAATGGAGTACCTGAGGATGCCACGTGCTGGATGGCTTCCTCAACTGCTTGCAACATGGCTTGACACTCTGGCGGTGTCATCGCCAGCAGCATCGGCGACAGGGGTGCAACGGGGCGCTCTGGAGTCATGTCCACGCCGGCCTGGTCAGCGGGGCGGCTCAGGGGTGTGGAGGGCTGGACCTGTCCGGAAGCTGCCGACAGAGCTGCTGCCTGGGCAGCAGGGGTAGGGGCAGTGGTACTTAAATGCAGTGCTGCAGATGAGTCCAGCCTGATAAGAAGTCCTGAGTACAGACTGGATTTAACAGAACGGCAACGGGTTAAAGGATGTTCAAGGCCAGAAGTGTAGTCCTGCTCTGGTATTGGGGCCTGGAACTGCAGGATTGTGGCAGACTGGCAGTTGAACTGCCTGGCAGTGAGGGGCAAGGCGATGCAGCGCGTGAAGCTAAGGGAAAGTCTCGAATTCGACAAGTTAGCGATAGAGCTCAATTACCTGGACTGGCGCGCCTGATGAGTTTGCTTTCGTTTTTGCCGGACGTCCTGCTCTGCCAACGGTAGCCGAGGACGTTTTCCCTGCACATTTGAAGATCAGCTTCGTTGAAAGCTTAATTGAGTAAATACAACCTAATTGCAGAGCTGTTCCTGCCTGAGGTGCTGCGAGAATGGGGTGCAGAGGGCTTCGTCACGGCACTGGGCCCCATGCCAGCGCTCTGCGTGGGCTTCGCGGACGAGGTGACCCATCTCTTAAATTGCGTGTTTGTGCTCTCTTGTAAAGCTTTGGCACGATTGGCCGAACCTTTTGAAGATCCCAAGGATCTAGCTCCTGCCCCAGGTACAATGCTGGGCACGTTTTCATCTTTCCCTGGTTTCATTGCGTCTTATATGGCATGACGTGTTGTTTCGATTACAACCTGGAGGTAACTAGAAAGGAGGACAGCTTTTTGATCAAAAATCAAACCTCTTGTCTTAGCAGGGTTCAACCAGGTTCAACCACCCCTCGTGAACCCTAAACCTGCCCCCCTCTCAGGATATCGAGTCGTCAGTTGTTGTTGGGCGGCTCTTGAGGGAACAACTAGACTGATGTAGCTGTCAGAGCGTCTATTGCTTATAATGTTTCATGTGTGCTGACTGAATGAGGGGGTGGGCAGCTGGGTGAGCGTTCTGAAATTTGAAATACCTTGTTCATGCACATGTGCCTGGCATGCAGCCGAATTCAAAATGTCTGTTGAGAGCCCATGACCGATGGTCTCATGGCGAATGATGAATGTACATCCCAGGACTAGGAATGTAGGATTCGACTGTGCAATTGTTGTTTCATTCCGCCTGATCACACACAGTTTGTTTCCTGAGTTGCCAGCTTCGGAGGTGCTACCGGTAGTGCACAAGTGTGGAGAAATTTTCTCAAGGCTTCAAGTCAGCCTAGATTAAGGTACCGGTGCATACCGTTTCTTATATAAAAGCCTTGATGAAGCTACACATGCCGGTATTTGAATCATGGCCCGCATGTAACTTATGCCCGAAGGCATGTGGCATTGATTGCCATTTGTATACGGCATATGGGTAACGAATCTTGCCTCCTGCCCTTCTACAACTATTTTATGGCAGAATTGTTGAACTCCTGTGATATCAAGCTCACACAAGCCCTGAATCTGAAAGAATGGTGAGCAAACACTACACAGCAATCACGCCCCCGAAGCTGATACATGACCCCTGCCAGTACATCCAAGTTGTGAGTGCACAGCAGTACACACAGGCCGCCCATGCTTGGCGGTACAGTTGAGCTCAGTGGGCTCGGCAGGACAGACAAGCCCCCCGGGTGTCGCGGTGTAGACGACAGAAAGCCTCTTCAAGGCTTGCTCCAAACCGGTGTGGATGGCTACAAAGCAGCGGCTGACAAACTAAGCGGCAGAGTCTCAGTCTGTCCTCCCGCTTATACCAAGTCCGTCAAGGGTGTACGCCAACACTCGTAGTAGGATAAGTAGAGGCCTTTTCAATGCTTGAAGTTGCAGAGTAGGCATGGCCTGCTGGCTGCCATGATGGCCTGCTGCCTTGCTGGCTACCTTGACCTACATGGCCTGCTGGCTGCCCTGCCGCCATGCTGCCATGCTGCCATGCTGCACTGCATAGCCTGCTGACCTGCTGCACTGAATGCCCTGATGGCTCAACTCCTGTCTGGCCTGCTGCCCTACTAGGCTGCTGCCCTGCTGGACTGCAGCCATGCAAGGCCTGCTGCCCTGAATGCCCTGCAAGCTGCCCTGCTGGCCTGCTGCCCTGCTGGCCTGCTGCCCTGCTGGCCTGCTACCCTGCTGGCCTGCTGCCCTGCTGGCCTGCTGGCCTGCTGTCCTGCTGCCCTGCATGGCCTGCTGGCCTACTGCCCTGAATGCACTGCTGGCCTGCTGCCTTGAATGCCCTGTCCACTGCCTTGCCTTGCATGGCCTTCTGGCCACCCTGCTGGCCTGCTGCCATGCTGCCTGCATGGCCCTCAGCCCTGCTGACCTGCTGCCCTTTGGCCTGCAGCCCTACTGGCCTGCTGGCCTGCTGCCATGCATGGCCTGCTGCCCTGCTGGCCTTCTGCCCTGATGGCTGCCCTGCTGCCCTGCTGGCACGCATAGCCTGCTGCCCTGCTGGCCTGCTGCCTTGCTGGCCTGCAGCCCTGCATGGCCCTCAGCCCTGAACGCCCTGCGAGCTGCCCTGATGGCATGCTGCCCCGCTGCCATGCTACCCTGCTCGCCTGCTGCCCCGCTGGCCAGCTGGCCTGCTGACCTGCTGCCTTGCTGCCTTGCTGCCTTGCTGCCATGCTGCCATGCACGGCCTGCTGCCCTGCTAGCCTGCTGCGCTGCTGGCCTGCTGGCCTGCTGGCCTGCTGCCCAGCTGCCCTGCTGCCCTGCTGGCCTGCTGCCCTGTATGGCCTGCTGCCCTGTATGGCCTGCTGCCCTGTATGGCCTGCTGCCCTGCTGGCCTGCTGCCCTGCTGGCCTGCTGCCCTGTATGGCCTGCTGGCCTGCTGCCCTGAACGCCCTGCCGGCTGCCCTGCTAGCCTGCTGCCCTGCTGGCCTGCTGGCCTGCTGCCCAGCTGCCTTGCTGCCCTGCTGGCCTGCTGCCCTGTATGGCCTGCTGGCCTGCATGGCCTGCTGGCCTGCTGGCCTGCTGCCCTGTATGGCCTGCTGCCTTGTATGGCCTGCTGCCCTGCTGCCTTAAACGCCCTGCCAGCTGCCATGCTAGCTTGCTGGCCTGCTGCCCTGTATGGCCTGCTGCCCTGTATGGCCTGCTGCTCTGCTGACCTGCTGCCCTGCTGCCATGTATGCCCTGCTGCCCTGCTGCCTTGAAGGCCCTGCCGGCTGCCCTGCTAGCCTGCTGGCCTGCTGCCCTGTTGCCCTGCTGGCCTGCTGCCCTGCTGGCCTGCTGCTCCGCTGGCCTGCTGCTCTGCTGCCCTGCTGTCCTGTATGGCCTGCTGGCCTGCTGCCCTGAACCTCCTGCCGGCTGCCCTGCTAGCCGGCTGCCCTGCTGCCCTGCTGCCCTGCTGCCCTGCTAGCCTGCTGGTCTGCTGCTCTGTATGACCTGCTGCCCTGCTGGCCTGCTGCCCTGTATGGCCTGCTGGTGTGCTACCTTGAACGCCCTGCCAGCTGCCCTGCCTTGCATAGCCTTCTGGCTGCCCTGTTGCGGCTTCAGCCTCAGTATCTCTGTCGAAAGAGCAGGTGGTGGCCAATTGGTATGTTGTGGTTTTTGATCTTTTCAATTCTGGTATTTGCCTTTCTTTAAGTCGTATCATTGTATGCTATGTGTGTCTGTCCTTGTCAAACCATTTACAACCTCTTTGATGCGTGTAAAGGCCTGGTAATCGACACACCCTGTGTACTGGGTGTCTGGAACATGGAACCAATGGTCAATGGAGGCTTGTCACATGTATAAAGGCTGTATAACCTTAAGCTCCACACAAGGGCCGATGGTACCCGCCGTGCGCCTGCAGATGGTGCAAGCCACTGGTCTATTGGTACATGGATTGGCGAAATCATACCTCTCAGCAGCCGCACACGAAGTCGTGTGGTTCAGGACGCAGAGGGACTTGATTGACAGCATGTTGGTGTTAGTCTGTTGAAGTCTCTGCCCATGTCCGTTTTGCACCGGCCTTGTGCCCTGTCTCCACACACAACGCCACATAAGCCGCCTGCCTCTGCACCACTTGGCTCCAAGAGTCCCAGCTGCATGATGCACCGTTGGCGCAGCAAGATGTGCGCTCCAACGTGCAACCGCATACCTTAGCTCATAGCTTGGCCATTTCCCCACAGCCATGCACCTTGCACTCCGTCTGCGCGTCCCGAGCTACTGATGGTGCATTCTCTTGCTGAAGAACCTCCGACCGCTAAGGGTGTCATCTCAAAGTGGACAGGGCTTGGCATCAGCTCATCTGCATGGGAACTCAGCTGACATGCTCGAGCTATGGCGTGAAGTTGGTGGAAGCTGACCAGGGATCGCACTTTTCTGGTTGAAGAACCGCCCCACTGCGGATATGGATGTCGAGGGGATGATCCAATGTAATGTATTTGACCTTATGACGCAAATCGACAGCATTTGCCACAAGGAATGCAATGGTGTAGCTCTCGTCTCAATCTGGTGTCAAATCAAAAGCTAATAATGTCGATTATTGTTTCTTTAACTCTTTTTATGTGACCTTTCTCCCCCCCCTTCAACTTTGCCCCCCCTTATCGACCCTTCCCCCCTTGGACCATCAAACATTTTGAGATTATATTTGCTTGGAATGCTCCTCGTTAAGCGCTGCAACTTTCGGATGATGGGGGTACATGTATTTTTCTCCCATCCCCCTCGATGCCACCTACGAAATTAGGAAGGCATGCAAGAGTGTGTCAGTGAAATGTGTGGAAAGTCTGTTTCGTCAGTGTGACGTTTGGTGGACTTTCAGGAAGTGATTGATAAAGAAGTCTTCCTCTTGCTGACGTTCTTCTCTTTAGCACTCTATGCGTCTGCTCATAGCAAACGGCCTTCCTCGCCGGCCTGGGGCAGCTCAAATGTTCTCTCTTTAGTTCACTTTCCACGTTTCCCTCACACGTCTTCTACACCAGGAACACAGAAGACGTGGTGAAGTTTGTGTGAAGTTTTTACAGTCCATCAGAGCATCACATTTGATACATGGGACATGTGCCCGTAAATCGGTACAGGCACTCGATACACTAGGACAGAAAGCGAAAACCAGTGCCCCCCCTGGGCAAGCAACTTAGCACACAACCACGACAGTGGCGTGGGAATGAACCCCATAGTAGTGCAGAAGATAAGCCACAGCCATAAAACATGACGTGGGTGCAAAAGAGTTCGATTAAGCACCGCCTAGAGAATTAGGGGGGAGACGGGAATTTAACAAAAAATTGAGATGAATCTCTCTTTTCATCATTCATACACTGTAAGATAAAAGAACCAAATTTCCCCAGAACACAGATGCAGAATCCTCTGCATTTAGTTTGCCCCACACTCCATTTGCGTACCGTTCCATGGCCTCATCCTCGTCCTCTAGGAAATTATGGAAAGTAAGGTTAAATTGGAAATGAAGGTCTTCGTAGAACGGGCAGTAAATCATGTAAAGCTCATCCTCCCGACATTTAAGATTGCAGCATCTACAAATACACTTGCTACGAGGCACACAAGGTTTCTCAAAGCGACCAGTCTCAACATTCAGCCAATGCAACCCCATCCGATACCGGGCTACAGCGAAAATTATATTAGGTTTGCTAAAATTGTACCAGAAAGTTTCCTTCACATCACGCTTAACTTGGAACCACTTAGAGAACGTAACCAACTTGAACCCCGGTGCCAACAATTCCTTGCCAACACTTATTATACCAACAACCTTGGAATCCTTGGATATGTTTGTTTTCTCAGTCATGAGGCCAGGGATGAGGGATTGGCCAGGAGGGGCTCCACCAGTGTTTACCGGTATTTGAGGAAGTGCTGCTTTAGCTGCAATTCAGCTACATCACAGCCAAGGTTGTCCCCTCCCCTGGCTCTCCTCTACCTCTTGACACAATCACAGGCCTCGGCCATACTGCAGTGTTTATTTTCTATGCGAGCCAGACCACCTTTGGAGAGCTGCTGGGCGGCCTCCACTGGGCCATTTAGAACCACACCTTCACCGACCTACGGCTGTTGGCCCAATCAATCAAACAACAGGACTTGCTGCAGCGGGCCCCTTTGACCTTTCGCCATGATGTAAATGATCAGCGTTGGGATGTACAATCGGCTACATGCATAAAGGTCACGGTGCTGTTCGACAACCTGCTGTAGAGATTCCACACTTTTTGCTATCGCTTGGATTGGGTTTATTTGCAAGTATCGCCTGTCCCTTGCATGACACCTGATGCTCGGCTGGACTCACCCAAGAAATTGACTATTTGACGGGGTTGGCTACATATGTGCGAAAGGGCCATTACACTAGATAGAAAAGAGGCTTCGCAGTTGAGTCGGTGGGGTTGTGGGCAGGGGAAGCATTATTTGCTTCCCCAAACCCGGCAAACTTCATACACATGCATGCAACCTACAACCATTGATGTAGCTGAAGTGGCAAGAAGCAAGTTATAATAAACAAGTGCATGCATGGGAAGGTTTTTGAGCGGTAAAGGATGACGTTACCCCGGATGACTGGGCTGTCATGCATGGGATGCAGGACTCAGGTTTCTTATTGCATCATATGAAACTAGTTCATAGCCTGGAGGGATGGATTCGTCCCCCCAAGAGTCAAGAACTCATAGTCTAGCTGCATACAAGTGCTGTGAGCAGGGCTATCAAGGTCCTGAAGCCTGAACACTGACACTCTGATTACCGTATGGCGAATCGTAGATTTGCCTGCTGAAGTGCCAAGGGCAGATGAAAGGGACACAGACGGCACTTGCGTCGGAGGCATGTTTGCACGTACTTAATGCCGTAATGTCTATCTGACAGGGCTGCTGACAGCGTCGGCGCAAGATGTTTAGGCACGCTTTGCCATCCTTAGTTAATCCACGCCTCAAACGGCGTGCCGTTCATGGAGGAGATGCTAGGGAGGTGACGGTCTCCAACTGCGTGGCCAATGCGCGACTTCACCTTTCCTGCTACGTCCCTTTAGTCATCGTCAAAAACCGACGCATACATGGCAGCTCTCAGAGGCAGCTCTCCGACCCCGTAACCCTTGTACTGCGCTGTCATTAGGCTGGAAACTGGTTGCACCAACGGACCCCCTACCGTGCGCGATCCGAACCCTGTACCCCTATATGTTCCGCAATCGCGGTCATAAACGTTGAACGTGACATTTTGATCATTGTGCGCCAACAGTTGATAGTGCAGGTGAGTCGCCAAGACAAGCACGTTTAGCACGTTGTTACCTATCACTCAACCGCTGTTCTGTTCTACAACAATTGATGCGAATTCTGCTAGGGTGGATTCCGGGTGGATTCCACATGCATGTCTCCCACCTGTCAATCTGAAGTCGTGTTATTTTTGCAGGGATCTGTAAAAGCAGTCTTTTCGAACACGAACACAAACACCGCGCCAGGCTTCATTTTTTCCGGCGGGGTGAGTTAGTTCGCAGGCAATGCCATGCTTGATTAACCCAGTAAATAATAACGCTGCAGTATTAGTAGCCACGAACCAATAGTAATAAGTCGTGCGTGCATGTTCTCAGACGCACATGCGGTATTATTGAATATTCTGCGTCTTACGGCTGTTCATGGGTGCAGCACCTCGTCGATTATTACAAATAATAAGAAACCTCCTGCTGAGTAACCGCCCCCCGGCCCTTCGTCGGCCCTTGCTTGCAGATCGTCAACTCCGTAAGCCGACAAGCGCTATGGCTTTATCAGCATTGCACGTCTTTCTGGTCGCATCAGCCCTGGCTATGGCATCTGCTCTGCCTCAGAGTGGAATACTCTACTGGTGCAACCTGAGAGAGTACGGCCTTAACTTTGCAAGTACCAGCTCAGCGACGCAGCCTCGTACCTGGCTAGGCGTTCCAACCCGCTCCACACAAGTGTGCCACATTACGAACACGCTGGGAACTGACAACAGATACATCAACGAAGCATGCGACGCCGTTCAGTACACGTACAGCAACGGCACTGCCTACCCCTCGAACAACTGTGTAGGCAGCTCAACCACTCCCGAGGCGATCGCCCCTTCCAACTGCCTGGTAGGTCCTTGGCGATTTAGGATAATGGTGCATACCCGCGGGCCGCGGCGGGTAGATCCTTGATGCATATGCTCTTCGGTCCCGCAGGGGACCGATCATGCTGCCTTCCCGATGCATGTGCCCTCAAGCTCTGATCAGTACTGACCCAAGATTCTCATCTCTTATTTGCAGACTGCTGACAACTGGGGCACTGCTGATGCCATGTGTCAGTACCCTGGCTATGGGGCTCCCAGACTCTTCCCAGCCCTGAACGCCCCATCCAGCTACCCTATCACCTATGACCAGAAGCTGTCCTGTCTGGGTGTCGTTTTCTCCACCGACCTGGTTGAATCTGGCACGCCTGCAGCTGTTTACGGAAAGCTGTTTGTGTGGAAGGACTACACTGACATGCTTTATGTCACTGTGTCCTTGAATGCCACTGGATGGGGAGCTGCTGCCGACGTCATGCTTGCTGCCGGCGCCACAACGAATGCCCTCGGCCAGATCCTGTACAACCAGCCAGTCAATAACCCTACTGCTAGTGATAGGCTCAACGGCCAGATCCATGTCTGGAACCAGTTCGTCTCGGCTCAGCCCACGAACTACTTTGTGTCTGACCTGATCTCCTCGAGCTTGTCCCTGTGGTCTTGCTTTACTGCAGCCATCGACTTGACCAGCGCATGCGACCCCACCAGCAGCGTGTTTGTCCGAAACACTGGCTGCGTGTACACAGCCAACAGCACCCGCAGCCCCACCTCTGACATCTCCAACTCCACGAGCCTGTACTTCGGTGTCAAGTTCATGGTGACTGCTTATGACCTAACAAACACCAACAACAACGACTGCGGCTCTGTCACCGCCTTCTCCAAGACCCTCATCATGGCTGCTGGCCAGACTCTTGACCTGTACAACGCCGGTGGTGTTGCACAAGCGGTTCCCATTCCCAGGGCATGCGCGGCTCGCATGCGCTCACCCACCCCCCCCGTCCCTCCCCTTCCTCCCTCTCCCTTTCCCCCTCCAACCCCTCCTCCGGTGCCTCCCTCCCCCACTGCCCCTCCTGCGCCCTCCCCTGCCCCCAATCCTCCTCCCTCTCCTGGCCCTCCTCCCCCCTCTCCCTCTCCCCCTTCCACGAACATTTATGGTGTGTTCTACTTCAACCAGTCCACTCGTATGTACAACAAGGATATTGATTGCCCCTACCTGCTTGGAATGAACCCCACCACTGGACTTGCCACTAATGCGATGCTCGGCCCTTACCTGAAATCCTACATGTACGAGTGCTCAGTCTACAACTCCAACCAGGGATCCATTCTCCTGTGGAGTGCGCTGTACATTAAGATCAGCTTCTACGATCTCAGCAACCTGAACCTGCTGACTTCAAGTGTCAAGCTCAACCAGAACAGCATGTGGAACAACTTTGCCACCGCCACGTACCCCAACGGCCTGGCTGGTGATGCTGGTAAGTCCGCTGACATTGACACATGCTACGGCTTTTGACCTGTATGCACCCTTCCGCATGCAGCCCTCCACATGCAGCCCTCCTTATACACCCCTCCGCATGCAGCCCTCCACATGCAGCCCTCCTTATATACCCCTCCGCATGCAGCCCTCCACATGCAGCCCTCCTTATATACCCCTCCGCATGCAGCCCTCCACATGCAGCCCTCCTTATATACCCCTCCGCATGCAGCCCTCCACATGCAGCCCTCCACATGCAGCCCTCCGCATGCAGCCCTCCACATGCACCCATAAGTCCTTATATATACTCCTCCGCATGCAGCCCTCGACATGCAGCCCTCGACATGCCGCCCTCCGCATGCAGCCCTCCACATGTACCCCTCTGCCTGCACCCTGACATGTCCACACCCTCCCCTGCTGCAGACAGCCCTGCTGTCTGCGGCTTCTTCGGAACCTACTACGACAACCAAAACTCCAGCCCCATCAACTGCGCTCCCGGCGTTGGCACTGCCTCTGATATCACCCCTCTTGGCCAAGGGTGCGCCAACAATTACTACGCTTGCAGCAGCATGTACAGCACTGGCGCCCTGGCCCCTGTGCAGCAAGTTTCTACTTCTGTCTACGGCTTTCTATACGGAATCAACTTGATCAGCCGCACCAACTCGCCCGCCAACCTCACCGTTATCTCCAAGTGCACCATCATCATCGCTGGCTCCCCGATGTGCGATCTGCCCCCTCCCCCTCCCCCCTCTCCCAAACCTCCTCCTGGCCCTCCCTCCCCTCCCCTGCCTCCTCCCGTCCCCTCCCCCCCCTCCCCAATTACCCCTCCCAGGCCTCCTCCTGCCTCTCCCAGCCCCCCTCTCCCTCCCAGCCCTCCCCCTCCCCCGCCTCCTTCCTGCTCGGTCTTTATCAATGTTTTCAAGTACTACTCTGCTGGCTTGCCCTTCAACGTTAACCTCTCGGGAACTGCCACAGGCAGCGACGGTACCCGTTTTGCCCAACTCTTCAACCAGCTCTTCGCAAGGAATGTTGTCTCTGCCTACACTGGTAGTGTTTTCAATTTCCTTGTCCCCACCCCTATGCCTGCCAGTGGTCTGACGCCCAACCTGCTGCTCACCTCCGTCCTGCTCAATCAGGCAGCACAGCAGCAGTTCCTTCTGAACTTCAATGATGTCATCAATGTCCAGATTCTTGCACAGCAGTACAACCTGGCCTGCACTGACCAGGTCTGGGCCAACATGACTTGTGGCGGCACCTCATTCGTCCTGTACTCTTCCCCAGCCACGCCTACTGTGCGGCCCGATACTGTGTCAAGGACTGGCATAATTCCCTTGTGCCCCAGCCCACCCCCCAGCCCACCTCCTCCCCCTTCATCTCCCCCTCCCCCTCCCCCTGGCCCTCCTACACCTTCTCCTCCTCCTCCCTCTCCTTCTCCCTCTCCTTCCCCCCCTACTCCTCCTCCCTCTCCCAGCCCCCCTCCCCCCCCGCCTCCCTCTGGTTTTGTCTCCATCTTCTTCCTCAGCTCCACGATCTCTTGCAGCAGCAACAGTGTCTGCATCAATACCGCTATCAACAGCGTGATCGCCACCATGACGCCATCCCCCACCCCCAACGGTGCCACTGGTTGTGCTGATGTCGAGGGTGGAATCCAGATCTTGGTGCCATACCTCATTCAGTCTGATGCAGTCAGGTTCTACACTGCCCTCACCTCCCCCCTCATCACTTACTTCCTCTACCAGGTGTCTGCGCCCCAGTGCTCAGCCGCCACTGCGGTGCCTTGTGATACCACAATGGCAGTGATTCCCTCTGTTGGCGGCAATGGCCAGCAGTTCACATGCACTGGCGGTGCTCTTGGAACTGTTGCTCAGCCATCCTTGTGCTGTGCGCCGCCTCCCCCTGCCAGGACCTCCCCTCCTCCTTCCCCTCCTCCCCCTAGCCCTCCTCCCCCATCCCCTCCTCGCCCTTCCCCTCCTCCTCCCCCTCTCCCGCCTCGCGCTGTCTCCTCACCTGTCCCCTCACCTGTCACCTCCCCAGTCCCTTCCCCCATCCCCTCCCCTGTCGTCCCCCCTGCCGGCCCCCCTGCCGGCCCTGTCACCCACATGCTCTGGATTAACACCCCCATGGTCACCGCCTATGGAGGCGTTAACAGCAATATTGCTGTCAGCACGGTCGTAGCGGTGAGTCTCGAGCCATGAACCAAATTCATTACATGTTGGACGGCTGTCTATATCAGCAGTTTCCTCAATCCTTGCGCTTTTCCACGTATTTGTGTGTGTGTTGGAAAGAGGCAGAAAATCTAACCACTTTCTGTTCCCACCCTACTATCTGCAGACCCTGTGCAAAAAGATGTACTTCGTCATCACCGATGCAGTCAAGTTGGCTGGCCTGAACGCCAATGTCTACATTGGCACTAACATTGCCAATGGCTGCGCTGTGGTTACTCCACTCCCCAACATTCAGGTGAGAGCGCCCTCCCATCAGCAGCTGGACCCTGTTCAAAAAGGCTCGGCCGCATGTGTGTCGAAGTGTCTGATTTAAACACAATCAGTCTCGAGTTACAGCTCATTCTGACTTCCACTTCTCGATGCCTCCTTCAGAACGCGGTGCGTGTTGCCTCCAAGTTCTACTTCAGCGTGTCCGATGCTGAGTGGATGGTCCTCCAACCGCTCCTCTACTCCGCCAATGTGATCAAGATGGGCCATGTCATGTGCGGCAGCACCCTATATTACCAGCGGTTTCTCACAGGTATCAATGTGCCTTCGACTGGTGCCACAGCAAGCCCCTTGACCTACAGCAACCAGCCCTCTTGGTTGTCCGCTGCAGCAGCCGGATCGGTGTGCTACACTGACATGTCTGATCCTTTGTTCACCTAAACGGAGGATGTTCCAAGCTTCTGCACGGCCAGTCAAAGATATCTCACTACCCCTAGTGAGACCCAAAGCAAAAAATAACAGCGAAGCAGTGGACAGGCCTGAGAATTGTAGCAGCGCTTTTTGAATGATAAATCTGTTCATACTATCGTCCTGTCCAGCCAGGCTGCTAAATGAAATTTGCGACCAGCCCTTGACTGATGCCCTCGTTTATTATATAAAGACGTACAGATGATCTCTCCTAGTATTTGCACTGCCTAATCTCTGTTATTGAACCTGGATTGGCTCTCATTGTTTTCTTGCTTGTTTTCACATTATTCGTCCATTGCGTTGCTGTTTTTCGTTGTTGCGAGAGTGTTCAAGGTCTGAAGTGTGCTGGGTTTGCAGGAATCATAATTGATTTGGACCTTGCTTGAACCGGCTAGCGACCTTGTCATACCGGTAATACACTCCATCACATTGCAGCAGCTCCCCTCAGTACTAGTCACTCAGTTCACATACAACTATCTTTCAAAGCTATAAGCTCGACATGGTAGTACAGCCCAAGGTGGATAAAGGAGAAATATTTCAGCAGAGAAGCTCAACAGAACATACTCTGCTGACTTAACCCTCGGAGGCCTAGTTTAGATAACACAAGCCCCAACAAACTCCTGTGAAGCACAGCAAAAACTACCATATTACTATATATTGCTGCTTTGAAGGCTAAGATGTGGAGGTTCCCAGAATCCCAGGCAGCCTGAAGGATCTGCCATCCCCTATTTAAAGCAGCAGCATGTCCTGATGAGTCGCCAATGCAGCAAATGAATTGACTCAAATCATCAAGGGCCTATGATAAAGATGGCATCATCCTTTGATGTCTTTGAGCTGAAGGGGATTATATTATCACAATTGCTTAAACTCTTGATACAGTCCTACAAAAACCTTGGCCGCAGGGCTCCATCGGTGTGGACAATCAAGAGTTCAACTTCAATTTATCACCTCAGTTGTTTTGTTATGGGCACACTAAATTCTCTTATGATGATTCCCAGTTTGGTTGGTCGTCCATCATTATCCTGGTCAGACTTGGCTGCGCTGCTGTGACTGCGGACCCCTCAACATTCTTCAGCCAGTCTACGGATTCCACACCCATTTCCCGGGTTGCCCAACAAAGCACCCCATTCCCCAGTCCGTAATGTTCCTTTTACCGCCGCCACGCGTTTTCTTTCGTTCGTTGGAGTGGTTGGACACTCCCGTTAGTTGTCAGCCACTCAGTACATCCCCATCCAGGTCCACGCCGAAGATGCACTCTCTTCCTTTCATCAGCATTTTCTCTTTTGCGTTGCAAATATTCTACGCCAAGCAGAGACGTAAAAGGACACTCCCAGTTGTAGAGCCCCTGTCACCGGTACCGTACCGGTATGTGTGACCGGTCATCATGCAATTCACCTCCAGAATCCAAATATACCCATGTCATTCCAATTTTATGGCAGATATCTGGCTTGTTATTTATCGTACCATGGTGATGATGGACGTTTGCAGCAAGCCTTTGTCAACCAAGTACGGTATGCCGGATCCCAGACTGATCGCATATCTCTAAGGCGTCCCCTGGTATGAATCGTACCGTATACGATACCGCAACAAAACGATATTTAAGCCATCGTCGCACTTTACACGCATGCGAATTCCTGCGGTATGGTAGTTTGTTAGAAGGGAAATGCATCAATCATGCAACCAAACGTTTGGGTACGGGACAAGCCGAGTACCCGACCCCAACCCGAGTACCCGACGCCCGCACTCGACGTGACATGCGACTTTGGGGTGGTACGTACGTCCACACCTTCTCAGAAATGCTCTGTCACTCCCTGTCTACATTTAACGCAAGCAAATCATCTCATATGACTTACATCTGTTAAACCTGTGGCCAATCCCGTGAGCCCTGCACCGTGCCATCCCCATGTAATCGACGTTGAAGTGTATTCGCTAACTTTATTGGAATGTCAGATCGTAGGCAAGGCGAGCATTAAGAAAAAGGAATACGCAGCCATGGAGCTCGGAAGGAGCGTGCCCTGGCTGAGTCCTAGTCTTCCGCCAGAAACAACATTCTCTGGGCCTTTTAGGGAAAATGTGCAGGAGCTACTTCGGCTCTACGGCTCAAAGGTTTCCCTCAGACGCTTTAAACAATTCTCAGCCTGGGTCATCCAGCTGAGAGCTGAGGGCGGGTGCAATGTGAACCTGCATGTGTACGAGGAGCGCACATCCGAGGTCAAAGAGCGAATCCCCGTTTGCGACTGCTGCCGAAATATGGGTGAGCCAATCATGCCATGACACGCATGGCACCAGGGCTTTTCTCAAAATTGCTGATTTTTTTGATTTGGGCCCCCTGTTCGATTCTCAGGATGGCAGAACCACCCCGTTTCCACGCGTCAGTATCACTTCATCATCCCAGCCGCTGAGGTCCTCGGTGATCCCACTCTGCTGCCTGCCATCGTCGAGGCCAAGCTTTTCGGCGCGCAGGCCCCCAGCCATTTCTACAGCGTCGACAAGTCGACCGAGCTCGAAGACGATGCCCCCACATCTCTGCTAGAGTCAAAGCACCACTTCATGCATGGCACACTCCATGCAAACGGGTTTGGGCACCTGCATAGAATGAACGCCCGGGACTCAACAGGCCCGGATCGGCTAACAGGGCAGCAGCTGATGGTGATTTGGGACTCGCTGTGCACGCTGCTGGCAGCTCGTGAGGTCTCCGTGGAAGACGTCTCCAACAAGAGCGGCATGCTGCTGCGCACACTGCACACCTCGGCCTTCGGAACCACATGGTGAGGCTAGTGCTAATGCCAGCCAGTGTGCCTTTTTGCAAGGCTCAGCCACCGTTTAATTGCAGTCAAGCTTCCATCCGGCCTCTGGCAGGAGGCCTTGTGCATGGGCCGCTGGTCGTAGGCCGGCCCAGATTTGGTCACCATTTGGCTTTTCGCTGCTGTAGGGTGGCCTGCCTTCAAAACATTGGATGTCAGGCTCCTTCAGCCAGCAGCTCAAATGTGCGAGATTGTGCGCTTGTGCATTGCCCCCTTCATACCTGGACAATTTTCATGAAGGAGTGCACCATGCAGCAAATTGAGTCGTTCTAAACTTCAACACAAAGTCATTTTGTAAGCTTTCTAGCGAAGCTGCCAGGTTGCTTATAACCGTCAGGCGATTGCCAGTGCTTAATTTTGGATGCTTCAGCTGCAATTCAGCTACATCACGACCTTGGGCCGGAATGGCGTACCGTAGCAAGCCCTGCTGCTTGGGCCACTGGCTGCAGGCCAGTCAAGGCTGGATCCCATAAGCCCACTGGTGGCTGCCCAGCAGCCTGCCGGAGCTAGCCTGGTGCGCACTTATATAAACTCTGGTGATTCCTTACACCTGTGCACCCCACAATCCCGCCCCCACACTCTAAAAAGGGCTTAACTCATGCCTTTGAATCACCGCCTCTAGGTACGGCAAGTGGGGGTACGGATTCGGCCGCTCTCCCTTCAACGTCTCGCAGCAGCGTTACGAAGAGTGCGTGGCATGCATTCGCGGCCTGCCTCTGGAGGACCTCCATGCAGACTTCGCTGGTGTGGACGAGGGTGTACAGCTCATTCTGAAGCAGTACGCTAGGCTGTCAACGCCCTCGTCACCAGGGTGGGTGCCTTGAGTATAACGTGTCAATGGGGGCTGCAACGCGGTGTCCATGCTGAAGTGCTGTTATTGAGCAGGGCAAGAGGGGAATCGAAGTGGTGTGGATGGGTGTAGTACAGCGGATTCCCTGCATGCTTGTGGTCATGCTATTACTCTCAGATGGAGTGTGCTCTTTACATGACAGTGTCTCGTGCACGGCTGCTTCTGTAACTGCAAGATGTTTGCAGTACCGGTATTCCTTTTTGGGGGCTTCCGATGCTTCAGCTACATTTCAGCTACCTTGAGGCCTTGAGCTGGAGGCCCCATGCGCGGTGAGCCATACTGCTGGGGCCACCGGCTGAAGGGCAGTATAGGTTGGGCCCCAATTGGGTCTCCAGCAGCAGTGGGTTGGCGGGCATTAAGGAGATTCGCAGGGGCACAAACCAATGCTGGCTTGAGTGGCTTGAGTCACGTAAGCTGCACGCCTGATTGCGTACATAACATAGCGGTGTTCATTTCAGGGTGCACCTGTTTCAATTCCGCCACAACCTGGCAAGTAGAACCTGGTGCTGCAAGCACTACTGCTGGGGCCGCAGGCCGCCGGTAGGTTAAGGCTCGAGGCTGCTCCCCAAGGCCGGTCTGCTGGGTTCTGAAACAGGCATTGCTGCCTGCAGGTATGCGAGCAGCTTCGGGGAGCTGCTGGTCCGCATGCTGTACCTGGTGGGGCACCCTGAGGCGGCTGCTGAGGCGCAGCTGCTGGATGCGCCAGATGGCCGGCCGGCCTTCCTAGACGCTTCGGATTCACCCGCGATTCTCCCGGTGTTTCCCGATGCGCCCGCCGCGGGCGCGCTGGAGGCCGCCGCGCCGGGCATGGCAATTGAAGGTGCCATGGGGAGTGGCGGCTGCGCCGAGCACCCTCTGCCGCTCCTGCTGGCACCTAGCGAGGATTCCGGAGCAGCTCGGTCGTTGTCCGGTGGACTCCTGGCCTTGGAGGCGTCACCTGTAGAAGCCTGCGCTATGGAGGGGGTTGTGCTGGCTGAGCCTGCCGCCTCGCCTGACCTGGCGGCGGTGGGGCCGCCGGCGTTCGCAGCGCCTGACCAGCAGGCTGATGGGGCGGCGCCGGACTGGACCCCTGGCGAGGCGTTGCAGGGTGACGCCAGAGACGTGGGTTTAGCTCCAGCTGCAGCGCCTGCCGCTGTGGCGGCTGAAGGCGATGCTTGCACGCAGCTGCCTGGAACTGCCCTTTCCGGATTCGAATCTGAGCTGACATTGCTGGGGGCCCTTTATGCAGATGAGGTCACCCAGCCTGATGTGACCGACGTTCCTGTATCAGCAAGTGATCAGGCTGCGGTTACAGCCGAGGGAGCTGCAGTCACTGCCAGCGAGGCTGCAGCTACAGCCGGGGAAGCTAGAGTTACTGCCAGCGAGGCTGTAGTTACAGCCGGGGAAGCTGCAGTCACTGCCAGCGAGGCTGCAGCTACAGCCGGGGAAGCTGGAGTTACTGCCAGCGAGGCTGTACTTACAGCCGGGGAAGCTGGAGTTACTGCCAGCAAGGCTGTACTTACAGCCGGGGAAGCTGGAGTTACTGCCAGCAAGGCTGCGGTTACAACCGGAGAATCCGTCATGGCAGAAGGCCAGGGAGCACCCTCCTCGTTCTACCCTGTGCTGTCTCCCTTGGATGTGCCCGTGGAGCTGGCTGCACCTGCGCCGGATGCGACCGGCCCAGCGGTTTCGCGTGCAGTTGATTGCGACAGGAATTCCTTGCCGCCGGCCGCTGCCGCCGCGTCTGTTGACGCGGCCCTGCCGCTTGACGTCGCGCAAGCCGCTGCTGCCACCAGCCCAGGCGCAAATGACGTCAATGGAGCACCGGAACCCGGAGCTCCTGTTCCAGTCCCGCATGACGAGACTGCTGCTACTGCCGATGATGTAGACATGACAGATGGCAACGCCACAGAGGAACCTGCAGTCATGGGCGAGACTGCGTGTGCTGCTGCCGCCTCAGTGGACGTTCTGGATTCCCAGGTGCATCCAGACCCCGACCTAGCAACTGAGGACGCCTCAACCTCCGCTGAAGATCTAGCCAGCCCACTTTTTGTGGAAGCAGGGGAACAGCCTACTGCCGCGGCCGCTGCTGACACAGCAGCACCTGCCAAGGCAGCGGCTGACGAGCCGGCCTTTGCCACCGGGGACAGCGTGGCTGAGCCTGCTTGCTCCGTTGATGAAGAGCCGGGTCCAGCCCCAGCAGCAGACCTTGAGGCCACTCCGGAACCTCCGGAGGATACTGCGGCTCAGGTGCCACACGCGCCGAAGGCAGGAGCGGCTGCCGGCCACAGCGTGCCGGCAGTTCAGCAGGCCACGCCTTCCTGCGAGGACCCTCGGGAGTTCAGCCCGCCCGTTGAGAAGCCCGAGCCCACACCGTCACGAAAGAGCGGCCGAGCAGGTGCCGGGCAGAAGGGCAAGGACGCGCGGGCAAGGTTCAGGTCAACGTCCTGGCCCGTCCCGTTGGTACTCCTGCATCAGGAGGACAGGGCCCTGGCAGCCCCGGTTGCAGAGCCTCCCGTCGAGGACACACGGGAGGCGCCCGCAGCTGATGTGCGTGACAAGGTCAAGGACCGACGCGCAGCCGCCGCCTCTGCAGTTGCCGCGCACGATGCCGCCGCCGCTGCTGCTCTCAGCGCTGCTGCGGCTGTGGAGGCCGCTCCAGCTGAGGGAAGCCCTCAACTGCCGGCGGCCGCCGCAGAAGAGTCCGCCGGGCTGGGAGGTGAGGAGGATGCAGCCCCTCTGGGCGCGGAATCTGCTCCCGTGGCAGCGGTGTTGGAACCTGGTGTAGCCGGGGACCTGGAACCAGGGGAGGGAGCTGCCGCCGAGCCTGTGGTCGCTGAGGCAGGCCCTGCTGAGGCTGCTGGCGCTGAGGCAGGCCCCTCTGAGGATGCTGGGATGGCTGCTGCTGCTGCTGCTGCTGCTGCTTCTGCCCCCGCTGATGGCGGGCTGGGGGACGATGCCGGCGGTGTGCGGAAGCCGCAGAAAAAACCTACAAAGGCTGTGAGGAGGGCCGCCGCCGCCGCTGCTGCCAAGAAGAACGCCGCGCGCGCTGCATCGCACGATGTTGCTGGCGAGGGTGATGATCCTGCGGAGTGCGCGGCAGCTGATGACACTGGCGTCGACGTTCCTGTTCAGCACGGGGTAGCGGACGATGCGCCCACTGTGCACGTGGTAGCTGATGATGCGCCCGCTGTGCACGTGGTAGCTGACGACGCGCCCGCTGAGCACGTGGGAGATGACAAAGCGCCTATTGAGGCAGTGGACGAGCCTCCGCATTCCCCGCCCCCAGCCGCAGCTGCAGCTGACGCCGACGCTGGGGTTGCGGGCATTGCCGCGACACCCGCCGGGCCGACCCCCGCGGCCGCTGCCGGCGGCACGGGTGCCAAGCCTGCCTCGGGGAAGATACATGTGGCCCTCACCCAGCTGGAGCTCAATGCTGCACTTACCAAGGCAGCGCATCTGACTGACTTTGAGGTGGGGAGCAGGAATTGGCCTGGTAATTGGCCTGGTGCACTTGGATCTATTTCTACCCTCCATGTTATCTTTCCTTAGGACACCCTGAATGGCATGAGGTGTTGTGACGTGCACATGGTAGGGACCGTCAAGGGGAATATGAGAGGTCTTGACGTGTGCGTCAATACATTGTGGGGACCCTCCAGGGGGTGGGGTGCTGTGACGTGGGGACCCTCCAGGAGATGAGGTGCCGGAAGTCGCTGGATCGGCGGATGGGTGAATCGCATTGTGCCTCGTACCGCTTGGCCCGACAGGTGCTGCTGGGCATGATAGGCGGTGCTGGGCTTGAGTGGTTGCGGGGTGCCATGACATGTATGATGCCGGATCAGCAGATGGGTGGATGGCGCTGTGCCACGTGCAGCTTGGTCACATGGGGATTGCTCTCTTTTGTTGGGAATCCCAGAGGGGATCGGGTGCCCTTACCACTTAATATTAAATGTGTTGACCGCATTTAAATAAGTGGTACCGGTAAGGCTTTTGCTAAAATAAGATTGAAGATGCGCATGATGCCATATTAGCAGGTGGGGAATTGCATTTACCTTTTGCTTGTTTGTTTCATGGGTATTGTTAGCTTTTCTTTTGCAGGTTACCCTTAAGGGGATCCGCTGCCGTGACGTGCGCAAGGCCACATCAGCGGATGGTGTGCTGCATTGCGCCTGGTGCTGTTTCATGTGAATGGTTCCGAGCTGCCGCTAGGCTTCATTTATCCACACTTCTCCAGGCGTATACCGGTCCTTTA
The DNA here is from genome assembly GCA_037349105.1 of Limnomonas spitsbergensis. Classification (NCBI taxonomy): domain Eukaryota; kingdom Viridiplantae; phylum Chlorophyta; class Chlorophyceae; order Chlamydomonadales; genus Limnomonas; species Limnomonas spitsbergensis. Next base: position 2,142,383 of record JAYJMM010000102.1, on the reverse strand, counting down.
CTCATTTTTTAGGCATGCATGCGTGCTACTTGGCTCATGTTCAAGACGCGTGCTGGCGTTTGAGACCTCCCCCTCGGATCGCGAGAGAGATGAAACGCTACCTCAGCAATGTGACAGAGACCAGAGTGATATGCCTGCTGGTTCTACTTTTGTGATCCAGTTTATTCAGGGCTCAGGACTGCTCCCCGTCTCTCCCCCTGTTTCAATTTCTGTACATCCTCCTGCTTCAATTTCTGTACATCCTCCTGTTTCAATTCCTGTACATGCTCCTACTTCAATTTCTGTACATCCTCCTGTTTCAATTCCTGTACATCCCCCTGCTTTCAATTCTGTACATCCTCCTGTTTCAATTCCTGTACATGCTCCTGCTTCAATTCCTGTACATCCTCCTGTTTCAATTTATGTTCATCCCCCTGCTTTAAATTCTGTACATCCTCCTGCTTCAAATTCTGTACATTCTTGACTGCCCTTTCCAGCTGGAGATCAAGCGTTTCTTTGACCCAGTGAAGCTCCAGAGGATGGTGGAAGCTGCACTCCAGGTTCTCAGGGTAAGGAGGGAGGGGTTTAGAGCTCCAGGCCGAATGTCTGGTTCATTTTACAGCAGTGTTGTTCCAGCACATTGTGTTTTCTTGGGGTTTGGGGGTAGTGGGGGGGATAGGGCTTTGTCTTTGCCCCAGTGGTTTTGTCAGTGTTGTGATATGCACACTACAGGTCCTCCTTGTCCAGCTCAGGGCCTTGTTGCATGGCTGATAGGGGTCGTTATTATTTGAGTTTTAGTGATGCAGTGATGGAAGTGATAATGGGGACCTAAACCCCAAACCCTGAACCCGATCGCTCTCAGGCATGTGCTGAAAGTGCAGCTGACTTGCAGGACGTGTGGAGGTTGCACTCTGCTGAAGGTGCTGCATGCCTTGCCTGCAGCTCCACCCTCCCCGTGTCTGTCCCTAGGACGTGTGTGTGTGTGTGTGTATATGTGAAGGCTGCACACATTCGAAGCTCAAGCAAATATTTGGCTTGAGTGCCTTGCTTGCAGCTCCACCCACCCTGAGTGTGCCCCCAAGATCTGTGCGTGTGTGTAAAGTCGGCTGCTGAAGATGCTGCACATCATCCCCATAGGAACATGGAAATATAAACAGCGTTTGTTTGCCCACAACTCGACCTGGATCTGCTCACAGGATGCCGGCGAGGGCGTTTGGAAGCAGCGCATTGCTCTGCGCGACTCGGTAAACCTAGTGCACCGGGACAACTGCGTCGTTGACAGCATGCTCATTCAGATGTCCAACATTCGTTTGGCTGGCTGGGCCATCTACAGGTATGGTGAGATGGCAAACCTGCTTTTCTTGTTGCCCAGTGTTGTCCAACATCCGTTTGGCTGGCTGGGCCATCTACAGGTATGGGGAGATGGCAAACCTGGTTGTTTGTTGTACACTGATGTCCAACATACGCTTGGCTGGCTCACTGGGTGGATACCTATTGGCATGGTGAGATAGGGAGTAGGCAGGGAGATGAAGACAGGATCGGAAGGGGGCAGGGAGTTGCTGGGGGGAAGGATTGCTGGGACAGGGCGGCCTGGGTTGGCCCTGTGCATTGGCTGGGGATGAGCGCCTGTCGCTTCCGCAACTCAAAGGTCAATTTTAAACCTGGAGCCGACGTTAAGTGTCGTACTTCATGAGTGGCGCTCGGGGGGCTTGCTCCTGACAGATCCGGATGTGCTTACTTGGGTGGTTTGGTGTTTGTTCTGTTGCGTGTTTCATAGTATCAGACTCGTTGCGCGCCGTCAGGCAGCTTCCACCTGCCGTTTCTGGAAGCGCTCATACTGGCGTCGGTGGCGGGGGTACATTGTTTTGTGTGGGTGTGCCCCCTTAGAACCCCGTCTTTTCTAAATGCTCACCCAGGGACGCCCACCCCTACCTTCAATTTTCCACCTGCCTGCAGGGCTGGTATCAGCAACAAGGGCACATTTTTGTGTGCGCCGTGGCTCGTCATACACAGCCCCTGCACATCCTCACCTTAACCCTTGCCCCCACACCCGTCCCTTGAAACCCTCTCACCCTTACCCTCACCCTAGCCGTCCCTCTCGCCCTCTTTCGCCCTCACCCTCTGGCCTGTCCATAGGTCTGGCATCAGCGGGAAGGGGACGTATTTCTGCTACTGCGAACTGCCCAAAGAGGAACCTCAAGGGCCTGACATCGATGCATTTCTGGTGAGTGCTGGTCATAGACGTATTTCAGGTGGCAGATCCCCTGTGAGGGGGGAAGGAGGCAGCCTGGTGTGTCTCAGCTTTTGCATCCTTGGTCCATCCACCGTACATGTTGAATCTCCATGACAATCCATACTGATGTGCGAACTGGTGCATCTTACGGTTAGTGGTATTAATAATCGTTTCACAGGCTGTGCAATTTATTTGCTGATTTGCTTCCCAATTTCTTCTTAGGGTTCAGGTTTATGGACTATGTTGCTGTCAGTGTTGCACTGGTAGGGTAAATTCCTCTAACTGTGCCTTTGACGGTTGTGTTCATCTGAATAGGGAATCATTTGTGCGCCTTCTTAATCTCATATTAGCCTACCTCGAGATCTCAGATGTAGCTCTCCGTTGCATGAACGGCCACCGTTCATCCCGCAACACCTAACACCCATCTCGAGGAACCCGAACACTGGCTGAAATGCAGTGTGCCAATCCTGAACCACAATCGCAGATCACGATCACAAACCTTAAGTCGGGGGCTAAGAAGAGGACCACTGCAAGGGAAAGCGTAGCGGTACCCCAAGCCAGTCCCGCTGCCCGCCCGGCGGTTGCTGCTGCTGCGTCGCCCAATGGACCCTCACGCAAGGAGCCTGCCGATGGGCCTGCCAGCAAGGATAAGGGGCCTGCCAATGGGCCTGCCTGTGAGGCTCTTCCGGATCCGCCGCACCTCGATGAGGCCGATCCCCGTTCGAACGGACGCTCGTCTGCAGACGGCGCGTTGGTCGAGCCGGCGTCCGTGCAGACCTCCCGCCGCGGCCGAGCCAAGGCTAAAGCCGAGGCAGAGGCTGGTGCAGCTGCCACGCCGGCGCCGGCTGCAGGCGAGGAGGCTTCCGTGCTTGCCGCTCCCCAGTCAGCGAAGGAGCCTGCGGCGGTCGCGGTCAAGCGCGAGATGCTCAGCTCTTCCGTGAAAAAGAAGGGGCAAGAGGCTGTGGCGGATATGAACTCGCTGCCGCCGCCGCCTGCCCCTACCGTCTCAGCGGCCGGTAGCAAGGGGGGTAAGAAGCCGGAAACACGCAAGCAGCCTAAAGCGGAGCAAAGCGCTGAGCAGAAGGCCGAGAAGGAGTCTCACGCCGCTGCGGAGCCCGCTGCTGCCAAGCCGCCCACCCGAAATCGCGGAAAGGCGAACATCGGGTCGGCCGCAGAGGCCGACTCGATGGCACCTGCCAGGGATGTGGCTCAAAACGAGGATGCGATGGAGGGCGTGGAGATGACGATTGAGGTAGCGGCCAAGCCAAAGCCAACGGGGAAGCCCGATCCGCGCCGGAAGTCCAGAGCGTCCAAGGCTGCCGCTGCGGAGGAAGAGGCTGCCGCGACGGCTGCCGCGGCGGCGGCAGAGGCAGAGGCTGCCGCCGCCGCTGCTGCCGCTGCTAAGAAAGCTGCGGCTACCGCTGCCGCTGCTGAGAAGGAAACGGCTATGGACGTAGAGGAGGTGCCCAATCCCAAGCCCAAGCTCAAGGTCGAGAAAGCGAAGAAGGTGCGCAAGCCGGACCTTCGACGGCAATCCGGCAGGGATCAGGCGGCAGCGATAGCGGCGGCAGCGGCAGCAGCAGAAGCAGCAGCCGTCAAGGAGGAGACCACTCTGGAGGAAGAGGCTGCTGTCAAGGAGGAGGCTGCCCTCGCCTCTCCCTCGGTACAAGTCGAAATGCCGCCTGCCGTCCGGTCGCCCGCTGTGTCTGCCGAAACAAAGGTATTAGCTGCTCCCGCTGCTGCTGCTGTTGCTCCGGAGGCGGGGGCGGGGACCCGACCCAAGTCAAGGCGGGACCGATCCAAAGCAGGCAGGGCTGCGCGACTGGCGGCGGCAGCAACGGCGATGGCGACGACGTCTGGCGACGACGTCGAGGAAGTTGTTGTTGTGGATGCTCCTGCCGTCGAGGAAGTAGGGGCGCCTGTCGAGGGGGCAAGCAGTAAGAAGCGGACCCCGGCGCGGCCGCGGTTGGGCAAGGGTGGCGCAGTCAACCGGGAGGGAGCGGTGGCCGCCGTCACAAAAGCGGTGGCCGCCTCCGAGACTGCTGTCCCCCTGCCTGACATGAAACGGACAAGGAAAGGGCAGCAGCTCGCGCCGGCCTCATCACCTCCCGCCGCAGCTGCTTCTGCTGCTGTCGGCAGCGCTGCTGGACGGTACCACGTCCCACATGTGTCTGTTTCGCCCCCGGAGATGGGCCTGCCGCCCGTGGTAGTGATGACGCTCCCGGCTCTAGATCCGAAGCCGGATCCCGACGGTGACGTCAAGGAGGTGCTGGTGCAGCCGCTGCAGCAGCTGAAGGTGAAATCAGGGAAGGCTAGCTCCGGAGCGGGGTATAGCAGGGAGCTGCACATGCTGCTGCCGGATGTGGACGTGCCAAAGGCGCCGAGGCCATCCCGGCAGCGTGCCAAGCTTCCCCCCCCTGGCAAGCCCCCGCCGTTGCCCAACGGGCTCCTTCTGGGCAGGCTGAAGAGCTGCGATGCCAGCCCGGACGGGCACGCAGCCCCCGCTGTGGCGGTGGCGACTGCGGCTGCCCCATCAGGAGCACCAGCTCTGATGCAGGTGACCTTTGGCAGCATGGTGAAGCCTGTGCCACCGGCGGTTCTCGATGCGGGTATCGCCTATGTTGCTCCGCTGGCTCCCAAGCCCTGCGTGGTGGCCGATGAGGCAGCGGGCGCGACAGCCGCAGCGGTGGCTGCCGCCGTGACTTCTGAGCTGGGCTACTGGATACGCTCTTGCCGGTCCCAGGAGGACATTGACGGGAAGCCTGGCAGTGCCGTCAGGTGAGGCTGCCCATCTCGTTTTTAGCAGAGCTAGGCCAACAATTTGTCATGTTGACGGCAATCTAGCTACACTTTTGCATTGTTTTGTTGCGGGAGTGCTAGAGACGTGACGGATGTTCCTGAGTTCCATGCGTGCGGGTCATGGCGGCATCGCAGCGCGCATGCCTGTCTGCAGCCAGTTGGAGGGACCCAACCTTGAAGCCAGAGGGCCCCCCATGCCAGCGAACCCTAGATGGATTTTGAACCCAAGGCTCACCTGCGCAGATGTTGCAAGGCCCTCTACTTAATTTGTTCACTGTTGCAAGGCCCTCTACTTAATTTGTTGCAAGGCCCTCTACTTCATTTGTTCACTGTTGCAACGCCCCCTGCTTCATTTGTGACTGTTGAAAGGCCCTTCTCATTTAATGGTTGCTGTTACAACTCTTGATTTCGAGCTGTCAGAGGCCCTCTTCTAGTTCATCTTCCCACATCCATCCATTAGTCTTTCTTAACGTGGCCCGATGTTACCCTCTTTCTAGCTGAGGCACCAAGCCCAGGGTACAAACAAAATTGCCCGGCTCTCCTAGGTGGGCATGCTCAGCAGTGTTTAAGTACACTGGTAGGCGAGAGGCGCTTAGAACCCATTCCAATTGCTCTCGGTCACGTTTGACTCCCTCATAGTCCCTCTGCCCTGTTACGGGGCGGCGGGGCCCTCTTTAAGTACTCATTTCTGAAGCAGAAGGTAAGTGAGGGCAAGATCACTTACGCATCTGAGCACAAGGTTATGATGACTCGTGAGAGCTGAAGGTCCCTGTCTCCTGGATCTGTTGCAGATCTGTGGTTGCAGAAAAGTCATGGAGCGCTTCATTGGATTGTGCTGGCACTAGGGTATGGAGAACTCACTGTCTGTCCCTGTCCACTGGACCTGTGGCGGATCTGTGGTTGCAGGGAACTCATGAAGCGCTTCATTGGATTGTACTCCCCAACCTCGCTACGCAAGCGTGTTCGGTTCCGATCAGGCGACGAGGACTCTGAGGAGGTGCGGCAGCTCTGGCTCGGGGGATTGTTTGAGGACGGGGCGGGGGCAGCTTGGCTAGTGAGGGGAGTAGGCTACAGTTCTGGTTCTTGTCCCTGGCCTTATACCGACGGAAGCCCCAACATAAACCGATTGAAACCTGTTCCTAACTCGTAGCTATCACTGTTCTGTGCATTTCTCGCAGGGTGTCGATTTCGGGGACCTGACTGAGGAGGAGGACGAGGAGGGTGATGAGGAGGTGGAGCTCGGCGAAGGGGAGGATGAGGAGCTGGGCGAGGGTGAGGAGGGTGCGGAAGGCGAGGGTGAGGAGGACGAAGAGGAGGAGGGTGAGGTGGAAGACGAGGGCTACGGCGGCGGCGCCGTGGCTGCCGCGTCCTCGTTCCTCCCGTCCCTGCGTATAGTTACGGCGAGGCAGCACTCGCTGGTGGCGCGTCAGGAGCAGGCAGCGAAGCGTGCTGCAGAGCAGGAGGCGGAGGCGGCGCGGCTAGCGGAGCTTAGGAGGCAGCAGAGAAGGTAAGGGCGTGTGCGTTAGGCTGGCAGGCAGGCGGGCAGCCCTCTCCTTGGGCAGCTACCAGGGTTCAGATGGGAAGGTATACCATGACGTGGTCCTCCATCTTAGGTCACTAAGCTTTAATATCAAAAAAACTGAATGCACCGGACCGGATCCGTAGATCCCATGGATCTGAAGCTCTGGATCCCTTGGATCTGAAACCCAGATACCTGCCTAATGGTTTAGGGAGGCGTGGCTTGTCACAAATAGCGGAGGCTGACAAACCAGATGTGCCAAGGCATCGTTTTGAGGCTGCACCAGGGGGCTGTGCATTCCTAGTCGATGCTGTTCAGGGCAGCTTGATATAAACATTTGAAATGCTAAGAAGTGTTGAAGGTTGATCATATACTCATATCTACTGTCTTGTTTGCTCGTACTGTATAATTGCTTTTCCCTCCCTCAAGATTGACGTTGTTTGGAGTTGAGGGATTCTTGAATCTTTTAATAATCAATTGCCACCGCCAGTTTCCAGTCCAGAAATTGAGAGCCTTGGTTGAAATGTTACCCTGAGGGCAGCATTCGAATAAATTTCCAGACCCGAGGGAAGGCATTTCAAATCTATGGCACCATAAGTTTGTTTTATGCGGCTCTTTCTATGTTCCCGTTGCTGCAGGATGAGGCAGCAGGGCGGCTTGGTTGCTGCTGCCGCTGCCTCGACGGCCTGGCCGAGCGCCCCGCTGGGTCTGGGCGGGAAGCGCGGCTTGTCTACCAGCGCTTCCGGAGAGGTGCCTGCGAGCTCAGACGCCTCGGGCAACAAGAGGCAGCACCGAGCGACGCCGGCCGAGGACTCCGCCGACGGCGCGGGCTCCACGCCGTTCCCTGCGCATCAGCGGAGAGGCAGCGGGGGGGCACCCTGCAGCGCACCGCCTGCTCTGCCTGCGGGAGCTGGGCGGGGAGGGCCGGGTGGCAGGTGAGGGGGGGAAATGGCTCTCAAGCTGCACTGGTACCGTTGGCACTGCTTGGAATACAGTACCGGTTTCGCACGACGGTTGACGTACCGGCACCAAGAAATGTAGAGAGGAAATATATTCAAAAAAGTTGGTACAGATCCCGAATCTACGGACTGACATTGGCATAGTTGAGTACTTTTAGATGCTGGCTGGACCTGAACCTACGAGACTACCGGGGCGGTTGAATTTACACCTACAGATCTGTGAGGTGTGTGTTTGAGGATTCTTTGGGGGATCTGTTGGCCCGTGTCTTACTTCAAAAAAGTCGACCTTCTCAAGAATGGCTGCGCGCTCTATAAAGCTCATAGAGCACCTCAGAGGCATTGCTGGCCGTGTAGGGCCACGGCCTTCATGACACCGGTGGAACTGTGAAAGAAACCGTAAATTATTACCGGCACATCGATAATGCGGCCTGAGGCGTTGATAAGGAAGGCGTCCTTTCCAGCTCTGTAGAACAGGGTGGGAAGGCAACATGCCTGGGGCGTGGGGCACCTAATCCCCTTTTCTCGCGTCTATCTCCAGCAGAGTCTGCAAAGTGATGTTTGTGCATGCCTTGTGACCCATGCTCACAGGGGTCCGGGCTCCATCAGGCTCACACCCGGGGGAGCAGGCCCAGCTGCAGGCGGCCGCGGACCGGGCTCCATCCGCCTCATGCTACCGACAAAGCCTGCCTCACGCAGCGTCGGCGTCGGCGTCTTCAGCCCGGCTAGCACGCCACCCGGTGCCGCTGCTTTACCAGCAAGCAAGCTGGAGACCGCGCCGGCGCCCGCGGTCGGCGCGAGCGGCCGTCCGGCGCGGAAGTCCGCGCAGCTCGCGCACGCGGCCTGGCAGACAGAGACTGTGATCGACCACCATAGTCACTCGGGGATGGCAGCACACTCGGCCCCGGGGCAGGCTCGACGCGCCAGCGGCGCCGCCGCCGGCAGCGCCGCAGTCGCTGCAGCGAGTGGAATGCGCCCGTCGCGGCCGCCTCGGTCCAGCTTGCCCGATGGGGAGGCCGCCCTGCTGCCTGCTTTGTTGGCGGTGCAGCGTGTGGGCGCCCGCTCGACACCGCCCAAGGCTGCTACCCCCCTATCGCTGCCTCCGCTTCATGTGATGGAGATGGCGGGTGTGCCCGCTGAGGGAACTTGGGATGAAAACGGGCCGCACCCCGCGCTGTCACCGGGCACGCAGCGGCGGCAGCGGTGTCCGCTCCGTCGAGCCAGCTGTGGGGCCCGTGTTTGGCTTTGGCAGGTGACTAAAACATGTGATTGCCACGCACAGTGCTGGAGGTTTCGTATTGGTCACTTTTAAGGCACCCCTCTGTTACCGTATGCTCTTGCAAGCCATTGAGGTTTGGCGAACCATGCCAAGACCTGAGCCGCCGATGAGCTTCCGTTGCCGCTCGCAGTTTCGTGCAGACTGCGGATAAATGGGCATCTAAGGCATTCAGGCGCATACCAGTATACCGGTTAATTGCTTTGGGGAATGAGCCTTGCTGGCCATTGGCCGACAGTTGAAAGGAATCATGAAGGGGATTACATGTCCGTGTTTAGAAAGCAAACCCTGTCCTTTATTTCTTATACCATACTGTTACAGTACAGTCGTACTGGCGCCAGTACCGAATTGGAGTTTCCAAATAACTTTGAATATATGTTTGTGCTTGCCAAATACCGGTACCAGTATGAACTGGGCTCCCCCTGCACGTTTCTTTCCACCTCTCTGCTGCAACGGAGCATGTCCTCTGCAAAACCTTATCCCTTGCCCATAATGTCGCGGCGCCCCCCCTCCCCTGCTCAGGCGCCCTTGATCCTCCCGCCCGAGGAGGTTGTCGAGGATCCCCCGCCGCCGCCGCCGGTTATGAACCTGGAGGCCGTCAGCGCTGCCATGGACATGTTCCCCAGCATCCCGCTTAACTACCTGCGACGTGCTATGGTCTTCCAGCATGTGCCCATGGTGGCGTCTGGGGCGGCGGACATGGACGGAGGCGGGCCGGCCGCGGCCAGTGTGTCGGGGGCCCATCACGTGATCAGCCGGCCCGGGGCCAGCAAGGGCATGTTCGAGCCGTCGCTGCCCGAGTGGGGTGTGGACGGCACGCCGCGCCCCGCGCAGCTGCTGCTGCTGCCGGGGCCGCCGCCGCTGCTGCCCGCTGCTGATGCTGCTGGAGGCCCCACCGGGGATTTAGCGTTGGCGGTCTCTACTGACTGGGCAGCTGCCGTGCGGCTACTTAAGGAGCAAGTGCAGTGCGACCTGCAGTACCTGTACTGCCACATCATGAGGTGTGTGGTGACGTGGCAGGTGTACTGCCTGTGCGTGGCGTGATATAACACGGATCATCTTGAGTGGTGCTGTGGATGGCCTGGTTAGGTTTCGGGGTTTAGCTTAATCTTAAACTCTAGATTCTCACCTGCAACAGGTGATTGGACGAAGTGTGATAAGTGTGATGTGTGCGCTGAGTGGCAATTCCTGGCCAGGAGGGACTCAAGGCTGTTAAGCTCGTCTCATCTTGGAGCCAAGCACGTCTCTAAAGTAGGCTCTTCACCTGGACTCCCACGTCATGCCCTGCAGTCACTCACTGCAATTCCAGATCCTTGACCCTTGACCCCAAATGCCAGAATGGTGATCCTGATTTACTCAGCCTCCTCTCTTGATGCCCCATTCACTTTGCACTATCCTTGCTGGTAATGTAACAACAGCAGGGCAATGAGGGCATCATAAGTTGATGATATTTTCCGCACCTTGCACTTTAATATAAAACGGGATTTAGAGAAGCGGGCACGGCACTTGGGACATCTAACGCTGTTATCACATCCATTTCCCCATACTTCTATCATCGAAACTTCCGCCCATTACTGGTAATCTAAACCGCAGTCTTGACCCCTGCTTCTCTCCTCCCCAGGGAGTACACCCCCGTCCTCATGTCACTGCAGCACCTTGCTAATGGGGCGGAGCCGGAGTCTCTGACCGTCAAGTTGCGGAACCTGCCGTATGTCCTGCAGGTCTGTGGCGCTGACACACAGGACAGCTTGGCGTGTCCTCTTTGCTATCATGTTGGATCATAAGAGGCAAATAGACAAGCATGTAATATGCTAATAGGCTGGCTGATAATAAGCTAGCTGGAATAATTAGCCGGCAGAAAAGCAGGCAATAGGCTAATAGACCAGAACAGATGATAGGCTAAAGCGCAGGCGGTCAGATTTAGCCAGCGGACCATCGGCAGATGATAGGCTCGCTGACAGGCTTCTAGATTTTGGATTTGCATTCTCAAATACAGCTGCATTTTGTTGGATGAATGAAGGTCTGTTTGATGCCCACAGTTTTGTTTCGATTTTCCCGCTGAGCCCCTGAACCCGCACGCACAGGTCCTGCGCGACACCAAGTGCTATGTCAAGCAGTACAACGGACCTTTCCGCGGTACGGGCATGCCATGTGCCCCCGCCTTCCGCAGTGAGGGCATGCCGTGCTCCCCCCCGCTGCTTCAACTGCCGCCGGCCACAGCGGAGCTCCCTGCAGGCTGGGGGCAGCTGCAGCTGCCGCTCGCCACAGAGGAGCTGTCTACCGGCTGGGCTCAGCAGCAGCAGCAGCAGCTGCCGGCTCTGCTCCCTCTGCTGCCTTGGGACGGGCAGGATCTCCAGGACGCCGCCCCGGACATGGGCCTGCCTCAGCTGACCTGGGACGGGCCGCAGCAGCTGCAGCAGTTGCAACAGCAGGCCGCCTTCCAATCTACTGAGGCTTTGGGGATGAGCAGCAAGCCGGCAATGGACGGCCCTGCTCTCGGATTTGTAATGCAGCATGAGCAACAGCTGCAACAGGAACAACCGCTGCAACAGCCACAACATGAGCAACAGCTGCAACAGCCACAGCAGGAGCAACTGCTGCAGCAGAAACAACTGCTGCAACTGCCACAGCAGGAGCAAGAGCTGCAAGAGGAACAACTGCTGCAACAGCCACAGCAGGAGCAACAGCTGCAACAGGAACCAAAGCTGCAACAGCCACAGCAGGAGCAACAGCTGCAACAGCCTGTGCCCCTAAGGAGGGGATACAGCTCCGAGGTGGCCGCTGCCACGTCGTCAGCCATGGACATCGAGCCGTCGCAGGAGGCAGTGCAGCAGGCAGGGGCTTCACAATTCTACGAGGGGGCAGCACACGCTCCTTACGGCTGGTCACTGCCTCAGGCCTTGCCGCCGTTGCACCTTGACCTTTCCCAAAACGAGCCAGCAGGCGTGTCAGGGGGCAGCGAGACGTCGGCGGCCGCTCGGCATGGAGCCTATGGGCCCCATGGATCAGCATGGACCACACCTGCAGCCATGGGCGATGTTGAAGATCTGCAGCACTCGCAGCACCTCCGAGCTGCTGAAGGTTTTGCGGTGACGGAGGCGGTGGCTGTTGCACGGTCCCCAATGGCCTTAGACGGTTCACCAGCTGCTGCCGCAACAAGCGCAGAAGCTTGCGGTGCGCCCGAGGGACACCTGCAACAGCTGCTTCCCGTGGTCTCGCATCATGCTGCTACAACAGCAACAGCTGCAGGTACCGACGACGCGTCAGCCGGCGTTCGGCCCTCAGGGTCTGGGTCGCCGATGGACTTGGATTTGGCGCCAGAGCAACAGCAGCAAGAACGGGAGCAACAGGAAATGCAACAACTGCAGCTACAGCAAATGCAAAAACTGCAGCTACAGCAAATGCAACAGCAATTGCAGCAACGACAGGCGGCGGCGGCAGCTTGGCATGCATCTGCCGGTACGTCTTCCGACGCTGCTGCCCTCGACGCCCTGGCACAGCTCCTAAGCGGGCGACAACCTATGCCACATGGCATGCAACAGCAACAGCAACAACAACAGCAGCAACAACAGCGACGGCAGCAACAACAGCAACAACAACAACAGCAGCAACAGCAGCAGCAACAACAGCAGCAACAGGAGCAGCAGCAGCAACAACAGCAGGAGCTGCTCCCGATGCTGCCACCGCTGCAGCGGCCCGGCGCCTTCTCCCCACCAGGTACGCAACAAAAAGTGCAACAGCTGCAGCAACTCCCCCGCCACATCCAAGCAATGCTGCAACAGCGGTCAATGGACCCGGCCGCGAGCCTTGCATCGACATCAGGAGCGTTCACAAGCCCTGCCAGGGTTGAGCCGCGGCTGAGGTTGCTGGTCCAGGTGCGAGGAGATTGTGGTTCCGGGGCCGCTGGTGCATCTAGCCAGGTCTTGTTTTTCTATATTAGGCCCCTAAACCCTACCCTATTAAGCCAATGCAAACCCTTGCGTAATACAGGTAGGTTTTGTAAGCGAGCGTGGGGCCGTTTGGCACAGGAGCTGAACCTATCGGTCCAAATTCAGTACGGGCCCTGGATTTTTAAGCAAGGCCTATCAAACCATTCTTTCAGAAGCTGAGCTCTAAGTTGCGTACCCACACTTCTGTGGTCCTTGTGCTCACGTGACGCCCATGCCTCCACACCTCATTCCACACCTCCACATTCCACGTGACCTGTCAGCGCGGAGGCAAACCGGAACCCACCCCACTCGGCTGAACTCAGAACCCCAATCAGCCCTCCAGATTATCATGCAAGGAGACTCCACACTTCCTCTTCTGCTTGAACGCGTGGCTGTACCGCTTGCTCTGGCCAGACCAGATCTGACCCGACCCGACTCTTCTCATTGCCTCTCAGGTTGTGAACCTGCCAGATGACGCCCCGGTCGCCAGTAACCCCCAGCAGGCCGTCGCCCCTCGCCGGGCCGTGGGCCTGCCGCCTGCCGAGGTGAGTCCTGCTCCGGGACCTGCAGATCCCAGCACCCAAGATCTAGATCTTGACCCTGCTCCTGCAACACGAGCCCCTGAACGAGGCATAATTGATCAAAATCAAATTTTCTAATAGAGATGGGATCACATTGGACAGTGACTTATGCCATGGATTTCTTCCTTCTGTAAATTTCTGTTCCTGGACCCGTCTGTTACTCTGTTTTGATTTGCAGATGCTGCGCTGCCCCCAGCACCTACTAGGGAGGCCTGTTTGAGGATCTGTCCTTGCTGCATCGCGCTCTGTGAGAGTGCACAGGAATGCTCATGTGTGGCCTTCCCCCTCTTGCCCACCTGTTGGGGGCTAGGGGCCTGCCCCGGCTCTGCCACTGCCTGCAGAAGCGCCTCCCATGCATGCCTCATGCAACCTCATGCAACCTCATGACAGGTGATCGTCCTTCCTGCGGGTGCAACTTGTGTCTCTGACCTCCGGCGGGCCGCGGGGGAGGCGCTGGCGGATGTGTACCGCATGTTTCGCACCAAGGCAGACAAAGGCCCGTGCCAAGTGACCGTTGTGGGAGGCTTGCCTGAGGAGGTAAGACACCCACCACCCACCTAGGTATCCACTCGAGAAAGATCTTCTGCAGCCTCACAGGCAAGAGAGAATTTTGTATCTTTCCTTCTTGAGGTCACGACTTTTCCAAGGTGGCCAGACTTCGTTTGAAGCCCTTCAAAAAAGAGCGCTAGCAGGGGAATAGCAGGGGGCCAGGTTCGTTTGAATTCCCTCAACGGGCTTTAGCAGAGCATAGTGGATGTGACCTGACCAGCATTAACCTGACCCAGGGTCAGGGGGAGGCAGGGGGCGTCGGCATGAACCGGCCGGCTGTGAATAGATTGAAGCCCTGGAGGTGAAGGCAGCCTACCTTCACGTTCCGTGTGGAGGGTGGGGGCGATGGAGGGGACACTCCTAGCCCAGTTGGAGGTCAAGGACTGCAGTCTGATGGGTCTGGAGTGCAGCTGGTGTGCTCGGATGTCCTCCTTGCACCCATCCCGGTGATAGCCCTACACCCAGCTGGGCCTAGTAAACGGCTTGTAGGACCCAGGTGATCTCCTTGTACCCGTCTTTGCACATGGTCCTGAACCCTGCCTCATTCATGGCCCTTCTATCCACTTTGTAATAATTTTTGATGCATTTGATGCACCATCTCACCCTGCATTATCCCCCCCCCTCTTAGGCCCTGGTGCTGGGGGACGCTGCCTCGTTACTGGGCCTGCCGGATGGGCACTTGCTACAAGTAGCTCTGTCAGGTTTCGACAACGATCGCAAGTGGCGGCACGCAGGCGGTACAGAGGACTGGGTGGTGAGTGTGTCGAGGAGTGTGTGTCGAGGACATCCCAACATCCTTGACAGGCTCAACCATGCCATGCGTCTACTCCCATGCCATGCACACAGCACCATCCCATGCACACACCACCCATGCCATGCAGGCGTGGTATGAGCGTGGCACAGGACCCTGCACCATCCAGTGTACCCCCTGCCTTCCCACGCCATGCAGGCGTGGTATGAGCATGGCACAGGACCCTGCACCATCCAGTGTACCCCCTGCCTTCCCATGCCATGCAGGCGTGGTATGAGCGTGGCACAGGACCCTGCACCATCTAGTGTACCCCCCGCCTTCCCATGCCATGCAGGTGTGGTGTGAGTGCTGTGGCACAACAGATGATGACGGCGAGCGCATGGTGGCGTGTGATGTGTGCGGTGTTTGGAAGCACACACGCTGCTGTGGCACGCCCGATGACAACGAAACGCCCGACTCGTTTGTGTGCCAGGTGAGGGTTAGGGTGAGGACCTGTCTGACACTTTCCTGATCGCAAACCTCGAAATTACTTTAGGTGGGGCTCGCATTCTTGGCAGGGGGAGTGTGGCACGAAGCTGCTCGGAATCCTGCTCTCAAGCTGGTGTATGAATTTAATTTGTTTTTGTTGGACATGTGTATCGACTGGTTAAAGTAGAGGACGTGGATGATGATGGCAGTGTTGGAGGAAGGAGGAAGGTGGGGGGGAGGGCCGGGGGAAACTCCCAGCTGCACAAAACCCTGCAGCCAGAGGCATTCTGTGACGAGCAGCCACAGCTCTCCGTCCAACCTTGCAGAGGATTTTATGAGGGGAAGGGGGTGCAGCAAATGAGAATGGCCATGGGAGTGATGGTTTGGGATTGAAGTGGGAATTATCCTGTGGGAACCCTTTTGTCAACGTTTGCCCCCTTCCTACGCATGTCCTTATGCATCTCACAGGCTGGATGGCCCCATGCCTCACGCGTAGCTGCATGGTCCACCGCCTCCCCACCGCTGAACATGTCCCATTTCCCCCGGTCCATGCAATCTCTGCAGGGCTGTATGGACTCCGGGGCAGCAGCCGCGGCGCCCCCCGCCCATGCGCCTGCCCTCGCATGCGGCTCGGGGGGCTCCGGAACCGCGGCGCTACAGAGCCGCAAGCAGCTGCAGCGGCAGGCTCAAAGGCATTTGATGAAATCCCTGGGGGAGGGCTGTTCGGAGGAGGAGGAGGAGGAGGGGCATGGCTCAACTGGCAACAGAAAACGCACCGCCTCCAAAAAAATGCGAGGTGCATGATGTCAGCAGGCTAGGGATAAGTTGATCTACCAGTGCTGACTGTTGGCACGGGGGGGATGGGGGGGATTTCAGCCGATGTGTGCTCCTTTGTGTCACGGTACATAAGATGTCTGTCTGGGGACTAGTTGATGGGAGAGGGTACGATGGAATGCTCGTCTGACATGAGGCATGTGCAGAGGGAGGTATGGCTATGACTATGACTTGATCTTGGCCCGGTGGTGTCTACTAAGAGACGTTTTCTTGATGAAGCGTGCCTAATATGATGGTGATAATGATGTTATGTATACCGGTAAATATGTTTTAACATTATAACGCAATTAAAAGATCTTGCTTGCAGCGCTGGAATGCCCGACGAGAAATTACAAAGTGATATAGCCCTTCAGACTTGGTGATTTCCTAAAGCTTAAGTTTGTGTGTGCATTACTTGGGGCCTTGCTCGCATGACATGGTGTGGCTATTGCCTCTGTCCTCATGCTCGCCAGCCCATACCATTCATGCAACACGAATGCATGGCTACGAATCATGATTGGCACGGCACTGCATGGTGTGTCGTCAATGTACCGTAATTCTTAAGCCAGAATATACGTATGCACAGTTTAATCCTTACTTCAATCGTAACGTAATTTTCGTGTTTTTCCTCCAGGGTTTTAACTCTGGGCTCCAAGCCAATGCCTAGCTTCAAAATTAAGATACAAATAGGCCTGGCAGTTCCCTAAGAAGTATTGATCCTTGAGTTCGTAAAATAAAATGTATTAGGCAGCCTGAGGCACCTCTTGTCGCCATGCATCCATAATCCAGCAGGCACCGGCTCTGCCCCAAGGTCCTAGATTACATATCAGGTGGGCCATATAGGTGACCGTCAGCACCACCTCCTCGTCCTCGTTAGGAGAGCGAGGTTGTGGGGCCACACAGCCCATGATGATTGCCCAGGGGAACTCCTCATGGAACAGCCGCGTGGCTGCTTGGTTGGCGAACGTGTTGTCCATCATCACGCCCATGATTCGGCGGATATCACCCGAGCCAGCTCCGCTGCGATCAACATAAATACGGCATTACCGTCATTTGACCATCGCATGGTACTACCGTCGTCCATGTACATGGGGCCCAATTCCACTTGGGCGCTCACCGGAACGCGTTCCGGTGGCGGTTTATCTGGTTGGGCGAGGCTTCTGCCACGCTGGATGAAAATACTTGAAACGCAATTCCACTTGTATCCGGAACGTGTTCGGGTACGGCTGAGACCGACTCTCTCTAGTGAACAGCCTGTCAGGCATTTGCCTTATCGCTTCGTGTATCTAGTGTGTTCTGTCTACTTGTGTCGCTTAGCATGATAGTCATGCTTGACAAAATGTCGAGTTGCAAGGTACGCGCAGCAAGGGATGCCCTGGCACTGTCGACGTTGGGTGTAGCAAATGGCAGGCCGCTGCTAAACGATAGCCCATCCCAGGCGATCGGAGGGACTGCTAGGGGGCAAGCTTCGAAATTCATTGGGTTGGCCAGATCGGTGCCAACTTCTACGCGGGAAAGATTCAAATGATGCTCCTGTTAAGGATATGCGTCGGCCATGGCAGCAGGAACGGGCGAAAAGGAGTATTTGGAACGAACGAAAGATGACGGCGATGCAAATTTGAAGATGAGGACGAAGTTATCCATGTTGTCGGAGCGTTGATGCGAAGTAGTTTTGCATCGTGCCCAGGGGGGTCGATGCTCGCAAAACTCAAGCCTCGCCGGGTACGGATAAGCGTGACAGCGAGGCGTGGCTCCATTTCATCACTTGATTATCACTCTCAGTCGCGCGCGCAATATGTTTCATTCATCTCGTTCAATCTATCTCTCTTTCTCTATTGGTCTCTTTCGTCGTGGCTGCCAATCCGTCTGACGGCGGCAAGATCTTGCAGGCGCCTTTGCAGAGATCAGCGCGCGCATGGAGTGGCGCAAAGAGCACCACAAAGAGCAAAGCGCACAGAGCAGCGCAAATACAAGAACAGCACAAAGTGCTACGCAAAGACAAGAGCAGCACAAGGAACAAAGATCAGCGCAAAAATCAGCCCACAGAGTAGCGCAAAGAGCACCGCAAAGAGCAAAGATCAGCGGAAACGAGAAAAGAAAAGACAAGAGCAGCGCCTAGCAGCTCAAAGAGCACAGAGGCTGGTTGACAGGCTGTAATGTATGTAAAGAGATTTGGTTTCGCCCGTACCCGAACAGCTCGCGTGCACAAGTGGAATTGTATTTGCTGTATTCCCTTCGTGGAGAGAGGTGAGTAAAACAAAATAGTAGCTGAGTGAGCTGTAGCCTTAAGGTGAGGTGTACTGACAAGAACTTCAAAACTTGTTGACCAAATAAAGCACTATGTGGAGTAAATAGGTTATTAGCGTTGAGGCTGTAGTGGTTTCTAACTAAGACAGCATCTTGGCGAGAAATTCCAGTCTCGAGGATCAGCATATGCACATATTGCCACATGGATACCTGATCGAGATGATGTCGAGTTGTTAAACAGTGAAATCACTACTGCTGATATTCCTGACATGCAGAAGTAACACGAGTGTAATAAGGCATTCTGGCAGCGTGTGTATAAATTAGTAACGACTTGCATGGCGTATGACTGTACCAAGCACAATGGTGCATTTAAGAATAATCAACGCATGTGCACCAACTGAAGGGCTTCCCTGAACCTACTACTAAAAAGGCATTTCTTCCCCCAGTCAGGTGAGAATTTCTGGTACAATGAACTGCTTCGTTCGTTTTAAACCTTTCTCGTGTCATCGTGACATGCTGAACCCCATCGTTGATGGAGTTCATTTTTTTTAAACCAAGAGCTGGCAGGAGTCTGCAGTTTTGCAAAAGGTGTGGAACATTGATGTGGAGTTACAAGCCTACATAAAACACGGTAGGAGTTTTTAGTGGGAGGAGCGAGTGGCAAGTTAAAAATGCATGATGAGTCATATATTGAGAGTCAGGGCCCTATGTAGGCGTCTAAACATATCATAGCCGACCTTAACACTGCTGTGGTGGGAGATGACGTGCATGCTACCATTCTGATTAAATACCTTGACGCAGTAAATTGTTTTTTTAATTTGTCATCAAGCGCATGTACTCGCTTACCGTACACAACCTGTTGGCACTGTTGCGCTAGATATTCATTTGCTTTTAAAGTCCCCTGACCAGCATGCTGCAGCTTTGAAGGCGAACGCTGCCGGAAAAATTGCTTTACCAAGGCTCTATAGAACCCATGGTCCTGGTGGCACTGGAAAATCCTTTTTCATCAAAACTTTAATCGGTGCCCTCACGAGAGCGAATGAAGAGTTATACATTGTGCCTCCACTGCCAAGGCTCCCTATGGGTTAGGCAACAACGTTACAACGCCAGCACATCCCATAGTTCATTTGAGTTTACTGGGTCTGATGACACAGCTGATAACACAGCTCAAACAGAAGGCATATAGAAACAAGGCTGCCAGCAATTTGCAATCGTGCATACTTCGAGTGTCACTCCGGCTGTTGGTGTTGCATTGCCTAGCATGCATACGTCAATGTCTGAATTGCGTTTTTGTCTCTCCATGGTGTGCCCGCCCCCCCCAACATAGCCCCTGATGGGGGGGGCGGGCACACCATTGCAGTTCCCTGTTTCAAACATTTTGTTGTTGGCGCCCACGCGGCCGAGCTTTGAACGGGCCCAGAGGTGTAACGTCACGTCATTGACATATTGTTGTTGGTGCATGCCAGCATCCGACGAACTTTGACTGTGGCCTCAATAGCCTTAATGGTTGTGCTTTCCTTTGTAAACTGTAAGAAAGGAGACTATTTTTAATGAAGCCAACTCTGCAACGCAAAAAGTACTTAGTTCATACCAGGTCGGAATCACCAATAGAAAGTGTCCCCCCCTTATTCCACTAATCGTGAATAAAACCGGGGCCTATAATCACCATCACACGTGGTGATTCCTGCGAGACTTTCTTGACACGAGGGATCGGAGAGATGGCACTGCCGTACCAAGTTCGAGGTTGCCCGGAGGCACCTGACAGTACTGACAGGTCGAAGTTTAAGCCGCCCTCCATAGCGGAGCACCAGTAGTAGACTCCCGATTGCTGAGCTGAGGCAACAGCAAGTGCTGAGGCTAAAACGAGGAGTGACAAGGTGTGTGCCATCATCGTGCGTAGTGTTGTGAGACCAGTAACGAGCTGCATTCAGGAGATCAAACATGTCACAATATCAGCTGGTAGGCAAGCAATCCAAGAATGGCAGTGCATGAACTAACAAAACATTCAGGACGGATTACAAAACCAACGACTGTGAAGTAATGAGCTGTCACCAGGGCTGATCCGAGGGCTGATACCGCACAACTTTGAATTTAGAGGTTGTCATCAGGAGCGGTTCAATGTGAAAGTATAGGCACATCACATAAAATGAAAGTTCCATGCCCAGGACAAGAATACACAGTCTAGAAGACTCACCCCAATGCCGTGAATTACCGTACTAGTGTCTGCTACCGGATATTGACCTGGGCTGTCAGTGGGTCACAGGCTCCCTGTCGCAGATAAGACAATTCTGTCAATTTCAAAGCAAGCACTCGGGCGGGGTCCAGTTCAAGCAAATATCGTCAGCCCGGCCGGACGACGGCCGACATGAAGCGTGAAACAGAATGCATTGATGACAAGTAAAATAGACATGCAGAAGGGGCTGTCCAGAAGAAAAAGCACATCTAGGCATCCAAGGGGTGCGGTGGTGCATGCGTAAATGAACTGTAATTTAGTTTGACGAATGACACAACAGGTTCATTTGACAGGTACGTTTGACGATTGCCGGAAGAGGAGCGACCTTGCTAGACAGAGTCTGGGATGTTGCAGGAGTCCGGGTGGGAGCTTTACACTCATAATTACTTACCTTATGTTCAAGCTCTGACGTAAAAATGTGTCAGGAAATGGCCAGCTTTGTACACTGCGATTTCCACCCGGGGTTCAGCGTTTTCAAGGGTTCGGCGTTTTCTACGACAGGATTCAAATGTTCGTAGAACAGCACACTTTTGTTGGCAGCAGCTGGCGCCAGGGACCGGCGCCACCCTTCTTGGAAAAAATGAACGTCGGGATATATATACAAGCACTCCACGATGGGTCCAACAGCACCCTCACCTGTGCATCACCGAGTGGGGCGCCTTTTCCCGGCGGCGTGGGTACTACCGGTATGTATCCACGCCATCACGGCCATGTCCGCTAAATGGGGGAACTGTGCGTGGTATGCCCACTGTCGACCGGTCGACCCCGCCCCATGGGTACTACTCCCACACATGGCTGTTGTCATAGTAGTGGGCTCCATCCCGGCATCCCCCACTGTGTGCGGGGCACCCCATGCCAAGCCCATCTGGTGGTTCCTATCACCAATCAAGGTCTCTCATCCATGACCACCCACTGCCATATCCCCGGGTGGGGTGCCCCATTGAAGGCCTCCGATCCATGACCACTCACTATCATGTCACTCGGGTCGGTGGGTATCCCCAATCAAAGCCCCCCGACCTGGTCACCCATTGCCGTGTACACCGGCTGGGTACTAGCACCCCCACGCAAGGCCCCCCAACCTGGTCACCCATTGCCGTGCAGTGTACCCCGGCTGGGTAGTACCCCCACTCAAGGCCCCCCGACCTGGTCACCCATTGCCGTGCGGTGTAGTACCCCGGCTGGGTACCCCCACTCAAGGCCCCCCGACCTGGTCTGAGTCACCCATTGCCGTGCAGTGTACCCCGGCTGGGTAGTACCCCCACTCAAGGCCCTCCGACCTGGTCACAAATTGCCGTGCGGTGTACCCTGGCTGGGTACCCCCACTCAAGGCCCCCCGACCTGGTCACCCATTGCCGTGCGGTGTACCCCGGCTGGCGACCCCCACTCAAGGCCCCCCGACCTGGTCACCCATTGCCGTGCGGTGTACCCCGGCTGGGTAGTACCCCCACTCAAGGCCCCCCGACCTGGTCACCCATTGCCGTGCGGTGTACCCCGGCTGGGTACCACCACTCAAGGCCCCCCGACCTGGTCACCCATTGCCGTGCCGTGTACCCCGGCTGGGTACCCCCACTCAAGGCCCCCCGACCTGGTCACCCATTGCCGTGCGGTGTACCCCGGCTGGGTACCCCCACTCAAGGCCCCCCGACCTGGTCACCCATTGCCGTGCGGTGTACCCCGGCTGGGTGCCCCCACTCAAGGCCCCCCGACCAGGTCACCCATTGCCGTGCCGTGTACCCCGGCTGGGTACCCCCACTCAAGGCCCCCCGACCTGGTCACCCATTGCCGTGCGGTGTACCCCGGCTGGGTAGTACCCCCACTCAAGGCCCCCCGACCTGGCCACCCATTGCCGTGCGGTGTACCCCGGCTGGGTAACCCCACTCAAGGCCCCCCAACCTGGTCACCCATTGCCGTGCGGTGTACCCCGGCTGGGTACCCCCACTCAAGGCCCCCCGACCTGGTCACCCATTGCCGAGCCGTGTACCCCGGCTGGGTAGTACCCCCAAGCAAGGCATCCTATCCATGTCCATTGCTCACCCACTGTTGTATCCCCCAGGTGGCTGCCCCCATACAAGGCTTAACTTTTGCCACAGCGTGAGGCAATTAAATTGTTTTTTACAGCATGGTAAAGTAGTTTTCATAGGCCGCAGGAGCCATCAACAGCTTTATGTTAGTCTGTGAAGTCTCTTTATTAGTAAGCTGGCGCCATGCCAGAAAGATTAGACGTAGTAGCAACTGCCATGCCGGGATTGATTAGGTTGATTGGTGGGAACGCATACAGCATGATGATAACACCACCGGTGCCGGGATGGGAATGTGTGGGGAACTTGTATGGCACCAGTGAATGGAAGAATTACAGAATTGTATTAATCCGCACGCCCTTTACTGATTAATTAATTAAGAAACCACATGCTATTCTGGGCGGGCCAATAAACATTTAACGGTGCGAAGGCAAAGTAAGGACGTCAAAGGTATAAAGATTATATCGGATATCGAGCCGTCTCATTGTTGAATGCTAGTAAGCTAACGCTGCTAAACATCAAGCACCGTGCACATTGCTGAATATCATGCAGGAACACGGCCGCAATGACATGAAGCAGCTTTATAGCAAGTAGACACAGTGACACACGACTAAATCCGTCTTGAGCAGACGATACCGATGATCAGTAACAAATTGGCAATTATGAGGCAGGCGATGCCCTGAAAATAGGGGGGAGGGGGGGATCTGTTCCAAGCTACCCTGAAACGAACATAAAAGAAGAAGAAAAATGCCAGAAATTTCAAACACCTTTTGATGTCAAAAAATCGATTGAATAGTGAGCACATGCTACGGTATACGGAAGTCATAGCTTTTACTCATTACATATTCATCAGAGGGGGAAGTGCTTTTGCCACATCCGGCATATTTGTCAAATTCTTTCCACAACCAGATAATTGCCTAGTGGCCTGAAAGCCGCATCGGCAACAAACACCTTGTGGTCAGCTGTGGCGGCCTTGAGGGTCACAGAGACGATAAAACTCAACTGAGCATGGCTCTGGCAGCTCACTGTGGCCTGTGAGTGAGAGCACGACTTCCTCGGGCGTGCTCTCACCCACAGGCCACAGTGAGCCGCCAGAGCCATGCTTGGAGGCATTGTCTACGACAGAGGACAGAAAGAAAGAAAACAAAGATATGGATTGGATTTTGGTAAGTGCAGGTTGCCAGCCAAGACCTTCAGAACCACAACTAGCACATCAGTGAGTATAAGCCCATTGCTCTGGTCTTGGTCATCATGTCTCTATGACAATTAATTAACTTAACTAAGCTACGTGTACGCCGGTACAGTACAGCTGTGGCAGTAATACCGTACCCTTAACAGGGGAGATGTGAATCCTACGGCGGGTCAGTAAGACAGTCGGCAGTCAGGCAGATTATTTCCAAGGAAACGTCAGAGAACTATAATGGCAACGGTAGACTAGACAGTATGAACAGAATGCTGTGTAAGAAGAGAAGTAAATAAGGGGGTGGAATACCAAGGACAGGAAAGAGGTGAATGATGCCTTGATAGAAATGCCATGGGAGCCAATGGTAAACATGTGGAAGGATACTTCAGGATAGGGGCTGAGGGGTCGGCAGCAGGAAGAGGTGGTGAAGAGGGAGCAGGTGGGGTAACGTGGGGGTCTAGGTTAGGTGTGCAAAGGGCCCATCCTGCATAGCGCAAAAATGCATCTGTTTGGTATGCTGTGTGGACTTGGGTGAAAGGCAAAATTGAAGATTGGAAGCTAATCCAAGCTGAAGAATATGGATGGTCCAACATGGTTGAAGGGCAAGAAGGCAGGCAGGGCTGGCAAGCAAGACGGACGGGAAGATATTTGTAAAGATCGTCATCGGGAAATAAGTCCTTCAAGTGCGTGACAGGACTTCCGAACGAAGGCAACATAGAGTGTCAGGGGGCGGGGACAGCGGGA
Source organism: Limnomonas spitsbergensis (assembly GCA_037349105.1). NCBI lineage: Eukaryota > Viridiplantae > Chlorophyta > Chlorophyceae > Chlamydomonadales > Limnomonas > Limnomonas spitsbergensis. The sequence goes on along the minus strand of JAYJMM010000102.1, from coordinate 2,118,105 downwards.
CGCATCCACTGTGGGATGCGTGTATCATATACTCATGGAGGGAGAGACCCAGGCTTTTGAAGTCTCTTAATAACACCATTTGGGAACATATCCTGTATTATAAGCTGGGGGATGGGTCCACCCCCCTAGTGACAGGCCCCTTGGAGGGAGGGTACTAGTTGCCGGGATAGCATCCATGATAGCGAACATTCCACTTGTGAGGGAAAGTTGGATGGGACATAGGCAGAGACTTTTTTAGTGGTTACTGGTTACGAGTCGTAACCAAAGTGGTGATCAAACAATTAATTCGGCGAAGCCGAGGTTTAGAAGCGCGGTAACGAAAATCGACAAAATCAATTAGGATCGGGAAAATTTCGGTGCCTGCGGCGCGCTCGTCACCAAGAACTCCGTCAGATCGCTGATTCTGGTAACCAAACATAATTCCGAATTCCACTAAAAAAATCCCTGGACATAGGGCCTTGCTGTGACGGGAGATCAGAAGATTTTCAAAATAACACTGCTGGTTTGAGAAGCGAAACGACCATGCGTAATCTCTGATGAGTGAGGAAGTCCCAAGATGAAGTCCCAAAGGAGGCCTGCATACAAGGATACATGCCTGCACGGGGCATACATTTATTTCTTTCCTGCGTCTACCAAAAATAGATTCCTGAGTGTCAGATGTTGCGTCAGGTGCGCCAGTGGGAGGTGGTGTAAAGATGGGGCCAAGGCTCTTGGTAAATGAGCCGGTGTTTATGCAGGGTACCCTGCAGTGCCTATATGTAGGGTTAAGGGTTGAGGGTTGAGGGTTTACTGCAGAGTAAGGCTGACTTAGCTGTCCATAACAAGTTGGCGCGGATACAGAAGATGCAATGCTTGACAAAACAGTGACAGCCAGAAGTCTGCCACATGTGATTATTGCAAACTGAGGTTAAGAGGCGGTATTTTCTGCGAAAAGCAGGGGCTAAAAGGTGGCACAAGACAAGGTCAGTGGTATCACCCGCCATGACATGGGGGCAAGAAGAACGGAGGAGATGTGCCTTAAAAGAGGAGGTGAGGTCCGATGTGTACCCAGGGGCGGGTGGCATCGAGGGTATCCGCGTCCGGCTAGTCTGTGGGGAGGCCGGGCCAGGCTGAGACTCTAGGAGGAAAGCCAGGCCCTGACTGTTCATGTGGAACAGGTTACAGGTACGGGTGTTCCGTGATTCCAAGACCTGTGCGGCATACTGGCACTGTGGCCCCCATCAGAGACACATGATACGGAATACGATAATTTAATACGACGCGATGCGATACGTGACTTTGGTCCGATGCTGGAACCAGAAGTGTGGATTTCCAGTCGGTGCACTGTATCGGACCGTATCGATACAATAAAATAAAATACGGGGGGGGGGGCAAAACGGCCCACATCATGTGTCCCTGGTCCCAATGTCAGCAAGCGCATTGCACAAGATACCGCTATTTTTTTACCTTTTGGAGGAGCATATGTAGGCCAGCATGATCCGGGGTGAAGCGACGTTTAAGAATAGCCAACAGGAGAGGGGGCGTGCTTATCCTCAATGAGATCCAGAGGATAGAAGAAAGTTTCTGTATGAGGTGGATGCTACAGAGACTGTAGGCGAAGAATTTCAGGGAAGGGGCAAGGGGTAGGGTGGGGCCGGATGGAGTGTGCGCATCATTGAGGGTAACATGGAGACCTCAAAGTTCAGCTCTGGTGTACATGTTATTTCCACATTTGCCACCAGGGTTGACTTCACGGGTGCAGCCATCGACTGTGAAATAATAGGCCGCCCCAAGAAAATTGGCGCCGATAGCATCTTGAACGCAAGCCCTGTCTGTGCAGTGGGCAGGAATCAACAGCCAGACGGAGGTGCAGGTGGGTGAGTGGAGGGAACGGAAGTCGTCGAGAAGGCCAGGGACAAATTAAGTGGGGGAAGTGGGAGAGGGGAGGGCAGGAAAAGATGAGTGAGCGATCGGGATACTGTATCAAACGAGGGACACAAGCGCACCCGGGCTGTTTTCCTGTGTTTCTGTCTCAGGTTTTCAAGAGTTGTGCGGCCACTGGCCAGCCTCAAACTGTGTCAAGTCCAAGCAAAAAATAGAAGCCAGCAGGGAGTGACCACCTGGCATGCGAACCAATGAGTTGGAAATGACGGAGGGTGGGCAGGTGTGGGAGGGTGGGCAGGTGTGGAAGGGTGGGCAGGTGTGAGAGGGTGGGCAGGTGTGGGAGGGTGGACAGGTGTGGGAGGGTGGGCAGGTGTGGGAGGGTGGGCAGGTGTGGAAGGGTGGGCAGGTGTGGGAGGGTGCGCAAGTATGGGAGAGTGGGGAGGGTGGGCAAGTGTGAGAGGGTGGGGAGGGTGGACAGGCAGAGGTGTGATGCCAGGTGGGTGGCCAGGGCAGACCATGGTTGCAACTTGGGAGAGGAAGGAGGAAGGGGAGGGGGAACCAGGTAAAAGCGGGTGAGGTCCATTGTATTAGCAATGATAAGAAGTTGCAGTGGGAGTGTCATCTGATGGTTTGGTGGGTGTGAAGATGTGTGACATGAGGTCAGGGGCATCAAACCAAAGGGGGGGGTCAGTAAACCCTGAAACTGAAACCCTACACCGAAAGGTGGGGTCGGTTTCAAGGGAAGGACCTAAACCAAGATGCGTGAGCAGCCAAATTCATAAATAGGTTTATTTCACGCCAGGGCAAGGATATCATTGCACGCGGATGAAGCGGCTGCATGGGCAGATGTGAAGGTCCAACGGATAGCCTTTCTGGTTGTTTTGAATTTGAAGTCCAAATGAATGAATGAGCTGCCGGCTCAAGGTGTGGATAACATATTTGGAGAGCCCCCAAAAGGCAATCGTAGTGCTTGGAGGTATGATAGGAGCAGGCATGGCAGGAAGCATCGAAATATGGGGGAAATCAGTGGATATGAGGAGACATGTGTTAAAAAAACACTTGCATCATGCGTTCCAGAGGGCAATAAATCGTGTTAGGGTCATACCTGGTTTGAGCTTTGTAGGAATGGTGTGCCGAATGAGAAGGAAGCAAGGTCTTGCCATAAAGTACCCTCACAGTGTGCGAGGTATAGGGGCAGAAGGGTAAATTTCGTATTAGCATAGCATGCACGAAGCCAGGGGAGGCGGTGGGCAAGGATGCAGCCAACAAGAGTGCCACCTGGGCGGTTTAATTAGGCGTAGTGATGTTGCCATTCGAGGGGACTCAGGTCAGAGTCAGTACAAGACGCAGATGAGGGTCGAGATAGCGAATCGGAAGGGGGCGGGTCCTGGCCAATCTGGATGGTGAAGGACTGGACGGTCTGATATCGAAATCTGGAGGGAAAGGATGGATGTTAATAAAGGAGGCATGTTGGTTGATGCATGAGTGATCCTGGTTTGCATAGGATGGGATTTACTAGGTGCTGGGATGGGAGGTTGAGGAGCAGTGACGCCAGGGCCCTTAGCGTTGGAGATTTGTGAAGTCAAGGTCAAAGGGGTAGTGGCAGGAGGAAGAAAGAAATAGGAGGTAGAGAAGCAGTGACGCCGGAGCTCTTAGCATTGGATATTACTTGTGGGGCCGAGGTCAAGGGGGTAGTGGCAGGAGGAAGCAAGGGATGAAAGGGGTTCAGGTGAGGGTGTGCATGGTCGGGCAATGTGCCCTTACGCGAGGAGGAAGTAAGGTTGATGGGAGGCAGTGTGGAGGATGGGAGCGTTAAGTGACGAGACCAATGGTGGATCCAACACTCCCGAGTAGGCTGAGGGTGGCATAAACAGGGGGGAGGGGGGCAGAGGGGCAGGGAGCGAGAGAGGTCTAGAATGGGGTCGGAATGATGGGGGAGTGAGGGGCCTGGGACTATGGCCAGGTCAAGGACGAAGGGAGACAGAGAAGGGTTTGGACAGGAGGCAAGGCCATACTGGGGATGGAGCCCAAGAGAGTAGTACGGCAATTAAGGAGAGTGGGGCAGGCGCGTTGAGACATGAGACGGTGCATGGATTGATTGCACTGGCAGCAGAGGCGACGCAGGGGAGGGTGACACGGACGACCTGAGGGAGAATTTTGGGCACCCGTGATGTGGCGCTGATGTGGAAGAAGTGCAGGTAAACAGGAGTGACGTAAATTTGCCTTGCCTCCCTTCATAATTAACGCAGTTTGGGGTTGAGGGATCCATGACTAAACTATTTATCGATCGTCGACGCCAGTTTTCAGTCAGGAATTAAGAGTTTGGGCGGATAATTTCTCCTGAAAGCAGCTATGAAATAAAACGTGCTTTCATACCCGAGGGAAGGCAAGTCAAATCTACAGTAATGTATGTCTCGGTCACACTGGTGCCCATGAAGGAGGTGGGTGATATGGTGCGAAATCTGGGCCTACTGGGTCCAACAAAGACACATCTTTACTCTGAAAGCTTCCAAGACGGATGGGAACGGCTTGAGGTGTACTGGTCCAGCCCATCCGTGAGGTCAGTAGCGCCAAGGAGGAGGTGCCCAGACGATAGAGATGATGGAGTAAATCTTGAGTGATTGGGAGGGGGGAACTTTGAAGTGAAGGGGAGGTGGAGGAATAAGTGGCTGTGGGAGGGGAGGGTCTGGGGTAGAAATTGAGGGCGTGAGGATGTGCCTACCTTGTGGCCACATCTCTTTGTCGAGGAGTTTTAAGACCTGCAACCTGTACCCTAAATACGTGCCTGAAACCCCTGGGATTTGAGGGTATGAGGAAGTGGATACTTGTTACCACATCTCATTGCTGAGGAGTTACTTGAACACCGAAGGCAGAAGAAGGGCCGGATAGGAAGCGATGGAGAGCTAGCCGGGCATGGCTGATGAGAGGGAGTGGGTGCATTGGGAGTGGCAAGGCGTGGAAAGTGCAAGTGGCGTGAATGAGCAATGTGAGGGGGGGGTGCCGAGGGAGTCCAATTGCTGCTTCAAGATGCCAGAAGTGAGCCAGGGTGTCGCGGGAACTTTCATCATGTAGGGGTTGGGAGAGGATGAGGGTAGAAATTGGTGCGATATGGGTGTCACATGTGTAGGGAGGTAAGACAAACGCCGCTGCCCCAAATAGTTGGGCCCACAATAAGAGCAGTGGGGACCTCTGAGAAAGGTGCAATGGACAGGGAATTGTATTTGGGGGGCAAGAAACTCATGCTTATGACCTCAGCCATGATGAGGAGAGGGGTTAAGCATTGATATTCTCGGTGGTTGAATTGAGGTGATTTATACAATATAATAGAGAAGTCAGGTAAACATAGGAGTCGGAAAAGTCTGGAAAGGGGATGTCATGCACAATTGCTTTATGATGAGCTTTGGGCTTGAAGAAGGTCGGTTTGTGCAGAAAGAGTGTGGGCAATCCCAGTGGGGGTGATTGGCACCGGTAATTGCACACCTGGAGGCAGTCTATCTTTCTCATGATTCAGCTACATGTCAGCTACACTCCCGCCTCCGGCCGGAGCCTGGAGGCCCCAGGAGAGGCCAGCCCTGCTGCTTGAGCCTATGTCTTTAAGCTGGTCCAGTTCTAGTGATGTAGTCCCAATGGGGCCTTTAGGCAGGAAAACTCAAATTAGCTCAAGTACATAAGATGAACAGCTCCAGGGCGGCCAGCCAAGAGTGACGTCTTAGAGGGCCACGGAAACCCTGCTTGGAGGCAGTGAGAGACAGCCCAGCCTGTAAAATAGCATGTGGAGACGAGTGCATAGGTGGAATGCATTATGCAAGTGGGCAGAGGTTGTTTTCTGGACAGGTGTAGGGAGGTAACCCTGGCAGGGGGGGGGGGGGCAGGGGTTCGCAGGGGCGATGGTACGGGACTGCGGGCAGGGCAACATTGTGTCTTGAGTAGCAAGGCAGCCTTGAGGAAATCTGTACGGGAGAAGCGAGGGATGTTATGTCAAGGTGAAGGTCTTGGATGCTCCCCTGACAAACAGGCCAAGGTATGGAGGGGCAGATGCCACCAAAGGATGCCACAGGGAGTGCGTGAGAGAGCATGGTAAATGCCGTCGAGAACGCTGGTTCTGTGAGCCAAGAGGGAGTCACATGTTGTGGACAGGCTGGAATGCGGTTTGTCGCCAATAATTTCGAGGTTGGGTTTCGTGATGGGCTGCTTGATCTCCTAGTGCTGTACAAAGGGATGTGTGGAAAGGGGAGGGCAGTGGTTGGGGAGAGGGGGGATGTATGGGATAGGGAAAGTGGGGCACGAGATCTGAGGATAGGTTGCATAGCCTTGCAGCATTGGATCGTGAGCGGCAGGTGGGCATAGAAGGAGTGTCTGTCATGCTCGAGTGTGTATGAGGAGGAGGGGTGGTAGAGAGGAGTATTTTATCAAGCAGGGTAGGCTAATGAGTTGAGAAAGCATTGATAGGCCGGATTTATAGGTGTCAGGTGGCTGGTTGTGAGGAAGGAACGGTAGCAAGCCAGGCCGCCAGGTGTGCACGATGCGGTGGAGATGATTTTTGTAGTCACGGCCGATGATAGAAGTGGGAGGCTAGGCCATGCGAGGTGATTTGGGGGTGGAGATGTATCCCATACTAGCTTTGAGGGCAGTATGGCCGGGGGGCATGTAGACACTCATCACCTGAAGGACGTGGTCCTTAGCCATGGGGAGGGTTGTTATGACAAAGTCATGTGGGGTCATGTGAAGGAAGACACTGGAGAGGCTGGTGGGGACCGCATTTTGTTTGAATAAGGGTTGTTGAATGCAGGTTTTGTATCCAGCCAGGAAGCCCCCACCTGGAGCGGCAGCTCCAAGCCGGCAACGAGCAAGGTCCTCATGGGCGAGTAAGCTGCTGCAAAATGTCGTAGGCATAGAAATCGGTGCAGGCTTAATGAAGCTGCATCTGCTGAGGTATAGAAAGACAAATGTAGAGCATGTCTAGATAAATACGACCTTATAAATGCTTTTCTTTTGCTTTGACATGAAAAAGTGTGTGATTCCTGTCGGAAGGGAAAGTGTGGGCAAGCGGATTTTGACGAGGTCGGTGAAGTCAGGCAGAAGGACAGGTCCCGCAAGTTTGGCCGCAGTCTTTCAGGGTTGAAACAAGTAATTGATATGGATATATTGGAGACTGGTGAAGTGGGCGAGGTGAGGGCAAGCTGAAAGACGGCGATGTGGGAGGAGCGATGCGTGGAGCTGGGCTGTTAGGAGCAGGAATGCAGTGGAGTGTTAAAAGAGCAGGAGAAGGTGAGGGTGGTGATGCTTTAGTAATGTGAGGAAAGAGACCCAGGGCAAGGTTCCAATGTTGTGCTAGGAACCAGAGCTAACAGATACGGTAGGGTGTAAATTATGGGGAGGGTACAGAGACAATGACTGTAATGGCCGGCACAGGTGGAACATGAGGGGGCTCCCGGATGTAGGTTGTCAAGTTGTTGGCCCATGGCCATATCGAGTAGGCTCAGAGGTGCTAACCATGGGATGTGGCATTTGGGGTGTTGCATGGAGATGAGGGCAAGGTCATGATTATGAAGGTTTATTATCAGGGATGTGGAAAATATTAGTGGAAGTCAAGGTGTGGACATTTAACATGTATGTTAGACTGAATGCTGGTGCGCATGAGAGAATAGTATGCAGGGTGCACTTCTATTCATCATGCAGAGAAGTTCATTCCTCTCACAATCTCTGGCACAGCGCAATGCTTGACACACCTGATACCATCATTTTTAAGCAGTGCCTAGACTACCCTCCTCAGGCCCTCATTCCTCACTGGGTCACAGGACCCACCCCAGCTGTTTGGGATATGCTTGGAGGAAAGGCCCGAGAGCAAAGGCTGAGTAGAGGTGAGAGGGCTGTTTGATTAGAGATGTTTGATTATCAGGTCTAATTGTGAGCAGATCTGGAAATGGAATTGTTGTAGGATTATTACAAGGCCGCTAGCCAGGTTCGTCTGGTTTCAATCAAAATGCAGGCAACCTAGCGGACTCCAGACCTTGAAACCACAACATAAAACTCAAATGAGCAAGGTGTATTCATTTAATTTGGATGTATAAAAAATCGAAAACAATTTATGGAGAATAAAAACGAGGTGTCTTAAAAAATAAAAACAAGAATTGACTCCAACACACGAATCAAGTCCTCTAGGAGCGCAGATGGGCCGATAGTCACAATGACACACCGTTTGCAACAAGCTCAAGACCCGTCTACAGCTGCACTATACTATTGGTTATGTGGGGCTAGTAAAGCCTATGCAGCCTGCAGTTAATGCAGACAAACAGAAGTGACCAAGTTCTATTCATGTAGAGGGTCGAACATGTTTGTGTAGCAGACTGATGCAGCGGCCGATGCTGACAACCAAGAGGGCTGGCTGGTGTAGGTCAAGGGGCCGGCTGTGAGGCCAGATGAGGGAACGTTGACGCCAGTGGGGTACCGCTGGTAGTACAGGGTGCTGCCGCACATAACGTGCCCTGTCTTGATCGTTGCAGCGGAGTACAGATGTGGCTGGAGGACGATCCAGGCAGCCTCAGACGGCATGCTGAAGTAGAACTTGGACGCAACACGGACCATGTTCTGAATTAAAAAAAAAGGGAGGGATTTTCAGAGAATAGGGGATAAGGGAAGAAGAGGATGGTCAGTTAAGTGGGAAATGTGTACTGCACGTTGCAAAGCAATTTGCATAATTGCTCACCTCAGGGTTGGGCAGTGGTGTCACGACAGCACAGCCATTGGCAATGCTAGTGCCAGTAAGGATGTTGGCGTTGAGGCCAGCCTTGGCAATCGCGTCTAAGATGGTCGTGTACATCAGGGGGCACAGGATCTGCAAAAGGTCAAAGCTTGTGGTTAGAACAGAACCTTAAGGTCTGGTGAAAGATCAACTGTACTCGAACATAACACTTGACCAGCAGAAAAACAGGATTTTGACTCACTTGAGTAACCGTGATCACTGCAACATTGGCGTTCGAACCTCCATAGGCAGTGACCATGGGTGTGTTAATCCAGAACTGGTGTGTGACAGGGCCGCTGGGTGATGGAGTTGGTGTTGGGGAAGGGGAGGGGACAGGGGAAGGGACAGGGGAAGGCACCGGAGTCACTGGGGAGGGGATGGGTGAAGGGACTGGGGAAGGCAGTGGGACAGGAACGGGGGAAAGGGTTGGTGGAGGAGGGGAGGATCTGCCAGGGGAAGGAGGGGCGCAGCACAGGGACGGCTGTGCCATGATACCAAGGGAACCACCACCGCATGTGTACTGGAGGCCAGTACCGATAGAGGGAATGGCGGCAATTGAGGCTCCGCAAGGCACTGCAGTGGCAGCAGAACACTGGGGTGCAGACATCTGGAAGATGAAGTAGGCCATCAGAGGGGAGGTGATGGCATTGTAGAACCTGACTGCATCAGATTGGACAAGGTATTGCAAATCGAACTGGATACCGCCCTCGACGTCGGCACAGCCTGGGACACCATTGGTGGGGTTGGCGGGGGTCATGGTGGCGATCACGCTGTTGATAGCGTTGATGATGCAGGGACCATTGGTGGAGCACGAGACGGCGCTGCTGACAATGAAGAGGGAGACATATCCGGAGGGAGGAGGAGGAGGAGGGGGAGAGGGAAAAGGAGGAGGGGCAGGGGGCGAAGGGGGTGGGGGAGAAGGAGAAGGAGAGGGAGAAGGTGAGGGAGGTCGAGGGGGGGGAGGAGGAGGGGACATAGGGGGAGGAGGGGGGGCAGGAGGGGGGCTTGGGCACCCAGGGATGATTCCGGACTTGACGATCACACCGGGAGGTGAGGCCATGGGTGGTGGGGGGGTAGAGTACAGGACGCGAGAGGCACCGCCGCAAGTTGTGTTGGCCCAGATCTGGTCAGTGCAAGCCAGGCTGTACTGCTGCGCAAGGATCTGGACATTGATGATATCATTGAAGTTAGCCAGGAACTGCTGCTGTGCTGCTTCGTTGAGGAGAGTGGCAGTGAGTAGCAGGTTAGGTGTAAGGCCGTTTACAGGAGTGTAGGGGTTGGTGGGGGGAACGGCAGGTGCAACATCGACGAACCTGAACACATCGCCAGTGTAAGCAGAAACAACATTCCTGGCAAATAGCTGGTTGAAGAGTTGGGCGAAGCGAGTGCCATCGCTGCCAGTGGCAGTGGGCGAGACGTTGACATTGAACGGCACGTTAGAAGAGAAGTACTTAAAAGTGCTGATGAAGATTGAGCACGCGGGAGGAGGGGGAGGGGGGGGGCTAGGAGGGAGAGGGGGGCTGGGAGAGGCAGGAGGAGGGCTGGGAGGGGTGGGGGGAAGGGGAGGGGATGGGCTGGGAGGAGGCAGGGGTGGGCGAGGGGGGCCAGGGGGAGGGCGGGGAGAGGGGGGAGGAGGAGGGGGCAGGTCGCACGCAGGGGAGCCAGAAACGATGATGGTACACTTGCTGGTGTCGACAGTGGCATTGCCGGTAAGGGTGGGCAGGTTGATACCGTAGGTGAAGCCATAGGTAGCAGTGGAAACCTGCTGCACTGGGGCGAACGAGCCAACACGGAACTGGCTGTTGCAAGCGTAGAAGCTGGAAGTGCATGCGACAAGGCCACCAACATTGTCAGGGGCGACACCAACACCAGGAACACAGGCGGAGGGATTGCCGTTCTGGGTGGCGTAGTAGGTACCGAAGAACCCACAGACCGCAGGGCTGCCTACAAGAGGAGAGGGTAGGTTGCAATTAGGGAAGATTCAGAGGGAAATACCATTTACTAGCCACTAAAGGAGAAGGACTAGTCACTAGACACCGTAATGCTAGGAACTAGCAAGTAGAGACAGTGAAGCGTATCGGCACACTCGTCATATGTCGAGACTTGATGCCTGCAGACTTACCAGTAGGACCAGCCAGGCCGTCAGGGTAGGTGGCAGTGGCAAACTTGCTCCACATGTAGTTTTGGTTGAGTTGGACACTGGCAGTCAGGAGGTTCAGGTTGCTGGGGTCATAGAAGCTGATCTTGATGTACAGCGCACTCCACAGGAGAATGGATCCCTGATTTGAGTTGTACACAGTGCACTCATACATGTAGGCATTCAGGTATGGGCCGAGCATCACATTGGTGGCAAGCCCAGTGGTGGGGTTCATTCCAACCAGGTAGGGGCAGTCAATGTCCTTGTTGTACATACGGGTGGACTGGTTGAAGAAGAACACACCATAAATGTTCGTGGAAGGGGGAGAGGGAGAGGGGGGAGGAGGGCCAGGAGAGGGAGGAGGGGACGGGGGAGGGGGGGGAGATGGGGGGGCAGTGGGGGGAGGGGGGACTGGAGGAGGGGTTGGTGGGGGAGAGGGCGAGGGGGGAGTAGGGGGGACAGGGGGATTTGGGGACCGGACACGAGAGGCGCAGGCCCTGGGGATGGGATTGGCCAGACCGACGCCAGCTGAGTTGTACAGGTCTAGGGTTAGGCCAGCTGCCATGACCACAGTCTTGGTCACAGTGTTGTCACCGCAGTAGTTGTGGTTGGTGGTCAGCAGGTCAAAGTTGGTGACCTTGAACTTGACACTGAAGTACAGGTTGGTGGAGTTGGAGATGTCGGTGGTGGGGCTGAGGGTGTTGTTGGCGGTGTACACACAGCCAAGGCCACGCTTGAACACGCTGGTGGTTGGGTCGCAGGCACCAGTCAGGTTCACAGCAGCAGTAAAGCAAGACCAGAGGCTCAGACCCGAGGAGATCAGATCAGAGACAAAGTAGTTGGTTGTCTGGGCGGAGATGAACTGGTTCCAGACATGGATCTGACCGGTAGGCTGGCTGGTTGAGTTGAGGGAGTCGAACAGGAACTGGCCATATGAGTTGGGTACATAGCCGGCAGCACTCAGGGAATCAGCGGCAGGGCCCCATCCGGTGGCATTTAGAGACACAGTAACGTAAAGCATGTCAGAATAGTCCTTCCATACAAACAGCTTTCCGAAGACAGCAGCAGGCGTGCCGGATTCAATCAGGTCGGTGGAGAAGACGACACCCAGGCAGGATAGCTTCTGGTCATAGGTGATAGGGTAGCTCGATGGGCCGTTCAGGGTGGTGAAGAGGGTGGGTGCTCCGTAGCCAGGGTACGAACACTGGAGAGCATCCGTGCCCCAGCTGTCAGCAGTCTGTGGGAAGAGGGGGTGAAGGGAAAGTGGTTAGTAATAAGAACAGCTTAAAGATGCGTCAGGGCATGAAGATCCAAGAAAGGTAAAGGACTGCAAATAGTGTAAAGGGATTACCTGGCAGTTAGATGGGGAAATGGCGTAGGCTGTGACGGGATTCGGTGCGCATGTGTTCGGGGGGTAGGCAGTGCCGTTGCTGTAGGTGTACTGACTCGTCGTGCAAGGTTGGTTGCTGTAAGGGGTGACTCCAGCGGAAACGTGGCAGACTTGGGTGGAGTAGCCACCGGGAAAGGCCGCAAGCCAGGTGCGAGGCTGATTAGCTGAGGATTGGGCCGCGAAGTTTGGGCCGTTCTCAATCAGGGAACACCAGTAGAAAAGTCCAGGCTGAATCTGGGCAGACGCAACAGCCAGGGCTGCTGCGGCCACGAGAAGCGTCATGGCTGTTGCCATTTCGCTTGTCGACAGGGCGCGGGTTATTAAGCGATCTGCAATGCATGTCAAGCAACATTGGTTGTTCAGACCAAGTACGATGTTGACGGGTCGTAGCATGAAAATTCAAATAAACAGATTAGTCGGGATGAGTCAGGAATAGACAGCCTATAGGCATGTTATTTATGATTGAATCCTGCTATCATGCGTGCGTGATTGGGTGCTAGTCATCTGTGTCGACGTTAACAAGTCAACTGGGATGACCTCAGTGGGTGTTTCAGATTCCGACAGAAGAACCGAATCGTGTGATTGCTCGACAAGTATGCTCGAGCGTGGAAAGACAGATGGGATGCTGTGTCAGATGCCGAAAGGAGGACAAGTGCAGCCATGTTATTGGGTTCTTGAGTGTGTGCGTGTATGATGTGAGCAAGACATACACATCCTCAGGTCGGGTCTGGCAACGGCGAGGTGAATTCTTGATACATTTGCGATGCACTCACCTTAAGAGCTTGTGACGGGATGACGCTGTTGACTGGAAATGATTGTGTCGGAAATATTCCTGCTTTTGTTTGCCTCGTTTGATGGTTCAGGGTTCAGTGCAAGTACGGTGAACCAGATTCGAATCGAATGTCGCTACAACCAGGCTACAACCTACGACCCTACGACGGCCAGTCTGTTACTACGACGTTGTTTTCAAGTCACAGCACCGAGCTGAGTTGCATTAATCCTGCTGACTCCTCTTCGCTGTGCCTCAGAAGCCTGTTTCAGTTCAACAGGTCAAGTGGCCGGATGCGGCAAGTCCTACATCCATGGTGCAGCATGCATGGATCAGGCAGATTAGAGGCTGTCATTGGGAACTGTGTTATTGCAGACAGACTGACGTTACCGGTGTCAAAAGAATGTTTGGTTGCGTCTTTGACCTTCCGCTGCCCGCTGCTGCATGGGCTGCATCTGATCTGTATGTCTTCTGCACTTTGCTGCTGCAGCGAGGCCTGGCAAAAGTGAGAATTATAAAAGCGGTTGATTTTGTGTTCTCGTGTCGATGCATTCATCACAAGTCACAAGTGGCTGCCTTCGCAAGCTTGCTGTTATATTTTGACCATTTCACGCGCTGTCCCTCAGCGGAGCACGCAGAGTTCCCATCAAGTGCCCTGTTTGATAACCTGGGACAATGTAACAGTTTGTGCTTATTTTAGTGCGCACCAGGATACCGTACCTTGCAAATGCCTCTGAGCTGCCAGCACAGGGCCGATGGGTGGCAAACCTTGACAGGCCAGCAGCCCATGCAGCATGGCATGTTGCACCAGGCCCCCATCATGACCGTAGGCCATGCATGCTGTAGCTGAACTTTCTGATGAAGCACCCCAGAAAAACTGTGCTCATTAAATAATCAGTGCTTGATTGACTGATTAGTTTAAGCTGGCTATCCTGTGATTGGTACGCTGGCTACACATAAGGCTGTCAGCTTGCACGAGGATCGCATTTCCAAAATGCTCAGAGACATTGTCTGCTTGTCTTCATTGAGGAGCATCAGGTTGTAGCATGATGCAGTAGCTTCTACCACATTTTTTGCATTTGAGGTTCAGCTGGGTGGCTACTGGTTCCCACCTCTTGAACTAAAAACCCACCCTCTAAAAAGTAAAAATGGGGGCCTTCAACACGGTTTCGCCCTGGAGTCCAAGCAAAATATTCTAATATTGAGAATCGATTCCTGATCTGCACATTGGGGAAGCTACGATCGCGTTGCCGACTGTCGCATACCGGTATTCGCAAACCAACCACGGATCCCAACCCAAGGCAAGATGCAAGCCTCACCACACAAGCAACAGTTGTCAACTTCGTACCTGGGGCGCGTTCGCATTGGTAAGGTACCGCAGCATCACAGCAAACGTTTGTAGACCCGGCAGTCTGTTTGAGATGACGGGCAGCTTTTTTCCTTCAGCTTTTTGGTGGGCGACAAGGTAGCTCACAGCTGGTATTGGTGATTCCAAATTCCAGGGTCCAGCCCAATCTTTTTCCTGCTTGCCTTTTTCCATCGAGCTTTTTCCGGACATTTTTTTACAACCGGCCTTTTTCCAACTGGTCTTTTCCTATCGAGCATTTTTTTCGCTAGTAATTTTCCGCCTGGACAGTTTTTTCTCGTCGCTCGGGAGCCCACCAACTTCGTGCCTTAATTCTGACAAATGACTGTGTGTCAGCGTACCACATGCCGCATTACTGCTACTGGATTCATGTCTGAGCCCGTCCGGCTTCCGCCGGTCCTTTCTTTCCTTGTGAGCTTATTTTTCTTGTACAGCATTCCGCGGTCCTCCCTTCCTCCCTAGGGTGTCCAAATATTTCCCCCTGGACGCAAGTCTAGGTGCACAGAGCTTATTTCGTCAGGCGATGACCTAAAAGCAACTAGTCTGTGAGCACATTTTGTCACTCTTTCAAATCCGCAAGTAAAAAGCCTACTGATGGTATTGCGATGCCATGCATCGATACTGTGTCCTCAACATTCGCTGACATTCGCTGAGTCAGGGTGTACAAGTTACTATCCACAATCCCCTGTCTGGCTTCACGCCAATCAAGCCATGCATCGAATCCACAGTAGCGTACTAGGACTTATCTTGTTCGTGAACTCATGCGAGAGTGGATGATGACTGTCCGTGTCTGCTTCAGTACGCACAAGGCCACCTTTGGCAGGCCGCTGTATGGGCAGCCAATTGGTCACCACTGGGCAGATAGGTTAATGGGGACCCAAGGATATCCGGCCAGCGGCCCAAGCAACAAGGATTCCTGCGCCAGGCCACCCTGCCCCAGTGGCCCTAGGCCTTGATGTAGCTGAATTGCTGCTGAAGCACTTGGGCATGCGTCAACAATGAAAGCTGTCTCCTGTTACTCCCAGATACCTGACGTCAAACAAAAGTCAAGAAGCATCGCCATGACGCCATCTTAATTTGCTGGCAGAAATTCCAGGGGGGGCATCGGCAGTTTTCTTATTTGCTGTCCCACCGGTTATGTTCTCAAACCGGATATTGTGTGTCTGCCCCATGGATCAAATGTGATGCTCCACTGGAATGAAGTAATTTAAAAACATGCGGAGCCTTTATTTTTTGAAGATCTTGCCCTGGCTCAGCAACCAAGCGCCGCACCACGATGCGAGTCAGGGCTCTGTTGTATGATTCCGTCTTTTTCAACCTGATGTAGGCTGTGTTTATTTTTTCTATCAGTCCACCTTCTGTGAGCCACCCCAATATCTGGGCCGCCCAAATTGGGATTAGACCTTGACCGGCCTATGGCCGGTGGCCCATGCAGCATGGCTGCTGGCCATGCAAGGGTCCACTGGCCAAAGGCCAAGAGGTAGCTGAAATGTAGGCAAATGGTAGGTGCCACAAAAAGGAACAGTGTATGTCCATAATGTACAGCTCGGACTGTAGCTTGGATGAACTCGTGGCCCCTGTCACAGCAGACCCCATGGACCTGTGACCAATGTGATGGCTTCAGCTCGGCAGCAAAAGTACATTTTTAGCGTTCTTCAGCTACATTGATGCTGCACCTTCGCCTATAGCCGGGGGGGCCTGCTGCAGGAGGCCCCAATCGCTGCAAAGATGGGAAAATATGGGTCCCCACTTGCCCAGTGGTGTCCACCTGATGGGCCCCCAAAAGTATTCTCCTGCGCACTGGAAAAGCCAGAGAGGAATAAAGCAATTCAGATAAGGTCAGGACTTCGGTCAACACTGAGCATCAGTTGGATGTAGGTTCTTCCGGCCTCCACTCGCGCCTTGATGGCGGGTGTTCCGGCTTCCACTCTGCCTGATATTTTTTTGAATGAGACTGTTGGACGCCGAAGCACCGAGCCATTTTTTGTTTCCAGACGACGGGCTGGTGCACAGGCACACCAGAAATGAAACTGAACAGCATTTGCAACGATTACCTTGACTTCCAGCCTCCGCCGTGTTGATAAGCTCCATCATCACCCAGGGACTGGGCTTACGTCAAGGCCAAACAAAGTGCTGCTCGCCGCACATACCACCTGAGCACCCGTGCTAGCCCAACAGGCAGGTTGATGTGATATTTCTCCCCTATATTATGCCGCCCCTGGTACTTGCTTCATCGTATCACCCTTAATGTGCAAAGCATGGGCACATGCCCAGCCCTCACAAAAAAATACTAAGGCACTCGGGAGGTCCCGCCAGGTGACCCTTTCATACAATAACTAAACCCAACTTTTTCCGTACCGTATGAGTTATTGCGGCCGTGTGTGTGCTCGTTGATTGTGTGCCTTTCCTGCTCTTGCTCGCCTTTTCTCAGCTGAGGACGAGGGCCACATGCGCACCGAGGCTGTTTTTATGCTTTTGCGCCCAAAAATGTCAGCCAGAGCGGGCGCAGGCAACTTAGCAAAACGGAAGCCTGCGCACAATCGTGCATGCAGTAATGAGAAGGCCCCTCAACAGCCTAGAGCACCGGAAGTCACACCAGAACCTCAGTGCAGATCAATGACTCAAAATAGCAGGAGTACGGGAACTAACACATGATTCTCAAAACAGCATGGTGCACAGCTGAGGGCGGCTGCGGCCAAGGGGCAAGTGGAGCCCAAGTCAAAACCATGAAGGCCATACTGGTCATTGAGTCCCTGGTTGAGTCCATGGCCGCCACTCGGCCTGAGTCCCAAGCCCCATCATTGAACTGGATGTCCGTTTTATTTTTGTAAATTACCATTTTTACTGAGAAATGAGGTCATAAGCAGTGGAATTTTGCACGTTGTTGGGACCACAGCTGCTCAGCGGTCAGCCCAGCGCTTATTTTTCGTGGCTGTCATGGCTGGGCTACAGTTCTGCTACCGTTCAGCTACCCCCTGGCCTCTGGCACTCTGGCAGGCCTGCCCTGCTGCTTGGCCCACCTGTACCGGCATTAGGCCGGTCGATATTTTGTCCTAATGAAGCCTTTGGTGGCCATGGGACGGCCCGCCTAAGGTGGACTCATAGCTGAAGAAGTAAACACTGGGTCAGCCACCTGGAATGCGGGAAGTCAAACCCATGCTTATTCCATGACATTGGCAATTATGCTTCTAACATGTGTCAGGCAGTCTTTGACCTGCAGCCGCTCTCCATGCCAAAGGTGCTATGACTAGTGGACACAGCCTGCAAGCAGGCACAGCTGGAGGCCACTGGCAAAGGAGACCCCAGGGACCCTGCCACTGTGCACAGCTCTATGGCCACCCGCAGCGCCTGATTCCAGCTTACAGCGGGCGTGCACGTGCTGAGAGATGCACCAGCAGCAAGGCGTGTGCCCATATGCGCCCAAACTTACGGCTGCGGCTCGGTGCGGTTAGGACGGCTGCCACAAGGGGACGGTGAAGTGATCAACAGCATGAGACAAGCTGCTGCCAGCGGTGCTGGGCAAAGGCAGATGTCGAGCATGTGGAGGATGCGCTACATGCTTGCTTCTAGTGCCTTAGCGTCAAGGAGAAGCTCTGGGACAGGGGTTGGGCAGGCCCCCCTGAGGGCGCTACGGACTTTCACCAGATGTACTGGGTTAGGCTTGGGTGGGAGGCTCAGGTATTTGTGAAGGATGTGGTAGACATCACGCAGCGCTAATTTCTTGAGGAGCGGGGGGATTTCTTTTTCTTTGAGGGAGGCCTTTTCTTTTGTGTTCCTGCTTTCTCTCCTCTCTTTAGTTTTCAGCTTGTTTAGGACTTAGTTGACACTGGGGGCGGGGAACCTTCGCACTGCCTTCCCTCTGGGGGGGGGGCTACGATATATCTGCTTTTTGTTCCTCTCTGTCCCCTCTTGCCTTAAGTTTCCTTCTCACAGCTTTGACTCTTAGGCACCCACGCGGCCGAGCCTTTTTGAGCAGGTCCTAGAGGTGTTATGTCATTGGCCTCTAGGCCCTATTTAAAGCACGGCCGTGTGCGTGGCAAACTGTCCAGTTGGAAACTCTAGGGACGAAGAGAAAGAAAATACCAACAAAAAATGCCAGTTCTTGTGGAATATGTCAATGACGTGGAATATGTGGCTGGATTTATTGAGGTCTAGGCTCTCGGGAGGCTGGTGAATCTGACTTCCCTTCCTTTTTCTGGTGTTGTATTTTCCTTCCTCTCTAGCTTTTGTTCTATGATGCATTTCCGAATCAGACTGTTGGACGCCCAAGCAGCGAGCTTTTTTTAGTTGGGCCCAGAGGTTGCTCATCCCCTACCAGCCTCACGCAGCCGATCGTTCAGCAGGACCCAGCGGTGCATGCATCATTTTAAAGTAAACAAGGCGAGGAATTAAGGGTGTGAACTGTGGAGCATGTGCACACTGCTAGGTTCTGCAGGTGCCTGGCCACGGGTGAAAATGAGCCACAGTCCAGGCGTCAGGTAAGATCTGCCGCCGCAGAGATATTTTGAGGAAGTTAGGATGGCGGGTATTATGCTCTAACCCTGCAGCACAGCCTCCTGCACTTGTGACAGGCTAGACCATCTTCCTCAAAGGGACCTCTTGGGCGGCAGATCAACTAAGGCGAGTCTGGAAACCCATTGAAATATCCTGGTGCTACCGGTATGGTAAGATCAAAGGACATCTGATCAGACCTTATAAATGCCTAGGCCTTGTTTATGCACGCTGAGTGGCTGCTATGCTGTTTGGGGATATGTTTATGCGAGTAATTTGCAGGGTGGAGGAACATGTCTACTTGTCAGGTACCGGCAATCATTGGTTATTACATCAACACATTTTTTGGTGATCACTTCTTTGGGTGCTAACCAACATATCAGGCCAAGGACTTTAACCTTAAAAGGCTCCGTCCTTTAGTGGTCACAAGCTCAGACACACCAGCACAGCACTGGCTACAATCGCATATCAGTGTACGGGTACCGGTATCACGAAAATGCAACATATTTATTGAAGGCAGGGAGACATTGTCAAGGAGCTACATGAACATGACGTGCCCGTCCTGCAGGGTGGCTTTTCTGCCACTCTGAAGGGTAGACATAACGCCGCAGCAAGGGTATTGCTTGCACAAGCCCGATGGTGACTTTTAAAAGTGATGCATGTGTTGCCACCAGCGAGATAAAGGACACAGAAAGACAGCTAAAACACCCAAAATGCACACAATGTACAGAAGTATTGAACAGGTGCTAGGGTCACGCTCAGTCCTTGTGTCTCTTCAGTTCCCCACCCCGTCCCTGATGCATCACAATGCACCTAATTTCAGGTGCTTCCCTGGTGATCACAACAACATCAGCTATTCCGCGAAATTGTCTGAGGGTAGCTCTCTCCGCATGCCCATTGATGGTCTCAAGCAGATAGATGGCAGGTAGAGCAAAAAATATTCCCCACCTCAGACACAGCAAAAAGAAGCACACACCTCTTTTAGCTCCCAGCCACTTCCATCACAACTCTCACATCCAACACAAACCTCTGCAGAAGACACCAGCAGTTATGTTAATCATACCCTCCTTACACTTACCGATGCGCCACCTTGCCACCACTGGGGTCAGCCAACATTTACTCAGACTGCACACGAGCGGAATCGCCCAGCAGCTGCCCATCAGACCAAGCGCCGCTACCGCCAGCACCTCCACCATCAGCAACGGGCGCCTGGGGGTGGACCAGAAGCACACTGGCCTCCTCCCTACCCGCCTCCTTGCCGCCCCCGCCTCCTGCCTCCACATCAGAGCCCCAGAGCCCATTCGCTTCTGTGGTCTCAGCACCATCTGCACCCTCCCTGGCGGCGGTGCCATGCTTGATCCAGTGCTCGAAGTCAGTGCTGTCCACGCCATGTTTGAGAAATTTTGCCCCATCGTCTCCCAGAAGCATTGCCTGTGTGAAAAAGGGGAATGACAAGGGAATCTTGTGAGAGTTGACTTTCATCGTTTTTCAGCAAACTTGCTGCAACAACTCCCAGAAGCAAAGCTGGTGAGGAGGCGGGGCATGGCGAGAAGGGGTGGGAATAACTTCGGGAATCTCCAAAGTTGTTTTTCTTCATTTTGAGGAGTCTTGCCGCGCCGTACCCCAGGAACATGCTCTCCCAGAAGTATGGCCAGTGGCCGAGAGGGGAATATAGGTGCACCCTATGGAATGGGTGGAGTCCAGTGCACGGTGCAGTCATGCGTTGTGACAAAACATGAGATACCGGTGGGGAGAACATGTCAGGGGGAGCAAACACGCGGCCGGCTTTTGCTCTTGTTCGCCTTGACCGCCCCCACCTGCTGCATCTGGTGGAACTCGCCCAGCTCAGTGCGATATTCTGCCAGGGCGCTGTTGGTGGCTGCATTGGTGCCCCGCAGGCGCACTAAGGCGCGGTCGTAGGCACGAGCAGCACCAGCCTCGTCCGGATACAGGCCCAGATAGATGTGCTGCAGAAGCATGGGAGAGAGCAGAGGTAACTGTACAAGGGTGCGATCATAGGCTCGAGCAGCACCAGCCTCATTCAGATACAGGCACATGAAAGTATGCAGCGAATACGGGAGAGGGACCCTACATTACCATCGGTACCTTTTAGGTGCTTCAGCTACACTTCAGATACAGCCCGGCCGGTCAAGTGGTTTGGTCCCAATCGGCCCAGTGGTGGCTGCCCGCAGGCCCTTTAAGCAGGCCTGATGCGCACTTTAACAATATTCGTGTCTCTATACCGCTACTGGTATTTCAGTTGTTGACAGGCAATGCCGCGTTAATACTTAAGGCACCAAATAAAACATCATGTGCTAGATACCGTATGCCCCGTGGACTGGATTCATGCAGTTGGAGAAGGGCGGTTTTTAACCCTGCCCCCTGCGCCCAACACCCAAACAAGCCAGGTCAAAGGACTTGTGCAAGGAGCAGCTGGCCGTTGCTCACCTTTGAGCCGGGGATGCCGATCCGGGACTCCCATCTTCCGCTGGGGTGAGCTGTGACGCCGCGGTAGCTTGAAGAGCCCCTCGAGAAGCCCTTTGCATCAGAAACAGAGCAGATAGAGGGAGCAGTGAAATGAGAAAGGATAATGAAGATGCTGCCCCTCCCCTTGCTGCCATGGGCTCCCTGCCCCTACACCCTTCAGTTCAGCTACACTTCAGGTGCCTCCTGGCCTCGTAAGGGAGATACTGATCCCACCTGGCTCTGCCTGCGGACTGCCATGATGAGCTCCTCCAGGGAGATACTGTCCATGCAGGTGGTGAGGTCAGAGTAACGACTGCAACAGACAGGGGGGCAAAGGGGGAGGTGGAGTCACATAGGAGAAGGTAAAGGAGGAGGTAGAGTGACATGGAGGAGGGCACATGGAGGACGTGGATTCGTACAGAAGACGGCACAGTGGAGAAGATGATGTCTATACAGCAGTGATGAGGTCAGAGTAACGGCTGTAACAGAAAGTATAAAGGGGAGGGAAGCAGAATACACGAGGGAAGGTCCTCACGTCATATTTTGTGATTAGGGCGTACCTTATGCTTGATGGGGTTCATTCCTATGCCACTTATCATTGTGAAGGTTTTCCAGTCCAGCAGAGGATCACATTTGAGACAAGGGGCATGACTTGCAGCAGGAAATAATCAGCAGCTGAAAACAGTCCAAAACTCTTTTGGCACCATCGGCCATGGCATCGTTCAAAAAGAAATGCAACCAGCTTCAACCAGTAGCATAATTGAAACACATGCGCGAGCCATAAAAATCATCTGAAGACGCACCTTGGATCAAAGTTTGTCTTTGCGCCGCCCGTCCCTCGTTTGACCTTCAGAACTGCCACATCATAGGCCTCTGCAGCATGCTCCTCCTACATGGATGCATTGGCAAGATGAGGTGTAGTCTTCTACATAAGCCCTAAATGCAGCCCAGGTTCGGTGGACACTACCAGTGCACATTACAAGAGGACTGGAAGGGTCACCGACAGGCGTATTGTAGGGTCACCTTACTGAAGGGGCACTTAGGAGGCATGTTCGTAGCCCAAGCCAGGTGCCACAACGCACCTGTTCGTAGCCTCCAAGGTACACCTGTCGGCCGATGTCCTTCACCCAAATGTGTGCCTCCCACCTGTGTGTAGGGGGGAATGCAGTGCAGCAGCAGTGGGGAAGGGCTCCAAAGTAGTGCAGGAGCTGAAGGGGAGGGCTCAAAGAAAGTGCAGTAGCTGTTGAGGAGTACTCCACAAGAATGCGGCGGTGCATGAGAGGTCTCACATGCTCGTTAAGCACTTATCAACAATGAGGTTATGATGAGAGCATACTGTATCCACCTGCAGGACACCTCAACCAAAAAGCCTTTCTCGACAAGGTCGGACAGGCAGTGCTGGTTGCAGTGCTCACTATACCACTTTTGGAGGGCTGCCCATATTTGGGAAAGACCATCCCTCTGTGGGTATAAAGACCCCTGTGAGGGTATGGACACGCTTGTTTCACATCACCCTCCACACCTGCCGCTGCGCCGGTGCTTGGTCACCCCACGGAACCGCGAGCTGCGGCTCTGTCGGCCGCCTGGTGCCTCCGCGTCAGCAGACGGCGTAGCAGCAACCACGGCACGGCCGCGCTGCCGCCTCTTGGCCGGTGGGTCTGCTGTGACCATTGCGCCGTCTGAGGGTCTTTGAGAGGCCAATCCAGCAGCTCCCGCTCCTGCTCCACCTGCTCCTGATCCTGAGCCCCATATGCCAGGTACCATTAGGCTGCCGCCGCTGCCATCAGCTGTGTGGAGATCAGCCTGGTTGGCATGTGAAGGTCCGCCGGCATCCCCACGACCATCGTGGATGTCTGTTCTGTATATAACAGGTCCTGTGGAAGGTTCTGCGTGGTGCATTGACCGGAAATCCGGTTGCTGTTGCTGTTGCTGCTGCTGTCGCTGTTGTTGCTGCTGCTGGTACTGTTGCTGTTGGTACTGCTGCTGCTGGTACTGCTGTTGCTGCTGCTGCTGCTGCTGTGGCGGTGGCTGTTGCTGTTGCTGCTGGTGCTGCAGCTGCTGTTGCTGCTGCTGCTGCTGCTGCTGCTGGTACTGCTGCTGTTGGTACTGCTGTTGGTACTGCTGTTGCTGTTGCTGTTGCTGTTGCTGTTGCTGTTGCTGTTGCTGTTGCTGTTGCTGTTGCTGTTGCTGTTGCTGTTGCTGTTGCTGTTGCTGTTGCTGTTGCTGTTGCTGTTGCTGTTGTTGTTGCTGTTGCTGTTGCTGTTGCTGTTGCTGTTGCTGGTATGGCTGTTGCTGTTGCTGTTGCTGTTGCTGTTGCTGTTGCTGTTGCTGTTGCTGCTGTTGTTGTTGCTGTTGCTGCTGCTGCTGCTGCTGGTATTTCTGCTGTTGTTGTTGCTGCTGCTGCTGATTGTGTGTGAGGGCCATAACAGTAAGGTGTGGGATTTGAATCTCCTGCTGGGTTCTCACCACACCGTGGCTGCCGAATGTACCAAGCTGCTGTTGTGTCAGGAAAGGGCAGACAAGTTATAAGTAGGATACATAATCATGCATGCTTTGGAGCTCAATGGTACATATTGTTGGTATTTCAGGGATGTGCAGGGCCACTGGTGCGTTAAGGGCTTCACAGGTGTGCTGAAGGCACTCACAAATATATATAACAATGATTGACCAATTGCTGGCATTCTGAATCCATCCAGGCAGGATCATGAGGCTCGCATACGGTCATAGTCTCATAGAGCCCTCTTGTGGAGAAAGAAAGATACACATTTCAAGGTTCCAAGCCAGGCCAATAATAATGGTGCCCATTTGTTCGGACAGGTGTAGGGATGCAATGCATCCAAAGGCTAGCCACAGATGCCAAGCGGGTGCAAATATAGATCCAAGCCTGGCTGAATGTTGCCCAGCGCCTCCTTGCTTCCCTCGCACCCAACTAAGACGCCATCTCCCCCCGAAGCCTCTGTGCAAGCACAGCCACCGCCACCGCTACCCTCTCTGGCATGTACCCAATCTAAACCCACCAGTTGCTGCTGCGGCGGCGGCGGCTTCTGCTGCTGCTGGCGGCTGTCAGCGGGAGGGCGCATTTGCTGTTGAGGATACAACCTCTCCAGGACTGCTGACTGACTGCCTGCCATGGCTGAGGTGCCACCCATCTGCGGCAGCAGCGAATCTGCGAGCGGCAAGCCCCGCGCCAGCAGAGCATCTAGGAAGAAGTCGGCACCTCCGCCTGAGGCGGCGGCTGCATTGAACGCGTGCCCGGCTGCCTCCCCGCCCTCGCCCAGCAGCGCCGAGGCAACCGCAGCGATAGCGTTGTTCAAGCTGGCATCGAGGTCATCCACAAACATGGCTTCAGCATCCTGCTGACTGCTATAGGCACCCCCGCCTGCGGTCGCTGCAGCAGCTGATGCGGGAGCAGCTGCAGTTCCTGCTGCGGCAGCGGCCGGTGAGGCTGATGGTCTGGTCTGGAAGAGCGCCCAATGCCGAGCAGATTCTTGGAGAGGCATCCGCTGCTGCCCATATTCTGACGATGCTGGTTTGCACGTGATGGCCTCCGCAGAATAGCCGTTGAAAGGGTGACCCTGATAGCGTGTCGGCTGATTCTGGCTGGGCGCCTGCAGCCGCTGAGGCGAAGACGGGAGGGAAGCTGGACTCTGCGCTACTGCCATGCCGTGCTGCGAGATGCCACCGCGGCCGCAGCTGCTGCTGTTGCTCGGGCTGCCAGGGTTTTGGTTGCCGGCCAGCATCTCAGGCACAGCCGCTATGTCTGCGACATTCTTGCAGGCAGCAACGTCAGTCGCCCCACCGACCTCTATTGAAGCTGCCCCAGCACCGTCACTCCGCCCAAGGGGTGCAGTGTGGCTGCTGCTACCACGGGCTGCAGCGTGAGTTGCGATCAGCTGCTGCTGCTGCTGCTGCTGCTGCTCACACCTAGCTTGGCTGCTGGTGCTGGCAGTACTATTGGTGCGGCCAATTGTCACTGCAGCTGTGACTGGCTGAGGAGTATTGTTTGTCATCGGAGGGGCGGGCGCGGCCACGGCGGTCGTCACAATCATTCGGCTGGTGCTCAACGAGCCTGGTTCGGACTTCATGATGAGGCTCCCCACATCCTGATGACACTGGCGGGCTTCCGGGCCAGGTGGCCGCGGTGTGCCGGTGAAAGCGGCAGGCCAGCGCTGGGGGCTGAATTGCGCGCCGGCGGCAGCGCCGGCGGCTGGGGAGGCTGCTGCTGTTGCATGTATAATGGTTTGACTGGCAGAGCCCAAGTACAGTGGATGGATTTGTTGTTTCACGCCAAAGACTGATGCGAAAGCCGGCTTGACGGTCTCGCCGCTGCCGGAGACTTTGTCGCTGCTGTCGAGCATGGCTTGAGATGCATCTGTGCACATCATAGGTTTCTTTAATTATTTGGTTCAGATTTTAGGATGTATGGAGTGAGCGTAGAGTCATCAACTATTACTCAAAAAGTAGCAGGCATACAAGCTAACAGCACTCATCATTTCGGGTTCAGCTACGCTACTTTCAGGGCTCAGCTGCACAAATTTTAGGGTTCAGCTGCATTCAAGCTTCATCACGGCCCTTGGTTGGGAGAACTTGGTGTAGCTAAGCCCTGCAGCTTGTTACACTGTGGTTGGCCGGTCAACGTGTAGTGCCCAGTGGCCGGCCAAGGGTGGCACCAATTCACCCTGGTGCCCTGAGTGGTGTACATCTGGCTTCATTCAACCGCGTGTGTCTGATCACAGACTGTGAGGAGCGTGTATCAGAGACCGAAAAAGGGAATCGTCGATTTAATGGAATGAGGCGAGGTGTAGAGGTAGTGTGTTACCTGGTAGGCACTGCTTTTTAAGCGTACCAGACTACGTCAGGGGGTGCAGACAGGCTGCCAACACAGGGCCAGTCTGGACCACTCCTTGACCATCCTTGGGCCGGCAGCCCCAGTAACAGGGCACACTGCAGTAGGACCCGTGAAGCAGGCAAAAATGTAGCTGAAATGTAGCTGCAGTGTCCTAGAAGAACTACAGGGGGTAGGGGTAGTTCTTAAAAAAGGGGCTGCGACGGTGGCTTCTTATGTCAAGCTTGACATAGCAGTGTAATCCGGTGGTTTTGTCCGTCTTTCTGACTTTCTTGTCATTTCACCGATGCTTGATCTTATGGAGGCCTAAGAATGTTGTTTGATCTTATGGAGGCCTGACAATGTAGGTCTGTGTTAACTTTCTAGAAGTGCTACGAGCAGTGAGGATCAGGCGGACAGGCGCTCACTGAAATCACGGCTCTCACCGCAGGTGCCATCCCGTCTGTCCCACGGGTCGGAGCATAAAGATGTCATCGTATATCCAGCTTCCTCTTGCGACGAATCGTCCGAGGGATCGCTCGCTCAGGGCGCTCGACTGGCTCGAGGTGCGTGGGGCTTTCTATTAGGCGAGCAGCAGTGTCGGCAGCTTGAGGCTCCAGGGTGAGGGCACCGATGACGGTGAGCTGTGAACAGTGCGAGTTTTTTCTTGGCTATTTATATAAATTAACTCGAAGCAAGCTTCCCCGACGTCTAGGAATGCTGGACGAATCATGCTCTATTCTGGAGCGTTGCCTCGGATCGGCCGATCGTTCCGTCCGAGGCTGGCAGGTGGCTGGTAGGTGGGGTCCGGTCGCGGGTTTACAAACCGCAGATGGCCCGAGCGGGACTCGATCAGTCGACGAGCGGCCCGGGAACTCTTTCAGGTCTAAGATGATGGATATACGAGGCATCATATGCTTCATCAGCCTTGTGGGCTATTTGGCAAAAGAAGGAAGGAAAAGCCGGAAACGGCGATATCGGTACCGGTGTTGACTGGTTGTGCTTGAAGGCCGGTGCTTGAAGGCCAGAAAAGTGTGAGGTCTGACAAAGAAGATGAGCATAAATCTAAATTTCCACGTACGAGTTATTGCGACCTTTTAAAGGCTTGTTGATCGTGTTCCTGCTCGCCTTTTCTCAGCTGAGGACGAGGGCCACATGCGCACCCGGGCTGTTTTTATGTGCTTGTCTCTAAGAATGTCAGCCAGAGCAGGCGCAGGCAGCTCAGCAAAACGGAGGCCTGCGCACAATCGTGCATGCAGCAATTCGAAAGCCCCTCAACAGCTAGAGCACCGGAAGTCACACCAGAACCTCAGCACAGATCAATTACTCAAAATAGCAGGAGTATGGGAACTAACACGAAATTCTCAAAACAGCATGTAGCACACCTGAAGGCGGCTATTGCCAAGGGGCAAGTGGAGCCCAAGTCGAAACCATGAAGGCCATACTGGTCGTTGAGTACCTGGATGAGTCGATGGATGGCCGCCACTCAGCCTGAGTCCCAAGCCCCATCATTGAACTAGATGTCCGTTTTATTTTTGTACCCTGCCATTTTGACTGAGAAATGAGGTCATAAGCACCTGCGGCCGCCTACCGCGCTTGGTTCCAGTCTATGGCGGGCGCTTGTGAGCGCACGAAGTTGCTGCTGCGGCTTGGTGAGGTTAGCACGGCTGACACGAGAGGACGGCGGAGCGGTCAACAACGTGAGACATGCTGCTGCCAGCGGTATTGGGCACGGGGAGTCGGGGAGATGGCGAGCATGTAGAGGATGCGCTGCATGTCTGCTTCCAGTGCCCTAGCGTGAAGGACAGGCTGAGGGAGGTCGGACAGGCCCCTTAGAGGGCGCCACAGACTTTCAAAAGTTGTACCGGGGCAGGCTTGGGGGGGAGGCTCTAACTTTTGACCTTTTGTTGAGGACGTGGTAGGCATTTGTGTGGCCTAATTTTTTTGCTTATCTTTGTCTTCTTGGGAAATATGTTTTTCTCCCCCCTTTTTTCTTTTTCTCTTGCTTCCTTGTGTAAGGCTTGAGAGGGGCGGGGACACTTCGGGCTGCCTTTTCCTTTCTGGGGGGGGGGTCTTCTTTCTCCTTCGTGTTCTTCTCCTTCTTTCCATTTCTCCTAAGTTCCTTTTCTTTTCTCACAACATAACAGTTGGGCGCCCACGCGGCCGCGCCTTCTTTAATAGGGCCCAGAGGTGTTATGTCAAGGAGCACATCCCTCCTCGCATCCCTCTTGAACAGTTCGGATTTCAGTGTCTTCGTGGCACGCTCTAGGCTGCGCACCCTTGAGGCATGCAGTCCATGCGCAACGGGCAGCTGGCGGCCGTAGCAATCTGCATGTGGCCCTTGTGGACTTCACCGGGGCCTATGACTGTGTGCCCCAGGGGCAGCTTTGGCAGCATATGCCTGAGCATTTTCATATACCATTTTGCCTGTTGCGCACCGTGCAAGCGCTTTGTATAGGTGCAATCTACATGCTTACAGACGGTCATAAAAGCACTTCAGCACTGCCCCTGTTCCTTGCGCCAGATGTATCAAGCAGGGCTGCCCTCTCAGCCCCCTGCTCTTCAGCCTCTACATCAGCGACCTGCTGGGTATTATTGCAGCCAAATGCCGGGCAGAGGGCGTTGCGCTGAAGGCGAGCCCACGGCTCAGGTGCCTTTTACATGCAGACGATCTCTACCTGCTAACTGTCAGCCTGGCAGGGCTGCAGCGCATGCTCGATGCCCTGCATGAATATGCCACAGCTTAACAGCTCCAGGTCAATGTCTGCAAGACCGAGAGGAAAAAAACAAATAAAAGTTGGTCAGAAAAAATGATGAAAAAGGGGAAATAAAGTCAAGGGACTCGCAGAAGGCTAGGTAACAAGCATGGTCAGTCAAAGGAAGCCCCAGCCCCTAACGCCTACACCTCAACGAGGTCTACACCATCTTTCAAAAGCCAGGGCATCACAGCCTAGCCTGCCCATCCCCGCTCCCTAACGTGATCTTGCACGCTGGGGCATTGGAAGCAAGCATATAGCGCGTCCTCTACATGCTTGCCCTTTCCCCTAGCCCAGCATTGCTGGCAGCAGTGTGTGTCACGCTGCTGACCGCTGCGCCGTCCTCTAGTGTCGGCCTTGCTGATTGCGCCGAGCCGCAGCCTGAAGTTTGTGCGCCCACGAGCACACTCCCTCCTGTATCCCTGGGATCCCCTCGGCCGGGCACCTCCAGCTGTGCTTGCACGTAGGCTGCGTAAAGTAGCGCCAGCACCTCTGTGACGAATAGAGGCTATTCGTCTGTCGCTGTCTGACACAGTTTGGGGACGGATGCTCCCTCCTCCAGATCCTCTAAGGCACCAAGCAATTCCCCGCACCAGTTGCGCCCTCCCGTGCTCTGTCTGACTGCGAGCTGCATGTCCGCTGCCAAGGCAGCCACCATGAGTGGGCTGTCTTGCTGTGCTGCTGGTGCTACCGCTGCATTGTAAAGCGGAAAGCAAGCAGCCACCAACCTTAAATATAGACTGCTGCGAGGAAACGCTTGGGTTTTGGAGCAAGCCATTAGTGACTCAGCATTGGGCCATTGGGGTATCGCATGCTTGCAAGGTGCCAACAGAGAATCCCTAGGGATAAGACCTTGCTCGAGGGGCATCGCTGTGGCAGTTGAGGAAGCCGGGCCAAACGTTCTGGACGGCCCGGCTGATTTCAGGCTGTTAGAATAATTCTCGGTGTTTTTAACGAACAGCTCAGCTTGGATACGAGGTTTAGGACCACGCTGAACCTGTACGCGTTGCAAATGGCAGATCAGCGAAGGGCGGATTATGAAGATCTGCAGAGATGGTGATCAGCAGAGGACAGAGGTTAGATCAATAAGATCAGCAGGCGAATAGCGCATGGTAGATAACAGGGCAAAGAGCCTCAGCAGGAGGCAGCAAGCTTTGTGAATTTCCGTGATTGGTTTGTAAATCCAGCGAAGCATCACATTTGAGACAAGAGACAAATGCCCGCAAATTGGTTATGTGTGAGGCATGCATGGCCAGGAAGCAGCCTGGTTGTTGCCCTAGCGAGTGGTGATTTTCTCCCATAAGCCTCTAAGGCACTCATGGCTGCATTGAGGGCCCACAGCTCGTGGCCGTCACACATACACCCTATTTGCCCAGACAGTAAGAAGATCGTGAGGGCAGCAAGTGTAAATTCATTAGGGGCTGCTTCAGCTAGCAGCATGGGCAGCATGAGCATGCAGCGTGGCACGCCGCCCTCGACCACGCCATGTGATTCTGAGGAAGAGGCAGAGCCGGAGGCTGCAGCAACGAACACTGCGGCTCCCTTGTCAGCAGCCTCTGGAGTGACATGGCCGGCAGCAAATAGCCAGCGGGTTCCAAGGAAGGGCATAGCGGCCAAAGCATGTGTCAATCAGGGTGCTGAGTGGTACAGTTGCTTCAGCTGCACCACTTAATTGGCAGCGGGTGCCCGGCCAGTTTGGCTGCCATGCGGATGCAAGAGGATTCCAGCATTAGGACACTGAAACAGGGGCTGCTGAAGACAGCAGTCGGGTATTCTTTTCTTTGGACTGCTTTGTCCGATTTCACACTTTCTGGCCTTGAAGCACAATTACTGTAGTCCACACCGGTACCAATATCGCCGTTTCCGGCGTTTCCTTCCTTCTTTTGACGACTAGCCTACTAGGCTGATGAAGCGTTTGATGCCTCGTATAGCCCTGTCCATCACCTTGAACATGAAAGAGTTCCCGGGCCGCTTGTCGAGTGATCGGTTACGCTCGGGCCACATCTGCGGTTCGTAAACCCGTGACCGGACCCCACCTACCAGGTCCCGCCAGCCTCGGGCGCTACGATCGATCGATCCGAGGCAACGCTCCAAAATAGGGCATGCCTCGTCCAGCATTCCTCGACGTCGGGGGAGCTTGCTTCGAGTTCATTCATATTGATAGCCAATGAAAAACACGCATTGGTCCCAGCTCACCGTCATCGGTGCCCTCAGCCTGGAGCCTCAAGCTGCTGCCGACACTGCTGCTCGCCAAATAGAAAGCCCCGCGCACCTCGAGCCAGTCGAGCGCCCAGAGCGAGCAATCCCTCAAGCCTCTTCGGACGATTCGTCGCAAGAGGAACCTGGACATACGATGACATTATTACGCTCCGACCCGTGGGACAAACGGGATGGCACCTGCGGTGAGACGGAGCAGTGATTTGAGTGAGCGCCTGTCCGCCTGCTGATCCTCACTGCTCATAGCACTCCTAGAAATTAAGACAGACCAACATTGACAGGCCTCCATAAAATCAAACAACAGCATCGGGCGAGAAAATAATGAGGATGTCTGGACGAAAAAATCCACACGATAACACTCCCACCCCCCAGACGAGGTCGGGTCTCACTGAAATGTGAATTTTTTTGAAACCGTACTTAATCATACCCATTTAGGAACCTGTAACCGGTAGCGATTTCAAAAAATAATCAAAACCGAGTTGGAGAACAGGATGGAACAACATTTCCGGCTCGCCACACTGTCGCCTGGGGGTTGGGGATAACACTGCTTTGTCAAGAAGCCACCGCCGCAGCCACATTTTTAAGAAGCTACCCCTGCCCCCAGTATTTATTTCAGGGCACTGCAGCTACATTTCAGCTACATTTCAGCCTTCTTCAAGGATCCTAATGCAGTGTGCCCTATCACTGGGGCTACCGGCCCAAGGATGGTCAAGGAGTGGTCCAGACTGGCACTCAGTTGGTAGCCTGTCTGCATCCCCTGAGGCCCTGACGTAGTCTGGTACGCTTAAAAAGCAGTGCCTACCAGGTAACACACTACCTTTACACCCCGCCTCATTCCTTTAAATCGATGATTCCCTTTTTTCGGGTCTCTGATTCACGCTCCTCACAGTCCGTGATCAGACACACACAGTTGAATGAAGCCAGATGTACACCAGGGCACCAGTTAGCTAGTATGCCGACTACTTTTTGAGTAATAGGCGAGGACTCCACACTCACACCATCCACCCTTAAACTGAACCCAAGAAACCTCAACCTATGATGTGCACAGATGCATCTCAAGCCCTGCTCAACAGCAGCGACAAAGTCTGCGGCAGCGGTGAGACCATCAAGCCGGCTTTCGCATCAGTCTTCAGCGTGAAACAGCAAATCCATCCCCTGCAGGCGCCCAGCCAGAATCAGCCGACACGCTATCAGGGTCACCCTTTCAACGGCTGTTCTGCGGAGGCCGTCACGTGCAAACCAGCATCGTCAGAATATGGGCAGCAGCGGATGCCTCTCCAAGAATCTGCTCGGCATTGGGCGCTCTTCCAGCCCAGACCATCAGCCTCACCGGCCGCTGCCGCAGCAGGAGCTGCCGCTGCCCCCGCATCAGCTGTTGCAGCGGCCGCAGGCGGGGGTGCCTATAGCAGTCAGCAGGATGCCGAAGCCATGTTTGTGGATGACTTTGATGCCAGCTTGAACAACGCTATCACGGCGGTTGCCTCGGCGCTCCTGGGCGAGGGGGGGGAGGCAGCCGGGCACGCATTCAACGCAGGCGCCGCCTCAGGCGAAGGCGCCGACTTGTTCCTGGACTCTCTGCTGGCGCGGGTTTTCCCGCTCGCAGATTTGTTGCTGCCGCAGCTGGGTGGCACCTCAGCCATGGCAGGCACTCAGTCAGCCGGCCTGGAGAGGTCGTACCCTCAACAGCAAATCCGCCCTCCCGCTGACAGCCGCCAGCAGCAGAAGCCGCCGCCGCAGCAGCAGCAGCAGCAGCAACTGGTGGGTTAAGATTGGGTACATGCCAGAGAGGGTAGCGGTGGTGATGGCAGTGCTGGCGCATGGGCTTTGGGGGGAGATGGCACCTTAGTAGGGTGTGAGGGAAGCAAGGAGGCACTGGGAGGGGGGCGACATTCAGCCAGGCTTGGATATATGTTTGCACCCGCTTGGCATCTGTGGCTGGCCTTCGGAAATGCTTTGCATCCCTACACCTGTCCCAAAGCTGGGCGTCAGTATTATCGGCCTGGCTTGGTAACTTGACATGTTTATCTTTCTTTCTCCACAAGAGGGCTCTATGACCCTATGTGAGCCTCATGATGCTGCCCAGATGATTCAGAGTGTTAGCAATTTGTCAATCATTTATAATTTTGCAGTGCCTCTGGCCCACCTGTTCAGCCCTTAACGCGCTAGTGGCCCTGCACATCCCTGAAATACCAACAATATGTACCATTGAGCTCCAAAGCATGCATGATAATGTATCCTACTTATAACTTGTCTGCCCTTTCCTGACACAACAGCAGCTTGGTACATTCGGCAGCCACGGTGTGGTGAGAACCCAGCAGGAGATTCAAATCCCACACCTTACTGTTATGGCCCTCACACACAATCAGCAGCAGCAGCAACAACAACAGCAGAAATACCAGCAGCAGCAGCAGCAGCAACAGCAGAAACAACAACAACAGCAGCAGCAGCAGCAGCAGCAGCAGCAGCAGCAGCAGCAGCAGCAGCAGCAGCAACAGCAACAGCAACAACAACAACAACAGCAATACCAGCATCAGCAACAGCAGCAGCAGCAGCAACAACAACAGCAAAAGCAACAACAGCAATACCAGCAACAGCAACAGCAGCAGCAGCAGCAGCAGCAGCAACAGCAGCTGCGGTACCAGCAGCAACAGCAACAGCCGCCGCCACCGCAGCAGCAGCAGCCGCCGCCGCAGCAGCAGCTGCACTACCAGCAGCAGCAGTACGAACAGAAACAGTACCAGCAGCAGCAACAACAGCAGCAGCAGCAGCAGCAACTGCAACAGCAGCAACAGCAACAGCAACAGCAACTGGATTTCCGGTCAATGCACCACGCAGAACCTTCCACAGGACCTGTTATATACAGGACAGATATCCACGGTGGTCGCGGCGATGCTGGCGGACCCTCACATACCAATCTGGCTGATCTCCATACTGCTGATGGCAGCAGCGGCGGCTTAATGGTACCTGGCATGCATGGCATATGGGGCTCAGGAGCAGGAGCAGGTGGAGCAGGAGCGGGAGCTGATGGATTGGCCTCTCAAAGGCCCTCTGACGGCGCGATGGTGACTGCAGACCAACCGGCCAAGAGGCGGCAGCGCGGCTGTGCCGTGGTTGCTGCTACGCCGTCTGCTGACGCTGAGGCACCAGGCGGCCGACAGGGCCGCAGCTCGCGGTTCCGCGGGGTGACCAAGCACCGGCGCAGCGGCAGGTATGTAGGGTGCTGTGCAACAGGCGTGTTCATACCCGCACAGGGGTCTTCATAACCACAGAGGGATGGTCACACTCACATAGGGGTCTGTAAACCCTTGCAGGCTAGTCTATAATCTATACCGTGACAGGGGTGTTGCCACGTTACCACACTGTGCATTTTTGGCTGCCAGGTCAGCTGCCAGGTGGCAGGATATCGTGCCAAAAGACATGGCCCTTGGGGCAGGAGATAAATATTAGACTTGACCAAGCATCGGCGCAGCAGCAGGCACTCTGTGTAGGTTGCCGTGTTACCGTGGCGTTCATACCCACAGGCAAAAGGGTTCAGGATGTGGTTCAGGTCTAAAAGGGTGTTCACACCAGGTCAAGTGAATCACTGGGGCTGGGTTGTCAGGATGAAACATTTATGGTGAAGCGTGTTTGACTTGGAATGCCCTCGCACCATGAGCGTTTCCTCTCTTTCGCTCTGCGCTGCCTGCACTGTAAATTTGAGTTTGCTTCAGCGACTCCTCCGCTATAACCCAACCTATCGCAGGCAGAAGGGGGAGTGCAGCAAGCTCAGCTGCTTGAGCCACCGCCTGTAGGCCGGTCAAGGTCGAGAAAGGCTTTTTGGTTGAGGTGTCCTGCAGTTGGATACAGTATGCTCTCGCCATTACCTCATTCTTGACAAGTGCTCAACGAGCATGTGAGACCTCTCCTGCACCGCCGCATTGTTGTGGAGTCCTCCATCCTCAACAGCCACTGCACTTTCTTTGAGCCCTCCCCTTCAGCTCCTGCACTACTTTGGAGCCCTTCCCCACTGCTGCCGCAATGCATTCCCCCCCACACACAGGTGGGAGGCACACATTTGGGTGAAGGACATCGGCCGACAGGTGTACCTTGGAGGCTATGAACAGGTGCGTTGTGGCACCTGGCTTGGGCTACGAACATGCCTCCTAACTGCCCCCTCAGTAAGGTGTCCCTGCAGCACGCCTGGTGGTGACCCTTCCAGTCCTCTTGTGATGTGCACTGGTAGTGTCCACCGAACCTATAAGCTGCATGCACGGCTGATGTAGAAGACTACACCTCATCTTGCCAATGCATCCATGCAGGAGGAGCATGCTGCAGAGGCCTACGATGTGGCAGTTCTGAAGGTCAAACGAGGGACGGGCGGCGCAAAGACGAACTTCGATCCAAGGTGCGTCTTCAGATGATTTGTATGGCTGTCTCGTTTCATTGTGCGTGTGTTTTTGTCAGTGTCGGCCTTAAGCTGATCCCAGCTGCGTGTTCATTTTTGAGTATGCTTGTTCATGTCCGACTTTTGCTGTGCAATAATGCCTGTATGGGCTGCTTAGATCAGCAGGTACAGCCCGAATGGCTGGTACCACCATTGGCTATGCTCAGAATGGAAATCCCTGATGGAAGGATAGAAGGATCAATTACCGATTCAAGTTCATTAATGTTGGAGGTCCATGTGTGCTGATTGCCGGCTGCTTGATGGTAGCTTCTGAGGGTGTCCTGCAGCTACCTAGATTACTGTGGCTCTGCTTCGGGCCACTGTTTCTTTGGTAGTTTTCAGGTACACTTCAGCTGCAAGCTGGCCTACCACTGTTGCCAGGAGGACTTGGGATAGAAATCTCAATTGCTTAAGCCACAGGCCATAAGGCCAGTCACGGCTTGTCTCTTATCGACCCAGTGGCGGCCGCCTGGCACTTCCCCCAAATGGTCTGGTGCTCACCAAAATAAACACTGCTTTGGACGCATGGAGTGGCACTCGTGCTCGCGCTTAAGTCTCAATTATACTACCGGATGAAACTGGTTACACTGATTTTGAACAATGCCATGGCCGATGGTCCCATAGAGTTTCGGACTGCTTCAGCTGCTGGTGCTGTTCTTTCAGCGGTTCAGCTACATGGATGAGATGAAACCTGACTTCCGGTTTTGGTGCTGGCGAAGTTCTGTGAAGTTTTTTGAAGTTATACCCAGCGTGGGACAGGCGCCTGCAAACCGGTATGAACACTATAGAAACTAGGACAGACCGCAAAAATCCGTTGACCCCCATCAGTAACCAGCACACAATTAATGACCAGTGGCATGGGCAAGAACCTCATAGAGCAAAAGCTTTGTGATCCCCCTGAGAAAATTACTACCAAACAAGTTGTGACAAGTGATGACAAGTGATGTCCCATGTATCAAATGTGATGCTGTGCTGGACTGTAAAACCTTTACAATGATAAGTGGCATAGGAATGACCCCATAGAGCATAAGGTACGCCCCAATCACAAAATATGACGTGAGGACCTTCCCTCGTGTATGCAACTTCCCTCCCCTTTATACTTTCTGTTACAGCCGTTACTCTGACCTCATCACTGCTGTATAGACAGCATCTTCTCCACTGTGCCGTCTTCTGTACGAATCCACGTCCTATGTGCCCTCCTCCATGTCACTCTACCTCCTCCTTTGCCTTCTCCTATGTGACTCCACCTCCCCCTTTGCCCCCCTGTCTGTTGCAGCCGTTACTCTGACCTCACCACCTGCATGGACAGCATCTCTCTGCAAGAGCTCATCATGGCAGTCCGCAGGCAGAGCCAGGTGGGATCAGTATCTCCCTAACAAGGCCAGGAGGCAGCTGAAGTGTAGCTGAAGTGAAGCCAAAATGAATAAACATTGGGATTTGGGAGACTCTCTCCCTGGAGATCTGCAGGCAGAGCCAAGCAGTAGCTGAAGTGTAGCTGAACTGAAGCCAAGCGCCGGAATAAAGCAATATTGGGTGGATCTCGCCTTAAAGATCTGTGGGCAGGGCCAGGAGGGTCCCGCACTGCAGCTCAGGCAATGGACAGCTCATAGCAGCAGGGAGAGGGACGGCAGCGGCGGTGAGGGGGCAGGGAGCAGTGGGCAGGGGCAGGGTGCAGGGGCAGGGCGCAGGGACAGGGAGCAGGGAGCCTATGGCAACAGGGGGAGGGGCCGCAAGGCCTAGGGCATGAGGCACAGGGAGCACAGCGCAGGGAGCAGAGCGCAGGAAGCAGAGCGCAGGGGGCAGGGTGCAGGGTGCAGGGTGCAGGGTGCAGATCGCAGGTCGCAGGTCGCAGGAAGCCTATGGCAACAGGGGGAGGGGCCGCCGGGCCCAGGGCGTAGGGTGCAGGGTGCAGGGGCAGGGGCAGGGAGCTAATGGCAGCAGGGGGAGGGGGCAGCATCCTACCTTATCCTTTCTCATTCCACTGCTCCCTCTATCTGCTCTGTTTCTGATGCAAAGGGCTTCTCGAGGGGCTCCTCAAGCTACCGCGGCGTCACAGCTCACCCCAGCGGAAGATGGGAGTCCCGCATCGGCACCCCCGGCTCAAAGGTGAGCAACGGCCAGCTGCTCCTTGCACAAGTCCTTTGACCTGGCTTGTTTGGGTGTTGGGCGCAGGGGGCAGGGTTAAAAACCGCCCTTCTCCAACTGCATGAATCCAGTCCACGGGGCATACGGTATCTAGCACATGATGTTTTATTTGGTGCCTTAACTATTAACGCGGCATTGCCTGTCAACAACTGAAATACCAGTAGCGGTATAGAGACACGAATATTGTTAAAGTGCGCATCAGGCCTGCTTAAAGGGCCTGCGGGCAGCCACCACTGGGCCGATTGGGACCAAACCACTTGACCGGCCGGGCTGTATCTGAAGTGTAGCTGAAGCACCTAAAAGGTACCGATGGTAATGTAGGGTCCCTCTCCCGCATTCGCTGCATACTTTCATGTGCCTGTATCTGCACAGTTACCTCTGCTCTCTCCCATGCTTCTGCAGCACATCTATCTGGGCCTGTATCCGGACGAGGCTGGTGCTGCTCGTGCCTACGACCGCGCCTTAGTGCGCCTGCGGGGCACCAATGCAGCCACCAACAGCGCCCTGGCAGAGTATCGCACCGAGCTGGGCGAGTTCCACCAGATGCAGCAGGTGGGGGCGGTCAAGGCGAACAAGATCAAATGCCAGTCGCATGTTTGATCCCCCTGAAATGTTCTGCCCAGTCCCCACCGGTATAAAGGTATCTCATGTTTTGTCACAACGCATGACTGCACCGTGCGCTGGACCCGATCCATTCCATAGGGTGCACCTATTCACCGCAATAGTTTGCCCTCACCTGATATTTCCCTCTCGGCCACTGGCAATACTTCTGGGAGAGCATGTTCCTGGGGTACGGTGCGGCAAGACTCCTCAAAATCAAGAAAAACAACTTTGGAGATTCCCATTATCCCCCCACCCCTCGCTATTCCCCTGCCTCCTCACCCCCTTCGCTCCTGGGAGTTGATGCAGCAAGTTTCCTTCAAAACGATAAGAAGCCATCTCAACAGATTCCCCTCTCTCACGCAGGCCATGCTTCTGGGAGACGATGGGGCAGAATTCTTGAAACATGGCGTGGACAGCACCGACTTCGAGCACTGGATCAAGCATGGTACCGCCACCAGGGAGGGCGCAGATGGTGCTGAGGCCACAGAAGTGAATGGGCTCTGGGGCTCTGATGTGGAGGCGGGAGGCAGGGGTGGCAAGGAGGCGGGTAGGGAAGAGGCCAGTGTGTTTCTGGTCCACCCTCAGGCACCTGTTGCTGATGGTGGAGGTGCTGGCGGTAGCGGCGCTTGGTCTGATGGGCAGCTGCTGGGCGATTCCGCTCGTGTGCAGTTTCAATCAATGTCAGCTCCCCCAGCATTGGCGAGGTGGGGCATCCGTCAGTGTAAGGAGGGTATGAGTGAGATATCCGCTGCTGTCTGCCGCAGAGGTTTGTGTTGGATGTGAGAGTTATGATGGCAGTGGCTACCCTAGGGAACAGAGGTGAAACACTGGAGGTGGCTGCCTTAGAGATTCGGGGTGATTCGCTGGAAGTGGCTGCCCTTGGGATCAGGAGTGAAACGCTGGCATGAGGGTTGCATGCTCCTCGCGGGGCGGTATGCGACAAGTAGTACTGTACAGAACACCCAGGTATTGTAGGCCGGGAGTTGAAAGAGGTGTGTGCTTGTTTTTGCTGTGCCTGAGGTGGGGAATAAAGAGAGCTGAAGAAACACATGGACGGAGCGTGACCGCAGGACCTGTTCAATATTTTTTGCATTGTGTGCAGTTTGGATGTTTTAGCTATCTTTCTGTGTCCTTTATCTCGCTGGTGGCAAGACATACATCGCTTTCAAAAGTCACAATCGGGCTTGCTTAAGAAAATACCCTTCAGAGTGGCAAAAAAAACTCTCTGCATGACTGGCATATCATGTTCATGTAGTTCCTGGACAATTTGCCCTGCCTTAAATAAATATGTTGCATTTGTCGTGATCCCCGTATACTGATATGCGATGGTAGCCAGTGCTGTACTGATGTGTCTGAGCCTCTGACTACGGTACTAGCTAGAGGTTGGAGCCTTTTAAGGTTAAAGTCCTTGGCCTGCTTTGTAGGTTAGCACCCAAAGAAGTGATCACCAACAAATATGTTGATGTAATAATCAAACAAACTAATGATTGCCGGTATCTGACAACTAAGCATGTTCCGGTGTTCCTGCACCCTGCCAAAACTGGCATAAAGGTGTCCCAATACAGCATAGTAGCCAGCATGCATAATCAAGGCCTAGGCATCTATGAGGTATTAAGGTCTGTTCAGATGTCCTTTGAGCCTACCACACCGGTAACACCAGGATATTTCAATGGGTCCCCAGACTCGCCTTCTGTGTTGCTGTTGTTTCAGGCTTTCAGCGGCCGGTCCTTTCACGAAAGGGCAAAGCCGATCCAGGGGGGGTCCGACATAATTATTATGATGTGCTGGTGTTTAGTGGCCTTTTTTCACCTCTCGAAAGGCAGATCCAGCGGTGATAACAAGGAGGGTTTATGTGTTGTTGCAGCTGTGGCGGTCTGTGCCCTGTGGACGATGTGCGACTGGCCGTCCAGTGCATTATCCTGTGTAGGACGTCATGACAAGCATTGTTTATTTTATGATGCATCAGCTACCATTCAGCTTCATCATGGCCTCCAGCCTGAGGGACCTGGCGCACTAAGCCCTATTACTTGGGCCACTGCCTAATAGGTGTATAAGGATGGGTCCTCGTCAGCCTACTGGGGGCTGTCCAGAGGCATGACTCATGTGATCTGGGGCGAATACGAATAAATGTGATGCCAAGAAGCCAAGGAAGATAATGTCCTCCCGGCCAACAAGCAGTGGCATTACATTCCCACACCCGCCCTCGCTTCCTTCGTTATGTTTTAGCACGCTTCTAATACAGTTCAGCTACGCCCCGGCCTGTGGCCGCAGGCTCCTGGCGTTGCAGGCCCTAATGCTTGGGCCTCCGATCAAGGTTTGGTCCCAGCTGGCCTTGCAGTGAACAAGCCTCAGATTGAGACCCCACTGAGTTCGAGAAGGCATCATGGCTGGCCAGCGGGCAACCCTGTAAAGAGTTATCACCAGATGTCTAGAATCTTGATGAGCTTGTCTGGGCAGCCAAATAAAAGAAAGAGGAGGTACTGAGAGCTTGGTGGGGTGTCACACCAAGGTCCTAAGCCCCAGATGTCAACAAGTGGAAGAGATGCGGGGGGCTGGGTGGGCCTGTCAGCCTCATCGTCAGGGCCTGCTCGAAGGGTGGGCCTGCCTTCGCGAGGCTTCTACTCGGGGCTGATCCGATCATATGCGCTTGCGGCACGATCTAGAACCTCTCGCCCGCGATGTTGTCACAGGTCTGCAACCCTGCGCCGTTCGGCGTCCGCTGTCGCCAGTCCAGGGTGGCGCCTCGGCATCCTCTCGAACCCCGCCCGCTGTCCCAATCGGCGCCTCGACGGGTCTCCTGTGCTGCAGCAGCAAGCAGCGACCCGTACACGGTGAGATGCACGAAAATAAACGTGGACACCAGTTCCTCAGCCCCAGCACGACGGTGTTTAAGGGGTGTAATGAAGGTGTTCGTGAAGCACTTCAACCAACCCAGCAGCCGCAGCAAGTCAGCTGCTTGAGCCCTCCCCGACGCCCTCCATCCCTGCTTCTCCCCACCCCCTCTCCTACAACAATGATACTCCGCTCAGGTACTCGGCGTTTCCCCTGAGGCGGACAACAATGAGATCAACCGTGCGTACGGCATGAAAAAATACCAGTTCCGTCACGATTCGACGACGCTGCAAAAGATCGAGCAGGCGCACAGCTCGCTCATGCTCACAGCGCTGAACAAGCGCATGAAGGTGCGCATGCACCAGATGTTTGCGCTGTGCGACATCCCCGGATAAGTAGTGTTCCTTTCCCAAGGTTGCCGCCCATGTGGCCCGCATGGCGCATGGGCTGCCACCACTGGCAATGGGGTGGCATAACAGCTCTGCATGGGGCCGCTTTCATGCCCGCCTGGACCTACCAGTTCATCATGTGTGTGCTATATTCCTTAACCCCACCACCTCATGCTCTCCATATTCCTCATATGTTAACGGTACGTACAATCTGTCAACATCATGCCCCCTGGCTGACGGTGTACTCAGTGATGTCAAGGAGACTCCTCCTCAATACTGAATTACGGTAGCTGCCTGCTGCCTGCTGCAATATTTTTTAATTTGCTACTATTCCATGATTCAATCCATACCAAAGGAAGCATAGCCTGCCGCGTTAATGTCCCTCATGCCTCGCCCCCCGTGACACATGCCCCTGCCCCCGCCCCTTCCCCCCGCCCTCCCCGACGCAAGCCCCTCTCTGCCATCTTAAATCAAACCACCTCCCCCAACCTCTTCAAGCCGCTGGGACTGCAGGGAGGCACTGATCTGCCAAAAGACAAGATGTTTGCCGACGTAGATCACTTAAATAAAGGCTGATGCCTATCACCTTTGGTTAGGGCTGGGATTTGGTTAATGCAGTGATTTGGATAATGCGGGGACTTGGTTCGGGCAGATATTTGGTTAGGGCAGGTATCCTCCTTCTCCACTCTCCATCTGGGTCACGGTGACTGCAGGGAGCCAAGTCAGCCAACAATGTTTTGAAATACATCAAGTACGCCAACACATACCCCTTCCGCACATGCCCCCCCCCCCCCGCTGCTGGGACTGCAGGTAGCCAACAATTTCGCCATCAAGTACGCCAACACATGCCCATCTCTCGAGCCCCCTTGACACATGCCCCCCCCTCCCCCGCTGCTGGGACTGCAGGGAGGCCACGATGTGCCCAGGGACATCAAGTATGCCGACATTGAGCCTTTATTCCCCTGGAGACCTAGGTGAGAGGCACACTGGATCAGTCTCATGCTGAGGAGGGCGAATGTCCATCTGAGAGTTTAGGCACACACCAAGGCAAGCATGTGGACCTGGAGCCACTGTTCGCTGGAAGGCTTTGGTGAGAGCCAGGCTGAGGCAGCGGTACCAGCGTTGTTTTCAGTGCACCTAAGCTTAAATCAGCTATGCCACAGCCTGGTGCAGCATGCCCTGTTGCGTGCGCCGCCAGCTGCCGACTCGTCATATATGGGTCCCCATTCGCGAAGTGGTGGTTTCTCAGCAGCGCCCCAAATGTGGCATGGTCCATTCTTCGCGCCTTATGATTCACGAAGCCTTCACCTTTATCTCCTGCCCTAGCGGAGGGCTGGGCCGTCCCTGAGGAATCAGCAAGCAGCGGATCCTGTGTTCTTTCCAGTGGAGCATGTCCAGGAGGGGCACCTGCTGCCTGCACAATAATGCTGTAGCGCTATCGTGCGAGTGCTGGCATCTGGTTGTGTGTGTGTGTGGTCTGAAGGTGCGCCAGCTTTGCGATAGAGTTGTTACGCAATGCCTCATATGATTCAGGTTGTATGGGGGTATCCAGCTGCACCTTAACCCTCAACCCTGACCGGAAATCCTAGGACCCAAAACCCTATTATGTGTAAACGGTGGGACGCAGCGCCACGGATCATGATGGTGGCGGTTGCTGAACAATCATGTGACCGGTGTGTGTGACCTATACCCTTTTTCCCTTGCCCTGTGCAGACGATGGGACGCAACGCCTCAAATCATCATGATTGTTGGGGCCATCCAGCTGTTCTTGGCAATTTCATCCTTCCAAGCGCCAAACATGAGCAAGCTGATCGGAAGTGAGTTTGGGGTCGAGCGGTGGGGAGGGGAGGGGAGGGGAAGGTATATAAGATGGGATTCAAAATCTCCGACTCCTACCAATCTATGACTAAGTAAGTAAGCATGTCAAGAACAGCTGAGCTTATCTAATGTAAGTTTTTATTTGCCTTCCCAGGGGCATCAGTTGATTATTATTGTAATGCAGCCGTTGCGGCCAATGATTGACGACATTTCTCGATCCCCGACTAGAACCCTGTGTTCACGATCGACAGCATGTATTTTTACCCATCCCCCTTCCCTCAATAAAGTGACATCTGAAAGAAGGCAAGTGGCATCTACCGCAGTGACCTGCGAGCAGCTACTTGTATTATAGCATGCACCTGTGAACAGTCAGCAGCCAGTCACAGAAACAGTCAGCGTGTACTTGTTGTCATAGCGTTCGCTCGGCAACGCTCATCATTTGATTGTTGTCACAGGGTTGACACTCAAGGGGCAGTCAAAGTGCAAGCGCACTGCTGACAAGGCTGTCAACTTAAGTATGAAACATATAGTGGAACATTGACTTGGTTCCAAGCTGCTGCTGCTGCTGTCATTTGAAGGGAATCAAGAAGGTCAGGTTAACAAGTATCAACCACGCTTGTGGCTGGCACAAGCGTCCGGTACCCCTCCCGGCATGTAGCCGTCTGCCATGCGGCTGTTTGCCATGCGGATCTTCGGCAGATCTCAGCGTGCGGCTGCTTGCCATGCGGAGCTTAGGCGGGCCCTGCCGGTTCTGCTAGTTAGCGATGGCCGTGTCCTACTGCCATGATTTTGTGCCTTCTGCACCTTTCCTGTTGTAGGCTGCTGAAACTGATTGTATGCACCCTTTTGTGTTGCAGGCATGCTCGTTGGTGTGGCAGGAAATGTCCTGAAGCAAAACGCCATCGCCCCGCCTCCCAAGGACCCGGAAATGGCAACGGAGGAGGAGTCTGGAAGGGGTGAGAGAGGGAGATGGAGGCAGAGGCAAAGAGAAAATGGAATGTCACAAAATAAGTTGTAACATGACTGTTTTACTTGCCACAACGTGAGGGAGACATAAAGAGTGCTTTCGCTTCATTAAGTGTGTTAGCACTTGTGCTGTCCGGTCGCTTAGCAGTGTTGAAGGCCGCCTGCATACAGGTCATGCTTGGTCAGATAAAACCCCGTGGGTCAAAAGGCATGCTTTAAAAGAGAGCATCCTTTGAAATAAACATCCTTATTTATTTGATTTCAAAGGGCATGCTTAGGGAGACAGCATCCTTTTAGGCCAGAGAGAAAGGCGAAAGGAACGCCCCCCCCCCCCCTCTTGGGGCTCGAGAGTGAGGGGGGGCCTTTCTACCTCATTCGTTGCAGT
Source organism: Limnomonas spitsbergensis (assembly GCA_037349105.1). NCBI lineage: Eukaryota > Viridiplantae > Chlorophyta > Chlorophyceae > Chlamydomonadales > Limnomonas > Limnomonas spitsbergensis. Next base: position 2,073,522 of record JAYJMM010000102.1, on the reverse strand, counting down.
GGGCGCATGGCTCCACCCCTTGTTGCTGGTCGCCTGCTTATTTCCCCGCCTCATTATGTCCCACCCCCTTCCCTGTGGCATGCACGCAGCCGGGCGGAACTTTGTACGGGGTGGCATGCTGGGCCTGCTGGCAACCTTGGGCGGCATGGTGATCTGCACGGCTCCAGAGACCGTCGCACAGCTAATGAAAGTGGCGCTCCCAGGAGTGCTCGCAACGCAGCCTGGCTTGCTGGTGAGAGGGAAGGAGGTCCTGTAGGCATATGAATATATGATAGCTTGTGGCTGGTGGGAGGGGGCCCGGGAGTGCATGCAAGACTAAGTCCACAGGCATGGCCCATGAGTCCTACTGCCGGGCCAGGGTGTCGCTACCTTTGATCCGAAAGCATGAATGTGTGATAAGACTTGCCTGGCCTATATTGGCCCCGAGACCAGTGTTCAACCGGGCTCGCCTTTTCTGCCTGGGCTCCAAAGCCGATGGGCTCCAAGGACACTGTCACTAGGATGCAACGCTGATGAGGCCATTGGCGCCTGCCTAGATTTACCTCTTAATGATCTGTATACACTCTCCAGTATATTCCTATGCCTGACAGTTGTTGAATCTACCGTTATGGCTCTTGTCCTCTCCTAAGCACGCACTCCACTACTCCAGTGCTTTTATGAATGCGGACCAGAACACCTTGGGGGCTGCTGGGCGGCCACAGGGCCACCAGATTGAGGTCAATCAATGTTTGGTCCCCATCCGCCCAAACATAGATTGACATCAATCTGGAAGCCCTGGCAACAGGGCTTGCTACACCAGGCTCCCACGGCCGTCGGCCATGATGCAGCTGATGATGAATTGTAGCTGGAGTGCGCTATAACAAGGATTGTCGCACTCCCTCCTTCATTGCTGATATCCTCAGATTTCCCAGATCCCCACAAATCTCGCCAGATCCTCTCACCTGAACAGTCATGCTGCTTTGATAGCCTCATCATATATCTCCGCGGCTCTCGAACTCTTCTGACTGCGCACTTTCCATCTCCCTGATTGTAGATCTCTTTCAAGGTTGCTGGCTGCGCTTTAAGCAACTGGGTCATGACCTCGTTCTACTACTAGACAGCAGACTGACAGGGAGGCGCAAACGGCGCTCTGACAAAATGACCTCCAAATGACGCTGACGGGTCCTCTACCCGTGGAGAATTTGCTTATTTATGATACCGTAGAATGACCTACAGCGACCCCCAAGGCCCTCCCGCTGTGAATGGTTTTTCTGAGCTCATACTCTCAGTGATAAGCTCGTTTTTACCGGGAGAGAATAAGTAACATTTCGGTGCATGGGGAGCAGGCCACGATGAGGGATACAAACAGCTGTGACTTGGCGCGGCAAGTGTGTTCCACTGCTTCCTAAAAGCCAGTAGTGCGTGTCTCGCTCACGTGGCCCACTCAGGCTATGTCGCATGCAGGCATGCAGCACAGCATTCGCACCCCATGGTTCACACATTCGAACTCCGTACATCTTAGAAAAGCCCATCTCTTGTACGACATCTGCATCGCCTATGGCAATGAACTCTTCTGTGACCATCATGGATGCTGACAATCTGTTGTGTTGAGCCTTTTGAGAAAGGCCCCAAGGCATTACGTCGTTGAAAGCATGTTGTGCTGGGTCAGGCACCATGATGGTAGTATCGACACCCCCCTGATCGACACGTTATTGAAACCTGGTTGTCGAAACTGGATGTAAATGCTGGAGTACGTGTCAATGACGTTACACCTCTGGGCCCTGCTCAAATGAGGCTCGGCCGCGTGGGCGCCTAGCGTACGTGTAGCCTGTGCTGTTTGCTTTGAAGTCCCATCTGTTTAGAGATTCTATTAGCTGCTGGGTGAAAGTTAGGAGAAGGAAAGTCAATTTAAGAGGGGGGTGGGGAAGAAAGGGAGGGACACAAAGAAGAAAATAATATCTCTCACCCCCTGCTAAAAGGAAAGGCATTGCGAAGATTCCTCGCCCCTATACAGAGCCCTGACACAGGGGAATATTGAAGATGGGAGAAAGCAAGAGGAAAATACCCCACCTCCAACCAAGAAAGGAGAGGAAAACAATTTCCCAGATCCCAAAGAAACTAGCCCTCAATCATTTAATGATGTCAACCAAGTCCTCCACGAAAGCCAGAGCCTACCACCCAAGCCTGCTCCGGTACAAGTGATGAAAATCCTTGGGAGTGGCCCACCCAACACCTCTCCCTAGCTGGTCCTTGACGCCAGGGCACTGGAAGCAGACATGTAGCACATCCTCCACATGCTCGCCATTTTTCCTTGCCCCGCGCCATTGGCAACAGCTTGTCTCACGCTCTTGACCGCTATGTTGTCCTCAGGTGTCAGCCGTGTTATCCGCACTGAGCCACAACCGTGACTTGCTGCGGACACAATCACACGCCCTGTTGCTGGTGCGGCTCTCAGCAAGCGCCCGCCATAGGCTGGAACCAGACGCGGCAGGCGGCCACAGTGCCACCTGTGCTCGGTAGTGAGGTCCCTTGGGTATTCTCTGCTAGTCGCCTCTAGCTGTGCCTGCTTATAGGCTGTTTCCACCAGTTCTTGCTGCTACGGCTGGATCTACAGCTAACTCATGACCCACAGCTCACGGCCGATGCAGGTAGCTGCGCAGCCCGGCGCAGGCCCTGCATCTGGCTGGCTTGTTTCCTGCCCCTGAGGTGGTGCCGCGGCTAGAGGTGACCAGTGGCCCACAACACATCTTCATCCTTGGCCGCAGGCGCTGCGCAGACAGCCGCAACCGTATGCGTGCAGGCAGATGCTACTGAAGGCACAACTTAGCGGCCCTCTCCCCCCGACTAGAGCGCCGGGTTCCATGTTCCTGCCCCCTCACATAGGAGGATGGCATGGCTGCACCACGGCCCAGGCTGTGCAGGGTAGCTGGAATTGAGCCTAGTCATTCCCTACCAGCCCCAAGTGGTCGAGCGTTCAGCAGGGCCCAGCGGGTATGCACTGTTCTAAACTTAGCGGCCGTGCAGCGAGCACCTTGCAGCGCGGCAGCCAGGGGCGCCTCTCGACCTTGCATGGTCTTCCTCATGTTGCCGCTTTCGTGCTGAGTGATGCCCTATACCGTAACTTGAATTCCTGAATAAGCTTCAGCACAACCGTCCGTGGACAGTACACGCAGACACAGGCCGGCTATCAAAGCTGCGCTGCTAACCGGCCACACAACACCCATATTCTCTATCATCCTGACCAAAATCTGGAGCTGTTTATCTTCTGCCTACTTGGGAAGGTTATCTAGCATGTTTAGGATGGTGCATACCTGTTGGGCCCATCTAGCATGTAGTGCAGCCCTGCTGGGCTGTAGGTTTGGAGGGAGAGGTCATCCGCGTGGAGGAGGCGATGCAGCCTTCGCACAAGTCCCCTAGTACAACGCCCTGATCCAGGCCCTCGGCTACTATCATGCCCAGCAGGTCGCTGATGTATAGGCTGACGTGCAGAGCTCAGATGGCACCCCTGCTTAACACCTCTGGTGCAGTTGTGCAAGTCACAGGGCCATTGCGATTGTGGCCGTCTGTGAGCGTGTAGACTGTAGATTGCACTCCATAGAGCGCTTGCACAGCGTGTAATAGGCCTGATGGTTTGTCAATGACGTCACCTCTGGGCCCTGCTCAAAAAAGGCTTGGCCACCGGGGCGCCTAAGTAAAAGGGGCAGAAACAAAAAGGAAATGGGGTAAAATAGTGAAGGGTCAGACAAAGGGCTGGAAAGGGCAAGGGGCTGATGGCATTTGAGGGTGCTTGCGCAGGTGCCACCACAGCAGTCCCTGTGGCATGCTGTCATAGACCTTAGTTTAGTTATGTCCACGAAGGCCTCATGCAGCTTGCCGCGGCCTCCAGCTGCCCGTTGTGCATGATCTGCATGCCTCATGAGGAGATTGGCCTGGAGCGCGCCATGGCACCTTTAAAAGCCAAACTGCTCAGCAGCGGTGTGCAGGCGCACTGATCAGCACGCCCAATGATCAGTGATGGTGGTGAGCATGCCGGCGTGCAGCCGGGTTGTAAGTCAATAACGTTACACCTCTGGGCCCGCTCAAAGCTCGGCCGCGTGGGCGCCCAACTCGGAAGGGAGTAAAGGAGGAACTAAAAGGAAGAGAGGGGGAAAGAAACAAAAGGAGAGGCCGGGAAGGCAAAGCAGACCAAATCCAACACCTGAGTTCCACTAGAGACTAGCCCTCAACAAAGCTTATAAGAAAAGTCAAGGAAAGCAAGCGTATCCCACCCCTGCTTGGCCGCGAGGGCGCTCCACTGATCAGAAGGGAGAAGAGAAGAAACTAAACAGGGGGCAAACAACAACAACAACAACAAAAAGGCTAAAAGAGATGGCCGGAAAGGCCAACGACATCGGCCTCAGAAACCCTTGAGACTAACCCTCAATAATGCCCACAGCACAGTCCACAAAAGCAAGTGCGTCCCACCCATGCTCAGCCTGGTACAACTGGTGGAAGTTAGTGGCAGCGCCCGGAGGACCTGCCCACCCCCGCTCCCGTAACTGCTCCCTGACACTAGGGCAATGGAAGCACACATGCAGCGCATCCTCTACCTGCTCGCTATCCCCCCGTGCCCAACACTGCTGGCAGCAGCGTGCCTGTCGCCGCTGACCGTTGCGCCGTCCTCTGGTATCAGCAGTGCTGATCGCGCCAAGGCGCAGTCGCAAATTGGTGCGCACACAAGCACACTCCCTCTGGCTAGGGCGGCTCTTGGCTTGCGCCAGCACGGCACCCGGACTGGAACCAGGCACGGTAGGTCGCCGCAGATCTGTGATCGGTGGTAGGGTCCCTGGGGTCCCCACTGCCGCTTGCGTCCAGCCGTGCTTGCTCGTAGGCTGCGTCAACGAGTGCCAACACCTCTGTGACAGGTAGGCGCTGTAGGGCAGCTGCTGCCTCGCGCAAGGTGGGGGTGGCTGCCCCCCGCTCCAGCTCCTCTACTGCACCCAGCAGATCAGAGCACCACGTGCGGCCGCCAGTGCCCTGGCTGATTGCAAGCAGCATATCTGCTGCCATGGCTTCAGCCATGAGAGGGCTGTATTGCTGTGCCTCCGGTGCCACCGCTGCATTGTAGAAGCGGAGGATATGGGCCCACCAGTCTCGCTGTAGTGGTTGGAGCTGCAGCTCTCTCATGACTCCCCAACTGGCGGCTGATGCAGGTAGCCCCGCAGCCTGGCGTAGGTGCTGAAGCAAGCTGGACTGCATTTTGCTGGAGAGACATTGCCGCGGCCGAAGGTGGCTGGTGGCCCACACCACGTCGCCGTAGTTGGCCGCAGGCGCTGCGTACACAGCTGCCAGCCTGATGCGGGTTGGAAGATGGCGCCTTAGGCCCACCTTGGCTGCCATGCGGCGAACACGGTGCAACGCGGCAGCCAAAGGCGCCTGTCTACCCTCCATGGCCCTCTTCATGCCGCCGCTTTCGTGCTGAGTGATGCCCAAGAACATGAAGGGGGTTGTAAGTGTGCAAGCGGCATGCAGATCCGTTTGGAAACCACAGGGCACCCAGAGTTCTTTTCTTGAGGTTGGATTCAGGTCGTCCACCTGTTAAGGAGGCGATCCCTCAGGCCTGAACGAGAACACCTGACACACTTCAGAGCAGCAAGGGGGAGACTCTAGGGAATCATGGCTAGGGCACCATGAGACAAACGGAATCAACGTTTTTTCCTACCCTGCGTAGATACGGACTTGAGATGGAAAGAGATGCCAGACATGCCTAGTCCTTATACTAGACTGGATCTGAGGGACTGCAAAATCGATCGGTGCTTGAGCCCAATCACCTTGAGCCATTCGTTGCTGCAGGTGGCGGTCCCAGAGCATGGGCATATCCTGTTAGCCAGGACAAATGAAGCCAAAGGTAGCAATCCATACCCCTGGCCGTGCCACTGAAGGCCACTTCTTACAGGGCTGAGGCAAAGACCCTTGTCACCTCAGGACTGTATGTGGGACTCCACACTTTGAGATACGCTCTCTCAACTGGCATAGGAAAGGCATGCTTAGTAACCCCAAGCCACTTTCCAGTGAACGAGGGGGAGATGGAGCAGACAGAACTGTGAGAAAATGGACATGGGGCTGTGAGCATGGTCGAGACACACACTCACACAGTTGGATAAAGACATATTTATCTACCTGTGTAGGATATTTACCTCAAACCCTGCTGTTTAAAACAGGGATCAAAAGGCTTGTTTGCGTGAGCGCCCGACAGGCCAGGAATGTGAGCCCCTGTTAAGAGCCTGGAAACGTATCCATCAGAAGGTCGGCTATACTGTCGACAGCATGTTAGATACACCGGTACCATGCACGATCCCTCGGACCAAGAAGAAAGCAAGGTCGGTACCTCAGTTGCAGATTTCACCCACCGGTACTGCCTATTAGGCGAAGAAGGCGAAAGGTTTATGAGTCTTCAGCTCGGTCTTCAGCGATAAAATAATGGTTAATTCTGTTGATGCAGTGCACATGCATATACCGGTAATGGTACTGTCACCCATGTCTGCTGCATCAACATGCTCACGCATGTCCTCCTTCTTCATTGCATGTTACTGGTACATGGATTTCCTGATGACCTGCCGTATTGAACTCCCGAGATATTCACATGTGCAAGGAATGTACCTTCTAAGGAGCAAGCATAGTCTGAGTTTCTGATGTTAGAAAGCTGTCCTGTCCTGCCCTGTCCTATCCTGTGCTGACCTGTCCATCTGGCCTGTCTGTTGGTGAGTACCCTTTCGTCCTTCCGTCTGACTCAGGGACGGGTTACCCAAGATTCGTCCAGTGAGGCGGAGCACAGGCATCATTGACCTCAGTGCCGATATCTCAGGCTCTCACCTCGTGATAATGCGATGCTAACGGTCCCTCAGCTGGCACCGCTGGATCTGCCCACACATGTCGACGAGGCATGTCGCTATATTCTTCGCTGCCGCTCTGTCGTGTATCCTCTTGCTTCTGCTTTACAGCCCGTTAAGGACCCCGGTATTGAGCTGCAGCTTCGTGCTGGTCATCGACTGCGGGAGCTCTGGAACGCGACTGTGAGATCTGTCGGGGCGGGGGGACACCTCCAGACCCGCACGGGCCATCCAAATGTGCAGAGATGCACAGCAAGAGCTATGCTATCAATAAATACGAGCGATCGTGCGCATGTTTTCCGAATTTCAAATACCCACATGCTGACTAGACACGTTGCCTGTGTTTTGATATGAACTTACTCTGCCCATGTACGCCCACGCATGCATGTACTGGTCATGAGAACCTTCCGATAGAGCTTCCGTAAGACAAACATCAGCACTCATTGCACACTCGACCATCTTTGGCCGGCAGGTTGAGGGGCCACAGCTGGGCCGATGGGGCCCAAACCTTGACTTACTGCACCAGGCAGGCTCCTCGGCTGTGGGCTGTGAATGAGTGAGCATGGATGAGTGGAACTCACTGTTCAAAAATGAGCAATAAATTCCACGCAACTATGCTGACTACTGGATTTCATACATTTACCGTTATGTCTGTCTCTGCAGCTCGCGCGTTTGTGCCATCCCTTCAGGTATGCATACACTTGGAGGCCCGGCTTATCCCAGCATGATCTGCCTGAGGTCGAGGCGATCAAGCCGTCTGCAGCTGAAGCTTTCATCCCCAAGAAAACCGGGAAAGGTGCGCCTGCATGCTGGCATGCAGGCACATGGTGGAGACCATGGGACCATGCGAAGGGTAAAGAAGGGTATTATCGAGGGGAAGAGCAAGCGCATTGGTGTCCTTGTAGACCCGATGTCCATGCAGGGAGGTGAAGGACTGCATGGGACATGCCATGCATGTACGGCTGCGCGTCGTGGGTAGTGTGCCCATGCGCTATTCGCATGGCATGGCAAGTGCGCGCGGAACATGTCAAACGTGAACGAAGAGATGGACATGCCACTAAAGTGGATGCAACGAGAAGAGTCCGATCGCCAGTGGGCATTTGAGCTGTCAGCTACACATGGCCCAGCTGCATACTCCATTGGACGGGAGCAGGCTTGCCTGCCTGCCCGCCCTTGATGGGATTCTGTGGCAAACCATGGGGTCACCGGTGCTGGCTTCTGTAACGGGAGCATCGTGGCTCGGCAGGGGGAGGGTTTAGCCAGATGACTGTCTTGGCATCTATGGCCAGATGTGCTTCCCTGAATTGACCAGCGTGACTGTGGGCCCCAGCTTTCACTGCCCATGAGCCTTCTCAGCTAGAAGTGAACCTTTGATTTCAAATTTGTGCGGAAAGTAGGAGACTCCCTGCCATGCATGTTGATCACACTTTTGAATTTGACTTCGGTTTCGAGTCGCAGGCTTGTACGACAGGGTGGAGACGCAGCCGGGCATGGACGCCTTTGAATCCGACCCTGCCGGGCTCAGCACTCGCTCCCTTGGCCCACTGTTGGCCTGGGCGCGGGCCGTCGTCCCGCCGGGGCTGCGCAGTAGCACGCCCCTGTTCCTGCTGGCCACTGCGGGCATCCGCAAGCTACCCGAGCCCGGGCGCACTAAGCTGCTCCAGGCAGCGAGGGCTGAGCTGTTATTATCGGGTTTTAGGTGAGATGCTGTGTCTGGTGGGTGAGTGGGTGGGTGTGCTGACTGGTAGCAGGGCTGGAGGCATGGGTGGTGTGTACTACTGGTAGTACCTGTATTGTTTATGTACTGCTGTTACCTGTACCGGTATTTACTGCCGGTACCCTTTCCCGTATGTACTGCTGGCACTCGAGGTCTATTATATTATTTATGACCAGTACAATGACTCGTGTGGCACGGGTGTCCTGCTAGACCCGATCCCACCCCCGCAGCTCTTACTTCACCGTCTGGCTGCATGTAGGTTTGAGTCCGAATGGGCGCGCATCATCACCGGCAGTGAAGAGGGCCTGTATGGCTGGGTGTCGCTCAACTATGCGATGGGCGCGCTGGGCACCTCCGGCGGGCAGACACAGGACGGGGGCAGGGCGAACGCCACAGGCGGGAGGAAGTGGGCTATGGGCGCGCCAGGCGCTGCCTCCTTCTCCTCTTCCGCTGAGGGCGTGCGCAACGGCGGTAGCGTGGCCACTATAGGCGCACTGGACCTAGGCGGCTCTTCTCTCGAAGTAAGCCTGCTTTGGAGGAGTCCGATGGGTGTGGGGGGCGTCCCTTGCCCTCAATCTCTAAAACCTTCACCAGGGCTGCTGCTGGTTCACAGCCCATAATCGTGCCCCCTCATCTGGCATTGTTTCCTGGGGGCCGTCAGGGCTCTCCTCGGGCCTGGGGTGGCAGCTGTGCGTGGCCCTCCTTGCGTCATCTCGCCGTCTTGACTACCCCTCTGGGGCCTGATCCAGCATTGGATGTTCTCAGGGGGAAGATCGCGGAAAGACACCGCAGGCCGCGGGAAGATTGCGGGAAGACACCGCAGATCGCAGGAAGATCGCGGGAAGACACCGCAGATCGCAGGAAGATCGCGGGAAGACACCGCAGATCGCGGGCAGAATGCGCTGGACACCACAGACACGTTTGTGCATGTGTCTGCTCTCTCTTGGGAGGTGGGGGGTATGGCGCTTCAAACTGCTACCTGCTCCTTCCTCGGGGGGCTGGAGGACATGAGGGGAGGAGAGGACACGTGGCAGGTGTAGAGGCAATGACAGGGAAGAGAGGGGTACGTCTCACGGGGCGGGGCTGATGCGCTGACATCCCACTTGGTAGGGGCGGGCGCGTGGCGGGGCAGTTGCGCTTTTCTCTTGCCTTTGGGATGTGGTCTGTGGGAGTTGCATGCTCGCATACTTTGGCAGAGGCACCAGCAGGGTCGGGTTGATATGCAGGGTCTACAGGCCTGAAGGAAGGTATTTTTTTAACAGAGCAGGGTTGTTATGTAGTGCTGGGTTAATATGCAGGGTCTACAGGCCTGGAGGAAGGTATCTTTGGGCAGAGCAGGGTTGATATGCAGGGTTGGGTCAATATGCAGGGTCTACATGCCTGGAGGAAGGTATCTTAGGGCAGAGCAGGGTTTCTGTCTCCCTCCCATCCCCCCCTTGTTGCCTTCCCCCGTTATGTTAGCTTGTCCGCCCCTATAGCCCCTGTTGTAAACCTCTTGAGCTGCTCCAAGACACAGCGGCTGATTGTCAACCTCCCATGCTGTTCCATTGACGCATCGGCTGGTGATATACCTCCCGTCCTGGACTGTTCACACATCGGCCGCACTGCAGATATCCTCCTGTCCTGCACCGTTCACACATTGGCTGCTGCTCACTGTGCCCTTTACCATCACTCGTGCCTGTGGTTCACCTTTCTGTGCTCCGTTCACTCATCGGCTGATTATAAACCTCCCATGATGCACCGTTCACTGTGTCCTCACACCCATGCAGTTAGGGTTTAGGGTTGTGCTGTGCTTGGCTGACGCGTCGATTACACTTTGCCCATACCCCACATCACAGGTCACTATGGAGGTGCATGAAACCATGCAGCAGGCGAATCCGCCGCAGCCGCCAGGCAGTACGAGTGGCCCAGGCAGTACAGGAGGCAGCTTCTCTTCTTTACAGGGTGGCCTGGGGGACGCATCTGACGTCGTACTGCCAGGGCTGCGGTACAGGCTTCAGACGTACACGCTGAGGCGGTACGGCCTCAACGACGCCTTCGACCGCTCAGTCACCCTCTTGCTACAGCGGGTGTGTGTGCTTGTGGATCTAGCAGCGGGTGCATGTGGATCTAGATCTGTGATGACAGTGCAAGTGAAAATAGATCTAGATCTGAACGCACCTATTTGGCTCTGCCCCATGCTCACTTTTATCCCCGTTCCTATTTCCCCATCCGCTGTCACACGCCTTCCTTCAGGTTGAAGCTAAGAGGCCTCATGTCGCCAAAGCTATCCAGGCAGCGGCAGGAGGCAGCCCTCCAGGCAGCAGCCCCATCAGCCAGTCCTGGTCGGGTAGCGGCTCGCAGCCATCAAGAGGCGACTCTCCGAATTTGCTGCTCAGTGGCTCTGCCACGGCCAGAGGTATAGCAGAGAATGGCTCTTCCCTGTTGAGGGACACGGCAGCGAAAGTGCCGATAACACTAGGCACCGACAGCAGCGGCAGGGTTGAAGAGGAGGAGGGGGCACGGCGCGAGCGAGCAGATGCTCTGGTCTTGGGTGGGGAACAGCTGGGAGGAGGTGGCGGAGGTAGAGTGGGTGGAGCTAGTGCAGACGGGGGCGCAGGCGACAGCGGGACAGGGGTGACGGAGGCTGGGTCTGCGGCCGCTGCCGCGCACATCCGGAGCAACCTGCGCTTACCCGAGCTGACGTCTCTACCCGCAAGGCTCGGCAGCGCTGCTCTCCGTGGTGGGCGTCCCGCCACCGCAGACGCGGGCTCCCACTCAGCTGCAGCGGCAGTGGCAGCAGAAGAAGCGGCTGCCGGGATGGGCTCTGGGGTACATCAGAGCCTGTCGGGGCAAACAGCCGCAGAGGGAGCGCGGGTTCGTGTGTTTGCAATCGGATCCATAACTAGATCTGCGGGTTCGGAATGGCTCAAATTGCCGCCTGGCCTGGCTGTCAGCGCATCCAGCGGGGAGCCGGCAATGCCCGAGGCAGCAGATCTTGGATCTGGATCTGATCCGAGCGGATCCAGGCCGCCTGCAATGCCTGAGGCTGCGGGCGCGGAGGAGCAGTCCCGTAGGAGAGGGGTTTTGAGTGAGGGGAGTTCCATGGGCAAGACGCGACCGACACAGCTAGCGCATCCGACGCCGGGGACGGGAAAGCGGGGGCATGTAGTGGGGACGCGGACAGGGCGGTTGAAGGCTCTGATGCCTGCTGATGCTGTCAAATCGTCGCCCTCGGCCACCGAAGCCAGTTCGGTCGTTAAAGCAAGCAAGCTGGGCAGCAGCAGCAGCGACAACAGTGTCGATGCTGGTAGTGGCGGCAGTGGCGGTGGTGCAACTGCTGCAAGGTCTCAGGATCTCAGCCGGCCCCCCGGGCCCTCTCTCCGCCAGACAGTCAGCCCCACAGGATTCCCCATGCCCTCGTCTTCGATCCCGTCTGATGCAGCTGCCCGCTCCTCCGCCGCCGCCTCAGCTGCCGCCACCGCCGCCGCAGTCGTCGCCCCCTCCTCTGCAGACGTTCTGGTTCTGCACCATCCCTGCTTGCATGACGGTTACTCGGCTCCGTACTTGAGACTGCAGGTGAGGCCTGCCTACTGCCCATAAGTTGGGTTGTTGTTTTTGCTATTCTTGTTGCGTTTGTTACACGTGTTGGTATTGTTGCTGCTGTTGTTCTTGTTGTTGTGTCAAAGCCTCTGCTCAAAAGCCTTTTTGGAAAAACTCAGGCAGTGTCCACCAGAAAAACAGGGACAGAAGGGATCAGAGTTCAGGGTTTATAGGATGCGGTTGATTCAGGTACCTGCCCTGTACTTTTGGCCATGCCTTGAAAGTCAACACGGTCTTGGCACGTGAGGACAGATGGCCTCCGCACCCAACAAGCTTTAGCCTGTGAGAGCTGCAGGGAGGCAAATCATAAAAAAACGTATAAAACAAAACTTTCTGATGTGTGGATGAAGGAAGCCACCCGTCCAAGGATCGGATCTACACCCTGCTCTTGCTTTCGTTGCTGCTGCTGTCAGAAGGCTGCTGTCATACGCTTGCACCACAGCCTCGTTATTTCCCCACTTTTTGATTCCCTCCAAGGTGGGGCAGTTTACGATCTTAACAGTCAGCCTCACGGTGCCACAATAATTGCGCGATAATTGTACAGTTCTTCTGTCAGAATATCACTGTTCTACTGCGTAGCAGACCGTCTTATGTTACACCCTTTGCCGATGTCAGAGACTTAGAGCCCAACACTAATCCCTTCCCCCCTCCCTTTCACTGGTGAATCCTCACCGGTGCCTCCCTTGCTCCCTTGCCCTCATATTTCCTGCACCCTCCCACCTTTCTGCTCCCTTCTCACCAGACAACACCTCCCTCAGCCTCCAGTGCTGTTTTGAGCACACCTCAGCTTTAATTAAGCAATGCCCCGGAGTCTGCTGCCCTGGGGTCCTGGTGCAGCATGCCCTGGTTAAGCATGCCCTGGTGCCTGGGCTGCAGGTCGTCGTCCAACCTTGATTTCTCCCCATTTGCCCCGGTGGTGGCTGCCTGCCTGCTCCCTAAAGCTCATCTGATGCACACAAGCAACATTGCCCCTGCACATCACCCGACACCCTAAAACATGGGCCCTACACTCTTTAACCTTACACCCTGAACCATGGGCCCTACACTCCTTAACCTTACACCCTGAAACATGGGCCCTACACTCTTTAACCTTACACCCTAAAACATGGGCCCTACACTCTTTAACCTTACACCCTAAAATATGGGCCCTACACTCTTTAACCTTACACCCTGAACCATGGGCCCTGAACATGCCCTGTTCTCCCCCCTGCCGTGCACCCCTCTGTTTGATGTGCAGGACAGCGGAGTGGCGCCTCAAACCGGATCCGTCCTGCTCAAGGGCGCACCTGACTGGCAGGCGTGCTCCCAGCTGGCCCACGAGCTGGTACAGAGTGTCTTGCCCTGCGTCCAACAGCCCTGCCCTGCGCAGCTGCAGCCTCTGCTGCCCAAGGTAAAAACTGTTGTTGTCTCTGTTGCTTTTGGTTCTGGCTACTGTTGCGACTGTTGCTGCTGCAGCTGCTGCCGAAGTTCAAAGCTGTTGTTGATGTTTTTGTTCCTGCTGCTGCTGCAGCTTTTTGAGTGTGTGGGTTTTGTCCGATTGCATTGGTGGATGAATTGGATCAGACGCAATTTTGCCATTGGCTTTTGCACGGAATGAAGGGGTGCAGATTACGAGGTTAATCTCAGCCTCCTTGCCTCTCTCTTTCTCTCTCGACTCCGCTGCTGCTTACCGACAAGTTGTGCATGTAGCGTTGCATGAAGGTACCAATCTCAGGCTCAGCATTCACTGTTGCCGGTAGCGCAAATTTCCTTGGGGTTTAGGGTTTTGGATTTTTCATTCCTGATACCCTCTGCCCAAATGCTTTACGTGACACCTCCCTGCATCCAGCACGTCCCTCTGTTGATCTGGACTCATGCCTGTGCTGAAGGATGTTTGTTGACGGTGCCTTCGTGCTATAAAGCTAGACCGGCCTACAGCTGGCGGCCCAAGCGCTAGGGCTAGCCACAGCCGCCCCCACGGCCATAGGCTGTGATATAGATGAATGGTAGCTGACTTATTAAAACATCCGCATTGTCTCTTGAAACAAGTGTTCAAGCACAAAACTAGTCAAAGATGACTGGTGAAGGCGGTTTGACAAGCCCTATTTTATTTGAGCCAAAGTGTTGATCTTGCATCCTCACGCCCCTTTCTGCAGGGGCCCACTGATAGTGGCGAGACCGGGCGCTGCATGGGCCTGGCGGGGTTCTATGTGGTTTGGAAGTTCTTCGGGCTGCCACCAAATGCGACGATGCAGCAGGTGTGGGGAAATGTGGATCAGAGAGTGTGGGCAGGGTGACAGCAGGGGCATGGGGGTGTGGAGGCACCATTGGCTGCCACCAAATGCGACGATGCAGCAGGTGTGGGGAAGTGTGGATCAGAGAGTGTGGACAGGGTGGCAGCAGGGGCATGGGGGTGTGGAGGCGCCATTGGCTGCCACCAAATGCGACGATGCAGCAGGTGTGGGGAAGTGTGGATCAGAGAGTGTGGGCAGGGTGGCAGCAGGGGCATGGGGGTGTGGAGGCGCCGTAGGCTGCCACCAAATGCGACGATGCAGCAGGTGTGGGGAAGTGTGGATCAGAGAGTGTGGGCAGGGTGGCAGCAGGGGCATGGGGGTGTAGAGGCGCCATTGGCTGCCACCAAATGCGACGATGCAGCAGGTGTGGGGAAGTGTGGATCAGAGAGTGTGGGCAGGGTGGCAGCAGGGGCATGGGGGTGTGGAGGCGCCATTGGCTGCCACCAAATGCGACGATGCAGCAGGTGTGGGGAAGTGTGGATCAGAGAGTGTGGGCAGGGTGGCAGCAGGGGCATGGGGGTGTGGAGGCGCCATTGGCTGCCACCAAATGCGACAATGCAGCAGGTGTGGGGAAGTGTGGATCAGAGAGTGTGGGCAGGGTGGTAGCAGGGACACGGTGGTGTGAAAGCCCCTCTAATGCAATGACAATGCCTAGCGGTTGGTCAGGACTCAGGGGGGCAGGGGCAGGAGGCAGGCTGAGGGTTAACTCCTTTTCCGTGGCTTTGCTTTTAGCTAGGGGCATTCTGCATCTAAGCCTTGCTGAATATGGCTTTGTTTTTTGCTGTTGGTATGGGATAGCTTTGAACCAAAGCCTGACTGCATATAGCTTAGCTCTTGGCTGTTGGGCTACGGTACTTTTAATTCAAAGCCTGGCTGAGATTTGCTTTAACTAAGAGACCTGTCCTGACCGGGTTCTGTAGCTGGTTTAATTATTCACTTAGTTACATAACCGATTGATTGCATAATATATATCAAAGGAGCCCACTAAGGCCATAATGCCAGAGTGAGCTCTAAGGTACACGTGCCCAGTCGAGGCGGGTTGGGTGTGCATGGTTACCTGTGTAGGGCTGTCAGCCTGCTGCGGCCGGCTGCGGCCTGCGGCCCAGGTGTGGGTCTGCAGTGTCCCGTCAAGCCCCTTGGTGGATTAAACTCAGAGCATTTGAATGCCTGAACCTGTCAGCGCTATGCCCCACGGGCTTCTGTTCTCGGGACATACAAATGCCCAACCCTGCACTTGCTTTAAAAATACTGTGAAGTGCATAATGTCAGCTGCCTCCCCCGCTGTCCCCTTCATTGCTTCGTGGCTGTGACCTCCGACGCCCGGCCAGGTGCTGGAGAAGTCGAGAGGGTTCTGCAGCCGAGGATGGCCGCATGTCCTGCGGGATCTGGGGGGCAGTGTCAACTTGGAGCGGTACTGCCTATGGGGGCCATACGTTATCCAGCTGTTGCGAGAGGGACTGAAAGTGGAGCAGCAGCATCTCGGTATAGGTGGGTGTTGCGGGAGGATGTTGCACGGGTCTGAGATATGTGACGTTCTGAAAAAAACTCAAGTCTGGACCACTCCCCCCGCCATCAGAAGCAGCTAACACCAGCCAATCAATCAACCTCATGACTGTTTTGTATGTACAATCCCAGCGTAAGTTTATGATAAATAATTTTTGCAAACGATGCGCCCTGAGGCGTGGATTAAGGAAGCCACCCGTTTGGCACTAGGAGCTACCATAGCCCCAGAGTTTACTTCGTTGTGCACCTGGCCGCCCCTAGAAGGTTGCTGTGCGGTCTCCACTGAGACACCACCACCACCATCAAAATCGAACCCTAAGCCGCCTACGGCCGATGGCCCAAGCGGCAGGGCATGCTGCAACAAGCCCTACCCGTTGGTTTTGCGCTTGCTGAGTAGTTGCTGTAACGCGCTAAAAATAAGTCTGGCTCATACCAGTAGGCTTTGTAACGCAACACAAATAAGGTGATCGAGTTTGTACTCATGAATTAGTTGTTTATTTTGCCTGGGCTTAACAAAACATAAGGCTGGCCGCCCAACCCTAGAAAACCTGAGACGCAAACAGCCTGGGTGCGCTTGTGGCCCTCGTCGACAGCTGCGAAAAGGCAAGCAGGAACAGAATGATGACTGGATGCTTGTAAGGGGCCCGCAAGGTGGATTCCTGCACAGCCAACCTTCCTTGCTGCTGCTGCTTAATCCCGGCGGACCCCTGATTGCCCCATTTCAACCCTAAGCCCTAACTCTCAACCCTTAACCCTGAGCCCTACTTCGTAACCCTTAAACCTGAACCCAGGGGGCGGTGAGGTGAGCTGGGCCCTTGGTGCAGCGCTAGTGGAGGCCTCTCGCATCCCCGACCTGATGACAGGGGGCCAGACGCGCTGGAGGCGGAGGAAGCGCCGCTGGTGGCCAAGCAGCAGCAGCGACACCAGTAGCAGCCTCACGGCCGGGATGCCTGGCCAGGGGAGGAGCCTGCCAAGCCGCTTGAAAGCACTTTCCTCCGCCGGCGGGGCCGATGCAGGGGGGTCTGTCCCCGGGGGACGGCAGCATCTGCCGGGGGCGCATGTGTCCACTGGATACAGCTGGGGAGGGGCAGCAGGCGTGCCGGATGTCGCCTCTTTGTGGCCCAGAGAGCGCAGGCTGCTCGCGGTCGCCGAATGGCTCCTCTTAATTGTGGCGGCCACCGTCTGCGGCGGGCTGCTACTTGTGTTTGCACGCGGCGGCGCGCGGGGCCGGGCGAGCATCGGCGGAGCGGGGGGGGCATCCGAGTCGGGCGTCTCCGTCGCTGCGCTGAAGGCGGGCTCCGGGGCTGCTGCGGCGGGCAGCCTGGTCATGTCCTTCGTAGAGCGCTGGCTGAACGGGACCTTGCCACCGTTGCTGCCCTTGGTCAAAGCGCGGGGTCCCAGGGGCAACCAGCTGGGTCTTCGCTGAGTGTCCTTTGTGAAGGCTGGCAGCAAGGGGCTTTGTTTGAATTTGCATTTATTAGATCACCGAAGTGAAGAAGCAGGGGCGGTACCCTCGAGACAAGAGCCCAGTGCAGCCTAAGCAGTAGAAGCAGCTCACGCACTGCAGCTGTCATGCTAACTGTATGGTAGTGTAGTTACTTTCCAGTGTGATGTACCTTGTAGCTGCTGTACGAAGTACCTTATAGTACAAAGCAGCACTCCAGCTGTGAGTAATAGGTCCCTTTCTAAGGCGCATTTGATTAAGTCACCATAGTATGGCGTTTATCCTTCTATGGTTATCATTCCATGGTGCGACATCTGTGGTGAGGACTTGGGAGAAAAGCTTTGATAAATCTTCGACTAGGAACGGGCGGCGATTATGAATGGCAGAGGGAACTAGGGACACTGCTGGCTTCTCAGCTACAGAATGCATTACGAGAGCTGTTTGTTAATGGATTCGAGGCTGCACCTCAGATGGAGTTCAGGATACGTAAGTGCTACCGGTATGTGACTGAAGTTCGGAATTGTGGCTCTTATCAGGAGTAGTTGCAAAGGACTTATTTTGCTCTTTGCCGTTACGGTATAAGCCATCGCAGTTGTTGACCCTGACATGCATGTAAACGGTAAGGTAAAATAGGCTGAAACTTACGGAACTTAATGGCAAAAGGTAAATCATGGCCAGTTGTTTGTAGAAATTTCTCTCCCAATTTTTAACTGGACATAACGGGTCAAAATCTTGTGATTACTAGCCGGGCATCACTGCAACACAACTATTGCCAAAAGCTCAAGGACAACCATGGTCCTTCGTTTTTAGAAATTAGTTATATTTTGTAACCTCGGTTGTAACAAAAAGATCACCAAGTATTTCTTGGCCAGTCATGCTGCCCTGCCCTGCCCTGCCCTGCCCTGCCCTGCCCTGCTTTATATCTGTTACCCTCCCTTGTGCTCCCTCATGTCCAGAGCAGGTCATATGCCACTGTCACCAACAGTGGCCAACCACAAGGTCAGCAGTCCATGTGCCCTATATCTGTTGCCCTCCCTTGTGCTCCCACCTGTCCAGAGCAGGTCATATGCCACTGTCACCAACAGTGGCCAACCACAAGGTCAGCAGTCCATGTGCCCGCCGCCGCAACCTTCAAGCCTCCATGTCTCAGCGGTGCTGCTTCGTGCTGGTGGGGTCATCCGCGGAGATGCTCGGCATGGAGGGACAGTGTGGCACCCCGGCTGCGGCTGCCGTTGCTGCGATCATCCATGCGCGCCTCAGCCCGGCAGAGGGGGTCAGTGTCGTTGACGCGTTCCCCCTTGGCAAGGTCCTGCAGACGGACACCTCCCGCAGGTGCCTCATTCTTGTAGAAACCCTGGCCCAGGCGGAGGCCCTGATCCACGCTCGGTGCAAGCTGAAGGGAGTGGAATTGGCCTTCCATGACTCTTTGGTTCCCAGGGAGCGTGCCCCTCACTGGGCTTTAATGCCCACTTTTTTGAAGGTCCGTCGGCTGGGCCTTTCGGCCCAGTTCCACCGGGTCAAGCTGGTGGTCACTAACTTGGTGACCAAGCGGAAGTTCAACGTCTGCCTTTAGGCGCCAGCAGCTGCTCCCCTGGAGACATCCCTATATGTTTTTGAACGTGCACTTGAACCTTTGGGTCGCTGTACCCCTTCCCGCCCCCTATGTGACTTGGTCCTTGGTTTCGGTTGTGCTTGTCCTGTTCTGCGGTTTTTGCTTCGTGTTGAGCAGGCCTCGGGGTAGTTTGGGCCTTTAGGCTGGCTGCTAGTTTGTGAGTTGTGTCTTTGTGGGTGGGGGGCCATGCCTTCAGAGATTAATTCGCCCTTTGCCCTCTTAGTGTCCAGGCAGCTCCTTTTCTGGCTTCCTGTCGGCTCTTGTCTCCTTTTGTAGGTTGGATACCGTTTTCTCGGTTTTTGTGGAGACGTGCAACCGCTTCCGGGTGGGATAACGGGATTCTGGTGGTAGTGTGCTTTAGCAGTTTAGCCAGGGGGGTGTCGTGAAGGGGTAACAGGTTTCTTTTAGACTTTCATATAACTCTCACGCTTGAGTTATTGCGGCCGTGTGAGTGCTTGTTGGTCGTGTGCCTTTCCTGTCCCTGCTCGCCTTTTCTCAGCTGCCGACGAGGGCCCCATGCATGCGCACCCGGGCTGTTTTTTTGTGTGTCAGCGTCTCAGGTTTTTTAGGGTCGGGCGGCCGGCCTCACACCTTGTAAAGTCCAAAGAAAAGATTTGACAATCCTCATTTATTAACCGAACGGATTCGGGAGAAAGCGAAATGTTATATCACGGCAGCTGCCGCATTGTGAAATACTGGTGTCTGAAAGCACGAGAGACACACGTCCGTTTCTGTTATTACCTGCTGAACTAGCTGACATTGCATGCGAGCTGCGACACTCCACACACCCTCAATCGTCCGTCAGCTGGTTTAAGCCGAGTAGCGGGCGTGTACAATGATGCTATAACGAGCGAGCGAGTGTGGTGAACGAGCGGACCGGCAGCTACGCACCGCCCAGCGACGACGGAATCGATGCGGGCTCTGCGTCATCAGTGGCTCCTGCTCGCCCTCGCCGCTGCAGGTGCGACCCACCCAGCCCATGCAAGTGTGCGCTAGCATATTGTCGGATTCGGATACCCGACTGTCATATACCCGGATCATTCGTCCTTAGATACACAATGTCACGATACACAATTTGGCCACCCTTCTGCCTGCCATCGCCGCTGCATGCTCGGTCGGCTGAGGACAGACCCGAGTCGGCACACAGCAGTTGAGCAACATGCTTCTGATGCAGCCCATGGAGCCGAAGACAAGGAATGTTATGGCCTACTCGCAATGTTAATCGGGATGCCCAGTCCGGCCTCATCATACCGTAACGCATCGAAGGCTCCAAGCCGACGCATGGCTGGTGCCTGGTGCACCTGTCTTATTTCGGCATTTTGCCCGTGTCCGGACTCCGGAGTCTTCGAGGCACCGAACGAAAGCGGAAAGTGAAATCGCGTCTTCTCAATCCTTCCGAAGTAGATGATCCTCTCTAGGATAGAGAGATATTACTGCATCTGCTTGAGCGTAAATCGCACGGGGGTGGGCGGACGGACAAGCATGCATGCGTTGCTAGCCCACTCACTCCAGTGAGTCTAGACCGGTGCTCCAGAGTAGCCCAGAGTCAAGACGATGCCTCTACTTGTTGCAGGGACTGATGGCAGCTACCTACCACTCTACCAGTGCCTGCTGCCGGAAGTCCTCCGTTTTATTTCCAGCCTCTGATGTCTCTTGATTGTGTTCCCTACCATGCGTTTCCCATGTTTGAATGTTGAAACCTTCATTATTGTCTAGGTCTGAGCTTCTTGATCTCTGCCTGCTGGTAACTTTTTCATTTCTCACTGATGGCTGTCCATCGTTCGTTCTGTCTGCCTTTTTTAAAGACATTCGGGTGGGTGCGAATGAAGGCAGTAGGATGAATGACAGGTCTTGGCTCCTTGGCAGCCAGCAGTGCATTCGTGTCACAAGTGTATTAGCTGACAGGTTGACACTGCTGACTTCGGCAAAATCCAATTCTCCATATCCTCCATCCAGTATCAACTACATGGTCCAGCAGCAGCTGCAGCTGCTTGCTTCAGAAGCAGATAGGAGCCCCGAGCTCCCTTAGGGGCCTACTCCATGCATGCATGTGCTCAATCCACTGGGTAGTCCAGCAGTAGTAGCAGCTGCTGGCAGCAGCTCCTTTAGAGGCTTACTGCTGACTGGGTTAGAATGGCTCCCTGCATGCATGTTTCAAGTTTCCTCACTCTTTGAAGTCGTGCTTTTCCAGCCATGCTGCTCCTAGTATGTACCAGAGCATCAGGCTGCTCTGCGTCCTGCCTGTTCATGACGGCATAAACTTGCCATCAGCCAGTCCGCCCAGGCCACACTGCTCCCCTCCATGGAAGCACGAACCAGCCTTACCTGTGCCGTATCGTGCCACCTATGCTGTACGACCCGGCTCAACCTGAGCCGTATTCTGCTGTATCGTGCTACCATATTCCCCTCACTAATCCCCCGTCCGAACGCAGCTGCACGCATACAAACATGCATTGTCAATAGTGTGAGGTGCTTCAGCTTCAATTGAGCTGTGCCTGGTGCAGCAAGCCCTGTTGCATGAGCCACAGGCTGTATGCTGGCCTGCGTTTGGTCCACATCAGCCCAGTAGCCGATGTGTGTGTGCGGGGGGGTCTGGGCTGCTGACATGGTGGCTCACCAGCAGCACCCTCCAAAGATGAGCTGGGGGGTACTATAAACCGCATTGTTGTAGTGCTGTAGTGTTGTTTTAAGGAAGGTTGGTACAGCTGAAGTAATGTAATGTTGTAGTGCTATGGTGTTGAAAGCTTGTTGTTAGGGAGTGAGGTAGTGCTTTGGTCTTGTAGTGCTGTAGTGCTAGCTGTAGTGCGTTGACAATAGCTTACGATAGGAAGCTGCGTCCTGCTATGCCTTGCTCTGACTGTCACTTACTTAACAAGCCCATAAAGATCCCCATCAACCCTTGACCCTTGTCGTTAAGCTGTAATCCCCTCATCGCGAGACCTGACCCCCCCGCAGGGCTCTTCTTCATTGCCTCTGGTCGGCCCCACAAGCCACCAGGGCTGGCACGCGCCCTCCCCAATGACCCGGCAGAGTGGCAACCGGCTGGAAATGATCGTGCCCCGGTGCAACTGGATCTGCAGAAGAAGCATCCGGTGCAACTAGATCTGCAGAAGAAGGATCCGGTGCAACTACATCTGCAGATGAAGGATCCGGTGCAACTAGATCTGCAGAAAAAGGATCCGGTGCAACTAGATCTGCAGAAGGATCCGGTGCAACTAGATCTGCAGAAAAAGGATCCGGTGCAACTAGATCTGCAGAAAAAGGATCCGGTGCAACATGGTTTCCTGCATCAGCTGCAGCAACAGGACCTGGGGCTGCATGTGCAAGAGAATAATCTGGGACGCCAGGACTTGCAACAGGATTCGCTGCTGCAGCAACAGCAGGACTTGCAGCAGGATTCGCTGCTGCAGCAGCAGCAGCAGGACTTGCAACAGGATCTGCAACAGAAGAATCTGGGGCAACATGATTTGCTGCTGCAGCAACAGCAGGCCTTGCAACAGGATCTGCAACAGAAGAATCTGGGGCAACAGGATTTGCTGCTGCAGCAACAGCAGGACCGCGACGAGCAGGCTTTACGACAGCAGGGTGCACACCCGACCCGTCAACACAATTCAAATTTGAAACCCGAATCCAGGTCGCTCCTGCAGGCAGACATGCTTGAGTATTCAAGCCACCTGCATGGCGTTTGGAGGCGGCTGCGGCAGTTTGGGATGAGACTCTTTCCTCCACCGATGTCATCAAACCAAGTCGCATCGCGTCGGCTGCTTACACTTAATCCCAGGACACTGCTGCAAGCAGACGTAGCAGCCAATGATTCTAGCCCTTGGAGCGGCTTTTGGCTGCGCCTGCTGCAGTTTTGGCTGGGCCTATTTTCTTCAGCCCCGTTACCTGTACCCCAAGATGCATCGCAAGCCCTGCACTCGCCGCCACTCGAACAATCAACGCTGCTACTGCCACCACCACCCACGCAACAAGTCCTGCCGCCGCCAGCCATACAACCAACGCTGTTGCAACCACCATCACCACAATTCCTACCACTGCTGCCAGCCACACCACCAACCCTCCTGGCGCCACCACCCACACCCCAAACCCTGCCGCCACCTCCATCCGCACCGCTGCTGCTGCCGCCCAACAGCCCCATCCAGAACCGCTCATCTCTCTCTCCGCTGCCCCTGCCGCCCCACTCTCTGCCGATGTCACCCCCACTGCCAGAGGTGCTGCCCCAGCAAGGCCCTGACCTCCCACCCTTCCTTCCCCCATCCCCTACAAACTCACCACCCATAACTCTCCCCTTTATTCCCTCTACACCACAGCCAACTCCGCCCCCACCGTTAAATCTCTCTAGCTTACCTGGCATGTCAAGCCCACCTGACGCGCCAGCAGTTGCTGCACCACCCGGCACTGGTGCCCCTCCTGGTACGGACGCCCCACCCCCAGGCAGTCCCGCACCTCTCAGCATCAGTGCCTTGCCCCCGGTGCCTCCTGTCGTTGATGTCTTTACCTCAGGAAATACCCAGCAAATATCAGGGAACTCTACATCTCTTACCGGGAGGTCCGAGGAAGCGCCAACCCATGATCCAGGCTGGTAAGTGCTGTCCATGTTAGGGTTTGGGGTTGAGGGTTTAGATTTGGGGGAGTTTAAAGGTCGGCCACTTACTACTCCAGGCTGTTCAATAATGTATTGTTTAGATAATGTATTGTTAAGGGGTAATGGCTTGAGGGTATAAGGGTTGTCGGCTTAAGGGTTTAAGGGATACGGGCTTTAGGGGTTGAGGGGTCAGAGGATGGGCCATCCAACGCTGCAGGCTGGTGAATACTGCTGGGGTATAAGACCCCGACTCCTCAAACAAAAAAAACAAAAAAGTGTGTTGAAACTGCTGCGTCTTTCAGTACAGCTTGCAACATATCTTGCAATCAGCCATGACACTAGGTATTGCCGGACTGCAAATCGTCAAAGACCTCAAATCCATTGGACATGTTCTACTAAGTCCTCATCACTCACCCTCCTTGCTTCATCACTCATCTTCCACACCGCATCACTCATCCAGTCATCCTCCTTGCTTCATCACTCATCTTCCACACTGCATCACTCATCCAGTTATCCTCCTTGCATCATCACTCATCTTCCACACCGCATCACTTATCCAGTTATCCTCCTTGCATCATCACTCATCTTCCACACCGCATCACTCATCCAGTCATCCTCCTTGCTTCATCACTCATCTTCCACACCGCATCACTCATCCAGTCATCCTCCTTGCATCACCACTCATCTTTCGCACCGCATTGCTCATCCAGTCATCCTCCTTGCATCATCACTCATCCTCCAATCATCCATGCCTCATCATTCATCCTTCTTGCCGCACCCCTCATCCTCCTCGCCGTAACACTCATCCTCCTTGCCATATCACTCTTCCTGATTTCAGGTACATCGGCCTTGCTGTGGGCCTGGGTGTCCCTGTTTTGATCGGTGGAGTGGTGGCAGTTGTCTTCTTGGTAAGCGGCTAGCTGTTGCCGGTTTTTATTTTTCCAGCTGGGAGGACAACATTGGCAGGCCACCCCACAGCCGCCAAAGGTTTGATTGGGATCAAGCCTGGATGAGCTTACAGCCGGCAGCCAGCCATATCTGGGGCATCCTTCAGGTGGCTGGATTGTATCTGATACACTGCTGAGTCAAAATAAAATAAACAATGTTTAGGGGTTTAGATTTCAAGGTAACGGATAACAGTTTAGGGTGTAGGGTAAAGAGGTTAAGGGCTAAGGGTTAAGGGTTTTAAATTACTGTTGTTATTGCGCGCCATATTCCCTTTGGGGGCCTCCCAACTCGGCCAACACTGGACCGATGGGGTCCAAATCTAGATCGGCCGACGGCCGGAGGCCCTGGCGGCAGAGCAACCTCCACTGCCCTATGCTGTAACCATGTAGCTGAATTGTAGCTGATGCACCCTGAAATAAAACGCTGCCGATCATTTGACCACCTGTCCCTTTCATTGCACCAGGTGTGGCGGAGTAGGATAAGGAGGAGGAGCTTCTCTTTGTCTCCCGAGTCTGCGACCTCCGACGACCAGGCGCCCGGCGCGGCATTTTCTGGGTGCCCTTCGGCACCGCCCGCAGGCCTAGCGCCAGCAGCGCCCACGAGCCAGGCTCGGGAAGCATTGACCGGCTTGGATCCTGCAGCACCCACCGCCCAGGTACCGGAAGGGACTCCTAGGCAGCCCGCTGCTGGGGCCAGCCCCATCGCTACTGCGTCTGCTGTGATGGCAGCGGGTGTGGGTGTGGGTGTGGGTGTGGGTGCGGGTGTGGGTGCTGCAGCCAAGCCACCGCTGACAGGTCCAGGAGCAGAAGTTGTCCCGATGGGCGCGGAAGCTGCCCCGGCGGGGGCAAAAGCTGTCCCAACGGAGGCGGAAGTTGTCCCTGTGGGGGTGGAAGTTGTCCCAACAGGAGTGGAAGCTGCCCTGGCTGGGACGGAAGCTGCCTCCAGCATGGCCACTGCTGCTGACAGTCAGGCCTCCCATGACACGCAAGCTGCTGCATCGGCAGCCATGGCAGTGGCAGCTTCAGCTGCTGCTGCCACAGCCTCTATTGCTGCTGCTGTCCTTGCTGCTGCTGCCGCTTCAGCTGCCACGGCTGCAGCTGCCTTGGTTGCCACTCGTATTTTCGAGTTTATGAAAGTCTCCGCTGCTGGCAGCTCCGAGCAGGCAGCCACCGCAGGGTCCTCAGGGGCTGCCTTCACTGCCTCCGCTGCGCCCGCATCAGCTGCTGCTGCTGCTGCTGATGCTGTTGGCATCCCACTAGGGGCCGCTTTAGGGTCGCTGATCGAATCCGACTACAGTCTCAGCAACTCTGCCATCAGCACCCTGAATGCACTTTCCAGCGGCCAACAGCAGGAGTCGGAGCTGAGCGCAACAGGAGAAATCCCGCAAGACACCCAGCCGCCCCAGCCGCCTGCCTGGGCTCCGCGAGGCTCCGAAGCCGAGCTAGGCGTGCCTTCAAGCTGCCTTGTCCACAGAAATATGCTGTTCGGCCCCACACCAGCAGCAGGCGGCAGCAGTGACGCCCCATTCCACGGCTCCGTAACCCCGCCTCCTCTAGTTGCAGTTACTGGAGTGCCTGAAGTTTACACTTTGTACACCATTGGAGAGTATAATGACAGCGTTGGCAGCATCGGGTCAAGCCAAGAGGATCAGCGGGATCAGGATCAGCAGGACCCGGATCGCCAAACCTCAAGCTGGCAGATCGAAGGAAGCGATCCATACCGAAGGGACAGCATTGAGACAATTTATTTCTGGCTGGAACCGCCCTTTCAAGATTCAAATTCCCTTGACCTGCATTCCCCTTTCTCCTGCCCGGACCCAACCTAATTCAGCCGCTGGGCATGTGGGGAGGGATGCGGCCAGTGGGGATGCAGCTGCCACCACCCCAAGATCCAACGCCTTGATCTACATTTGCCCATCTCTCGCCCAGCAGGACCCAACCACATTCATCTGCGGGGTGTGTGGCAAGGGGTGTGGCCGGTGGCTGTGCAGCAGCTGCTGCAGTGGCCACACCCGATGATGCAGGCCCAGATCGACAGCTGGCGCGCCTGATCGACTTTGTACCATTGAGATACCACCATTGTTTGCATAATTTACTATTGAGGACGAGCTGAGCAACTGCCCAGTCCTGGAGGAGCTTCACATGGACGGTCGCAGCGCACTCACCAGCCTGTGGGTCCGCGGCATGCCCAGGCTGCACACGCTCCCTCTGCGCGCGTGCCCCGCCCTGATATCGCTCGACTTGCAATGCGGCTTGCTGGTCAACCTGCGGCGGCTGGGAGGACCAGGGAGTAATACAACAGCGGCAGGGGTGCTGATTGAATGTGGCAGCTCGCCAGCTCCTGCATGAGCTTACTGTCCAAGGCTTCTCTGAGAAGGCAAGTCATTGGCTGTTATCTATCTTAATATTTAATGTCCTGTCTTTTAGAGGACGTCAGACACCTTTGATTGGCCCCGCCGTGTGGCCATCAACTGAAGTACCCTAAACTATATCATGTTCGTGCACGTGGGGTTTGAGCGAGAGGAGAAGGGCTCCTCTAGGACACGTTGTACTTGTAGAACCAATTCACGTCTGCTGTAGACCATGATAGAGCGTAGTAGTAGCTTAAGCACCTGGGCATCGACAGAGGGTTTGCTGTTCAATGTATCCTTAGTGCTGCGGCCGAACGAGTGGCTTCCATAAGCCGCGCCTGAAGGCGCACTCTTTTGATTCACATGCTTTGAAGATTGCCATGTTAAGGCTGAGATGCATCCATTATGCTGTCTGGTCAATGTGCTCCTTAGCACATGCCAGTAGGATTCAATCTTTGACCTGCCAAGTTCATATCTTATCATTCTATAGTGATTTCGTATCACGCGGCCTTTCTGCAGCCATGCCATGCAAAAGATGAACTGGAGCATCAATACTGGTATCTGTTTTTGAAATCCAAAGGGCAGATTGGGTCCGCAGGCCTGACCGTGATGGTCCGCCCGCATCCGCGGCTCATAACTTTCAGAAGTCTCTAATTCTGCGCTTTCGAAATTTCAACCTGGTTTTGAAATTCAATGCACAGGTCGGATCTGGGTTCCTACCCTGCATTTTACTACATCTGATTGATTTCAAGCGTCCACTCTTTCCCTGCTCTGACTTCCAAACGTCATTTGAAATTCAAACACAGATCGGCTCCGCTGGCCTGGTGGTGCTGACCGGCTTGCATCAGCTGCATGACCTGGACTTGAGCTACACTGATGTGGCCAGCCTGCAGCAACTGTACGCTGGGGCATACTCAGGGCTCACAGCCCTCAACGTCAGCAACTGCATGCAGCTGGATCCGCACTCCCTCCCTGAGGCCCTGCCGCCTGTTATCCGGCAGATCTGGTGGCGGTGGGCTGCCCCGGCTACGAGATCTAGACGTGTCGTACTGCAAGCTCCTGACCGTACTGCCCCTGGAGGAGCTGCTGGCCCACGAGATTGGCTTGGTGGATCTGGGACTGAACGGGTGAGTGTCAGGGTTATCTTAAAGGTGGTCTGGAGCCATTGTTCTTCAGGAAGGAGGAGGCGCAGGTTCAGGGTTTATTGAGATGGACGCAGGGGATGAGGGTTTAAGGTTTACGAATGTGGATAAGGGAAGCTAGGGTTCAGGGTGTGAGTAAGATAGACAGGGGAGGCAAGAGGTCAGGATTTAGGGTTCACGGTAAATAAACTACCTGGGGAAACGGCTGTTAAACCCTATCTCCTACACCCGTACCCAGACTTGTTAATTGTCTGGCTGCTTGCCGTGACTGCCCTTGCGTAGGTGTGCGGCAGTGCTTGTCAGCCTGTTTCAGCCGTGACCAGGAGCTACCCCTCTACAGCTACAGAGACTGGGACTGTCTTGATGATGATCACATCGTGATCCATCGTGATGCACGCGTCCTTTTGAGAAGGGCCCAGAGGCGGAATGTTATAAACATTGTGATCCATAAATAAGCATCTCTGCCACCTTAATCTCAACAGCGGACTTCTGAATATCCTCTGGGCATCTTTTAATGAGGTCAATCTGCAAGGATTAAGTTATTAAGTCTCCTGCTGACGGGGTTGTGGGAGGCCTAGAATCTCAAGAGTGCCGAGTGGTCTCACTATACCTAATACCTGGGTAACTGGGCCGTTCCTCAAGACACCACCCACTGAGAGTAAAAGCCCCGTTAAGCCTGAGAGGTTTCTGTTGTCCGCCCGCTTGAAGACCCGTTCGTCCGAGTCAGTCAGGCGAGTTGGTAAATCTGGCTGGGACTGAGGCCTCAGTTCACACAAGCCTCCACACCATGAGCTTGGGGCCCACCGAATCATTACATACCGGTACTGAACGTGAACCTCAACATGTGGGGTTTAAGTTGTTCTCGTCCTCCAAGTGGTTGTTGCTTCAGTGTCATGCGAAGGAGACTTTCTGGTTCAATCTGAGCAGGCCCAAACTGTTTTTTGCTGTGGCTCGGTTTCAGATGGGGGGGGTCACATTGCCTAGATGCCTAGACAGGGTGTATCGGCAAAACTTTCGTTCCTCGCATTGAGAGGTTTTTCATACTGGTATGCCGCAATCTTAGATCCAGGGAGGGTAAGCTTCAAATTATTCACTGCCCAATGTACACAAAACTGCGCTGTGAGATAAACTTACTTTCCAAAAAAGTATAGCAGGTGAGGATGGGCCGTCAGTCAGCATAGGAATGGTTACTTGTGCAAGCTGAATGCTGGATTTTGTGCACCATGTGTTTAGTACCGGTATTAGGTTCCTTTACGTTTCAATGCGAAATGAAAAGGGAAGACGTTGCAAAACATTCAGACTCCTGCCCTACCTACAAGACCCCCCATATAAACCAAGATGCTTTCAATTTAACATGTCAACAAGTAACAAGGGGACTGAGAACCTTGTCGATTTCATGTTACTGTCCGATGCTTCTTATTGGGGTTTTCTTCCTCACTTCAGGGTTCTTCTCCATGCCACAGGTCTGTGGTTGTGTCTTTAGTTGCGTGCTCTGGTGGAACACCATTTTACCGCTCAGATACACGTCACGTGTGGGTTTGCAGGCACCCGTGCAATGGATCACTATGTGATGCTCTGCTGGAGAGTAAATGTTTTACGAAAACTGAACATGTCAATTACCGGTACGCTACCGGTACACACCTCTAGGTCTTGATAAAAAGAAGGCATGCTGGCAATTGAATGTAGTAGCACCTCTGGGCCTTGCTCAAAAGGGTACGACCTAGGCGTCTAATTTTTGGCTGGAAATGGCAAGGTAAATTGACGACAAAAAGGAAAGAAAGGATAGGGGGGGGGGAGCAGAAAAATATATGATATACCTCATCCCTATTGTTTTAGACACCAGATTGAGGAGAGGGTTACACCGCTGCATTCCTAGTGGCAAATGCTGTTGATTGGCATCATGAAATACTTCAAGTGGTATCTGTGCGACCAGCCGAACTCCGCCCGGTCGGAATAGAAAAAACAACTTACTTACGACACAGGTCACCAGTTCGAAGACCGATTGCGATGAGTTGTCCAGGTATTGGTGAGCGTGTCATGTCGTGAGAACCCAAGGATAACGCGTGTCAGGTCGGTACAGCTTGTCAGGTCAGGTCGCCTATAGATTCCTTACTAGAATCGTCCAAAGGCACGGGAGATTTTCCGGGGTCCAGTGTTTCACCCTGGAAGGACCCCGGAAACTTTCCGTTAACAAACAAAAAAAGTGCAATCTGTCACCCACCCAGCTCAAAAAGTTTGACGTCCGATTCAGGCTCGTGATAACCTGCGTTATGGATATTCCTGCATTCACATGGCATTGTGGATCCTGTAGGCAAGAGAATGATGGTTATGTGGCATGCAGGTGTGGGAGTGGTTGCAGACGGGAAGTACCCCGGGAAGTACTGATGTGAAAAAATGCATGGTTGAGACAGCAGAGGATTTAACCATGCAAAACTCAGTTGAAACAGCAGGATTTAACAGCTTACAGATTTTATCGTTAGGGATGGATACTAGGAATGCGCGAGGGACACGTTCAATATTGGAATGGAACATGAAGGAAATGTTAATGCCTAGGGCCTAAGAAAGCGCCAAATGAACCAATCTCTTATTCAAAGCAGGGGCATTTTTTTCTAGGAAGCCACCACACACTCAAGAGAGCAGATCTCGTGGCTCCTCCCCAGTCCCACTATAACTGCATCTCTGGACTCCTCCCCCCTCATAGCATACAACGCCTAATAGCACGAAACCCAGGCGTCAGGAGCAGGAATAAATGCCGCATACTCTCACCACATATAAGACCAAAACAGCGTCACGCAGTGACGCAAAACCCTTCCCAATACCACCCATGACCCATCCCAAAGCACAGCACAAAATATAGGTCAGCAGACTGGCCCCATGACGGGGCCGCATCCTGCACGAGCCAACACAGTATAATACCGAAGCGCCAATATTCCCCCCCTCCTGATATTGCTATACATTTCTTTAGCGGAACCGGTGGTCCGTCCTTCAGATGAATGGCTTGCCTTTCTTTGCCAGATCCTGATACAGCAGAAGCAGGGAGGGCAAGGCGGCGTTATGCCAGAGTGAGGAGGCCAGGGAGGCAAAATGCAGGGGCACATTTGGTCCTCCCCAATACATTTTGTATGCAGGCCAGGCTGGATGAGCTGCATGGGTCCTTTGATTGAGTGGCTGCCCCTTCGCATTAAACTGTCATCATGCACGGCGTGCAGAAGCAAGGGGCAGATTTGACCCAGCCACATGACCGTCATGCGCAGGGCAGGCAGGAACAGCTGCATGTGTCCTACGCAAGGAGGAGCTGCATCGGACCTACCCTAGGGGCTCTGCCCCTTGGCAGGGCATTGCCTCTATGCCCATGACATGGCTTTGCCTCTGTGCCCTTTGACATGGCTTTGCCTCTATGCCCTTTGACATGGCTTTGCCTCTATGCCCTTAAACATGGCATTGCCTCCATACACAGGAGGTTGTCTACACTCAAGGGTGGTATCCTTTGAAGTCACGCTGGCTGTGACAGCTACGCTCCAAATCATGCAAATGAGGGTCGAGATTGAGCACGAGTCAGGGAGGGAGGTGCGATGACAGAAAGAAGGCCACGGCACACACCAGCAGAGCCCTGATAGCTAGACATCAAGCCACCCGTGCAACGAGAGCACGGAAATATGCCGACATAACTGGACCAAGCCATCCGCGATATGTCATGTTCATGTTCACAACAGTTGTCATGTTCACAACATTTCAGGATACACGAATCAAATTTAAAGCTTAAGACTGGGAATGTGGGAATGTTCAAATTTCTTTGTCCACTGAAATCCAGATTTCGTTTTTAGTTTAGTCCATTGGGCTGTTGAGCACCAAGAATGTGCACGGAGCTTGTCCTCTGAAACCACTTCAGGCACTAACTACGCAGCTGTTCAACAGCAGCTGTTCAACAGCAGACGCAGATTCGACATAGCACACCCACCGTAGCGATTGTATCCTTTTGACAGGAGTCCATTGTCTTGACGTGCTCATCCTCTGCAAGGGAGAATCGAAGTCAGGTGAAGGTTGTTACAATACTGGATTATGGGAGCAGCCGCATTAGAATAAGTTGTAGGTATTCCCCCGCCACACACACACACCCCCTTGCAGAGGCTTGCATGCCCCTTCCCTTTACAGGCGTACGAGCCAGGGTGGTTATGGCCTTATGGGCCTCCTGGTTCTGGCCTCTTGGTGGTGGCTTTCCAGCTCATTTTTTTTTTAATTTACATTTTATTTACAAACAACTTTTATTATTATTTTTACCAGCTTCTCTATCTACTTATCGTACAGGCTGACCCTTTCGAAAAAGGCTACAAGGTTCACTACCGTACATGCCGTTTGCCTTCGCGGCACCCCCCAAACAAAAATATGTAAATTGATCTCGCAGGCCAAAGAAAAGTATATAAATCACCCATAGCAGCAGTCAAAATCAGCGCGCAGGCTAAGATTGCAATCGTTCGCGCAGCGCTACAACTGCCAAGCATCACCTTCAAGCCATCGTTTGAGGCATGGGAAGAAAATCGTGGTTGTTGCAGGTGTTTATTTCTGTACGAGCCTCGTAAAACCTTGCTTATTAGTCTGCCAAAGGACATGCTGGCTGAATGATTGGCCGACATGAAGGGAAATTATGACGACGACCGTGTTGATTACCGCTGGATTTACAAAGAGTGCCATGACGTGATCATAAACCCAAGGATACAACGACGTCTCGATGAAGAAGACAAGCAGAATTATAAGATGGTGAGGTTAGGCTGCCGTCCATGCATACCTACCTCGCATGACATGGGTTTTCCCTGACCCTCCAGGGCTCTCAGATGGAGAAAAGGCTGATCATGAGAGGAGAGCGGCTGAGCTTGCAATGGAGGACCAGTGTGCAGAGTGCATGTGCAAGTGCGTTTGTGTGTTTGTGCCTGACTGTGTGCATGGCTGTAAGGCTGCCAGTCTGTGTGACCCATGCACTGTGTGTGCGACATGCAAGCAGACCTGACTGTGGCACGAGCGACCTACTGTTTGTCAAGGTTAGCACACCATGCAAACAGATTTCCTGAGGAACTACATGCCCATTAGGAAGAGATAGGCTTGGTTCTGTCTAGCCTGTGCCGTCGTCACTAGAGGGCGTTTGTGCCGGTACCGGTACTGGCCATTCTGAGAGATTTTGTAACGGTCTGACGCAAAAACGGATCCTGCTTTGCTGAGAGGACACGGAACTTAGCCCAGAGGAAACCTAGACAACCACTTCCAGAAAAAAATGCATTCCCAGAGTGCGAAATTAGCGCGCCGGCTCCGTTTTTGAATTAATATTAAGCGCTCAGCAGGTTCGCGCAGCCCGTTGAATTAATAGTATGGCGCAAAGGCTAATGCGGTCTACGATATGAAGATTTTAGAATGTTTGAACTCCTTGCGTTGCCTCAAGCAAAATCACTGATGTTTAAAAATCAAATTCTTAACCCCAAGCTGAATGACCACACAAATTGCAGCAAAATCCAGGTTGTGTCGCCTTCATTAATTAAACATATTTTCCATACCGTAACCAAATTCATTTTATCACCAAACTACCATGTCACTACCGAATGGCACTTACCCTTTGCACACAGCCCTATTCAAACTTGCTTTTGAACGCTTGGCAGCATAACATTTATCATGTACCGGGTCGATAGTTATTTTGTCCTGATCTGCACAGCGCGGACCGGTAAGCTTGCTGCAGAACATTGCCAGATCATGTAGCCTCATAAGGGCCTTTATCCTGTCCATTAAGATATTTCTATATACCGGTAACTAATCTCATAACAGCTACGAGGAGACAGGTATGAACCTGGCGTACTGGCACGCGCTTGCAGCATATTAGTTTGTTCCCCAACCGCCTCATTATCACGCGCCTCGAATTACCGGTACACCGGTAAAAGAACATGAAAACAGCATGCCCTTACTGAAGTCTTACTCCAAGCCCCACCTGTTTATGCCAGTTCTGCGTGAACCGGAAAGCGCACTACGGCGCAGTATACTTTATTTAATATTCGTTTCCGGTTGAACCTTCGCCATCAGACCATCGCCATCAGACCTGTAACTAAATATAACAGGGCATGCCACAAACCGTCACCGCGGAACTTTATAAATCCGTCTAGCAGTTTGTTTTCTGCTGGCCGCCGCAGGTTGAGATTACAGTCAACCCTCCCCCATACCCCCCCCCCTCTCTCCTGCTGCACACATGCCACGTACCGTCATCGCGGACATTGATGAAGACGTCCAGCAGGTTGTTGCAGGTGGGTCGCCGCGGTTGTTCCTTGCTGCTGCTCTGGAACTCATCAAACTGCAGCAGGGGGACAGCGGGGGGCAAGCGTGCTGATTCGGAATGCCGTCATGAATTCTCCTTGCTTGGAAACTCATCAGACTACAGCCAGGGGAAAATTATTTCCTCTCCAGGCAAGGTACCGCGTTTCTTTTCTGCACCTTGAGATAGGCAGGGGACGATTTTGAAAAGCTGCTCAATGCCAGCTTCCGAACAGCTTCAAATCAGAAATCAACTTACCGGTACCGTAGTCACAGACGTGTTTCGTTGTTTCCGAAGTTCGTTGTTGCTTAAAAAGTCGCTGTTTTGGCGATTTTCTTGATTCGTTGCCCCTTACCATAAAAAATCCCAGTCAACAAAAACCACAATTGCTCCCTGAACAACGATCAAAACAACGACATACGTCCGTGACTACGGTATTTAAGATATCTTGCTGCAGCATGGACTGCCCATCAAGGAAACATGCCACAACGCACGTCCACATAACTCCCCTGCACTAGATCCCCGCTTAGGGTTCAGGGTTCAGGGTTACAGGCAGGTTTCAAAGCACAAGACTCGTGCATGCTCTCGCTTCTTGGTTGTGGTCCAGACTTCAAACCTATGCTGCCCTCTCCCTCTGGGCTAGGTCTGCCCCCCACCCCCCCCGACACAGACTTATTTCCACTACCTTTGACCCCACCCCGCCTTGCTCCCATCACAAACAATCCCTGTTCAGGCTCACAATAAAGAATGCATCCTGTGGCATGGATTAATAAAGCCACCTGTTTGACCGGAGCACTAGTTAGGCTCCCAACCGATCAGGTTACAATGGAGAGCAGCTTGTAGCCTACCCCACCCTACATCACGAGCAGGGCCATCTGAAGGGTTCAGGGTTTTAAAGCTTGACATCCAAAAAGTGCACCATCAAGGCATCAAGGGCAACACTCCCGGCCCCTCCCCTGCTTCATCCCCCTCCCCTGCTTCATCCCTCTCCTCCTCACCAAGTACAGGTCCTCATTCAGGTAGTAGTTCAGCGCCACCTTGGGCGGTGGTATCGATGCCAGCAGGTCCTTGTTGTCATCAATGAAGACAGCTGATGAGACATGGGGCAGCAGGGTGCGGGATGAGATGCTGAGGGTGAGAGGCTGAGGGATGAGACGCTGAGGGTGAGAGGCTGAGGGATGAGAGGCTGAGGGAGAGAGGCTGAGGGTGAGAGGCTGAGGGATGAGAGGCTGAGGGAGAGAGGCTGAGGGATGAGAGGCTGAGGGAGAGAGGCTGAGGGTGAGAGGCTGAGGGATGAGAGGCTGAGGGAGAGAGGCTGAGGGTGAGAGGCTGAGGGATGAGAGGCTGAGGGATGAGAGGCTGAGGGTGAGAGGCTGAGGGATGAGAGGCTGAGGGTGAGAGGCTGAGGGTGAGAGGCTGAAGGATGAGAGGCTGAGGGAGAGAGGCTGAGGGTGAGGTGCTGAGGGTGCAAGAACACAGGATGAGAGATGGGACAGGGTGCGGAGGGCACGGGGTGAGAGTTTGGCACGGTGAGAGGGACACGGGGTGGCAGGGTGAGAGGGTGAGGGAGCTCAGGATGGGAGGTTGGCAGGGTGATTTGCTGAGGAAAGCAAAGGGTAAGAGGTTGGCAAGGTGAGAGGATATTGGGGCACAGGGGACAGAGTGAGGGTAGCTTGCGTGGCAGCTGCAAGGCTTTGCCGTGGCGGTCAATAGTCTTTGACACGCATGCCCTTTTCAAATTAACCTGTCGGTCACCACTTGCGCCAAATGCATGATGCAGCTCTCCCCCCATAGCCGAATTTCGAACGTCTGCAACCGGTGGGTGATGTCCCGCACACCGCTTGCTGCCCTCTTGTTCCTACCCCGCCCTTCAAAAAGCAAATGCCGCCTGCGCGGCCGAGCTCCTATCACCATGCGTGCACCTTACAGGCATCTCCATCCTCAGCAAGGAATTCCACGTCAGCTTTTTCTTCAATACATGCATCCCTTGCCCACATCTCTAGCGTCTCTCGCACACCAACCGCCTCCCTCTTTCTACCACGATACCTTTCATAAAAATACAGCCCAGGCGTACGCCTCACCGTATGAGCCCCTGACGTGCATCTCCACTCTCTGCATTATGATGCATTCTCTCTCGCGCCCCTCACCAAACGTGTCCCTCATGCTAACCTCATCCAACGAGTCTCTCAAGCTAGCCTCAACAGACGTGTCCCTCGTGCTATCCTCACCAAAAATGTTCCTCGTGCTCCCCTCAACATAGGTGCCCCTGACGTGCATCTCCACCGTCTGCATTATGATGCGTTCCCTCGCACGCCCCTCACCAAACGTGTACCTCACGCTATCCTCGTCCAAGGAGTCTCTCATGTGCGCCTCACCAAACGTGTTTCTCATGCTATCCTCACCCAACATGTTCTCGTCCTCCCCTCACCATACGTGTCCCTGGCATGCATTTCCACTCTTTGCATGAAGTTGTAGGCTAGCTTAGGGCTGACGAGGTAGAAGAAGATGAGCAGCCAGTAGTACGCGATTGCAGAGTGCTCCGCCACAAAGCGGTCAAACCAGGACTGATCCCCACCCAGGGACTCCATAATCTGCAGGTGATGCATCTCATTCCACTCCTGAAGGGGGGCATGTAGGCGGTGACGCGAGGTCGTAAGGCAAGGTGTGGGAGAGGGTAAGGGAGTCCTCTGAGTTCGTGATCTGCGGTTTGTGCATCTCATTCCGCTCCGCATAGAAGGGTGAGGTGTGTAAGAGGGTGGGGTGGTGCATCTCCTTCCACTCCTGAAAGAGAGTATGAAGGTGGTGACGTGAGACCGTAAGGCAAGGTGTGGGAGAGGGCAAGAAAGTCCAGGTCCTGCGGGTTATGCATCTCATTCCGCCCCATGAATTTACTGATCTCATTCTTCACCTCTGCAAAGTGGACCTTGTGAAGCGCTGCTCTCCCTCTCCAATAACGAGAGGTGTAGGATGGTGGTGCCTGCCAAGCAGGAAATGCAGCCCACCCTCCTCTGCTCCTAGCCTCCTACCCCTGCAAAGTAGACCTTGCGTAGCGCTGCTCCCACCCCTCCTCTGCTCCTACCTCTGCAAAGTGGACCTTGCGAAGCGCTGCTCCCGCTCTCCAGAAGCCTATGGATTCGTAGAGGTGCAGGATGGAGGTGCATGCAAAGTAGGGGATGCGCGCGACAGTCTCCAAAACCCAAAACTTCTGCGAGGAGTGAGAAGGGGGAGTGGAGGGTATGGATTAGGGAACAGGACGTCAGGAATATCGCTGTCGCCACCACTCAGAGCTTCAGCAGGGTGATTGAGAGAAACGCTAAGCAGGGCATGTGCACGACAGTTGTTGTAACAAAGTTGAAAAAACCACTTACAGCCTTTCGCGAAAGGGCCAGGCAGAGCGAACCCGGAGAAACCAGAAAACGAGGAACCGGATAGGCACCAGAGACCAGATTAAATCACCAGTAACAGAAACAAACAACGACAGTCTCCAAATTTTGATTGGGGTGAGTGGCACGTCGAAAACCGGTACAGGAGCCATTTTAGCGCACTTCGCTGCAAGCAAATTAGGGGTGCGCGTCAATCTCCGGGACCTTAACCCTCAGCAGGGGGAAACAGAGGGACGTGCAAGTGATATTCATATTCCATAATTTTGCGAGCGGCTACACTGAAGCCGCACGCAAAGTTATGCCAACACCTCATGCGCAAACCTAAAAACATGTGCCGAGCACCGTAGAATTTCCTAGATTTTGCTCATAATTAATTAATTATTGGGGTGCGCGGAGTTGAACTCAGGTTTCCGCCGTAATCAGTTCGCGAAGAGTCGGACAGGTGCCTGTAAAAACTCATATGCGGCGAAAAAATAAATCAAGTCCCCAAAAATGGCACCGCACTGCCCCCCAAAATTGGCACTGCACTGGGGGGGCAAAGTTGGGGTGCGTGGGTGGGTGGTCTCCCCAAAAAATCAATATTTGGAAAACTTCGTATCTTTTTTTCTGGAGGTCTGTTGAGGCTGGCAGCGGCACCTCTGTGTTCTCCTTGCCAACATGAGTCCATTTACATCCTAAAATGTTGCTTGAATTACCACATGACCCCCTGCCCCCCCACACTGAGGGTTTGGCTCCATTTGACACCCCCCGAAACCAGCTGAGCCAGCCTTAGAAAAAGCTGTATTACACGCAGCACATGGTAGTGTTGGTCTGGTAGATCATGAATGAACATATCACTTGTGGTCGTTGTGGCAAGGTCCTCAAATCCGCCGACCCTGCAAACGTCAGACGCCACCAGAATGGGAGGGAGTGCATGACAGCTTCAGCTGATGTGCTCCAGGTCCCCACGGCCAAGGGGGGTCTGTATAGTGTGGGCGAGATGACACCGGAGCAGCTACTGATGTTCGCTGCTCAGGTGACTGGGGTGCTTTTGCACCTGAGGCACTCTGGAGGCGGCGAGGAGGATGGGTCAGATGCTGCATTTGAGTGGATGGGCAAGACTGGCGGGCAGCTAAAGATGGCTGCCCACAGAGCCTTCCCGTTCGCCATGACAGCCTCTATGTCTCCAGATACACCACATGCCGTGGCAAGGTGCAAGGCATCTACTCTGGACAGCATCTTGGCAGCTCTGCTCACCCAAGCAAGGGGGGGACGGGGGGTGCCAGGCCAGCTTCCGCCAGCTGCCCCTCACAGCGTGAATATGTCCGCTGAGTTCCCTTACAGAGGCATCGAGGCCAAGTTCTGGCCTCTTTGCAACAGCATGCCTCAGCAGCTAGAGCAGCGCCAGGATCAGCCTGGGCCATCAGCAGCTAAGGATGTGCTTGTGGACTGCAGGGTGGCTGGGTGTGGGAAGAAGTTCAATTTATCCGCTATGCTCTTGCACGTCGCACGCCATATCTTGTTGGGCCAATGTGGCGCAGCCTGCAGCTTGGAGCCTCATGCTGATGAAGCACCACAGAAGCATGTGGCTTCTGTGGTGCCGTGGGTGGAGACCGGGACTCTGGCATGTGCAGGTCAGAGCTGGGAAAGGGCTCTAACAGCGGTACCATGAAAGTCAGCTCCGCATGCCCTCTGCGACACAAGATGTCATACGCCTCAGCGCACAAGGCGTCATACGCCTCAGCGCACAAGGCGTCATACGCCTCAGCGCACAAGGCGTCATACGCCTCAGCGCACAAGGCGTCATACGCCTCAGCGCACAAGGCGTCAGCTGCCAATCCTTGTACCAACAGGCCATCTGCCTTCTAGAAACATGTGGTCGCTAGCGAGCAGTAGTCGGTACTCCAAAGCATGGCTGAGCTCAGCACCCAAATTGACTGTTGGTATGAATTCTGATTGCTAGCGAGCAGCAGTCGGTAGTCCAAAGCATGGCTGAGCTCAGCACCCAAATTGACTGTTGGTATGAATTCTGATTGCTAGCGAGCAGCAGTCGGTAGTCCAAAGCATGGCTGAGCTCAGCACCCAAATTGACTGTTGGTATGAATTCTGATTGCTAGCGAGCAGCAGTCGGTAGTCCAAAGCATGGCTGAGCTCAGCACCCAAATTGACCGTTGGTATGAATTCTGATTGCTAGCGAGCAGCAGTCGGTACTCAATAGCCTGGCTGAGCTCAGCACCCAAATTGACTGTTGGTATGAATTCTGATCGCTAGCGAGCAGCAGTCGGTACTCCACAGCATGGCTGAGCTCAGCACCCAAATTGACTGTTGGTATGAATTCTGATCGCTAGCGAGCAGCAGTCGGTACTCCACAGCATGGCTGAGCTCAGCACCCAAATTGACTGTTGGTATGAATTTTCATCACCTGACGAATTGAAATATACCAGTAGAGGCGCCTCGACGAGCTGATAAAAAAATATCCCTTACATGCCCTGTAATTTGAATCTTGGCTGAGACATTTGAATTTCAATGTGTTCCGGAGACGGTAGGTAAGTGGGTGGTAGGCTTGGGTGCTCGATTTGTTTGGGGGGCATGGGGTCCCCACCTTTTTATTTTGGCCCCCCTCAGCTGTGCGTCAATTTTTTAATTCTTTTTGGGGTGCGCGACGGTAAAGATTTTGTTGGGGGGGGGGGGTGCGCGAACCCTTTGTGGTTTTACGGTAATGGAGGTGCCTGCAGGCTTCGTGATGCACATGACTGTCTCCAAAAGCCAAGACTTGAGCAGGAGGGGGAGGAGTCAGGTAGAATGTTCAAGCTAAATCGGTCTTCACAGGCCTGTCCCCCACCTTCCCCCAAACTTCCCCCACCTTCCCCCACCTGGATCGGTTTCCCCCCACCTGGATCGGCTTCCCCCCACCTGGATCGGTTTCCCCCCACCTGGATCGGTTTCCCCCCACCTGGATCGGTTTCCCCCCACCTGGATCGGCTTCCCCCCACCTGGATCGGCTTCCCCCCACCTGGATCGGCTTCCCCCCACCTGGATCGGCTTCCCCCCACCTGGATCGGTTTCCCCCCACCTGGATCGGTTTCCCCCCACCTGGATCGGCTTCCCCCCACCTGGATCGGCTTCCCCCCACCTGGATCGGTTTCCCCCACCTGGATCGGCTTCCCCCCACCTGGATCGGCTTCCCCCCACCTGGATCGGCTTCCCCCCACCTGGATCGGCTTCCCCCCACCTGGATCGGTTTCCCCCCACCTGGATCGGCTTCCCCCCACCTGGATCGGTTTCCCCCCACCTGGATCGGCTTCCCCCCACCTGGATCGGTTTCCCCTCGTACAACACATCCAGTACGAAGCACAGCGCCAGGAACGGCG
This sequence comes from Limnomonas spitsbergensis, assembly GCA_037349105.1. Taxonomy (NCBI): domain Eukaryota; kingdom Viridiplantae; phylum Chlorophyta; class Chlorophyceae; order Chlamydomonadales; genus Limnomonas; species Limnomonas spitsbergensis. The sequence goes on along the minus strand of JAYJMM010000102.1, from coordinate 2,032,499 downwards.
CCTTGACCCACAGCGGCGTTACGAGGATGTCGCCCCGCTTCTCACGCTCCTCCTCCACGTCTGCCACCGCCTGATTGTCCAGCCGGAGGGCCGACAGCTTGGACCGGATCTGAAGGGGGCAATGGTGTGAAGGGGAGGCAAGCTCATCTTGAAAAGGAGGGTTTGCCCTCCCAGCTTGTCCAGCTTGTCAAGGGCGCTGAGGTGGGCTGAGGTGGGCTGAGGTGGGCTTGTAGCTGAGGCGTATTTAAACAAAGACACTCGCAGGCATTTATGTCATCCTTGTACATGAGTACATATCCAGCAGCAGAGGCAGCAGCAGCAGCAGCATAATACTACAGGCTGGGCTGCACGCGGGCGAGCAGGCACGAGCTGGGATGCACCCAAGAGAGCCATATGACAGCCTTCTCATATTGACTATTTGCTTCTAGGTCACAGGGAGACTGGGGCTAAGAGGAGGGGGGCTGGGCTGCTCGCATGCACCCACCTCTTCCCACTCCACAGACATGAAAGCTGACTTCTTCACCGGCTCCTCCAGCTTCGGGAGCACCTGAGGAGTGAGGGTTCAGAGTTTGGGGGGTTTACTTTTTATTCATGAGCCAGTTCCTGCAGCTTCAGGAGAACCTTAGGAGTAAGGGTGGAGCGGTGAGGGTATAGATCTCCAGCTTCTTAGCCGGCCCCTACAGCTCAGGGAGGGCCTGAGGATGCCACATACAGGGGGAGAGGCCCAATGCAGGAGCGTTCCCCAAGAGTTTTACATCCCAAAGGTGCTGTCCTGCCAAGTATGAAGCATCCCATGACGTTGCACCATCCTACGGACGGCATCAAGTCCATGGCATGCCCATGACACCCAGGTCTGATGGCATGCCCGTGACACCCAGGTCTGATGGCATGCCCGTGACACCCAGGTCTGATGGCATGCCCATGACACCCAGGTCTGATGGCATGCCCATGACACCCAGGTCTGATGGCATGCCCATGACACCCAGGTCTGATGGCATGCCCGTGACACCCAGGTCTGATGGCATGCCCATGACACCCAGGTCTGATGGCATGCCCATGACACCCAGGTCTGATGGCATGCCCATGACACCCAGGTCTGATGGCATGCCCATGACACCCAGGTCTGATGGCATGCCCATGACACCCAGGTCTGATGGCATGCCCGTTACACCCAGGTCTGATGGCATGCCCGTGACACCCAGGTTTGATGGCATGCCCGTGACACCCAGGTCTGATGGCATGCCCATGACACCCAGGTCTGATGGCATGCCCATGACACCCAGGTCTGATGGCATGCCCATGACACCCAGGTCTGATAGCATGCCCATGACACCCAGGTCTGATGGCATGCCCATGACACCCAGGTCTGATGGCATGCCCATGACACCCAGGTCTGATGGCATGCCCATGACACCCAGGTCTGATGGAATGCCCATGACACCTAGGTCTGATGGCATGCCCATGACACCCAGGTCTGATGGCATGCCCATGACACTCAGGTCTGATGGCATGCCCATGACACCCAGGTCTGATGGCATGCCCATGACACCCAGGTCTGATGGCATGCCCATGACACCCAGGTCTGATAACATGCATTCAGCACCCAGTTGCTGACATGCCCCGCTAATGGGGCCAAGGCGCAAGTGGAGTATGGCACCAGTAGGTGGCCCGTGGAGGGTGTTGCGCCATTCCTTGAGACAGGAGGACAGGTAAGAGGACCCGAAGCCTTTTATTTCCGCTGCGTTGCAAGCAGCTGCGAAGAAGCTGTCCAACAGGCTCACCTTGGCGTCCTCTAGCGTCAGATCGAGCTGTTTGAACGCAGCGGTGATGTTCACTCCCATTGCGAAGGTCGCCTGAGCGGGGGATGAATTGAAAAGGGGCATGGATTGGGAGGGGAGCAGTAGCAGGGCGGAGAGGGATCAGGACGGTTTGAAGAGGGTTTACGTATAAGGTAGCAGGGGGGAGTTGCAGCGAGGAGGAGGCTGCAAGTCAGGTCGGGCCAGTGGTGTCCTGACGCCTTAACCTGACTGATGAAGAACCTGCCAGCGCAAGCATGGCTTATGCAAGCCTGCCCATGTAAATTTGCCCATGCAAACCTGCCCATGCAACTCTGCCCAAGCAAACTTGCCCATGCAAACCTGCCCACGCACACCTGACCGTACAAACCTGCCCATGCAAACCTGTAACCCCGACTGTACTTATTTCAGGTCCACATGGACATTCATTCCTGTTTCTGAACCCAGCGCACAGAGTCCGCTTCCACGTCTGTGAGAGGCTTAGGGAGGGCCATGATGTAGATGAACCGCCACTGACCCACACAACATAAATAGTGGCCCATGCGATCTCAATCTCATCGAATATCATATAGACCAAGTAGGGCCCACCTAGGGCACCTTGCGCTCCAGCTCAGAGACGTGAAGGGCATGTCAAACTGGCGCAGGCAGCATAGATGCAGTGTTTTTGCGCATTCTCTAGCTTAAGACAGCTGCCCTGATCTGTGGCATCCTTTTGTATTCACATATTCACATCACAGCAGCACACACCTTCTGAAGCATCCCAGCTGGCTCCTTTGAGCTCTTTCCAACGCCGAACCTCGTATACTGGCGCAGCTGGACAAGCTCTTGCTCAAAATTGCTTTTGGCCTGGAAAGGCGGCAGCAGCAGCAGTAGCGAGTAACAGCATGATGGGGAGGGGGGTAGAAGAGAAAACTATGTCTTCCACAGCTCCGCCATGCATCAGGGTCATTCAACAAGCATGGCTGCCAATAGGGATGAAATTATCCTTAGCAGATGCCATGATAATGCCATGCATGGAAAGATATGAGCAGAACTACAGCCCGTGCCACCCCATGTCACCACATGGAAGAGTGTGCATCATGCTCACCAGTTCTACGACACCCTTGGGTGTCTCCCCGTAATGCTCCATGTAAAGGCGACCAGATCCAGACCGGAAGCCGTAGTCTGCACACATCGGCTGGATCATGTTGCCCTCGGTATCGAGAAACACAGGACATTGTTCGTCGAACCTAAGTCGAGAGAGCAGGGCAGAAAGCAGTGAATTCGGGGATAGCAGCACCCGGGATTCGTTTTTAAACTACGACGCATGACCTCATGATGCCGATCAAGCTGCGATCGCTCACTCTATGGGCGCAGCTATGGCTTGGATGCGGACAGACGAGGTCCTGCGGCAACAACGGCATTTTTAATTGCCTTGTTCGCCATTACGGTTTGCAGCATTTCAAACCCAGACGCAAAGCGTGTAAAGCACCTCAGAGGCTTTCGGCATGCGACGTGCTGGTTTGAGCGACGGACTTGCAGCCCAGAGTGTATAGACCGTTTAAAGCAAGACATAGCGAGTTTGAAGCTCCTGTCGCCTGGTAAGGTGGCTTAGATATAATCCAAATTTAACGTTAGCGTATCTGGGGCATGGCAAGATTTGCTTATAGATCGCCGCTATAGATCCAGATCTTCGATTGCAAGCCGCAAGCTAGCCCACCTTGAAGGTGGCGGGAATACTGCGGGATACGACTGAAGGGCCTGCCACACCCCAGGTGCATGGGCCTGCAGCCAAGCTTAGAAGCTTCAACCCAGCAAATGAGAGTTCAACTGCCAGTTTCGGTAAACTACCTTGGTACATTTGTAAAAGCTGTGCCTTTCGCGCAGCCCCCGAGTGACGTGGCTGCCCTGAAATCTGCTGCGGTGTGCTAGGCTGTTTGATGGTGTAGCAGTACTTGCTGAGTTTTCCCTGTTGCCTCTGTGTACGTGCTGAACATGTGGTGCAATGGTGGTACTGTTTTGGTGGAATGTGCTGGTGATGGGGTGATGCGTGTGTTGCCTGTGCGGCGGGGCTGTCGGTATTGTGTACGTAGGGTTATAATGCGTTAGCGTGTGTGCATAGAAAACTGAACTCCAAACTGGGTTGCATGACTTGTGCAGTCCATGATGGGCTGTGAAGCCAGAAAGGATAGGGTTTGTGTCCGGAATACGGTTGTGTAAAGGCCGCGTTCGTCCAATGTTGTTTGTTGGCTGACTGTCGAATAGGGGAGTGTTTTTGTGATTGAGGTTGGTCTAGGGTGATGACGTTATAGACTGAGGGAGTCTCGAGTTTGGCTGAAGTAGACTGGCCTGGACGCAGGGGAGTGTTGAGTTTTGAGAGGTTTAGGGCGTTTAGCCCAGTGTTTCCTCTTTCGTTCTGGTGGGACAACGTTACGTTGGTTAGTTCTGTTCAGCTGTTTTACTGCAGAATGCAGGCAGTATGTTTAAGTGGAAGTTTGCGTGAGCGCAGTTGTGTGATTGCGCTCTGCTCTCGCTCTTCACTGGTTAGTGTGTCGCGGCACAGAGGTCAAACGCACGGTGCAGTCATACGTCGTGACAAGTGAGCCTCTGAGTTTCGTGCTGTGCGCTATTCAGTCTAGGGGTGTTCGTTCCTGTTTGGCTGGTTTAGCTCAATCTAATGTATGTGTGACTCGGTCAACTGTGCATGCTGGACACTGAATGTACATGGCTGTCGCCTTCCCTAGCTCCCAGTCCTGACAGGGCACATGCACATGTGCCGGGCATCTGTCCCTAACCATCTTAAACTTGCCCCTTCGTTGGCACACTGCCACGCCGCAATTGCCTTCTGCACTTGTGGAGCATCTCAACGCCTGCCATCTAACGTAGCACCTACAGCAAATAAAGGTCATACGCATGCGTATGTTCTGCAGTTTCAGTACCTAGTGTCAACTGTCGTCCTTGTGCGTGTGTCTAGTTGCTTCTGGGCTGTGAATGTCAGCTGCCACCATGTGAGCCTAGCACTTGTTTTTACAGTCCAGCGCGACATCATCTTTATTGCAGGGCATGTGCATGTGAACAGGTAGGAGCAGAAAATGTAGTGGGACGCTTTCCTGTGCGAAGACTTATTGCGTAGCAGCTGGTCATGCTCACATGGTCCGTGCCATTATCTTCAGCGTGAACTGTCAATAATAGGGTTCATGCCGTGGGTGATACTGTGCACACAGCAACAGCCTGTTTGCACACTGAACGCAGCAGGTGGCCAAACCTGAGCAGCAGGTCCCCAAGCCTCAATCAGAACAGACAAAGGTTCTTATATGTTGACCTGTGAGTGCGCATATATGTTTTCTTTAAGCTGCTGCAGTTGTGTTGTGCTTGGATGACATTGTTCGTGCATGCATGGCACTGGACGCTCTGTCGAAAGGTCTTAGCACTTCATTCACGGGAAACTGAAGGAGGCAAGCAAATCTACCGACACTGCCAACCCTTGCTTAGACAACGAGTTTGCGCCTGGAACAAAGCTGCACGATAGTCCCTACGATGGTATTTCACATGTTCTGCAGTGTCAACTGTCATCCTGCAAGTTCGAAACCTGGTCAAGTGCTGGCTGCAGCGCTGCAGATCAACGCGAGCAGCCAGGCAACCATGCCTTACATGTTCAACGAGTTTGCGCTTAAAGCAGCGCAACGCGAGTGCATGACACGTACTGTGCAGTATGGACTTTCGGTGTGGTCAGTCCGAAATCAACTTGGCCGAGGACGTGGCTGCCCCACCACGAGCACATGCATTTGCGTACATACATGCAAACGACTTTGCGCCCAATGGACAGCAACGCGAGGGCCTGTTCCTGCAATCGGCACTTTTCACCGCAAACCCCTCAAAATAGCATGCCCAAGAAAGTACGGCTCTTTCGATCCACTCCAAGCGCCTCCATTGCTGTGCACTATCACAAGGTCGGGAGCCACGAGATACGCCATTCGAACAATACAATGACTCGAAACAGTGGGGCGACCGCGAAGAACGAGCCTTTCAAAACAGGTCCCACTTTGACGGTTGGTAACCGATTTCCCAGTGAACTCAACTGAAAACCCAAACCCTATCCCTTTCCGTTCCTTTCAGTCACTCGGGTATTCGAAGGAAATGCTACTGTGACTATTCAGCGCAACTATTGGCCATACCCCAGGTAACAAGTGAGTGAGCAAACAGCATTCCATGAAAAGCTGGAAATGCATCTGATTTGGTTGAGGGAGGAGCTAGGAGCTGTCCACTAGTTTGACTGAGAGATTACTCGTCTCTCATAAGCACCGGTACCAAATTATGATTTTCCTGTGATGTCCTCTCGGCTTTCCCTTCAACTGAAAGTGAAACATATAAATGGTATCGAGCAGTGTTACCGCATGGCTAGGTGTGCCGATAAGCAGAGGCAGGTAGGCATACTTGGGCACACTTGCAAGCCCAAAGTGTCACCAGACTGAACCATCTCAACCACCTAGAAAACGTACACAGCACGGTGTACTTTATTTTCTTAACCGGTATTACCGCACCAAGCCATTCAAGCACAGGCTATTGCCACAGACAGTGGCCCCTAGGAAGAAACAAACAGCGGGACCCTAGGTGGAACCGAACAGACACATTATGATAGGGCGAGGAGGAAGGTCCCCAAGGTACACTTAGTGGTCTTGGGGGTCTCCACAATTTCCAAAGGCAAGCACACAGGTGTCCCCTTTAGCAGATTTTCGCTAAATTAGCTGCGTCTCGGCCTGCGACTGGGCGGTCCTGGGGCAGCATGCCCTGTTGCTCGGTCCACCAGCTGCCTCCTGGTCAAACTTGGGCCCCAACGGCCCAGTGGTGGCCGTCTGGCATCTCCCAAACTCGGTCCCCAACGGCCAAGTAATGGCCGCCAGGCATCCCCCACAGGTGGTGTGAAGCATACTAGATATAACGCTGGCAAGGTAGCGGCCATGGCATGCCCCTCTGATTCAGTGTCATAGTGATGCCAGAGCTGACGCCCATGCCTTCCACGAATGCAATACATCCGCCTAGTTCAGAAGATCGTAATCATCCAGCTTATCATTGTACCTGCATCCAAGGGGAGGAAAGAAAGGGTGACACCAGGTTCCAGGGTTGGGCGGAGGGGGCAGCCAGCCGAGTTATTTTACCCCCATGGGTACATGATTATTATTTTGTTCCACGCCACCGGCCTAGGTACTGACATTGGTCGGCAGTGTGGACAAAATGTGTTTTCAAACTTAACTTATCATTTCCCCAAATGACATTCCGAGGTTTTCTCTCTACCGGTATTTGGGGTTTAGGGTTTAGGGTTGTGCTGGGTTCTGCTGGGTTCAGGCTTGGTCACCTGCATGGTCATTCAGGGTGAAGAGCCAAGCCAAACCCTTACTTTACCACACACTTCTTCAGATGTCACATGACTCCAGGTTATGGGGTCATGGGACACCAAGAATGGTGAGGTCAAATAACAGAGAGTCTGTATAAATTATATGTGTCAGAAAAGTGACAGACAGGCTGGAAAGGTGACGGTGTAAACGCATGAAGGGATGTTCCTGACCCTAATGCGTTTAAGGACCACGGAGAACCTGCATAGCCAAACAGCAGTGGCCAAACCAAGGCATCAAGCAAATGCAGGCATTCTAAGGCATCAGAAGGAGGCATCGAAAGGTATCAGAGGGTATCCAGCTAGCATCAACCTGGATGAGGACATTGCGCCAGAAAATAATCTGACGGTAACATCTCGAGCCCGGACGGCGCACTTACATGAGGACCTTGCGTTTGATCTTGGAGGTGTCCACCCAGGTCACAAAGTCCTCCATGTTTTTCGTGACATGGAAGGCTGGGTTAGTCACGGTTTCGGTGCCAACCCTCACATGCCCCTGCAAGAATGAGTTGCGGAACAGGTGTAACATTAGTCCAACAAAAAATTCAGCAAATGCCCGTCCTCTTCAGCCAGCGCTTCTCTCGCGGTTTGCAAGGGGGAGCCCGAGCAAGAAAAGATTCCAGGTTTCAAAGACCTATCCCGCCCAGATATTGTTATGTGTACACACTGCCTCTCTGCTCCACTTACATCTCAGCCCCTCCACCACCAGGGCGTTCGACCTTTGATGTATGCAAGTTTGCACCTTTTTTTTAGGTTGCTTCAGCTACAATTCAGCTGCATTGCGGCCTGTAGCAGAAGGTGCGTGATGCACTAGTCCCCGTTGCTTGGGAACCCCGCTGAATGCTGGTCCAGGATTGGCCCCATTGGCTCGGTGGTGGCCGCCCTGCAGCCTTTCAAGGCTGGTGTTTGGTGCACACTAAACAATGCACAGGCTCACAATGGCATGCCTACCTGCTCCACAAAGGTCACCGCCTCCTTGACTGTCTCGGCCATCTTCAGGCGCATCATGACCACAGAGAGTCGCCGCCGGCAGAATGCTGAGGCTGCCAGCTTCTCAGTCTGCACGAGGCTCTTCTTGTTCGGGATCACACCCATGCTGTCCAGCCTACAGAAGTAATGGAAGGCAGGAAGCACTGCCCGTCAGATAGTGGGAGCGGTTTGTGGAATATATTTCTGGCTCGCCGTGTCCTTACCATTCAGCCAAAATAGTTTAGATCCTTTCAGCTGATGTCAGGCTATGCAGTGTGACCAAAGCTCTGCATGCAGCAGACCCGCCAGATGGCAGCCAATGGGAGTAGGGAATGCTTGATCGTGGTAGGCCATGCATTGAGATAGACGCCATGCATGCAGTCCATACTCGCATGGTAGAGGGTGAGAAGCGCGTCGCCATGGGGCGCCATGTGCAGACTACGCTGGCCATGCTTGTTATTCAGCAGGCGCACGCCCCAGCACACTGATAAAGATTGTCATCATCTCACAAAAGTCAGGGGGGGTGCAGTCTCATGCAGCCCATGCGCGGACCGCAGCAACCATGCAGTCGTTCCCTCAGCAAGCGCATGCCCCCAAGCATCACGACACGAAAGGTTCAGAGGTAGCTCATTTTCACGCAGCGCTCACTTGTCGAGCAGTTGGTCTGTCATTTCTATTCTCGTCGCATCCTTAGCGTCTAGCTGCTTCATGACGCTCGTCAGTTTGGTAATCAGCCCGACAATCTTGTTATACTTTTTGTAGTCATCTCGGTCCTGGATGTGATATCTTCTCATGACCTGCGCGTGCAATCGCAAGGTGTCGGCGGTGGCCGCAAAGCTCGCGTATGTGCCGTACGAGGCATCGCAGTGGCAACATTGAGCTGATTCCAATCACTACCTGCAGCTCACGGAGGTTGTCCTCGCTCTTCCACTTTAGGAAATCAACCTTCTTCAACAACTTCTTCTCATGATGCTTCAATTGTCGCATGTTGAATACGCTTTATATACAATATGCAATATAATTACATTGCACGCCGGATCGTTGCTCAGGAACCTTCAATATTAATATCCACACTTCAACGACGGGAGCGCTGGTTGTTCGACCCGCCCAAACGATCATCTCTCCTATCCCTCCCCCTCTGTCTAGATCACAGGGTTCCATGTTCCTGTCCCCCTCGGATGAACTATGGTCCTGGCTGTGCATGGTAGCTGGACTTAAGGTTGCTCATCCCCCACCAGTGGTACATCTACACTTGAAGGATTGTATAGAAGATGATATGCTGCTCTGTATAGCATCATCCAAATTGTAAAGACTTGATTGGCTGGAAAGCGACCCATGATTGTATCAAGCTACCTTATTAGCTTCCTAACAAGATAATGGGACATCCTGGCTTACATCCCAGCAGCCGTCCCGGTATGCATGCATCCTCGCAGAGTCGCAGCCGTCCCAGCAGCCGTCCCTGTATGCATCCTAGCAGCCGTCCCAGTATGCATCCTAGCAGTCGTCCCAACAACTGTCCCAGTATGCATCCCAGCTAACGTATCAGTCCCAGTATGCATCCTAGCTTACATCCCAGCATGCGTTCTAGCTCGCATACCAGCATACATCATGGCAGACGTCTCCTCAGGCATCCTGGACTTCACCCCTGCATGCATCTTGTGCACATGTGGGATGGGTCCCAAAGGCATCCCATATGGGTCGAGTCCGAGACGCGTCCCACGTCCCACTCTGGGGCGTGTCTGAGACGCGCCCATGGACAAAATGAAAGATATGAAACGTCCCAGGGGGGCGCCCCTGATGCGACGTGGGATGCTTCTGGGACGGCCTGAGACGAGTGGTCCTTTTGCGGAGTGCGAGCCTGCAACCGGGCGGACCGTTTTCACGATAACGTGAAGGAAGGTGGATGGAATATACAGGCTAGACAGTGTGACCTGAAAGTTGCTTTGTTAAAGAAGTGAAGGGATATAGAGATACTCGACACGCCAACCCACTGACGGCGTGAATCCCTCGTGGATGAGTGGATCCAGTCCAGTGACTCCGGGCAGTGACTCGGAAGCATCGAGTAAATTTGATGCTGCCAGTCGGTGGTTGCCAGTAGCCCCTGATGACACCATCTACGTAGTTGGAAGTCGTCGCCCCTCTTTTCGTGGCTATGATAATGTAAGTTTAGAGGCTTCGTCCCCTTCATATGTTCGGTACGGCACGTTCGAACGCGCGACGTTTGTGCTGGCGCTGCGGATCCCACGGACGGCCGCATGCATGTTCAAGACAGGGAAATTGTGACGTCATCAGCGTCTTGTACTGGATTCTCTGTACCTCATGAGAGGTGCCTCTGGGAAGCACCCATACCCAGCACCCACCTGCGATACCGGGTGTGCAACATTTACGCGTCACTTTGCAGCTGGATCTGCTGATGTTAATCTGATTTGGGGCTTAGATTTGACGCATCTCTCACAGTCGGTTGGCAGCAAATACAAAAAGAGGTTCCCAGAAAATTGCACAGGCTTGGGGGCTTGGCGTTGCCCTACTTATTCAGAAATTATGAACGTGTTAAGATTCTTTTACCCAGAGAGCAAACACCCCAAGAATAGGTTACCTGGCAAGGATCCAGGAGACAACAACGCCAGGCTGGCAAGCAAGAAGCTGTCCGCTTCTTCTACGTCAGAGGAAGCAACTCAGAAGCCTGTAGATCCTCAGCTCCTGGTGCTGTCAACTTCGTCACACCCCATTGAGGCCAAAGCTGCCGGCCCACGGCAGATTCCCTCCGTTAAGCGAAGGTCTCCTCGGCTGAATGTCTCGGACTTTGCTGCGCAACCAAGTAATACGCAGTTAAGCTCGCGCCCTTCTGGCAGCAGCTCCACGTCGCAACAGGTTCAAGAAAAGATAATGCAGCTTTTGAATCCGACGACGACAGAAACTGGCGAGGTGAGCCTTACTGGTATCGTCCTGGATTCTGCTGACCAGGGGCTGCTGAAGGTGTCGACGTCAATATATATTACTTCAGTGCCCACACCCGAGATTTTAGATCAGTCATGCCCCATGTTCCGTCTCTCATGCCCCTCTAGATCTGGAAGCCCTGGGTGCCCTTCTCCTTCCAGTTCGGAGTAAGATCTGACTGAACCATTGATTGGCTGCGTTATGCAGGTCTCCCTGGTGACCCAGAGATTGGGACAGCATTTGCGTGAGCAACACGAGGGACCATGTTCAGTGCCGGAGCTCGCCGTTACGCTGTCCTCCGCTCTGTCACGGCTGGGCTGCAGGGTTCTCGTCCGCCGTGTGACTGACACAAAACAATACTGGAGCAAGAACTTGGGCAGGACATTTGTCATCTGCACTTTGCCATGCTCTAATGGACAAGTGGGCTGCGGTCTTGTCATCGACCCCAACTTCAAGGATCAGTTCATCACGCCGAACATGTCCCAGAGATACAGGTGAGAAGGCATCCATGCTCTTGTATAGACGCCTGTCTCCCTCTTTATCTTAGTTTTGTCATGAACTTGTTTGCACAGACATTTCAATCTCAACCCTCTGTCTCTCCCTGCAGGGAAATCTGGTCTGTTCTCCCTGATGTGTTTGTGGGGCAAGCCTCTCAGCTTTCGCCCCTCCTGCAGCTGCTCTGCAACGAGCTCACCGTCCTGTTTGTCAGTCAGGGCAGGCAGCTGCCGCCTTGGCGCGCACTGCCTGCGACTATAGGCCGCTGGCTGTCCTGCTCTTGCTTCGACCTGGCTGTGCCACCCACTGCTGGTCCCGGAGCAGCAGCGCAGGTGACCAAGATCCTTGCCAGCATCAATTCTTCTGCCGTAGGCAGTGGCTCCAGCAAGGGGAAAGTCACGGGCGCAGGGTCGGTAGTAGTCGATGCTCGGCGATGCCCAGTAACGCGGACGACGGTTTCGACAGTCTCTGGCTTCTGCTTGCAAAAGGAGACAACAGCCTAGGAGCTTCCATCGCTGTTATCACATTGTCTATTCATTGATAGCAAATCTGATGGAAGAGCGCGCATAGGAGCGCACATGTTCAACTTTTTTGCTCAAGCAGGCTGTTTTATGGATGCCGTTTCGTCGTAAATAAACGGTCCTTCTACGGCCCAATTTTGTGAAGGTTGTTGGCAGACGACTGGCTTGCTAGAAAATTTTGTCAGCCGTTGTGTACATACCGGTAGCTAGCTTCATAGCATGATCATCATCATCTTTTGTTATATCAGGTCAGCCATTGTGGAGGCGACATGTCAGCCATAACCTTTATGAGTCCTTGACAGGCTTTGTGCCCCCTGCTGAGGTGTATGACGCAGGGTTTCGAGTTTATCTAGAGTTTTAGTGCCCTCCCTGTGGAGAAAACTACCCTCCATGCTGAACCCTACTGAGGAAAGTGTCCTCCCTGCTGAACCCGTACTGCTGACGAAAGGATCCTCCCTGCAGTGCTGGAAAGGATCCTTTCACAATTAGTCCAAGCTTTCAATATTGTTTTTGTCGTAGATTTTGAAGAAGCCACGTTTGTGTGTGTGGTGAACTGGTGAATGTATGAGCTTAGCAGCTTGATTAAGCTGAAGTAGTCGCATCTGCCCCTGTCCAAGGCAGTCTAGCTGCCTAAAACCTGTGTGTCATCAAAATGCGGTTCTTCCCTGAATGAGAGATCTGCACAATACTGACTGTACAGATTGTGTACGGTAGTGCTCAGTACAGGCCTGGTATTTCTGCAGGGTTAGGCTTGAGTTCAGCTACATTTCAGATCGCCTTTGGCTGAGGGCCCCATACTGCTTGGTCCTGAGTACATCATAAATTCATAAGGTCCAAGGTTTGGAGGCTGCGAAGATGGACAGGATGCCGGAATTTTCAACATTGGTACGTTTGAATGAATGTTTAAGATATGTTAACATAATCCTGGTCCATGTCCTTGCTAATGGCCCTCTAACAAACGTCCTTTTAGCCAAGCCCCATCTTATTTTCAGCATTACCCTGTGCCCCTCAAGCTACGCCTACTGTACCGGTATACGAAATTTACAATCCTTCCGCGGCAGAATATGACAAAAATACAAACAGTGACCTGCAGTCTAGAGATAAGGGAAAGTGTCAGTCCAGCTTCATACACGTGCCCAGCACCCAGGTGCTTCCCTATTGAGACGCCAAGCGCGTCGTCTGTTTCCGCTGCTGCGCCAAGCCCGCGAAAGGCACATACATGCCAACACGCTGGCCCGGCACATGATGCAGCATGGTGCTTCCCTTGCCCATGCCCTCAGAGTGCGGCGCTGGCACTGCTCGCCGTGGAAATTGCCTGGAGTCATCGAAGCCCCTGGACAATGTGTTCACCTCAATCCCTGTCAGCGGCTTGTACGTCATGTGTGAATAGAGGTGGTCCCGACGTGGCAGGATCGAGCCGGCTGGCTCATCCAGGGGCTTACGGCCTAGCCGTCCCCAGTCTTCAGCTGCGAGGGTGGGGAAGGGGGAAGCAGGTGAGAGACAGATTCCAAGCCATGCCATCGTTTCATGCTCACGGTGCCCCACACATGCCTGACCACATGTCCCGTGGATACCTGTGGATCGGTGCACCTATGCACATGTTAAGAACGGAGGGGGTATGTACCGCTCTTAATCTGTGGATAGGTGCACAAGTTGACAAGGCATGTAAGCAGGGGCCTTAATGCTGAACCTAAACAGCGAACGCAACAGAGATCTTCCATATCAATGTACATGTGTGCATGGGCTCGACAAACCGTTACAACCCCCGGCCCTGCCCCCCTGCTATCTCCAGCTCTCCTTCCACCGCCGCCCAATGGCGCTTTCCCTAGTGCATCCCATTCAGGGCCTGGATCAGATCTGTGCAGATTTATGCAGATACATGCAGATCTATGCAGGTCTATGCAGATATATGCAGATCTGTGTAGATCTATGCCCCACCAGCCCTGCTCACCTCCTGAATGCGTCCCATTGAGGATTGTATGCGCACAGTCCTGAATCGGAGGCGTCACCTCGCGTGTATGGCGGCGTGGCAAGTCAGTGTGACCCGCCGGGATGTGCCGGAATGCGGCGCCCATCATAGCAGCCTCCGTGGATGTGGGTCCCGTGAGAGCCATTGCGGACACGGGTAGCTTGCCGCTGTTGGGGTTCACCAGGCGGTGGCCGATCCAGCCGTCGGCCAGCGGGTCAGCACACGGCCGCGTGAGCTCTGCCTTGCGCTCCGGAGTCTCTTGCAGCAGGCTCTGCGTGAAGATGTCCTGAGGGGGGATCATCAAGGAGGGAGAGGTGAGCAAGAGATGTCAGAATCCTGCATTTTGATGCTCTTAGTGTTAGTCCTCGGCGGGTCCCTCTAGAGGAAACAGTCAGTCCGTGTAATCACTTGGCCTGTGGGTTGAACCCCCATGCCCCAGCGATTGGGTTTAGGTTCTGAAAACTCTTACGAAGGTCCCCCATAATTGGCAAGCTGTAGATAGGAGTCGAGGCTGCCCCACTGGGGCAGCAGGCACTCCAGCCAAGTGGAGGGCTGGTGCTGCTGGGCGGCGAGTAATGGCTAGTAATGTCAGTGTTAATTTGAACGTGCGCCAAAAAGCCTAGTGTAGGCTGTCGGGCAATCACCCCAGGGAGTCTGGGTGCCAAACCTTGCACTTCAGGGAGGTGAGTGGTGGGTGCATGATGGAGGAGCCCGGCATGAGCTTTTGCTAGGCCCTTGTTTCCAATGCAACGTCATTTTTGAAAGGCATTTTTCGTCACGGGATGCACCCGATCAATGATTTGAGCCCTTCCGAGATCAAGAGGGCGCTGAAACCAAGTTCCCATGACAGCTGCCGGTGGCGCGGGAGGAGGATGGGTTCACAGCCAATTCGGAGGCAGGATCACAGGGGCCTCCCCAGCAAACTCCTCTGGAGCGGATTTCTTCAATAGTCCCCACCTGTAGGTCTCTCCTGCCCCGCCTCTCCTCTGGGCCCATTGGGTGCGCCTTGCCCTTGGCGGGATCGATCATTGAGTGCCCCAGCCACGAGTCATCAGAAGGCAGGCCTGGGACGGAGGGTCAGACGGGGACGTTAGAGGAGAGGGTTTGCTGCGCTCTGCACACAATGTTCACTGCGAAATGCTTTGTTGAAGCCTCGCTTCTGCTCCCAATGCTCAAGAAGCTAACCTGTCCAAAGCGTCCTTGTATTTTATCTTTGCCTTCACTTTCTTCTGTTTCGTGACGTGTCTCGCTGCATTTGGCTTCTTTATCCTTTCATGGCCACTCTGCCCTCCTTGTCTGTCCTCGTCTGCTGTCACCCCTGTCCCTCTGCCACAATAGTTTGCTTGTGTGGTTCATATTGATGGAAGGATAAGCAATCCCCACATCCCTTACTGCCCTTGGCATCAGCCACATCCTTTGCCACTGCTTCCGGCTGTACCGGTTTACCTCCCCCGCTGCCCTGTTCCTGCTTCCAGCACAGCGCCCTTCTCCATCCTGTCCCTTTTCACCATCACCCTCCTTCAGAACAGCCCCTGAAGCTATCAAAACGCTGCTGGAGAGGAGCGCTCACCTGGGTTTCTTGCATGCAGGACGTCAAACAGGTCCCGGCGGCCCTTGGGGTCGTCCGGTAAGGATACAGGTCGCTTGCCCTTTGTTGGGTCAATGAGGTCATTGCCCATCCACATGTCATGCACGCCAACCTGGCGCAGCGGGGAGAAAAATGGGCAGCATATGAAGCGCAAAATCTCAGCCTATGGCCAGGGAGGCTGGTGCCGCAAACCCTTCTAATAGGGCCCCTGGCCGTTGGCCGGTCAAAGTTTGGCCCTCTTCGGCCCTGTGGTGGCTGCGCAGCTTCCTGCCAAAGGTCTGATGCCCACCAGAATAAACACTTCCGGTCCGATGCAGAACAAAAGCATGGTGATGGCCCAAGCTGTTACCTCTGCCCAGCCCTGGCCCGCCCCGCCACCAGCCCGCCCACTCCTCCCTCCCCTTCCCCGCCCACTTCCAGCCCGCTCCATCCTGTCCTGCCCTTCCCTGTCCCGTCCAGTACTGCCCTTCCCTGCCCCGCCCCGCCTGCTGTGCACAGTTGCGCACCTGGTTCTGCTGCTGCATGATCTCGAAGAGGCCTTTCCGCCCGTCAGGCCGCAGCGGCTCGCAGGACACCCCTTTCCCTGGCTTGCCCGATATCCGGCTGTGGGGGTGAGGAATCCCCGCGTAGCCGTCTTCTTTCAGTAAAGAGACGTCGCCCCAGCCATGCCGGTCGTATCGATCCGTTTGTATCATCGGGTCCGAGCAGGTTTTGTCTGCACATAAGCAAGCAATCGGCGGTGGAGGACAGCTGGGTTCAAGCAAATCGAAACCGAATGCTGCCACGAAAAGTGGTGATGCTGATGCTGATGACAGCGCTATGCGGGAGGACCTTACCCGGGGCATCTTGGAAGTCATTATAAGGATATAGAGGGTGTGTCGTAGCTGCAAACGGCACGTAGTTGGTTCTCGAATACCTGTGCACGTATCGGGTACTCATTCGCTTGTTTTGGGCTGAGAGCGAAATCGGGCCCCTACGTGCCGCGGCTACGAGTTTCAGCGGATTCCTACCGAGCGGGCACTGCGGCACCCGAGGTGACAGTACTAAGACTCCGAGAACCCCTGGTGTCACGGTAAGAATTCAAGTCGTCTGCCCAGGAGCGTGGTGGGGCCTTAGCGCTCGTGTCTACTGTCATGATGTCTTCGTTGCCCTGCCAGACAACGTTGCGTGGTCCTTATATTTTGATCTGAGAGCAAGACTCTAATGGAACGACACGTACTAAAGAAACCAGTCCAATTTGAAGTAGGGGGGGCGCTTATGTCTGCATACGTGCGCGTGCGTGCAATGCACACACAAAAAATTCACACTTATTCGCCCTGTGCCGCATAACTACCAGTCCACCAGCTCCCCTACCTTGGATGTTTATTCGCTTGAATGAACTTTCTTCAGCATGACTCCAATACGAATTCTTATGTTCACCTGTCCAAGAAGTGGAATGCTGTTTCAGCCTTAGTCAGGAGCCACAAGTGACACCCACATTCCCGTACTCTGAACTCTGTTGTTGGTATCAAGGCCACCCAAACCATATATTGGGCATGGTGTCGCCTATAAGGCAATCCCGTGTGTAGAAAAATTCTTCAATGGGTTTATTAGGGTGGGTTTACTTTGGAGCAAGACTGGACACTTGATGGTCTGAGGGCATACAGCAAGGTACTGCAATACAGCCGGGTCCGTGCGGCAGGAGAGCGCTCAGGGATGGTGAACAAGCTTCTGGGCACGTGACAGCCATCTATAATCTAGAGTTCAACAAACCACCTTCAAAGAGCAGGAGGCCTGACACTACTGGGCTAATGGGGACCATAAACCATGGCCGGCCTTCAGTCCATGGCGCAAGTTTGTCCATGGCATCATACCCATGGGCCCGGCCCAAACAGGCTCAGCCTCGTCAGTGCCATACAACAGGGCATGCTGCATCATTTCTCCTGGGCCACGGGCCATAATGTTGCTCATCTATCCTTAATCTAACACAGGCCCCTGTGCAAAATGATTTAGGTGGATTTCAACCGTACCTGAACTTCATTGATACCTTCCGCTTACAAGAGGTGGGCCGTGCCTGCTTATTCATTGTGCGTGGGCAGCACACCAACAGAAACGGAGAAGGTCGGACAGCAGCGGCATTTTGTTGCAAAGGGCAAAATACAAAAGAAGTCAAATGCTTGAAACCTCCCCAGATCATTCGATGCAAGACCTCCATGCACTGCAAAACCTAATCCGAGCCCCCCACAAGAGTGGTGCCACCCTCCCTAATACTCAAATATGATCACTGGCTCTCAGCCCCTGCCCAGCTACCTCCATGCGCGGAGAAGTGAGCCATACGTGCACAAAGGCTACCGGGTTCCTGTCATCGTGCACATCCTGCCTGTCATCTCCCAATCCTTTACTTGGGGGACAGATTTGGTCACCTCGAAAAAAGGGGCCCTGATCACGGCTCTACCTGTCCTAATTCACAGCTATGAACGATGAAAAACATACATTATATAATTGTTTACTGCTACGGTACCTGTGGATAGAAAGGAGGATTGTTTTTCCACAAGTACCCATTTATCCGCCGTTGCCCCATATCCTGCTTCCTACAGGAATCCAAAATGTTTTAGACCCGATGGTCTGCTCCGAAAACACTGGCCTCCTTCCTGTTCCGAAATCAGCTCTCAGAAGGTGCCCTAGCCCTGCCTGACCAAACCATCCATTGTCTTCAACAAGCTTCGCTGAACAACCACACCCCTGTGGGCTTAATATTTCATGCCATGGACTGTTCACAGTCATGGCATGGCCCCACCATGAATGCTCCTAGCCTTATACCCGCATTCACGCTTCAGGCCCCATCGCAATGCAGCGTCCCGGCCAGGCTCACACCCCAACCAGGCCCCATCGCAATACAGCACCCCAACGAGGCCTGCACACCGGCCAGGCCCTGTCATCATTATCTTTCTGAGGCCGTCTTAACCCCCTCTTGGCGACAAAAGACCTGGGTCTGGACGTCACTGGGCCCCCCACTCGTTCTCGGGCTCCTCAGCACTGATGGGGCGGTGGTTGTTGATGCGCGAAGAGCAGGCCGCCCGCACGTCCATGAGGGGGTCGTCAAGCGTACGCGACGCGGGGTAGCATCCGAGGAAGAAGCGGCAAACCCGCCTGCAGGGGACACCATGAGTGGAACAAGCTCAGGGGTCGGCAGCCAGATATCAAGGCACACAAAACCCGGGCATTGGGATATATTCGACAACATATCCAGGGCCCGGTAGTCATCTTCCACGGGGTAAGGACACTGGAGTAGTGAGAGTAGGTGAATCAGAAGAAAATATAGTTGTGGTTCTGGATTTTGAGGTGTCCCATTGCCGTGATAAACCTTTTTAGTGTTCATGGAACCAAAGCTCCCCGTGTGGCAAGACTACGTGCCTGCGGCTCATGCTCGGGACCCCTGGTCCCACTGCACATGCAACAAGCAAGCCAGCAACTCTGCCTCTCCCCCCCCCCTTGGTCGGCCTGCCACAACCAGCGGTGCAATTGTGCCTGCTGCCCACATCATGAGACTCGCCTGCAGAACAGCAACAGGCGCAGGAACTCCTCCTCCCCACCCCCTTCGTGCAGGGAGTGGCTCTCGGCAGCGATGATGAGCACTAGGAGGATGTCACGGACCTGAGATAAAGCAAGGGTGAGAGGGGTTTTGGGTTATGCTGCGATGAAAAGGAAGAGGAGGATGTCACGGGAAATATGGGTCGAGGGTTTAGGTGTTAACGGAGATGATGGGCACCGGAAGGATGTTGCGGACCCGAGGGAAATAAGGGTTTTGTAGGGTTAAGAGTACATGGTTTAGAGGAAATAATGAGCACCAGGACGATGTTGGGCCCAAGAGGGGACCCCCCCCGGTGATCTTCGCACGTTCCCCGGGTTTCTTTTTGTGTCTTTTCTTCTTCTTTAATCCCAAGGGTCTCCCCTCTTTTTTAGGGTTGTTTTCTTTCGGATGTGAACATGTCAGTGCGAACATGACACTGGCTTGGCGATTTTTTTTGTTTTTGGCACTTTTTCGAGACACACCTTTCTAAAGTCTCCCCTGAAGGAGGTCCCTAAGAAACAAGAGAGGAACAGGATGGGGTACAAGAGGCGAGGTCATGTGAGCCTGTAAGCCATCTGCTAGGAAATCTCAATCGTGATTCCAACCAGAGTGACATTGCCCTACAATAAAACATGTCCACAAATAATCATAGCAAAAATCAAATCTCGATTCATCGGTTAAAATGGCCAGCAGGGAGCTAAGTAGAGGTGGGCTCCTTGACGAACTTCACCCCCATACCCGCATCCCTACATTCCCCCCCCTCACCCCTCCACGGCCGCAGCCCTTCATTAACCCATCGTGATTCAACGAGTAACAATGCTCACCGTGTCCACCTCAGCACCCGTGAGCTTCAGCCCCAGCTCGAGGCCGCCCGGTACGAACAGCTTCTCCTCCTCCTCCTCTACCTTGCCGTCCCCGTCCCCTGGAGAGACAGAGCAGCACAGCAGCCGAGAGAGAAGCCCGCCGCCAACATCGCCGGCACGCTTGCCACGGCCCCTCGTGCGGAGGCTCTGCGCCGCAGTCTCATCGTCCAACAGGATCTCGCTTGGGTGCGGCGAGCCAAGCATGAGAAGGCCTCGGATGGCATGATCCGTCAGCATCGTGAAGTGGTCCTCTGAGCCCCAGTCGTCGTCATCACCGCCCAACTCGCCGTAGCTGCAGGAGAATTCCGGTCAGGGTTCAGCGATCAGGATACGGCTCCGGTCAGTTTCAGATCAGGGTTCAGGCCTCATGGGTGTCTGGCCGGCTGAGCGGCACCAGGTGGTGGTTAGGGAGTGGTAGTGCGGCCAGGTCAGCCATCAGCATCCCCCCAGGCAAGACACTCCCTCCTCCCAACCCCACCAAAGCGAGGGTTGGGACAGGGTTATTATCACCATATTCGCTCCTGGACTCCAATCCATCTCACTCTTCCCGCAATCCTATAACAGCCACCCCTCCCACCCAATACAACCGCCACCCCCCAGGCCCTCACTACCCATGCGACCACGCACCTGTCCTGCATTGCGACCCTCTGCGCCGACCCCAAGCCCCACAGCTGCTGCCTACAGCGTCCTCACGCCACTTCCCACCAGTGCTTAACAACCCTCCCCAGAAACTCACACCCCCTTTTCTGCCCACCTGTGCTGAAGGACCATCCCGAGGCAGCACGACGCCATGGACTTCTCCCACTTGGCCCTGGACAGCCGGCTGATGAGCGTCCAATCATTGGGGCCCAGGCGGTTCTGCCGCCCCAGCGCCACAAAGCTCTGCCGCGACAGGTCAGGGTCACCGCCACCGTCTGCGCCGCCTTCGTCTCCAGAACCGGCCTTGGTGGGGAGAGGAGGATGGGTGCAAGGCCACAATTGCAGAGAGCGGGAGGGAGGGGTTTTTACGGTTAAGTGCTTGCCTCGGGGCAACCGCCGAGCCGACACCAGTGGGATAATGGGGACCAAACCTTGACCAGCATGCAGCACGTGGCCCAAGCAACAGGGCTGGCAACACCAGGCTCCCTCAACCGTAGGTCGTGATGCATTGAAGTGCAGATGAAGCGCGCTAAAAAATGTACAGGATGGCGTTCTTGGGGTCTCTAGGGCAAACAGAGGTGGATGCCCAGGATGCGGGGTGGAGGGCATCATCTATTTTGGTCCTTTTGGGAGTTTCAATGCTCTTCAGTGGCCAGAAGACCTGCGCGTGATTTCTTTTGTTCAAGTTTGTTGTCCAGACTACAGGAGCAGGTGCAAGAACAATTAAGGCCCAGATACCATGGGGTTTAAAAGCCAGAGGGATCTCAACAACAGGGCACCGACAACTCGCAGCCCCTAGGGCTCCTTACGCAGGCAGGAAGATGGTGAGGTAGGAACAGCTTTGAAGGCCTCCCCCAGGCCCCAGCTGTGAAGGCCACCCCCACTCCAACCCTCTGGCCTTTCTTCCTATTCCTCCATGGCTCTCAACCCGCGTACCTGTGACCCGGGCGAGATGACAGTGGCAAGCGCACTGCCCCCTGCCGCCTTTTCGTGGTGGTGGCTGTCCAGCCCAAAGCCAGGGCCGTCAGGCAGCTGCCCGCCGCTGTCACCCTCTCCAGAGTTGCGGCCGCCCAACCGCTCTTCCGGGATGCCATCTTCGCCAAAAGCGTCGCTCAGGGTCTCTGCAATCTGGCTCGCTTTCCCGTACAGCCTGTAGACAAGTGAGGTCAAAGTAACAGCAGGTGAGGTGCAAAATAACAGCAGGTGAGGTCAAAGTAACGGCAGACAAGTTGCAAAGTCACAGCAGGTGAGGTCGAAGTAACAGCAGGCGAGATGCAAAGTCACGGCAGGTGAGGTGCAAAGTCACAGCAGGTAAGGTCGACGTAACGGCAGGTGTGTTGTTAAGTACATGAGCTGATTGGCTGATCCGGGGCAACAAAAGGATACAGGAGAATACATGGGGACTTGCATGTCATGCACCACACAGCTAATATGAGTTGGTGGGCCTACCCGGGAATACCAGAGGATTTGTGGGGATACATGGAATACCCTATTGGAGACATTCCTGCGGGGAATTCCCCTCCTCGCGTTACGCCACGGGGATACAGGTTCATGCGCCACCCACACCCACCTGAGCGCCTCTACCAGCGATGAGTTTTCATAGGCGACATCTGCAGCCAGGCTCCAGTGTTGAATCGCCTTGAGCGCGCATTCTGGCTCCGTAACCTCGTTCGACAGGCAAGCCTGCGTGCGCAGGTGCGGACATGTTTATCTCCAGCAGGTGGGGGGCAACGCTGCTTGTACAAGTGCACATCAGGCGACCTTTAAGGGGTGGCTGGCCGGCCAGCATGTTTCTCGTTTTCAGAATATAATATAGAACCCAAATATTTCTTTAGGTTACTTATTTTAAGAACAAAACTGTATTTAAAAACTGCATCATATGATTCATATCCATCACAAAACAGACTTTGGTTGGAAGCGGCACTTGGCTAACGAGGGCACCCATTGGCAGCACTCCAATGCGCATCGCACCACCTTCAAGGGCTCTTCAGTGCACAACAGGCTGCCTTTAGAGGGCCGCTGGGCAGAGCCAGCACTGGGTTTATGGGGGCCAGACTGTGACCAGCCTATGGCTGGTGGTCCAAGCAGCAGGGAATGCTGCACATGTAACTTGGAGGATAAGGGGCTCTTCATATGAAGCTAAACCGAAGCGGTGCGACGGAAAAACAACCGCTGGCGTGCAGGTGGCATGGTCATTTCCTGCAGGTTATGGGTCCCCGTCTCAAAGAGGGGGTTCCCTACGCTAGCCCAAGGCAGGAAATTAGGCCCTAGCCTGAATGCGTGTTTCAATTCCATCTCCAACCTCAAGAGCGGGAGTCAGGCCCTCTTCTGAATTTGTGATAATGAAATATGACTGAAAGATCTGGCCCTTTCATGATGAGTGCCAAACTTTAAGGGGAGGCACTGAGCGTTTGTTCAACTTAAACTCAATCTACCGTGAATGAGGAGGCACTGAATATGGTTGTATATGTTCACCTTCGCTTCAACTTCAGGACAAGGCACTGAATATTTGATCCGCTTAGCCAAAGATTGATGCACACCACCTTTATTCCACTTGCACTGAAAGGCCTCCCCTCTCACCTGGTTCCAGTGGTAGGCGATGGTAGTCAGAGCACCCACGTGCTGCTCCTCCAGGCTACGCTCCAATTCCTGCATCCGACAAAAGGGTCATGGTCTCATGATCAGCCGAGGGGCAGACAGTGAGGTCGAAATACAGGGTCTAGGTTTGAAAAGGATTTCGTGCCGGTACCCTAAACATGATGCCAATGCCCCCCCTGCACACTTAAGCCAGCTATTGCTTCTTATCAGAACCCTAATTCAACTCTCTCCCCCTCCGTTCTCCCACTCTTGACCGTCTAAAGAGGCTCCCTCACCAATCGTCCATTAGACCTTTGACAGCCGACCAGAGCATGGTAGTGCGTGCAGGCCAAGGCAGCCCGGGAGCCAACGCTGCCTACGCCCCTGACACTAATACGACCCCTGCATTTATTTTTTTGGATTCAAACCGACAGCCCACCTGCGCCAGCTGGGCGTGCAGGCGCCGCCTCTGGTAGTGCGGCACCACCTTGTACACCACGTCCCTCTCCACCATGTTGAACTCCCACACGTCCTCGGTGTCAGTTGGGCGCAGGAAGCCAGCCCGCTCCAGCGCCTGCAGGTAGCCCCGTACCTCATTCCTGCCAGAAGCAGAAAGCAGGGAGCATTCAGCATTCGGCATTCCTGGAGAGAGGTTTTTATGGAGGGTGCTTCGGATACAATTAAAAAATATGGGGGGGCTGGTGCAGCAAGCCCTGCTGCTCAGGCCACCTGCTGCAAGCCTCTCCAGGTTTCGTCCCAATTGGCCTTGAGGTGGCCGCCCTTCAGCCCCCCAGACGCGGTCTGGCGCATACTCAAATAAAGACTGCAGGGGAGTGTGGGGAGGGGCCTGTCACTAGGGGGGTCAGGCCCGTCCCCCAAAACAGGGGCTTTCAGTGCCCGGGTTGGCGCCTTAGTGCGAGGCGCAGAGAGCAGAAATAAATCAGCGGATGCAGGAGTTCACACACAGGTTCACAGTCTTGAATTTCAAATCTATACCATTAATTTGGTAAGTTCATTTCATAACGGTCCACAGCAGCACGTCAAAGCAAACAGCTACAAACATACCATGAAACCGGCCAGCTATTGGGTGGTATGATACCACCCGACAACAGTCCACAGTCCACAAAAAAACTTCAGTCCACTGCTGCAGTACACGCATGCTGCTGCTGTGCAGGCTGTGCAGGCTGTGCAGGCTGTGCTGCACCAGTGTTTCTTTTTTCGGGACACAGGTACATGTCAGCTACATTCTGGCCTCTGGACAAAGGCCCCAGCTGCAGTCAGCCATGCTGCCTTGGGCATCTGTCGCAGGCCGGTCCTGGTTTGGCCCCAATCGGGCCTTCGGCAGGAATCGTAGCCGGGAAAAAAACCTGTGCTGCGCACCTGGTCCTGTTGATAGCTATGAACATAACACCCGACAAGTCTACAGTCCACAAACAAACTGAGGTCCAATGCACAGTACATGCATGCTGCCGTGCAAGCTGTGCTGCAGGTGTGGCGCACCTGGTCCTGTTGATGGGGTAGTACTTGTGCAGGATGTCCAGGTCCACCCACTGC
The DNA here is from genome assembly GCA_037349105.1 of Limnomonas spitsbergensis. Lineage (NCBI taxonomy): Eukaryota > Viridiplantae > Chlorophyta > Chlorophyceae > Chlamydomonadales > Limnomonas > Limnomonas spitsbergensis. The sequence goes on along the minus strand of JAYJMM010000102.1, from coordinate 2,007,673 downwards.
CCCATCACGCTCGACACCTTCAGGCACAGCTGCGTGCGCGGCTTCAACCGGTCCATCCGCTCGATGATGACCTGATCAGGTTTTGACGGGGTGGATCCTTTCTATACCTGGATTGATTAGGGTTTGATCCGGGTCCAGGGTGACCGCCCTCTCAGGCGGTCAAAGCATAACTGCTTGGAAGCGCTTCCATCTACACAACAGCAATCAGGCTTTCGGTGACGCCTAGGGAGCAGTCTAATCCGAGCGACTGGGGCCTACTTTGAGGGCGATGGGAGGAAGCCCTCAATTGACCAACCAATATCGTGACCAGACGGTTCCCATTATTCCTATTAACCCCATTATTTCTATACCCTCCCAAGGGCTGGGGGCACACATGGGCACACATCCAATGCATCCCTGGGGGAGCCATGGCGCCTGTAAACTATCTGAAAAGGGTCATATGTCTAAATAAGCTTCACGGCAATACCTTATAGCCCCAAAGCACAGTGCATGGCTCACCTGCTGGAAGCTCATAGAGTTGACCATATCTGCAATGTCACCGCCCTCGCCGACTGCCCACGGCCGGCGGTTAAAGAAGTCGACAATCATCTCAATGTAAAGGGGCATGCCTCCGGTCTTCTCCATGATGGCGCGCACGTAGTCCGCGGGGTAGTCGTTCTCCCCGACCACCTGGGAGCAGGGCGGCAGGGCGGGCAGGGATGGCAGTCAGCAGCGATGGCATGATGGGACAGGCCACAGCAGAGGGCAACAGCGTTGCAGGCAGCAGCGGTGGTCCGGCCTGACAGGCATCAGCGATAGGTGGCCAGGAGGATGTCACTCCCCTCAGGGGGTAGAGGCAGGCGGCAGAAGTGGACAGGAGGAGGTCGCCCCCCGCGCCTTCTGGGAGCAGAGGCAAGCAGCTGGCACCAATGTATTGAATCATTCTGCCCCTGCATAAGCTACACGATCAAAGCAGACAGATGCAAACTGGGAAACTACACCCTTCCTCCATGCGCAATACCCCCTCCCTCCATGTCCCTCTGATTTTCCGTGCCTCATGCCTGTCTTCATACTCCACCCCTGATCTTTCATAACCTGTCCCTGGTCCTCTGCGCCTTGTACAGTTGAGTGATGTACAGGTTACTTTCCTTTCCGCGGCTGATTTGCTCAGCTGGATTTCAGCCACCAGAATTCAAACCAAGGCAAATACGGTTACTTGAACATGAAAGGGGCCGTACTTGCTTGCATGACTTCTGAATTGCGACGTGAATGCACAGCACTGGCTGTATCCACTGTCCTTTAAGTCTTCCCCCTGATCCTCTGTGCCCCTCCCAGATCCTCAGTGCCTTATCCCTGACCTCAGGCCCCATCTCTGACCCTTGGTGTCCATCCCTGGCCCTTGGTGCCCATCCCTGATAAAACATGCCCCGTCCCTTATCTAACGCACTGTCTCTGATCAAACGTGCCCTGTCCCTGATCAAATGTGCCTGATCCCTGATACAATGTGCCTTGTTCTTGGTCCTCTGTGCTTTATCCCTGATCATATGTGCCTTGTCCTTGGTCCTCTGTGCTTTATCCCTGATCATATGTGCCTTGTCCTTGGTCCTTTGCGCTTTATCCCTGATCATATGTGCCTTGTCCTTGGTCCTCTGTGCTTTATCCCTGATCATATGTGCCTTGTCCTTGGTCCTCTGTGCTTTATCCCTGATCATATGTGCCTTGTCCTTGGTCCTCTGTGCTTTATCCCTGATCATATGTGCCTTGTCCTTGGTCCTCTGTGCTTTATCCCTGATCATATGTGCCTTGTCCTTGGTCCTCTGTGCTTTATCCCTGATCATATGTGCCTTGTCCTTGGTCCTCTGTGCTTTATCCCTGATCATATGTGCCTTGTCCTTGGTCCTCTGTGCTTTATCCCTGATCATATGTGCCTTGTCCTTGGTCCTCTGTGCTTTATCCCTGATCATATGTGCCTTGTCCTTGGTCCTCTGTGCTTTATCCCTGATCATATGTGCCTTGTCCTTGGTCCTCTGTGCTTTATCCCTGATCATATGTGCCTTGTCCTTGGTCCTCTGTGCTTTATCCCTGATCATATGTGCCTTGTCCTTGGTCCTCTGTGCTTTATCCCTGATCATATGTGCCTTGTCCTTGGTCCTCTGTGCTTTATCCCTGATCATATGTGCCTTGTCCTTGGTCCTCTGTGCTTTATCCCTGATCATATCCTAATCTCTAACCCTTGATGAGCCTGGCTTGTCTGCATCTACCAGCCCACACCTGCATCAGCTCCCGTGTCTGATCGAAGTTGAACGGGCCGAGCACAATCTGGGTTGTCGTGGCTAGCGACAGCAGGTGGCGGTGCAGCATCGCGACCCGCTGGTACAGAGCCGCCTTGCCGTGCAGGTGCAGCTGCGGCAGCTCCATCACGCCCACACTGTCGCCGCCCAACACTCGGTCGGACGACTGGCTTGGGCGCGTCGTAGCAACCACAAACACACTCTTGCACAGCTCCTCGGCCACCTTGACCAACAGCTGCCATGACCACGTGTCAAAATCGTGCAGGTTCTCCAGCAGGAGCACCGCAGGGCCGTACAGCGAGACATACTCTCGGAGCACGTCGGCCAGCACCGTAAGCGACAGCTTCTGCGGCGGGGGCGTGGCGGTGCTAGGGCCCGACAAGACCATGCTCAAACCGCTGCCGATGACAGCCGCAGTCGACGACGGGGCCAAGATCGAGGCCTGGCGGTTGACGGTCGTGGAGCGCGCGAACGAGCCTGCAGCCATGGGTGACGAGCAGGTCGAAGCCAGCACCACCGAGGCCACCACTGGCGCCGCCGCGCCCATCCCGCTGCTCGAGAGCCGCCTGCGGGTCATCGTGTTCGCGGACAGCAGCGGGACGCGGCGCAGCGGGGATTCGCTTCCGATGAGGTTTGCCAGGAGGCCCATGCCGCCGGACGGAGACAGGGCACCCCAGCTGCGGCCCGCGAAGCTGCCGCCGCTGCCTCCAGGCGCGTTCAGCGGGATCTGTAACGCCGGGAGGGGCGCCACCGACGGCCTCTGCAACCTCGCGGCCGACAGAGGAGACACGTGATGGGTGGCAGCATTTGTGTCACTGGCAGCGCCCACCTCTTCGGTGCTGCCGCCTGCCCCTGCTGAGGTGCCAACAGGCATCGGCACGGTTGTACCCCGCCCGGATGCAGTAGGCGTCTGGAACCTAGACAACGAGCTGACGGCATGATAGTCACTGGTGGATCTGATGCCTTTGCTGCTGCTCAGCGGGCTGGCCTCATTGCTGCCTTCCCCACCACCTCCTGCCAAAGCGACGCGGCTGCCAGTGGCCCGCGGCACTGCGCTGAGAGGCAGGCCCAGCAGATCTGCCAGCACCTGCCGCCACTCAGAGTCATAGCCAGGCAGCAGAGCCGACATGCGGATGCCGAGCCGAGTCACGGCGGCTGGCTCGTTGCGCGGAGGGGGCCAGCGGCGGGAAGTAGAGGTGTGCGAGGCATCCCTGCGCAAACCATGCAAATACGCATGAGAGTAATGCCCCATGACAGAAGGGCACCATGCCCCGACAAGCACACTCTCCGTCCGTCCGTCCGCCCAATACCAGGGGAAAAACCTAGTCAGCCTCTGTGACAGACCTCCTCCATTCAAGTCTCAACCCTGCATACAACCATCCCTATTCCTCCTCCCCTCCCCGCAACCAACAAGCCCCTTTTTTCTCGACCCTGGACCCCCCATCTCCCCTCCTCTAAACCCATCTACCCTCCTCTACCCACTCCTACCTCCAAGCTCCTCTCTTCTTGTCCCTGGACCCTCATCTTCCCTCCTCTAAACCCATCTTCCCTCCTTTAAATCCGTAACTTTTTCACCCATGTCCCATCCTCTGTCGACAATCACATGCCCCTCCCCCCACCGCCCTTCCTCGTAACTACAACCTTAATCGTCGTCTCCCCTTCTCTGCCTGCACCAACTTGCCCCCAGCCCAGAGGCCTTCACCCACATGTCTGCCTCAAACAGGTCACGGAAGACCTGTCTCCAGGGGTGCAGCTTCTGGTTCTTGTTGGCCGTGTCCGCCATGCCCAGGAACAGGTTGAACGCCTTCTGGCCTCCGGACGTCGACAGCTCGCCATTGATGCGGTCCAGGCTAGCGCGCACCTCGGCCAACAGCTTGGTCTTGCCCATGCCTGCACAGAATGGGGACAGCAGGTGTGTAAGTGTGTGGGGGGGAGGTAGCTGACGAGTCGAGACAGAGTAATGCTGAAGGGCGCAACTTATCTTGTAAACACATCCTTCACTGCAGGTATTGCTAGTCCTGTGTCCAATCAGGGGTCTGCTGCATACTGGCCTTTTCTGCACCAAAGGCTGCTGCCAGAAATACAGGGTACCCTGCTCTCACTCGCTCTACATATGCACAGGGTACCACACAGACCTCTACCTTCTGGATGGCATTTCTGGGTACACCACCCCAACCTGTCCCCATAATTATTCTGCCCTACTCAGCCTACTTGCTCCCCACACCAAGAGCACAGGACCAGTGCTGTGCTGGTTACAGTCCTTACGGTGGCTGAATTTTGTAGCCGGCTTTTAGTAATCGTAACTGTTAGGCAAATTCAGCTGCTTTTACCAGTCAGGACTGTAATTACTAGCACAATTTCTGAATTACAGCGCAATTGCGCAGCACTGCCCAGGACCCATGGCCCAACCAGCAGCCACAACACCTTTGTCCTCCACCTCGAGCCAGATCCCACTATGATTGTAAGGACAGAATGCAGCTCAATTGTAGCTAAAGCGTGCAACCAACAAAACTGCACCGGGCCCCTCACCCGTGTTGCCCTCAATCACAGCGGCACCCCCGCAGCCATCGCCGCTGATCATGCCCGCAGCCTTGGCCAGGATTGTGGTCATTTCTGTGTCGCGACCGACCAGCGGGCGCAGAGGCCCGCCCTCTTCGCCGTCGCCGTCAACGCTGCCGTGCGCGCGCGTGCCGGCGGGCGTGCCACCGCCGAGGTCAGCTCGCCCAGCCATCGCAGAGTCTGCTTCAAACGGCGTCACGCTGAACACTGTCACGGGCTTTTGCTTGCCCTGCAAAGATGGGCCAATCAAGAGACATGGGCGAAGGTAAGGAGAGTGGACAGACGATAGCGGCTAGGAACAAATGCGGCTAATCAAGCTGAATAAACTGATCACTGGCCCTCAAATAATTTTCCCTCAAACAAATTGCCTCAAATATGTTTGCTTTCAAATAAAGAACCACAGCTCGCCGCAAAATTTCTTAGCAAATATGACAGGAGTCGAAGTTGTTACTGTAACTGTTATTGAGAGAACGCACTCTCATGTCTCACTTTCCCACGCAAGGAGTGGGCGTGGGCATGGACCATCTGCTTTTGAGTCATTTCGTCTGCCAGACTCTCAGCTGGCACCCAAAAGCTGCAGACAGTCCCCACCTCAGCTCAAATTGAAACGCCGTAACCCTGAGCCCTGTGCGGGCCCCCCTGTGAGCCCTACCTTGAGGGTCATAGGCGCTAGCGCTGTGTACGTCGCCTTGTATTTTGCATGCAGGTGCGTGGGCTCATCGCAAAGGACATCCTGCGTCCCCTTCTTGCTCTTCACCATCAGTCGCGCAGAAAGGTTGATGGCATCGCCAAACACCTGCAAGGGAGGGGCGGAGGCGGGTGAGGAGCGGGCAGCAGGGGAGTGGCTATCCACTATCAGTTCCAGCAAAGGGAGGGGCCACAGAGGGTGAGGGGCCGGGTACGGGCAGCAGGTAAGTGGAAATCAACTATCAGAGTATCAGTCCCAGCAAAGGAGGGGCGACAGCGGTTGAGGGGCGGGGTGCGGGGAACGGGCAGCAATTGAGCGGCGATCCACCATCAGATACTGCAACAGCGGGGGCCAGCTCCACAGGCTCAGGCTCCAAGATCTAGGGTCCGGGATCCGGCCACAGAAACACGCACCGTGTACTCGGATCGGATCTTGCGGGCGCCGACACACGTGCACAGCAGGCGCCCCGTCGTGACACCAACACAGGTGCGGTGCCCCTCTTTGCTGACGCGCTTGTTGAGCTCCAGCGAGGCTAGGATTCCGCGGCTGGGGTCGTCCTCGTGTGTGTGGCCAGGCAAGCCCAGTGCGCAGATGCCTAGGAAGCCCTTCTCATCACAGCGGAACTGCAGAAAGGTGCCGTCACACCTGGAGAAACGAGTTTGAAGGATTCTGGGTTAAGGATTCAGGGAATGAAGGGTTTTGAAACCCCAATGGTCAACGAAGATCTGCAGGAAGTTGCCACCCAACATGGTTAAAGGGTTCAAAGGGATGGCATTGAGTTCCAGGGGTTCAAGGGAGCATGAAGCGTTAGTTCCAAGGCTTCAGGAATCAGGACGCACATCGCGATACCCCTGGTCGTGCCGTTAAGTACATACAACAGGAGCGCAGCAGCTGGCAGTGTGGGCGCTGTGAGCGGAGAGCTGAATGCTTCCGAACACAATGCCCATCTTTCGGTTCAGGGTATAAGGCCATGACCCTTCATGTGACTCCATCGGGCCCTCAGCCAGTCAGCCATCCCCATTGCCCATCGGGGGCTGTTTCCAGAGTGTGCCTCACTCGCGCAGCCGGCACCAGCACGCAGTTTTCACCTTTCCCGCTCACCCTCACCCGGACCAAGCCCCCCCCTCTCACCTGCGCATGACCTCCTGCACCTGGCGCACCACAAACTGCACACATCCCAGCTGGTCCTGGTGCGACGCCGTATCCGACACCCGCAGCAGCGACGGGAAGCCAATGAACAACAGGGTCAGCGGGCGGATCTCTGTGATGAAGTCCAGGTGGCCCGCCTCGATGTGGCTGCGCACGCTACCGACCACGTGCATGCGCAGCATGCCCGCCATGCGGCGCTGCGCGCGCGGCTCCAGGTGCGTGAAGTCGTGCTGGGGGAGACCGTGCTTGGTCGACCGCCGGTGCCCCTGCTGCTGCTGCTGGCGATACTGCTGGACCGAAGGCGGCGGTGGCAGCGCCCACTGCTGCTGGGGGCCCGTCAGCTGCGACGGCGACTGCTGCACCGCCCCCTGCGTCAACAACGCCGACGCGACAGATGCCTCGAGGCGGGCTGAGATGCCTCTGGGGCTGTCATCTTGCTGCGACTGCACACTGGTGTCCTGGTGTCCTGCAGCTGTACCGCCTGAATCGGCATACCCCAGGGCGGTAAGGGCCGGTAAGCGGAGAGAAGCGCTCCCCGAGGCGCCGCCGGCTCCAGACACTGAAGTTCCCGCTCCAGAACCAGATGTCCCCCCTCGGTGAGAGGACCGCTGCACATTCACGACCGTTGCAGCCTCGGCTTGAAACGGCTCCAGCAGCAGCAACGTCGGGAAGTTACCTTCAGATTGGTCGGAGCGTCGGGTTGACAAAGGCCGCGCTGCAACGTCCCCGCTGCTGTCCCGCAGGACTGAGGGCCCCCCAGCCTGCACCAGCACCGCGCCGTCCTGCACCCCTCTCCCCGCAACGCCGCGCCCGTGCGCTGGGTATGGCGAGGGGAAGGGGGCGGGGGATTCCGCACGCAGGGCCTGGAGTGGCCCGAGGATGCGGCCGCCGGCGGCGTCCGGAAGTGCCTCCAGCTCCCATTCCTCGTTGATCAAAGCAACCTATGCATCATGTGCAATATGTTCTTGTCCTTATATGTATACCAGTATGCACCCAGCACCCCAAATGTGAAAGAAAAGAAAAGAGCAATGCTGTCCAACCTTGGACGCCGGCCTTGGGTGCCCTGCCCAAAGGCCGGTATCCAAGGCTAGAATCCAAGGTCTTGGGCAGGGCACTCAAGGCCAAGGCCAGACAAAAGCCTAGGAACACATAAAGGCCACGCCACACTGGTGCAATCCATCGGCTCCCTTCAGCTGAGCAATTGCTCCCATATCCCGCAAACTGCACCACCGACGCACCGCTTCTGAGCTGACGACCACCTCTGCAGCCTCGCTGTAGTCCTCAACTGAAACCAGCTGCGCAAAGCAGCCGCGGCGGCCGTGTTGGTCAAGCAGCGGAGCCAGGGGCCTGCAGGGGCAGGACGAAAATGACCGAGTCAATAGGCATGCCGTGCCCAGGGAGGATGGGGGGCGATCTGGCATCGTTGTTTGGGCTCAGCAAGAAGCTACAAACGTTTTGTTTTCGTGTGGCTCGGCTACAGTTCAGCAGCACTTCAGCTACCTCCTGGCCTCCAGTCTGAGGCCTCATACGCGGCCATGCTGGTTGGGCCACCAGCCAAAGGCCAATAAAGGTTTGGCCTGCGCTGAGCCTTTGGCGTAAGTGAGGCGGCCCGCCCAAGGTGGCCTTGTAGCCCCCCAAATGAAAGCAATGACAGCAGCATGGTTGGCGAAAGCGTCACTCATGTACCGGAAGCCTGCGCGGTACAAAATTTCCCTCCTTTCTCCTGTTCCCCCTGCCCTACGCCCTTACCGGTACCTGTTCGGAGCCCTAAACCTGCCCTATCCTGCGCTCTCACCTGTCCGCAACAAAGAACTCCCAGTGGGGGACCTCAGGCAGCGTGGTGTCAGCAGCTTCGTTGACGCTGCCTCCGACGTGGAAAGCGCAGGCACAGCCCGCACTCACCATGATCTTGAGGCTGAACTCAGCATTGCGCACCTGCAGGCAGAAGCAGAGGGAGGGGGGAGGGGGGAGGGGTTACCGGTGTTTATTCCAAGAGGTTACCGGTGTCTATTCATTTTTCTTCAGTGGCATCAGCATGGTGCGCCTGCCGGTGGAAAAAAACAAAGAAAGGCAAACACTCCGTCCGTAAATTGAGGACCGTATTTGAAGAAATGGCAAGGAACCTATGCCACAGAGTGCACAGATACCGACAACAAAGATCGAAATCCACCATCTGGCCCACTGTCTGGCCCACCATCTGGCCCACCACCGGGCGCTCTTTCAGGTGACGCCTCACCTCCTCCAGGATCGGGTCCACTTTCCCCTTTCCTACGCCGCAAATCATCATGAGGCGCCCCTGCACAGAGGAGGAAGCCGGACCGCTGCCCAGAGAGCCCCCAGGGAGAGCAGGAGCAGTTGTCCCGCGGGCCGTGCCTGTTGTGGACACACGGCTCCTCATGCCGCTGGCTTCGCTCATGGCCGAGGAATCCACCGAGGCGCCTCTTCGGGCCAAGGCCACGTCCTGGGACGGGCGCGGGTTGCCAAATTTCCGGCTGGCGACAGGGCCCGAGGCGCTGAACCAAGACACGACCTATGCAAGGGGGCAGGGCGGGCCCGTATGCGGAGGGGGGTAAGGCTCAGGGCACAGCAACATCTAACAATTACGGGAACTAAATGAGCCCGTGAGCGGGATTAAAGGCCACCCGGTTTGGCCGCGGCACGGGACATGGTAGTACTTACTGTCGACCTACACAATTATATTGCTTTCGTGTCCCGTCCAACCCCTCGTGTCTTCTAGCAGGCAATGCATCAAAGCTGAGTGGGCGGGGGAATCACGCGCGGCTATTCTGGGGCACACAGATACCAGTAGCATGAAGCTTAAGCATCAACGCCCGCCCACAAGGACTCAATAATCAGGGGGGGACGCCGCACACACACACACACACACACACACACACACACAGACACGTCACAATCACATACATCATCGCACATCTACACACCGTCACAAAGACAGACACTGCCACATGCATCCCCGCCCCCCCCATCCTGGGTGGGGTTTCTTTTTTCGGCCACGAGGCCACCTTTGGCAGGCCGCCCCTTGGCCGCGACTTGCCTGACGGGGCCCAACCTGGATCGGCAAAAGGCCGGCGGCCCCAACAGCACAGCTGGCCACATCTGGGTTCTTTGGCCGGAGGCCAGAGTGTAGCTGGCATGTAGCTGAGTCACAAAAAAGATTAAAAGAGACGATCATCCCGGGCCACTGTCTCACCCGCGATATAAAGCTGCCAGCACCGCTGCCCCTCATGCGGGTGGACACCACATCTAGCGGTGTGGAACTGGCAGCGTTAAAAGCGCCCTCTCCGCCTTCCACACCCTCGCAGACCGGCCTCGCCGTCGTCCCATTCACAGGCAACGTTTCTGATATCCGGTCCTTGGGCAAAGGGATGCCGCCGGCCATCTTCCAGCTGCTGGTCTCACTGGCGCCCTCGCCGGTAGGAGACGCCATGCTGCCCTCTTCCGGCCGTTCGACGAGCCCAACCATGCTCATATTTGTTGCAGAGGTTATGACGGAGTCTCCCTGTTAAGAGGTGAGGGTGAAGGAAAAGGGTGAACCTTCAAGGGTGGAGGAAAAGGGTTCATCTTAATCCTGTCCAGCAAATAAAGCAGGTACCAAGAAAATTACACCGCTGGTTGAACAGGCGCTGGTTCCTCTCTCGCCCCTCTACGATGGCGGGTGAAGAGGGGCGCGGAGGGGTAGGAGTAGGGGGAGAGGCGCCAAAGCGCACGAGAAGACACTCACTGCTGGCCGCCCGATGGGAGAGTTGCAAGAGCCGCCAAAGCTGTTTTCAGCGGTGGGCGGTGCCGGAGCTGGCACACCAACCCCGTAGCTGTCGTCGCTCCATTGATAGCCGGCAGTGCCAGCAGCCTCCCGGGCACCCGCACCGGCCTGGGACGGCAGAGCGCCGGGGCCAAACTCTGTTGCCGCATGCTCCTGGGACAGCCTCTGCTGCTGCAGATCTGCAGGCAGCACCTCCTCCGGGGGCACCAACCCCTGCCCCAAGCCGCTCCGAATCGAGCGGTTGAAGATCCTCTTCTGCAGGTTGTGGCGGATGCCCATGGAGGCGCGCGGACCCGACATCACTGTCAAGTCATGGTCGGACTCCGTGCGCATGTCGTTGATGAAGCTCTCCCCAGCCTCTTCGACGGACAGCCTGTAGGCCGTCTGGCTGAGTCGGCTGCGCTCAGTGCCAGAGTGCACCGTTGCGGGCGCCACCGCAGGCTCTGCGGGCGTCAGAGTCACAGCCCGCAACACCGCGAACGTGCTCTCCCAGCTACGGCCGGGCGCCGCACCGCTGATGGCGCTAGAGTGCCTGGAGGGTCCCGCGCTGCCAACAGACAGCATCGAATTGTTGGAGCCCTGGCCCTGGACGTTGCCGATGGAGCTCTGCGGACAGCAGAGATGCAGCATGGAGCGGCGTCAGGGGGAGGAGAGAGACACGGAGGGGTGGCATACTGATATTCCGTGAGGACAATTTTCTGTGGCGGGTATTCTTGTCATAAGGCAGGGGGCATTGAAGGAGGCCTCTTCACCGGTTATTATTTTCTGGCCAGGAGTCCAACTCAAGTGCGCTGCCCGGCAGAAGCCAACGATCCGATGGGGGCCAAGCCTTCACCAGCCTTCAGCCGGTGGCCCAAGCGGCCAAGCAACATCATGTTTTAAGAGCCAAGGCCATGATTGGGGCCGCTGTTTTGGAGGCAACAAGCCAGCTGAAGCACTGCTTTGAAAGCGCACAACAAGAAATGCAGTGTCCTGTGCCTCAGTTTTATTTTTTAGTGAGTGGTATACCACTATCAGCTACAGTTCAGCTACACTATGACCTCCGACAAGACCCTGGTTCGGCCAGCCCTGCTGCTTGGACACCCGGCCGGAGGCCGGTCCAGGTTTGGTGGGAACCGGCCTACGGGTGGCCGCGGGGCGGCCCAGCAAGGGTGGTCCGGTACCCACTAGAATGAACACTGCTGTGCTTGCATCCATGGGGGTGGCCCTAGGCGGCCTGGCATGACCTTGCCCCAACATACATAGCATCTCCCGCGACAAGGAACGCACACACAGTCACACATGCACATTGAACGCCTTCCAAATCCTCAAGCCAAAGGTCCATGGTCGAGTGTTGGGGTCGGGCATGCTTCACGGTGCTGTCATCCAGCTTTGTAAGGGTTCACACTTCAGATCTTTAAAGCTGGATCCAGCAGGGCACAGTTCAGAATAAGAGCAGACGGGTACAGAGGCATAGACCGCTCAGCTCACCGAAGGTGATCCCAATGACCCCGCCACTGCCGCGCGTGCGGAGCGCAGAGACGGCGGCAGGTTGAGCTTTGTTGCTACCGACATCTGCCGCTGCACCAGGCCGCCATCTGCACCCCACAGCCCCGCGTCCGCACTCTTGGCGTTGCTCGGACCGCCGAGAGCCTCCGTCAAAGCACGCACACGGTCAAACGGGCTGGCTCTGCCAGTGGACGTGGCGCCCGCCGGCTTGACGAACTGCCCCAGCCGGCTGTTGCTCACTGACGGCTTAGCCCGCAACCTATCCGACGCTACGAGTGCTGCGGCGCTGGCCGCCAGCTGCGACGTGGAGGACGACGCCTGCTCCGAAGCTGTTGAGCTGGGCTGACGGTGATGCTTGGGCCTGCCGATGCTCTCCAGAATGTCCTTGCCCTTTCTGAATAGAGAGCTGGAGATCCCGGTGGGGAGCAGGCCTGCTGAAATGGACGCATGGGAGCTATTGAGGCTCACCACGCCGGCCTGCGGGATTGAAGGCCGAGACAGGCTGCCTTGCGAAGGGTCAGGCGCAGAGGGCATCGAGTCCGTCACCTCCTCCTCCTCCTCCTCCTCCTCCTCGGTACAATCCTCATGCGTCTCCAGAGCCGGGCCAAGCATGCGGGAGCTCCTACGGGCCATACCATCCATACCGCTCCAATGCACAGACGCTATTGGGGGCAGCAGAACAGGCACAGGCGCTGTCGACAGAGCCGCCAACTCCTCCGTCCAAGTTTCTGTTGCCGCCGGCCGGATCTCGGAAGCCGGAAAGCTGGTCTGGGGCCCGGCCATGCTCGGAGACTGCGCTGATGACAGCAGCACCGAGTTGGACGCGAGGCTGATTGACGACGGTAGCCTGCCCTTGTTCAGTGGCTCCACCTGGCCGTTCATCTTCATCCGCATGTGCCCCAGCCGTGTCGCTAGCTGGTGGGCACACTGCGTGCAGCGCAGCGTCGCTGCCCGCAGCCCTTGGTCGTCCAGCACCGGCGCACCTCCAGCGCCAGCTGCAGACGGGGCTGCCGCCGCCGCAGCTGCGGCCTTCTCAGCCTCATTCGGGCAGAACGCGACGATCATGCAGTCCCCGGCAAACTTAACGACATCCCCATCAAAGGAGGAGATGAGGCTGATGACGCGTGTAAAGTAATTATTCATGCAGTTGGTGAGAAGCTCCACGCCCGCCGTGCCTAGGGAAACAGGAAGGGCAGGAGGGATTGGCAGGAGGGATAGGCAGGAGGGATGAGCAGGTTGGATGAGCAGGGAGGAAGATCAGGGGCGGTGGGCAGGGGGGAAGGGGGAAGGGGCAGAGCGTTTGAGTTCCGTGAATGGATACCGGTAGTGGTTTACGGATGCTTAGGGCAGGAGCTACAGCCCAACAGCCATTGCTAATACAACAGTGAAGGCACTGCACACTAGAAGCCCATCGGTCCCGCTGCCACTTTATCTGCCTGGTGTTATGAGTTCCGTGAATGGATACTGGTAGTGGTCCATGGGTGTGTTCGACGGGAGGGATGAGAAGGAGGGATGAAGAGGATCTCACACACCTTTTTTTGACAAGATCTCTGTAAGCGCAGTGAAGCCCTTGACGTCAGCAATCATAATGGCTAGCTCGACGTCGGCCATGGAGGGTGCCAGCGTCTGCGAAGCTCCCACCAAGTCGCGCATGCTGGCCGTGTCAAACGCAGCGTACTTGCCATCGACATCGGCCGCAATGCCCTCCTTGAGCATCTTTGGCACAAACAGGAGGACAGGGCGGGGGGGGGATAGGGTGAAGGGGGTTACGGATGCTAGGGGGGGGGGGGGATAAGAAAATAAGGTTAAGGATCAAGGGGTTCAATGTCAAGGTTCCACGGATTAGGGCCCAGGGCTTACCTTGGGCACAAACGGCGCGAGCGTGACCAGCGACTTGAGGATGCCATTGGACGTCGCGTTGTTGCGGCGAGTAGACGCGGTCCCACTGCTCAGGGCCCCTGAGGGCAGCTGCTGGACCGAGCCACCACCGTAACCGCTCTCCATCTCGTCGCGAACGGAGAAGGAGCCCTTGATCTCCTCATCATCGGAGCTGTGGCGGGAGCCATCCATAGAGCCCGAGGATCCGTCGCTGTGGGTCGTGCGACGACCCTGCCCCGCGCGTTCGATGGCCCTCATAGCTTCTGAATCGAGCAAGATACCATCAACCATGTTGGGCATGACAACATCAACGAGTTGAACAAGACCGGCATGCATGCACAGCCCACTCTATCAACAGCCTCGGACGAGGCTGGCACAAGGCAAACTCCAAACACCACACAGACCAATGCTGTGCTGCAAAGGTCACAAAACTCAAGTTACCACTTGTCCAAGACACATTTGCAGGCCTGTAAGGCCAAACCGCTTGGCATGCAATCAGTGCTGATGCCCAGCAGGGGGGGGAAATTGCATCATGAAGGGATCTGCAGAGGGTTAGTTTAATTTGTAGTGAAACCTGGAAAGTTTAAGGCTGACAAGAGTTTCCAACACCCTCCGGAAACCCCAGGTCATGAACAGGTACAGACATGCTTTAAGGGGAAGCCACCACTGAATGCAGGGTGAGGTGGGGATCAGTGTCTCTTTTTTCGGCCACCAGTCCACCTTCGGCAGGCCACCCTGCGGCCACCAAAGGCCTGATTGGGACCAAACCTGCCACTGGTCTACAACTGGTGGCAAAAGCAGCATCGCCAACTGGTGGCTACGAATGGGGCTGCCAGACAGAGGGCAGATTGTAGCTGATATGTAGCTGAGTCACAAAAAAGAAACACTGGTGGGGATACAAGTCGGCACATCAGCCTAGAAAACGGTGCCCACGAATGCATTGGAGGCAGCAGGTCTCCAAATTGCAGGCCCTGACAAACCTGGTTTTAAGCTCGGTAGGATGGGCGAAGGCTCCGTATTTTCATCATTCACAGTGTCTGCAGCAACGGTTTCCTCCGTCCCTTCTTCGACAGGCTCAACACCATACACCTGTTGAGTGAGGCGATTTGAAAGCACAACACTTGGGAGAAGCCAGTAAGAAGGGCACAACATTTGGTGCAGGCCATTCAAAAAGGGCACACACATGAGAGGAGGATATTTAGATGGGCACACCATTTGAGGACTTGAGGGGGGGACAATTAGAAAGGGCACACCAGAAATCCAGCTGTTAACAAAAGTGCACCAGTATTGAGAAGCAAATTAAGAAGGGCTGAACGAGCACAGACACAGGTGTAAAATACTAAATCCGCCATCATAAATAATGTGTCATTATCCCCCATGTCTACACAGGGTCAAACTGTCAATTCCTGTTCAGAGACCCCGCCCCACATTCCTGTTCAGGGATCACAGCCCCACATTCCTGTTAATGCATCACACACCCTCCATTCCTGTTCAGGGATCACACCCCCTACATTCCTGGTCAGGGATCTCACCCCCCTCTATTCCTGTCCAGGGATCACCCCCCCCAGCCCTGATCAGGGATCACACCCTCCATGCCTGATCAGGAATCGCGCACCCTCCAGTCCTGTTCAGGGACCAACCCCTCTCTCTCCCTGTTCAGGGATCACACCCCATCATTCCTGTTCAGGGATCACACCCCCTCATTCCTGCTCAGGGATCACACACCCTCCTTCCTGCTCAGGAATCACCCCCCATCCATTACTATTCAGGGATCACACCCCTCAGTCATGTTTAGGGATCACCCCCCCCCCCCCCCATTCATGTTCAGGGATCACCCCCCCTTCATTCCTGCTCAGGGATCACAACCCTCATTCATGTTCAGGGAACACCCCCTCATTCATGTTCAGGGATCACCATCTTCCATTCCTGTTCAGGGATGACACCCCCTCCATTCCTATTCAGGGATCACACCCCCTCCCCCATTCCTGTTCAGGGAGCACACCTAAATTTATAATCAGGTATCGCACATCACATTCCTGGGAATAAATTTCCCACACTCCCCCCGTTCCTGTTACGGGATCAGGTAGCACCCCTCCATCCTGTATATAGATCAGGTGCATATAAATGGAATGGATCAGCGCTCTCTTCCTTGTATGTAAAGGGACACATCCCTCCATTCATTTCAATGACTACGTCCCCTCCCATCATTTATAAACATATATCCCCACAGCCCCTTTGTAGGGATCACCTCCACCCCTGCAAACCCAAGGATCAACCACAGTCAGGCCCCTAAACATGGATCATCACCACATTCCAAAATGGGTAAAATTCCCCTCATTCTTATGCAGGCATCATCCCCCCTCCCCATTCCGTTTCCCGAAAATCATAGGTACATGGGTCAGCCCCTCTATATGCCTATGTACAGGGGCCCCCACCATTCCCCCACACCCCATTCATAAAAGGGATCATTCTTCCCTTGCATACACACAGGTCGCCCTTCCCCCCCTCCATTATCACGGTTCGCATTATGATGACTCATGCTTAGGTGTTAAAAAAAAACTTACCCCATTCATGAACAGGGATCAGCACCCCATTCAAAATAGGGACAGCCCCCCCTTTCTAAACAGGGACTGTTCAACCATTCAAAACAGGGATCATTCCCCCTAATCATAAACAGGGATCATCTCCCCATTCAAAAACAGGGATCATCTCCCCTTTCATTAAGAGGGATCATATCTCTCCATTCATATACCGAGATCACCCCCATTATTCAAAATCAGGGTTCATTTCCCACAGTCATCAACAGGTATCATCCCCCCATTCCTAGATAGGAATCATCTCCCCATTCGTAGACAGGGATCATCTCCCCATTCATAAACAGGGATCATCTCCCCATTCATAAACAGGGATCATCTCCCCATGCATAAACAGGGATCATCTCCCCATTCATAAACAGGGATCATGCCCCATGCATAAACAGGGATCATCTCCCCATTCATAAACAGGGATCATGCCCCATGCATAAACAGGGATCATGCCCCATGCATAAACAGGGATCATGCCCCCATTCATAAACAGGGCTCATCCCTCAACATGTAAACATACGGTTCATATATCATCCCCCCCTGATGATCATGCACCCACGCCATGCTTATGCAAATACCTTCCTCGTCATTGCGTCTCATTTCCCTTGTGAAAGCATGCGCGCCTCTCCTTACCGAGTATCCCGCTGCCACAGTCCTTCTGGGCGACAGCATGCGCATGACCATCCCTAGCTGTCCCGAACCTGCTGGGCTGGCTCTCCTCCCAAATCCAGGCTGGTCGCCGAGCGGTACTGTTGGCGAAGGGCCAGGGGCGGGCGCGTCAGAAGCGGATGCATGCGTCAGCTGCCCGGAATCTGGCTGCTGCTGCTGATGATGATGATTCTGAGGCTTCTGCTGCTGATTCTGAGGCTGCTGCTGCTGTCGCAAGCGCTTGTCTGGCGCTTGCCCCCATTTCCACAACCCGGCAGCTGCAGTGGACAAGCGGTTAAGCAAGAAGCACACCTCAATAGTGCATGATCCTCATGCCGAATGGTGATTTGGGGACTCTTTCCCAGCAGGCAAGCAGGCAGGCAGGAGGAGGAGGCTGTGAATGGCACTTCAGGTTGGCGCTCTTGTTGCTACTGCGTACCTGTGCCGACACTGTATCGATCGATCTGGACGCTGCGCCTCCTGTTGCGGTGCGCTTCGGACTGGGGTGCAGGCTCAAGTGGTACAGGCGAGGACCTCGCGGGGGCAAGCTCGTCTTTCCAATGGACTGCAGGTTACGTGCAAGGCAGTAGCAGGGCTGGTGAGGCTCTTCCCTAGTGATACAATGAGGGTGAATCTGGACAATGCCTTGCATGCGCTGGTGCGCACGAACAAGCTATGCTTCGAGGGACGCCATGTAAGCCACCTACCGCCTCGCCCAGGGGGCTTCGAGCGCAGCTTTGAAAAAATGCATAACTCGGCCACGATGTAGGATTCAATAAGGGCAACAGCATCAGCAGTAGCGTCTGATCTCAGGCCACACAGATTTTCGCAACTTGCTGGCAGGGATGGAAAGTGAGCCTGGTCGGAGGAGTATGGTTGCGGCAAACCAACCTGCTAGCTTCGGAGAGTCACCTCGAAGCCTCGACTCAGAGGGGCTCTGCACCCTGTCCCATGCTTCTAGGATGCTAGCCTCTTCCGTTTCCGCTTCACGAAGCACTTCGTCATGACACTCTGATGCGGCCCTTTGCATTTGCTAGCCTAACGGCGTATAGTTAGGGGAAACATGATTGGATTTCCTGCCAGGCGCCTTGCCTCCAAACGTCCGGCCGGACTTGTTGCCCACGTGTCGCGCTGTGTACAAAATGATGCCCTATACTACATCACTATTCTATACATGAGAAATCCACCAGCCTGATCGAGTGATCGCTCGCCCTGCAATTGCAGTGGTGTCGCCATGTAGCTGAACCTTAGGGGGGGAGTAGCTGAACGGCAGTGCATATCCTGATAGATGACCAGGCCTGCATGGGTGCAAGCCACTGGATCATTGCACATGATAGACAAAGCATGGGAGCAAGTGTCATCTAACAGCACGTTAATTTCGTCCAGAGCAGCCATCATACTTGATGGCAATGTGCATGCTCTCCAGTGCACCCCAGGGGGTGCAACCTTTCCAGACTTCCGGGTACCTGGAGCTCGACCCCCTGCCAGCTTCCGATGTGCTAGAATCAATACTGCGCTAAATATTGCCACGAGGCTGAAAATGCCGTGAATCGAATACACAGAAGAGCGTACACAACCTCTCCGGACTGGCACCCGGAATCATTGCGGCTAGCCCGTGATGACATCGATTACTCGCCAGCGATGACGAGCGAAGACATGCACCACCTACGGTAGTAAACGTGAAGATGCTGGGCAAGAAATGCTGGGCACCGAGTTTACCCCTCTGAGCTGGCCGATTTGGCAATGGTATTCTTCCTTTTCATGTACGGTCAGTTGAAAGTAAATGTCACGTTATAATGGTGCGCGTCGCTGTGGCTGTCAAACTTCTTGGCTCTTTGGGAGGACATCATCTAGGTACGGTAGAGCCGGATAGTCACGAATTGTGTTGTGTTATGCAGGATGTGCAATGCAGCTATCAGTAGATGGAAGGTACATGGGGATGTGAGATGGGTGACTGTCACCTGTGCATGGCACCCATGCACATATGCACAACCATTTTTGAGATCCTCATGCCTACCCATTCATGCCTGTGATTATACAGAGCATGCCCAATTCTTCACACAAACGATGCATTGCAGTGCAGTGACTTAAAATCACCCAGGTCCCCCCAGCCCTTAGCCTCACCACCGTCATGATGCTGGTCAGCAAGGCTTGCCATTCATGAAAGGCGCCACCCTCTGTCTTTATGAGCATGGTTCCAGATGCACCTGGCTATAATATTCAAGTAGGCACAAATGCACTGCTGCAACGTGGCTGCTGCAAGTGTGGATCAAATGGCAGTACATACCAGCCAGGTCCCCCCAGCCCTTAGCCTCTCAGTCCACCATCATGTTGCGGGTCAGCAAGGCTTGCCATGCATAGGAGGCATCATATTATGTCCTTGTGAGCATGGTGCCAGATGCACCTGGCTATAATCTTCACGTCTGCACAAAAATGATACACTGCTGCAAGTGTGGATCAAATGGCAGTACATACCAGCCAGGTACCCCCCCAGGCCTTGGCCTCTCCACCATCATGTTGCTGGCCAGCAAAGCTTGGCACACTTGCAAGGCATGCATTTCTTCATTCACACATGATGAAGGACCACATCGGGTTGATGTAGGTATGCTCAAAATGTCTGGGGGTGGGTAAAGTGTGAGAAAAATAGAGTGGGCACCAGCATAAGGGTTAACCAGAATTTGGCACATGGCTGGCTGCTGAGGCAGATGAGCTGTCCCTGCTTCCACAATCGTCACAGATCAGCAGCTGTGTACGCAGCGCCTGTAGCCAGCTACAGCGACGTGGTGTGGGCCACCAGCCACCTTCGGCAATGTCTCTCCAGCAAAATGCAGTCCAGCTTGCTTCAGCTCCTACGCCAGGCTGCGGGGCTACATGCATCAGCCGCCAGTTGGGGAGTCCTGAGAGAGCTGCAGCTCCAGCCACTACAGCAAGACTGGTGGACCCATATCCTCCGCTTCTACAATGCAGCGGTGGCACCGGCGGCACAGCAATACAGCCCTCTCATGGCTCAAGCCATGGCAACAGATATGCAGCTTGCAGTCAGCCAGGGGACTGGCGGCTGCACCTGGTGCTCTGATCTGCTGGGTGCATTACAGGACCTGGAGCGGGGGGCAGCCACCCCCACCTTGCGCGAGGCAGCAGCTGCCCTACAGCGCCTACCCGTCACAGAGGTGTTGGCACTCGTTGACGCAGCCTACAAGCAAGCACGGCTGGACGCAAGCGGAAGTGGAGAACCCAGGGACCCTACCACCGAGCACAGATCTGCGGCGACCTGCCGCGCCTGGTTCCAGCCCACGGCGGTTGCCGTGCTGGCGCAAGCCAAGCGCCGCACTAGCCAGAGGGAGTGTGCTTGTGTGCGCATAAATTTGCGACTGCGGCTCGGCGCGATCAGCACGGCTGATACCAGAGGACGGCGCAACGGTCAGCGGCAAGAGGCACGCTGCTGCCAGCGGTGTTGGGCACGGTGGGATAGCGAGCAGGTGGAGGATGCGCTACATGTGTGCTTCCAGTGCCCTAGTGTCAGGGAGCAGTTACGTGAGCGGGGCTGGGCAGGTCCTCCGGGCGCCGCCAGTAACTTCCACCAGCTGTACAAGGCTGAGCAGGGGTGGGATGCACTTGCTTTTGTGGACTGTGCTGTGGCCTGTGGTCATTGTTGAGGGTTGGTCTCCAGGGATTCTGAGGCGCCGGTGTCGTTTGCCTCTCCGGTCTTCTCTTTTGGTCCGTTTTTTTGTTGTTGTTTGCCCCCTTTTGAGTTTCTTCTCCTCCCTTATGATCAGTGGGGCGCCCTCGCGGCCAAGCAGGGGTGGGATACGCTTGCTTTGAGGATTTGTTTTTGAGAGGCTTTGTTGAGGGCTACTCTCTAGTGGAACTCGGGTGTCGGACTTCGTCTTCTTTGCCTTCCCTTTTGTTCCTTTCCCCCCCTCTTCCTGATAGTGTCTTCTTTTCTCCCTCCTGAACAGTTGGGCGTCCACGCGGCCGAGCTTTGAGCAGGCCCAGAGGTGTAACGGTATCGAAAGACGACTTTCACGTGGGTCATGTTGGAGGAACACCGAGATCAAGTGATACAAGCCTACTTTCTAGTTTCAGCCATTGACATTGAACACCCAAACACAACACCACATCTTTCATCAGATATCCCTTAACCTCTGATACAAATGGAGTTATGGTCCCAGTGGAGGCCTCTCTTGGGTCCCTCCGGGAGAGGTCAAATCTATTTAGAGGCGACCTTCATTGCATCAGCGCGAGCCTTGGAGAGCATAGCCTGCTTGGTGCCTGCATCGAGGTAGCTGGGCTTCTTGGTGCCTACACAGTCATGGGGGGAAATGGTCCAGTGGTATAACGCTGGTGGCATCCATACCTAGAGGTTGAGGGATTGAACCTGCCACACGATCTTCTCTCTCCCCCCGTCTAGAGCGCTGGGTTCCATGTTCCTGCCCCCTCACATAGGAGGATGGCATGGCTGCACCATGGCCCAGGCTGTGCATGGTAGCTGGAATTGAGCCTAGTCATTCCCTACCAGCCCCACGTGGCTAAACGTTCAGCAGGGCCCAGCGGGTATGCTCTGTTCTTAACAGTCATGTGGGCGCGGGTCTTAAGGTATACAGATTACAGAGGGGTCGAGGAAGCGGCAGGCGGCACTGACAATGACGGGAGCGTCCGACAGTTGATGCAGGTCCCATGTGCCTCATCAGTGATCATCCAGCCTTGTCACCCAGCCCCACAGGCGACCGTCAAACAGCGACACGTGAACCCTCACGCAGCCACACCCAACCCTGATCCAGCCCCACAGGCAACTGCAAAGCAGAATCACCTCGATCCTCGCACTCCCATCCAACCCCTGATCCAGCCTCAGCCTTGGACTGCCAAACATAATCCACTTTAAAATCGCCTGTACAGCGACACTTCCACCCTCACCCACCTGGGTAGCCCTCCATGGTGTAACCTGGAACATTGCCAAGTTGGCGGGGGAAGGAAGTCCAGCGGAGCATTAGGTTCACAGGAAAGGGTATCCATGAAGGGACGAGAATCCTCAAGCAAGTAATGGCATGGCTGCATGGTCCCATTCATTCCAGTCAGGGAACCGTGATTCAGCAAGTATATATCCAGAGGACACTCATTCTAGGATTGGGGCAGAGATTTTGGGATTTTGGGGAGAACGCTATTTACATAGAAATCCTCCCAGACAAAACAGTCTGCTGCTACCCATCACATCAGAAACAATTGTGCTGCGGTATTTGTATTAATACTTAATACCGTATACACAGTTTTGTTGTTTTACTTTATATAAAAGGTATGGTAGCAACTGGCAACAGCGGACTGATGGCTGCCCTCTTGACACACTGACACTCTGGTGCAACAAGCAGCAGAAGACAGTCAGCCATCCTCTGGACATGTCTAGGCAGGGAGGCGCCAGGTGTTTACAACCTCTAGCCCTCAACATGGGCCATGCTCTGACGTGCAGCACAGAACTTGAACAGGAGCAACTTCTTTAGGCCTCTGACGTCATGCCTGGAAGGACATGCTCTGGCATCATACTGTGAACTCATGCTCTAGCATCATGCTCTGAATTCATGCTCTGAAATCATGCTCTGAACGCAAGCTCAGACATGAAAAACACGGACTTCACCATTTCTTGACATGCAGCACACAGCCTGAACTACTGCACCTACTCAAGCCAGACACTCACCCTCAGCGGACTGCTTGTTGATGAACGGCACAGAAAAGGCAAAAGGGAAGGGGGAGGAGTTACAGCAAGAGGTCAGTACTTCTGAATTATCCCAGAGCGGCTAATGCTTGATATTTCTGCCCTCGAGTTTCAAATTCCCATCTCATCAGGGCTACAATCGGGGCCAATGTCTGGATGCATTGTTCACGTACATCAGGACGTGTGCATGAGGTGTCACGCATGTAGGCCATTGTGATCTGCAAGGTTATGTGCACGTGTAACATTTTTTTTCTCTCGCTTATTCACATAAATTGGTGTACAGTTTCAGTTTCAGTGTTGGATTGCAGACCCTGTTTGAGACACAAACCAGAAAATTTGCATCTCTTAAACACTCTCATCAATTTTAGGAACTTCTGGCCCATTCCAGGCGGTACCAAGGTAGCTTTTCCAGTTCCACTGCATGTTTAACGTCAAATATGGCTGCAGTCCAAGAGTCCATACGCACCTAGGCGCAACCACACTGCGCCCGGGCCTAGAGGTCGCGGTAGAGCCCTTGATCGTGCTGCTAGTGCTGCAGTGTTTATTGCAGTATGCATCACACCATCTCTGGGGAGGCTGCGCCGGCAGGGTACCACTGGGTCAATGGGGACCAAATAACAATCGGCCCATGGCCGGTGGCCCGAGTGGCAGGGCTAGCTGCACCAGGCCACACCAGACATTAGCTGTGATGTGGCTTCAATGAGCTGAAGTGCGCTACAAAGCATTTCTTACCGCTGCAGTGGCGCTCTTGGTCATGCTGCCCCCTCCAATGCCCATGCCACCAGTGCTGTCCTGGGAGGGAATGGACATGGCCTTGGCCTGCAGAGGCAGCGCCAGCAGGGCTGCAGCACAGCAGGGAAAGGCAGGGGGCTTCGTCAGACAAGTTGAGCAGAAAAAGGCTGTCTTTTGGATCAGTGCTCAATTCTGCAATGTCCTAGCCACCGGCCTAAGGGCCCGCTACACCACGCCCTGATGTCTGGGCAGCTGATCGTATGCCATTCATGGTTTTGTAAAAATTGTATAATGGATTAATGGTGGGCATCCAGCGGCCCCCCACATGCGGTCTGGTGCGCAAAACATATAGCTCTGCTGTGTTTTATGGAAGGCCACTTTCGGGAATCTTTCTGGACTGGCCGCCTGACCAGCAAGATATGGAAGGGCGTGCATAGTGAATCTGACAGGTGTAGCAGTGGAAGCGTGTGAGGAAGTCTAATTAAATGTATTTGGCAAGCATAAACAGTCACAGGGGGTCAAGTCATCAGACGTGTGACCCGCGTAGCTGCCAACAGAAATCCAGACCAATTTCAATCAGTGATGGTAACAATTTATTTTGTCCTATGCGGGCAACGGGCCATCACCCAGGAGTGCAGCAACTGACGGAGAGAGCCCGACTGTGTGTGCAGGTATTTGCTCTCTTCAAGAATCAAGGTCCAAGCATTCATTTAATGAAGCCCTGCATTCAAGGGTAAGATGAGGAACTAGGGTTCCCTAGGGCTCTCGCCAATGATGGCGTTTGAAACCCGTACCAGCTGCGGCAACTCCAAGGAATGCGCGGCGATCGACAGAATCGGAGCTGGCGCGCACCACTACGGCAGTGCGAGTGGCGCGACTAGGGGCAGCCTGCGTGGTAGAAGGGCAAAGTTGTTCGGGTCTGACAGTTCCTGTTCTTATATGTTTATTGTGCGCTTTGATCTAACTGCAGGTCAAGCAAGCAAAATGGGAGGAGCCAGCGCTCCAGCTGAGAAAACAGATAGAAAGGATGAAACCAGAGATAAAACAAGACAGGTCAGCTCGTACCACGCGGACGCTCTTGATGGATGAAATGGACGCCATATTTGCAATCTGCAAAATGTTTGCAGGCCAAGATCAAGTAGCCGGAGAATCCGATTCGGCATATCTGGCTCGATCGAGCTCGTCGATTCTGGAGCAAGGTACGGCAATCCACACTAGCATTCCAGCTCACCTGCGACATGTGTCACAGCGATATGTATATCACCTGCACGGACAATCTCTCCTACGTGCGTGTATGAAACATTTATTCATAAGACGGCGTCTGGCTGAAAAATAAGCTTGGGGAGGGAAATGTCGAAGAAAAAAGAGGCCAAGGCCCTGAGAGGTACGTTAATACTTTCACCCATACGGCATCGTATGATTCAGACAGCCCGACACCCAGTCTCTGTGGCACATTCTTCACAGACCAGCTGCAGCAACAACTGGACCAGGATCGGGCAGCAGTCACAAGCCTCAGGCTGCTGCTCAGCTATCACCCAGAGATGCGGAAGGATCTTCGTGAGGCAAGCGGTGCTGTAGAAGGCAGGAGCCTGCATGTGGCACATTTCAAGGCATGGCTCAGATGCATGGAACTGCATGCAAACAGCTTTGCATGGAGCATTGCTTGGCATGGGACATTAGTACATTACGTGGAGCATTGCATGGCTTGGCCACATGGCTTGGCCACATGGCTTGGCCACATGGCTTGGCCACATGGCTTGGCCACATGGCTTGGCCACATGGCTTGGCCACATGGCTTGGCCACATGGCTTGGCCACATGGCTTGGCCACATGGCTTGGCCACATGGCTTGGCCACATGGCTTGGCCACATGGCTTGGCCACATGGCTTGGCCACATGGCATGGCTATGTTGCATGCACCTGTGTTGTCAGCAAATGAACTGGACATGCACTGGGAAACGCACATAGGTTATGTGAACGCCTGAGGGTGACGGTCAGGGGTTGGGCGGCCTTTCTTACACCAGAACAGTCCAAGCAACAGTAAGGGCGGCCTAGATCATGTAGGCAATCAAAGCATGGCTGGCTAAATGTGACTCAGTTTGTACGGTTGCACCACCTTGGTGCAGCTGGGCCGCATGACAAACACGCCCTGAATCTGCTGAGGATTCCACCCTGCACTCTGGCCTGGAGCCTCAGTGATGTTCATGCAGTCTTCGGCAGTATCTGCGCCTGGCCTGCCGCCTCGCAGATGCTCTACAACATTGACCAAGGTAATGCGGCAGACATCTCAGGTATCCCTGACGAGGACATGAAGCAGTCCATCAAGAAGCTCCTGAAGCTGCTGGGGCTGCACAAGGGAGCTAGGAAGGTGCGCCGCTGTCGGCGTTTGTTTCTGCGTGGCTCGGATACATCTCAGGCATTTGCTGGCCAAAGAGCTTGGGCCTGAGCCTGTAAGCTGGTATAGTTTAGGCCTCAATCGGGCCTCTGTTGGCGGCGGGGTGCCGAAGGTGGACTCATGGACTCATGGTCGCAATACTGGTCACTGCCTCGCTGTTCTGCTGCCTGAGACTCTGAGAGGGAGAGGCCACTTGGCTAAGGGTTCCGTCATGTGAGTGACTCAGCACTATGAGTCATGATGATGCTGAGTTTAATGGGCTCTGTCACGGAAGAGACTTGGGAGTCATGGGTCAAGATGATGCCAAGTCATTAAAGGAAACGAAAGCACGTACGATTACCGTGTGCTGTCACTGCCTGTCATGCAGTGCTGTGAAATTGTGCCGTAATTCAGACATGGTGCAAGTAATAGCGGTCTCTTAGGACCTGTGTACCTGAGATTGCCTTGAAATTACGGTGACTGAGCTCAGCTACGTAAATCAGCCACCGTAAGGACCGTTATCGGCATAGCACTGCTTAGATGGCTCAGCAATGCTGCCTTCCCCAGTACAGTACTGTTGCTTACCAAGGCGTGGACCAGATGGGGGATGGCTTAGTCTTGCTCTCTGCGCTCTGCCACATTTTCCTAGTCTAGGCAAGTCCAGGTTTGTTTAGAAAGCCCAAGTCATGGCAAGAGAGCTGGTCATTCAAGCTGGTCATTCCAGCTGGTTGCAGCCATTGTTTATTTGAGTGTGTCATGCACTGATACCACATGCGGGCGGCCACTGCTGGACTTTCGGGGACCTTTCGGGGACCAAACCTCGGCAATTCAAGGTCGGTGGCCAAGCAGCAGGGCTTGCTGCACCAGGCCTCTTCGCCTATTACCATGATGAACCTTGAAAGTGTGAAGGGCGCTAAAATAAAAATGCGTTCCAACGCGTCATAGGCATATCTTGGAAACAATGATCCTGCTTGAAAGCCCTTTATTGAGTACTGAGCCCTCTTTCGAGGCCTGGCTTCCTAATGCACGTCTCAACCTTCATGCAAGCGTGCGAGACTGCGTGTGTGCACGTGCTTGCTAGTTAGGGTTAGTGGACCTTCAACCGTTAGCCCCACTCTGCCATTGCTACTTCTCATGCAGGGCGAATACGGGCTGGGTCAGAAAGACCAAAAAACGCTGGCAGTCGTTGGCTTTGTTTTTGATGAGGCCCCGAGGCCGGCCCCGCCCCCTCCTGTCGCTCGAGGCAGGGATGTGGCCACGCCCAAGCAGCCGCCTTCACCCACTGCGCCCGCGGGCAACAGTGGCACCGGCAGCAGTCCCCAAGCTGGTAGCAGACGCGGCGGCGGTGATGCGGGGGGACCCTCGGACAGCAGCGCACCGGAACAAGGGAACCTGCCAGGGACCCTTCCGCCTCTGAAGAAGGAAGAGGCTGGCAGCCAGGAGACAGGTGTCTACCTGAACGGAGGTCATGAGGACGGGCCAGAGCCCGCGCCTCCGGCACGCCGAGTCATGGGCCCCGCGGCTCCGACCGCGGCGATGCTGGCGGCGGCGGCCGCTAGCTTGGCTGACTTGGAAAGTGAGGAGGAGGAGGAGGAGCGGCAGCGGGCTTCCGCATACGGCGGCTACGGGGACGACCTTATGGTTGGTCCACCCCCGCCAGAGATGGTTTTGGAGACAGACGCGGCGCCACAGGACGAGCGTGAGGGAGAGGTGGGTGCTTCACTTCACTTCACTATTTCTTGCAGGGTGCCTCAGCTATGATTCAGCGGCATCATGGTTTGGTAGTCTGTGGCCGGAGGTGCCGGATGCAGCAGGCTCAGCCTCTTGGGCCACCGGCTGACTGCCGGACAAGTTTTGGTCACCATCGGCCTACCGGTGGTTGCCCAGCGGCCAGCCAACTGTGGTATGGCATGCTTATAAAAACAATAGGATGTCGGCTGCTGCATTCCAAGCATGGGGCTTCGGGATTGGCTGCTGCAGGGCCTGAGATGTGTGCTCTGGATCTAGTGGCGTAAGACCTACAGCTAACGAAGCTGGTTGCCCCGGCAGCAAGTGTGTAGGGTCTAGTGCCAGAGGCTGAGTTTAGCGAAATTGTTGTAGCTGAGTTGTAGCTTAGCTGTAGCTTAACTATAGCTGAGCTGTAGCCAATCTGGACGATTCTCCTGGGCCATGGTGCTTAACGTAGCGCTGCCCCTACGTGCCATTGTCCTCTGCTTGCCCCTGCCACCACACTATCACCCTGCTTCCTATCGTGTTACCCCCACACAGGTCTTCCGCATCATGCTGGTCTTGAGAAAGGCGGCAGCAGATCTCAAAGAGAAGAAGGAGGCCAAGATCCCAACGCCGCCTGCACAGCTTCCCATTGCCGACGCCTACGCCGTGTTGGGTGTCACCTCGTCAGCCTCCCCGTCTGAGGTCAAGAAGCGGTACATGCGTCTGAGCCTGCTGATCCATCCCGACAAGTGTGGACACCCCGACGGTGTGTGGCCCTTATGGTTTCGGTAGCAGTGCATGGGAGTCTGGGGTGGATGCGTGGGCTGGTGGTGGATGCAAGTGATGGTGGTGGATGCAGGGGGGGGGGGGGCTGTATAGGATACATGGGCTGGTGGTGGATACATGGGCTGGTGGCAGATGTAGGGAGTGTACGGAGTGGATGTATGAGCTGGGGGTGAATACATGGGCTGGGGGTGGATGTAGGGGGTGGATGGATTGGATGCATGGGCTGGGGGTGGATGTAGGGGGTGGATGGATTGGATGCATGGGCGGGGGGTGGATGTAGGGGGTGGATGGATTGGATGCATGGGCGGGGGGTGGATGTAGGGGGTGGATGGATTGGATGCATGGGCGGGGGGTGGATGTAGGGGGTGGTGGTGGATGCATGGGCTGGGGGTGGATGTAGGGGGTGGATGGATTGGATGCATGGGCGGGGGGTGGATGTAGGGGGTGGATGGATTGGATGCATGGGCTGGTGTTGGATGTAGGGGGTGGTGGTGGATGCATGGGCTGGTGGTGGATGTAGGGGGTGGTGGTGGATGCAGGGGGTGGTGGTGGATGTAGGGGGTGGATGGATTGGATGCATGGGCTGGTGGTGGATGTAGGGGGTGGTGGTGGATGCATGGGCTGGTGGTGGATGTAGGGGGTGGATGGATTGGATGCATGGGCGGGGGGTGGATGTAGGGGGTGGATGGAGTGGATGCATGGGCTGGTGTTGGATGTAGGGGGTGGTGGTGGATGCATGGGCTGGGGGTGGATGTAGGGGGTGGATGGATTGGATGCATGGGCGGGGGGTGGATGTAGGGGGTGTCTGGAGTGGATGCATGGGCTGGTGGTGGATGCAGGGGGTGGTGGTGGATACATGGGCTGGGGGTGGATGTAGGGGGTGGATGGAGTGGATGCATGGGCTGGTGTTGGATGTAGGGGGTGGTGGTGGATGCATGGGCTGGGGGTGGATGTAGGGGGTGGATGGATTGGATGCATGGGCGGGGGGTGGATGTAGGGGGTGTCTGGAGTGGATGCATGGGCTGGTGGTGGATGCAGGGGGTGGTGGTGGATACATGGGCTGGGGGTGGATGTAGGGGGTGGATGGATTGGATGCATGGGCGGGGGGTGGATGTAGGGGGTGGATGGAGTGGATGCATGGGCTGGTGTTGGATGTAGGGGGTGGTGGTGGATGCATGGGCTGGGGGTGGATGTAGGGGGTGGATGGATTGGATGCATGGGCGGGGGGTGGATGTAGGGGGTGTCTGGAGTGGATGCATGGGCTGGTGGTGGATGCAGGGGGTGGTGGTGGATACATGGGCTGGGGGTGGATGTAGGGGGTGGATGGATTGGATGCATGGGCGGGGGGTGGATGTAGGGGGTGTCTGGAGTGGATGCATGGGCTGGTGGTGGATGCAGGGGGTGGTGGTGGATGCATGGGCTGGTGGTGGATGTAGGGGGTGGATGGATTGGATGCATGGGCGGGGGGTGGATGTAGGGGGTGGATGGAGTGGATGCATGGGCTGGTGTTGGATGTAGGGTGGGGGCCTGGAGTGGATGTATGAGCTGGGGGTGGATGCATGGGCTGGTGGTGGATGTAGGGGGTGTCTGGAGTGGATGCATGGGCTGGTGGTGGATGCAGGGGGTGGTGGTGGATGCATGGGCTGGTGGTGGATGTAGGGGGTGGATGGAGTGGATGCATGGGCTGGGGGTGGATGTAGGGGGTGGATGGAGTGGATGCATGGGCTGGTGTTGGATGTAGGGTGGGGGCCTGGAGTGGATGTATGAGCTGGGGGTGGATGCATGGGCTGGTGGTGGATGCAGGGGGGGGTCTTGAGTGGATGTATGAGCTGGTGGTGGATGCATGGGCTGGTGGTGGATGCATGGGGGTGTCTGGAGTGGATGCATGGGCTGGTGGTGGATGCATGGGGGGCCTGGAGTGGATGCATGAGGTGGTGGTGGATGCATGGGGGGTCTGGAGTGGATGCATGGGCTGGTGGTGGATGCAGGGGGTGTCTGGAGTGAATGCATGGGCGGGTGGTGGATGCAGGGGGGTGTCTGAAGTAGATACATGGGCTGGTGGTGGGTGCATGGGCTAGCGGAAAGCTCTAGCGTGTGGCATGTGCGTTGCAGCCAAAATTTTCTGTAATTTGCTGGTCTGTTGATACAATTTAAACGCTACCTGACAAAATCCTTTTTCGAAAGGGCCAGGCAGTCCAAACAGGAAGCCCAAATAAAGGAGCGTAAAGAGCCGCTATGTTGTTGATTGCGTGGATGGTGTGAATTGGTTGTGGATCATGGGGTTGTGAAGGTGGGTCCGTGCAACCAATGAGTGCAGTGGTCTGTGGATGTGAGTGTGCATAATGTGTATATTGCATAGGTTATCGATGTCGGGGTTGTATATGGGTGGGTTCGGTCAGGTGCAGCGGGTGCTGCTGCCGGTGGGTAAAGGGTTTATATTTGAAGTGAGTGCTGCTACTGGCGGGTTTGGTATGAAGGCTGCTGCCGTTGCTGCTGCTGCCGCTGCTGCTGCTGCTCCTGCTGCTGCTGGTCAGGGCCAGTCATTCTGTATTTGGAACTCTATTTTTCATCGGCCTCTCTGTCTGTGGATTGTGAACCCTGTTAAGTGTGGTGTGTGTCTACAAAGTGTGACATGCTGGCCTGTGCCTGTGATGTGTGACCCCTGTTTGTAAAGTGTGATCATGTTGTCCCCCCCACAGCGCACGAGGCCTTCCAGGCTGTGTCTAAGGCGGCAAAGACACTGCAGGACAGCGGAGCTCGGCAGGTGGGGCACACCAGGGGGGGAGAGGGAGCCTGACAGGTGCCGCACATCAAGCGGGGGAGGGGGACGATACCGGCTGAGGCTGGGTGGGCTTGCCATGACAGGTAGAGAACCCCAAGGGGTGTGGCCACTACTGGTGTGGGCGATATTGGGCTGAGGCTGGGTGGGCTTGCCATGACAGGTAGAGAACCCCAAGGGGTGTGGCCACTACTGGTGTGGGTGATATTGGGCTGAGGCTGGGTGGGCCTACCTTGAGGCTAACCAATTTTGCCATGACCCGTTATATGTGTGGCTCTCAGGAAGTCCACTGGAAGAGGGGCAGTGCTGCCGAGGGACACAGCCACCGAGACAAGCCTGCCCTCCTCCATGCTCCACATGGAAGTCATGTCCAGTTTTGATCCTTATCCAAACCCCATTGTTCATCCTTATGTCAAGCTTCATGCTTATCTCAACAATCCTTCAATCCCAATCCCAATTCACCTGCTATCGTTGAAAATTTATAATGATACAAATACTGACCCCCCAGTTGAAGCCCTACCCCAAGCTGCATCCCAAGGCTGATCCCAATACAAAAATTACAGCACTTAACCCGAATGTCAGGCCCAGGAATTGCCCTGGATACCCACCTAGAGAATGCAGAGCCGCTACTCAAAATCCTCACCTGGGGGATAAGAACCACACAACCCATCCAATATTCCCATCACTGACCCCATGCTGACCCCAATGGCAGGCCCTGGATGCCCACCTAGAGGATGCAGAGCTGCGTCGCCTTGCTGCCACGGAGGCTGAGAAGCTGCAGAGGGAGCGGCAGTGGAGGAAGGCACTTGGGAAAGAAACCCCAGGTCAGTGAACGGGGCCAGGAGGGAGGGTAGGAGCAGGAGAGGGAGAGGCAGTGAAGGAAGGTGCTTGGGAGAGAAGCTTAAGGTCTGTGAAAGGAGCCAAGTGGAAGCAGGAGAGGGAGAGGCGGTGAAGGAAGGTGCTTGGGAGAGAGGCCCAAACTCAGTGAACGGAGCCAAGGGCCATGGGTTAAGGGAGCTTGGGCCCAGGGGTCAAAGGGGGGCCAGGTTGGAGGAAAGGGGGGTAGAGCTGCTATGAAAAAAACGCGGGAGGTCAGAGAGGAAGAGGGGGGGGATGATGATCAACAGCTTGGGGTCCGTTGTTCACAGCTTGATCGGCGATTGGTACAAACGCGCTTGAGGGGCCGCACATGCTAGTGAATGATGCTTGAACTGGAATAGGTTTATAAAACAAAATGAAATTGAATAACGTATCATCTTGTAAGGGATCTGTCCTTGCGAGGCTGCATCTATAAAATAAAGGGCTCTCCTTGACTGTCCAGTGTCCACCAATAATTTACTCGGGTGATGACTAGTAAACTATTATAGACTTTTGTCCTGGGCCTGTGCGCACCAGCAGGCCCTTCGGCCTTACGCTGCTCGGGCCCCGCTGCAGCCTTGACTTACGAATCTCGGGTCACATGCAGGGCACCCTGCTGCTTTCTAAGACACTGCCGGTTTTGGGGTAAAACCCGGCGGCAATGCAGCTGGCCTGCAGCTTCCCATTGAATGATCTGACGCTGTCCATGCTGTACTTCCCCGGGCCGGCCCATGCTGCCCCCTGCATCCTTAACCTTTCATAACCTAGCCGGTACGACCTGGAACCTACACCCTAAACCCTGATCCCTGCACACGTACAGAGGACCACGCCCTGGATCCATTTTCTCCCATCATGAGGAATCGTGGTGTTGTGGATGATAGATCTGCCCCGAACCCTGGACTCTGAATCCTGATCCTTGCACCCTGGCAGAGGACCTTGCTGGCACCCCCCTGATCAATTACTCCCATTGTGAGGTTTTCGTGGACGACAGACCTGCCCCTGAACCCTGAACCTTCAAGCCTGAAACCCAAAACCTGATCCTTGCACTCTGACACACAGGACCTTGCCGGCACGCCCCTGGATCCATTCACACCCATTGTGAGGTTTTCGTGGACGACAGACCTGCCCCTGAACCCTGAACCTTCAAGCCTGAAACCCAAAACCTGATCCTTGCACTCTGACACACAGGACCTTGCCGGCACGCCCCTGGGTCCATTCACACCCATTGTGAGGTTTTCGTGGACGACAGACCTGCCTCTGAACCCTGAATATTCAAACATGAAACCTGAAACCTGATCCTTGCACCCTGACACAGAGGACCTTGCCGGCACGCCCCTGGATCCCTTCGCACCCATTGTGAGAGAGACATGGATGACGGATCTGCCCCCGGAGCGCTCGGCACCAGCAAAGATTGACGAGGTGAAAGTGCAGAAAGAATGAGACAACCAGGAGATATGAGGGTGACTGGGCTAGGATAGAGGGATGAACCAGACCCGGTCAGACCCTATTCATAGGCCTGGACGCACCCTGAGCCCCCGCTGTGGTGTGGGCCTGCCTCCCGCCCTGCAGGTCTGCACTCGCACCTTCAGCAAGAATGGCTTCAAGCCCCGCGGTGACACCTCTGCATGGACAGACACGCCCGAGCAGGCGGCCTCCAAGCAGGCCGGGCTCATTGGTGGGGGCTCAGCCGCGCTGCTGGCCTTGGGTGAGTGGCCTGGGTTGGAGTCCCAGTGACCTGTAGCGTTTGTTTCTGTATGAGCCAAACCACCTGTAGCAGGCCACTGGGCTGCCAGCCAGACACGGCTTGGCTAGGCCAATGGGGACCAAATCTTGTCTGGCCTGTGCCCAAAACAGCAGAGCTGGGAGCACCTGGTTCCCACAGGCTGAGGCTGTGATGTAGCTGAATTGTAGCTGGAGCGCCCTGAACTGAACAGTGGTAACCTCACGCCTCGGGATGACGGTGAAGGGGCCTGTTCATTGACCATGGCCTTCCTTGAGAGGATCAGACTTTCTGTGTATTATGCGTGACGGCATGCCGAAGGTGGTGTGGCGCACACTGAAACGAGCGCTGCTTCCCTCCCCACTCCAAGTGTGTCCTTGCTCCCCTGTGTTTGTGTGCCTGTTAAGGGCCCGCCCGAGGCATTGGCCCTGGCATGCCCATCTCAGCCTCCGCGTCGGCCCTGGACCAGTACAATAGCCAGCACCGGCGGAAGACCCTGGTTGAGGAGCATCTTGAGAGGCTTGCCAAGGCTGCCAGTGGTGTCCCCGACAAGCCGGCCGCCAAGCCCGCACCTGTTAAGGCAGCGACTGATAAAGCGGTCAGCACTGCGGGGCCCTCCCGCGATGATGTCAGCAGTGGGGGCAGCAGCGACGACGAGAGCAACAGCAGCAGCGACGACGGAGGCCGGGCCAAGTCCAGCGGCGGGAGCGGCCATAAGCGGAAGCGAAGCAAAGACAAGAGCGAGCGCAAGGGGAAGGACAAGGACAAGAAGAGCAAGAAGCATAAGAAGCACAAGAAGGAAAGCAAGTCGGACAGCAGGAAGAGGGAGAAGCGGGACGCGGAGAAGGCGGCCAAGGCCACGGCGGCAGCGGCAGCGGCGGTTAAGCCCGCCGTTAAGGCCGATTGGGCTGGCGAGCACCCTTGGCGTCCGTTTGATCGGGATAAAGACCTGGAGCTGAAGCCCAAGGCAGTCAACCCACAGGCACTGATCAATAGTGCCGCTGCGCTGACGGCAGGCCGGTTTGGAGCGGCTGGAGGGACGCGTCACTTTCTGTAGAGGGGCAGGCAGAGTGCTTCGGGTTCAGGGTTCCAGGTACACTGCTGCAGGCAGCGCGCCCTGGTGGAGGCTGTTGGGCCGAGTCGCGTGCAAGGGCAGGGCTGACAGCTGAAGTGCAGGTCTGTCAAACTCATTGTAAAGTCTCCGCTGCAGGTATCAGCCCCGTGAGCGAGGCTGGCGCTGACAGCCTGTCAGCGCCAGTTGTGTGGAAGTGCAGGGTTGTCAGCTTCAGTGCTGTGGCTCCGTGTCCCTAGGTGATGAACACGAATTAACGCAATTTCGTTTTTGCTATGGTTTCAGACAATGCTGCTGGTTAGGGTTTGCCTACGGCATGCTGCCGTCTGCGCCCTAGTTTCCAATTGGTGGGTGGCAGGCGCATGCCTCCCCTCTCGTGGGATCAGGGCGTATAGGTGCAACGCTCCCTGTAATGCACTGATACGCCAGGCTGCACCCGACCCTGACGAGCCATCCAATACCTGGCCGCACAGCCCAAGGTGCTGCAGAAACGCTGCCAGTAGCACCAGTCATATGCTTCTTTAACGCCTGTCAAAGCTTCTGCCGCACCTGCCTGCGCTATTTGCACAGTAACAATCACGTTGGCCTGTTCTCCACTGTATCAGAGATTCAGAGCCATCATAAAAGAGTGGCGTTGCAGCGCCTCATCAGTGTGTGTCTGCACTGCTAACTGGTCTACCTTGCTAGAGTGTCGGACACAGTCACTATTGACGCGCATGACAGAGCTGCCCTGGGGTTCCAGCAAGGTCTTTATTCAGGACTCGTCGTTGTTTTACTAATGGCTGGGTTTGAAAGGCACTGTATTGATCTTCAGTTCTAATTCCTACCTCTATTTTGACATGGAAATTGCCAGATAATTGAAGCGCCGCGCGCATTAAACCAATCTTAGTCTAGGAAACTTATATAAGGAACACTGGCAGGCAAGCTGGCAGGACCGCAGATCCTGAATCAGCCTGCACTGGGTTGTCAAAAGCGGAACTCTTCACACTGTATCTACCGGTACCTCAACAGGTTATCCTTTCTTATGCATTTAATGACTAGTCCAGCTGTGCATGGACATAAAATATTCCGTGTGCGTGCAACATTTTTGCCAAGACTTGTGACTTCAAGCTGAAGAATTGTCTGGGGCGATGTTCCAGCCAAGCTGCACAGGTCTCCATTTGGAAAACCGTGCGAAGATGGACCAGCACAGGATGCATTGGTAGAACAGTCTGCTGACAGCTTGCAGATACTTTGCTGCCATTGGCAGGAGTCATCTGTACCTGATCTGTACCTCCTTAGTTAATTGGTTGGACCAAATAGACTTGCATGAACTGGATTCAGCCGTACGACAAGGATATGACTGCATTCGGTTATTACATCAAACTGGATCAGAATTTTTTCGCAGGGCCCTTTCAACAAGACAGCAATATACAGGCAGATCAGCTTAAACAAGTTCAACTTAACCAATACGTCCTCAACATGCTCGGTATGCTGGTTGTTTGGTAGCCACAAAGGCATACAGTACGCCCCCCAACAAAAATGCAGTATGCAATATCTCCCGAGCAGTGCCGCAAAGCAAGCAATGTCACAATTAGCTTCGATGTTGATACATCAAACATGAAAGCCCCTCCAAAACACAAGGCAGCGCGCCCTACTACAGGCAAGTGCGTTGCCAAAACTGGTTTACAGAAATTGGGACAGGGCATAAATACCGATAATACAGAATAATGCCATAGTATTCATCATCAGTTAATCCAGTAGTTAACGTGTCTAGCTACAACTGCCGGGAGGGCTTACCTCTTTGAGGCAAGCATTCATAAAATATTATCGTGGGCAAGCACAGCACTGTGCACTTGTGCAGTCATGCTTGAGTTATTTTTCAATGGCAGTCCTGTACCTGAACTGGCGAGATCTGCCTGCGAAGGCATGTCCTCACCAGCATCCACCGAAGTTGCCACCTGAGTCATGATCACATCCTGCACCATCTAGGCAAATCTGCAAGGTCTGCTCTAAATGCTACCAGCCATCCGCCTAGCCTCCAGCTGCATGAACAGGTCCAGCTTGCTCCTGAGCAGGCTGTACGCGGTCTGGATCTGCGAGGGCAGGAACGATGCAAAGAGGGCGGAAAGAACCGTCAGGTCAGGCAGCATTTCGAATTCCAGCTGAAGACGGGAGATGATAAGGGGGAGAGGAGGTGGGAGTCAAAACGTCTCTTGCCTGAGGAGGTCATCTGGTGAAGTTCTTGGGCAACAGGTCTTCAAGCCAGCAGTGGCGCAGTAAGTGGCATTCCATATAGGGCATCCAGGATCTGGCGTCTGGGCACTTGCATGAACTGGGGACAAGAGGCAACAATGCATACCCCTCCTCCGCTCTTTAAGCGGCATAAGCTTATGGAGCGGGCCAGCCCATCGCATGGGAAAGTGCTGGCATGCTTGGATTGGGCGGCAGTTTGGGCGAGTGGGCAGCAGCGTGTGCCCACCTGGCTCAGTAGTATCTGGCAGCCTTGCTGATTGTGGGCCTGGCAGCACTCTCGCAGCTTGATGCACAGCTGAGCCAGCATCTGAGCGCCGAGGCTGGCGCTGCTGCCCTTGAACTGGTGCACAAGCTGGTCCAGCTCATTGAAGTCGGGTCGAGAAGAAGAAGCGATGGCGCCCATCTTGTCGATCTTTCCGACGGAATCCTCAAAGTAAAGCTGCACGACCTCGCTGACGAAATCGGGGTTGGTGTCGTCTTGCAGCAGCATGAGCTGGGGGAACTGCTCGTCCAGGATACCTTCCTGCTGGAGCTGGGAAACTAGAGCGTCTATGTGCTGCTGCACGGATTGGTTCATCATGAAAGGTCTGGGCGGGTGCGCCTCAGCGCGTGATTGCCCAAATATGCTTCTCCTGCCGACGAAACCTACAAAAGTACGCCGAGAGGGCGGTGCAAGCGGCTGTTCCCTGCTTGTCTAACAAGGTACCAGTGGCAGGCTCAACGAAACACTGCGCAGCGGGACGAGAACTCGACGATGAATGCCGGCAGAATTGATTACGTCAGGATGACATTCAATTGCTGCTTTGCCTTGTAAGTTGCGAAGCTTCTTCCTCTTTTGATTCCATCAGGCGTGATAAATGAAGCCAAAGATTTCATAGATTTTGTGTGAGAGATTGGCGGTGAGAGATTGGGTGAGAGTTTTAGTGAGCACCGGTGGAGAGCACCGGATGAGGACGCAGGGCGATCACGACCGGTGATCACGTTCGGATCAGGGGGTGGGAAGCCACGAGGGGCGGATCTGCAAAATTTTCGGGGCTTGGCCGAATATGCATGAAAACCTCATCATTGAACCTAAACAAATATACATGATTCGGCACTCTCGAGGCTTGTCCTGACGTAAAAGGTCACACCTGGGAGTCTCATTGTCGCTAGCCGTCGCGAGCCGTTCACGAACGGTAGAGATAAATGTAAGAAAGTGATTGCATAAGCGGTATGTAAGATTAGGAGCTACATAAATTGGCCGGATTGGCGCTAAAATGGCTCCAGGCCTCCTGAAACGAGCTAGCAATACATGCAGCAGGCAGGGACTCATGGGCTGCCAGGGAGAGACCAAGGCTCAAAGGCAATAGCAGGATATAAGCAACGAATTAACTAAATGATCACTCTGTAATAAGAGGCACTGTCTAATGGCATCAAAGCTTCATAAAACGGGTCAGCACGACATGCAACAACTATGCACGGGCTGTCACAAAGCGACCAAAGCTGCGGTACATGAAGTCGGAAAGAATAAGAAGCAATGTGAAGCACATGCAGAGGAGCGGCTTCAAGCCTGACAGAAGAAGCCCTGGCTGTAAGCATCACGTATGGGCTGGTGAATGGCTGGTGTGGGTAAAAAGTAAAAAAGCCAGTGAAGAATAGAGTCATGACGCTTCATGTTCAGCTGTTTATGGCCCAGTGTCTCCTGCTGCTGCTGCTGCTGCTGCTGCTGCTGCTGCTGCTGCCGCTACTGCTTTTTTAGCAGCCCGCTCGCCTCGGATGTGCTTCTTCTTGGACTTGTTTGTACACCGCATGACTAAGCCGGACAGCTGTCGGGCAGCAAAGCAGCAAGTGGGGCAGAACGGACAGGCTCCAGGCTTCACGGCTGTTGGGCAGTTGCCGCATGCAAACTGCGCCTCGGCTCCCTCGGCTGCTGCTGTTGGATAAAACGCACCCTCCTGGACCACAGCCACAGCTGGTGCGGGTGCATGGCGTAGTGCCGGCGCCACTGCCACACGCCCACGAGCACTGCCCTCGCCCCCATCGTCCTCCTCCTCGGCTGGATGCTTCCGCTTGGTGCGGCCTGCTGTAGCTGGCTTATCAACCTTGAGGCGGTCGCGAAGCGCCATCTGCGCCCTGGTGCTGTTCGCTGATCCAGCCCATTGTAGCATCTCTGCCTCCAGGGCATGCATCCAGCCCTGCACCATCTGCCCTTGCAGCTGGCGCAAGAGCGCTGGTGCACATCCATCTCCCATGCGGACAGTGATAGCGCGGAAGTCGCTGGGCAGCTTCTCCAACATGTCAATCCAGGCAACCCACAGAGACCGGGACGCCTCTAGCATGCCCTCCCACTGGCCATATGCTTGAGAGCGGAGGGAGAGGAGGGAGGAGAGGGTCACAACTTTTCTGAGCTCAACCTGCAGCACGCGGAAGTAGGCCACCGTGCAAGCGCGTGCTGCTGTGCGAGTGTGCGTGATGCTGCCGCTGCTGCCAGGCAACAAAGCCTCAAAACACTAATCTGCAGGCACTGGGACCTGTTCTGGAGCTCGCATGCAAGCCGCCACCTCCCAGAGCACAGCGACGCCCTGCCCTTTCCCTATGCCCCTCCTCACAACCCAGCCCGCCATCCGCCCCAGCGCCATGTGGTTGACAGCGTACACTGGAGGTTGCGTGCCTGTGGGCTCTGCCGCGGGAGTTGTTGCTACTGCTCCCGCATCAGATGGCACAGCTAGAGGCACGGCAGCCGCTGCCTCCTGCTTCTCTTTGTCAAGCTTGGTCTTAGGTACCGGTACCTATCTGCCTAGTCACCCTTGTTTTAGCATGTCACTTTCTTTCGTTAAAACAGCTTGATCGTTAGTCCACATCTTCGAGTCGTATTCACAGCCCACCGAGCGCAAGATTCTTTTGTCGTGACGCATCCACCCGACAACTATTTCCGAAAGGGTTCAATCGACAAGGATGTGCTACAAGTCGCAATGCGCCACCTGCAAGAAGCAGACGTGGGGAGGATGCGGTGAGAGCGGGACTGTGCCCCCCCTCCCCCTGAGTCTCGCCTGTCTGCTTTTCGATGGCTCCCACAGCGCTACCCGAAATGTCCCCAATATCTGAGCCACGTTTGGACTGCACTCTAACGCTTTCAGTGCCAAATAGGCAAGCTGGAGATGTTTTTATCCAGACCTATGCTTTGTTTGGGACCCTCAAGACGTGCACCAGCAGTTCGGCTCATCCAGCCCATGCATGCATTGCGCTTGCATCCTGCCTGTGCCTCTCCTCCTGTTGCTTGTGCCACTAATTCTGATGCTTGCACCTCTCCTCCTGATGCCTGTGCAGGCCGCCATATTGACAGCGTGAGTAATGGCATGGGGCAGCTCAGCAAATGCATGCCGATGCATACAACGAGAACGTATCTTGGGTCTCTAATCGATGGAGATATGGCCGCCCTTGGCCCTCTAATCATTGGTTGATCGTGGATGGGCAGACCTTGTGCGGCCAAAAGCGGTAACACCGAATTGAAGGCTCAACACCGCACCGGTAGAGCACCTCCCATGATCTTGGTAG
This sequence comes from Limnomonas spitsbergensis, assembly GCA_037349105.1. Taxonomy (NCBI): domain Eukaryota; kingdom Viridiplantae; phylum Chlorophyta; class Chlorophyceae; order Chlamydomonadales; genus Limnomonas; species Limnomonas spitsbergensis. The sequence goes on along the minus strand of JAYJMM010000102.1, from coordinate 1,967,121 downwards.
CATGAAACGGCATGATACGGTGCAATACGGCACATGTTCAGTCGGATTGTACCACCAAAGTGCCACAATGCGGTGCAATACGGCACAGGTTCAGCTGGATTGTGCTACCATGCCCATGATGACCGGCATTGTTCAGCTTTTTACTTTAGTTTGGTAACATGCATAGGGCGCCAACATGGCACGTGAGGCATATACCTGCAAACCGTATGTATCCACGCTCGCCACTCGCAATGACATGTGGACATATGCTAGTGTAATGGGGCATTCGGGGGGCATCCTGGCCTCCAGTCTCCACCTCTCCGCAGCTTTGAAGAGAGCGCCTGCCTCCTTCATGGCATTCTCAATTTCTCACCCACTTCAAGGTGGTAGTGAGGATAATCCAGTGGCAGGCGCTCCCTTGCCCACCTCTCAATGGTTTCTCAAAACATGCTCCGGTGTCGCGTCCCTTCTCACCCATAGATTCACAGGTCCTAGCCTAGAGGTAGTCTCTCAGGATCTTCAACATCCACTTCCTGCTTGGTTAATGCCTGATCTGCTTCATGTGCCTGACCTGCCTGGCTGCTACCTGGCCGCTCCCTGTCCGCTGCCTGATCTGCTTGGCCACTACATGATTAGCCTGACGTGCCCGTCTGCTGCCTGGCCTCTCTCTGGCTGCTGCCTCACCCGCCTGGCTGCTGCCTGGGTGCTCCCTGTCCGCTGCCTGACCTTAGCATAGCCGCTGCCCGACCTCCACCTGGTCTTGGAGGGCACACCTCTGGGTCCTGCCCTCAAGGGCACACCAGTTCCTCTGCCTGTAGGCTTTGAGAGGCATTCCAGTGGATGATCGCTGTAAGTGTAAGCCATGCACGCAAGAGGAGCAGGACTTGGCGGGAGGGGGTGCGTCTTCAGGGTGAGGGCACATTTGGATTTTTCTGGTCCTGTCACCTGACTTGAAATGCCTTGCATCCAGTTTAAATTAATGACGTACTGTAGAATTGATTTTGCCTGGCCTCACAAGTAATGTTTTAAGGGGTTGAGGAATACCGGTAAATAATTATAAATTATAAGAGCTTTCCATCGTCGATGCCAGTTTCTAGTTAGAAACTTAGAGTTTCGGTCAAAGTTTGCCCTGAAATTATTATTTTATACCCAAGGTGAGGCAAATATATTTCACGGTACATTACCCACACTGTGACAGGTACAAAATTGAAAAGAAATCCCCTCTTTTTGAAAATTGGGTCGATTATTGATCAAACATAACCTCGATGTTTCCCTCACCCCTGAACAACGTTAATGATATGGAGGGTCTAACATGTTTTCAGTGTTTGATCCCATACAAAGTGGATTTTCCCTTTGCTCTGGTTTTGTGAGCCATGTGTGGCCGTTACCCACTAGGTAACCCTAGGTACGGCCTCCTGTGTCCGGGCCTGCCAGTTTAGACTGGCCTCAAGGATTGGGGGTTAAGATGTTGGTGCATGGCAGGAAAAATATGGCGAGGGCGATAGATAGTTGTGATACAACTTTGAAATAGGGCAGCCCCATGCATTGGTAGTCATGAGACATCAGGGTCGATGGGCTTTGTGGACGCAGCCTCTGTGTGAGGAACAGTCGTGATGAAGGCCAATGAACTAGCAGGGACACTTCTTTTGCCTGATCCATGTCCCCTTGACCTGAACCCTGTTTAGTGATGATGTGCGGAAACCCTGAAACCTGATCCTATTGCTTCACTGGACTATACAAAACTTAGTTGAAATTGATCCCCTATTGAATCTTATCCTAATGAAGCTGAACCAATGCCTCAGGTGCACCACTTCTTAAACTGTGTCCCGATGGATGCTGCTGTATCGGGGCCATGGAAAACGCTCTCTGCGCCCGCAGCCTAGATATCATGACCATGCTGCAGATGGTTTGAGCCTCCAGATTTTCAACAGTGCATAGGAAGCCAAGAAGGCGCTTGGGTTGGCGGCTTCGCGCGTTCGTAGTGCATGGTTCTCGCGCACGGTGCAATGATTACTGTAGCTGGCAGTTTCCCTTCTCCCAACCTCACAGTTGGGCGCCCACGCGGCCGAGCCTTTTTTAGCCGGGCTCAGAGGTGTAACGTCATTGACTGATGTAGCTGGCAGCGAGGGGTCTGGTGATTCAGGTGCCTCGTACGGGACTGGGCCAAATGGGGTGATGAGCTGTTGCAGATCTGACGTGTGGAGGCCAGGTCTCTGGTTGAGGCCTAGGTGTGTGGCCATTGTGAGACGACCAGGAGGCATCCAGTCCTCCGGCACACTAGCGCCACTGAGGCAGCGCACGGTTGGATGCCTGATAATTTGCTTATGCAGGAGACTTGTTCATGCACGCATGGTCATGTGCATGCTGCATGTCCTCAAATTTACGAGCCTAGTGAAATGCAGGCAGGCACCCACTAAGAAGGAAACTGGCCTAAGGTTTTTTTGCTCTTGTATTAAGCTGTAAACGGTTATGCCGCAATTCATGTGCGCTGCATGGACGGCTGTGACCGTCATACCACGAGCTACGAATCTAAACATCAACCACAGTTCACTTGGCTGATAATCTTAGCCTCGCCTGCCGTTTGCTTGGGTCAATAACGTTACACCTCTGGGCCCGCTCAAAGCTCGGCCGCGTGGGCGCCCAACTGTTCAGAAGGGAGAAGAGATGACACTGAAAGGAAGAGTGGGGGAAAGGAACAAAAGGAGAGGCCGGGAAGGCAGAGAAGACCAAGTCCGACACCTGAGTTCCACTAAAGACTAGCCCTCAACAAAGCCTCCGATAAAAGAAAAGTCCACAAAAGCAAGCGAATCCCACCCCTGCTTGGCCGCGAGGGCGCCCCACTGATCAAAAGGGAGAAGAGAAGAAACTAAAAAGGGGGAAAACAACAACAACAAAAAGAAAGGATCAGTTGCTTGGGTACAGACACCAGTCAAACTTGGCCTGTGGTGGCGGAATGCCTGTTGCAGCCAAGTTGATTGATTGACGAGACCTACCTGGGATTGGCCACCTGCTGACCAAAAGTCGATGACAAACCGTATTGACATACACCGGCACAGGTGTTATGTCATTGAACTCTGGGCCGTGCTCAGAAGGCTCCGCCACGTCGGCCCCTGACTGCCTGGTAGAGGAAAATAAACTCAGGGAGGTGGGTCCCTTTCCGCACCCAGCGCAGTTATGTTTCGTACATGACCGGTAGTGATTACCGGTACCTGTACTATTTCTGAACTGGGCTACTACAAGCGCAAATTGATTGAACGTGTGGATAAAACTATTTGTGCGTCTGCACACAAATACTGTGGTGTCCTTGTTTTATGACTCTTTAGTTAGGCGCCCACACGGCTGAGCCTTTTTTTGAGCAGGGCCCAGAGGTGTAACGTCATTGCCTTGTTTTATGAGCCACGCTTGCATGATGGCAATGCTTCTTGGTACCATCAAAATCCAGGTCGGTTTGTTATGGGTAAGTCAGCCAAACTCAGCCCTGCATTAAGGCTGCATCCTTCGTACGCCAGTCATGTGCATCAGAGTAGCTTTTGTACAGTTGCAGTGGGCCAGGGGTTGGTCCAGTGCTCAGGGGCTCTGTCTCCTACCGACCTCTACCCTTCCTCTGAGATTTGCCAGGATTCTCTTTACATGGCTGGGGACCCACCACCAGAACAGGCGAAAACCCAGAATCCACTAAATAAATAAAAATACCGGAAGTCAGTCATTCACTGGGGGATCTACCAATATTCTATCTCCTGGACAGGGGCAGGCCCTCAATCTCACTCAAATCTTAACTACAGGCTGCTTCTGGTAGGCTGTATAATTGATTAGCTGAGACGTACAAAACAAAGGAGCCTTATTTGGTTCCCGCAGTGATAATTCCAAGCTGATCCTGAACCTGGATTACAAGCTCCAATACGTTGCAAGCTGATTAAGACCTGAGTTAAATATTTATTTGTAAAAAAGCAGCTGGGGTACATGCACATGATGGGCCTATTTGCCATGCAGCTTGCCTGTCCTAAGCAGTCCTCGACATACCTGATACCTCCATCCATCCCTCTGCACCTCTAGACCCCATGCCCCACTAAAGGGCTACCGCTGGGGAGATTTGGCTCTCCACTGACTAATGACGATGGGAGCCTCCACAACGCCCTGTGATTCTGACAATGTGACACAATACCAGGGTACCGCACAACAGAGGCAATAAAAACAGCCTTGCCAATTGCAATCCAGCACAACGAAACAAAACCAAGCATTTTTTAAACATGGTACACGAAAATCCAGGGTGAGGGATCAATCTTGTGCCCGGTGCGGAATCCTCTGCATGATTTCAGTACCAAAAAGATAATTTCGAACAACACTACCAGTGCGGGTAGAAGAAACACCGAGTCAGCCCCTCCCGTCAAGCTCCCTGGCTACACCTGGTTACCGTTTGCACTTCCGGCAGGACTGCATGGGACCGTTTGCTTCAAGCACAGTGAATGTGCATGGGAAATCATGTTTTACATGGGTCGGCTGCTGGCTGCTGCTCGGCCGCCTCCCCCACTGTGGGACGATGCGCCTATTTCTTGCCGTTCTGGTCTTGCGTACAGCCGCGTGTGAGATTGACCGGGTGCTTCAAGACACTCGGCAGTCGCTTCTTCCGCATTCGTAGGTCGTGTTCGTAGCCGTCCCCGGGCTTCGAAGCAGCTTGTTGCCGCCCGCGGTCCTTCACGGCTTCGGCCCGGAGAGAACCTCCGAGGGCGTTCAGCTTCTCAGCAGCCTCGGCAGCCGCCTCTGCGAAATAGAAACAGACGAACGCGTAGCACTTGACGCCTCCCCGCTTGATCGTGGTCGTGCCAGGCCCACACCACCCGCCATCCCCCTCCTTCAGGCTACCGAGCAGGGCCAGCGACTCTTCGACACCATCATCATCACGTTGTAGAAGGTCAGCATCGAAGCCGGAGACGTGAAGCTGGCATGTCATGCGCCAGTGCGATTCGCATTAATTACCGTCCAGGTCCAAACTGTCCTCAGGCTCAACTGCCAAAGAACGCACGAGCAACACTTTCCGTTCCGTTGAACGTTCTTTATGCTTGTAAGAAAAAACTACTCACGCCGACGGTTTCAAGCAAACAAATCTGACTTTGATGAAGCATGGCATGGATTCCTGACGTACACCTTCAGGTACGTACATGCCATGGGCCCATGGGACCCATGGGGTAGGGATCAACAGGGATGACTGGAGCAGGTAGTAAACAGGGAAAATAGATGACAGGGTTATGTTTCAGGGAGGCAAAGGTTCTAAGTAAGGGAATCGACACAGGTTACAGAATGGACATGCAAGGAAAGGAGAAGAGTGTGGACTACGGTACTGAACCAGGGACTAAAACAGGTTAATGGGTGTGGAGGGAATTCAATATGGGCTTAAGAGGAAAACAGGGGGAATTGGAGGTGCCAAGGACATGTGGAAGAAGTCAGAGAGGAATAGAGGATTGTTGGAGGACATCGAAATGACGCGGTAAATGAAGGTGAAGGAGCGATGGGGAGCTGCTGGAGGAAAGGTAGGAGGTAGATTCGGCAGAAAGACGAAGGTAGGGGTAGGGGCTGTGTGTGGTAGGGGGAGTGGGGGACTGGAATGCAGTAGGTGCCAGTCAGCATAAATAAGAAGGTTAGTTGGTTGGGGCGTGAACGGGGAAGGCAAGCACAACGGCCTTTTCTAAGGGACAAGCGAGGTCAACGATGTGGATCCGCGGCATTATTCCAATTCGATGAAGCTTCATCTCTGGGCCTTCCTGAAAATAGAAGTGCCCAGCTGTCTGGTCGGAAGAGGACAGACCTAAGAAAGGGAGGAGGGGCAGAAAAACAAGGGGAAGGATAAAGAAAGCTACCGGTAACGGACAAACAAGAGGTCTGAAAGGAAAGGAAGACCTCCTCATGTCTTTCTTAACCTCTGGCCCCCATCCACATGCCCCACATGGGCTGCCTCAGGTGAGATCTGGGGATGAGAAGTGGACACCCACCCACAAACACGATGACACCACCTGTGAATCACTTGACCGTTAGGGGTCGGTCAGACTGCGTTGCGTTTGAGGTTGCGTTTGGGAGTGCAAACGCAAACGCAGACGCGAAACGCAAGGGGCGTGGGGGGGGGGGTGACGTTTGGATACAATATTGTCATGTTTAAATGGAATCAACTGCGCCCGTATCTTCTGAAAGGCTATTTTCGATTATGAATGTCAAACGCAACCTCAATCGTTATGCAGTCTGACCGACCTCTTATATTGGCCAGCTGGCCACCACGGTAGAACAACCATACCAGCGCCATGGTCTCACTTCTCACAGACCCATGCACACACCCTGTCATCCACATTTCCACCACTCAGTCGTCACCCGCTTTTAGTGTCCTATTCTTCCGACCAGACAGTTGGGCGCACGCGTGGCCGAGCCTTCTTGAGCAGGGCCCAGAGGTGTTATGTCAATAACCCGCTGTCCACTCCTCCCATGTGTGTCAATGCCACCAAATACCTCATCCACTTTGAACAGATGATGCACTCGGGCAGTCATCTTACCAGGTGAGCCTTGCATATCATTAAGCAGGACAGCAAGCCTCCGCCACCCCCATCGGCCTCGTGGGACTTGCGTCCACTGCTCCATTGAATGAGTGGAGTTCAGTCATACGTCATGACAGCATGGCCAGGCAGTGTATGAGTGTATCACACCTTCTTTCTGAAGTGGGGCTGACTTAACAGGGATCCATAAAAGCATTGAAAACCTCGGCATGCCTCTATTTTGGGCCGGTAAGGTACCAGTAAGATAAGGGAAGCAGTCAAGCAGGTACCTCAGTATCTGCGACTCAACCGCCAATGCTACCTACCTCGACAATCTTGAGGAATATCTGAGTGAATGAGGAGTAGCCTCCCACATAATTGTATGCTAATTGCAAGCTGGAGAGAGGCGAAAATCGACCATTTACAGATCCTTCATGCCGCATGCCGGCCGAGCAAGGAGGCAAGCCCTGTATTCCGAGAAACTCGGAATCCACAATGGTCGAACCTAATAATTCTTCAGAGGAACGCTAAGACTTTCGGCACTGACTGATTCATCTCTGACTCGAACAAAAGCGACCCCTCTTCACATTTGAAAATTTCAAATGGAGCGCACGTCGCGCCACTCGACGCGGCTTCAGCAACAAAGCGTGAAGAGCATGAAGGACAACAGCGAGTGAGACAACATGATGCTAAATAGATACGCGCAGTGTCTGGCTCATGTTGCCCAAGAGTAGCGCCGGGCATCCTCGAGGAAACTCCATGTCAACAATTCCCCTCAAATCATGCATAATTCATTGGAGAATCCATGCATTATTCTAGATGCCATAAATGAATTGCCCCAGTCTTAATCATTGCACATGCAAGGCATGCGCGGATGCATGCTAGTGCCTGCCTTGGCGTGCTACTGAAGCGAAACGTGCAAGCCACACCATCGCCCGACTCTGCGCACCGCAGTAGTTCTGAAGAAGAGGAGGATGCCTCCTCTGAAGATGAAGACATGGGCATAGCAGCTGCTGAGGTGAAGCAGACACGGCGATCCCCAACGGTAGGTACTGCCTGGCTGAAGAGGGGACAGAAGCCCACATGGGGCATGTGGGCATGGACTTCTGTTTGCTTGCCACTTAGGCTGATAATAAAGTCCTCGTGAAAACTTACGTGGTGGCTTTCGATCTCCTTCCCAGGCGGCAAGGCCAAAGCCTGCCGATCCAGTCAGCAAGGCGGATCCAGTCAGTAAGCCGGCGGCGGCATCCAAGGCAGTTCCCAACCAGGGCAGAGGCAGGCCAGCGGCCAGAGCAAGAAGGGGCAAGGTGGACGCAGGGCAGGACCTTCATGGGCTATCTCTCATAGGTAATGCTGCGGGAGAAACATAGAAAATAGCTGCAAAAATGTAGTGAATTTAGATTTGTCAACTGCCTTGCAGCCAAGTGGGAGGGTATTGTGTTTTGCTGTGCTGGACAGGCATTCCAAGGTGATGCATTTTCCAAATTGTTTCGCACTTCTTATTTTTCAAATTGAGCATTTGGGTGCTGCTATATTGGGCACAAAAGAGGAGCAGCCTGCTCCTGCTGTGATATCTAAGACAGGTGTGTCAAGGTCATCTAGACCTGGGCTGTGATGCCTGAAAAAAAACCGACATGTTTTCCTACCCTTGCATTCCATTTTAACAAATCACGAAAATGGGAAATCCAGCCCCTCAGAGTCTGTGGATCTTCCATGTTTCCTTGGATTTGAATTATGGTGTACGGAACAGAGCAGCGATTCCTGAGCAGATCCCTCGCAGGCTCTGCCCAGATTTTGTCCATGACCTCCCTACCCCCCCCTATGCCATCCCCTGCCTATCTCGCACCCAGGTCCCTCCACACTACAAGGCTTCATTCTTCGTGTCAGTGATCCTTGGATTGGATCCCTTATAGTCTAGTCGGCAGCTTGCGCTCTGTTGCTACCCTAAGAAAAGGCACTGGGGTCCTGCGAATAGATTCCAGACAAGCACTGCCCACGCACAATATTCCTAATCAGTAGCGACCATCAGGATCGTTGCTCCACCATACTCTATCCAGGCTGCTAGTCCTTGGAGGGGCAGAGGGGGGATCCTGTTTTAGAGCAAACTTTCGCACTTTTGAACTGCCTGGCCATTTCAAAAATGGCTTTTTGGTGAGGGGCCATACGCCGTAAAAAATAAAACTGAGGGCCACCCTTTAAATACAAATCTTCTGGATCAGATGGGCAGTTGCTTCGATTCAGTTTGCGCCCTGAAGCTCGTGTGGGTCGATCATGGATTCATAGAGTCTAGGCGTTGAAACAATTCGGGCACAAGTACTTGAAATACCTGTCTTCCTGAGTCCTGACCTCATATTTCCCCATTGATTTTCTAGGAAAGCTTTGAGGTAGCTGAATTATTGCTGAAGCATTTTGAAATTACCAGGGTTGTGCATGTCTGTCTTCCTGAACTTCTCTGCCCCCAAATATATCCTTAGGTATTGTCATAGACGTTGATAGCATAAGGGCACATTGCTTGTAGATGTCTGTCCAGTGTCTGGGGTTGACAGCATAAGGGGACATAGCCAGGGGATGTCTGTCCAATGCCCATCCCCTGACCTCTGCTGCCCCCACAGATATTCTTGGAAAGCATCCTGAGGCTGTCCCAAGAGCTGCGAAGGTGAGATAATTTATACTAATGATCCAGTCATTATGGCATCCGGATCCAGATCTGTGTCTTATCCCAGGCCTCGATGCATACCCTACTTACTTCCACCATGAAATCCAGATTACACCACCTTGAGTGATTGGTGTCACTGCTTGATATTGTGCCTTTGCACTGTGAGGTTGTTGTTACAAGATAAACACAATCATCCACAGCCCTATTCCAAGGGTCCAGACAGCAAACTGGTAGAAAACTTAGAAAGATAAGCTAAACAGTGAAATTTTAGTCAAAGACATATAGGAGGCAAACAGGCATCATAACAAAGTGCAATACTAGAAGATTCAGCGGGGAAAGTTTGAGGATGGCTCCTCAAACCAGCCGCTTGCCTGACCTGGCTGGGGAGCGAACGGACTCCCAGGTAATAACCTCCACCCTCCACCCCCAAGCCATGAGCGCTCCTGGCATGATCGTTATGTTCCCACCAGGCTTAGAGCACGGTAAAGCACTTAGTCATACATATTTTTTTCAAGGCTGAGCGCTTCGGATTCACATAAGACCTTTGCACCCCACATCTCGCAGGAGTGGCTGGCTGAGTATCAGGAGGACAAGACAGCTGCCACCGCCAAGGTCATGTCCCTGGTTGCCAAAGTAGGCATGGGGGTGGGCACGGAGCTGATTTGAGGGTTCAGCTTAGGTTTCAGGGTTTAACCTGAACCCTTAACCCTATGCCCATTGCCAAGGTCCTGTTCCTGATTGCCAAGGTAGGTATGGGAGTGGGCATGGCTGCATGAATAGGGTTCAGGGTTTTACCCCAACTGGAGACCCTTAACCCCTAACTCATTGCTAAGTTCATGTCCCTGATTGCAAAGGTAGGCATGGGAATGGGTAGGGTTGAAAGTTTATCCCCAGCCTGTTACTGACCCTGACCCCTTGATCCATCGCCAAGGCCATGTCCCTCATTGCCAAGGTTGGTATCGGAGTGGACCCGCTTTCATTTAGTGCACAGCAAACCAAAGCTTAAGTTGGATGGTAAGTATGGGCATGAGCCCATGTTCATTAAGTGCAAACCCTGCCACTTGTAGCTGGCTACTGGGCAGCGGCTTGTGGGCCGATGGGAACCAAACCTTGAGCGGCTCACTGGCATTGGCCCAAGCTGCAGGGCTTCCTGCACCAAGCCTTGCTGTCCGTAGGCCGGGTTGTATCTGACATGCGACTGAAGCACCCAACAAAAAACAACAGAGTGGTCATGGCTCATGGATAGACACGTGCATGGGAGTGGTCATGGCTCATGGATAGACACATGCATGGGAGTGGTCATGGCTCATGGATAGACACATGCATGGGAGTGGTCATGGCTCATGGATAGACACATGCATGGGAGTGGTCATGGCTCATGGATAGACACATGCATGGGAGTGGTCATGGCTCATGGATAGACACATGCATGGGAGTGGGCATGGCTGCATGATGAGGCACTAGCATGGGAGTGGGCATGGCTGCACGATTAGGCACTAGCATGGGAGTGGGCATGGCTGCATGAATAGGCACGTGCATGGGAGTGGGCATGGCTGCATGAATAGGCACTAGCATGGGAGTGGGCATGGCTGCATGAATAGGCACGTGCATGGGAGTGGGCATGGCTGCATGATGAGGCACGTGCATGGGAGTGGGCATGGCTGCATGAATAGGCACTAGCATGGGAGTGGGCATGGCTGCATGAATAGGCACGTGCATGGGAGTGGGCATGGCTGCATGCTTGGTCATGAGCTGGCAAGCAGAAGAAGGGGCAGCGATGCTTCACAAGGTATGGGCTGCTAGCCAGGAAAGGCGTTGGCTCCTGCTGGCACCGCACAAGGTCTCTGGGATTGAACCCATATTGATAGCTGGCGCAAGCCATGACCCTCACAGCAGCATGTTGGGTGGCTGGTTGACCCAGGAGGAGAGTTTTAAGAGCCTTATGATTCAAGCCTCGGGGTTCCGAGGAGGCTTTGAGACAAGGCAACTTACAGGTTGGAGGTGGAAGCTTTTCCACAGGCCGCTGGCTACGAGTAATTGGAACGTGAGTAAACCCAGGATCCCCCATACTGTACTTACACCCCTAACGCTTCTACCCAGGTCGCTGGCTGGGAGGAGGTGGAGCGTGAGTACAGCCAGGACCCACACAACTTAACCCTTACCCTTAACTCTTCTCCCTAGGTTGCTGGATACGAGGAGGATGTGGAGCGTGATGATGCCGAGGAGGGCGAGGTCGACGACCTGGTCAAGAAGATGGAAGGCCACGTCAGGAAGGTATGGACCATGTCTTAAAGGTGCAGGCAGAGGATTGCTTATTGTAAGGTTTTAGATTTGCTAGGTGCTTACTATGGAGTGTGTATGCGTTATCTGCACCCGCTTGCAGTGCTGTCACCAGGACGCACTCCGGCCCCGACCGTCTGACCTTCTCCCGCCCAGCCAGGCTGAAACTCCCCCCCGCCCCCTCACCTTCTCGCCCCTCTCCCACCGCATTGTATCACAGCACTCCTGCATCGATCCGCTCCATGACAAGCGCCTGCGTGCATTTTGCACCTCCTACGAGCTCTGGTGGTCCCGCCTGGTTTCGGAGCTCCATGCTGCGGGGCTGGTGCTGGACGACCTGTTTGTCGACCGGATCACATCACTGCTCATCGCCTTCAGCTGGTGGGTGCGTCTGGCCTAGGTGTGAAGTGCACTGGGTGAGCATTGGCAAAGGCTGACTGGCACAAGTAAGGTGTGCGTTTGTGGACCAGATAGCGTGGATGCTTATCTCACTTAGCTGATGGGTGTGTCTGGATGGAGGGAGCTTCGATGGAGAGGTAGCAGCCGGTATAAGGTGTTTGATTGTGGACCAGATAACGTGGCTGCTCATCTCACTCAGTTGATGGGTGTTTCTGAACAGAGCGGGCCTTGACGGGTAGATGGTGCCCCCCCCTCCCGAAATGTGTGTTTAGTGGGCCACAACTTGTGCGCAGTAGATCAGCAAGTGCACCGTTGCCAGACACATTCCAACCATGACGAGGTAATACCTATGAATTCAGTAGAGGCGTGCCCCAGTTCTCTGTAGCAGGGACGCTGACCGCCTCCCGCCTATATCTGAGCCTGTTTTTCCAAGCCCCATGTTTCTATCCTGCCCCTGCAGCTCCCCCGTGCACCAGTTCCGCCTGGCAGGGACGCTAACCGCCTCCCACCTGATGGCTGGGTGGGTGGAGGTGCAGCGTGTGCTGTCGCTGGACCTGGCGCAGACGCAGTTCCAAGCGGACGCAGAGGCAAAGAAGAAGCCTCAGAACAAGGTGAGCGAGGGAGGGCTGATGTTGGTGTGGCAGGGCAAGAGCCTGTGTGGGTGGAGGCGCAGCTCGTGCTGTCCCGCGACCTTGCACAGACACAGTTCCAGGCTAAAGCCGGGGCCAAGAAGAATCTGCAGAACAATTTGTAAGCGGTGGTGGTGGTGGTGGTGGCTCACTGGGGCAGGGCAGGGCCCCACTTGGCAGGTGCTTTCCAAGTCCATTCAGGGTTTGAATCGCTGCTGCTCAGTGATTCTGGGTTTGACTGGCTGAGCAAGGTTGGAGATGGTGGGGTAGGGAGTACAAGGCAGAACCCTGGTGGCAAGATGCCTTTTAAGGTGTTTAAAATGCACCTCCCAACCCACCATGATAAGGGGGTTATTTGTATGCAGGGTAATAAGGGTCTTCCAGGGTGGTATGAGTGATTTAGGATATTAGCATATTATGGCAATACAAGTGATGTAGGGTGATAAGAGTGGTGTGTGTGACACGGGCAATGCAGGCAATACCGGTGGTATGAGTGATTGCGTGTGGTGAGTGTGGTGCAGGTGATACACACGATTCCGGTTGATCCTGGTGATATGAGTGACTTGGTGTGCTAAGGGTGGCCCTTGGTGACGTGAGTGATTCAGGGTACTTAAATGTGCAATGATTAATTAAAAAAATGATGGTGATAGGATCATGTGAGTAATTCAGGGTGATTAAATGTGTTGTGATTCATTAAAAAATTGATGGTGATAGGATCATGTGAGTAATTCAGGGTGATTTAATGTTTTGTGATTAATTTACAAATTTATGGTGATCGTGATATGATCAATGTGAGTGATTCAGGGTGAGTAGGGTGGTTCGGGCTTCACTGGTTGCTGCTGGTCTTGTGTCGGTCTTCAAGGCAGCCCGAGGGTCAGGTAGCCCTGGGGCCTGCTGACCGCCTGCAGGAAACCCTGTTCACAACATAGATCTAGATCCGCTTGCCTAAGCACCCCGGAGGAAAGAAAGGACTGTGCACCTGGTGCACGTCTGTCCCCTCATGCTGCCTGCTCAGTCTCTGGTGAACGGCCTTAAGCGGCCAATTGGATCAGCAGCACCAGCGCTAGTCTTTCGCCTCTTTAACCCCACCGTATCTTGCTTATCTTTGGCTCTCCTGTTGCTTGCATAGTCTCTGGTGGACAGTCTCAAGCGACAGCTGGATCAGCAGCACCGACGCTCCAGTGATCTAGAGACGACCGCTAAGGGGCTCATCTCTTCCATTTTCGCCATCAGGTTCAGGTGTGTTAACCTGTCTTGTGCTGCATGGCCTTGAGGTGTCTAGAACAAGCTTGCTCGGCTCCCCTGAGTTGCACTGCTCTGTCTGACTGCCTCCCTAGCACCCACGGTGCATGGTTGTGTGTGGTAATGGTAGTGGTAGTGGAGTGGGAGTAGAAGCGGCATTAGTTGTGGTGGCAGTGGTGGGGCGCGGCTCCTCCTCCAAAGCTACCTGCTTGATCCTGAAGCCTGTACCTCCCCCTCTTTCTCAACCCTAATTCTTAGCCCTCTCGTCGGCGTCCCCTCTATAGGTACCTGATCCTGAAGCCTGTACCCCTGCACCGCCCCTCCTAATCCTAATTCACGGTCCCATGCTCGGTTTCTCGTCAAGAGATATTTCTTCCTGCAGCCTGTATCCCTCCACCACCCCTTCCCAACCCTTCTTCATGGTCCTATCCTTTTCTCGTTGCCTGCTCTGTCATATTTGAACACCGACCTGTCATTGGCTCATGTCAGGGCCTGATGTAGCCCCCCCACACCATGGGCGGGCCATGTTGTGGGCCTGCCTGGAGGTACACACTTACGTGATTTGTAGCATTGCGAACCTCCACTACACTCGCTCTACCCCACTGCCAGGTGGAATCCTACCCTGTCTGTGTCTTATGGCAGGAACTCAATGGGGTAGGTACACACCTGGGTGATCCTTAAGCCTGTGTTCCTCTATCATCCCTTCCTAACTCAAATATACATTTTGAATCCTGGCCTGTCTGATCTGTCCAATTTGAATCCCGGCCTGTCTGTGGCTCCTGGCAGGGACTCCATGGAGGAGGTACGCGCCTTGGTAATTCACAGCATCGCGTCCTGGGTGCAAGTGAGTGGGAGGGGGGGAGGGGAGGCTGGAGAGGGGGATGCCTCAGTGCCTCACCCGGAGGGTCGTTTTCATTGCCTGCTGCTGTTGGATTGTCTGCACAATCACCCACAGCCCTTGATGTATAGGACGCAGATAGCTTGCATAAACTGAACAACCAAAGGACTATGCAATGAAATAAATACCACAGCAAAGCAGGTTGCCTAGCCCGATCTTTCTCCTGGCCTGCAGGCCTCCTGGCCTCCTCTTTCTTGGCCCTGACAAGCACCTTCTTGCCCATGCTTGCCTCCCATCATCCCACTCAATCATGCCTCACACCATTCCACTCGTGTGAGATGTCTGTGGCCGTTCTGGGGTGCTGGCCACATGCTCCTCTTGGCACTATTTGGGCTTAAAAGAAAAAGCAATTACTGGTATGGACATTTTAGACCGTGACACTGCGCCTGCCTCAAACCCTGCCTGCCCGTGCTAGCCGCCAGGCCCTGCCTGATGCCTAACTGACTACTGATACTCCTAACACTAACTGCCTGACTACCCGTTTATGTACCCCCAGGCTCTACCCGACGCTTACTTGGCCGACGCCCACCTCAGATACCTCGGCTGGGCTTTGTCAGACCCGGTGCGATTGTCCTTGCCCTGTGGATACCCTTTAAGGCCAAAGCAGGACAGATGGGGTCTCAGGCCATTAGGCACAAGGAGAACAGATGGGGTGTCGGGCTCTCAGGCCCCTCGCCCTCTAATCGGTAGGGCTCTGTCTGGCATGTGTGTTTGGGTCCCTCTCTACCTTCAAACGCTTGCCTCAGTGACGCCGAGGCACAGGCCCCACAGCCCAAGATACATGTATGCATTGCAGCCCACAAAACACTTGCCTCAGGGCCTAAATGGCACTTGCCCCACAGCGGATGGGGTATCTTCTTAAGTGCTGCACGTGTTGCCGGGATGCGGGCCTAAGGGCTCACTGTCTAGCACTACCTTTCCCGCTTTCACATGTTTTCAAGGTCTCTGATGTGCTCCTTGATTTACACTTTGTTCCAACACATACTGGCAATACTGCTGGACCTTTCATTCCCTTACCTTGGTGCATAACGCTGATATCCACCCTGGTGTACACCTTTTTCCATAACTCGCTGATGTTCACCCTGTTTTGAATCTCCCCTAATCCTTAATGGATGCAGGACGCAAGTGTGCGCCTGGAGGCGGTGCTGGGTGTGTCGGCGCTGTATCGCGTGCGCTCCAATGTGGCAGGGCTGCATGATTTCAAAGCACGCTTTGACGTGCGATTCAGGGAGATGATCAAGGACGTGGATGACCGGGTGGCCGTGGCAGCGGTAAGGGGGAGGAGGAGGGGTCATGAGGAGTAGACAAAGGTTGGAATTCATGCCTTGCATTAACCGTGTGGATGACTGGGTGGCCGTGGCAGCGGTAAGGGGTCATAAGATGCACTAAATGGGATAAAAGCTGAAATTATAACGGTTCATGAAATGCCCATGTTTTAAAGAAAAATCTGTAAACCGGACAGGCCTCTTAGCACTGTGCCCCTGCCGCAGCTCAGCCTGCTGTACCCGCTCACATCACCGCCTGCCGCTCACCCCCCCTACCTCAGCTCGGCCAGCTCACACACACATCGTCGCTCCGGCTCTCAGCCCCATATCTCCTTCTGCAGCTATGCCTGCTTGACCCGATACCCCCCCCCCCCCCCTTACCGCCCACACCCCCTGCCGTAGCTAAGCCTGCTTGAACCGCCCCCGCACCCCCCCCCCCCCCCATTGCCGCCCACACCACCCCCTTACCGCAGCTCGGCCTGCTTTCCCTGCTTGTGGACGCCAATGAGCTTGACAAGGCGGCCGTGAGGGCGGACGTGTACCAGCTGCTTGCTGACCCCGAGGAGTCCATCCGGCAAGCGGTGGCAGAGCTGGTGGCGACACTGCTCCTCGACGAGGCGGAGCAGCATGCAAAGGTGATTATGTGCCCCAAGTTTTTGAACGGGCTTCACATAATGTTGAAGGTCGACTGGCATGTGGGATTCAGGTCACTTCAGTTCTTTGCTGCAGTGCATCAATCGGGGCTGTGGGCTTGTGGCGTTTGCGGGATTCAGGATCGCCTCGGGCTTGCCTTTGGGGAGGCTCTAACGCTGGCGGCTAGGGCAGGCTAGATAGCACTCAACTCAATTAGCTGCGACTGAGCTTAACTGGGCCCGTGGGCTGCAGTGCAGGCAGGCCTGTCCCGTGCATCCAATGTAATGTTTCACTGTACCGTTCTTCAAAATTTCCACACCAAATACCACAGGACGCCCTTGCTGCTGAGGCAGCGGGAGCTAGCGCAGCAACGGTATCCCCAGCGACAGCGCAGGCCGCACGGGGCATCACCCGCAGCGGCAGACGGCTGGCCAGCATGGGAGGAGCCGCTGCCGCTGCAAACTCCTCCCCACCAATGGCGGGCGGCAGCGGCCAGGCCGTTGCGGCCGGGGCCGCGGACCAAGGGGGCGGGAGCAAGGAGGAGAGGCTGGAGAGGCAGGCCCAGACTTCTCAGCTGGCCTGCCTGTTGGACCTAATGGAGACGCTGCAGCGGGGTGAGTGGGATGGCGGGGCAGGGTTCTGCTGTCTGTCGTCGCTCAGCTGAGTTGGATTGCAGCAGAGCCTCGAAATGTCACACCCTTGCAGGGTACCGATGCTCAAGACAAGTGTTTTGTTTCAACGCCTGGCTTTGCCTTGTTTGATTGTGTTGCTGTGTGCCAGCCTGAGATGGAGTGCCTAGATTTCTCTGGACAAGGTGAGGGGTGACCTGCTCCCTCCCCATGCACCCACTCCTTGCACCCTCCCCATACAAGTTCCCCGTTCACCCTCTCCATGTATCCTCCCCATGCAACTTCCCCATGCAGCATCTCCATGCATTTATGCATCCTCCCCATGCAACTTCCCCATGCACCCTCTCCATGCACCCACCCTTATAATATTCTCCCAAGGTGCTTCACCCTTGGACATGGTGGGAGGCGCAACCTTGCCATCTCCTAGCAGCGGAACGCCCTCAGCAGCCACATACCCTCCCCTCGGCGGGCACAAGGTGGAGATGTTGGTCAGCGCTCTGTATGGAAGGTGAGGAGCCGAGTGCCTGTCGGCAGCCTGATCTAGATCTTAGACCTCAGTCCAAATGAGCTGCATTTCGTCATTGTGGCACTGAAGCCTTAGCGCCTGATCCCTGTCCTCCCTCCAAGCTAAACTCTTGCTCTCTCCTCCAATCCCTCCCTTGCTATTGTATCCATCCTGGCTTGATCCCAACCTCAAACCCCGTTCCTGTCCAGGTTGAACCCTTAACCCCAACCCCTGCTCCCACCCAGGTCTTGACTCTCGACCCTTAACCCTGTTCCCCTCCTTGCCCCGCCTTAACCTTCATCCCACTCCTGAACCCTTAAACCTGCTCACACCCATGCTTAACCCTCAACCTCAATCCCAGCCAGTCTCAACCCTCAAACCTGCTCCCTCCCAAGCTTAACCCTCAACCCTTGACCCCGGCTCTCCCAGGCTGCCTGTGGTGCGCAATGTCTCCGCCCTTCGCTGCGCTCTCCTGGATGACGAGCTGATCGAAGCCCGCGGGCGCACAGGCGCAGTGCACCTGGCCCTGCTGCTGGCGGCGGCGGTGGCCAGGGTGGCCGACGCGGGTAATCAGGCTGCCGGGGCGGGCAAGCAGGCTCGACAGGTGAGCGCGGCACTGCGTAGGTGGGCTGCATCTGCACAGTGCATCAGACCTCACTGCTGGTGGTGGCTGTGGCCAGGGTGGCGGACACAGGCAAGTTGGCTGTTGGGGCAGACAAGCAGGCTCGAACTGTCAGCATGGCACTGCGTGGGTGGACTGTATCATCACAGTGTACCTGACCCCTCTGCTGGCGGTGGCGGTGGTTAGGGTAGCAGACGCAGGCAAACAGGCTGACGGGGTGGGCAAGCAGGCTCGACAGGTGAGCGCGGCCCTGCGTGGGTGGGCTGCATCTGACCCTTATGAGGGCAGCGCTAAGTGGGTAGACTGCATCACTGCTGCTCACCTGGCCCTTGAAGGAGTTCAGCATGTGTGGTGGGTGCGAGCCAGCAGACATATGTGATTGGTCGATTACAATCCCTAGTGCTGGGTGGGTGGGCTGCATCACCGCAGCGCACCTGACCCTTGCAAGAGGGCAGCAGTTGTGGCAGATGCAAGCAAGCAGACCACTCAATCACAACTGGTTATCCCCATCCGGCGGGCTGTGTTCGGGCTTAGAGGGCTTAGAGGGCTTAGAGGACTTAGAGGACTTAGAGGGCTTAGAGGACTTAGAGGACACATTTTCACCCACCTCCTTTTTAGGTAACGAGGATATTTAAACCCCGTGCTCCCGTTCCTAAACAGATCTCTCTGAGAATTCTCTCCCGAGTCATTCCTTTCTCTTGGCTCGTTCTTTCAGATTGGTCGGGGCAAGGCGACTGAGTCCAGCGTCAGTCTACGTGATGTGTCTCTGGACTTGATGGTGCACCTTTCATCTCTGCTGGCTAAACATCAGGCGGAGGCATCAGTGGTGCGCGGGGGAGGAGGGTGCGGAGGGAGGGGGGGAGATGGTGGGGATTTATCTTAGCTGGCCAAACATCAGGCAGAAGCGTCAGTGGTTCGCGAGAGGGAGTGCGGAGGGAGGGGGAGGTGTGGGAATGCACCAGGGTGTGTGTGGTGGGAGGAGAGGAGAATGTGGACACACGGAGAGGGGGTGCAGAGGGGCAGGGGAGAGGGTAGGGATTGACTGAGAGGGTAGGGATTGACTAGGGGGGGGAGGGAGGGTGGCTGCGCAGGCTGAGGCTCTGCATTAGCTTGGGGGTTTAACTTCCACCTTGAACAGCATGAGCAGCCACACGGCCTGGATGTGCCGCCGGCCGGCATGCTGATAACACAGCGTCAATGCACCCACCCAAAAACCTTGTCAATGGGCTTGGCAGTGCTAACTGTTGGAAAAGAGAGACAGGCGAAGCAAAAGCTAGGAAACCATATTCAACTTCAGTGTGCCCCCAAAGGACCAGTGTGCACGGCTGCCTTATGTGCACAGCTGCCGTGCACCGCTGATCTGTACCACCAACATGTAACGCCGCATCGCTCGGCCTATATGTATTGCCAACATGCACTGCCTTCCCTAGGTGTGCTCTCTCGTGGGCATCATTCCGCGCCTGGATCTGGACGTCTTCAGCATCCGCCAGGAGGAACGGGGTTTCGGAGCACTCCTGACTCGGGTCTCAGAGCAGATGTTCCGCCACGCGGACGATTGCGACCTGGTAGCGCAGGTGTGGGGAGCTCGTACCGCCCTGCGCCCACCCACTCTACTGCCCTGCATCCAATCTCTGCACCACCCTGCATTTACCCTTTGTACTGCCCTGTGTCCATCCTCTGTATAGCCCTGAGTGCACCCTCTGTTCCTGACCCCCCTGTGAAATCGTGTTGCGGTTGGAGGTTTTAGAGGCAGGCGCAAAATTGCCTGTAGCCTCCCCCAGGGCACACCTGGGGGGAAACTGCCTCATCATAAGGGTTGTATCAGTCCATGGCTCCCAGCCCGCGTTACTCCCGAGCCTGGGTGTGGCGCTACGCATCCGTTTCCCCCAATGCCACTGAGCACACCCTCCCTTTACTTTGTGGTCCCTCTGTTTTCATTGTCGGCTCCGAAACCAGACAGCTGGCACTTTCTGACCATTTGGCTGCCTTCATGTCTGTTCACCTACTTCTCTGATAACCTGCATCCCTATGCGACCCTATCCATTCGTCAGCTTACCTGCCTGCCTACCTGCCTGCCTACCTGCCTGCCTGCCTACCTACCTAACTGCCTGTTAACGTACTTCAGGTTGTGAGCACTCTGGTGTTCTGTGCGGACAAGGGGCCTGGCAGTCTCCAGGTGGGTCCAGGCTGTCCATGCCACTGCATGCAATGCCATGCACCTCCATGCAGGTCCATGCAAATCTGTGCACCTCCCATTTGTCAAAAGCGCATGCAAGCCTTTGACTGAGCTCAGCTAAGCTGAGCTGAGCCAATGCGGCACACTTTGAAGACACGCAGCCACAGCTGGCTGTGTGTTTTGGTTTTATTTCTGCTCAGCATGGCCACTCACTGGCTTCCCCCGCGGCCGTTATTTGATGCATGTGATGTACTCATGCTAAAGCAAAGATCAATCTCAGAGGAAGGCCGACTCGAACCAGCAGTACTAAAAAATATGATACCTGCTTTCGTGGGTCGCAGAACTTCCAACCACTCCTCTCCCATTGCCTAAGCACCGCGCGCACCTCCTACTTACCCCCCCGTCCAACATGTCCACACCTCCCACTTACCCCTTCATACGGGTCCACACCTCCTGTTTACCCCCTTCATACATGTCCACACCTCCTGTTTGCCCCCTTCCTTCATGTCCAAACCTCCTACTTACCCCCTCCTACATGTTCACACCTCCAGCTTACCCCCATCCATCCTCACCTCCCGCCCATGCAGTCCGCAGCGCCACTGACCCTGTCTTAGTCTGCCCCTTGTGCTTTCTCTCAGCTGCCTTACCTCCCTTTAATTCCCACCCTTGTAGCCAGCCTCGCAGCTGGCCCTGTCCGAGGCAGTCTCACGCACCTCCTTTCAGCTCGTAGCGTCGGCCAAAGCCGTGCAGGCTCTGGACAAGGCCTCGCTGGCCGAGGAGGTCCAGGAGCTCCAGGCAGCGGATCTGGAGTCAGGGATCGAGGGCATGGACGCAGCGGGTCGGGCAGCAGGGGCAGAGCACCTGTACCGGCTCAAGTGCTCTCTGACTAGGGTGTCTGCCCTTTTGCAGAGGTGAGGATGGGGGGGAGGGGTCACAGCTGGGAGGAGAGAGGGCTTGAGCATTGCTTTGCAGTCAGGACTAAGCACGACTGATAATGAAACAGGGCATCGAGCAATCAATTGTCTAGGATTGCAGTCGCTCAGTACTGTAGTAGTCTAGGAAAGCACGAGAATATTTCGAAGTCCGGATTTTCTGGGTCTGCGACGCGCTTTGTCTAATAAAGCATTATGATCAATAACATCAAAGCATTTTGCAATATCAGCGTCGATAACATATTTGGCTCTCTTTTGAACGTAGCTTTTGATAGCTGCAATGGCATCTCTGCAACTGCGTCCAAGACGAAAACCATATGAATTGGGTTCAAATTTAGCTTCCCATTCAGGTTCTAAGATCAAGACGAATAGAGCTTGAAGACATCTATCAAGGATAGTGCCAAAGCGCGTCGCAGACCCAGAAAATCCGGACTTCGAAATATTCTTTCCGAAATTTTCCCTATAAATGGTTCAATACTGAGATAGAATCTCAGTATTGAACCATTTATAGGGAAAATCACGGAAAGAAAACCCTGGGCATGAGCCTGCTGGAGGGAGAGGACAGGGATGATAGCTGGGATGGGGTAGGCCAAGGATGGACAGCAGTGTTAGAGCATCTGTAGATCTGTACCGGCTCAGGTGCTCCCTCACCAGAATATCTGCCCTGTTACTGAGGCATGAAATGGGAGGGCAGGGGTCACAGCTAGGGGTGGGTCAGGGATCTCCTTGCAGGCTTACCCGTCACACACACCTCCCCTTTTCTAAATGCTGCCCAGCTCCTATGTATACCCTTCATGCTCCCTTTCTGCCTGCTCTGGGGTACTCCCTCTATGTCCAGCCAGACCTTTCTTCCTTTCCTACCTGTCCGCTCCAAACAGTCACACACCCTGAACCCTGAACTCCTTGATTCCTTCTGTCGGCAGGGGCGCTCGCTCCATGTCCAGCCAGACCTCTTCTCCTTTCCGACCTGTCCTCTCCAAACAGTCACACACCCTGAACCCTGAACTCCTTGATTCCTTCTGTCGGCAGGGGCGCCCGCTCCATGTCCAGCCAGACCCCTGTGTATGATGCACTCCATTATCTCTTGGAGGACTGCATCTCTTCGTGTCGCCTGCTGGGGCCCTCGGTCACCAGCCTCGTCCTCACAGCCATGCATACGTTGCTGATGTGGACCATGATAAAGGTATTGAGGCGGAGAGGGGGGGAGGAGCAGGAACGGGGGGAAGGGCAGGTAGGACTGCACATCTTTAAATCGCCTGCTGGGGCCCTCTTCCTTAAGGCTGGTCCTCATAGGGATGCATGCGGTGCTGATGTGGACCATGATTATGGCAACAGGCAGGGCTGGAAATGGGAGGAGAAGGAGAGGGGGTGGAGCGGAGAGGAGGAAGATGAGGAGAGGGCGGGATGATAGTAAGAGGGGGGGCGATGAGGGGGGGGGTAGGAGGAGGACAGGTAGAAGGATGGAAGAGGGGAGGAGAGGGATTTGAAGAGAGGGGAAGCGGGCAGTGTGTGGGGGGGGGGAGGTTGGGGGTTGAAGCAGGACAGGGTGTTGTGACAGGGTTAACACTTACAAGCATCCACCCGAAGGCCTTTTTCAGCAGGGCTAGGCGGCGGGATGCGACCGGGAATCGTATGTTTCAGGCTCAGGGAGGGAAAACTGAGTTAGGAGTGAATAGTTAAGGTTTGGTTTTTTAAGCTGGAGGAATGGCTGGATTGCATACATTATGTTTAGGGGCCGGAAATATGATTTTATGTTCCCTCAGATCGATTTTCAAGGCTTTTCAAATTTATGCTATGTGCATAAAACCAGCAGATCTCAACTAAAGTTTAAATTCTAATTTCTATATTATAATGCTTATATACCTCAAGCTGCCAACCCCTAATTTTGTACCCTTTTTCCCCCTGTTAAAATTCCTCTGACACTGTTTGTTCTCCATGAGTGTTAATATAGAACGTTCCGGTACCTTACGCCCGGGCAGAAGTCTTCTGTTTTTGCTTTCCTAGGCATTTATAAATGTGCTGATGCTGCCTTCTTCTGCTGCTTCCACAAGTATTACAATTTACAACCTCAGCTGATGCTGCAGGCCATGCCAAAACTTGTATTATTTTTCTTCTTTTGAAAGTATTACAAATTCAGCCGATGCTGCAGGCCTTGGCAAAAGTTCTTCTTCTTCTTCCACCACCTCTCAAAGTGTGCTGGTGCTGCCTCAGGCTAAGGCGGAATGCGGGCGCACGTCGCACGCGGAAGCTGCATTGGACCTGCTGAGAACGCGCAGCATCAGCTTTGTGCAGCAGCTGACCGCGCTGCACCGGGTGGCGGCGGCGCAAGGCGACGAGGCGAAAGAGGGCGAGGCGGCGGAGGAGGAGGAAGGCGCAGCGGGGCGCCGCGTCGAGGACATGATGCTCCTGGGGGAGGTTGTCCAGACTGCCCTGTCAGACTTCCTGTTTATGTTCACCGGGGAAACTTGGAAGGTGGGTGGGGAGGTGGAGGGGAAGCTGACTGGAAGCTGGAATATGAGCTTCAAGGAAAGATGGGGGTAGCTGGCAGGAAGCTAGTAAAGGAGGTGCCAGGAAGTTGGTGGGAGCTGGTAGGAAGCTGGTATAAAAGCTGCCAGGAAACATGGGGGTGGCTGACAGGAAGCTGGTGTAGGAGCTGTCTGGAAACAAGGGGGTAGCTGACAGGAAGCTGATATAGGAGCTACCAGGATGTTGGGGAGCTGGTAGGAAGCTGATGTAGGATCTGCCTGGAAGCTGGCGGGGGGGATGCTGATGGGGGGCGGATTCGGGGTGAGGCTTGCTTGGGGGCCAGGGGAGGAAGGGTGGGAGGAGCTTTGGGCAGGGTGCTGGGAAGGTACAGGGCTATCAAGTAGGCAGGCGGGCGCACGTCCTCAGCATTACAGCAGTCAATGTGGATGAAAATCATGGAACAGGCCACGCTGCAATCGCGGCGTTACGGAAATAAACAAACTTGTATGCTGGGGAAATGTGTGCGACGTTGCTGCAAAAGAACGACCTAGATGCGGAACATGGGCTTCAGCACAGCGGAAATTGTACCTAGGTGGGGCATGTGCTTCAGTACCAGGGTAAACGATTCCCATGCGGGGCATGCTATTCATTACCTAGGAAAGCAATTACAGTGTGGGGCTCATCCCGCGTTGCTGTGAACCAGAATAACCCCAATTCGCGAAGTGCATGCAGCAAGCTGCGTGCCCTGTCACTTTTCCCAAAGCATGCCAATCCGTCCCTATAGGACCTCACTCTAGTCCTGGCTTGCAACCCCCCTGTCCACCTCTTTGTCATAATGCACGAGCAATGAGGGGGCACTCCAGCAGGACTCAAGAGGCCCAACCCTAGTGCAGGTGTCCAACCCGGGCAGTGTTTATCTTAGAGCGTCCCAGACCAAACCATGCCCAGAGAATACCGTTGTCTGTCCTCAGGGCACGAGCATCGAGGGAGCGCTCCAGCGGGATGCGCCCGACGACGCAGTGAAGCTTCTTTGGACCCTTGGGCTGCAACAGATGGAGCGCTTCCGACCAACTACCGGGGAGGAAGGCGAGGAGGGCGAGAAGGAAGACAGGATCCAAGGTGAGGTGAATGGGCTGAACGAGGGCTTCCCTTTCCCACGAGACCCAGCTTTGAACTCAAACCCAGCCCCACGCTGCATCTGTTGCTGCATCGACTTGTGTGCTACGTTTGTCGAGCCGAATAGGCATGCTTTTATTCTGAGTTGTGGGCATGCTTTCAGGCATGCTATTAGTTGAGTCCAGGCTGTACTGATGTGGATTAATTTGGGGTGGCCAATGCACCGAGGGCCTGCTGAGGGAAGGGGAGGCTACACAGATAGGGCCCCCCTGGCCAGCGCATTTGCGGCGATCATGGGCAAGCCCTGACTCCAGCAGGGACATGACCCTTTGAAGCCCCTTGAAAATCTCCGACGCTCCTGGCACGTGTTATGAGGGGTGCAGACAGCAAATGGTGTGACTCTCCGAAATTCCAACCTGTTGTCCTTGTTTGGGTTGATGGAAACACGAGGCTGGATATTTTACGTTTCCAAGGCTTAAGACAAATCTTCTTAATGTACGAAACCTGAAAACAACTCTAGGATTAAAAAACTAAAATACTCTATACCATATACCGGTACTGTTCCTCTCCGTCATGGTCTTGAAATGCCGTACAACTCCTTGAATCCTATCTTAATCCTTTTTGGCTCCGGAACCTTGTTTGACTCGGCCCGCGTGCCTTGACCTCGTAACCTCCTTTTACTCAAACCTCAAGCCCTGGCCTCAAAACCACACACACCTTTGAAGCCTGAACCCCTAAACTCCAACCTCATACAGATACTCAGGCCTTCGTTGACGAGGGTCATGATCAGCGCAGGCCCCGATCCTTCCTTTCACTCAGCCTGCATGCCCTGGTTCAAAACTGCCTCTTCGTGCAGAAACACAGGCGTCCCTTGACGAGGGGCGCGCCCGGCGCACTGCTGCCTGCGGGGAGCAGCGAGCAGGGCTCGTGGGGGCGGTGGGCGCACTGAGCAAGCTGCTCTGCTCCCCGCACTGCCTCACCGTGCGCCACTTCCGCTGGCTGGCGGCGCACCTGGCCTCAAAGGTGCGTGCTGGGAAGGCAGCTTTTCGCATTCAGATTTGGGAATGTATGCCAATGATTTATGAGATGGGATTTACCAGATTCAGTACCGTAGATTTGAAAGGCCTTTCATCAGGCTTAAATGCATTTTTTTCTTTTGGTCAACTGCCATTCCTAATGTAAAAAACACCTTCCAGGAACGTATCATGTTTCACAACAATCTTCTGCCATGGGATTTCCTTTATTTTCTGAGGTTTAGAAATGTGTGCTGTACGTAGATGGTGTCCTTCGGCCCCGAAGCTGAGGACCTGATCCACGATATCCTCTTACATTGCCGCAACAACCACCCCAACGCAATGGCTGAGATCTACGTCGGGGCAATGAAGGTGCGTTGACGTCGGTGCCTGTCGTATCCCATGCAGCCGGGAGGAGAACGCAGCATAGCCCTTCTAATGCCGCCCTGCGCAGTCGAGAAATCTCGTTTGGTTCCTTGAGTTGAATAGTCCTTGAGACTTGCCCTGTTCGGGGTGAGTTTTGACCCCTTTCGAATCTAGGGTGGACCTAGGGTCTTGAAGCCTTAAAGGAGCCGGGTTTTTCTTGACAGTGCAGATTGGGGTCTGAGCAGTGTTTTTTCTGCAATACGAAATGCCTGAGGTGTAAGAAATTGTGGACCAAACCGTTTGAGAACGCTCCAGATGCCTTAACAATGCCCCAATATGCTTGTATCAATGTCAATTTGATACTCATGTCTGACTGATCAGGCCTTCTCCTGCCCCCTCCCGTTTTTGTCCGCTTGAATGCCCCTCCCTCCGTCCTGCTGCTTAGATCACAGCTGTCGTATGAACGCCCCTTATCCCGCCCCGCTGCCTCAACGCTGCCTTTAGCACAGCCGGAGTACAGGAGGTGCTCCTTGCGTGCCTTGCCTGGAACGTCTTGCCTTGCCTTGCCCCCCTGCCCCCCTGCCTTGCTCAGTCCTTCTGCCTTTACAGCTCCCTGACTTGCCCTGCCCTGTTGCTTTGAGCACTTCTAGCATACAGAATTGTGCTCCTAGCACGTCTTACCTTGAACACCTAACCTTACCTTGACCCCGCCCTACCCCCCTTGTCTTCACCTCCCCTGACCTGCCCCACCCTGTTGCTTTGAGTACAGCTGGCATACGGGGTGTTGCTCCTTGAGCCCCTTGCCTTCACCTTCCCTCCCCCCTGCCTTCACCTCCCCCTGACCTGCCCTACCCTATTGCTTTGAATGCAGCTGGCATATGGAATGGTGCTCCAGGCGGATGAGGAGGGTGCCGAGGTGGGCAGCCTGGCGCCTGCGTTGCATAGCTTTTCGCAGCTCTGCAAGAAGCTGGCGGGCATGTTTGTCGGTGAGGCCTGCAACAGTATATCGGCAAAACAGCCGAGCATCGAGCATTGATCATCTTAAAAAACAGCTTTGTTGTTTATTCCCTTTTCTACCATTGCACACTAGACCAAGGGTGGCTTAGTGTGCACTAAACCACCCTGGGTAGGCCGCCAGGTCGCTGCTAGGGAGCCGCTAGGGAGCTGTCAGGAAGCCGCCAGGAAGCTGATGGTATCCAAACCTGGCCTGGCCTACGGCAGGTAGCCCAAGCAGTGAGCTTGCCGCACCCATCCCAGCCGTTGGCCAAGATGTTGTTGCATCATAGTTACGCACCATAAGATCAACAGTTGCTTCGATGTAGATGAATTGTAGCTGACCTTCCCCTAAATTAATAGCTGCCATGATGTGGCTGAGTTGTAGCTGTAGTCCCTTATATAAACAGCTGCCATGATGTAGCTGTATTGTAGCTGAAGCACACAAACATACACAGCTGCTATGATGTAGCTGAATTGTAGCTCAAGCCCCCAAGTTAAGCAGCTGTCATGATGTAGATGAGCTGTAGCTCAAGCACCCTTAATATAGTGTCGTGCTCAAGCTTTCCCAGGAGTACGTTATGTAGATGAGTGGGTGTTGGGACTCAGGAGGGTGGAGCTGGGGGTCCAGATTTTCCCAATCTGTGTTTCAATTCTCCTCGTCTTTGTCCCGATTCTGCTGACATTTTTCAGTTTTGTATCTTTGTACAGCCGCTCGGCGCCTTAGGTGTGTGGGTCCCGTCACTTGAGTGGTACGCGATGCGGCATCAACTTAAGTGCTCCCCGATTTACTTCCATCTACCCGTCCAGCCCCCTCTCTCACTTTACCCTTCAAGGGCACAGCTTGTACCACAACGAGCTCATGCGCATGAGACGCATCAATGTCGAGTTTGTGCTCCTGACATAAGCCCCTGTCTGCCTGTCCACCCCCCCACCCTCTCTACCCTCCGAAAGGCCACAGCTTGCACCACAATGAGCTTATGGCCTTCTTGCGCATGAGAGGCATCAGTGCCAACTTTGTGCTCCTGACATAAGCCCCTGCCTGTCCACCCCCCCCTCCCTCTCCACCCCCAAAAGGCCACCGCTTGCACCGCCAAGAGCTCATGCGCATGAAGCGCGCTGGGATCAACTTTGCTCTGGACCACCTCCCGACACAGCTGCACTTCCTGGCATGGGGCCTGGGGCATTTCACGGCCAAGCTGCCACAGGAGGACTGCCAGGTGGGGCGTTGGAAATGAGGGTTGGAAAATGAAAATTATGTGCCGTGCGGCGTGGATGAAGGAAGCCACCGGTAGTCCTCCAAGGCCGCGGCCGAGCAATAACATTGAACATAAAAAGATCTTTAAAAACACGCTCCCCTGCCTACCGGTATTTACTTTTTTTGTACCCTATCAAAATGTGGTTCTAAAACCTGCTAAAATAAGATAACATAATAAGGAAGGCATCAGTGAAGCCAATTCAGTGAGCGAGCGTCACCAACCAACAAACTGACAATACGGCACACGAGGCAGGCAAGGCTTCGGGTATAGGTCCCTGTGCAAATATTGCGCCCTGAGGCATGGATTAAGAAAGCCACCCGTAGCCCATGATGAAGCCTCAAAATGTGCTGTATGAAGCACCACGATAATTGACGAGGCTGGTTAAGTAATCAGTTGAACGATGCTGTGGAATATCTTTTAAATTGAAATTTCATTCTGAGTAGCGGTGATGGATATTTATTTAGATCAGAGCATAAATTCAGTAAGCCATAACGGTACTTCAAAATTAATTGGTGCTGTTTCGCGACACCGATGCGGCACTGAGCGGCATGCCTGATACCGGGTAGTAGTTAAAAGCCATTGATTTTGGTCCCGGCAAATGGTATTTGTAAATCCAAATAATTTCAAAATCAACAGGTGCTGGTGGACGAGATGGATGCGGCACTTGTCGGCATGCCCGAACACGACCCTGATGAATTTGCTTGGAGGCCGATGTACCAGTACCTAGCAGCCATTAAGGTGGGTCAAGGGGACAGGGTCATGGGGAGGGAAGTGTGAAGTAGGGGTGGAATGGGTTGTCTTAGGAGTGGAACGGGTGAAGTATTCTCTCATCTTTCATCTGGGAGTGGCTGTAGCAGAGGCGTGGTTGTTGCAGAGGAGGGGCTGTTGCAGAGGAGGGGCTGTTGCAGAGGAGGGGCTGTAGCAGAGGAGGGGCTGTTGCAGAGGAGGGGCTGTTGCAGAGGAGAGGCTGTAGCAGAGGAGGGGCTGTTGCAGAGGAGGGGCTAGATGCTTGACACTCGTCTGATTCGCAATGAGGCTATGGAGTCAGCCAGCTGCCTTCAGGGGATGGCTGCCTTCTCAAAATGCCTGTGTGTCGTTTACTGCAGCAGGCAAGGCAGAGCCAGTGGCATGTAAATAGGGACAGTCGTTAGGACTCTAAATCTTAACCAGTAGCCAAGGGACGCACGTTGGGACAACTCATGAACCCTGTTGACGAGACTGACATTTGAAATGCAAGGATGGCAGAATGTGCAGTCGTGTCCCACAGCATTTTTATTTTTGGCTGGTTCAGCTACGATTCAGCCACATCACGGCCTACGGCCGGAAGGGCTGTTTGCAGCAAGCCCTGCTGCTAAAGCCTCCAGCCTTAGGCCAATCATGGTTGCTCTGTCCCCATTGGCCCAGGGGTGGCCACGCAGCGCCCCCTGAATGGGCTTTGGCGGGCGCTGACATACACCCTGCAACTATGTGTGCCCCCCCCCGCTTGAGCACTGAGCACCCCAGACATCACTCCTCCATAATCTCTCAGGAGCGGGCCTTGAAAGGAAAAGCCGCAGCGAGGGGCGCGCTCAAGGGCAACCGCGCAGCGGCAGCAGCAGTGGTGGCAACGGCCGACGCCGATGTTGGGAAACCCCGCCGCATATCCTTTGCGCCGCCGCCGGCCCTCCAGCCCTCTGCTGGCGCCGACGAGGAAACGGGTGATGAGGATGAGGACGAGGCGGAGAGGGAGGCGGGCAGCATGGAGGGTGCGGCCAGCCCGTCAGCAGACACGGCCCCAGTGGAGCGGCAGCCTGTGCGAAAGCGTGGGCGGCAGGCAGGCGGCAGCAGCGCCGCCGTAGCGCCCGTGCCTGCGCGGGGTCTGGCGGCTGACTCGCGTGGCAAGGGAGCGCCCGGCGTTGCCAGCGCTCCGGAGGCGGAGGAGCGGGATCCTGTGTGCCTCGACAGTGATGATGAGCCCGAGCTGGTGGAAGTGGTAGCGGTGGCGGAGACTGCGAAAGGGCGTGGGAGGCAACGGAAGCCTCTAGCGGAGGTACAGCGGCTGCAGCGGAGCCAGCCTGCAGAGCAACTGCCCCTCCAGCCTGGCCAGACGGGTGCAGGGAGGCGCTACGGGAGGCCTGGGCTGGCCCGGGGGTCAGGTCGGAGCCAGCCAGAAGCTGCCAGTCCATCTGCGGGGGATCTTGGGGACGGAGGCAGCCTGAGGCACAGCCCGTCAGGTGCGGCTTTGCTCAGGGAGGGCTGGATATCTTGCATTTTTTGTTCATGTGGTAGCTTAAGCTACAATAGCTAAAGAAAACAGGGCAAACAGTTGCTCTACAATTAGCTTTAAACCTTTTGAGAGGCATCCAGCTACATCACCGCCTACATTCGGTAGGGCCTGGTGCAAGAAGCCCTGGTGCTTGGGGACGGGGCAGCCTCGGGCACACCCTATCTTGGGTGGCTGGGTTTGGGGAATTCAGGGTTTCAGTTACAATCTTTGTGGACGGCAGAGCTCGTGACGCGATTGATCAGATATGCCTAGCTGCTTAACACGAAACTTAGGCATTTGTAAAGCCTTCGAAAGCCGCCAGCGCCATGCATGCACACCCCGTCAGGCGGGGCATGGTTTGGGGAAGGTTTGTTGATATGGCAGGCGCAGCTCGTGGCCCGTATGATTTGTTACGCTTCATTTTATTACCATGCTGGGATTTACCGGTACATTCAAATCAAAAAAACGATTCAACCCCATAAACGATTCAACCCCTATAAGATTTCAGAAGGTGGCAGGGGCATGCATGCGCCCCACATTAGACATGGTTGATGTAAGGAGGATTTGCCGTCTTGTTTGCAGACGGAAGGTGCAGGTAGTGACCATCTGACAAATGAAGCTTTCACACTTTATTTAATTTACAGATATCTACTAAACTCCAGAGATGATAAATGGCCTGATGTGGGTGAACCGCACCCTGCCTGGCAAACTTTTTGTTGTTACAAGATGAAAGTAACCACTCAAAGTCTTTTACGAAAGGGCCAAGCAGAGTATATTGGTCGGAAATCTAGAAACATAATAATTGTAAAAGTACTAATGCATACCCGTAGTGTCTGTCCAAATTCGTTTCATGGATCGTTTTTTAAGAAAACGAATGGTTGATTTGATGATCATTGTGCTACAACGAAAAAACGAACGAAAAAACGAATAAGTTTCGACCCAAACCCTGAAAACATGGCCAATACAGAGCGCAGCGTCGTTCATCACACAGGCAGCGTTTACACGCTGTCTTCCTATTAAAATGCTGCCAGTATGAAAAGGCAGCTTTCTTTTGCGGAGTCATTCGCTAGGGCGAAGGCTAGACGTTGTGTTGACACCAGATGCGCCTCCCAGAGCAAACGAACCGTTGATCAGGTAAAAGTCAGCTTTTGATCAGAAAAACGAACCAATGAAACTAACAACGTGACTGAGGCAAAAGAAGGTTTCAATACAAAAAACGAACTCAGAATAAAACGAATTAGGACTGACACTACGGTATATGTTTTAACATGAAGTCTGAGACAGAAAATAAATTGAAGTTTGCGAGGCGTCCTGTTTGATCAGCACATCGGCCCCCCCTCTGTCCTCAGGCGTTACCAACAGTCTCATGGCGGGGAGCTTGAGCAGCCTGGAGCCGTCTCAGGCAGGACTGGTCAGCAGGTCTAGCAGGAGGCTGGCTACCAGCCAGGCAGGGCCAACAGCAGAGGCTGCCACCGCTGCGTCCCCAGCCCCAGCCGGTCCACCTCGAGCTGGAGGCCGCAGGCGAGCAGGGAAAGGGGCCTCCACACTAGGTCTTGGAAGTGTGGAGGACCTCCCGGCTGCCCGGGAGCAGTCACGCAGCAGGTCCCAGCGGCAGCGGGTGGAGGTGGTGCAGGAGGAGGAAAGGGGGGAGGAGGAGGAGCAGGAGGAAGAGGAGGAGGCAGTGCAGGAGGATGAGCCCATGCTGGATGAGGAGGGGGGTGACGATGAGGAGCAATCTCTTGAAGGAGGGCCGCATGACGTTGATGCAGAGTTCAGCGGCTCTTTGCCCATGCAAGAGGAGGAGGAGGAGGGACTGGCCGAGGAGCAAGACGAGGAGGAGGAGATGGTGGAAGTACAAGAAGAGGAGGGGCAAGAGGAAGGGCAGGAGGAGGGACAGGAGAAGGAGCCGTCCTTAGCTTTTGAGGCGGAAGAGGAGATGATTGGACAGGGCCATCAGGTAGACCTACTGGACGAGGCGGCGGACGAGGAGGGACAGCCGCTGCAGCAAGCGTCAAGCCCGGTGCGCACAGCCCGCTCTGGCGGGCAGGCAGGCAGGGGCGGCTCGCCTGTGTGCGCCGACAGCGCCATTAAGGACGGCAGCCAGATGACGGTGGGCGGCGACGAGGAGCCGCCGCCAAAGCCCAAGCGCCGCCGCGTCAGGATCTAGAGCCGCCGCGTCAGAGCTGCTGAGAGTCTGTTTGTACGCGGCGGAAGCTGCCAAGCAGCTGAGTCATGGGGAAGCTACTCTGCAGCGGATGAGGTGGTGGAAACTGCCGAGCAGCTGATGTGGTGGCTGCTGGTCCAAAGCTAGTAGTGTGCTGCTAGTCCAAATCTGCCTCCGTTAGCGGAAACCTTTTGTGCACTGAGATGGGCATGTCTGCTGGTGCTGGTGTTTGGGAGGGTGGGGATGGGAGTATATCCACTGCTGTGCAATTAAGCCGTGGTTTAGTAATGGTATGAGCCTATGAGGAATTACCGTCCCGTCCCGTGCTTTGCCTTCAAACTAAGGTGGCCTAACTCATATCGGCACAGCACTGATTAAATCAGAGCAGGATGTGGGACAGATGGGGGGGGGGGAGTTGGGGACGGAAGGTGCGTGTTTCCCCTCTGTTTACTTGACTGTTGGCTGCAGCCTCAGCCCTGGGTCTGCCTCAGTTCTGGGTCCCAGAGGCCTACGAGATTGGAACAGTTTTCATTCGAGAAATCTGTGGCTTCCATCCTCATCTGGTAGTTTGGTATGTGACGGGGCCGCATAGGCGCATAGGCATATACTGTGCAAAGCAAAAGCGGCTAGTGCCTTCTGAAGCAGCAGCTGGCGCCTTGCCTGGGAAAGGGATTGGTTCGACACTGGACCTTCGATGAACATGCATTTGAAACCTAGGGGGGCACGGCTGGGGGCTGGGCATCACATGAGGCACCCCATGGCTTTCGCAACACAACGTCCTCGTTTGTAGCATGCACCTTCGTGTGCCTGGCTTTCCACCCTCTGACCACAATAATATAAATGTATGATTTGAATTCGTTACCACTGGTACCCTCCACAACAGTCACGAGGCTTCCAAGTAGCCACTTCTGGACAAGGATACCACGGCAAGAGTGCCAGAAGATGATCCTCACTACATGCTTTCATCAAGCGCTGTGGGTGTAAGGGGCTACGTGGCTGAGTAGTCTGGACTGCCAAAAGCAGGAAACGTAATCCAACAGCTGCAGAGGGCTCAGTCCTGTGCGGTTCCTTCACTTGCTGTAAGGGGTATTTTCATTCTTGAAGACCCTGGGGCCATCAATTCAAGTTTTCGAGTAAATGCAGGAGGACATGCCCGACATGCCCGTCCTCTGTTCTACCTATTTATTTCCGGAGGTTGCTCATGGGCCCCGAACCAGCCCTAGTGACTTCTGCTTAGAATAGCATGTAGTCTACTCCCGCTGGCAGCTCCAGTGGAAGAACACAACGAGCTAGTGGACGGCACCCCTAACATGCTGTGATAGCAGTCGTGAGAGACGGTCTCGCAGCCCTCACATGTGTTACAGATGGTGGGAAGGCGCAATGCAGCATCTTGCATACGAAATAATATTCAATGAAATCACAAGCATGGCTAATGTCGCACCATAAAGCAGTAACTGCAATACTATGGTAAATACCGTAAACTCCGGTCAGGACACCTTAGAGAGGTGTCCTCTACTCACAAACACGGTACATCACCGTACACTCATGCTCCTTGTACTTCAGACAAGAGTGTGTCAACTAGATAACTGTAACTGGAAGGTCCTAACTGGATGTCTCTGCATAGAAGTCTCCGTCTCGTGGGTACCGCCCCTACCACTTTACTCGCGAGGTGCGCTTCAGGTCCGTGGCGGACTTCTTTCCTCACGGCAGTGACGGACGCCTACGGGCAGGCTCAGTGACTGTTCACTGGCTGCGAGTGCTCTTCGAGTTAAGCAGCTAGGTGGATATTTGTGTATATAGCAATTGACTTAGGTAGCATAGGCCTTCTGGCCGTCTGGGCGCGATCCAGCTGGGCTATGTTAAGGTGCACTTACCGCGCTACACGCGGGGAGGGAGACGGGACGTAGACTGCGTACTTCGGCTTCGGCAGGGTGGTCTCGGTTCTCTGGCTGTGGTACTTGACTCCAGCTATCTCAGCTGGGCTGGTCTAGGCTTGACTTGAGTAAGGGTACTGACTTATGTGAACGTTAGAGGCCTCATACACGGATGACGGCCGGTGCTGTTTACAATAGAGGTCTGTCCTTTAGAAAGGGACGAAGTAACTAGCCAAGGCAATTGCCGGGATACAGGGACCCGGCAGGCCCAATACAGAGTACGGTAGAACCTGTCAAACTTATCCTGCGTAAGCGGGTTTCTAGGTCTCAGCTCAAATCCGAAGACTCCGCAGAGAAGCTGCGGAGTCACCGATGACGCTAACTGCGGTCTAAACGGTTCTGTCGCGTATACTGTAATATACTGTGACACTAATTGTTACCAACCGCCTAGAGTACAAAGGAGAACAAACCATTTGAGCTGTTTTTAAAGAAAAATGGAGTGAACGCTTGCAAGCTATTCCACCCTATCAGTGAATATCCTCATAATCCGTGGGCATGGATCAGAAGATTGCTTTGGAACGCGTCCAGGCCAAGGCCCACAGCAGTCCCTTCTCTTGGTGGAAATCTTTAGGGCAGTGAGACTGAGCCCCGGCGATGGGCACGACGCAATACCCTTGGGAGGCTAAGCTCCTCAATAGGCCACGCCTACTTCAGCAGATCCTGCTCCTGCTGCGTGCAGGGCTTGCACTTGCAGCGATCAACAATGGTGACACCCTTCAGGGCCTGCATGCAGAGGAGGGGACAATGTTAGAAACGCCACTCCTCAAATAAATAAATACGCACTTGCATGCAATACAGCACACGCACGCAATACAGCACGCGCGTGCAAGTATGCTGGATAGATGTGAGCCTGTGGCCCAGCATACCAGCGCAAGCGCAAGCTCACTCATTCTCCTTGCGATTTCCTGACTTCTGAAGCAAGAGAACTGTTTAGGGCTGCAAGGCCTATCAACAAATAGGTTGAGTGTGGAGGAGGGGAGCCTCTTTACATGGCTGAAGAATGTTCCAATAGTTGTGAAATTGTGATTTTGTTAACCAGGGTCACACTCAGACACACACCATCGATATTACTTTCCACCTTGCATGATGGAGTAATAAAGTTTGGGCTGGTTGGACCAAACCTTGCTCCAGGGCACCACTTTCGGACCACTTTCAGTCCCAACAGGGCAGATGATAAGCCCACAGGACACCTTTCTCATCTCGACGTTCACTCACCGTGTCGATGTGCTTGCCTTCGAGCGCACAAGGATCAACGGGGCAAGGCGGAGGCAGGATCAAAAGACAGAATGTCGGCAGGGCCTAGAGCTAGAAACAGGGTCCATCGCTGGTATGGTGACGGGAATGTGGGACAAGTGTCAATGCCAAAAATGTATATGAGGTGGCAGCATCGTCGAACTGAGAAGCATCGGAGTGCGTCAGCCGAATCCAGGCGGGGGAATAGCGGGGGGATAGCCTCGACCGCTACTATTCGCAACAATAATGGCCTGGCCTGAGCCAGAGAGACAGAAGTCGAGGGGCCAATTTTCGGCGAAAGTGCAGAGGGGTAGACAAACCTTGACGGTTTGATGCAGTGAGAACAAACAACTTACCGCATCCACTCCACGTCGGCTTCTGGCACGACGAGCAGGTGGTTTTCATGCACATGTTGAAGAAGGGTGGGCAGGAAATGGGCTAAGGCTTTTTGGATTACGTCTGTAGGACGCTCTGTTATAATGTCCTTTCCGTCTGTCGTGATGTAAGCAACACCGACATTAAGAGATATTTTATCCTCATCAGAAGGTTTCGGAAGCAGGAAGATCCAGGTCAGATACGGCACGCCAAGATTGGTATAAATCAGAGGTGTAAATGGAATCCAACCGCTTCAGCTGCACTTTGGGCTGTGGACAACAGTGAGTGACATCTTTTTCCTGGAGACAGTGAGTAGCATATTTTTCTTGGAGGCTGTTTCCAGACTTGATGATCAAGGGTCAGGTATCCTCTGTACTTCATGCCGCACATCACCATTACTGTTGCCGTGTTTTTCTGTCTTGAAAAGGCTAGGTCCCAGCAGGTACCGCACTACACGTGCATATCTCACGCAGATGCCATCAAGATATTGGCAAGTCTTCGATAAAAAGTACGGTACAGCACTGCATAGCAGTGAGGCCTATATTAAAAAATATTAGTTGCTATGGAGAGCTGTCATTTGATTAATTAATTGCCTCAAGCAAACCTTAAAATTTTGAAGTGCCCAAAAAACAAAGTGCCAACATGCAAAAGTATTAGTTGCTCATGGTGGTGCTCTCTCACTGTCTCACACCCAACTCAAAAATCCACTGTTCATTTTAGCACGCTTCAGCTGTCACGAGGTACCAGTGACCTTGAAGTATCACTGCGCACAGCAGTCACTTAAAGGAGTGCTAGGAGCCCTTTACCAAGGGTGACCTGCTGTGCAGGAGCGATAATCTGCCTGGTAAGCACTAAGCAGATTATCCTCGACTTAATCCTCAGGTTACTGCACTAACCTTTGATGATTCTTCCCTTACTGTTGACAGAAGTTACGAAGTGAAGTCGACCCTGGTGAAGACTGATGCACTGATGTCGACAGTTGACACTTGACAGGTTGGGGCGGCTTAGATCGGACTTGTGGACGAAGCTGCCCGAAGTGATGAAGAGTGTAGAGCTGAATGAACGACTCTTGATGGAGAAGATCAACTGAAGGATCAGATGATCGACTTGGTAGCCAGGAAAGGCTGGGGAAGCAGCTTGCAGTGTCGACTTAAGTTCTAGAGATTGAGCTGAGAGCTCGCAGTGTAGAGGTGTCAAGCGAGAGAGCAAGAAGAATGAGGAATGGAAGTAGTAGTCAAGTAGAGAAACTGGAACTAGAGATAGCGAATAAGTGTAGTGTGTAACTAGAGCTATTCGCACAGTGTAGTGTCCAGGCTTCGATGCTTAATGATGTGGTCTTAAGAGCGAAAGGATCAGTGTAGAATTAACTAGAGATCTCCTTCCAGTGTAGTTTCCTGGCCTTGATAAGGGGTCGAAATATCGCAGGTAGACAGTTAGTCCCAGAACAGATTAAAAACAGGGTGATTCAACTTCGTGTATACTTGAGTAAGAAGAGAAGAATGCCTGGAACGAGCCAGGCATTCTCGAAGTACCACAAAACATAATGGATCCGAAACCAAAAAGACAGTACAAGCCACCCCTGCGTGCGGTGCACCCATACGTCGTGACACAGCTACATTTCAGCTACATCACTACCAACAGCGGGGCGGCCTTCAGTAGCAAGCCCTGTAACTCCAGCCGCAGGCCACATACTGTTCGAGGTCCGGTCCCAACTGGCTCAGCGGTGACCGCCCAGCTATGGTCTGAAGATAGTCCAAGGCGCGCATTATGATTCGCACTGCCTCACATTTCACAGCGTTGTACATAGCTTGGCCTAAAGGAGTCTAGGTACGCACTGCATCATTTCCAATTCCTAGTCCATTATAAATTGAGAATTCTCCTGCAGGCAGCCTAGTCCAAAGCCTTGGGCCACCAGATTCCCCCCTTGTTTCCTGTTAAAGGTTAATTTCTAGCAGATTATTCCTTGTAGTTGTGCACCTCATATATCAATATATGATGTTCCGCTGCATTTTTACTTCTCGTAAGTGCAGAAGGCTCTGCTTTTGCACTGTGTTGATTGAGTTTAGTAGCCTCTTTGTACCACAAACGGATGACAGGTTCATTGTGTTACAAATGGCAGGAATACACATAAAACAGCCTCTCGCATAGAAAATGACTCCTAACAGATCAAAGCATTCTTGTCCATCAGCGTAGCAGCTGCTTAAAAAAACCACCGGACATGGCGACTCAACATCACTGCAGTTTGGGGACAGAAAATAAACAAGGGGGCTGCACTGCTGCAGTTCAAAAGATAGACAAAACTGAGTCTCGAGAAGAAAAAATGCTGTGTCAGAATGAGAGTGCCGGTTTCGTCACTATAAGCTATTGCATCCATATTGATAGGTCATTGGCACCGGTGCCAAGAAAACAAATAGCGTTGGTGGGTGACCAAGCCCAGACAGAAGCTCGGATATGTCCCTTCTTGATGTAACTTCATGGGCCAGTCAGTCGACTAAGCCCAGGCCGTCTGTGCAATTGCGAAGAGCTCTTCCACTGCTTAACTTGCTGACCAGCCGTGCAAAGCATCCTATTTTGACAGATCCTGCTCCTGCTGTGTGCAGGGCTTGCACTTGCATCGGGCATCAATGGCCACACCCTTCAGGGCCTGCAGACACAGGAGAGGGGACAATGTTACTTCATGTTATACAGTGTTAATCAATGTAGATATAAACTGAAAAACAGCACATACATGCAAGTGTGCTGGAAGTGGCAAGTGTGGGCCTGTAGCATGAGGGCCTGGCTAGCCGGCTGCTAGCGAGGGGTACATACTCAGGTTCAAACACAATCAGTTCACCTTGATGCAGTGCACTATTTTTCAAGCAATGGGAGCTGCTTAAAACTCATGGCATGTCACTAGATAAATGAATGGGCCTTGAGAGACGTGGAATAAGGGTAGCCTCCCGTTTGGGCAGAAGCATGGCCCATGCAGCCGGGTTGCAGGCACTAGGCTATGGCTATCATGTTCATGTGCTCAGAGCTGTCTAGCCCTTCATTTGATCCCAAATCTCCCTTAAAGTGCACGTACCGTGTCAATGTGGCAGCCTGCGAGCGCGCAAGGGGAGGAGGGGCCAGGGGAGGAAGGATCAGAGGGAGGAAACGACAAGTGAGGGCAACTGGGCTTGAAAAATGTCTGACC
The DNA here is from genome assembly GCA_037349105.1 of Limnomonas spitsbergensis. Classification (NCBI taxonomy): domain Eukaryota; kingdom Viridiplantae; phylum Chlorophyta; class Chlorophyceae; order Chlamydomonadales; genus Limnomonas; species Limnomonas spitsbergensis. The sequence goes on along the minus strand of JAYJMM010000102.1, from coordinate 1,927,425 downwards.
GGCTGGAACCATTGCAGGTTTATTTGCGGGTCAGCTGGGTCGGGTCCACTCAAGACCCGGACATGCAAGAGGACAGCCTTATCCAATTCGATGAAAAAGCAGGACTATCCGCACAAGACAGGCGTGGAAATAACACCGCCACTGGGAGGTGCAAGTCTAACTCCGTCTAAGGGCCACTCTTTTGATGACAATTCACATGGGACGGAAACCATCGATGCATTGAGGACATGGAACTTACCACATCCACTCCACGTCGGCTTCTGGCACGATGCGCAGCTCGTCTTGAAGCACATGTTGAAGATAGAGAGGTTGAAGAGGGTAGGTAGCTTGAAGTTCGTCGAGGGCGTAGGCTCGGTCGAGGCTCGGATGAGGTCTTGATAACTTATTTGAGTGTGTGTTGTACTGATTTTTGATGATGAGCTCTTTATAGCCTCGCCACAAGGTTTCGGATGCTGGGCCAGGTGGGTCGTAATCACGTCACTAACTCGACGTAATCGCAGGACACGAAATGCATATTATCCCCGGAGCCACCGTGGTATGGGAAGGTCATCCTGTATTCGGTGTGTCGTAATTAAATGTGCATCCTACCATGGTCGACAAGCACGTAACAGTAAACGAAAGTTTGTGGTGTCGCCAAGCACGTGCAGGCGACGCTGAGAAAACCAGTACGACGTCTTCCAGCCTTCCAAGTTCCAAGCCTCGGTTCCCTTTTGTTGCGGTGCCACGGCTCCCATTGCTCCCATAGCTCCCACCTGGTCTCATTAAGAAAACATTTAATTAATAGCATTTCTTAACATCGTCTCAGTTATCTCACTCAGTTTCCTCTCTTCACTCACTGTCCTGGCCAGCACTGCTATTAAGTATTAATTGAATGCAGCATGGGGGCCAGACAGATCCAATCATCCAAGGTGGAGATCTCTTGCTGTTACCGCGGCAATCAACATCTCATCTCTCAATGAGGGTGGGCAGGCACATTGTAAAATGCAGACCTGCAGCATTTGTTGCCATTTTGCATTACAGCCCTGGGAGGCCGCCTGTAGGGCAGCCGTAATCCCAATTCCCAACTGTTTGATCTGAAAACTCGGATCTTATACAGACAGCAAGCTAAAGCTGGAGCCACGGCTAGTAAGGTTGATACACAGAGCATATGAACTTGTGTTCACAACACAGGAAACTGGCCTCAAGAGGTTCAGACTGGAGGCGGCCACAATGAACACAAAAACCACCTGTCGTTGCCAGTCCTTGTCACCCCAGAAAGAAGGTTGATCTGCAAGGCTACCTGCTCAGCCGCTCCTTGGACACCGATGAAAGGGTGGGGTGGGGGCACCCTCGGCCACCCAGATGTGACATATGCTAGAAAGTAGAGGCGAAAAGTATTGCAGAAAATACCAGAATTGCAGCACAGCCCGGTGGGGACTCGGTGCAAAACATCAGCCAGTTGATCCCCCGAGTAAGGCTGCGATGATCCTGGTACAGCCAAGGACAATGCGGTGATGACTGTTTGGTTGGGCCAAGCCTGTCTTCTCTCTCCCTGCTGCCACGAGCCAGCTCCCAGTGGAAGCAGTGTCCCCAGTTCATAGCCTCCAACATCTGCCGCGCATACTACCGCTCAGACTCCGGCATGGATGCTGGGCGGGGACTACAGCACCCACGTTTCTGAGCAAGTGCGAGATCTTTTGGGGGATAGGGCTGATCCAAGTGAGGCGTGCAGTGCTGACGCCATCCACAGCGCACGACCTGAACACGTGAGCTTACTGCTGCATAGCTCGGTGCAGCAGCTGGAGACCATTGATCAAAAGGCGCCAGGTCTCCACACGTTCGTCAAGAGAATATCACACAAATGAATGAGGGGAACACATAGGAGACCTACATGCCGTTTGTACAAGGGTAGGCTGAGGGGGTGGGATGCCCTGGCTTTTGGTGGATATCGTTTAGGCGTCGACGTTTCAGAGGCCGGGACTTCCTTTGGCTGACCTTTTCCCAGCCTTTTGTGTGTTCCCTGACTTTATTTCCCCATTGCCAGGATTTTTCCTGACCCACTGACCCGTATTTTTGTTTATTTCCCGCCAATCGATTAATTTGGGCTCTCATGTGGCCGAGTCTTTTTAACAGGGCCCAGATGTGTCACGTCAGGAGGCCGTCGCCAAGCAGCCGTTATCCCAGCAGGACTTACGGCTCGATAAAAAGACCTAAACAATTACGGCCCAGACGAAAATAAACCACTGTGTGGCTTCTGCGTCATCACAACATTTATATTTTATTTTGATTACAATGGGTGGCCGACCGATATGCAGCCATTATCCCTATTGCTGCAAAGCTGAAGGGCCTGAGATAGAGAGCACCCCAGTCGAGGAAAGGCAGGCTAATTAAAAAGAAACTGCCACTCCAATATGCAACGTTAAGGCGGAGACCGAAAGCCCTGAAGACCTGCCCCAAAGAAACAACCAAGAGCTTAAGCGTCAAGCGCGTCTTGAAATAGTTCCGGAACCGGGACAGAGACTACCACAGCAAAGGAAACTGCACAAAAAGTCAAGACGGGAACTGGCCACACACAAAAAAATTCTAGGAGCCGTCACTATTCCAAGTCACCTCAGGCGGCAAGTTGAGATGCAAGGCTACCCGCTCACCCTCTCCTCGGCCACCATTGAAGGTGTAGGATGGGGGCACATTCTGCCACCAAGAGAGGACAGAGGTCAGAGACACAAAGTCTTGCAGCAAAAAAGACCAGAAATGTAGTACAGCCTGGTGGGAGACACGGTGCACAAATTGGCCTGCTCATTCATCGATGCACCGTAAAAGGACCTACATTATTTTTTCGTCGCGCAGCAGAAACAATTAAAAATCCGATGAAATTTTGTATACTTAATTCAATTTTATCGCCGCGCAGCAGGTACATCAGACACCTGACTGACACTCCGCGCAACAATTACGACGCAGCGGCCATTTCTGAATTATTATTAGCGCGCAGCCATGTCCGCGCAGGCCAATGATTAATAAATTTTGAGCGAGATCTCTGTGGTTCTGCGGTACCAGTAAAAGAAAGAGGAGGGAAAAGGCTGTGATAAGAGACTAGGAGCAGTCAAGCCTATCTTCCTCGTGTTTGCTATCAGCCTATCAGACACCAGCGCCCAGAGGAACCAACGCCCCTATTCCATGGCCTCCACAGCTGCGGTGCACACCACCGGCCAAACTCTCTAGTGGAACTCAGGTGTCAGACTTGGTCTTCTTTGCCTTCCCGGCCTCTCCTTTTGTTCCTTCCCCCCCCTCTTACTTTTAGTTTCTTCTTTTCTCCCTTCTGAACAGTTGGGCGCCCACGCGGCCGAGCTTTGAGCGGGCCCAGAGGTGTAATGTTATTGACCGGCCATACGCCGGCAGGAAGGCCAGACGGGGGCTGCAACAGCCTTACTGAAGAGCAAGGGAGAGACGTCTCCGGGGGCAAGGCTGGTTAATAGGAGCTCTCACGGCTGATGCCACAGGGCATGACCAGAAGACGTGAGCATGTTCCTGCATAGCCCTGTGCATTTGTTCCTGTGCTGGAGGTGAGCCCTACCTGCCACAAGGGCATGGTTTCTGATAATTACTACGGTATTGGGCATGAACCAGCATGTGAGCTCAGAGGAGCATGGGGAAAATGAATGATTATAATTGTTTTGAGTTGCATGCGTGCATGGTCTCGATTGCAGTCGTGTCCGAGTGGTTAAGGAGTCTGACTAGAAATCAGTTACCGTAAGGTGCGCAGGTTCGAGTCCTGTCGACTGCGATGATGTTTTCTCAGCTGTCATTCGTGATCTGTTGCGCCTTTTATGAAAAAGCAGCAACGTTAAGGGATTGCCAACCGACTCAGGTGAAGTATGGGGCTTTCTAGCATTTTCGAAGGGCGACCGCGAGTTCATTTCGCCACCGATGCAATTTAAATTTAGTGCAAAACGCTAGAAAGCCGGATCCCTACTAACTACTATACAGATGAGTAGGCCGACGTTTGGACCTTGGACATGGCCCCGCGCTGTTGCAGCAGCTGGGACAACGTGTATTCTTATTTCTAAATAATTTTTAATCGGTAAGGGTCTAAACTCTAAAATCTAAATGTTCGGGTTTAAGCTTTTTGGTACGACCAATCGCGGGCCTCAACCGATCCGAACCCCAACAGGCCAACTGCTTGAAGCTGACAAATTACTGTCTTTAAGTTTCTTGCTCTGCATCTATCGGCAATTATTTCTTGCAACTATAAAAGGCACTGCTGTTCCAAGCTATTGCACGACCATCCATCGATATGGGTGAATGCGAAGAGGCCTATGGGTTTCTGCCATGTTCGACTAGCCTTGGCGGGTCCATCTCCTTAATGATCGCATACGGATTCCTGTTGCTTCAAGGCGCTGGAATGTTGTCAGATGGGAGCGAGATGCTACTGGAGATTTTGGACCCGGGCATCATCGGCGGTCTGGTGTTGCCCATTTTGGGAGCGGTCAGTTCTTTGGCACAGCTCCCGAATAATCGGCTCGTAGCCCCTGAAATCATCGAATTGTTGAATTGAAATGCGCAGATGCCTGACTCTCTCATCATCATATTCTCCGGGATGGGATCGAAGGAAGAGGCGCAGGCGCAGGTGTGCGATTGATGTGCGTGCGCTGGGTATGCGTGACTGCATTTGCATGGAACGGGACGCGATGACGACACTCTGCTTCTTGGCTCTAGTACTCTTGGGGGGTGGGGTGCAAACTATGACACAACAAACTGATATCCATCACATTCTATGTCGAAATGTCCTGCTTCGGGTCCCGACAGTATGCAATCCCGCTTTTGTTTAGATGCTGCGCCGTGGAGACCATTATGCCTGCCATTTAAAAGCTGTGTTCGTCATGCTCGATCGCAAGGAAGCCCTTTTTCTGTCAGACAGAAAGGAGTACCGTACGGGCCACAGCTGATAAAAATGGCTTGCAGCATGCAGTCGCCCAGGATGCTACTGTCAAAGCTTGGTCCACCTCTTAACTGCTGGCCTAAACCATTTCAACGCCATGGTCATAAATTACCATAACCAACGTGAGAACCGTCGTGAGAACCCCCCACACACGCTCGGGTGCTGCCCCCACCCACTAGGTGTCTGTCGGCGTCGGTGCACTTGCAGGCTCAACCATCATGCTGCTCACCATTGCATGGGGAGCGTCCCTCCTCCTTGGTCGAACAGACCTGACCAACAGCGTAAGTAGGCATGGCATGGGGAGGACCCTGCATAGGAGATGAGGCAGAGAGGCCTTGCATGGGAGATGAGGCAGACAGGCCTTGCATGGGAGATGAGGCAGATAGGCCTTGCATGGGAGATGAGGCAGAGGGGCCTTGCATGGGAGATGAGGCAGAGAGGCCTTGCATGGGAGATGACGCAGAGAGGCCTTGCATGCGAGTGTCGGAACCCAATGCCCCAACCGCCGTCATGCTATATAACAACCAGCCTAAGGCCTGGCCGCCTAGATTTTCCTCTTGGCTTACTAAAACCATGAATCTCAGGCATTCCCCTATACAAGCACTGGCAAATACCATTCGGCTGATATGAAAATGGAACGAAGGGCTGAAAAATATTTATGAGACGGTCTCACCAGCTGCCACCACTGGGTCCATGGGAACTGCCCTCATACTACACCATGACTGGAGGCTGTGACGCAGCTGAGTCAAATCTGAGAACCCCTAACTTGCAGTATTAAACCGAGGCGCTGACATAAACTGCGTTCTTCAACTATCTGGCCTGTACAATATTGATGCCATCTATTTTATAGGGTCCTGGGTTTAAAGTTTTTAGGCACCTCGCTTTACTGCCGCACTCACTGTGTCAAAAGGGTAAGGGTCCATTAGTAGGCTTTAGAGTTCAAGTTCCAAGGGCTGGCTTCTCCTCCTTTCGAAATAATTGAAGCACCCACTGTCTCATGTCAGCTCACGGCGCCAGTTCACGTTGAGCAATATCCCTTCAAACCTCAACCCTTAACCCTTAACCCTAAACCCTTACCTGTAAACCCTACCCCTCTGATTGACCACTGCCTGTCTGGTCCCCACTTCTCCAACACAGGGCCGCATGATTGACAAGCGGCTGACCAAGGGCAAGAGCCTCTGTGAGACTGGCATCAGTGTGGACCGAGGGACAGTGCTGAACGCAGTCATCATGGTCGCCACCGCTGCGTTGTACATGACCATCCAGGTGGAGGGCATCTATAATCATGCATATGGCTGGTTCATGACTCGTGCTTATTGCTGGATTCATTGCTGTTGTTACTGCTGCTGTTGTTACTGCTGATGCGGATGTTGTTGCTCATGCTAACGTTGTACATGACCATCCAGGTGGAGGGCATCTATAATCATGCATATGGCTGGTTCATGACTCGTGCTTATTGCTGGATTCATTGCTGTTGTTACTGCTGCTGTTGTTACTGCTGATGCGGATGTTGTTGTTCATGCTAACGTTGTACATGACCATCCAGGTGAAGGGCATCTGTTACCATGCATATGGATCGTTTTACGTTCAAGACTCGCGCTCTTGGCTGGGTTTATTGCTGTTGTTACTGCTGCTGCTGCTGCAGCTGTTTCTGCGGCTGTTACTGCTGATGCGAATGTTGTTGCTCACGCTGCTGCTGCTGCTGCTGCTGATGCTGCTGCTGCTTCTACTACAGTTGCTCCTGCTGTTGCTGACTATAACACTGTTGCTGTTGTTGCAGATCCCCACGCTGCTCGGTGACCCGAGTGACCTGCGCGCCTCCCTCACTGGAGCCATCCTGTGTGCTGTCACCCTGGCAGCCTACTGCGTCTACCAGGTCGTGTATCCGGAGCTGCAGAAGCGACAGATGGCCGCAGCACACATGAGGTATGTGGTAAGCATTGAGCCACGGATAGGAGGACTCTCTCTGGCAGAGTCGGTGGAGGGCAGGCAGCCGTGCACAACACAGTGTTGATTTTAGTGCGTTCCTGGCTGCCTGTGTGAGGCTGCCGTACGGCCACCGCTGGGCCAGACCTTGGGACCAAACCTTGACCGGCCAAGTGGCCTAAGCAACACGATTTGGTGCACAAGGGAGATGAGTCGTAGCTGAAGCGTGCTAAAATGAGGACTGGTACAAAAGGGCTTTGACGAAGCATGTGGATTGCGTACCGCCACGTATAGCCAGGACATCCACGTAGGGCTTCGTAAAACCAGAACATTTTGCACACCTTCAGACACGAGTCTGTTGCCTTGAAGACTCCGTCCTGCACCTTAAAACCTCAACCCTGAACATTCAAACCTAAACTCTGAACATTCAAACCTAAACTCTGAACACTCGAACCATTACCCTGGATATTTAAATCTCAACACTTCACATTAAAAGCTCAACCCTGAAACATTCAAACCTGAACCCTGAAGATTCAACCCTCAACCCTCCTTGAAGCCTCCATCCTGAACCATTGAACATCCACGATGGACCTCAGCCCTAACAGACTGATTCCCGCCCTCAACTGCCCAGACGTGGCAGAAGGCTGAGCGCAGCAGCTCAAAGCAATCCAACCTAACAAAACCTCACGTCGATTCCCGCCTTTCACTGCCCAGGCGAGCAAGAAGGCTGGGCGCAGCTCAACAAATGCATAAGATGATGGAGCCGCTGGGAGGGCTGATGGATGATGCTGGGAACCTGAATGTGAGTCATATTATAAAGCATGGGTGCATATATACGGTTACAGTAGACGTATGTACTGTATTTACAGTATTCACCCTTATATGGGAAGCAGATATACGGGCCTAGCCAGCCCTAGTCATACGTATCCATGTCACAGCTTGGAAACTACGACATGTTTCTGTTGCATCGTCAACACAGCCATATGTGAGCCGAATGTGAGGCTGATGTGCTGCCACTGCATCCAACATTGTTGTGACCCTGTCAACACTAATAGACCTTCTGTCTGCCACCTCTTTTGAAAGTTAGGCAGCACTGTTCTTTGGAGAGTCTCTCTTTATTTCAGTCAGCTCTGTTATTTGCAGAGTCTCTTTGCATGTCAGGCAGCTCTGTTCTTTACAGGCTTGTTTTAAATGCGAGACCTAAACGCTCTTTGCAGGGTATCTTTGCCAGTCAGGCTTTTTATGTTGGACCGGGCATGCAGTGCAGGGGCTCCGGGACGTGCATGGCAGCTAGGTGCATAAGAGCGAGGCACATGGGAGATAGTATGCACTGTTCTAAACATGGGAGCTAGGCACATGGGAACAATTTGAATGGGAGCAAGAAGCATGGGAGCACAGGGCATGGGAACTAGGCACATAGGAACAAGGCGCATGGGAGCTAGGCACATGGAAGCAAGGGGCATGGGAGCAAGGGGCATGGGAGCAAGGGGCATGGGAGCAAGGGGCATGGGAGCAAGGGGCATGGGAGCAAGGGGCATGGGAACTAGGCACATAGGAACAAGGGGCATGGGAGCAAGGGGCATGGGAGCAAGGGGCATGGGAGCAAGGGGCATGGGAGCAAGGGGCATGGGAGCAAGGGGCATGGGAGCAAGGGGCATGGGAGCAAGGGGCATGGGAGCAAGGGGCATGGGAGCAAGGGGCATGGGAGCAAGGGGCATGGGAGCAAGGGGCATGGGAGCAAGGGGCATGGGAGCAAGGGGCATGGGAGCAAGGGGCATCGGAGCAAGGGGCATGGGAGCAAGGGGCATGGGAGCAAGGGGCATGGGAGCAAGGGGCATGGGAGCAAGGGGCATGGGAGCAAGGGGCATGGGAGCAAGGGGCATGGGAGCAAGGGGCATGGAAGCAAGGGGCATGGGAGCAAGGGGCATGGGAGCAAGGGGCATGGAAGCAAGGGGCATGGAAGCAAGGGGCATGGGAGCAAGGGGCATGGGAGCAAGGGGCATGGGAGCAAGGGGCATGGGAGCAAGGGGCATGGGAGCAAGGGGCATGGGAGCAAGGGGCATGGGAGCAAGGGGCATGGGAGCAAAGGGGCATGGGAGCAAGGGGCATGGGAGCAAAGGGGCATGGGAGCAAGGGGCATGGGAGCAAAGGGGCATGGGAGCAAGGGGCATGGGAGCAAGGGGCATGGGACCCATGTCCGCACTTGGGGCTGTGTGTACTGCCTTGTAGCTTTGGGACCTTGATGTACTGCTGTGTGATTGGGTTCAAGGGATCCTGCATCCACACCAAGGCTTGTGCCTCGCTACACTTGCTGAAGGTGCATGGGATATTGACACTGGTACTGCAGGGCACACAGTGAGCTGTGTCTGACTGCACATTGGCAAGAGGCCCGTGCCTTGATGTACTGCTGCGCGCCGCAACAGTGCCATGCTGTACTTTAGGCCTTAATGCACTGCTGTGTACTGCAACTGTGTCCTGTTGAACTTCAGGCCTAAATGTGCTGCTGTGTGCTGTGATAGTGTCCTGCTGTACTTCAGACCTTGATGCACCGCTGCGTGCCGCGACAGTTTCATGCTGTACTTTAGGCCTTCATGTACTGCTGCGTGCCGCGACAGTGTCCTGCTGTACTTCAGACTGTTGTGTGCTGCGCTGGTGTCCTGCTGTACTTCAGGCCTTGATACACTGCTGCGTGTTGCGACGGTTGCCTGCTGTACTTCAGACATTCATGTACTGCCGTGTGCTGCAATGGTGTCCTGCTGTACTTCAGGCCTTGATGTACTGATGCGTGCCGCAGCAGTTTCCTGCTGTACTTCAGACATTGATGTTCTGCTGTGTGCTGTGACAGTGTCCTGCTGTACTTCAGACATCGATGTACTGCAGTGCGCTGTGATGGTGTCCTGCTGTACTTCATGCCTTGATGTACTGCAGTGTGCCTCTGCCCTCCGCACCAGGAGTTTCCTACTGCTTCTCCCCCTACTGCATTGGCGCCTAGATGCACTGCTGCACATGTGGGCAGGAAGGTTCCTGATACCGTAGTCGAAATATAAGGAGCGACTGAACACTTGCGCTTTAAAGTATCCCGAACTCCGTAGGAGGGGTTTCAATGTGCAGCAACATTAAAAACGCGCAGCAGTGATTTAATAACGCCTACGGTGCGCTACGCCAGGGGGTTACGCCCTTTGTGCTGTGCATGCTCCGGATGTTGCGCAGCAGTTCAGAGAGTGAGCGGCAGTGTGTCCTGTGCAGCAGAGATCGTGGATACCGTGTGGTATAAAAGATCCTCTGTGCTGTGCATGCTCGGAATGTTGCACAGCAGTACACAATTGTTCAGTAATACAAAACATCCAGCAAAGGTCTATCAGGCAAAGGTCTCTTTTACCTCGCTTTGACTGATATCAGTGCTCGGCAGTACAAAATATGTGCAGCGGTACAACTTGCAATGCAGAGATCTCTGAAATTGCGCGGTGTTTGACGCCCTCGGTGCTGTGCATGCTCTGAATGTTGCGCAGGAGGACGTTGTGGAGAAGATCTTTGCGCAGTTTGACCTGAATGGCGATGGGAAGATTGAACCCAAGGAGCTGCGTCCCCTGGTGGTGGGGCTGTCTGCCCTCTCCGGCGGGAATATCGATGAAGACCTCATGTTCTGGTGAGAGATCCAACCTGCAACTCCAGCTCAAAGATATCTTTGGAGATATCTTGGGAGTTTGGTTAAGGTGGCAGGCCTTTTTTGATTTGTTGGACTCTTCTCAGTTCTGGGATTCACCCGAGCTGAGCTGTACAGCATTTGTACAGGTCTCTGATTTTTATCCTCTTCCTCACTATGGTCTTCCCGGAGTAAGGTGCTTTTTTTTGTTAGTTATTTGTCGAAACTGGCCTAGGCCGGGGGCCTGTCACTTAGGGGGGTGGACGAGCCCCCCCCAAACAAGTGGTTTCGTTTGTTGCTGTTGTCGGAGGACTCGTCCGACCCCCTTGGTGACAGGCCCCTTGCCTAGGCTCCGCTTCCCGGCTAGCTTTCTGAGATCTGAGTTTTCAGAACCCTGAACCTTAAACCTCAAAACCTTAGCCCTTCAACCTGCTGGGAGAGAACATCGATGAAGAATCGTGTTCTGGTGGGGCTCGTTTAACCTTCATGCACCACCTAGCAAGGGTTTTGTGGGGGTGGTCTTTCATGCCCTCCCCTCACATTGCTACTGGATCCTCCCTTATCAGAATCTCCCCTGCTAGGACCCTTCCGCCCAGGAGGAGGGAGTTTGAAACTTGGATGAGAATGAGCTCATCTCCTGTATGGAGTTCCGTTACAGAGCTGGGCCACCTCTGCCCTGCAATTAAACTGCTGCTGCTGCTGCTGCTGCTGCCTCTCTCATCAAATATCTCTTGCTCGTTCCCCTCTGCCCCCCCAGACAGTATTATTGCTGCCGCCTCTCTTTTAACCTCTCTCACAAGGCCTCTCCTAGTTTCAGACCTAAGCTCCCTCCTCTCTTCCCTCCTCTCAGGATGAAAGAGTTTGACTCGAATAAGAGCGGGGAAATCTCCCGGGAGGAATTTCAGCAAGAGCTCAGAAAGTGAGTGAGTTGGGGAGAGGGAGTGTGCATGTGGATGGAATATTAGCAAGAGCTAAAAACGTGGGTGGGGGGGGAGGGTACGTGTGGGGGGGGAGGGTACGTGTGGGGGGGGAGGGTACGTGTGGGGGGGGAGGGTACGTGTGGGGGGGAGGGTACGTGTGGGGGGGAGGGTACGTGTGGGGGGGGAGGGTACGTGTGGGGGGGGAGGGTACGTGTGGGGGGGGAGGGTACGTGTGGGGGGGGAGGGTACGTGTGGGGGGGGAGGGTACGTGTGGGGGGGCAGGGTACGTGTGGGGGGGGAGTGTACGTGTGGGGGGGGAGGGTACGTGTGGGGGGGCAGGGTACGTGTGGGGGGGGAGGGTACGTGTGGGGGGGGAGGGTACGTGTGGGGGGGGAGGGTACGTGTGGGGGGGGAGGGTACGTGTGGGGGGGGAGGGTACGTGTGGGGGGGGAGGGTACGTGTGGGGGGGGAGGGTACGTGTGGGGGGGGAGGGTACGTGTGGGGGGGGAGGGTACGTGTGGGGGGGGAGGGTACGGGTGGGGGGGGAGGGTACGGGTGGGGGGGGAGGGTACGTGTGGGGGGGAGGGTACGTGTGGGGGGGAGGGTACGTGTGGGGGGGGAGGGTACGTGTGGGGGGGGAGGGTACGTGTGGGGGGGGAGGGTACGTGTGGGGGGGGAGGGTACGTGTGGGGGGGGAGGGTACGTGTGGGGGGGGAGGGTACGTGTGGGGGAGGAGGGTACGTGTGGGGGGGAGGGTACGTGTGGGGGGGAGGGTACGTGTGGGGGGGAGGGTACGTGTGGGGGGGGAGGGTACGTGTGGGGGGGGAGGGTACGTGGGCGTGATTTGAGGTCGTTTGCCCCTCGTCTGTCACTGGCTGGTCGCTGGAGAGGGGAAGATTCCATCCCTTAATTTTTAAAGCCTAGTGCCCTCCCTTACGTTCACATGCTCCCTCAACCCAGTCCACACTCAAGCAAGCATAATCACCAGTGCTGTGCAATTGCACCGTTATTTAGAAATCGTGACAGTAATTACGGTATTTATTTGTTAACAATAGCTGCCTTTGCCTTACTCTGCCCAATCGGCACATCACTGATTCTCACCCGCACAAACATGCGGTGCCTTAACCTGCAAGCTCCCTGGTGCGCCTCTTCTGAGCAGTCTCACTCACTCTTATTTGGTCCCTCCCTCCCCCTGTCAGGTGGATTGGACCTTGGCCACTCACCTGCCCTGTTGTCCCATGTCCTGCAAATTCTGTTGCTGACCCCCCCACGCCTTATGTGGCCCCTAGCTCACTACTCCATCCCATCAGGCCAGCTTGTCCTCCCATACGCCCTGGTGTGCCTTGCCCTCATCACTCTTTTCTTGCCCGCATCACTCTTCGCTAGCCCGCCGCACTCTTCTCTTGTCAGCACCACTCTTCTCTTGCCCACCTCACTCTTCTCTTGCCCACATCACTCCTCTTGCCCGCCTCAGGTGGACCTTGGCGGTATGACCTCCCACACACCCTGGCAAGCCTTGTCCGACACACCCTGCCCTTAACTCAGGTGGACCCTGGCGCACAATGCCCACAACAGCAGCCTGATGGAGGCTGAGGCGACCAACGCTGAGTCAGCCGCGCTTCTAGAGAACGGGGGCGTTGCGGGCGAGGACATCTCGGAGGAGGAGGAGGAGGAGAAGAATTCTAAGCCGGAGCTGTCTTCAAGGCAGATTGCTGTGCGAGCGGTGCTGCGTCTTGCGGCGGGAGCGCTGGTTTGCGGCGTGTTCGCTGACCCCATGGTCGATGCGGTGGGTCATGCTGGAGCTGATTGCTGGTGATGGTGCTGATGTTGATGATGCTGATGTGGCTGTTGCCGCTCCACTACGTGTGTGATATAAGCAGCAGTACGCTGCCGCTGCCGCCGCCGCCTCCGCTGTTGCTGCTGCCGCTGCCGCTGCTGCTGCTGCTGTTCGTGCAGCTGTGCCACATTTTGGGCTTCTGCTGTTTTTTCAGCTGTGTCGTATTATGGACAGGCATGCTGCTGCTGCGGCGGCTGCGGCGGCTGCTTCAGTTGTGGGGTCTGCAGCCATATACAGGGCAGCCAAGACCCTTAGTGTGTGTATGGCTTGGTGTGACGGAGTTGTCTGAGGGCCGCCTCCATATTTCGAACATCCTGGCGACGACGTCCATTGAGGTATATGGGGTTGATTTACAAAATGCCCGCGAGGCTGGGGATGGCGCATCAGCCTGTGAGGGACATCCACGGGGACTTGGGAGAGCGGGCCACGGCGGGTGATGCAGGAGCAGATATTACCGTTGTAGAGGGGAAGAAGGGAGCAGCCAAACATCACCTCCCCAAGTCAAGGAAAATATATATCATGTATCCATGTATGAAGGCATCTGCACATTGACCCAAGGACTGTAAAACACTTCAGAGCTTCAAGCCTAAGATTAATACATTGAAGCGCTTTGTCTGCCTGTAAAAGCAACATTTCCCCCTTCCTGCAGGTTGGCAGCTTCAGCACTGCCTCTGGCATCCCCGCCTTCTTCGTGGCCTTTGTCGTGGCCCCGATGGCCTCCAACGCCTCTGAGCTCGTGTCCAGTCTCATGTTCGCATCCGGCAAGAAAGAGCGCAACCTCAGCCTCACCTACAGTCAGGTCTGAGAAGGGGGCATGCTAGGGGTATGCGGTTAATTTTATTCGGTAATTCCTTGTTGGCGAATTCCTTGTTATTCAACCCGAGTCTTGCCCCCTTCCTCCTGCCCTCCTCAGAACTGTGCTCCTTTTGACTGCCCCCCCTGGACCCGGATCTGCTGCTACACACCTGCCTCGTACCCCGCACATCCCCTGGCTCCCTCCTCGTCACCCATACAATCCCCCCCCACCCTCCCTCTTGCTTCGTACCAGCCTTGCACCCCCCTCTCCCCCTTACCACCCTCCCTCTTGCTTCGCACCAGCCTTGCATCCCCCTCTCCTCACCCCCTACTTGCTTCACATGCCCACCTTCACAGTGTTCTCTGGTCACCGGTTGATGTCGCTATGATGTGACCATAAACGCCACCATAGGCCCCCTAAACCCTACCCCCCCACATCCCTTATGCTCCCCCCTGCTCTCCTCCTCACTGCTTCCTGGTTGCCGGTTGATGGTGCTATGACCATGAACGCCACCATACGTCCCCTTAACCCAAGTCCCCCACATCTCCTTTGCTCCTCCTGCCTGTGGCAAATGTTCCGGTTGGACTTTTTGTATGACCTGGAAAGAGGGCCGGTCCGGACAGGGATTTCGATGCCAAGTACTTAATAGGCTCAACGATTGCAGGAGGTCTGAAGCATCAGCGGTATTTTTACGCACCTGCAGTTACGCACCTGTAGTGTTGAACTCAACACCTCCACAATAACCGCTAGCAACATTTCATCAGAGAAGCCATTAGTTTACAGTTGAGAAGCAACTGTTCCATTGGCATGATTTGACAAAAGAGGACACGCTCACAATGTTGGTGATGTGTGGTTGCTCATGGAGAATTGCAGCCATTTCTTCAAAATGCATCCACACTTCCAGGACAACAGCCTTTTATGTGGAATAATTTGTAAGACATACTAGCCGAGAATAATTTGGAGCAAGTGTTTCCTTGATGCATCATGTCTTGGCCCTCATGAGCAGAAACCCAAACCATGAACCCTTACCATTTTGACCCTTCACTTTTCCGCCCTGAACCCTGAACCCCTGGTCCCTGGTGTATTGTGCTGTGACTGTGTGCAGTACAGCTTGGTTTAAGCGTTCAAATATGTCCCCTAAATCGAAACCCTATTCCCCCTGTCCGCACGTGTACGACGAAGTCACCATAAGCACCGTCCCCCCTCTAAACCCTCAACCTTTCACCCTCATTGCTCTGTTGGCAGGTGTCTGCTGCAGTCCCCATGGACACCATTTGCCCCCTAAACCCTAAGTCCTTAACCCTAAACCCTGATCTCTCTGGTGGCAGGTTTATGGCGCGGTCACCATGAATAACACCATGTGCCTGGGCCTCTTCTTGACCGTGGTGTACCTCCAGGGCCTCACCTGGACCTTCACCAGCGAGGTGGGTGGACCTCCAGGGTTTACGGGGTTTGTCTTAACGGTTAACGGGTTTTCCCTTCAGGGTTGATGGGGTTTGTCTTAACGGTTAACGGTTTTTCCCTTCAGGGTTGATGGATTCTACTTGTAGGGTTGTCGAGGTTCACCTGCAGGGTTCACAGGATTTACCTGCAGGGCTCATGGGGTTGACCTCCAGGGTTAATGGGGGGGACTGTCAGGGCCCGACATGGATATATTCCCGAGTGAGGTGGGTGTGCCAAGGAGTGTCAGCTTCGGGATAAAGACTGCATGCCCGGTGGGGAGGAGCGCTTGACGAAGGTCTTGCGTAGCTACCTAGCAGCGTTCATTGAAGTGTGCTCCACACCACCTTCGAGGGGCGGCCGGGCCGCCACCACTGGGCTGATTGGGCAGCCATGACTGGCATACGGCTGGTGGCCCAAGCAACAGGGCTTGCTGCGCCTAGCTGGAACTGCCAGGTTCTGTTGGGTGCACACGAACATAGCCGGTGCTCTTCAACTTGGCGTGGAATGGCGGTAGGCTATAAGGTAGCTGAAATGTAGCTGAACCACCCTAAGATAGCCATAGGTTGCGATGTAGCTGAACTGTTGCTGAGGCACACGGAAATTACGTCTGTCTGACCCTGCAAGTGTGAGAGTGTTGCCTGGCACTTCATGTTGCATCGACTGCACGTGCAGCCTGAAGCCTTTTTCAACAGAGAATTGGGTGGGGTGGGACGCTGTTTTTTGAAGCTGCTTTACAAGAGGGCATCAGCTTCAATAAGATCCCGTAAGCCTTAAGGACAAGGCTTCCCTGTATGGTCAGCCATACGATTCTGCATGGTCGGTTCAGACTGGGGGACTTACCCAAGATATAAATTTGACCCTAGCAGGGGACTGGGAGGACAGGAGGGTGCTCTGCCCCGGGAGGGGGGCCCTGCTGGATTGGTAGATCCTAACAAACTTCCTCGCTGGTATAGGAGTTTGTTGCCTCAGGAAGGCAGCCGTGCTGACTTTGTAGCACAGCAGGCCACATTTGCGGTCCGCTGGGCAGCCGTTGCTGGGCAGATGGGGACCTGACCTTGACCGGCCTACGACCGCTGGAACATGTCAGGGAATGGGTATTGGTACGAGCTGCGCTGCCACTAGGAAATCTTGTGCAAGATGTCCGAATGGGATTGCAGCTCACACCAATACCCTTTCCCTGACAGAACAAGCGGCAGGGCTTTTTGCACCAGGCACTCAAGGCCACAGGCTGTGCGATGCCCCTGAAACGAAACGAAGCTGAAGCATCCTAGCATCAACAATTGCGGATGCAATCTATGTGGCCGCGCTCTGGCCTGGCCGGTATTCTCCCTTATGGAGTTATGGACTGGGTGCAAGCAAGCCCCAGCCATGTACCCTCCTGTGTTAGGGGGGGGGAGCAGCAACCTTTGTTTGGCGGCCCGCAGGTGTTGACGCGTTCACACATGTGAGGGTACAGTATGTGTCGCGGCGTATCTGGCCACCATGGCATGCTGTGGTATGTAGGGCTGGTCTATACCGTATATCGGCACTGGCGTATACACGTATAAGCCATGTATAAAGGTATATACCGTTAGTGGTATGCTAATATGCCATCCGATCGTGTGCCATCGTGCGCCTAGGCTTAGGTTCCGCTCCCTCCCCTCCCCTCCCCTCCCCTCTCCTCCATGATAGGTGAGGGGGTGTGATATCTTGTGCCTTGGCTTTGCTTCCATTCCCCCACGATCCTTCGCAACTTGCTTCCGGATGAAGGTTGAGATCACGCCATGCCATTTTGTGCTGTTGTGTGCTGTTGTGTGTGAACGTCCGTCTAGGCTTCAATTACCCTCTCCCCTAACCACCACTCTGCATGTTTGTGTTTTATTGTTACAAAGTTGACGCAAGCAGCCACAGCCTTTTGCGAAAGGGCCAGGCAGAGCGAACGGGGGAGGAACCAAAAAACGATACAGGCACCAGAGACCAAACCAAACAACCAGCAACAGAAATAACAGACGACCCACGAACACCACAAACAGACTGACGAGGACCCAACACAAGGAACACAGACGCCAGGAAGACCAGAAAGCAGGACCAAGAAGCAGAGACGAACAACAGGGAAGCCCGAGACCAAAGGTCAGAAGCCGAAGCCAGAAGCTGAAGTCAGAATTCAGAACCCTAAGACGGAGGCCGGAGCCAGAAGTCAGAAGCCAAAGCCAGGAGCCAAAGTCAGGAGCCGGAGTCAAAAGTCAGATTCTGTGTTAGTTATGCAGCAGGTCACCGTCACAGCGCGCCGTGGCATCCTATGGAATGCCTCTCCTTTAATTCAAATTCCCTAGTTTTCTCCCCCCAACACACACACAGAATGTGTGTGTGTGTGTGTGTGTCGTGGTGCAGGTGGCGATCACCGTGGGTTGCACCACTGCATGCCTCAACTTTGATTCCCCTCTCCTCCTTGCGTACAATGTGTAGCCTCTTTTGCCCTCTCCCTTGACTTTCCTAGCTGTCTTTTTGTTTGCCGACGTGGCTGAGCTTCATTTCAGCATGGCCCAGAGGTGCTATGTCATTAACTTACAATTTGCGGCATGGTGCAGGTGGCGATCACCGTGGGTTGCACCCTTGTGGTGGGCATCATTGGCATGAGCTCCCAGACCATCAAAGCGTGGATGGCGCCAGTGGTGCTCTGCTTGTACCCCCTCAGCATCCTGCTGGTCTACGTCTTTGACTACGTCTTTATGTGGGACGGGGAGATCCCGGCATAGTGTGCTGCGTCGTGCTGCTTCTACTCCCCCTCAGCATCCCGCTGGTCTTAGATTTTCGACTTCCTCTTCACCTCTTCTTGTGGGACGGGAAGATCCTGTTATGGAAGGATCCTGGCGTAATTTTTCATAAGTGACGCAGGGTCCTTGGGTGTGCCGTTTGGGGGAGGCAAGGTGCCTTTTGGGAATGGAGGGGGTGGAGTTTTTCTTACATGTTATAAGCAGGTGACGGGGCGCTGCGGGGGCAGAGCAAACCAACCATGTCCCTTCAAGCACCTGCATTTGCTGCATCTGTTAAGGTCTGGGGCTGTGGTGGTTGATTTTGGATTTTTCTGAAGTTGGCACCGTCGAATGGGCATCAGCAGCAGCAGAAGAAGAATAAATTGCTGAGCATGCAGGAAGCTGGTGGGAAGCTGGCGGTCCTCTGCATCTGAATGAAGATGTATTGTTTTGCCCGCTGTCATGGCCGGCCATAGGCCTGGACAATGCTTGTGCTGATGTGCTCCTTCTATGACATTATCTTTGAGGACCTGAAAACAATTTTGTCAGCTCAAACAGATGGTGCTGTGAGACCAAAATTTTATGTTGGCAGTTTTGCACATGGCCACTCAAACCACTGCTTCGTTTCCCAATTGGCAAATCTCACGCCTAAATCCGGTGTTGCTGGAAAGCAGTGTGGCCTCATGCAGTCGTTTGATTACCGGCCTGGTCATATGATGTTTAACAAGTTGATGTTCTGCAGTTTCTAAAATTTGACATGCAGTAATGCGGGTTTTGAACTCACTCATCACTCCTGCGTGGATTCATTTCACCATTTAGATGATCACGAACGCTTGTGGTTGGTTCACCTTCATCAATGATAGTTTGCAATTTGCGGTTATCAGACAGTCTTGTCCCTGTCTCGTGGGAACTTATCCTTTAAGGTTAAAAGGGAATCTCTGTCGGCCACCACGGCACCTTCATGTGTCGTCACGACCTCGGCTCCCTCCTCCTCGACCTGATGGTTTGGGACTTTCATAGCTTTTAGCTCGTTTGAATGTACCACACACCGGTATAAGCTACGACATTCCTCGAGGCGTTTCCCACATCTCTGCACATGCTCTCTGTTGCCCACATCTGGGTCACAAAACATTACTAAAAAATCGTGGGGATCTTTGCCACCTTTCCCGGGTTTCTTTTGGTGTCTTTACTTTTCTTGAACCCTTCGCTCTTCTTCAGGGTTGTTTTCTCTCGGGTGCGAACAACCATCGGCTAACACCAGCAGGTATCGAACTCGCGACCTCCGCTTGATCAGCATCGTCGGTGCTAGGCTGTAAGCGACTGACACCAGTACGGCATTAGTCACGGTCGATTGGGTGGGTGGCGGGCGAGAGGAGTCATCGCTGCGCGGCCAAAAAGCTTTCCGAATTCACATCGCCTTCACCTGACGTTCAGTAAATATAACCACATTGCTAAAGCGCTGCTTTCAATCGAGGGCGCACTTGCGGCGTAACACAGCGTTTCTACAAAGGCCTTGCATGCCGAGCGTCGCCACTCGTTCGGTATGTAGCATGGGTGGTTGGCCGGCGAGAGATGTCATCGGCCCCCAATTCGCAGCGACTGCAATAACTTTTCGAATACATATCGCCTACACTCGACGTTGAGTGCATTAGAATCACAATGTCAATGCGCATCTTTTGATCGCCTGCCCGGTGCCTGCTGAGCGTCGTGAGCTGTCCAGGCCGGAATAGTAGGTTCTGCTGCGCGTCTTTGTTTTTGAGTAAAATATAACCACATTGCTAATGCGCTGCTTTCAATCGAGGCCGCACTTGCGGCATAACACTGCGTTGCCACCCAGGCCGTGCATGCCGAGCGTCGCCACTCGTTTCGGTATGTAGCATGTGTGGTTGGCCGGCGAGAGATGTCATCGGCCCCCAATTCGCAGCGACTGCAATAACTTTTCGAATACATATCGCCTACACTCGACGTTGAGTGCATTAGAATCACAATGTCAACGCGCATCTTTTGATCGCCTGCCCGGTGCCTGCTGAGCGTCGTGAGGTGTCCAGGCCGGCATAGTAGGTTCTGCTGCGCGTGTTTTTTTTTTTTTTTTTTTTTTTTAGTCACTTTTTTTTTCTAGGCACACTTTTTTTACAGTCTCCCATGAAGGAGATCCCTAAAAAAAAACAACAAAGACGCGCAGCAGAACCTACTATGCCGGCCTGGACGGCTCACGACGCTCAGCAGGCACCGGGCAGGCGATCAAAAGATGCGCATTGACATTGTGATTCTAATGCACTCAACGTCGAGTGTAGGCGATATGTATTCGAAAAGTTATTGCAGTCGCTGCGAATTGGGGGCCGATGACATCTCTCGCCGGCCAACCACCCATGCTACATACCGAACGAGTGGCGACGCTCGGCATGCAAGGCCTTTGTTGAAACGCTGTGTTACGCCGCAAGTGCAGCCTCGATTGAAAGCAGCGCATTAGCAATGTGGTAATATTTTACTCAACGTCGGGTGTAGGCAATGTGTATTCGTGAAGCTTTTTGGCCGCGCGGCGATCACACCTCTCGCCCGCCACCCACCCAATCGACCGTGACTAATGCCGTACTGGTGTCAGTCGCTTACAGCCTAGCACCGACGATGCTGATTAAGCGGAGGTCGCGAGTTCGATACCTGCTGCTGTAAGAAAAAGTTGTTGCATACCGTGCGTAATCGCACTGACACGCCGATGGTTGTTCGCACCCGAAAGAAAACAACCCTGAAAAAGAGCGAAGGGTTCAAGACAAATAAAGACACCAAAAGAAACCCGGGGAAGGTGCCAAAGATCCCCACGATTTTTTTTAGTCACTTTTTTTTTCTAGGCACACTTTTTTTACAGTCTCCCATGAAGGAGATCCCTAAAAAACGCAGGGATGCATTTCGGCATCCCTTGAGCTTTTACACCGGCAGAAGCTCGTGCAGAAGACCAAATGTTGGGAGGCACCAAGATCCACCAAGTGGCTGATACCGTATATGCTTGCAGGTATCACCGGTAAACGACTCAGGAGGATAGTACAAAACCACTCAGGAGGATAGTAATAGGACAGCAAAAGGCAGACCTTTTTCCGAAACATATTAGTTATGTGTGGTACCGATATACAAGGCCACAGCACTTGAGTATCCAAGGGTTGAAGTGCTGAACCAGTTATTGCAGTGGCCCAGCCAGAGAAGACAAGAGCCCAGAGGAGCGGCTCAGAGCCATGGAAAGGGTTCAAGGTCTAGGATCGATTTAAAACCCTAAACCCATCAGAGCCACGGATAGGGTCCAAGATTGAGTTCGGACCGCGAGCCCATCAGAGCCATGGAAAGCGCTGGCCTGCCTGCTGCTGCGGCTGCGGGGGCGCCGCGGCCGCCAGCTGCATGTGATCACTGTCCGTAGCAAAAGGGCAAGATCTGGAGTCCGGTCGGGTCGAGTAGCGCAGATGCCTAGAAACAGAGGCACCCAGCTGTTGCTGCTGCAGCTGGTGTTGCTGCTCCTGTTGCAATTGTTGCTCCTGCTGCTGCTGCATCAGCTGCTGCCGCTGCTGTAGCAGCTCCTGTTGCTCCTGATGGATCAGCAGCTGTTGCTGCACCAGCTCCTGCTGGGTGACGTATGCAGCAGCAGGCGCAGCCTCACGGTCCGTCCCAAACGGGCAAGCGGCAGTGCCAGGCCTGCTGGCATAACGCTGCTGGGATGGGGAGTGAGGATCGTGCTGGTACTGGGGAGCAGCGGCCGGTGAGTACTCGGTGGCCCAGGGAGTTCCCATGGGCTTTACGTCCCAGGACGGAAGCCCGCTCATGGCAGCGGGCACGGGCGCGTCGGCACTGCCGTACTGCCTCAACTGTGGATCGGCACTGTACTGCTCGCCGGCGTACGCGCCGCCAGCTGCGTACGGGCAAGCGGCAGTGCCAGGCCTGCTCGCATAGCGCTGCTGGGTGGGCGAATGCTGCTCGTGCTGGTAGGTAGCAGGAGTTGGCGAGTATGCGGTGGCCCAGGGAGTGTCCATGGGCTTTTCTTCTGCCCAGGGCGGGGGCACATGGGCGCTGTCGTCCGCGCACCCGCCACCGGCAGCATAAGGGGCGTGCAGGTGCGCAGGCTCCTGAGAGGTGGGGGACGCTTCTGCGTGGCCGCGTGGCGAGCGGCGGTCCGGCGCGCGCCACTTGTCATTGACTGAGCCCAGGTTCCAGAAGGAGCTCTGTATAAGGGAGGAGGAGGGACAGGGTGAGCTGGGACCAGAAGGGGGAATGAGGAGAGGCAAGGGGTTTCAGGGACGAGAGGAGGGGCGTGTGGGAGCTTGCACGGCGGGAGAATGGGGAAGGGTGGAAGGCAGCCCCAATCGCTGTGTGTACAGCTATACTCAAAATCTAACACAATTGCTTGTTTGAGGATGCTACAGCTACATCAAAGCCTACCGCCGAAGGGGCCTGGTGGAGCAGCCATCCCCACCATGCCG
This sequence comes from Limnomonas spitsbergensis, assembly GCA_037349105.1. NCBI lineage: Eukaryota > Viridiplantae > Chlorophyta > Chlorophyceae > Chlamydomonadales > Limnomonas > Limnomonas spitsbergensis. The sequence goes on along the minus strand of JAYJMM010000102.1, from coordinate 1,904,756 downwards.
CAAGGTTTGGAAGTCAGGCCTGATATACTCAGCTGCCAGCTGCGGTCCTCAGGCCTGATCAACTCAGCTGCCAGCTGAGGTCCTCAGGCCTGATCTGCACTGGTCAAGGCTTTGCCAGCGCCCGTGGCCCAAAGCATTTGTTATTTGCTTCCGCATAAATTGCACATGCCCAAACCGCACCCACCCAACACATTAATTTTGCCCCTTCTCACCTCGTCCGTAACAATGTGGCGCGAGCTCTGGCGATCAGCCTCGTCTCGCTGCTGCTTGTCTGCCACCTTCTTCTGTATAGCGAGGAGGTTCTCCTGCGCTACAGGCCCATGCATTGCCCGTCGAGCTAGGTCCTGCACGGCAAGGCAGCAGAGAGGTTAAGGAGGGCAATCCATCAGTTTGTACAGCTGTTGCTGCGCGAATAAATCTCAAGGGGGCGGGTTGCCACGAGCGGAAGAGACAGCAAGAGCGGCATAGCAGGTACTGTGAGGGTAGCATGAGCATGAGCATGAGGGCTGATACCGGGGGGGAGGGGGAAGCATGAGCATCAGAGTGCAGAGCCTCATGCAGCCCTGCAAGTCCTAAATCATAGACAGCTTGGCATTCCAGGGGGTTCCCTGTTCAGCTGGCAGGTAAAAGTCTACTTGGGCAATGTTTCTAATAGATCTCTGGATACATCAGTGCTCCCTGGAGACAATGCACAATATCTAAAGCATCCCAGGGTGCTGCTGCACGTTTGGCTGTACAGATGTACACTGATGTTCATAGATGTACAGTGTGTCGTGTTGTGTGGATATTCTAAGGAGACACTGACAAGAGTGTACAAGGCAGCAGGGCTGTTCATATTGGATGACATAGATAATGAGATGAGCCAAACAGCTGCATGCAACAGCCTCACACATTCCCCAGCTTGCTTCTGTAAGACGTGCAGTTCGGGGCGTTCACCGGTAAATGGTTGAATTCCTGTTTTGAACCCAGCCGTACCTCCTCCAGCTTGCTGGCATAAGATGTGTAGGTGGTTGCTTGCCAAGGCCGAGCGTCGATGTTGGGTGGGACTGCCATGGGGCTGACAGGCCCTGACTGGGCCCAGGCCCGCTCCTCAAGCTCTAGCTGCCTATAGGGCAGAGGATCAACATCAGGGCAGGCGATAAGGAGCGGGCATGAGCAGGGGCATGAGCATCGTGGGTGGAGTGCCCCCATCCTCAAGCCCCAGCTGCCTGCAGTGCGCGGATCAACATCAGGGCAGGCGATCAGGAGGCGGGCATGGGCAGGGGTATGAGCGCTGTGTATGGAGAGGCATCCCACAATTAGACAGTAACCAGGTACCGGTGTCCCACAAGCAGCTGCCTGGGGTGTGGAGAGTCCACAGCAGGGCAGGATTAGTGAGGGCGGGCGAGAGCACCATGTATAAAGAAGCATCCCTAAGCATCTGCCTGGGGTGCGGAGATTGAATATCAGGGCAGATGATGTGAGGACGGGCAGGGGCAGGGGCAGGGGCAGGGGCAGGGGCAGGGGCAGGGGCAGGGGCATGAGCATGAGCACCATGTGTATAGATGCAACCCAAGTTTGAATGCGCAAGCCATCTGCATCTGCCACGCTTTAGACCTTCAGCACCCAAAGGACCGAGCAAATGTAGCATCATTAGATGTGGGAGACGTCTCGAAAGCCATGGTGGGCGACCAAGCATACCGGTAGCAAGCATACAAAGTATGCGAGAGGCAGGAGAAGGCGATGCATGTACGGTTTGAGATTAGCGACGACCATCAGAGGCGGGATAGGGCCCTGCCTTTGGTGCTGCTCTTTCGCGAACTGGTGCTGGTCGAGGTAATGCCTCGCGTCCGCCGCGGCATCGAACTTGTCTTCGCGAGAGGGGTACAGCGACTTCAGGAGCCGGTCCTGCGTCTCCTGGCTCCTGGCCTGCTTCGCGGCCCAGTACTCCTGTTCCCGCTGATACTGCCGCTCCAGTGTTTCAGCTGCGCCCTGACAGGGCTCCCTCACAGGCCTAAATAATCAGGCAGATTAAAGGACTTCGTGTCAGGTACAGTGAGAGGCGGGGGGCTTAGATCTTCAGTGGGGAAGCGGTCGGAATGGAGATATTTACCTGTGCAAGATGCTGGGCGTGAGAGCCGGATTATAATCCATTGCTTGTGCGGCTATGTTCTCGATGAAAAATTGGCAATGCGTAGTGGTCTCAAGGGCGCAAGCATGAGAGATTCGAAACACATTCGTGGCTTCGTGAATACGGCACTGGGAAGGTGGATGGACCCGCGCCCACGCCCACGTCACCTACTCGCCTTGCACCACGCAGCAACCAAAAGTACGGAGGCGGGCACACCACTTAACCTCACAGCGCTTAACAGGGCATGCAACAGCTGTGATCATGCTGCAAGCTCGAGTAATTTTACATAGCTTGAATTTGAGGCGACTTGTCCAGCAAGAACCGACCGGATATCGAGAATGCTCGTCGTGGCTTCTGCGGCACTCATGCCCAGGGGAACGTGCTAGGCCTAGCTCAAATGGATTCCATACGAGTGCTGTGTCCTCCGGAGACGCTGCATCGACTTCAGAATCCGAGGACTCGTAAGTCCATGCAATGGCAACCACTATTGGTAGTGTCCTCTCGCCTATCACGCCCTCTGAACTCTGAAACCTCTCTTACAGGATAATTATCACGTACATTGACAAAAACAACAAGGATCACACGGTTCTAGCGCCAATCGGCAAGAACTTGTTAGAAATTGCGCATGACAACGAGGTCGACCTAGAAGGTGAAAGTGTGAAAGTGGCCGTCGTCTGAAATGAAGGCCAGGCACCGCTATCACGACATTGAATGATGCCTCATGCATTACAGCATGCTGCCCTTGCAATGCTGCATGATACACCACCTTGCATGGGAAACTATAACTCCGCATGGAACATTGGAACATGGTATAACCCAGCGGGCGCATGATAGTAGTATAGTACCGCAGCTATTTAAACAATGGCCACTTCAGGACATGCCTTTGCTTGAAATGTGACCCTGCTGTCCATGCCTGCGGCTGAAGGCCTTTGCGTGCATCCGGTTATAAGCTGAAGTGCACAAGATAAACACACAAAGGCAATCCCTAAACCTCCTTTCCATGCTTCAGGTGCTTGTGAATGTTCATTGGCATGTTCCACTTGTCACGTCATTGTAGAGGTGGGTTCTCTGGTGTCAGAGTTTCAGATTCCAGACTTTGTTTTCCTGGTAGGGAGTACACATGGTGCTTTGCTGCCACCCAGCCTGGCAATATATTTGATGACGATGCGCCGTTTTCCTGTCGTGCTGTCCTGTCAAGCCTACATCTACATTTGGCAGTAGTAGTAAAACGGTTTAATAGTCCTTGCACATTGTAGACACTTACGCTCAGTGATTATCTCTAGGCCATAAAAAGTGGGACACAGATCTCTAGTTTCTGCTACACATTGTTTCTGAACTTTGGGGGCCTTGTCCCCAAACTCCCACCGGGGCCCGCTGGCCCCCAGGCCCCAGGTCCTCGCACAGCACCTTACACACTTTCTTACATATCAGGCTTTTTTAATTATTTGCATATTTTGAAGGGGAAAAAGCTGAGTTACGCTTACAAATCTGAGAGACTGTCACGAGAGTAGACAAATGCTAAAACTTTCCTTAAGTTCGAAGAAGGAGCGAGCTGATAGGGATGGTTATCTTCCCTCACTGGTAAATAATCTTTGACCCAACCCCTGACCGAGCATGAAGCCACCGGCCCAAGATCAGCATGAATGCTTAGCCAGAGCTTACCTCTGAACTAGGACCTAGCAATAGGGCATGCCATTTAGCTTTATCACAGCCTAAGACCGTGGAGGCTTGGCGCAGCATGCCCTGCTGCTTGGGCCACTGGCCGAGAGCGGGTTGAATATGGTCCCCACCGGTGGCCGCCTGGCGGCCTACCCAATGTGGCATGTCACGCAATAAATGGAATGCTGATGTGGTTGACCTTGACCACTCTTGGCAGGCCGCTGGGCGGACATTCCTGGGCCGATGGAGACCAAAGTATGGAATGGCCTACGGCCGGTGGCCCCGAGTAGTGGGGCTCGTTGCAGCAGGCCCCCTGGTCACAGGCCAGAAGGTAGCTTAACTGTTGCTGCAGCACCCTGAAAATACCAGATCATCACCAGGGACGTTTTGCTTGATAGATCTTGTATCCAGCGAATTTGTGCAACCCCTCTGCCTAACAGAATGAAGAATACTACAAGAATCTCCCTGAGCCCTCTGAAGATGAGCTCGATATGCTGGACCTGGCTTTTGGGCTGTGCAATACGTAAGTCAGGCGGAACTTGGCATTTGGGCTGTGCCATTCAGAAGTCGTGACTCACGACTCATTCGCCATGCTCGATATGCTGGACCTGGCTTACAGGCTTTGCATTACCAAAGTCATGCTGACTGAGCGCAATATGTTAAAACTGGTATTCCTAAGCACCTAAAACCAAAAAGGCGTCAATCATGTGGCTACGGTAATGAAGTAAGATGTAATGTCTCGCTCTCTTGATCACAATCCAGTATCGTTATGTAGTTGTGGCCATGTGACACTGCCTTTGGGGCAAAATGGCTCCTTACCTTGATAACTCTATCTTGCGCAGATCCTGCCTGGCGCTGATAGTAGAGTATGGACTCCTGGCGTAACACTTGCCTCAATGCCCCCTTCACTCTGGGGCAGTCAATGGTGCCACTTTCGATGCATGGGACCTACATCCCCACGTGCATGCATGACACTGGTGTCCACATGCGCATGCATGGGACCTGTGTCGTCATGCGCATGCAATCCATGCATTATATCTACATCCCCATGCGCATGGCTGAGGAACGATCCTTCAGCCCCAGGTTTGCAACCTGCTCACAGGCGCACGTCCTCATTGCATACATACGCGCATGTCCTTCTTGCACACACGCACATGTCCTCACTGCTGCAGGTCCACTGATTATTTTAACACGCTTCAGCTTCAACTCTGCTACATCACGGCCTATGGCCGTGGGGGCCTGTTGCAGCAAGCCCTACTGCCCTGGCCACCGGCCGTAGGTCGGTCAAGCTTTCGTCCCAATTGGCCCACAGTAATGGCCGCCTGGTGGCCCCCCGAAGGTGCCCTGGCACGTACTAAATAAGCACCTTGCTGCAGGTCGCGGCTTGGCTGCCAGATCATCGCATCCAAGGAGTTGGACGGCCTGCGTGTCCGCATCCCTACGATGACCCGCAACTTATCTGTGAGTGGGACGCCAATACAATATGCCTGACAGGCACGCAGCGCGGATTGCGCGCACGGTTGTGTTTTCCTAAAAACTTCACTTCTTTGATGATGCTCAACCAAGATGTATTTTTTCTCTCCGTCTATGCTTACCTGCCGATGCGTTCAGCATCTTTCGTAGGTTATATATACCGTAACAGTAGAAAAAGGGGCTTCGAAATAGTTTTGTTGTTGTGGTGGACGATATCGAAGGGTTGCGTCCTTGAAAGAGGGCATCAGCAGGGTGGCAACCAGTGTTGGGTCTCACGCGCTTTGGGGTCATGGGAGTATGTGGGACCCTAGTTCTTTGATGGAGACGTTATGATTCAAGCTCATGGTAGCAGCCACTTTGAATCTCAGGAACCTCGGCCCATTGGGGATGTGGCCAGTGTCATGTTCAGCACGCTCTAGCTGCAATTCACCCACATCCAGGCCTTATGCAAAGCAGTCCTGATGCAGCATGGTCTGTTGATTGGACCGCTATCCAAAGGCCTATCATGTGTTGGTCATAAAAGGGCTGTAGTGGTTGCCACCCGGAATATGAGTCGGAAAGGTGAAAGAATGGTGACGTGCTGGGAACAACAATATTCAAACTTCACAGCAAACGACGCTGTCTAGGGCTATCGAAATCTTATACGGTATCAGGAACGCATGATTGTAAGGCATGGCGCTGGTGATTCGCCGATTCAGAAAACCTCCAAAAGTTTCAGATTGCTGTCCGCCTAGCTTCCCAGGAATTGCTGTGAAATATTGTGTTTCTGTTGTGGTTTAAAGCCCCATGCCCGTTTCCAGGCTGACAATCAAGCTGCAAAGTAGGCGGCCCAAGCTTGGAACGTCCTTGAAGCGGCTTCGAGCTCTCGGAGCAGCTGTGAACCCTTGGAGCGGCTTTGAACTCTCGAGGGTTACTGTGAAATTAGCGTCTGTCTGTGTATCCACCAAAACGCCTTCTGGAAAGATGGAGTCAGAGCGAACAGAAGAAGTCTTGGGCCTTGATGTTAGGTCGAAGCAAGCTCACAGAGCCAGCTAAAACTGTCACTTGGACATCTGGTAATAGCTGGGTGATCGAGCAAGTGGGTGGCTAAGCATATGGGCCCTCCTGTGAAGCCAATGGTTTACTTCACAGTTGCAGCTGTGGACTATTGGGGATTCGAAAAGCTTTACTTACGATTGAGATTGCACCTTGAATTGATCCCTAATTCTGGGACCTTTTGACATTTGGATGAAGCGGGCATTCGTGAATCGTGCCTCCAGGTCGCTAATTGAACTGATGAATGTACCGGAATCTTCTTTCTGTACTGACCTGGCCACTGATCGTGCTGAGGTTCCGGGTATTGGTAGCTTGATCAAGGTCCACGTGGGGAATTGGGGACAAGCTGGTCTTGCTTTGTTTTGTTAGTATCCAAAACGGGGTGTGTGATCTATTCCTATGCGCCTTATTTCTGGAGCCGAATGGATCAAGACCTAAATATATAACATCAGTCTTTCAGGGTACATCCACCCATATAGTACGAGCCTGGCCGTCTTCAGCCCCCTAGCCACATTTCAAACCAGGCCGCATAGTGCATTTTACTATCGAGGATGAAATCCTACTGTCACCGGTCCCTGTTGTTGTGAACATGGGCACCACTCAGGGGCGGGCTGTGTGAAAGAAACACCCTGCCTCTGATAAGCTTGTCTCGTCACGCGTACTTGGTGTCCCTCCTCCCCCCCCCCTTTATTTTCGAACCTTACACGGATGACCACACCTTCTCGGTGAAGAAAAATGAGTAATTCATCACGGAGTTGTGTGTCACGAAGGCCAGTCGTCGAATATTGATAACAGGTCTCTGGTAAGTCAATGACTTCACACCCCTGGGCCCTGCTCAAGGAAGGCTCGGCCGCGTGGGCGCCTAACTAAAGAGTTGGGAGGAAAGATGGAACGAAACACAGAAGGGGGCAGGACAAAAGAAAGGGGGAAATAAAGTGAAGGGACAAAACAAAAGGCTGGAAAACCAAAAGAAGTCCAAACAGATCTCTGGTAAGTAACCTGCACTATGACATGACCTCCATGGTTCCATAACTGAAGCAATAGTGCATTCTTTGACAATGCTAGTAAAGAAAGTAAACAACCGCATACCGGATATCAACATACGGTGATCTTCGAGTATTTGTGTAGTTTCTAAAATCCCATTTCCTAGTCCTCCTCCTAATGTCATTAATTGGCAACTGAAGCCAGGGAGCTCTAGCCTTTCATACAGAAAATTACAAAACTCCAAGCATTCCTTTTTGTCCTTGAGCATTGTTGAGAACAGAAAGCCACGCCGATACATACCGATATTTCAACAAATGACACACAAAACCAAAACAAGCCCCCCCATAGGAACTGAACCAAGAATCAAATAAACGTGAGCATGAACCCAATGCAGAACAGACGATGAAGCACCGTATAAAGAAATGCCACCTCTTTCTCACATTCTCACCCAAGAGCAACATTGAAAAGCAACCAGCCGGACACATGACCCAAACTCCTTTAGTGGATCCGAGCGATGCTGCAGCCTGACCATCCAAAGCGTTTGTCACGCATTTTGCCTGGCTGCTGCCGGCCGTTGCCCTCTATCTGTATCAGATCATGGTGCAGCCCCTGTTCCGTCACAATGCCGGACTTTGTTCATGATGGTGCAATCACATGCGCATCCACATTGGTGGACAATCTGCGGGGAGCGCGGAAAAGGCACGTAACTGCCAATTTATATAAACAAAAACGTTACACCTCTGGGCCCGCTCAAAGCACGGCCGCGTGGGCGCCCAACTGTGGCCAAGTGACCAATATACAAGACGGGCCAAAGGCCCTCCACCCCCCACACCCAAATCACCTCTAAGCCCTGACCATGGACGCCCATCCGCAGGCTCCCTGACCCTTTCACCCTGAAGGCCCCTCCGCCACCGCCCTGGACGAAGGTAACACCAATGTACAAGAAGCTGGAGCTCCCTCAAGCCTAAACCCTCACCCCCCTCACCAAGAAGACCCACCCACTGCTGCCAAGGACGTCGGTAAGACTCGGCCGCTTGTAAGGGTCGCTTGATTCAAACGGAGGAAGATGGTGCCAAGGCTCATGAAGGTACAAGGGTACAGCGGCTCCATCAGGCTGTAGCGGGCCGCCAGCTCAGCACATGCGCACATGCCGCCCGAGGCAGGTCTGCCCTTTGCCTGTCAGACTGCCTAGTGCCTAGCTTTCCTTGAGGGGATACTTGAGCTGAAAACATCGGCAAGCAAGTTGATGAGATGCAGGTTTGTAGCCTTGCAGGTAATCGACATGGTAATAATGAGGATGCGTACGCACACGAGCAGCAGCAGCCAGTCTCACGACCCTTTACCCTTTACCCTTTACCCTTTACCCTTTACCCTAAACCCTAAACTCACAGGGATGATAGCGGCAGTGGCAGGGGTGATAGGGGCAGGGGCAGGGGCACAGCTGCTGACATAAACGAGAGGACACGGGAATGAGGACAACACATGGGATCACAGATTGGGAAGGTTGGAAGTGATGGAAGCCAGGGGATGAAAACAATCACGAGCATGCAAATGGTCATAACAGTGGTAAGGGTAAGGATAGGGTTGAAACAGATGAGGGAAACAGGCTAAGGCTGGAAATTAGCATGTACTGTAGATGTGCCTTACTTGGCCACTTCACAACTCTTGTTCAGGGGTGTAAGGGATGCACTAAAATATTATTTGACAAATGCTAATGCCAGATTTTATTCAGAAACCGAGTATTGGGGGATCAATTCTGCACCCCGAGGGCAGTGATGAAGAAAATTTAATTTATACCGCAGGGAAGGCAATTTAAATACGGTATACAGTATGAATGGAAATAGGAAATGATTTTGAAAACCGTTCATGAGGGTGAGAAAAAGCAGCAACATTACAGGCTGCCAGCATTTTTAAATTCAAAGAGACAGAAGAGGGCTGAGGGGACAGAAACAGATAAATTGTATAACAGGGGTCGAGGGGACCACTTCTTTTTTCGCCATTACTGAGTATGACGCATACTGAAACACAGTATCGAACTTCGAGCCGAGCGCTGTCCCTCGATACTGAACAAATCCCATAGCAAGCGGAATTTTTGGAGTATTGCAAAACATTTCGCGCCTGCAGCGCGCTTTAAGGGAATTTCGGGACTCAACAATACATTTTGAAAAACACTAAAAACATCACTGGAGGGGACCTGTGGGGGTGAGGGGAGAGAAGGAAACAGCAGTTACAAATAGCATACTAATCAGGAATCGCAGAGACTGATGTCACAGCAATTCCTAGTTCCCCTCCACAACAACAAAAGCATACTGAAAAGCACCAACAATGCGATACTACAAAACATCAGGAGTGTGCTGGACTACTGGCCCTCATGAGCGTCCGGCCTGCGCAACTGAAATTCTTGGCTCCTACCCAGCCTCCTCCCCCTCCTCATCTTCACCAATATCCTCAATTAGTGCGCCCAGAAAATGCATGTCCATTCAATACAACTCTTGCATAGCATAGTGCAAACCAGACGCAGACTCGAATATTCTTCCACCACAAAGCCTGTCATTGGACCAACAAAGCACACCCATAAGAGAAAGCCACCGTGAGGAAGTTGCTTCTTTCTTTTTGCCTCATGGTAACGGCGCGGATATGGCTACAGCCCCAAGCTGCGCTGTTTCCTTAACCTTCCCGCCCCAATAGGGCGTAGCTTTCGTTCTTTCTTGCCCTCATCGGCATCCTGATCAAACTCATCTGCCTCATGCTCATGCTATGACTTCATGCCCCTCACCCACATCATAAACAATCTTAATTCCGGTACGTGACCGCATGCCTGTTTGTGAGGGATGAATGGATGATACAGGCAGTGTTCCTTCTTCCGGCTATGTGCCCACCCTCCATGGGATGTCAGCGGCCACTAAAGGCCCCACTGAGGCCAGACCTTGACTGGCCTGCAAGCACATGCCGAAGTAGCATGGCAGCCCGCACATGGGCCTTTGGCCGGAGATAGGCGAGGAGGTAGCTGTAACGAAGACGGACTCCAGCCTCAGCCTTAAAATAAGCAGTGCTGGATTGTCGGAGATAGTGTCCTCCTCGACATGGGACACTGCCTCGGGTTTCCAAGTATGTTCCGTACATGCAGGTCTTATTACAGTTGGGAGGGACGGTAAAACTATAATAAATCATTCCTTCTAGTCACACAAATGGAGTCTGAGGGCATCGATCCCCCTACCTCTCGCATGCTAAGCAAGCGCTCTACCATGTGAGCTAAGACCCCAATCCGATGATGATACTTGGGTCAAAGTTTGTATTAATATTTATGTCTGAGGTGAGGGTTCAGGGCCCGGGCAGATTGGAAGATTTGGCATGAAACGCATGGGATGGGACAGGTGGGGCAGGGTGGATGGGTGGGCATGGGGCGTATGATTGGGAAGGTGGGATCGGGTTGAGAAGTGAGCTTAAGGCACATAGGGCAGGGTGGTGGGGGCCGGGCGGAAGGATGGGCATGAGGTGTGTTGTGTGAGGCAGGGGAGGCAGGTTGGAAGATGGGCATGAGGCACATAGTGTGGGGCAGGGTGGAAGGGTGAGCATGAGGCGCATGGGGAGGGGAAGGGGGGTTTGCATGGCCAGATGACCTACCATGCATTACATGCAGCATGGACTGTGAGGCATGAACGACTTCAGTGGACATGGTTTACCTGCTGCTCTGGCTCTCATACAGCATGACGCTCATCCGGCGGAGGATCGGCCAGAGGGCGATGAGGGTTACAAGCAGCTTCAGTAGGAGGAGCAGTGTGACTGTGAGCTTGAAGTCGCATGGGGACTGGGGAGAGCGTGCGGTTAATGATTGCGGTCACGATCCCAGCCGGGATCGTGGAGGCAGGCACGCCGCACGCCACAGCACCAGTCGAGGTGAGACGAGGTAGAAGAAAAGTCGTTTTGTTTGGGGCTCGGGTCTGCAGGCAGCGAGAAGGCGAGACAGCATGCCATGCATGTGCAGGAATGCGGGATGGGGCGGATGCATGATGAGTTGATGACAAGCAGCAGGCAGAACGAGTGGACGACAAACGAAATCGAAGCGCAACCCACTCACTCACTTTTAACGGGACGAGCGTGTGCCAGATTGGATCTTATGCAAGCATCCGGTGGATGTGAACTAGTAGATAAGAAAAATTTAACTCCGCAGCGTGATTTGAGGACCACGGGATTTGCGATTGACAGGTTAATTGTGGCTTGAAGCGGGAGTCGACGCAAGAAGGGTGGTGACGCATCCGGTGTAGATGTGAGATCCATGACGTTGAATCCTGTATGGACACGATCCAGAAGACGAGGCCCACATCCAGCTGCTCAACAGTTGGTCCCCCGTTGTAATAATCAAACCAATCCCAAATTGCCGGGTTTCATGTAGTTTCATGATTAGGATGACCTCTATCTCAATGGCACTCTCACTGCAACATGAACCAACTCCTGACATATTATTGAGACTAGCAGCGAACGGAAGAACGTAGACTGGGCAGCGTCACAGAATAAACAAGACGCGGGCCGCCGTGCCGCTGGGCAATCGACGTTCGTACCCTGCTACCGCCCACCGGGCGATGATGCCTATGAGGCATCGGGCCCTCCACATTTCAGCTCAACATGAACCCTCATTTGCCTAAAACCCTCCCTTTCACCCAGACCTTGCAATAACCCTACACCCCAAATCCGACTCCCCAACCTCAGCCCCAAACCCTCAGCAATCCCTCGGCCCCAAACCCTCGACTCTATAGCTATAGACAGTAAAGCACAGAAGTCTTAACCCTTCCACTCTCATACCCTTAACCTTATAATACCCTATGCCATGGATAAAAAACCAGGCCAATGGTAGATGCGACAGTAGCTGAGAGAGTGTGGGCAGTCACACTTTCACCATTAGATGGACCCTTGGTTAATGGGGCGGCTTTAGATCCTGGAGCCTGATAGATGGCAGGGCGGGAATGCTTGATCGTGTTGTGTTGCTTGAAATCAGTTTGGAAGGTTGGGTTATAAGATATGGCCCCCTTGGTGAAGTTCATGTCCTACATGTTCGGTCCACATCGGGTTGTGCTAAGGCATGTCCAGCAATTCAAGTTCTTGGGCGTCATTCAGCACAAAAGCAAAAGTATGAGGAAGACCATGCAAGGCTGAGAGGAGCCTCTGGCTGCCGTGTTGCAATGTGCTCGCCGAATGGCCGCCCAGGTGCGTCTAAGGCATCATCTGCCTAAACGCATCCGGCTAGCGGCTGTCCGCAATGCCTGATTGCTTGCAACCAAGTACAAAGATGTGGTGCGAGCCACCGGTGATTTGCCTTCAGTCACAATACCTCGAGAGCAGGATGCAGTCCAACTTTCTCCATCACTTGCGCCATGCGCCCAGAGATCCTGCCACTGAATACAGGTCTACGGCCGCCTACTGCACCTGGTTTCAGTCTACGCAGGCCAGGATCCGCACCAGCCGAAGGGAGTGTGCTTGCGTGTGCACGAACTTGAGGCTGCGGCCTGGCGCCGTCAGCACGGCTGACACTAGAGGACGGCGCAGTGGTCAGCAGCGTGACAGACGGTGCTGCCAACGATGTTGGGGTAGGGGAGATGGCGACCATGTGGAGGACGCGCTGCATGCATGCTTTCAATGCCCCAACGTGCATGATCAACTTAAAGAGCACGGATGGGTAGGTCCTCAAAACGGTGTTAGAGACTTTTTAGAGTTGTACCGGGTCAGGCTTGGGTAGGATGCCCTGGCCTTTGTCGAAGACGTAGTAGATATCGTTGAGGCGTAGATGTTTTTCAGAGGCTGGAATTTCCTTTGTGTTTATTTCCAGCCCTTTGTTGTCCCTTAACTTTATTTCCAACTTTTTCCTCCTTTCTTTTGTCATGCCCCCTTGTGTTTGTTTCCATCCTTCCGGCCGACTCTTCAGTTAGGCGACCAAGCAGCCGAGTCTTTTTGAGCAGGGCCCAGAGGTGTCACGTTATCGACTTGCGCCATGCATCCCAGAAGTTGAGGGATCGAATCATCGAACCCACCACACGATCTCCTCTCTCCCCCGCCTAGAACGCCGGGTTCCATATTCCTGCCCCTTCACATAGGAGGATGGCATGGCTGCACCATGGCCCTGGCTGTGCATGGTAGCTGGAATTGAGCCTAGTCATTATTTACCAGCCTTACGTGGCCGAGCGTTCAGCAAGCAGGGCCCAGCCAGTATGCACCGTTCTAAATTTGCGTCATGCTGGCGGGCTACTATATGCATCCACCGCCAGTTGGGAGGGCCTAAAGGAGCAACATATCAACGAGGTTGTTGGCAGACTGAGCTCTGCTTCTATAGAACAGCAGTGGTAGCACCGCCAGCAAAACAAGACAGGCCACTCACGGCGGCAGCCATGGTGACCGGCATAGCTTGCGGTCAGACAACGCCAGAGGCGCAACTAGTACAGTGACATGCTAGTTGCCTTGAAGGAGCTGGAGCGAGGAGTAGCCGTTTCTGAACTGTGTCAGACAGCGGCTGGTGACCTACAGCCGCTACCCGTTACAAAGGTGCAGGCGGTAGGGAACGTAACCAACAGGCAGGCGCAGCTGGAGTCAGATGACCGGCGAAGGGGATCCAAGGGACCCCGCCACTGAACACTTGTCTCCGGCCGCCTATCGAACACATTTTCAGCATTAAGTTCCTTTTCTTTTCTCCTAACGGGACAGAAGGGCGCCCACGCGGCCGAGCCTTTTTGAGCGGGGCCCAGAGGTGTTTGACATGTTTTCAGCCTATAACGGGCCTACGGCGCAAGCCAGGAGCCGCACCATCATGTGGGTGCAAGCTTGCGTGTGCTCAAACTTAAGGCTGCGACTCGACGCGGTCAGCAAAGCCAACACTAGAGGACGGCACAGCTGCTACAAGCGTCACACAACCTGTTGCCATCAATGTTGAACTAGGGATAATAACGAGCATGTGGAGGACATGGAGGACGTGGAGCTTTTTAGAGTGGTGATTATTCCTTTGTAGCCGCATGATAAATGGGAGGAACATAGAGACTAATGTGATGATGGCTCTTGACCCATCAGAGCTAAAATCCTGCCACTCTGAGGCTGGTCCCAGCACTAGGGTTGCGGCTCAGTTTCTTCGCCCTGCATGTGGCTAGGTAGGTGAAGCAAACTGCCAAGCTGTCAACTTGTAGCCAAGTCTCCCGGTCTCCCAATCTTACTGAGGTCAGGGGTCCGTTGCCTCATTACCAAAAGCAAATCGGAAATTTGCTCCAAAGCAAGTTGTAACACACTCGCTTCTAGGTTAAAAGCCAGGGTGGGCTTAATGTGATGTAACTTGCTTTTTCTGGAACAGTAGAGATGTAATAAGTTGATATGGATCTCTTGAACAAAAACGTTGGTGCGACTGCTGTGTGTGGGGGGGGTATTTTCCTCCTGTTTTTTCTTTTCCCATTCCTCCTCTAGTTTCCAAGAGACAGTTGGACGCCCAAAGTGACAAGCCTTCTTTTAAGCAGGGCCCAGAGGTGAAGCGTCACTGACCTTAACAGTCAATGACGGTACACGGCTGGGCCCTGCACAAGAAGGCTCGGCCGCGTGGTGCCAGACTGTTCAGATGGGAGGAAAGAATAAACTAAAGGAAGAAGGGGGGGGGGTGAATAAAGTAGAGGCCGGAAAGGCAAACAAGTCCGACACCTGACCTTACAGTAAACAACGTGGCAGACGGGAGCAGTGGCACTGTCATCTACTCACTACGGTACTCAGCTGGGCTGTGAGATAGAACGCACACAACTTAAGTCACTGTTTCTGGTAGCTCAGGGAACAAGCATTTGACTTGATTATTTGTGCCAAGGCCACAATCAGATTATGCCATGCAGTGGTACCCTTGAGTCCTTGACGCCATGTTCCTTCTGTCTGAGCCAAGACAGCTTGCGATGTTTTTACAAGCATCAATTGGATTTAGGAGATGAAATAGCCTCAAGCCAGTCGAGTTGAGGAAGAAGCAAGCCGTAAGCTGCAAAATCAATGCAATGCTGATGCTACATCAAAATATAGCATCTACAAAATTGATGCAGTAACGAAGCAAAAAATAATGCTATCCTCAACCTTTCGTTTATACCAGGCATTATAACCAGACATAAAGAAAGTTGCAAACTGCTGGAGCTATATCTCTGGAAGGATCAAACTTGAAATGGGCCTGAATCTGCTGCGCACACGCAATCACACTAAAATTCGATAATCATCTTAGGCACTACCACCAGCTATAGACACTGCCTTTTGCCTCGGAGGGTATTTGAACCAAGTGCAGAGGGGCAGAAGCTGCCACCTTGCATCCCTGACTGCCACATCGCTCAGGGGGCAGCTGCCGGCTGTGACGATGCCTCCTTGCAGGGGTCAGCAGCGGCCTCAGTGCCGGCCTGGGAGGCTGCCTGCTGAGACAACGCCTGAGAGGCAGCGGGCTGAGAGGCGGCGGGCTGAGAGGCGGCGGGCTGAGAGGCGGCGGGCTGAGTGGCCTCAACAGCAGGCTGCAGGCCACCTGCAGCTGCGGCCTGGCTGCCGATCTGCTCAGGCTGGGTTGGGGGCGCGGCCTCAACCTGGCTGCCCAAGGCGCCTGCAGCAGACGCAACAAATTAGGCAAGATAGATCAGTCAAGAGTGTCTGAAGGCGATGCAATTGAAACTACTGGGAACTCGGCCACAAACTAGGAATTAATGATTCATGAAAATGATGGCTTTTATTCCTATGCAACAGTGTATTCATAATTCGTTATCCAAACACATAAGGTGTGATGCAGTTTTTTGAATTGTGCAGATCCCCGGACAAATCAAGGTACTGAGCT
Source organism: Limnomonas spitsbergensis (assembly GCA_037349105.1). NCBI lineage: Eukaryota > Viridiplantae > Chlorophyta > Chlorophyceae > Chlamydomonadales > Limnomonas > Limnomonas spitsbergensis. The sequence goes on along the minus strand of JAYJMM010000102.1, from coordinate 1,888,689 downwards.
TAACCACTTGGCTTTGTTCCTGACATTGTTTCGGTAACCTCTTTGCAAGGCATTGGGTCCAGTAAGCAGGCCCTGAAGAGGGAATATGGAAATCTCTCCCTGTCCATCTTGCCTGCAACAGCCTCCTGCTGACTCATCACGGGCTCGAGGCCCTCCTTGAGGCCGATCTTCTCGGCACTGACATCAACCTGGACTGTCTATTTAAAATAGGAGGAGGGGGGGTGAATGTGGAGGGCAGAGAATTATGGAGGTATAGCTGAATATTATTAAGGATGGCTAGATCTTAAGAAACGAGGTTCGGGCTGTTTGGGCTGTTGGAAAATCTGGCCTGTTGGAAGATCTTTCAGCCACTTAAGTGCCTTGCCGATATCTATGAAGAATGGCAAAATAGTTTGAGGCTGACAAATATATTTGCACCGCACAGGATTCACAGACAGTACAGATGTCCCAATTGGGTCCCCATCTCAAGTTCAGAACATATTTTCCAACATTGGCTGCACAGGGATAGCGAAACAGCCATCCAAGGTAATAAGATCTAATCCAATCAGGGCAACGCGGGAAGGAAAACTTGCTAGATACTGAATAAGCAAATCTAGCCTTGGATGCAAGGTAATAAGACTAGGATACGTGATAATTGTAAGCGTACCAACTAACCTGTGCAGGTACTCCCTGAGACTGCTGACTTCCGACCTAAAAGGTGGACAGGCATCAATGAACATCAGTAGATCCTGACATTCGAAACATTCAAACTGATTTGTCCTCCATCGGGTCCATTTCGACCTTGGATGACATGAAAACAGAAATAGCCAGCGCGTCTCCATTCTTCTTGGCAGCACAGAGGTGATATTTTAGTTTGTCCAATACCCAATTCAAGATGAAGCCCGTGGAAGCCTTTCACCGGTGAAGCCTTTCACCGGTTCACTTCAAGCAAGAACATGTCGTAGTTTTTCGGAATATCCGAAGACAGGGAATCGATGATGCCTACTGTTATTTCATGGCCATTCATGATATGTGATGTGAAAGGAATGTTATAGTTCGAAGCCAGTCCGAAGCTGTCCTCACTCCTCACCTCGGCCATTGTAGGTGCTCGGTACCTCGGTGCTTGATTTGAATGTGGGTTGCCTGGATCTCAGGACTGCAGGCAAACTGGCCGCGGTGAAAGACAAACCGACTGCTGAACTTCTGCTGCTGACAATGAGGCACCACTGGCGGCTCTAGCCTTTGATAGGGAGGTTCGGTTTCGGTAGAGTACGGCACGTTCGTTGGATCCGTCAGCATCGACATGTTCGCAGATCTCATTGCGTATCTTGCGTGTTCGATCTCGCAATCGACAGTCGCAAGCAGGGGTCGCAAGCCTGATCACGTAATAAAATAAGTCATGGGCACGCTCAATTTTCGGATGCTTTTGACAATTAAGAAGACAGAGAGCCAGGACAGCGGCTCTGAACACATAGTTTGAACGGGATGCAGCAGAAAATGGACGGGGTGAGCTAATTGGGGAGCTGTACAATTTGCAAATGCTGCCTTGTGCACGCACTCCCGTTGCAGCTGTATGGATTGTTTAGTACTTTGGACTGCGATCAGTTGCTACTGCTGTCACCCTTCATGGAAAGGGACGGACCTCAGCTACGGGGGTGTTTGCTTCCCTCCCTCTATTTTCAGCTGTGTTCAAGGATGGGGCCAAAACTCCTTTAAAGATTTCCGGCACTTGCATGGCCTGTGACCATGCCTGGGATGACAGAGTTTTTGCCCGTTTTTATATGCCAGGGGGGTCTCATGCACGCGCTCATGCATAATGATTTCACCAATTAGCATGGTGGGCTTACTGTCTCATACATGCTTTTCGTTCCCTCATGTCAAGCTGTTTGATGGTGAGGATACTTAAAAATCCTACCTGTCTATTGTGATCGCAACTATTGGTATGCAAATGAAAATCAGTAGTGGATTCGTGGGTGCTGATTCTCGGTCCCTAGTGCAGCACTAAAACAAGTGTATAAATCCTACGTGAGGGAAGGCCATGCAGATCCAGATTTACCGGTACGGTTCTACTGGAGTCCATGAAAATAGAGGATCTTTCCCGCAGGCACGGGGCAGTTCACATCCAGCAGTCGAGCATGCGCATCCAGGGGAACCGTCATCAGGCTTATTCTCATTGTCAGAGTTTCCCTCTCAAGGTCTCTCTTTCCTTGAGTTTTTGCTGTTCCCCCAAACAGACAGTTAGGGGCCCACGCAGCCGAGCCTTTTGGGCAGGGCCACGTCATTATGCACACACAGGTAAAATCGACTTTAACAAGCCTTGTGCACGAGAAAACAGTCAGGAGGTCCCTGCAATATATCCTAAAAGCAATCCACTGTCACACGCTGGCCAGCGATCATTTGCGGCTCATGCGAGCAGCCTCTGTGCTCTACAAGCCTCTGCTACTCCATCCAGCATTCACACTGGTTTGCAGGCACAAGCCCCATGCGCCGGCTGACAATGAGTCTCTCATGCGCTTGTTGGCGCGCCCTTTATCCTGTAAAATCTTAACATATAAAATCCAGTCAGCTCGTCGTACTGTATCCCCACCCTCTTCAGGCTCCTACGATATTTTTCGAGGCAAATTTCATTTTCTGTTCAGTATGCAACCGCTTCGCTCAGAGTCTACAGCTTGCGCATCATCATGCAGAACTCGTTGTAGTCGATGCTGCCATTGCCATCCGTGTCAACCTCCTTGATGATGTCCTGGATGCCATCGGAGGACATGCCCATGGTGGACAACGTCTGCATACGAGGGGGGATAACTTCTGTCAGCTCCTGAGTTGGACATTTTATCAGGTTGGGGTTTAACATCCCTTGTTCACACATCAGCATTCCTGTCAGTGAGAGCACCCTGGCGGTTGTGACTGTGCATACCTCCGTAAGCTGGGCAAATCCAGACCTAGCTATAAACACCCAAGATTGCAGGGCAAGGCAGGTGCAAAGTATGAACAACCCAAGACTGCAGGGAAAGACAGGTAGACAAAGTATGAACAACCCAAGACTGCAGGACAAGACAGGTGTGCAAACTTAAGTATGAACAACCCAAGACTGCAGGACTAGACAGGTGTGCGGCGTGCAAAGCATGACGATCTCAGCCGAGAGGGAAGGCAGATGTGCAAAGCATGATCAGGCCAAGAGAGCAAGTAACGTGAGGTATGAATGCTGCAACACCAGCCCATGCAAGAACGCAACCTGCCGGTAGGCAAGCTGACGAGCAGGTAGCGAGAGGCAGGTGGACTCGCCCGGCAGGCCAAGCGACATTGAGAGGCCAGCAACAAGAGAGATACGAGATGGGGGTTACAATGAGAAGGGTTGCATTGAGGGGATGTTTACAGTGAGAGGAGTTGTTTACGCTCGGCTGCATTGGGCTGGTAGGGGATGAGCAGGCTTGATTCCAGCTACCATGCACTGCAAGGACCATGGTGCAGCCATGCCACCCTCCTATGTTAGGGGTCAGGAACATGGAACCCAGCAGCCCAATCCAAGGTGCAGCCATACACGCAAACCACACCCCATGTGATGGGGTCGAAACTTGGAAACTGGTGTCCTAGACAGGGGGGAGAGAGAGGATCGGATGTTGCCCTACTTGACTATGTATGTATGACGGTGTGAGTGTGCGAGCCCCCCCACCTGCCTGCCTGAGCTCATCAGTCATCACCATCCACGCACCTGCATAAGCTCGGCGTGCGTGATTTGCCCGTCACCATCAAGATCAAAGTGGATGAAGGCCTTCTTGAGGTGGTCCTCGCGCTCCAGCTTGCTCTGGCTGATGGTGGCAGCCAGGAACTCCTCGTAGTCAATGGTGCCGTCACCGTCAATGTCAGCATCCTGAAGAAGGGGGGCGAATGTAAGAAGACGGGTTGAAACATCAGCAGCTAGGGGGCGCAATGGCAACAATCACAACCACCTCCACAGTGATGTTCCTGACCCCCTTCACAATACCCACCCACCCACCTTCACAAGGCGCTGCATGTCCTCCTCGAGCAGGTCGTCCCCCTTCTAATCCGCGGCGCAATGGCAACAATCGCAACGACCTCCACCGTGATGTTCCTGCCCCCCTTCACAATACCCACCCACCCACCTTCACAAGTCGCTGCACGTCCTCCTCGGGCAGGTCGTCCCCCTCCTAATCCGCGGCGCAATGGCAACAATCACAACCACCGCCACGGTGATGTTCCTGCCCCCCTTCACAATACCCACCCACCCACCTTCACAAGGCGCTGCACGTCCTCCTCGGGCAGGTTGTTCCCCTTTTTGCGCAGCGCAATCGCAAACTCCTCCACGGTGATGCTCCCGCTCTGGTCCTTGTCCATGTCCATGAAGATTTCCCGCATGCCCGTGATCTCGTCCTGGGGCAGGTTGACAGCAATCACCTGCCAGGAGCGAGGGACAAGGAGGGCGGGGGAAGCGAAGGTTGGGTTCAGGGTACAGGCTGGACCCGGATCCCTAGGGCAAGGGTCAAGACACAGGGGAGGGGGGAAAACAAAGGTGAGGCTCAGGGTACAGGCTAAAACCATACTCTTGAACCCTAGATCGAGTGTCCAAACGAGGGGGGAAGCAAGAAAGGTTTAGGGGGGATGGAAGATCTCATGCATGCTGGGAATCTTGTGTCAAAGAAAGTCGAGGCCGGTTGCTAGCAATGTCCTCCAATTAAAGTCAACTTAATCCCTCCTCCCTGCCTCCTCTCTCCCCCTAATCACATCCGTTTGAGCCTGTTCCTTACCCCCCCCCTATCTCTTTCACCACCCTGATCGAGCCTGCTCCTTCCCCTCATCCTCTCCCCTACCCTGTTTGCATCATTTGTAGTATGTTCCTTCACCTCGTGCCCCTACTACCCTGATCGCATCCTTTTCTGGCCTGTTCTGTCCCCTCTCCTTCCCCCTCCTCCACCATTCTCACCGCCTCCTTCTTGAGCCGGTTCCTTCACCTCTCCCTTCTCCCCTACCCTGATGGCTTCCTTCTTGAGCCGGTCCCTTCACCTCTCCCTCCTCCCTACCCTGATGGCTTCCTTCTTGAGCCGGTTCCTTCACCTCTCCCTCCTCCCCTACCCTGATGGCTCCCCTCTTGAGCCGGTCCCTTCACCTCTCCCTCCTCCCCTACCCTGATGGCCTCCTTCTTGAGCCGGTTCCTTCACCTCTCCCTCCTCCCCTACCCTGATGGCTTCCTTCTTGAGCCGGTTCCTCCACCTCTCCCTCCTCCCCCTACCCTGATGGCCTCCTTCTTGAGCCTGTTCCTTCACCTTTCCCTCACTCTTCCACCAACCTCATCCACTTACTCTTTAGCCCGTTCCGCTCTCCCTCCTCCCTCTTCTCCCTACCCTGATGGCCTCCTTCTTCAGCCTGTTGCCAGCGCTGAACTTCTTGATGCGAGTGATGACCTCCATCTCAATCGGCTTGTCGGACGCCACGCCGTTCTCCCGCATCCAATCATGCGCAAGGATCTGGGTTGCTGTGGCGCGGCGCTTGGGGTCGCGCTGAAGCATTCGGCGGACACAGTCCTTGGCAGGCTCTGTTGGAGCACAGGGGAGAGGGAGTAGCCAATTCAAAACCCAACCAAAACAATCAACTAAAAGTATGCCGGAGCTGTATATACCCTTCCCAACAGATGATATACCGGTAGTTGAAACCGGTAGAAACCGTGTTGCCTGTCATGATGCGTTTTCCAGCGTCTCCCACCTAAGCATTTTCACACTCCTGCACAACAGCACCCCACGCAACGCACTTGACTTGGTACCCGATATAGGCCAGGGGGGGACTGGAAGTCCAGTGGCTTGCTGATCACCACCTCAGAAGGCTGCCCTGACAAAGTTGTGCCATCCACATACCTCCCACCCCAGCTGCCCTCACCCAACAAGCTCTCTACCCCACTCACCCGGGGTCCAGGGCCAGGGGGCAGTCCAATGGTCTCTGTCAAGCGTTTAAAACATACAGCAGGCCCACCAGATCTCTGCCACACAACAGCTACCACGCATTGTACCAGACCTGACGCGTGCCGTACAGCAGAAACAACCGACATGCCCCTCATCCTTGCCTGAGATCGTGGGCCAGGGGGCGGACTGGAAGTCCAGCGGCTTGCTAATGACTGCCTCAAAAATCTTCTTCTCGTTGTCCCCGTGGAAGGGCGGGAAACCGCACAGCAGGATGTACAACATCACGCCGCAGCTCCAGATGTCAGCCTCCTTGCTGTATGCGCGCCGTAGCACCTCCGGCGCTACATAGTAGGCGCTGCCGACGATGTCAGAGAAGACCTGGTCCTCCTGCACAAAGGGGGATGTGGGTGAGGGGACGTCAAACTCCTGCAGTACGCATGTCAAATGGGAAGGGGGAGAAAGACCTGGTCCTCCTGCGGGTGCGAAGGGGGATGTGGGTGAGGGGATGTCAAACTCCTGCAGTACGCATGTCAAATGGGAAGGGGGAGAAAGACCTGGTCCTCCTGCGGGTGCGAAGGGGGATGTGGGTGAGAGGACGTCAAACTCCTGCAGTACGCATGTCAAATGGGAAGGGGGAGAAAGACCTGGTCCTCCTGCAGGTGCAGAGGGGGATGTGGGTGAGAGGACGTCAAACCTGCAGTACGCATGTCAAATGGGAAGGGGGAGGAAGACCTGGTCCTCCTGCGGGTGCGAAGGGGGATGTGGGTGAGGGGATGTCAAACTCCTGCAGTACGCATGTCAAATGGGAAGGGGGAGAAAGACCTGGTCCTCCTGCAGGTGCAGAGGGGGATGTGGGTGAGAGGACGTCAAACTCCTGCAGTACGCATGTCAAATGGGAAGGGGGAGAAAGACCTGGTCCTCCTGCGGGTGCGAAGGGGGATGTGGGTGAGAGGACGTCAAACTTCTGCAGTACGCATGTCAAATGGGAAGGGGGAGAAAGACCTGGTCCTCCTGCGGGTGCGAAGGGGGATGTGGGTGAGAGGACGTCAAACTCCTGCAGTACGCATGTCAAATGGGAAGGGGGAGAAAGACCTGGTCCTCCTGCAGGTGCAGAGGGGGATGTGGGTGAGAGGATGTCAAACTCCTGCACTACCCATGCTGCAGGTGGGAAGGGGGAGGAAGACCTGGCTCTCCTGCAAGGTAACAAGGTCCACGTTGGCCTTAATTTCATAGGAGGAAATTTGTGTGTGGCATATGAGGACTAGGGGGTAAACTAGCGTCGCTACCAAGGTGGAAGAATACCGGTCCTCCTACAATGTGAGAGGAGACCAGGGAGTTGTGGGACCCGAGATAGTGAGGGGGGAGAGGACCTGGTCCTTCTGAGCTCGCAGTGCGTGGGAGAAAGGAAGGCACCAGGTTTGGTGCAAGGTAAACAGACAGGGGGGGCAAGGCCTGAATGCGCGATGGGGAGGCAAGGCAAGGGCGTGGACGGGAAAAGAGCAGTCCCCTTGAAAGAACTGAGAAGGTGGCAGGGGGGGGGCATGCACAATTGCGGCATAGAAGGTAGAGGGGCTAGCTGGCAGCCAGGAGGAGAGTGGCGGTCGAGAAAACCTACTGGGGGAAGAAAGAGCTATCCAGCTAAAAGATCAGCCAATGCAGGGAAAGAATGAAAGACAGGGTGTGGTCACCAGTCAGCCAGAGCATTGTGGTCACCTTTCTTGCCCTGATGGACATAAGCGAACCCGTCGAAGGCCCACATTCCTATGGATAGAACTGAAGAGAATCAAAAGAGAACAAAAAGTCCTACGCGTTAACCTACAATTAGGTTGCAGGCCCCAAAGTCCAATCTGAATAAAGAACAAAAAGTAGCCTGCAGCCTGGCAGATGTGTGGACGTTTCCTAAAAGAATGTTGCCTGCAGCCTGGACGAGGTGTGGACCTACCTGGAAAAAGGATGAGAGCCCAAAGTCTGTGGCCTGCAGCCTGGCAGTGGGGGACTTGTCGGAGAGCAGGAAGTTCTCGGGCTGCACAGGCAGGGGTAACGTTCATGAGCCACGGTAATTTTAAACAGACGAGCGGGAGTCAAATAAAAAGGAATACAGTGACGGATCCCTTTAAATGATCAGCCGGTGAGCTCACATGGAATGGTCATGCATGCAACAGCATGCCAGCCCATGCGCAACGTCGAGTCGAGCTTATTCATGCATACTGGCCAAATATCCCTAGCATGAAAGAATCGTCATCAAGGCCATGCTTGTTATACGCATCATTAGCGTCTGACAGCCCACGGCAAAAAGCTCTCCCAACAGTTGAGACACGCGACTTGACATGCACGGCCTTCAGCGCACGATTAGTGGCATCATTCGTAACATACTCTCCCTCCCAATCTTCATACACATTCACATAGAGGTCATGCCGTCATGCCATGTGTGTTACGCTAATGACAGTTAAGCAAAAGATAGTTATCCTCCCTCAAAACACCAACATCTTAAGGTCACACAAGGCCTGCAGAACATACTCCCTCCCCCCTCCAGGAGACATACTCCCTCCCTCAACAGACCCCTTGAGCTGATGCCCCATACTTCACAGTCAACAGTCTCTACTTTCCTCCCCCCTCACACAAACTCCTTTAAGTCATGCCAAACATGTCGCTAAAAAACACTCTTCCTCCCTCCTTCCGCACCCACCCACCTTGAGATCGCGGTGGATCACCCCCATGTTGTGGCAGTGCTGCACCACGCCCACAATCACTCGTATCAGCGCCGACGCGTCCTTCTCTGAGTAGCACCCCTTCTTGACTATGGCGTCAAACAGCTCGCCGCCGTTACACACATCCATCGCCAGGCACACGTTGCTCTTGTCCTCAAAAACGCCGCGGATGCACACGACGTTGGGGTGGCCGGCAAGGTGGTGCATGATCTGCACCTCGCGCCGGACGTCATCAATCTCCTCAGGGCTGCTCAGCTTGCGCTTGGAGATCACCTGCAGAGGGAGGAGAAGAGCAGGCACAGTAGATACCGGTATACGACACGCATCAAATCATCAACCTCCTCGAGACAGCTCAGCTGTCGTTTGAAGAAAATCTGCAGGGTTCAGGGTTCAGGGTCTAGAGGGTTCAGGGGCAGAGAAGGCATATAAACTTGGAGGCCAACATGCTCAGACAAACAGAGAAGGAACGGTCAAGAAAAAAAGAAAAGGCAGGTCTTGTACGAAAAGTGTAATGTGACATATGTCATATATCCCTCTAAGACAGGCGAGGCTTGACGTGGCGTTTGCCTCTACTCTTGAGGACTCAGTTGACCCCAAAAGCGCCAGACCTCGCCATCCAAACCCTGTAAAAACTCCCAAACCGCTGGGGTATATGGGCTACTCACGACCTTTGTGATCAAGAACACACTCTGAGGCGTGGAGGTAAGACGATAGGCTTGTTCAAGCGGGAGGCATCCAACGCATTGTACAACCCAGGTGGGATGCCCTCTAGGTGGGCAGCATGGGCAGGGATATAAGGCATGCAAGATGCAACAACTTTGCAGCCGTACACGTACCTTCACATCGTACTTCCCATGCGTGCGCCACAGCACTCATCTTACCTTGACTGCATACTTCTCAGTTGTGCCCTTCTTCGTGGCTAGGTAAGTGGTGCCAAATGTGCCCTTGCCCAGGATAAGGCCTGGCTCATACTCCTTCCAGCAGTCCGTGTTTGCATAGTTGGGCAAGATCCAGTTGCCAGCGGCACCGGCAGCGGGAGGCTTGAGAGCAGATGAAACAAATCAAGTGTAACCATTTTGATGGGCCACCTCAAAATAAGATACGTATGGAAACGATAAGCAGAAGATATGGCTGCGGATCAAGAGCATATGCATAATTGCAAACTCATAGGAAGCCAGTAGACAATCAAATACAGTCGCATGGAGGGTTCCGAGGCGGCAGGTACACTGGCAGCATGCCAGTCCCCACCTTTGGCAAACACGGTTTCAATGCTACGCACCCACATGGCGCGATCGAGCACAATGGAAGACAGCAGATAGAGTGGCAGCACCAAAGGGCAGGCTATGCCCCACTATCAAGGACCCAGGTTTCGAGCACCATGCAGTCATGCACCCACGTGACAAAGATTGTGCAAAATAGAACACAGCCGGAAGTGTGGCAAAATGAAAAGGCCATGCCATGCCCCACAATTCAGGACCCAGGTTTGATCCCCTGGCCATGCAATTCTAAGGACCCAGCAGCCATATCCTACCTTTGCGGTCCCAGCCTTGTACGACATGCTGATAAAGGCGTCTCCTCGGTGCTTCCCCTTCTTTGTGACCACAGGCACGCAGATCTCTTGGCTACCTTTGGCGCAGACCTGGCAAGTCCCCCAAAGGGTGGGTGATAATGATCAGGGGATGTCACTGTCATGTGTGTGCAACTGTATAGCTGCCCCGACGTCGCAGCCCGTGATTTGAGTCTAGCAACGGGTTATGGGAAGTTATTTGTGCACTGGCCACGTCGTATACCTGGGCGTTTTAATAGGGATCTTGCGTTGGATAAATCCAAAACATGTAATCTACTCTCTTGCGTTAATTACAGGATAGAGCAAGGTGTTTTATAATAAGAAGGCGCGGGATAACCTATACCGCTGTTGACTTAAGAAAGAAAGAAAACGCCTGAGCGTGGCTTGAGGAATACGGGATTTTAAATGCAGTACACTTAATATGAAGCTGAAACAGCGATGTCTTCACGCGATCCGTCGTTGTACCTGGTTTCGGCGCAAATTGTAATTGATAAACCGTGCGGGTCAGGCCTGGGGCGAATATTCCGTATTCATTCTAAAGCATTGCATCCCTCACAAAGATGTATCGTTTGTGACAGGGAGAATAAGCGAAAGCGGCAGAAAGATGTGCTACATGGATAGATGACGCTTAAATAACCTGCCTACAATTCTAAGCAAGAGCAGGTCCTGTACCTGCAGGTTCGTTCAGCTTAAGTGCATTCACCCATCGACGTTCATTCCCTGGACACACGTACTAATTCCAAGGGAGGGAACTAACACCAGACTGGGGCCCAAATGAAGGTACCCTCACCAGCATCCTTACTACACTACAGGAAACGGGTTATGATTACCCCATCCGCCCAGCCCTTTTTCCTCCCTCAGCCTCTCATGCGCGCATGCCCCCTGCAAGCTCACTCCCATCCCCTGCCATGCAAGCATGCCCTACCATGGGCACAGCCCCTTCCTTCCATGTGATACATGCATCCACCTCGTGGGCACGACCCTGACAAAGTAATTCATGCCTGTACCACATGCATTTAGCTCCCTACCTCCCCATCCTGCAACCTCATCCCTCCCTTCCATGTCATGGTAGTACGCAAGCTCATGGGCTCTTCCCATTCCTTGCCCTTCACTCCTCCATGCATGTTCCACATGTACTCAGCTCCCTCCCTCACAGGCATCGTGCAAGGAAGTTCCTCATAAGCCCAACCAGGGATTTGTTTAGTGGATACTGGTTACGAGTCGTAAACAAAGTGGTAACCAAAGAATGAATTCGGCGAAGCCGAGGCTCAATCGCGCGGTAACGAAAAAAGAAGAAATCAATCAGAATCAGGGATTTATTTGCGCCTGCGGCCACTCGTCACCAGCAACTCACCTACTTCTGGTAACCATCATTCATTCCGAATACCAGTAAAAAAAGGAACCCTCAAACCCATTCCTCCCCCTGCCATATTTGTGTCTTCATGAGATAAGTCATCTCACGGCTCAGTTTCGTTTGTAGACACGCATTCTCCCCACGGATAGCCTACTATCAACACCGCCCTAGCACAACCAATGTCTGTCACCTCCCAGTCATAGCAGGCGGGTACTGGGGCAGCCCCCTCTACCTTCCATGCACACAGCTGCCTGTACCATCATATCAGTGCAACAGAAGGACCGGTTCAATGCCAGCACCTCATATCATGACAAAAACTCATGGGCTGACCCCCCCTCCCAACATAACAGTCCAGCCGAAGGACCAATATGCAGTGGGGAGCAGGCACCTTGCCACATAGACAATGCCCTTTCTAGGCTAACTCCATCATGCCAGGCCAACAGGAAACCAGCAAGGGGCCTGCACCTCCAGCTATGATGAAACCCTCAATGGACCCAACCCTCTCTCTACTTGTCACGTTACATACCGCAGTACCCTAGGAACAGCCCTCCCCTCCCCTCCCCCCTCCCATCATGCATGTACCCACATGAGCTTAGCCTCCACCCCCTCCCTCACACACTAGGAACAACCTCCCCTCCCTCCATTCTGCCATACACGTATGTACCCAATGGGCTCAGCCTCTCCCCCTCCCTGTCATCCCCTGGGGACAACCCCCCTCCCTCGCTTTTGCCATATGTGCATGCACCCACATGCGCTCCGTCTCTCCCCCTCATACCCAAGGCACAACCTACCCTCCCTCCCTTCTGTCATACCTGCCAGTACCCCATGGGCTCAGCCTCACCCCCTCCTTCTCATGCTCTGGGGGGAAAAAACCTCCCTCCATTTGCCATACATGCATGCACCTACACGCACTCTGTCTCTCCCCCTTATACCCAAGGCGCAACCTCCCCTACTTTCATCCTGTCATACCTGCCAGTACCCCATGGGCTCAGCCTCACCCCCTCCCTCTTCTGCCCTGGGAATAGACGCTGCCTCCATTTGCCATACATGCAGTCATGTATCCCAAAGGCTCAGTCTCCCCCCTCCCTCTCATCCCCTGAGCATACTCCCCCTCCCTCCCACCTGTCATACATGCATGCAGCCCATGAGCCCAGCCTCCCCCCTCCCTCTCATCCCCTGAGCATACTCCCCCTCCCTCCCACCTGTCATACATGCATGCAGCCCATGAGCCCAGCCTCCCCCCTCCCTCTCATCCCCTGAGCATACTCCCCCTCCCTCCCACCTGGCATACATGCATGCAGCCCTTGAGCCCAGCCTCCCCCCTCCCTCTCATCCCCTGAGCACACTCCACCTCCCTCCCACCTGTCATACATGCATGCAAACCATGAGCCCAGCCTCCCCCCCTCCCTCTCATCCCCTGAGCACATCCCCCTTCCTCCCTCCTGCCATACATGCATGCAACCCATGAGCCCAGCCTACCCCCCATCCCTCTCATCCCCTGAACACACCCTCCCTCCCTTCTGGCATACATGCATGGACCTACTTGAGCTCAGCCTCTCTCCCTTATCCCTGGGCACACACACACACACACACACACCTCCGTTTTGCCATGCATGCATGTACCCTAACAGCTCAGTCTCCCCCCCTCCATCTCATCTCCTGAGCACACTCACCCTCCCTCCCTCCTGCCAAACATGCATGCACCATATATGCTCAGCCTCATCCCCTCCTTCTCATCTCTTGGACACACACACACCCTCCCTCCCATGTGCTCAGCCCTTCTCCCATTTCCTCATGCATGACTGCATGCATCCCCATGAGCTTAACTCCATTTTCCATGCAAGAAATGGAAGCCCCAACCTTCTGAGTTGTTCAATGGGGGTATGCCCTGCCTATCATGAGGGAGGGGGGCCCCTCTGTAGAAATACCTCGGTAAGAGGAATCTTGCATCCTCCTATGGCCACATCGCGCAGGAGTAGGTTCTCGTCAGAGAACTGCGAGGACAGCAGAGAAATTGTCAGAGCAGCTGCAGAGAGCTTAAGACCCCACTTGCTCAGGTCCATGGTTTGATATCTACCTCCAGCTTGACGAACATGCTTGACGTGACATTCTTGAAGGTAAAAGTCTGGTTCCAAATCTGTTGCAATTAGCAGCAGGGCAACAGCGTCAGTCCCACGTCCTCTGTTCCGGTGACAGCTACTACTGAACGGCATCATTGATCACTGACTCACTGGGTTCTTTCCTCCATCTGTTGGAAAGTGGGACGAGGGAAAACAGAATAAGTGAGATGCGGTGCTCAGGAAAATAAATCCGTGCAGCACTCATCCGACTACTCATCACCTGTGTGTGTTTTACTGCGATGCGATATCTTAAGCTTCTCGATTGTCACAACACAGTAAGGGTCTTGCTTCCCTGCGGTGTCAGTGTACCATTTAAGTGTCCAGTGAAACGCTTGTGAAAGCAAACGATGCAGCAGCCATCCATAATTCGGGCTACCGTGCTTACCCATCAAGTCAACGTCTTTCAATTCGCTGCAGAGTTAGAGAGGGCAAGATAGTAAGATCTTTCGCAATAAGTCTTCCTCGCTTCACATTCTAGAAAGGTAAACGACTTACCTAGCATGCTTCAAAGTTACTTCCAGGACACTTTCCGCCCCAGCCATGTTGCTGCTATCGACTGCTGGAAATATGAAAATTGGGAAAAGGGTTGGACCCCAGTGAAAATGGCAAAATCAAAATCCAGACCAATACACGTGCGCTCTTGATAAAAGCGCTTTGCAATGATGCCGGACTAGCCCGCGGGCTCCCCCCCGCCTCAGCCCCCGATTTAGGTGGAAGGTAGAGCTGTACGGCAAAGTCGAGGCAGTCCTCTCCGGATCTCCGGATAAACTGGTGTGCATGGTTTCGCTACTACCCCGGAGCAGCATGCAGACATGCACAATTTCCTCTTTCGTATAATGTCTCCTCCATCCGCGCTGGTTTTAGCCGTCTCATCCACGGCAGTAGCTCGGCAGTAGTCCCGTGCGTGGCCTTGCAGGCTGTGGTTGTTCCGCGCTGGGTCAGCCATCGACATCACTCATTAGAATTGCAATGAGGCAGGCAGCTTCCGTCACTTGCTCCACCTCGGGGCGCGATGGCCCCATGTTCCGCCAGTCATCACTACTCAGGACGGGGATCGTGGCTAGGACTGGCTACGCAATCGGATGGCCGTTATCAGCCTTTAGCAGCTCCAACAAGCGCAACACACAGGATTCTCAGAGGCGCATCCGATTGCAAGCCCAGGCCGCTGCAACCCCGTCAATCCTGCCAGGTCAGGCTGCATGCATGTGTTTATTTGAGTGCACACCATTGCATTTTTGCCAGGCCACTAGACAGACACAAATGGGCCGACGGGCATCAAACTTGACCGGCCAACGACTTGTGACACATGCAGCAAGGATTACTGCACCAGGCCCCACTGGCCCCATGGGCTTAACTATGGCTGAACTGTGGCCCAAGTGCCAATGCTTCATGCATGCATGCATGCCCATGCCTTCATCCCGTCCTCACTAGCCTCCACCCCATGCACAGGCCGCGTGGAACTGACGAAGAACTTTGAGATAGCCACTGCCGAGCAGCGCATATACAAATGGTGGGTGTGAGGCGCCGTGGCCTGGCAACCACCCGTAAGGGGACGAGTCCACCGCTCAGTTATGTTTATTTTAGCTTGTAGTAGTATGAACGTACGATTGAGCTGCATTGTGGCCGATGGCAGGGTGGGCTTGGTGAAGAATTTCCCGCTGCTTGGGCCACTGGGCGTAGGCCGGTCAACACTGGGTCCCTGTCGGCTGGGTGCCTGCTGACCAGCGGGCAGTGCTTCTTGTCTAGGCTGTAAAAAACCTCAGGTCATAAAGGAAGGCTACCGGTTTAGTGATGAATGCGAAATTCTTGTTTGTAGTCCAGGGGGAAGGAAAGGGCGAGGGTGGGTGAAGAATAGAAAAGGAGGGAGGGGAAGAGAGGGGGGAAACTCAGGAGGTCAAGAGCCCCACGATTTTCATGTTCAGGTTCGTAGCCCAGGGGGGAATTCTTAGCCCGGAAATTTTTTAGCCCACAGTACCTAGTCTGCTTCCTCAGGGGCGCTACAAGAAATTGACTCAGCCTCGATGGCCACCTGTGTAGCAGTGCAGCATCAGTCACACACACAGCTTTTCACATCTTCCACTGAATGACCGGATGACTTTTAAGCCTAAAGGTAAATCTTGCATACTTATCAACTGAGAGCAACTGGTCTGGCCATCCGACCGTAATTCCAACATTTCCAGTTAAGATTTCCATCAATGCCCCGCATGCTGTATCTGAGCTCCAAAACCTTGCCCCTGAACCTCCTCGCGGGGGATGGGGCTCAGGCGCCATCACGCACACCTCTCCCCCCGCAGTAGCTCTCCCGGATTTCACAGCTTGGGCTAACATCAATTGATGCCTAGAAATGGAGGGAAATATGCCACCGGCCTGCCAAAGGTCGTCTCGTACGAACTAAAATACACAGTGGGGCTCTAGGGCTGTGAGGCTCTGGTGTGCACTAAATACACAGTGGGGCTCTAGGGCTGTGAGGCTCTGGTGTGCACTAAATACACAGTGGGGCTCTAGGGCTGTGAGGCTCTGGTGTGCACTAAATACACAGTGGGGCTCTAGGGCTGTGAGGCTCTGGTGTGCACTAAATACACAGTGGGGCTCTAGGGCTGTGAGGCTCTGGTGTGCACTAAATACACACTGGGGCTCTAGGGCTGTGAGGTTCTGGTGTGCACTAAATACACAGTGGGGCTCTAGGGCTGTGAGGCTCTGGTGTGCACTAAATACACAGTGGGGCTCCAGGGCTGTGAGGCTCTGGTGTGCACTAAATACACAGTGGGGCTCTAGGGCTGTGAGGCTCTGGTGTGCACTAAATACACAGTGGGGCTCTAGGGCTGTGAGGCTCTGGTGTGCACTAAATACACAGTGGGGCTCTAGGGCTGTGAGGCTCTGGTGTGCACTAAATACACAGTGGGGCTCTAGGGCTGTGAGGCTCTGGTGTGCACTAAATACACAGTGGGGCTCTAGGGCTGTGAGGCTCTGGTGTGCACGAAATACACAGTGGGGCTCTAGGGCTGAGGGGCTCTGGTGTGCACTAAATACACAGTGGGGCTCTAGGGCTGTGGGGCTCTGGTGTGCACTAAATACACATTGGGGCTCTAGGGCTGTGAGGCTCTGGTGTGCACTAAATACACAGTGGGGCTCTAGGGCTGTGAGGCTCTGGTGTGCACTAAATACACAGTGGGGCTCTAGGGCTGTGAGGCTCTTGTGTGCACTAAATACACAGTGGGGCTCTAGGGCTGTGAGGTTCTGGTGTGCACTAAATACACATTGGGGCTCTAGGGCTGTGAGGCTCTGGTGTGCACTAAATACACAGTGGGGCTCTAGGGCTGTGAGGCTCTGGTGTGCACTAAATACACAGTGGGGCTCTAGGGCTGTGAGGCTCTGGTGTGCACTAAATACACAGTGGGGCTCTAGGGCTGTGAGGCTCTGGTGTGCACTAAATACACATTGGGGCTCTAGGGCTGTGAGGCTCTGGTGTGCACTAAATACACATTGGGGCTCTAGGGCTGTGAGGCTCTGGTGTGCACTAAATACACAGTGGGGCTCTAGGGCTGTGAGGCTCTGGTGTGCACTAAATACACATTGGGGCTCTAGGGCTGTGAGGCTCTGGTGTGCACTAAATACACAGTGGGGCTCTAGGGCTGTGGGGCTCTGGTGTGCACTAAATACATATTGGGCTCTAGGGCTGTGAGGCTCTGGTGTGCACTAAATACACAGTGGGGCTCTAGGGCTGTGGGGCTCTGGTGTGCACTAAATACACAGTGGGGCTCTAGGGCTGTGAGGCTCTTGTGTGCACTAAATACACAGTGGGGCTCTAGGGCTGTGAGGCTCTGGTGTGCACTAAATACACAGTGGGGCTCTAGGGCTGTGAGGCTCTGGTGTGCACTAAATACACAGTGGGGCTCTAGGGCTGTGAGGCTCTGGTGTGCACTAAATACACAGTGGGGCTCTAGGGCTGTGGGGCTCTGGTGTGCACTAAATACACAGTGGGGCTCTAGGGCTGTGAGGCTCTGGTGTGCACTAAATACACATTGGGGCTCTAGGGCTGTGAGGCTCTGGTGTGCACTAAATACACAGTGGGGCTCTAGGGCTGTGAGGCTCTGGTGTGCACTAAATACACATTGGGGCTCTAGGGCTGTGGGGCTCTGGTGCGCACTAAATACACAGTGGGGCTCTAGGGCTGTGGGGCTCTGGTGTGCACTAAATACACAGTGGGGCTCTAGGGCTGTGAGGCTCTGGTGTGCACTAAATACACAGTGGGGCTCTAGGGCTGTGAGGCTCTGGTGTGCACTAAATACACATTGGGGCTCTAGGGCTGTGGGGCTCTGGTGTGCACTAAATACACAGTGGGGCTCTAGGGCTGTGGGGCTCTGGTGTGCACTAAATACATATTGGGCTCTAGGGCTGTGAGGCTCTGGTGTGCACTAAATACACATTGGGGCTCTAGGGCTGTGGGGCTCTGGTGTGCACTAAATACACAGTGGGGCTCAGCAGGACTGCACCCTCAAGCAGTAGCAAGCAGAGCTTCCCTCTGTATCCCCCCATTCCAAATGGCCAGGTGGCACACCCTTGGCTGCTCACGTTTCCTCAATTGTGCACCTGACACGCAGGGCTGGCTTCCCAGATTTGGCTGCTGGTCAGTCTGGCGCACTCCTCCCAATTTGAATACGGGGTCAGTTCCATGCCCCCATGTCAATGTTTCTCTTTTACTCGCTGAACGTCATGGCCACCCCTCATGCCTGTGCTCTGCCCTTAAAGGTGGGAGGACAAAGGTTACTTCAAGCCGGATCCCTCGGCCACTGGCGAGCCGTTTGTGATGTCCATGCCCCCACCCAATGTGACCGGCCGCCTGCACATGGGCCATGCCATGACAGCCACGATTGAAGACGTGATGGTCCGATACGCGCGCATGAACGGGCGCAAGACGCTATGGGTACCGGGCACCGACCACGCTGGCATTGCCACACAGGTGAGCGCGGCGCCTAGTAGAGCATCGAGCTTAAGGCATCCCGTAAAAGTCTCAGCAATGTGATAATCCTGGAGGGATAGAGAACGAGGGCGTATCAAAATTTGCCGAGCGACAATTTATTTTCAATTGTTTAGTGAGGCGAGAGGCTAGGTTTCTAGCCGAGTGCTTGGAAGCAGCGTGACTGGACGCTGAGTGGGCCGACTGAAGCCAGGAACCAAGTGCGGCATGCCCTGCATACCTACATTTGCCATGGCTGGAGCAGGGCAGGCGCGCTAGGGAAGGCGCCTCCTGCTCCTGTGTACTTTCAGAGTACTGCTATGTCGAGGAAACTTGACGGCTAATTCTAAATTTTCTTTCGCAATCTAGGAGATAGTTTCTGTCGAATGATGCGGGTTTCAGGGTGCAGGTGCCATGCAAGCATTTCGGCGTCAAACTGAGTCTCAAATTAACTGAAAGCTGGCTGCGCCTTGTCAAGCCCTGTCAGCATAATATATTTTGCTTTGTGAAACAGGCCTGTTCCACCCCATCCACTCTGCACCTTCTTTACTGACTCGGGCCCTTCTGACCCAGGCCAGTTGGATTCATGTGCACACGTTGCTGAAGTCTGCTCAGAGGGCATTGGACAGATTTTGCACCATTACTGACACGGTGCCTTGTTGAATATTTTCCTGATGGATTGCCCTCATCGTGATTAAACTGTTGAGGAAATGACGATGTTTTTTTTTTTGTAGGTAATTATATGGTATGAACCTAGGTACAGGTGTTGGTACCGGTTAGTATCTAATAGCATTCCCCCGGTATGGTTTAGGATTTAGGATTCAGGAATCTCAACCCGACACCCTTCAATGTTTGAGTATCTCGCATTACCCCCCCCCCCCTTCCGCTCACCCCGTGCACTGCTTGTTGGTGTAGAGCGTTGTAGAGAAGGGCCTGGTCAAAGAAGGCACCACCCGTCTGGCGCTGGGTCGCGAGGCCTTCACGGAGCGTGTGTGGGCATGGCGCCGCGAATACGGTGGCTTCATCACAGAGCAGCTGAGACGACTGGGTGCATCCTGTGACTGGAGCCGCGAGCGCTTCACCTTGGATGAAGGCCTCTCAGGTGAGGGACTAGGGGCAATGGGAGGGAGATTGCATTGATGTGGAATTGTGAAGCCTAGGGGCGTTCTGTGACTGGAGACGTGATCACTATACCTTGGATGAAGGCCTGTCGGGTAAGGGACTAGGAGGAGGTTGGGGGGCAGTGGGAGGTAGATTGCATTGATGTGCAGTTGCGAAGCCTGGGGGCGTTCTGTGACTGGAGACGTGATCACTACACCTTGGATGAAGGCCTGTCGGGTAAGGGACTTGGAGGAGGTTGGGGAGCAGTAGGAGGTAGATTGCATTGATGTGCAGTTGCGAAGCCTGGGGGCGTTCTGTGACTGGAGACGCGATCACTACACCTTGGATGAAGGCCTGTCGGGTGAGAGGCAACGAGGCGGTCCGGGGGAGGTGGGATGAGGGCCTATGGGCGGGGAGTCCGGGTGGTTATGGGGAGAGGGATTCTGGCAATGGGTTGGGGTATGATTAGGGTAGGGAGGAGGTGGTATGAAGGCCCTCTGATGGGGGCTGGTTGGCATGATGAGGGGGCCTTGCTGCCAATTGGTTGGAGTGTGATCGGGGTAGGGAGGAGGTGAGATGAGGGCCCTCTGGTGGGGCCTGGTTGGGAGCTATATCCCCACCTCCCCCCTCCCCCCTCCGGCTGGCTGCTGATGTTGCCTAGGAGTTCACGAAGCTGCATGAGGAGGGACAGATGTATTGCGCCTTATCGCCTGACCCCCGCACCCAGCTTCCTCCCCGCCGTCACCCCGCCCCTAGCTCCTGCTGGCGGCCTCTGTGGCCGAGGCGTTCATAAACTTGCATGACAACAGGTGGGTGTATCAGGCCTGGCCCTTGTCCCCCGCCCCCTGACCCCAGCTTTCTCCCCGCCCTCGTCACGATCATCGTGCCCGCTTGCAGCCTTGGTGGCCGAGGTGTTCATGAATCAGCGTGAGGATGGGTGGGTGGATCACGCCTAGTCACCCGGCCCACAAGACTAGATGTATCTTCGCCGCCCTGCTCCAATCCGCACTGCCCAGCTTTACCCCGCCTCTTTTCTCCCCGTGCCTGCTCGCAGCCTCGGTGGCTGAGGCGTTCATGAAGCTGCATGAGGACGGCTTGGTGTACCGTGGCAGCTACATGGTGAACTGGTCGCCGGCCATGCTGACTGCGGTCTCTGACCTAGAGGTTGAGTACTCGGAGGAGGCAGGCTTCCTCTATTACTTCAAGTAGGTGTGCATCGGCGGATGGCTAGGTGTGTAGCAACCGTGGGCAGGGGGGGGGGCAATGGAGGGCAGGGGGGGGGGCAATGGAGGGCAGGGGGGGGGGCAATGGAGGGCAGGGGGGGGGGGCAATGGAGGGCAGGGGGGACGATGAAGGAGGGGCCTGGGGAGCTGGTCTGGAGTCAAGCCACTGGTCAGATACGAGTTAAAACAAATAAAAAATGAGATTTGTGTCAGCTGTCAGTTTGTTGGTTATCTGATTTGTCAGAGGGCATCACGTTCCAGGGTGTTGTTCAGCATCAGTCCTTCTGTAGATGACAAAGATGAGCGTGACATGGAGATGGGAGCATTAAGTCACCTGGGGATGGATGCATGTGATGAAATTGGAGATGGGAGCATAAATGCACCTGCAGGTGCGAGCATGTGGTGCAATGCAGTCCTGCAGGTGTAACATTGTTACAACAAGTTAACCACACACTGACGGATATATCCGACCCAATGTGTTTGTGCCTCCACAATGAACGAGCCAGCAGAAGGCAATCCAGGGAGTGTAGAATCCCGGGTATAGCTTACTGAGCCTCACTCTTTACTGAGGTGCGATCCCAATCCTTGCCTCTCTATTACACTCCTTCCCTTCCTCATGTGCTCTTTCCTTGCCAATGGGGTGTGATCCCCCCCCTCTTTGTTGAGGTGTGATCTCACTCAATCTCTCTTCATCGATGTGTGATCTCTCTCTTCTCCTCCTCCAATAAGGTGTAATGTCCCTCCCTCCCTCTCCGCTGAGGTATGATCCCACTCCCTCCCTCTATGCTGAGGTGTGACCTCACACACTCCCTTTCTGATGAGGTGTCGTTTTAATCCTCCCTCCTGTCTGAGGTGTGATCTCACTCACTCCCTCTTTGTTGAACTGTGCTCTCAATCACTCCTCCGCCGATGAAGTGTGATCTCACTCCCTACCTCTTTGTTGAGGTGTGATCTAACTTGTCCATCCTCTGATGAGGTGGTATCCCTCCCTCCCTCTCAGATGATGTGTGCTCTCACACACCCTTCTTCCTGAGGTGTGATTTCACTCCTGAGGTGTTCACTCCTGAGGTTTGATTTCACTTATTGACTCTTTCTCTCTTGTCGAGGTGTGATCTCACTCTCACCTTCTCTGCTGTGGTGTGATCTCACTCTCTCTACTTAGCTGTGATCTCACTTTCCCCTCTCCGCTGTGATGTGATCTCACTCTCTTCTACTCTATTGTGGTGTGATCTCTCTTTCACCACCACGATGGGATCTCAATCCCTACCTCTTCACCAAGGTGTGCTTTCACACCCTTTCTCTGCTATTGTGTGATATCCCTCCAGTCCTCTCCGCCATGGTTTGATGTCACTCCATAACCCTCATGCAAGGTGTGATCCCACTCCCTTCCTCGCTGTTGTGGTGTGTTCTCACTCCATCACTCCTTGGTGATGTCTGATGTCACTCTCTAACTCGCCACCGCTTTGTGATCTCACTCCGCCACCCTTTGTCGAGGTGTGTCCTCCCTCCCACCCTCACCCTCCGGTGATATTTCATTCCATTACTAGTGTGGGCGAGGTGTGACCTCACTCCTCCCTGACCAGTGGCTCTGGAACCATTCCTTAAATTGAGGTACCCCTTTGCCAACATGGGAGAGAATGATTTATTTCCCGCAGTGTGATATCCCTCCCTCGTTCTCCGCCGTGGCGTATTCTCGCTCGCTCCATCCCTTAACCGCTTTCCATGGAACCACTCCGTGCGTGAAGGTACCCCATGGCCGACATGGGGGACGACGAGTACTTGCCCGTGGCAACGACGCGCCCCGAAACCATCCTTGGCGACACCGCCGTGGCCGTACACCCTGAGGATGAGCGATACAAGAAGTACATCGGGCGCGAGTGCGTGGTACCGTGCAGCGGGGGGCGTCGCATCAGGGTCATTGCGGACGATTACGTGGACATGGCGTTCGGGACCGGGGCGCTAAAGATTACACCCGGTGAGTGGTGAAGGCAGGGACCTATGCCCCACTGGGTTTGGGTTTGAGGGTTTACGGTTTGACTCGTCGGAGACGATTATTTAGGCATAGAGTTTGGAACCGGAGTGCTGAAGATGGCGCCTGGGGGGTGAATAGGGTCATGTTGGTGACTGCAGACCCTAACGGAGGTTAGGGACCAGGACTGTGCCAACTGCAGTCGTTCCGGTGGCTGAGGTGCGTAGCTGAGTTTCAGATGACGTGATTTCAAGGCAAATTCAGCTACTTTTACCAAAGGGACCGTGAACATTGAAAATGTTTCTAGACGACGGCATAATTGCACAGCACTGTGGAGGATCCAATTGAAGGGTGTGGATAGCCGCTGTAGAGGTAACATCGGGTGGGTCAGGAAGATGGAAACCAAGCTCCGTAGAGTTGGGAAACAAAGC
Source organism: Limnomonas spitsbergensis (assembly GCA_037349105.1). Taxonomy (NCBI): domain Eukaryota; kingdom Viridiplantae; phylum Chlorophyta; class Chlorophyceae; order Chlamydomonadales; genus Limnomonas; species Limnomonas spitsbergensis. The sequence goes on along the minus strand of JAYJMM010000102.1, from coordinate 1,865,371 downwards.
AGCATGGGCGGGGAGTTTGGAGCTGGAGTGTCCAAGATCCAGTGCTGTGCCATAGCGCCGTAATTCAGAAATTGTGTTGGTAAGTACTGTCCCTTCCTGGTAAAAGTAGCTGAATTTGCCTTAAACTTACGGTGACTGCGTAAGTCAGCCACCGTTAGGACCATAATTTTGACAGCACTGCTATGACCACTCCGCTGAGGTAACTGGATCGTGGCGGGCAAATGGACAGATCACCCCCGGCATGCCGTCAAGAGAAGTGAAGGAGAAGTGAGAGTGCGCGCCCCGCTGGGGAATGTGCCATCAAGCAAGAGAAAAGTGCGGGCACCACGGGGGAATGCGCTGTAAAAAAGGAAACTACGCTTCCTGCATGGGGAGGTGTAGGTTTCAGAAACAGTGCAGCATGGGCCGAGATAGCATCTACGTCTTGACCGTGCGGGAGGGTCAGCAGGGTGGTGACGGCGATGGAACACTCGTGGTTTTTACGGACTGTCAAACACTAGGCTTGGCTGCTGAGGATTGTTTCAGGCTTCTGGTCTTTGCGAGGCTGTTTGCTTACTTATGCCTTTTTGTTTGTGATTGTCGAAGACTGTTGTTCGTTTGTGATTTGAGGAGGGGGAAATACCTGGTATTGAGGTATATTTAGGGGTTGTGTTTTTGGGATGGGGCAATACCTTGTATTGAGGCATATTTAGGACGACCTGTATCTGTGTTCAGGGCTGCAGAGGGCTTAAAAGACATGCTGAACCTGTGCAAGTGTGGCCGCTGCCGTGATGCTGGGTCCATGAGCAGGTCACACTTGCTGATGTCGCGGTGTCAACGCACCCACCCAAAGCGTTTGGGGACCCTGCATCCCTCAATCTTGTCAAAGTGCTGGGGGCGCGGCCTTTGCTGGTCTGACTCCAGCTGGTTCCGACAAGCCTGTGTGTGTGAGAATAGGCGTTTTATATCCCTAAAAGCAAACGGCACTCGATTTGTAAGGCTTGGAGACATCGGAATCCACTGCTTGGACACCCCACCCAAATTAAGGTTCTCTGCCAGCACAGCCCCTCACCCCTCCCGGTCCTATCTACCACTTCTGCCCTTGGAACCGCCGCTGGGCAGCTCTGGGGACTGAGGGCATGTGACCATGGTTTAGGGGTACGGCGACAATGTGCTTTGAGCTAGGCGTATGGCGCGAGGGTGCTGAGGGGATTTAGGAGGGACTTCAACTAATTGGGGGTAGATCTTGGGTAGATCTCGGGTAGATCTCCTGTAGATATCAGGATGATCTTTAACATATCTCCTCCTCCCGGCAGAGGCCCATCTGGCTCGGGCTAAGTGTATACGATTGAACTGTGTCGCTCCTGTTGCCTCCTGCCCTGCCTATCTCTACCCTCTCGCCCCGCACACATCCCAGTCCTCTCCCTGCGCTAACGTTGGCTCCAGCTACTTAATAATTGCTCCTACTGTTGCTCCTTGCTCCTTGCTCCTACCTCCTTGATCCACACCTTTTAACATCTGACCATGCTTCTGTCCAGTTCCGTCTCACCACTCTGGCTTAAGCCACGCCTGCTCCTTGTTTCGCCTGCCCCTTGTTTCGATTGTCTTGCGGTGTTCGTGTTGATATGTCCCCCCCCCTTCTGCTTCAGGGCACGATGTCAACGATTACGAGATCGGCAAGCGCTGCAACCTTGAGACAATCAACATCTTGAACAAGGTGATGGCCGCCACTGTTTGTTTTAGGGTGCTTGAGCTACAATTCAGCTACAATCAACAACCTGAGCAAGGTGATGGTCACCACTGACATATGTCCGGGTGCTTCAGCTACAAGTCAGCTACAACCTCCATCTTCAACACGGCGATTGCTAACCCCTCAGGGCCTGGAACACTGCGGCATAACATTGTTATTATATGCACCAGACCCAGCTCTCTTTCATGAACTGGCCTCATCCGCTTGCCCCACCACAGGATGCGACGCTGAATGCCAACGCTGGCAAGTATGCAAGTCTAGACCACTCCTTGCTCCCCACTCACGCTCCCCGCTCCATGTTGTGGCCTTACCCGTTTGCCTCTCCAAAGGATGTGACGCTGAATGCTATCGCTGGTATGTATGCCAGTCTAGACCTTACCCTCTCCCTTTTTCATGACCCGGCCTCATCCGCTCGCCCCTAAACAGGATGCAAAGCTGAGCGCCAACGCTGGCAAGTATGCTGGCCTTGACCGCTCTTCGCTTCCGCTCCCGCTCCCTGCTCCATGACCTGGCCTCACTCACTCGCCCCACCACAGGATGCAATGCTGAACGCCAACGCTGGCAAGTATGCTGGCCTTGACCACTCCCTTTCCCGCTCCCGATCCCTGCGCTTCGCTCTATGACCTGGCCTCACTCACTCGCCCCACCACAGGATGCAACACTGAACGCCAACGCTGGCAAGTATGCTGGCCTTGACCGCTTCAAGGCACGCAAGACCCTGTGGGCCGACATGGAGGCTGAGGGGCTGACCATCAAGAAGGACAACTACGCCATGAGGTGGGTGTTACCCTGTACCCTACCCCTAAGCCCTAAGCCCTTGAACTTGGCCATCAAGAAGAATTGCACCATGCAGTGGTTGAACGCCCCATACCCTGAACCACACACCAAAATCCCTGAAACCTGACGAACAATTTGTGCAGATACATCATGCGTCGAGTATGACCCTAAATCCTGAAACCTGAACCTGAAACCTGAACTCTGAACCCTGAACTCTGAACCTGAAACTGAGCCCTGAAATTACCCTGAACCCTGAACCTCACGGACAACTGCATCATGCGGTGGGTGAGACCCACACACCCTGAATCTTAAATCACCCCCCCCCAAGTCCCATCCATCAATGACAAACACAGTAGGTGTACTGGAAGCTCTCAATCTTGAACCTCAAAATATGAACCCTTAACCCTGACCATCAAGAATTACACAAAGCCGTGGTGTAGCCCGCCAACCATTTTCCTGAACCCCTGAAGCATGTTGTCCCCGCTGTTGCCACAGCTTGGGCCTCCCTCCCTGCATCCCCCCCCAAAGAGCTCATTCCTTATGAACTTGGCCTGCCTCTTTCTGCAGGGTGCCTCGCTCGCAGCGCAGTGGAGAAATTATCGAGCCACTGGTGAGTGCAGCATGAACGCAGGCACCATCAGGAAGAATCATGTTGGGGGAGGGCAGCAGTGAAATTATTTAGCCCCTATTTAGTGCGGCCGACAGCAGAGAGGGGCCATGCGCGGGAAAGAGGGGTGAGGGCAGCATGGGGAAAGAAAATAACGTGTATGGGGACCTTTGGGTTCACAGCAGGAGCAGCAGAACGAACATCAGAAGGAGCAGCAGCAGCAGGAGCAGCAGCAGCAGCACGGACAGCAACAGGAGCAACAGCAGCACCAACAGCAGCAGGAGCACAGCAGCATCAACAACAACAAGAGCAACAGCACCAACAGCAGCAGCAGGAGCAACAGCAGCAACAGCAACAGCACCAACAGCAGCAGGAGCACAGCAGCATCAACAACAACAAGAGCAACAGCACCAACAGCAGCAGCAGGAGCAACAGCAGCAACAGCAACAGCACCAACAGCAGCAGGAGCAAGAACAGCAACAACAGCAGCAGCAGGAGCAACAGCAGCAACAGCAGCAAGAGCAACAGCAGCAACAGCAGCAGCAGGAGCAGCTGCACCAACAGCACCAACCGCAGCAGGAGCAACAGCAGCAATAGCAGCATACACAGCAAACCCTGAACCCAAGCAGTGCACCCCAAACCACAATTCTGAAACAGCGAACCAAAAAACCCTAAACTCTCAACACTGAGCAGTGAAGCCTGGATATTGAGTATCAACGGCGACCCCTGAAATCTGCCCCCTGGACAGTTAACCCCAAAAAATTAATCATAGCAGTTTGTGCGCATGAACCTTAATCCCTTCACCCTTAATTTAGCCCCTTCTGCCTTTGATCATCCCTATCTACACCCTGAACCCCAAAAAGCCGACCCTAAACAGCCAATCTGGACCCCGGCCCTCTCAGGTCAGCGAGCAGTGGTTTGTGCGCATGAAGCCCTTGGCAGGCCCTGCTCTTAAGGCTGTTGCGGACAAGGAGATCACCATCCTGCCTGAGCGCTTTGAGAAGGTGTACAACAACTGGCTGGAAAACATTAAGGTGGGCAGGAGAGGCAGGGAGGCGAAGTGGGGACAGGGTGGAGGATGTGGAGAGGACGAATTTGCCTGAAAGAGGGAAGAGACGGAAGGTGGAGGGTGTACAGCGACTGGCTGGAAAACATCAACGTGGGCAGGAGAGGCAGAAAGGCGGAATGCGGACAGAGAGGAGGAGGAGGAGGAGGAGGAGGAGGAGGAGGAGGAGGAGGAGGAGGAGGAGGAGGAGACTATTTTGCCTAAAAGAAGGAGGGGTGAGAGAGGAAAGGGTGCACACTAACTGGCTGCAGAACATCAAGGTGGGCAGGAGAGGCTGGGATGTTAAGTGGGGACAGAGAGGAGGAGGAGGAGAAGGCAAGGACCTTATTGCCTGAAAGAGGGAGGGGTGAGAGGGGAGAGGGTGCAGAACAACTGGCTGGAGAACATCAAGGTGGGCAGGAGAGGCTGGGAGGCGAAGTGGGGACAGAGAGGAGGAGGAGGAGGAGGGGGAGAAGGCTATTTGCCTGAAAGAGGGAGGGGAGAGGGGAGAGGGTGCACAAAAACAGGCTGGAGAACATCAGCCTGTTGTTGGGTGGGCAGGAGAGGTTGGGAGGCGACGTGGGGACAGAGAGGAGGAGGAGGATGAGGGGGAGAAGGCTATTTTGCCTGAAAGAGGGAGGGGAGAGAGGGGAGAGGGTGCACAACAACAGACTGGAGAATATCAAGGTGGGCAGGAGAGGCTGGGAGGCAAAGTGGGGACAGGGAGGAGGACAAGGAGAGGACCGTTTCTCCTGGAAAAGGGAAGCGAGGACAGTGGGGGGGGGGGACAACAACTGGCTGGAAAACATCAAGATGGGCAGGAGAGGCTGGGAGGCAAAGTGAGGACAGGGAGGAGGACAAGGAGAGGACCATTTCACCTGAGCAGGGGGAAGGGGTGGCGAAGGGCGGTGTGGTGATCAGCAGCAGATTGTGTGCGAGGACACAAGGTGTGAGAGGCATGGGTTCAAGGAAGGAGGAGGCTTGGTAGATGTCCTAGGGGGAGGGAGGGGGGGGGAGGGGCAAATTTGAGTGACGGAACACAAGATGGGTATTGATCGGGGAGACGGATATAGGCATGCACACACACACACGCGCACATGCACGCAAGCGTTCAAACACATGCACACACATGCACACACACACACACACGCACACATGCACGCAAGCGTTCAAACACATGCACACACATGCATGCACACACACACACGCGCACATGCATGCAAGCGTTCAAACACATGCACACACATGCATGCACACACACACACGCGCACATGCACGCAAGCGTTCAAACACATGCACACACACATGCATGCACACACACACATGCACGCGCACATGCACGCAAGCGTTCAAACACATGCACACACATGCATACACACACACACACACACACACGCACACACACACACACACGCGCACATGCACGCAAGCGTTCAAACATACACACACATGCATGCACACACACACACGCGCACATGCACGCAAGCGTTCAAACACACACACACACACATGCATGCACACACACACATGCACGCGCACATGCACGCAAGCGTTCAAACACATGCACATAGAAAAAAGTGGATGCACTCATGTCCAGTACAAAGACACACCATGTGCCTGGTCCTAGTCACAATGCCTGCTGGTGTGTCCTCTTGCCTGCTGTCCCCACTCAAGCTCCCATTCTCACACACCTTACCCAAAGCCCCGTCCATGTGCTGCCACCCCTAGTTTCGAGTGTGTGCCGTTTGTTGTGGCCAGGCTTACACCCCTGGCCCTAAACCCTGTTTTCAGGACTGGTGCGTGAGCCGTCAGTTGTGGTGGGGTCACCGTATTCCCGTTTGGTACGTCCACGACAGCGAGGCGGAGGCCGAGGCGGCGGAGCGCGGCATCAGCGGGCGCTATGTTGTTGCGCGCAACACGCAGGAGGCGCTCCAAATGGCGCGGGACAAGCATGGGCAGGTGGGGGCAACGAGGGATTCGAGGGGAGGAGCATGGGCAGGTGGGAGCTGAACTGGAGGTGGATGAAGAGCATGGGCAGGTGGGAACTGAATTGGAGGTAGATGGAGAGCATGGGCAAGTGGGAGCTGAACTGGAGGTAGATGGAGAGCATGGGCAAGTGGGAGCTGAACTGGAGGTAGATGGAGAGCATGGGCAAGTGGGAGCTGAACTGGAGGTAGATGGAGAGCATGGGCAGGTGGGAGCTGAATTGGAGGTAGATGGAGAGCATGGGCAAGTGGGAGCTGAACTGGAGGTAGATGGAGAGCATGGGCAAGTGGGAGCTTAACTGGAGGTAGATGGAGAGCATGGGCAGGTGGGAGCTGAACTGGAGGTAGATGGAGAGCATGGGCAGGTGGGAGCTGAACTGGAGGTGGATGGAGAGCATGGGCAAGTGGGAGCTGAATTGGAGGTAGATGGAGAGCATGGGCAAGTGGGAGCTGACCTGGAGGTAGATGGAGAGCATGGGCAAGTGGGAGCTGACCTGGAGGTAGATGGAGAGCATGGACAAGTGGGAGCTGGCCTGGAGGTAGATGGAGAGCGTGGGCAGGTGGGGGGTGAAGTGGCTACACATGTAGTTGCATGCAATACCCAGGAGACGCTCAAAACGGCAAAGGGCAGGCACAAACAGGTGGAGGTTCAAGTGATGATGTATGTTTGGGGAGGCGCGTTGGCCGGTCAGTGTGGCAGCCTGCCTTTTATTTCCTATGGCGTCTCCTGTGCAGCCCCTACTCGACACATCTGCTCCACACATCTGTCTCCACACACATCTGTCTTCACACACATCTGTCTTCACACACATCTGTCTCCACACACATCTGTCTCCACACACATCTGTCTCCACACACATCTGTCTCCACACACATCTGTCTCCACACACATCTGTCTCCACACACATCTGTCTCCACACACATCTGTCTCCACACACATCTGTCTCCACACACATCTGTCTCCACACACATCTGTCTCCACACACATCTGTCTTCACACACATCTGTCTCCACACACATCTGTCTTCACACACATCTGTCTTCACACACATCTGCCCATGCACCGACCCTCTGATGATACCCCTACCCTCCCTTTCGGAGTCTCCCGTAGCCCTGTAACCGCTCGAGGGGGGCGTGGCACTCCATCAGGAAGAGGATGCGGTGGACGCCTGGATATCTGGTGACACCTTTTGTTCCAGCACCTCCCTCCCTTCCTCCCCTCCCCCTCCTCCCCCCCCCTCCCCCTCCCTCTCTCCTCCCCTCCCCCTCCCTTTCCCCCCCTCCCTTGTTCTTCAGGGTGTGGCGCTCTGACAGGAGGAGGATGTGCTTGACACCTGACGATGCTCCTCCTCTCAACCCCTCCTCCGCCTCCCCCCTCCCTTCCTCCCTCTCTCCTCCCATCCCCCTCCTCCGCCCTCCTCCCCTCCCTTCCTCCCTCTCTCCTCCATATCTTCCTCCCTCTCCCCCCCTCTCCCTCGTTCATCAGGGTGTGGCGCTCAGGCAGGAGGAGGATGTACTTGACACGTGGTTCTCTTCGGGGCTGTGGCCGTTCTCCACGCTGGGCTGGCCCAACACCCAGGAGGAGGACTTCAAGACCTTCTACCCCACACAGGTGGGGTGCAGGCAACTGCCTGGCATATGATATGTCACGCATGTCACATATGTCACATATGCCAACAAGGTTAGGGCTTAGCCCTTAACCTTGCTTCATGACAACATGATCGGTGAGGTGGCTTGAGATGCCCTGACAACAAATACTGGAATCGAAAAGGAAGAGGATTGGGTGCTCTTGCCTCGAGGGTCGAGGAAAGGTAAAGGCTGCTACATCGTCGCGTTTGGTTTCGAAAAGGAGATGTGAAGGATCACACAGTTGGCAGGCTAAGGGTCGGTCACACTCTTTTGGGCGTGACGGACAGCGTCACACTCTGGTGTGAGGCGTGTCCTGCGTTGTAAGGGCTGCCTTCTGGACAGAATGCGCGTCGTTATGTGGGAATGACACTGCAGGACAGCGAAGTCAAGTGACTTTGCTCGCCTAGTTTCGACGCGATATCCTGGTGGCGTGCCGACATTGCCACACACACTCCCTCCCCCCACCTTCAAAACTCTTCCCCTCCCTCTCTATCTCCCTCCCTCCCTTCCTCCCTCCCCCCGCCATCGAAAAAAGCCCTGCCCCCCCTTCCTCCCACCCTCTCAGATGATGGAGACCGGCCACGACATCCTTTTCTTCTGGGTCGCCCGCATGGCCATGCTGGGGCTACACCTGACGGGCCGCGCGCCCTTCAACACTGTCTACCTCCACGGTCTGGTGCGCGACGACAAGGGGCGCAAGATGAGCAAGAGCTTGGGCAATGTGGTGGACCCGCTGGCCATTATCACGGACTACGGAACAGATGCGCTGAGATTCACAATGGCAACAGGTGTGTGTGTGTGTGGTGGGTGGGGGGGGGAGTAAACAGTTGGAGGGGCTTCAGGAGGAGAGAGGGGTGTGCATGTTGAAGGTCTCAGCACGGGTTGGGAGATGTTTGCTTGGGGGGAGAGGGAGCTAGTGTCCATGATGGTGACTGGTAGCATGATAGGTGCAGGTGTTGAGGGAGCTAGTGTCCATGATGGTGGCTGGTAGCATGGTAGGTGCAGGTGTTGAGGGGGCTAGTGTCCATGATGGTGGCTGGTAGCATGGTAGGTGCAGGTGTTGAGGGGGCTAGTGTCCATGATAGTAGCTGGTAGGTGCAGGGGGGAAGGGAGCGATGTTGGCTGGGGAGGCTTGCTTTCATATTGGCCACAGGCGAGGCTGCTTCAGGGCTTGGGATGCCTGCCTTCCTCCTCTGTGACTCGGGATCCTTATCAGGCCATCAGGTGGGTGGTGGGTGGGTGCAGTGAGGAAGGTGTGTGTGGGGGGGGTCCCGCCCCACCGCCCTCATTCAGGATGTTTCCCTGCCCCCTTCCCCCCGTTCATTTTCCGCTCCCTCCCCCCCTCGCTCCCTCCTCGTTCCCTTTCCCGCTTCCTCCCTCCCCCCACTTATTGCCTGCCCATGCAGAATCTTAATCTTCCCCTACCCGCCCTTTCCCCCTTCATTTTCTTGTTTTCTCCCCCCTCATTTATTCCCGGTTACTTTCCCTCTCCTCCCCCTGTTCGTTCCCTCCCTCAGGTTCTACCATCGGCCAGGACATGAACCTTTCCATGGAGCGCTTGACGGCCAACCGCAACTTCACAAACAAGCTGTGGAATGCAACCAAGTGAGTGAGGGGCTACTGGGCTGAGGCTGCTGGGCAGAGGCCGCTGGGTGTTTGACAGCCAGATGCAACTTCACCAAACCTCTGAAGTGCCATCCCGCCCACCCTTTATGAGGAATCTCATTGTGCTTCTTTACAGGGCACCTTCGTATGACTAGAAATCCTTTGTATCTCACACTTTTTATGTCTGGGACAATTGTCCATTGGGTTCTCACGGCATTCCATCCCTTGAAACCCCTATAATATGAAGTATGTAGTATAGGCAGAAAGCCTTCATTTGTTTTACCCTTCACCCCCTCCGTTTCCCTGCCTCTCCCCCTTCCCTCCGATTCCCGCCTGCCTGCTGCCAGGTACGTGCTGCTGATGCTGAACAAGGCGGATGAGAAAGAGTGGCAGTCACTGTGCACCACTGACTTCAGCTCGCCAGGCTCCCTCAAGGGCCTGCCGCTAGCTGAGCAATGGATCATCTCCCAGCTGCACCAGGTGGGAAAGTGTGTAGGGAAGTGTGAAGGGCACCTGGTATGAAAATATGAGCGCAGAAGGGTGACCTGTCCAGGCAGGCGCCATCAAGGGCCTGCCGCTGGCAGAGCAATGGAATATCTCCCGGCGCACCCGGCCAGGAAGGCTTTCTTCAGAAGCGTTTCTGGCCGGATGCGTACACGCTGCAAATAATAACCACATACTCCGTCATGGACCTGCAACACCATGCAACACCATGCAACACCCCTCAACATCCTCCGACACCCCTGCAGCACCATGCAACAACATGCAACACCCCGCAACATCCTCTGACACCCCTGCAGCAACATGCAACACCATGCAACACCCCGCAACATCCTCTGACACCCCTGCAGCACCATGCAACAACATGCAACACCCCTCAACATCCTCTGACACCCCTGCAGCACCATGCAACACCATGCAACACCCCTCAACATCCTCCGACACCCCTGCAGCACCATGCAACACCATGCAACACCCCTCAACATCCTCCGACACCCCTGCAGCACCATGCAACACCATGCAACACCCCGCAACATCCTCTGACACCCCTGCAGCACCATGCAACACCATGCAACACCCCGCAACATCCTCTGACACCCCTGCAGCACCATGCAACACCATGCGACACCCCTCAACATCCTCCGACGCCCCTGCAGCACCATGCAACACCATGCAACACCCCGCAACATCCTCTGACACCCCTGCAGCACCATGCAACACCATGCAACACCCCGCAACATCCTCCGACGCCCCTGCAGCACCATGCAACAACATGCAACACCCCGCAACATCCTCTATCAACCCTGCAGCAGCATGCAACAACATGCAACACTCCGCAACATCCTCTGACACCCCTGCAGCACCATGCAACACCATGCAACACCCCTCAACATCCTCCGACACCCCTGCAGCACCATGCAACACCATGCAACACCCCGCAACATCCTCTGACACCCCTGCAGCACCATGCAACACCATGCAACACCCCGCAACATCCTCTGACACCCCTGCAGCACCATGCAACACCATGCAACACCCCGCAACATCCTCCGACGCCCCTGCAGCACCATGCAACAACATGCAACACCCCGCAACATCCTCTGACACCCCTGCAGCACCATGCAACACCATGCAACACCCCGCAACATCCTCTGACACCCCTGCAGCACCATGCAACAACATGCAACACCCCGCAACATCCTCTGACACCCCTGCAGCACCATGCAACAACATACAACACCCCGCAACATCCTCTGACACCCCTGCAGCACCATGCAACAACATGCAACACCCCGCAACATCCTCTGACACCCCGGCAGCACCATGCAACAACATGCAACACCCCGCAACATCCTCTGACACCCCTGCAGCACCATGCAACACCATGCAACACCCCGCAACATCCTCTGACACCCCGGCAGCACCATGCAACAACATGCAACACCCCGCAACATCCTCTGACACCCCTGCAGCACCATGCAACAACATGCAACACCCCGCAACATCTTCTGACACCCCTGCAGCACCATGCAACAACATGCAACACCCCTCAACATCCTCTGACACCCCTGCAGCACCATGCAACAACATGCAACACCCCGCAACATCCTCTGACACCCCTGCAGCACCATGCAACACCATGCAACACCCCGCAACATCCTCTGACACCCCGGCAGCACCATGCAACACCATGCAACACCCCGCAACATCCTCTGACACCCCTGCAGCACCATGCAACAACATGCAACACCCCGCAACATCCTCTGACACCCCTGCAGCACCATGCAACACCATGCAACACCCCGCAACATCCTCTGACACCCCTGCAGCACCATGCAACAACATGCAACACCCCTCAACATCCTCTGACACCCTGGCAGCACCATGCAACAACATGCAACACCCCGCAACATCCTCTGACACCCCTGCAGCACCATGCAACACCATGCAACACCCCGCAACATCCTCTGTCACCCCTGCAGCACCATGCAACAACATGCAACACCCCTCAACATCCTCTGACACCCCTGCAGCACCATGCAACAACATGCAACACCCGCAACATCCTCTATCAACCCTGCAGCAGCATGCAACAACATGCAACACTCCGCAACATCCTCTGACACCCCTGCAGCACCATGCAACAACATGCAACACCCCGCAACATCCTCCGACACCCCTGCAGCACCATGCAACACCATGCGACACCCTGCAACATCCTCTGACACCCCTGCAGCACCATGCAACAACATGCAACACCCCGCAACATCCTCTGACACCCCTGCAGCAACATGCAACACCATGCAACACCCCGCAACATCCTCTGACACCCCTGCAGCACCATGCAACAACATGCAACACCCCTCAACATCCTCTGACACCCCTGCAGCACCATGCAACAACATGCAACACCCCGCAACATCCTCTGACACCCCGGCAGCACCATGCAACAACATGCAACACCCCGCAACATCCTCTGACACCCCTGCAGCACCATGCAACAACATGCAACACCCCGCAACATCCTCTGACACCCCTGCAGCACCATGCAACAACATGCAACACCCCGCAACATCCTCTGACACCCCTGCAGCACCATGCAACAACATGCAACACCCCGCAACATCCTCTGACACCCCTGCAGCACCATGCAACACCATGCAACACCCCGCAACATCCTCTGACACCCCGGCAGCACCATGCAACACCATGCAACACCCCGCAACATCCTCTGACACCCCTGCAGCACCATGCAACAACATGCAACACCCCGCAACATCCTCTGACACCCCTGCAGCACCATGCAACAACATGCAACACCCCGCAACATCCTCTGACACCCCTGCAGCACCATGCAACAACATGCAACACCCCTCAACATCCTCTGACACCCCGGCAGCACCATGCAACAACATGCAACACCCCGCAACATCCTCTGACACCCCTGCAGCACCATGCAACACCATGCAACACCCCGCAACATCCTCTGTCACCCCTGCAGCACCATGCAACAACATGCAACACCCCTCAACATCCTCTGACACCCCTGCAGCACCATGCAACAACATGCAACACCCCGCAACATCCTCTATCAACCCTGCAGCAGCATGCAACAACATGCAACACCCCGCAACATCCTCTGACACCCCTGCAGCACCATGCAACAACATGCAACACCCCGCAACATCCTCCGACACCCCTGCAGCACCATGCAACACCATGCGACACCCCGCAACATCCTCTGACACCCCTGCAGCACCATGCAACACCATGCAACACCCCGCAACATCCTCTGACACCCCTGCAGCACCATGCAACACCATGCAACACCCCGCAACATCCTCTGACACCCCTGCAGCACCATGCAACAACATGCAACACCCCGCAACATCCTCTGACACCCCTGCAGCACCATGCAACACCATGCAACACCCCGCAACATCCTCTGACACCCCTGCAGCACCATGCAACACCATGCAACACCCCGCAACATCCTCTGACACCCCTGCAGCACCATGCAACAACATGCAACACCCCGCAACATCCTCTGACACCCCTGCAGCACCATGCAACAACATGCAACACCCCGCAACATCCTCTGACACCCCTGCAGCACCATGCAACAACATGCAACACCCCGCAACATCCTCTGACACCCCTGCAGCACCATGCAACAACATGCAACACCCCGCAACATCCTCTGACACCCCTGCAGCACCATGCAACAACATGCAACACCCCGCAACATCCTCTGACACCCCTGCAGCACCATGCAACAACATGCAACACCCCGCAACATCCTCTGACACCCCTGCAGCACCATGCAACAACATGCAACACCCCGCAACATCCTCTGACACCCCTGCAGCACCATGCAACAACATGCAACACCCCGCAACATCCTCTGACACCCCTGCAGCACCATGCAACACCATGCAACACCCCGCAACATCCTCTGACACCCCTGCAGCACCATGCAACAACATGCAACACCCCGCAACATCCTCTGACACCCCTGCAGCACCATGCAACACCATGCAACACCCCGCAACATCCTCTGACACCCCTGCAGCACCATGCAACAACATGCAACACCCCTCAACATCCTCTGACACCCCGGCAGCACCATGCAACAACATGCAACACCCCGCAACATCCTCTGACACCCCTGCAGCACCATGCAACACCATGCAACACCCCGCAACATCCTCTGTCACCCCTGCAGCACCATGCAACAACATGCAACACCCCTCAACATCCTCTGACACCCCTGCAGCACCATGCAACAACATGCAACACCCCGCAACATCCTCTATCAACCCTGCAGCAGCATGCAACAACATGCAACACTCCGCAACATCCTCTGACACCCCTGCAGCACCATGCAACACCATGCAACACCCCGCAACATCCTCCGACACCCCTGCAGCACCATGCAACACCATGCGACACCCCGCAACAACCTCTGACACCCCTGCAGCACCATGCAACACCATGCAACACCCCGCAACATCCTCTGACACCCCTGCAGCACCATGCAACACCATGCAACACCCCGCAACATCCTCTGACACCCCTGCAGCACCATGCAACAACATGCAACACCCCGCAACATCCTCTGACACCCCTGCAGCACCATGCAACAACATGCAACACCCCGCAACATCCTCTGACACCCCGGCAGCACCATGCAACAACATGCAACACCCCGCAACATCCTCTGACACCCCTGCAGCACCATGCAACACCATGCAACACCCCGCAACATCCTCTGACACCCCTGCAGCACCATGCAACAACATGCAACACCCCGCAACATCCTCTGACACCCCTGCAGCACCATGCAACAACATGCAACACCCCGCAACATCCTCTGACACCCCTGCAGCACCATGCAACAACATGCAACACCCCGCAACATCCTCTGACACCCCTGCAGCACCATGCAACACCATGCAACACCCCGCAACATCCTCTGACACCCCTGCAGCACCATGCAACAACATGCAACACCCCGCAACATCCTCTGACACCCCTGCAGCACCATGCAACAACATGCAACACCCCGCAACATCCTCTGACAACCCTGCAGCACCATGCAACAACATGCAACACCCCGCAACATCCTCTGACACCCCTGCAGCACCATGCAACACCATGCAACACCCCGCAACATCCTCTGACACCCCTGCAGCACCATGCAACAACATGCAACACCCCGCAACATCCTCTGACACCCCTGCAGCAACATGCAACACCATGCAACACCCCGCAACATCCTCTGACACCCCTGCAGCACCATGCAACAACATGCAACACCCCTCAACATCCTCTGACACCCCTGCAGCACCATGCAACAACATGCAACACCCCGCAACATCCTCTGACACCCCTGCAGCACCATGCAACACCATGCAACACCCCGCAACATCCTCTGACACCCCTGCAGCACCATGCAACAACATGCAACACCCCTCAACATCCTCTGACACCCTGGCAGCACCATGCAACAACATGCAACACCCCGCAACATCCTCTGACACCCCTGCAGCACCATGCAACACCATGCAACACCCCGCAACATCCTCTGTCACCCCTGCAGCACCATGCAACAACATGCAACACCCCTCAACATCCTCTGACACCCCTGCAGCACCATGCAACAACATGCAACACCCGCAACATCCTCTATCAACCCTGCAGCAGCATGCAACAACATGCAACACTCCGCAACATCCTCTGACACCCCTGCAGCACCATGCAACAACATGCAACACCCCGCAACATCCTCCGACACCCCTGCAGCACCATGCAACACCATGCGACACCCTGCAACATCCTCTGACACCCCTGCAGCACCATGCAACAACATGCAACACCCCGCAACATCCTCTGACACCCCTGCAGCAACATGCAACACCATGCAACACCCCGCAACATCCTCTGACACCCCTGCAGCACCATGCAACAACATGCAACACCCCGCAACATCCTCTGACACCCCTGCAGCACCATGCAACAACATGCAACACCCCGCAACATCCTCTGACACCCCGGCAGCACCATGCAACAACATGCAACACCCCGCAACATCCTCTGACACCCCTGCAGCACCATGCAACAACATGCAACACCCCGCAACATCCTCTGACACCCCTGCAGCACCATGCAACACCATGCAACACCCCGCAACATCCTCTGACACCCCTGCAGCACCATGCAACAACATGCAACACCCCTCAACATCCTCTGACACCCCGGCAGCACCATGCAACAACATGCAACACCCCGCAACATCCTCTGACACCCCGGCAGCACCATGCAACACCATGCAACACCCCGCAACATCCTCTGTCACCCCTGCAGCACCATGCAACAACATGCAACACCCCGCAACATCCTCTGACACCCCTGCAGCACCATGCAACAACATGCAACACCCCGCAACATCCTCTATCAACCCTGCAGCAGCATGCAACAACATGCAACACTCCGCAACATCCTCTGACACCCCTGCAGCACCATGCAACACCATGCAACACCCCGCAACATCCTCCGACACCCCTGCAGCACCATGCAACACCATGCGACACCCCGCAACAACCTCTGACACCCCTGCAGCACCATGCAACGCCATGCAACACCCCGCAACATCCTCTGACACCCCTGCAGCACCATGCAACACCATGCAACACCCCGCAACATCCTCTGACACCCCTGCAGCACCATGCAACAACATGCAACACCCCGCAACATCCTCTGACACCCCTGCAGCACCATGCAACAACATGCAACACCCCGCAACATCCTCTGACACCCCGGCAGCACCATGCAACAACATGCAACACCCCGCAACATCCTCTGACACCCCTGCAGCACCATGCAACACCATGCAACACCCCGCAACATCCTCTGACACCCCGGCAGCACCATGCAACAACATGCAACACCCCTCAACATCCTCTGACACCCCTGCAGCACCATGCAACAACATGCAACACCCCGCAACATCCTCTGACACCCCTGCAGCACCATGCAACAACATGCAACACCCCGCAACATCCTCTGACACCCCTGCAGCACCATGCAACAACATGCAACACCCCGCAACATCCTCTGACACCCCTGCAGCACCATGCAACAACATGCAACACCCCGCAACATCCTCTGACACCCCTGCAGCAACATGCAACACCATGCAACACCCCGCAACATCCTCTGACACCCCTGCAGCACCATGCAACAACATGCAACACCCCGCAACATCCTCTGACACCCCTGCAGCACCATGCAACACCATGCAACACCCTGCAACATCCTCTGACACCCCTGCAGCACCATGCAACAACATGCAACACCCCTCAACATCCTCTGACACCCCTGCAGCACCATGCAACAACATGCAACACCCCTCAACATCCTCTGACACCCCTGCAGCACCATGCAACAACATGCAACACCCCGCAACATCCTCTGACACCCCTGCAGCACCATGCAACAACATGCAACACCCCGCAACATCCTCTGACACCCCTGCAGCACCATGCAACAACATGCAACACCCCGCAACATCCTCTGACAACCCTGCAGCACCATGCAACAACATGCAACACTCCGCAACATCCTCTGACACCCCTGCAGCAACATGCAACACCATGCAACACCCCGCAACATCCTCTGACACCCCTGCAGCACCATGCAACAACATGCAACACCCCGCAACATCCTCTGACACCCCTGCAGCACCATGCAACAACATGCAACACCCCGCAACATCCTCTGACACCCCTGCAGCACCATGCAACAACATGCAACACTCCGCAACATCCTCTGACACCCCTGCTGCACCATGCAACAACATGCAACACCCCGCAACATCCTCTGACACCCCTGCAGCACCATGCAACAACATGCAACACTCCGCAACATCCTCTGGCACCCCTGCAGCACCATGCAACAATATGCAACACTCCGCAACATCCTCTGACACCCCTGCAGCACCATGCAACACCATGCAACACCCCGCAACACCCCTGCAACACCATGCAACATCCGGCAACACGATACAAAATCAAGGCCGTGATGCACAAGCGAGCCCATACAAAAAAGCTGAAATGTGAATGGCAGCCATTGTTGTTATCACAGACATAGGACCGAATGCACGCTCAGAGCTGCTGCCGATGAGATCAACCACTTTGAGCAGGTCAGTCCCCCCCCCACCTACTAGGCTAGAGATTTACACGCCTTCTTTCCAGCAATTCGGTTGCATCGCCAAGATATGGAAATGAATCAGCCAAGCACCTGAATCATATCCGAGTATCCATACCTTGCAGCCGCCGCCTTGCTCCTGCCGCCACCTGGCTCTCAGCTGGCGTGTACCGCTTGTACCTTTGCAGACCATTGACATCGTCAGTGAGCGGTACGACAAGTATGACTTCAATCAAGCTGGTGTTGCGGTGTACACCTTCTTTTGGGACGAGTTTGCGGACTGGTTCATCGAGGCCAGCAAGGTAAGGAGGGGTCATAGGGATAGCAAATTCGAAAAGAGCCTTCCATGGCCGGTGGCCTATTAAGTTTTTTTCCCTGGCGAGGTGGTTCTTTGGGTTCAGAACTATATAGATTTCTCGATCGCCGGTGCCTTATTATTTTATGAAGTCGAGGTGAGGGCGGTTCATGCAGCCAGTATGGTCAGCGTGATTCGTTTGGCCAGTCATGTCAGCGCGATTCATTCAGCCAGCACGGTCAGTGCGATTAATTTCATAGATGCCAGCCATGGTGAGGGGCGGTCCTGTCAGGCCAAGGCAAGGTGGGTGAATGCTCAGCTGACTGACAGTGGCACACCTCTGATGCACACCATCCTCCGCATTGGATCCCACTGTCCCATGTACTATGTAACTTCCCCATGTAACCGCCTGGTGTCACTGCCTTCCCTGTACGATAGTGCTGACTCTGCGCACGCTCATAACCCGCATCCGCACCAAGGCCGCCCACCCAGACACAGTCATGCTCTTTTAATGCCTCAGATCCCCCCTGAGGCTGATGCAAATGCTGGCAGCATCTCCATGCCTGCCTGCTCTGGACGCGCGTAGCCGAACTCCCTCCAGACATGCTCTGCCTCTGACACCTTTGCTTCTGCCACTCAATTACTTCTACCTCTAGACATATTGTCTCTGACCCCCTTGATCCTTCCCGGCCTCTTTTGAGGTGCCCCCCTTCTCTCACTCACTCTCCCCTCCTCTCTCTGCCCCCCTCCGCACCGCTCACCTCATCAATCTGTACCTCTCATGGGGTATGATAAATAGCTATTTTTTTTCATCGCCCGTTTGTTCTGTCCTGAGCCCCCTTCTCACACACAAACACATCCACACATTCCTTCGGCCACACACACACACACACACACACTCACACACAGGCACACAAACACACACACACACACACTGCTATAACCCTCATGCTTCCTGCCTTGTCCTTTCAGGCTGCATACCGTACCGATGTCGCCACCACCTTAGTTCTTTTTTGTCACATGTCCTCCCCCCTCCCACCCCCACAACACACATGTAGATCGCTCACATGGCCTGCCCCGTCCTTGCAGGCCCGCGCCTACGGTGACGATGCCGTTGCTGCTGCCATCACTCGGTCTGTGCTGGTATATGTTCTGGACAGAGTGCTGCGGCTGCTGCACCCCTTCATGCCCTTTGTGACGGAGGAGCTTTGGCAGGCCATTCCACACAAAGGTGGGCGTTGGCAGGCCTTTGCACATAGATGTGGACGTTGGCAGGCCATTCCACACAAAGGTGGGCTTTGGCAGGCCATTTCACACAAAGGTGGGCTTTGGCAGGCCTTTC
This sequence comes from Limnomonas spitsbergensis, assembly GCA_037349105.1. Lineage (NCBI taxonomy): Eukaryota > Viridiplantae > Chlorophyta > Chlorophyceae > Chlamydomonadales > Limnomonas > Limnomonas spitsbergensis. The sequence continues at coordinate 1,845,648 of JAYJMM010000102.1, read as the reverse complement.
CACACAAAGGTGGATAGCACTGATAATTTCAGGGTGCTTCAGCTACGGTTCAGCTACGATTCAGCTACGGTTCAGCTACAGCACGGCGTTAAGCCTAGGATTCATGTTGCTGCAAGCCCCGTCACTTGTGCCACAGGCTGTAAGCTTTTTGACCCTTTGATGGCTTACAAGCAGCAGGAGCCAAAAGCAGGAGGCTGAAAACATGAAAACGAAAACAGAGATGCTCGCCACCCACCCTCTGGATGCTTCTATATAGTTTGATGAGTTCCTTGAGCGCTCAACTTGTCACCCGTGCATGCACGGGCAGGAGACGCCTTGATTGTGGCCCGCTGGCCTGCACGATCCCTTCCGGCCGACGAAGGCGCCCTGGCCGCTTTCGATGCGCTCAAGGGCCTGGTGAGGGCTGTGAGGAACGCGCGTGCCGAGTACGGAGTGGAGGAGAAGCGACGGGTAGCGGCAACACTTGTGGTTCAGGACGCGGGGCTGCGGGTGCAGCTGCTGGCTGAGCTTCCGGTAAGGTTTAGGGGTCAGGTTAATGGGTTAGTTATCAGGGCGACACGCTTGTTGTGAAGGATGCGGGGCTGGATGTGGGGCTGGATGCGGGCGCCAATGCTGGCTGAGCTACAGTCAACGCTCAGGGCTTTGGTAGTCAGGTCGATGCTTGTGGTTGAGGATGCCAGGCTGCAAGCGTAGCCGCTGGCTGAGCCACAGGTAAGGTTCAGGGTTTATGGATTCTGGAATTGGTAGGGTGGGCAACCAGCGCTTCTTTTCTTGCTGGCAGTCAGCCTTCGGCAGGCCGTCCCGTGGCCGCCAAAGGCCCAATTCAGACCAAACTAGGACTTGCCTTTGACTGGTGCCCAAGGCACAACTGAAGTCTCTAGCCAGAGGCCAGAGTGTAGCTGAATCACGAAAAGGAAACATTGAGGGCAACGCTGGTGAATGTTATGCAGGACGCTGGGCTCTGGTTGTACATGCAGGCATAGGGCCGGGTGGGGTTCAGGCTTCGGAGTTATGTAAGGAGGGATACCTAATGAGAATGGCAGCAGGCCAAGGTTGGGTGATCCCATTGGAAAGACATTAACCCTAGATAAGGGGGGGGCGGAATAGGACAGGGCTGTGCTCAACTGACTGGTATTCCCTGGCCACCACACTGTCAGTGCGCCATGTATTGCGTGCACCGATGCCTGACGCACTATCTTTGGACTGCACTGCTTTTGTTGTGAAGAACACGGCAGCTGTCTTTGATGCCGACTGTGGGCTGTTTGCCCCATGCCGCCACCTCGTAGGCTCTCTGTCTGGAAAGCGTCCGCTGCTTCTCATCGGCTGGCTCTTATGCGCATGGACAACGCCCATGATTGTGTTCTCCCCTCCCCCTCCCACACCCACACCCCCTCCCACACCCACACCCACACCCATCTTATTCCGCCCCCCCCCCTCACCTTCCCACACCTTCCTCCTCCTCTCACCCTCCCAGTCTCTCTTAGCCTCCTGGGCAAGGTGGACCCAGCCCTGGTGACAAAGGGGGCTGCGCTGCCTACACCCTCCCCTCACCTCCTGACCCTGCGGTGCCTACAGCCTCCCTCACCTCCTGACCCCCCTTCTTTCACCTGCTCTCCCCTCCTCTTCCCTCCCGTCACCCCTCAAATGCCTTCCTTCTCCGGTGCAATACATCTGCCGGTTTGGCGAAGCTGGCTCATGCCCTGCTGAAAGAAAGAAAGAATATATTATTTATACATCCTGGCGAGGATTAAGGAAGGCACCCGTTTGGCCGTAGCACTGAGTAACCTATCATCTGTGTGGCAACGTGTGCGGCTGACCGGCACACAATAGTGGGGTAGGGGCGTCCTGGAGTATACCCCCACCCCCTCCCTGCCATACCCACACCCCACCTCACCTCCCCATATGTCCCCAGTCTATCAGCCTGCTGGCTAAGCTGGACCTGGCCCTGGTGACAGTGGTGGCTGAGGCGCCTGCAGCCAGCAGTGGTAACGTCAGCCTGGTCGTCCAAGAGGGTGTCCAGGTACGTGTATGGTGGGGGGGGAGGATATCAGGAACAGGGGTGTCAGCAACGGGGTTGTCAGCCTTGTCGCACAAGAGGGTGCGCTGGTGTGTGTATGATGGGGGGAGGAGAATGCGAGGCCAGGGGGGAGAGGAGAGACAGGTGTGTAGACTGGGGGAAATCACCATGCATACTGCTCCCCCATGCAACTTAAACACGCACACCACCTGGAGGCTCATGCACACCCGCCACCCATGCAACATGCGCACACCACCTGAGACACGTACACCACCTGATGGCCCCTGTTCATAAAATACGCCTAGCATGCTGCCGGCCCATGCAACACGCCTCGCATGCTGCACACCCATGCAAGACATACATGCATACCACCTGATGGCCCATGCACGCCCATACATGACGCCTTGCATGCTGCTCGCCCATGCAAAACATGCACGCTCACCACCTGATGGCCCATGCATGCCCGTGCAACACGCCTTGCAAGCTACTTCGCTACGCAACGTGCTTTGCATGCTCCTCCCATGCTGCTCCTCACGCTGCTCCCCCCTGAAGGTGGTGCTCCCCATGGCTGGCCTGTTCGACGTGGAAAAGGAGCTCGCACGGCTAGGGAAGCAGCGGGCCAAGATTGAGAAGGACCTGGCTGGAGTGGCGGCGCGGCTCAACAACCCAAAGTTTCTGGAGAAGGCGGTGCAGGTCCGGGCGGGGCGGGCACTATGGCCGGGGCATGGCCAGGGCGGGCGGGGTGGGGCAGGGTGGGGCGGTGTTGCGCAGCACGGCTGATCAGCCATAAGTTCATTTAATGGGCGTCACAGGTTGAAGGGGGCAAGGCAGGGGGGGGCACTGTGGGGTGGTGCATGGCGACTTAACCGCCCTACGCTCATGGAAAAAGATGGTGGGGCGGTGTGGGGCAGGACAGGTTAGTGCGGTTTGGGGCGGGGTGGGGCGGGCAGGGTGAGCTAGCGTGGGCAGGGCAGGGAGTTGGTTCAGAGTGGGCAGGGCAGGGTGTTGAGGCCAGAGCAGGCAGGGGGGGGGCGAGGCATGTGGCTAGCACGGGTCGGCTGTCAAGAAAAGGGGTATCAGAAAAAGTCCTCATCACAAACCTGCTTGTTTTGAAATCTAGAGTCTAAGGGAGTGTCAGACTGTATGCAAGGTTTGTTGGGTACAAACTGGTCCGGGCAGAAGCATAAACTAGTGCTCCCCCTAAACTTCTCACTGACGAGGAACTGAGATGTGGCTTCGGCACAAACTCCCTCATGAAGCTTTTTGCCTCACCTACGTGCAGGAGTACGTGGATGAGGCAAAGCAGCAGCAGGCGGAAGCTGTCGAGAAGCTGGCCATGGTGGATGCCAAGATCGAGCAGGCAAAGCAGCTGGCAGCCGCCACTGCTCAATGAGAGCAGGCTGAGCAGCTGGCCTAGCAGCTGGCGTGCCAACATAGAGCAAGCCAAGCAGTGGCAACTGCTCATTAAGGGCATTTTGTTATTTCACCAACTCTTGATCTCTGGATTTAATTTCGGGCACAGTCTCATGATGGGTGGAACAGGGGGAAGGGGGGGGTATGATGGGATTGGAGCTTAATGTTGAAGTGGGGCAAAACCGTATTCTGGAAGACTCTACTTCTTGACGTGGCATGCTTCGTGGTATGGGACCTGGGATTCAATGAAATTATTGCTTGAGTCCTAATCGTACAACCCTGAGGATTTTGAAGCTTACCGTGTTCCTCAGGGGGGTGTACCGGTATCGGAGCTCATGGTAATCGGTGGTGACGATGCGGACGTTCCAAGTGGTGACTCATGCAATGGTGCCTTCAAGCTTGTCAGGCTTAGGTTGGGCATAGATTCTAGCAGCGTCCCAATGTGCGTCCCTCTTCTTGCTGTTATCTTGTACGACTTCTGAACAGCTGCGTGCGAATCAGGCAGACAGACGGCCAGGAGTGCATGGCGGATATAGCAAAACAGGCAGAAGGACAGCAAGCAGTGCACGGGACATGCTGACAAAACATACAGGAGGTCGGATGTCGTGCACATGCTTTTGGTATTGGAGTTCATCCACTGGGAGACGGGAGTTTGGTTTGTTGGTTTGCTTACCGGTATGCACAGCAGATGCTGCCTATCAGGCAAAAGCTGCAAGCAAGGAACGACAGATGCTGAAAATGGGCAGAAAAACAGTGGTGAACGGCAAGGAAGAAGAGAAGTTAGCCAACAGCTTCCCCACAAGCGCGACATGTGTGCTTCCAGTGCCCTAGTGTCAGGGAGCAGTTGCGGGAGCGGGGGTGGGCCGGTCCTCCAGGCGCTGCCACTAACTTCCACCAGCTGTACCAGGCTGAGCAGGGGTGGGATGCACATGCCTTTGTGGACTGTGCTGTGGGCATTGTTGAGAACTAGTCTCGAGGGAGTCTGAGGCGCCGGTGTCGTTTGCCTTTCTGGCCTTCTCGTTTGGTCATTTTTGTTTTTGTTGTTTGCCCCCTTATAAATTTCTTCTCTTCTCCCTTATGATCAGTGGGGCGCCCTCGCGGCCAAGCAAGTAGGGGTGGGATACGCTTGCAGTTGTTGAGTTTTTTTGAGAGGTTTTGTTCATGGCTTTTCTCTAGTGGAACTCAGGTGTCGGACTTGGTCTTCTTTACCTTCCTGGCCTCTCCTTTTGTTCCTCCCCCCCCCTCTTCCTTTTAGTTTATTATTTTCTCCCTTCTGAACAGTTGGGCGCCCACGCGGCCCAGAGGTGTAACGTTATTGACCCGGAACTTCCTTTGTATTTTGCTATTCCAGCTTTTTGTTTGCCACTTAACTTACGTCCCCACTTGTTTTCACTCCTTTTGTCCTGCCCTTCTGTGTTTCTTTCCATCTTTCCTCCCAACTCTATAATTAGGCGCCCACGCTGCCGAGCCTTTTTTAAGCAGGGCCCAGACTAGGGGTGTAACGTCATTGACCCGTTACTACGCAAGAGGTTCATTCCTACGACAATTGCTTTGGTTATGCGTCGGTTGCTTGCCCAAGGAGGTAACTTTTTCTTGCTTGCTTTCTTACCTTCTTTTTTTCGTGCTCGAACCGTTTTTCGAAGATGTCCCAAGCTTACAATGTGCTCCGTCGGACTGAAAAACCATGGTACGAAAACCATGTTGAGAAGCATGTCAGCGTGTGGCACCAGTTGCACTCGTGGCCATACCGGAAGTAAGAATTTATTGCCTAGATCCGGTTCCTCATCACATAATACGCACAAAGACGTTTCCAAAACCTGCTCCAAGTTGCTGGTAGTAACCTCAACTACCATACCTCCATTTTATTGGAATCACTATCAATACTGTCAACAAAACGTGGCCTGCAAACGTGGCCTGCAAACGTGGCCTGCAAACGTGGCCTGCAAACTTGGTTGCGGACCTTTGCCAGCAGTTTCATAGATACCTGCTTTAACAGCAACCCTAAGCGCTTCTCAGAGTGTTTTCTGTTGGCAGACTACAGTTGCAGCTCAGTTTAAAACAAACTAACAAGAGCACCGTATAACAGCAGCACCAGCACATCTGGCCCAGCTGGCACGGCAAGGCAACACCTAGGATGCAACAGCCCGACTACCTCCCACAACTACTCTTCCTATGCCGCAGCCCCTCCTTCTGCAACATCCCCCCGAGTATAAAACAACCCTCCGCCTTGCACAACAGCCTTTCCAACTTCCGCAACATGCCATCCTCTTCCACCAACTTCAGCAGCAGCCCCTCCTCCTCCGCCGCCGCCTGATTATGCAAAAAACCTCTCCTCCTCCTACTTCTGCAACACCCCCTCCGCCTTCCGCAACAGACCTTCCTCCTCCTACTACTCCTACGTATGTTTCAAACCCTGTGCCCTCTGCAACAACCCCTCCTCCTCCTCCTACTTAAGTATCAACCACTGTGCCTTCCGCAACAGACCCTCCTCCTACTTAGGTTTCAACCCCTGTGCGTTCTATAACAACCCCTCCTCCTTACGCAACAGCCCCAGTGCAACTGGAGCCTGCACCCGCCGTGCAGCCAAAGCAATGGTTGTCGCACTTGATGCGCCTTGCCTCCAACTCCACCAGGCTAGCGATATCGAACACCGTCAGACCGGACACTGGCTTGGCGCCCCATGCCAGAACCTCAGCCGCTCCTGCTCCCTCGCCTTCTGCCCCCTGCTTGCTGTACTCCGAAGCGTCCTCCTTACCAGCTCCCGAAGGCCGCGATGACATGACCATCTCCAGCTGCTGGTTGAAGTCGCAATCGTACAAGCGGCCGTCCCAACCGACGCTGACCGTATCGCGGCACATGATGCCCTCGGCGGCCGACGGGTTGAAGGCGCGCACAAGCAGCTGCATGTAGTCCTCCATTTGCCCTCGGCGCTGCAACATGAACACAGTATAGATATAAGCCAAGATATTAAGCCTTTCCCAAGACAAAAGTTTTCCCGACCATGCAGAAGATTTCCCGGGTTGATAAGTCCCGGCCAAACCGGGACTTGTTGTGGACCATGTGCTGAATGTTATATACTGTATACTTACATGCTCGGCGCTGCAACATGCACACAGTGGACAACGTTTTGTATGTTCTAAACGTATATACTTTTAGGCTCGTCCCTGCAATATGAGCAGGATGGACCTTATTTTGTGTGCTGTCACCTCGGCGCTGCAACATGAACATGGCGGACTTCATCTTTAAACGTTTGTTCCTCCCGATTCACAACACTCTTTCACTAAAACACTGAACTGCCTTTGGCTCATAGGCTCACCCACAGGTAGTAACAGATATGCAGGAAGAAAGGAAGGGAGAAAGCTACACCCCGTGTGAGGGGGAGTTAAGGAAACAGTGCAGCCTGGGCTGAGGCTACCAAACATGCAGGAAGAAAGGAAGGGAGAAAGCTACACCCCGTGTGAGGGGGAGTTAAGGAAACAGTGCAGCCTGGGCTGAGGCTACCGGATATGCAGGAAGAAAGAAAGGGAGAAAGCTACACCCTGTGTGGGGCGTGAGAGTTAAAGAAACAGCGCAGCCTGGGCCGAGGCTACCGGATATGCAGGAAGAAAGAAAGGGAGAAAGCTACACCCCGTGGGGGACGTGAAAGTTCAGGAGACAGCGCAGCCAGGGCCGAAGCTACCGGATATGCAAATCCCTTGGCAGACATGCTGAATCCATCACACAAACTAACTAGGCCCAAATCCGCAAATCGCTTGATATATATTCTGCCTGTATCACACTGAGCTACCTTGGGCGCACACGCTCACCAGCAAATAGTCCGCAAATCGCTTGATGGGCATGTTGTTGAGGCAGTAGAGGCTGCTGAACTCGATGCCATAGGCGCCGCTCAGCTCAGAGCGGTACGCAGCCTCTAGCGCAGCCTGAGGGGGGGCCAACGAGGCATCGCCCGGGTTGTACACCAGATCTAGCTGTAGTGCCTTGGTGCCATCATCGCCGGCGCGTCCGTACCCCAAGGCGTTGAGCGTCTACACGAGGGGGGCGGGAGTGGGAAAGCGGGCAGATGAGCCGAGGTAATGCACAAGGTCCAGATGGAGCACCTCGGTGGACTCCTTGGTGACGCTGCGTCCGTACCTGAACGCTTTGAGCATTTTCGAAAGGTGGGGCGAGAGTGCGGCAGTGTGCATGGGTGACGTGTGCGGACGTCAGGGGTGGTGCATTTGGGTGGGAAGAGGTGAGTGAGAATCATGGCGTGGGACTGCGAGGGTGGTGCGCGGGGGGTGCGGCGTGGGGATGACGGGGCAGGCAGGTGAGCATTGGGGCGTTTAGGCAAGAGGGCAGTTAGTGCCTTGTGAGGACAAGGTCGAAGGCGGTAGGTGGCAGTGATGAATATAACTACGCACCCTGAGCATTTTAACAATGTTTGGCAGCCATCATGCTGCATCTCAGCATATATTGTAGCGCGCTTGAGCTACGTTTCAGCTACAATAGCCAACATGTATCCCCTACAGGACATCATGACCTCGTATCCTGCCATATCGTGCTACCTTGGGAGCACAATCTGGCTGAACCTGTGCTGAACCTGTGCTAACTTGTCTCCAACAAGCCGTTGCATTCAATAAGCCGCCATGGCGCCATCTCCCACCTTCAGTGCATCGATACTCCTCTCAAACACGCCAGCTCCCCGCTGCTTGTCCACATTGGTCGGCGCATAACAGGGCAGCGATGCAACAACCTGCAGGCGCAGCAAATACGGGAACGCTTTATAATTAACAACCACACTTGGGCCTAAGAGGAAGGATCATGCGGATTCATTGGTCTGCTATGAGTCTTCACTTCAGCTGTCAGCCACATCAGACGTGGACGGTTTGACTGCTTTCAGTCAACATGACAGGGCAGCGATGCAACAGCCTGCAGATACGGCAATCCCACTCCCACTCAACAGGCAAGATCGTTAGGATTTCTTGACCCTGAACCCTAAACACTCAACCCTACTCGAGACTTCAGTCCTTCACATCAGCTTTCAGTCACATCAGGCGTGCGCGGTTGGACTGCCTCCAGTCAAAATGACAGGGCAGCGATGCAACCATTCGCGGGCAGGGCATTGATACACTTTCCTCGGCAAGAAGGATCATGTGACTCATCTGAAACTTATCTACGTCTCATACGAACCAAATACAAAAGCCTAATACCATCATCCCATCGGCATGACCTGTCTGCACCTGCACCTCATTGCTGTCTGGGAAAACAGCCACCCCCCTGACCCCTAAACCTGCACTGTTCTCGATAAACCCGCACCTGTGCCTTCACCTGCTTATCCGCTAGGAAGGCCGCCTAGCCCTCCACCTTAAACCATACCCTTCAGTCCCTCTCGAGGAACACGCATCTGCGCCCCCGCCTGCTTATCCGCTAGGAAGGCCGCCAGACTGTTCACTTTGGACCCTTACCCTTCAGACCTACTTGATGACCCTGTACCTGCACTTTATTGTCTGCTAGGAAGGCCGCTAGCCCCTCCTGGCCCGGCTCCATCAGCACTGTCAGGTTGCACCGATCGATGACATTGAGGCCCAGCGCCCTCGCCTCAGTCACCAAGTACCTGGGGGAGGCATTGGATGTGTGGGGGGGGCAGACCAAAACATGCGTCAGCCATGAGGACTGTCAGGTTGCAGCAGTGGATGGCATTGCATCCTTGCGCATGCGCCTTGGTGACCAAGTACCTGGGGGAGGCAGTCAAGATGTAGGGCCCAACATAAACGTTCATGTCATTTTGTGAGTTCCCGGTATTTGAAACAATTGGGACAGGTCCAACGCCCATACCTCCCTGACCAGGTTCCCTGGGGAGGCAAGCAAGGGAGAGGGATGGAAATAAAAACACCGATGTACATAAGCTACATAGGTCTGAACAAGTGGCGCCCAGACAGGTGCGAGCGGGTGACACCAAAACAAACATGAGCTTGTTTAAAAGGATTGGGGCAGGCCTACCACCCTCGCCTCGTTGAGCAGGCACCTGGGAAGGGGGGGGAATTGGAGGGTGAGGGATCAAATCTCTAGTATACACATGTTGATATATTTGTTATATGAGATAAGGGCATCCCTCCGAACAGGGATTGTGTTTATGAAACCAAATAATGGTATGACAAAACCCGGCCTGCAAGCTACCCCCTGGACTTAAAGAGGGAAGGCCTCTTAGCATCTGTGTTCAGTCCTTGCGCCCCTTGACTCACACGCTTCAAGTGGGGGTTGGTACCTTCCATGCTCTTTCAAGTGGGGTTGGTACCTTCCATGCTCTTTCAAGTGGAGGTTGGTTCCTTCCATGCTCTTTCAAATGTAGGTTGGTACATTTCATGCTCTTTCAAGTGGAGGTTGGTACCTTCCATGCTCTTTCAAGTGGAGGTTGGTACCTTCCATGCTCTTTCAAGTGGAGGTTGGTACCTTCCATGCTCTTTCAAGGGCCAGGAAAGTCAGGGCTGCTTGCCTGCAGTGGATAGCTGAATTGTACGTTGAACTTAGGGGATCCTTCAGGAAGTCCACCTCCTTTCATCCATTCTTTAAGGCCAGGGGTGCAAGGGCTGCTGCTATAATCTGAATTGTGTGTCAAGCTACCAGTGCCTAAATTGCTTGTTGAGCTCCGCCCACCCCCCTCCTCCTGCTCTGTGTATGAAGGGCCAAGGGTGTGAGGGCTGCTACCAGTACCTGAATTGTTCGTTGAGCTCTGGTGCCCCGCCGGTGATGTCCACCGTCTGGATACCAGGCGTGCTCTTCATGAGACGCACGCAGGCCTCCGCCGTCTTACGATCCATCATCTCGGTCCTGTGGGTGAGGTTCAGGGTTATTTCTAAACTTCCATATACTTATAGGGTTCAGCCTGGCCTTCTCTTCATGAGACAAACGCAGGTCTCTGCCGTCTCTCGGTCCGTCATCTCAGCGCTATCGAAAAGACTAAAAGGTTCCAGGTTCCGGTTTTAGGGTTCCATGGTCAGGGTTCAGCCCTGAGTGTTCCAGTTTTTCTTTTTGTGTGTCTCGGCTACACTCTGGCTTCTGGCCAGAGGCCCCGGTTGTGGCCGGCCAAACTGCTTTAAGCACGAGTGGTAGGCCGGTCATGATTTGGTCTAAATCGGGCCTTCGGCAGCCGCGGGACGGCCTGCCGAAGGTGGACACATTGTAAAAAAAGAAACACTGGAGTGTTCCTCATGCAGGCCCTGCCATCTCTCAGTCCATCATCTCAGTCCCGCCACAAAATATCTTGTACTTCAGCAGGACCATGTATTGTATCAAGACAACAAAATGCCCACCAGCAGGAACCTGTGCTGCCATGAGGCATAAACAATACCGCATGAGCTGTACTACGTGAGCAGTACCGCATGAACAGTACCGCCTGAACAATACTAACATGAACAGTACTGCATATATAAACAGTACCGCATGAGCAGTACCACATGCACAGTACCACATGAGCAGTACCGCGTGAACAGTACCGCATGAGTAGTACCACATGGGCAGTCCCACACGAGCAGTACCACATGACGCCCCAACCTGCCCGCATGCAGTGCAGCCTGCCATCCCAGGGTAAGCTCTCTACATGGCTACGCATACAAGCCTATCTGCCTACCAACCCGTCAGCACGGGGGATCATGCTTTGTTGCACGACATGACGCCCCCCTATCAGTTTGCCTCAAAGCAGCCTGCCATCTAAGATAGAGCTCTCCACATGGCGGCACATGCAAGCTTGTCCACCTGCCTACCCGTCAGGCGTCAGAACATCGGACCATCTTTTGTTACAAGGCATAAAATGCCCCTCCCAGCTTGTTCAGTGCAACGGTGCAGCTGCAATTCTTAATGGAGCTTTCCCAATGGTGGAGCGCGCAGGCTTGTCAGCCTTATTAACCATCAGGAGGGAGGACCATATTTTGCTGCACGACATGACGCCCCCCTCCCCATTTGCCTAAAGCCTTCCTCTTCGTGGCAGTGCGGGCAAGCCAGGCTGCAGTTCGGCCCGATGATGAGCTAAGTAGGATTATATTCTGTTATGATACATGATGCGCCACCCCGCTAAGGTAGTCCTGCCCTACCTGTTTGGGGAGCTCTCTAAGTGGCAGTTCGTGCGGGATAATGTTTCCTTGTGGCATGACGCCCCCCTCCCCATTAGCCCAGCACAGCTACAGCTCTTAGGGGAGCTCTAAATGTGGCAGTGTGTGCAGGCTAATCCGCCTGCCTACCCAGGAGCATGCAGGATCATGTTTTGTTGCACGATGTGTAGACATGACGCCCCCCCACCCCATTTGCCCAAAGTGCAGCACCACCTCTTAGGTGAGCTCTCCACATGGCAGCGTGTGCAGGCTTGTCCGCCTGCCTACCCAAGAGCATGCAGGATCATGTTTTGTTGCACGATGTGTAGACATGACGCCCCCCTCCCCATTTACCCAAAGTGCAGCTCCAGCTCGCAGGGGACCTCTCCACATGGCAACGTGTGCAGGCTTGTCCGCCTGCCCACCCAGGAGCATGCAGGATCATGTTTTGTTGCACGATGTGTACACATGACGCCCCCCCACCCCATTTGCCCAAAGTGCAGCACCACCTCTTAGGTGAGCTCTCCACATGGCAACGTGTGCAGGCTTTGTCCGCCTGCCCACCCAGGAGCATGCAGGATCATGTTTTGTTGCACGATGTGTACACATGACGCCCCCCCACCCCATTTGCCCAAAGTGCAGCACCACCTCTTAGGTGAGCTCTCCACATGGCAGCGTGTGCAGGCTTGTCCGCCTGCCTACCCAAGAGCATGCAGGATCATGTTTTGTTGCACGATGTGTGGACATGATGCCCCCCTCCCCGATTGCCCAAAGTGCAGCTCCACCTCTTAGGTGAGCTCTCCACGTGGCAGTGTGTGCAGGCTTGTCCGCCTGCCTACCCATGAGCATGCAGGATCATGTTTTGTTGCACGACATGTGGACATGACGCCCCCCTCCCCGTTTGCCCAAAGTGCAGCTCCAGCTCGCAGGGGACCTCTCCACGTGGTAGTGTGTGCAGGCTTGTCCGCCTGCCTACCCATGAGCATGCAGGATCATGTTTTGTTGCACGACATGTGGACATGACGCCCCCCTCCCCGTTTGCCCAAAATGCAGCTCCACCTCTTAGGGGAGCTCTCCACGTGGCAGTGTGTGCAGGCCTGGTTGCAGTAGAGCCCAATGTTGAGCTGCAGCGTCTTGGCCGCCGCTCGGACCAGTGGCGTGACGCCACCCTCCTTCAAGACCAGCAGGGGCGAGGGCCTCAGCTCGGCACACCAGGATCAGGGGGGGCGATCAAAACACTTTTCTCTCGTCCTTCGTTTTGAAGTATTGAAGAGGAGAATTCAACCGGAATTTATCCTCTACTGCTCCGTTCTAGCTTCATTCCTCCGTTTCCTGAATTTGTTTTAGGTCACGCCCCACATGTAGCATCTTTCTCTTGCAAATAAGTAAATTTTCGTCTCTTCCATCTTTCCGGTACCGCATATGGCACGGACATCTGCTGCAGCTACTCCAGGGCTTGACCCAGGGAGGCAGCTGCAGGCCTGGCCAGCAGGCCCATCATTTAGTAGCCCCATCGACAGGGCTTGAGGATCTTGTCCTAAGGGTTCAGGATTGGGGTAAAGAGGATTTAAGGGTCCACACTTTCAGATCTAGTCCCTCACAAGGTCTCAGGCCAGCGCATCCCCGGAGTCGTGGTGGCAGCCGGTCATCTGGCAGGCCGTGTTCAAAGAGGGCAGTGCTAGCTTGTTGAAGGAGACAGCTCTGGGTGCGGCTAGTACTCAGGAGGCACATTAACAGCGCTCTACCTCGCAGGCAAGTGCATCCCAAGATCTTGGGCGGCAACAGGTCACCTCCTGACCTGGCAGGTCGCATAGAACGAGGGCAACGCCAGCTTGTCCAGCGCGCGCTGCCGCGTGAGACGCTCCTGCCTGCTCAGGGCCGCTTGGCCGTGCGCCTTGAGCTCAGCATTGCGTGCCTGCAGCTCCGCGTCCTGCTCCATCTCCTCTAGGGTGAAAGGGATCAGGGAGTCCCTGCAACACACATGCACTCTTTGAGTCCCATGTACTTCCATGCATGCAAGCCAGCGGGTATGCATGAATCCATGCACGCATGCATGCTGGTATGTGGTTTGTGTGATGGTGACACTGCAAATGCACATGCATGCCAGTTTGTGTGGTGGTGAAAATGCGCACATATACAGACATACACACATGGCTGCATTCATCCATGCAGCCATGCAGCTAGCATGGCTTACGGCAATGTTGATACAGCCAACCTAACCTCCCACAGACCTGACCCAAGGTGTTTAAGCCATGCTTGCGGTTCCGCATGGCCCGCATGCATGCATGCATGCATGCATGCATGCATGCATGAGCACAGGTTTGGATCACAATGTGTGGCTAGGGCAAGCGGTTCCAGCAGCATGCTGTGATGGCTCCCCTGCCCCCGAATGCGATGGAGTGTTAACACAGCTCCAGATCTTGTTGTATCTACCGAACAGCCTTACTCAACATGGCCTTGCAGTGTGAACATGCCAGTTTAGTGTGTAATGAAGCAGTTTGTCAGTAGTTACCTGACTGCGGCATTTAGGCAGACCACCCTGGCAGGCCGTACCACAGTCAGGCACTTTATCAAGCTGGAGTGCGTGCTGCATGCTCGAGTAGCTGGCTGCTGGCTGTTGGCCTGGTTTCTGGATGTATTGGCTAGCATGATTTAATTAGCTGGGACAGGGGCGAGGCAATGATGAGTGAGTCAAAGTTTATTTTTGGAGGGCCGATTTGTTTTGCGTCTAGGAAGCTTCGCGGTCTCGGAGTAGGTTCAGAAGAGAGCGCTTGAACCCATGGATCAGAAAAGAGCGCTTCTAAACCAAATTGAATCCCACACTGTCTCGACACTTTTCCTGACGTCGAGAGTGTGGTAATCTGCTGACGCAGCAGATTCGTGCCGTAAAGACCCCGTCGTAGGACGTGTTGAACTTGTGGCGAACGTCGAAGTCGAGAAATTCTCTACAATCGAGTCCCACCCCCTCACTTCCTGAAGACACGCGGCTCTTTCTTTCTTTCATTCAGTTCCTCTCTTTTAACAAGGCCACCAGGCAGCTGACTATCACAGCACGTCAACATTTCAGAAGCCTTCACGAAAAACCATCGAGACAAGCAAAGGTGAGGTCGTGCTTGGTAGTGCGTTATCGCACTGCCTGGCTGCCTCCATAGTTGATGCATGATTCCACATGAGTTTATCTCCAACCAAGCATCGTTTGTTGTTTGGCGAGGGCTCCTCACTCCCGTGTGTATTTTATTAAGTAAATTCCCGACCGTCCTTACCTTGCGCAATAAGCAATCGGAATTTGACAGCACCGGTAGTGGTCGTAAGTATGCCGTGTTACTAAAGCCACCCATACATGCGTGCGTGCTTCCCTTTGCAGACGCCATGGACAACCAATCAGGGTGAGTACAGGGTAGTCCGTTGTGCGAGCATCGACAACATTGATGCGGAACCTACAACGAGGTGTACACTTTTATTTGTCCCCAACCAGGTGGCCACGCTCACAGTCTGCCAATTTCGGCATAGCATTCACTCGACCTCCTACACAGTCTCACAATGCATTGTCTTGTTATTAATGTGATTTCATTCCGACATACGATGTGATAAGTTCACGAGTGGAGGTGTGATGTGACCCGTGATGTGGCCGATGTCTGATGAGTGATGACGACTACCGGTGTACCGGTACTCCCTATGACGTTGACGACTGTTCTCGAGTGTGACTGACACATCACTGTGCACGTCCACAGGTCTTCCGCCTCCGCATCCCTGAACGCCGCGATACTGGCCAAAAAAGAGGCCGAGAAGGCGAAGGCTGCCGCTGAGGAGGCCGACAGGCTGTCTAGAATTGCAGCCAACAAGTCGGTAGGTTGAAGTAGTCCTAACGACATGCCCCATCTGATGCCCTATACCGGTGAACTGACATAGCATCGGGGTCTCGGGTATTTAACCACACCGATACAGTCTTAGCGACTTTGCTTGTGCCGACGAGAGCGCGAAACGCCCGCACGCGCACCCAAGGCACTGCTCAGCGACTCCATCATTTCCAGGCTAATTAAAAGTCAAACACTACAGGCCCCAGTGCATGCTCCATCATGGGCTTGAAGTCCCTGTGCCCCACTGTTTTAGGTATTGCTAGCATGCTGTATTTTCTTTAAATGCAATCTTTACAGTTTGCACATTTCACTGGTACTGTTAGTGCTTCTACCGGACCTTGAGCTCTTTGATTTATTAAATAATTTCAGCAACTCAAACATACAATCATGTGTTTGTGAGCATGATATACGTAGGGACAAAAACGTGATATGCTTCTCTCTTATTTCCTCTGGAGCAGGTCGATGCCCAGACCTCGGGATGGTGGGCAAAGGGTGACACAGGCGCAATGAACGCAGCGGAGGAAAAGCCGGCTGCCAGCAAGGCTTTTTCGCCCCAGACTGGCTTGACTGGGCAGTCAGGCATCGGGTCCAGCCTCTTCAACATCAGTGAGTATTACAAGAAAAAATATCACATCCACATCTCGAGACTCTGCAGTATCATGAGCTGGACGCCACGACAAGCACACCAGTTTCCGCTTCAAAGTAACACCTCTTTTGTATTGAAAGTCAGAAACCCTGCAGGCCTGTTATTGGAAAATCCAGAGGCATCCCAGCAGAGTGCAGAACTGCAGACCTCTCTGGTGCAGACAGTGCCATCGTGATTTTCGTGAGCAGACGAAGCAGTTCAATAATGTAGGACCTTCACCAAATCCCCCATTGCTTATTTTCGAGTGCACCAGCCACCACTGATAGGACGGGGACCAAAGAATGACTGGCCAAGCAACAGGGCTTTCTGTTGCTCGATTACAATCAAGCAACATAAAGAAATGATGTTCTATTGCCCTTAGTGGCCATAGGCGATAATGTAGCTGTTGTGTAGCTGAGGCACCCTAAAACTTAACAGTGGTTGCAGTCTCCCTTGGATCTATCGTAACCTTGGATACCTGGAGTGCTTTGCTCATCAGAATGTTGGCAGTCTTGCGTATCATAGCAAGGTCAAGACCACCAATGTGGGGGCTGTTTTGTGGACACCACGTCGCTGATTGGGATCAAACATTGACCTGCCTACAGCCAGTAGTCACAGCAACAGCAACAGGGCTGGCTGCACCAACTTAACCTGGATAGCAGCTGCATAGTCAAGAATCTACAGTGCCGCAGGCCCCTTTGATTTATTTACAAATGCAAAGCTGCCCCCTGTCCAGACGGTGTGTGGATTCCTTAGAAGCCCTGACAGCAATTATTCTCGCCACTTCGCAGTTTTTTGTACATTTACTCGCAGCTGCTGCCTATTCTCAAGGTCCTGTCTGGATCCCCCCAGCTGCCCTGAAAGAAACAGCCTGACCCCTTCCTGTCCCAAAGGATAGATACAGGTCGTCAGAAAGAGGGAGCCCCAAAGGATAGATACAGGTCGGCAGAAAGAGAGAGCCCCCACAACACTGACTCTCCCGCTCCCTACACTGACGTAGTTCCTCATCCGCATGTTAAATCTCTTCATATGTCCCGCACTTCATGTCCCGCACCTCATATGATAACTGTGCCTTACTCCTTGGCTAAAAGGCAGGGCTTCCTCAACCCGCTTTCCACTGGCAAATCTATGAATGCTTCCTTGCACTCCATTGGTTGCAGAGCGAACGGACCCATCAGAGATCCCAGCTGCGCCTGTTGTTCTGGATGTCCCCAGCCCCGATGCAACTGCTACTGCCTTCACATTCGTCAACCTTGCAGCAGCACTGCCAGAGGCCGATACGCCCATTGATGTGGCGGCGCCTTCTGCAGCTGCTGCTGCTGTTGCTGCCACTGCCCTTGCGGAGTTCTCCTCTCCCAAGCAGCGGAGTGCGATCAGCGATGACCACATGCCAGCAGGCTGGGGCACCCAAGTGGGCGCCGGCCACCTGTTCGAAAACAAGGAGACGGAGGATCTTGACCGCAGGGCAAAGCAGGGCTTCACCCCTCAGTTGGTCATGGGCATGGGCAGGAGCATGTTCCAGAAGACAAGCGATGGCAGCGTGTCCTCGCCGACTGGCACTTCAAATTGAGTTCCATGCCCTTCTCTCGTTAACTCGTTCTCTTGCTTAGGCTGGTGTTTTCAAGTATTTTACCGGGCTGGCAGTAACCTGTCGCCAGCTCATTGAAGCTTTGCCAATCCTATGCCTACGTAGCCTGGTTCAGTTATGACACTGTAAGCCCCACGCGGCCGAGCGCTGAGCAGGGCCCAGTGTGTATGCACTGCTCTAAACTTAAGACGCTGGCATTTTCCTATGATGTACGAGCGACGCACTCACTTGGTTTCAGCTCGTCTGCGACTGCGTGGTATCATGGTCATAGGCGAGGTCTGGAATATTTGACTCCCTGTTCCTTCAATATCTTAAGCTGACTTAATTTTAAACAGCTGTTTTTGTTGCTGACGGCTGCCTGTAAGTCAAGCTCACTTCAAACTTCCCTCCCTTTGCATTCTGTGAGACTTCAAGGCCTTCACCTTGGACATTTCACATCTGATGGCATAGTTTATTTTTCTAGGAACATGTGGAGTCGAACTGCTAATGCTGTGCACCTTTGAACACCTGTATTCATTTTGATCATTGAGGTTCTTAAAACATAGTAATTATAGCAATGGATTGTCATAGTTTACAGAAATTCATTCCCTGCACTTAATCTTGCAGTCTGTAACAGGGCAGACACTTCAGTGCCACCACCAGTGTGTACAGACTAAGAACTGGTAGGGTATGGTCGTCCGCATGATGAGGCGGCTGCCTCACTTGTTAATGTCCTAGCCCTCGTGTGATGTTATGCTTGGGGAGAAATGACAATTAAGGGTTTCCACCGCCCGGAGGTGAGTCCGTCAACCTGAAAGAGAAAATCTGGCATGACACTGAGGAAAAAAAGAGGTCATTTTGGAAGAGACAGTGCCCCACACGACTCAAGCAACCATTAGCCCCCTCTACAACTGTTCGAGGAGGTGGCCGTTGTCCCCCCCTCCCCCTCAGGGACTGCAGGCCAGCACCGCATCATGGCCAGGACTACCGAGTTGGGGTGTCACTATCCTACTGGCGTGATAAAAGCTGGGCATTGGACATACTCACATGACCTGTGCATGGCAGTACACAAAATGATTGCTTGCATGTTGGACACATCGAAGCCCCATGCCATGGCAACTGTAGGGTACTATCGGGTATTTCCATTTCCAGACATAATCTCAATACGTTCCATATGAGGCTGACGACTTTTTAATATACCAGGAGCGTACGTCCCACTGTGGCCTCGTTGTTCACAAGTGGGCATTACATGGTGCAAGGTCTTGGCGAGGTCTGTGTACTGCCAAAGACTTTATATAACAGGTATATATGCAAAACCGTTGGTAAATCTCCCTGCATTCGCAATTTGCTCTCCAGACTATATCTGACCGGTCGCAGACTCAGCATGGCCAGGCTGTGTACACAGCGCCAGTGAAGCCATTGCAAAATTCAGAAATACATATACGAATCTGGACACGCGAATGACTTCACGCAATTATTCACATGCAGCTGCCGGGAACCATCGACTGATTTCCCATGGCAAGGAATTGGCTCGAAACCTGGATCTGGGTAAAAATCTGGATTTGGGTAAAAACGTCATAATGAGAAAAATTGAAGATACTGAGCAGGGCTTTCCAGCCATCTACATATAAAATTTAATCCGACAAGGTTACCCCCTGGTTACCCTGACCCTGAAATGCACCGAGGGTCACATGAAGTTGCCCAGCCATATCAACATCAGTCATCACTATCATCAGGCGTAACATCTCATCAGTTCAGTTCGTAGTGAGTCACAGTAAAATTACTTTTGTATGAAGGACTTTTATATGTGTACTACGAGTTTCATAGGACGCTGAGTGGAGCTGAAGCAACTCAGCAGAAGCATCTGTTTGTTGAACGGATGCTCTCTGCTTGAGCACTGAGCTTAGCGGCCGGCACGGCGGCCCATGCTTCCAAAGCTGGGGAATTGAGACTGCATACAGCAGGATGCAGCACCGACAGAGGCCTGAGCCATGGCCTTTGACAGAGCAAACGACTGCCCAGAACCCTGTGCAGAAGCTGTAGCCGAGGCCTCTGTGCAGTGGATGGGGAAAGAGGCAAAGACAGATGGTCAGGTGCGTGGGAATCTGTAAGAGAACAAGTGAGATGATGTCAAGTTGCTGCCCCTAAATAATCTGGTTCAGCAGGAAACGTAGAAGCAATGCAGAAATTGAACATGATTGCATGACTGTCACACAGACTAAATACAGAATAAGTAAAACTCACGTGCCAAGGCCTCCTTGATAGGCCCACTGCATCCATTGTTAGCAACAGCTACCGCCACAGCCTGAGCAAAGGCTTGAGACTGACCACCTCCAGCAGCAACAGCATCGGCAATAGCAGTGCCAGAAGCCTTCGGGGAGGGGCAATGTGAATGGTGAGTCAAGAAGCACATTAAGGTTAGCTTGGTCATGTTGTTGACGAGCATGATCAGCTTGCAGACAAAGTAGAAGAAAAATGAATGCGACAGTGTAGTAGATAAGATATCACAGTTGCTGGTTACACCTAAGCAGTAATCAGCGACATGTTGAATAATGTATTTGATTAAATGCGCTGCTAACATAGTCTTAGGATTCTTCTCTCATTACTGGCTTTTGGCGCGCATCTTGATCCAGATACACCGAGAAATGTTGACATGTGGGCATCTTTAAACTTGTCAGTCAATACTGTCTTCCTACCTCTGCAGGGGAGCTAGTCAGAGCCTGGGCCAGGGCTTGGGCTACGGCAGTAGCATCCTGAAAGAGCCAGAGGGGATGGAAAAGTCAAGGAAGAGAGATTTAAGCTACCAGTATGAACGTGGTAATCATGTCAAGCATACATGCATGAACCTTATCTGTGTGAACTGTTAATGAGCCAAACAAAATCATATTATGATTAGCAAGGTCCCGAAGATACTGGAATGCCACATCTGGTTCAATCATGCAACTCACAGAGTTGTAAGCTTCGGCTACAGCCTGAGCAATAGCCTGTGAAGTGCCTCCTCCTTGCGTAATTGCTGATGCCATGGCCTGAGCTATGGCTGTGGAAGAGGAACCACCGGAGGCAGAAGCTGAAGCGATCGCCTGAGCAGCTGCATTCGCGTTTCCGTTACCAACAGCCTCGGCAAGACCCTGTTTCAGCAGTCAATGCGCCAGCAGGGGGCATGCATGGTATTGAAAGAGAAGATTTAAGTTAATGTCCTGGTCCTATTTTGGTAGAGGAACATGCAAAATTAAAACTCAGATTTTCAAGGAATCATAGTTGTTTTCCAGGTAATCATCTGATCTCACCTGAGCAACTGCCTGTGCAGTGGCGTCACCTCCAGTAGAAACAGCTTCGGCCAGGGCCTGGGCCATGGCGCTTGCAGAACCAGATCCCTGCAGCAGAGTGGCAAGGCCTCTTTCATGAAGAGGGTCCTTTATTCCTCATAAATGGCATGAAGACCCCCATTTGAACCGTTCCAATCTGGAATCTGAACGAGAAGTTGCAAACCATCATGTCAATCAAGGACACCCATACTGTCTTGTCCAAGTCAATCTCCACCAAAATTTAGTTTCAATTATATACTAGTTCGATAGAGCTAAATGAAGCAGCATGTTCTACAAGGCCCTCACCTGGGATTGGGCAAGAGCCTGGGCAACAGCGGTAGCAGTTGCAGGCCCTGAACGAGAACAGTTGAGAAGTTTTGACTTAAATTGACAAATTGTGACGGATAGAAGGAAGTGGAAACTGAGCTTTTAAATGCCCATCATGTCAAGACTAATATTGCCCACCATCTGTAGCAGAAGCCGATGCGATTGCCTGTGCTGCAGCACTTGAATCTCCTGTGGATACAGCGGATGCAATGGCTGTCGCAGTTGCAGAAGCTCCTCCTCCGCAGCTTGTGCATGGAGTAGGCGTTGGAGTAGGCCCCGGCGTTGGGGTTGGAGTTGGAGTAGGGGTTGGAGTAGGTGTAGGAGTTGGGGTGGGGGTTGGAGTTGGGGTGGGGGTGGGAGTAGGGGTTGGGGTTGGGATTGGGGTAGGAGTAGGAGTAGGGGTAGGGGTTGGGGTAGGAGTGGGAGTGGGGGTAGGAGTGGGGGTAGGAGTTGTAGGGGTGGCAGTGGGGTTAGGGGTAGAGACTGGGTCAGGCTGGAAGACTGGTGTTGGCGTTGGTTCAGGGGTAGGGGTGGGGGTAGGGGTGGGGACTGGGTCAGGCTGGGGGACTGGTGTTGGGGTTGGTACAGGGGTAGGGGTGGGGGTAGGCTCGGGGACTGGTGTTGGGGTTGGTACAGGGGTAGGGGTGGGGGTAGGCTCGGGGACTGGGTCAGGCTGGGGGACTGGTGTTGGGGTTGGTACAGGGGTAGGGGTGGGGGTAGGCTCGGGGACTGGGTCAGGCTGGGGGACTGGTGATGGGGTTGGTACAGGGGTAGGGGTGGGGGTAGGGGTGGGGGTAGGGGTGGGGGAAGGCTCGGGGACTGGGTCAGGCTGGGGGACTGGTGTTGGGGTTGGTACAGGGATAGGGGTGGGGGTAGGCTCGGGGACTGGGTCAGGCTGGGGGACTGGTGTTGGGGTTGGTTCAGGGGTAGGGGTGGGGGTAGGCTCGGGGACTGGGTCAGGCTGGGGGACTGGTGATGGCACTGGCACACCAGTTGCCTGATTGTCATACTGCGGTGAGGGCTCAGGGACTGGCTCAGGGTTAGGCTGTGGTACCGGCTGGGGAGTTGGCTCTGGCTGAGGGGGTGGCTCTGGGGCTGGCTCAGGAGATGGCTCGGGAGTAGGAGTAGGAGAATCGCCAGAAGGCATGCACTGTTGGCAGCCAGCGTCAGCAACGGCTTGGGCCAAGGCTTCTGCAGAGCAACTGCATCCGCATTTCGAAGATTGAGATCCCTGACATATGGCCTGAGCTTTTGCAAGGGCCTGGGCAAAGGAAGGTATGAAATTTAAAAAGTCAGGGATCTGATTTCAGAACGTAAGGGACTTGATAGCAAGATTATGTGTGGACATCCCGCACAGGGGAATCTCAGAAACATTGCGGTACATCATGGCAGAATACCGGGAGGACGTTTGAAAGTCCTTAATTACCTCTGCAACAGCTCCACAGCCACCAGAAGCCTGAGCACTAGCCAGGGCAGAGGTCATCGCCGTGGAGGAGGATCCTCCCTGATCGCATACAGGCATTGGTAAATAAGTCATAACTCATACTGGTTTTCGGGAAAGCAGATGGAATACATAATTGTGGGAAGGAACACCGGACATATCATTGCTAAAGCAGGAACAAAGACTATCAAGCAAGCAAGCAGGTCTTATGAACCAAGCTATATGTTGCTCACAGAGGCAACAGCTTGAGCGATGGCCTGTGCTGCCGCCGATGCGTCGCCGTTAGCCTGAGCCTGAGAGAGAGCCTGCGCCAGGGCGCTGGTGCAGGACGTGGGATCCTGCCCAAGGTGACAGTCAAAGTGGGAGATGGAGATAAGTATCAGATACTTATGAATAGCTGTATAGCAGCCTAAAAGATCAAGCAGTAATAAAAACATGAAGCAGCATGGCAGTGAGATGGTGGCGGTGATGCAATCAATCGATTGTGGCATTGCTTGTGCGAGCTTGAAGTTCATGGATAGGTTGAAGAGGTAAGGGAGAAAGGCAGGATCAAGGCATACAATATTCTCACTGGAGGTGTGAAACCTGAGGGAGAAAATTATGTATAAGCCTAGCCGCTATTTGCCCAACTGGCCTGGACGAAAAAAATCTGGGGCTGCATGCATCGAGGGCAGCATGATACATTATGATATACCGGTGAAATGATGAATACTTGATGGCTAGGACTCAGGTCAACTTACCATATTGTATGCCATGGCGATTGCAGCTGCAGTTGCCATGGCGTTGCCACTACCCATGCCGATGGCTTGGGCCATAGCCTTCATAAGGACAAGTTAAAAGTTTGTTTTTTGTTACGCAAGCAGGATATCAGCAAGATTCACAGCTTTTATGAAAGCTGTCGATTAAAAGAGTACCGATTATACAAACTCAAAGCGCTGACAAGCATGTGAAACAGGATACCATACTTCAAAATTTGAAGTCTTTGATTATACAAAGTGCTGCAAGCTGCATAGTCTCCTGTCAATAGATGATCTAGCCTTGTCCCTACGACAAATGGAGCATGGTATGGATGCATGATTTAATGGGCTGTGTTCTATCATCTGTTCCCAGGTGCAGAGCACCTTCAGATTAACAGTGGAGTCATACCTGGGATGCCATTCATCCGGGGCGCTGTCTCATATTAGAATATAATCAGTCTCAGGCTGGCAGGCATTTGAAATCGCGACAGGAAATTTACCTGGGCACTGGCTGAGGCACCAGCGCCTGAGGCTTGGGCGATTGCAGAAGCGAAGGCATGTGCGCCTCCAGAGGACAGCTGACGCGCGCCTACAATGCCAGCAACCAATACAGTCACAATCTTCAATTTGAATATTGAGCATTGATCATGAGCATTTAAGCATGGAAACGAAACTCACTTGCTGCCTGGGTGGATAGAAGGAACATAATCCCAACCAGAGGAAGAAGGCTATGGATAGCCATGTTGATCTGAAGCAAGGGATCTGAGGTAAATAAACAGCAGACATAAACGTTTCTGGGATAATTTGAGTCGATCAATAAACCGGGCAAGAAACAGGAGGTAGAAAACCATACCCCTGCGGCAAACTGTCCGTCTGTCCCTGTCTAAAGCTCTGAAAGCTCGATCGACCCACCAGCAGTGAGACGGTGCACAGACTCCGATGTCCGATGTCCGTTGTCGAACTTGCTTGTCTACTGCAGATCAATTCGGATTGAAATGTTCCAAGCGAATGAATTGATTTGCTGTGCAGATGTTTTGCTTTTGTAGATACGTCACATTCTGGTTCGCTTCTGGGGTTTATTTCAAACCCCGGCTGATTTCAAATTCAAAATTGGACCCTTTGGAGGCAGATTGAGGTTTCCAGCAGGGGTCTTCCGTGTGAGGGTACCAGGATAATGCATTGATCAAAATTGCTCACCGATCTCCGTTGTGATTTAGTCAAGGTCCTCTTTGCTCCAATGCCTATTGCCTACCACTCTACCAGGGTCAATGTACCGGTATCCTGATTTTCCTGCACGAGTCCTTCCTGACAACCTTGGAATCCAAGGTGGCCATGGACACAAGATTATCTGGCTGTTTCAAGCCTCCCAGTCATGAAGACATTAAGACATGGTCTGGTAATTTTGACTGGGGTTGTTTCTTTAGTTTGCTCACTGCTGACAAACGAGACCAGCGGTATCAAGCAACGAAATGGTCTGCCCCTCTGTTTACGAGGGGGAAGGTTCTCCGGTGCACACAATTCTCGTACCAAGCACGCAGCTCAAGGTAAGCATGGATAAGGGCATACTATAAAAAACAGGAACACCAATTTCAACTACCAAGTGTGACTACCGATACAGGCTTGAGATTAAAGGAAATCCCAAAAAGCCTTGATCTAGGGGACTCCAAATTCAATCGTGTTTGAGCTCCCCCCTCCCCCCATACTTCGTTGCCGCAAGGGTGGCCCAGGAGCATGGACATAGCCTTGGTATCCGGACAAACGAACCCAGAGGCAGCAGCCCAAGCTCCTGGCCTTGCCGCTGAAGGCTGCCTCCTGCAGGGCTAAGGTAGAATCTTAAGCTCCTCGGGATTACATAAAGACGTAGGCCGCCACATATGAGAATGTGCTACCACTATTGGCAAAGGGATCCTATCCCCTAACGACGCCAGGCCACTTTGCAGCAGGTGAGGGGGGAAGGGGAACAGTATTCTACGATATAATGTATGGTAAAGGGCAGAAAGAGCATGGGGGACACACAAACTCCGCTAGCGACCAGTGGTACTTACCCCCAGGACCCGACTGGTGGGGTTGAAAATAAATGGCTGCTATATTGACCCCCCCCACTATCCCCCCGCTAGAAGATGCTTCATTGTCCTAAATCCTAATAACTAACAAGAAAACATGCCATGGGATCGCAAGCCATTTCATTTTATTTCATATCGATAGGAACTGTGAAAGCATACAACCGATACAGAGGGATAGGGGGGACAGAAGACACGTGTAGCCATGAAAGGCAAAAAGCATCTTTTGACAGATACCTAGACATGGCATAAAGGGAGCCACTGAGGCTAAATCCAAAGGTGCATTAGGTATTTAGGTATAATTCGCAGGATGACGGCCTTGAAACAATTTGTTACTCAGCCTGCTGTACTCTCAACCCACCTGCGCCAAAGCTGACAAGAAGGATTTCACTGTGCTACCCTGGGTGTGATAAGGATCCAAATATACAGGAATTTACTGGCGGTGGTTGCAGACCACTTAAAATGCTGTGATTTCTCTCAAAGGAGAAACGAATTTAAGCATCCGCAAGTTTCCCATTGAATTTCCTCCCAAGGATAAAATGATTTCTTCTCAAGGCTTGAAGGGGCAGCGAATTATACAAAGCAGCGACGTGCGATTCTTCACTAAGCATAAGCAGGCAAACTCTAGCGGCACTGACATGAGCATGCGACGACACGGAACAGTTTTCCTGGTCAACAACCTATTTTCAGAATTAAAATGTCGTACAGCCCGTTGGGCGCCAAGAAGGTGCATGTGTCTCATGTCTGCAAATGCTTTCACGTACAATACATAGTAACAGGCAAGAAACAGACCGGCCCTGGTACCCCCCCAAAAGGTCTTCACCAAGCTACTAAAGCTAGCAAATCAGGCCCTGAGGGGGCTGTCTTTCTCGTGTTTTCCGCCTCAGGTTTCCAGCAATGTGCGGCCAGCCTCACACTTAGTTTGTCCGAGTAAGACATGGCATGCTTTGGTGTCTGTCCAAGCCACAATAGTGCTGCAATTCAGTTCAGTAGGTGAAAGCTGTTGTGTCAAGGCTTGGCCTGGGCTGATAGCCACCTTATACCTTCGGCATCTTAGGCATCAAAGCTTGGGCACCTGCCGAAAATGGTTACGGTGAAATAAACTGTTAGCCCTGGTTTGTGAGGCACCTCAGGGTGGACAAGACATGGGCAGAGTTTCTGGACATGGGGCATGAAATGTTGAGATCTCCATTGAATACAGCTTCGGAGCAACCTAGTGACATCTTCGCGCTGTCGGACTCGACCGAGGTACTCGGCCTGGACAGCCGAATTCACAGCTTCCGAGCGACATCGGCAATAGCGCTAGGTCTTGAATGCAGTCAGATCTATATAACATCTTGACTTTTGTCATCCCGGAATGCTAATACTTGGCAGTCTGGACGGCGACCAGCCAAGGATGGACCTTCCAGAGCCAAGCCGAGCCTCAAGTGAGTCGCTGCCTCCCACCGAGCTCAACACGGCAGCGCAGGGCTACGGCCTGGAGGTGCTCCGAGACAAGCTGACGCTGCATTACAAGGCAGATGCCAGACACAACAGCGACGTGGGCGCGATCCAAAGCAACCGGCCTGCACCTTTGAACCGTCTGCTATTCTATTTCGAAATCACGGTGCTGGAGCGCGGTGACCATGGCAGGATCGCGATCGGCTTCTCGGACCGCAACTTCAAGCTCACCAAACAACCCGGGTGCGATGCCGAGTAGGGTTTTCCTTAAATCTTGCCAAAGCCTTCGCTCAACAATGCTTCACATGCGTCTAACACATGCCTCAACCATGCGGCAACTATGCTTTTTTTAATATGAGTAGCGACCTAGAGGGACACAGTGGCTCTCTCCCACCTCAGCCTGCCTGCCTGCTTGCCTGCCTGCCACACTGAAGTACCAAACCCATCCATCCTCTCAGCCAGCACGCTAGCACACAGCAGGAAAGCTGCAGCCTCTACCCAGATCCAGATTTTAATAAAGGGGCTGACATGCAGAGACGGGCCAACTTCCTTGCAGCTTCTACAAGGAGGAACTGCGAGGTGCCAGGGGAAGTGAAGCATTGGCGCTTGACGTATGTGTGGAAACTGGTGAAAAGCTCTGACAGGCTGCACTGCCTCCCCGAAGCTTGTACTAGGTGGGCATGCATGCCAGTCGCATGCATGCGCACCCAGCAGGCATGCATGGGACTGGTCACCTGACTGGGTGGGCCGCTTTGGAAATCGGGCAGGCCGCACTGCCTCCCTGCGGCTGGTGCTAGGTGGGCATACATGCCGTGGCATGCATGTGCACCAGTGTGCACCATTGGAAACCTGGGGCAGGCTGCACGGCCTCCCTGGGGCTGCCATGCGCTCCTACCTGGCATGCATGCGTACGACGGACATGTATGTGTGCGATGGGCATGCATGCGTGGTGCTTGGGGATGAATGCTGCTCATGGCTTCTTTATGCACCTGTGCTGCAAGCAGGCAGGCCACGATACTATCGTTTTCACTTTGGTTGTGGAATTGGCCCTGTAATGTTCTGGTTCATTCCAAGAGGAATGCAAGACCACATGATGCTTCTGTTTGACTCAGAGTACTTCAGCTAAAATTCAGCTACACCATGGCAACTGTTTGATTCAGGGTGCCTAAGCTACAATTCAGGCACTTTATGGCCTATGGCCAGGAGGACCTGGTCCTGCATGCCCTGCAGCCGGACTTTGGGTATAGTCTGATCGAGCCTTCTTGGCCTGGTCCCTGTCTAGTGGGGACTGCCTAGCATTCTGCCAAAGTTGGTCATCTGGTGCGCAGTAAGGCAAAGACTGCCTGGTGTACCGGCCCATTCTCATATGTAGTGAGTGTTCAACTACATTTCAGCTACCTTACGGCCCGCAGCTGAGGGATCCAGATGCAGCAAGACCTGATGCTTGGTCAATCACCCCTAGGCCGGTCAAGGCCTGGTCCTCATCCGGTCAGATTTGGCAGTCCAGCAGTCTGGTATGCACTTAGACTAGCACTGCCCGGTGCCTCAACCCCATGCCTGAGCAGTTCCGGTCTCTATCTCTCCATGTTCTCTCAGCACTCGGCACTGGTCCGCATGCTCTTCTCACGCATGGGCATCCTCTCTCAGTGTAGCGGCATGCTCCCCCCAGGCAGTGGCATCTGCAAGCATGCAAGCCGCTGATCACTCTCTGGGGGCGCTGCATCGCCCTCCATGCAGTCATGCAGTTGCGACCTGCATGGAGCTCTGTATCCTCAAACGGCAATGCAGTCATGCAGTCGTGCCCCGCATTGATCTCTGTATCATCAAACGGCAATGCAGTCATGCAGGCATGCAGTTGCGACCTGCATGGAGCTCTATATCCTCAAGGGGCAATGCAGTCATGCAGTCACAGCCTGCATGGTGCTCTTTAAGTGCTTGTGCATCCTCGCATGGGGGTTAACTCCTGGCTAGGTTGGGCTGATATTCGACACATGGTTGCATGAGGGCCTCTTCCACGACCCTTGTTTGTTTTGCATGGGACCATGGCTGTGGTTTTTGAAGGCGTGGTATACTGGTATACCATGATTCGTATCAAAACAGCAGTTGTCCGGTTGGATCGGCGTGGTAAAATTTGAGATTTTTGCGTGGCAGTACCCCTCAGTAGCAAAGGCTTATTTTAGCTCAAACATGGTCGATTGCAGTACAATGGCAGAGAAACCGAAAACAGGCCAAAGCGATGGTTCTTGGAGAGGCAAGAATGGCCAGGGGGCGAACACTTTTCAGGACGCGTACTTTCAGGGAGCGATATGCGGCGCGACTGGCTCGAAAGACCAAAGGATTTAGCATGAGCCAGAACAAGTACATGTGTCAATGCAGCCTCTGCCAGATGGATATATATAGGTACGCACAAGCGTCAAATTGATGGCCATGAAAATACACGCAAGCACACAAACAGCATAGCAGCTTAAAGGCCAGGGAGGAGGGCAGACTGCGCATGACAGCAGCCTTCGCCACACGGCACCTGACACTATTATCCTTGTATCAGAGCTTAGCTGTCCTTGAAGAAATTATGTACGGCTGTATTATGTTTGTAGTATAGAGCTCAGCTGTCTCTTGAAACATATTGTCTGACCATTTATTTTTGTATCATAACTCAGTTGTCCTCATAGCATAAGTATTTGAAGCAATATATTCTCTCTATAATAAAACTCAGCCTTCCTGACATTCTGAAAATGTGGATATATTCAGTGACGAAATTGCTAGTTAAATATCATACTGTTTCTGAGCTTGGGGGCTTCGCCTCTGAACCCCCAAGCAGAGGGGCAGCGCCCCCCCCGACCCCCTTTCACGTGGCTTCGCCGCGCCTCAGAGTGGTGAAAAGTCACCTCAGGATTGGGCCAGAAAATTTGCAGTGGTACATCAGTGTTTAGCCAATTCTTTAAAAAAACTGGACCATGGCACACAGATAGTGACACGCTGCCTCCATGCGTTATACCAAAGCTAAAGCGCGCTTCATTGGAGAACTCTTTTTACGTCCAAAAAGTTGCATTTCCCACTTCAGTTACGTTAGGGGTTTGATTAGGCACGACAGCGATAAAACGTACATTTATTGATGAGGACGTCTACGGTAACATCATTCTCTGTCAAGCTCCTGAATTAAAAATGTTTCAAAGATATTATGCAGTGCTTGCCATCTCTCGTACATGCAAGGCATGGGCGCAAAAGATGGTACGGTTGTGTTAATGTGATCCGTAACCTCCATATTTTTGTGAGGCCACTATATTTTAAGATGCTCCGGCTACAATTCAGCCACATTATGGTCTGTGGCAAGGGGACCTGTTGGGGCAATCCCTGATGCTGAGGCCACTGGACAAGGGTAGTCACTTAGTCCCAAGCGGCCCAGGGGTGGCTGCCCGACCGCCCTTCCAATGGTTGTCTCATAAACAACAATGATTAAGACTCCCTGTGCGCTAGTATACTCGCTCTCTTCACAGATCTATCTCATAGATTTACTACACAGATCCATCACACAGATCCATAGCACGGCTTGTGTGAAAAATCGAAGGGGAATGCAGTCCCCTACTACCTCATTTACATAAGAGAAAGGGAAATTCCATTCGCTTTTTTCCATCCCTTGCATGCTGAGCTACAGCAAAATACATTCATCAGCTCCCCTCGCTAGCACCCCTGAGGCCCTGTCACACCGCTCCCGTCCCCGCTGCTGATCCAGCTCACCCTATCCTGATCCCGATCCTGTTTTTTTTTATACCCAGATCCTGCTCACCCCGATCCTTATCCCGATTCTGATCCCCCAATCCTGCTCAGTCCTATCCTGATCCCGATTCTGATCCTACGATTCTGCTCACCCCGATCCTGATCCTGATTCTGATCCCCCAATCCCACTGATCCCGATTCTGATCCTCCAATCCCGTTCACCTGATCCTGATTCAGATGCCCCCAATCCAGCTCACCCTTATCCCGATCCTGATTCTCATCTCCCAATCCCGCTGACTCCGATCCTGATCTCGACTCTGACCACTCCGCCCTCTCTGGATCCGCTGCCCACCAGGTGGGAGACTGGCTCTTATGGCTACCATGGCGACGACGGCAAGCGCTTTGGCGGCAATAGTATCAAGGGGGAGGACTATGGCCCCATCTTTGGCAAGGGGGACGTCGTGGGTGCCTGCTACTACATTGGAAGACAGGAGATTTTTTTCACGTGAGTGTTTTGTTTGGCGGCAAGGGCAGGGCCGAGGGCTGCGGTTCCAAAGTCGGGAAGGGTGATGTTGTGGGCGCATGATACCGCATTGGAAGATATGCAATCTTCGTCACTTCAGTGGTTTACTTTCCTTTGTGGTATGTTTGTCATGAGTGGTCTGTTGGCCTTGAGTATTCTTTTTGATGATAAACCTGGGGGGAAATAAATATATGTGATACCGGTAAACCGGTACGGTGCCGGTATAGCTATATCAAGGAAAAATTGCGGTCCAGAGAACAAGGTGTCTAGGAGGTCTGCTGGTGCAATACGGGATGGGCTGCACCGCCTGGCCATTCTAAAAGATAGGGCCATGGTGTGGATGCATGGACGCAATGGAAACACATGGGTTAGTCCTCTGGGCGAGGACCGAAGACGTCAGGTTGCCGCAGCCAGCGCCGCTGTCACTGAGATATCCAATTGCGACACCCAGCTTGGCTGTCACAGTAGATCTCAGGTTGCCACTTCAAACGCTGCTGACCTGGTGCCAGGTGACATGGCATGCCATCTTCCACTGCTTCACAAATATCAGTTGCAGGCTTCTTATCGCTTTCAATGGCGTCAAGGGGAAGGGGGCTGTTCTCAGTTGCATCTGACTCATCTGCTCAACTGCTCCAACTGCTTCAGGAAGAATGGCTGCCGGCTTCGTACTGCTTTCAAGGGCGTTAAGGGGGAGCTGTTCCCAACTGTGGGCCTGCACAGGTGAATCCATAAATAGAAAGAGAGAGAAAGACACAGATCCGCACCTTCGATTTACGGGTGGAGAAAAAGATTTTGCGCCTGCGGCTTCATTTCACATCTCTGGGTGAATTTTTGTAAAGTTTTTAAGTCCATCAGAGTATCTCATTTGATGCATGGGATATGTGCCCGTAAACAGGCACAGGCACCTGATACTTGGGTAGAAATGAAGTGGCAGGCTCGCTTACCAATCCGACTGTCCCTGCTGCCCACCTGAGTAAGTGGAAAAGAGTAAGTGGAAATGAAAGGAGGATCCCGGGCCCTGTGCAGCGTAATAACAGTTGGAGAAAAGTATGCCGTGCCCCGAGGTGTGATGCGAAGCCGCAGGCTCGCTTTTGAATCTGGCTGTCCCAACTGTTGGCCTGCACAGGTGAAATTAGAAGGAAAGCTTAACGCCCTTCGGGGAATGGATTTGCGGTTGATCACCATATCCATGCTGTCTTTCAGGAATTTGAATCTTTGCATTCGGTACCGCTACGGCATAATCTGTTATCGTGATATAGATTTGAATTTTCCTCCCTCGTCTTTCAATTTATGACCTGTCTTTCTTCTAGTGCTGCCCTCTGGACAAAAAGTTGACCCAAGCTCTCGATTTATTTACTTATAATTGGCTTTGATAGATGAATACCGGTACTGAAGTACTTCCATGCATCCCTGACCCCTTAACGACATAAAGTACGAGGGAAGGCAACCCACATCAACAGTACAGTATTGCTCCGGCATTGCCTTATTTATACACCGTACCCGGACTAGGGTAAACTCTCGGTCGGTAAATAGAATATGGAACATCAGATGCATACCCCTTAATCAGTAAGCGGATTTTGCATGCCTGCTGCTTCTCTTCCCATTTGTATTGGCCCTCACCTGCTCAGTCACCACCGCCCTGAAATGCCCCTCTCAATGCCCCCTACCTGTCTCGCCCGCCACTGTCCTTCCGCGCAGCAAGGGCGAGCGCGTGACGGTCAACTTCGGGCAGCAGCCTTACAAGTACGACATCGAGGCGCTGATTAGAGAGGAGCTAGCGTCTCAAGCGGGGGCCATAGACAGGTGGGCAAGGTGTAGGAATTGCGCGTCTGCGTTCGGCAGCGCTCATTTTAACATGCCGGCCGGTGATACAGCGTGAAAGCAACCACCCACATCTTTGTGTCAGTCCACCTCTGGGGGTTGCCAGGTGGACACTACTGGAACAATTGGTACACAATATTGACCGGCCTTCGTCCGGTGATTCAAACTGCAGGGCTGTCTGAACCATGCCAGCCCGGCCATAGGCCGTGATCTTGCTGCATTGTGGCTGGATGGTGGCCAGCCAGGCCGGCCCAGCTGGATTGTGGCTGGGTTGTAGCAGGATTGTAGCCAGCCCGGCCGAAGGCCATAGGCCGTGATATTGGATTGTGGCTGAAGTACCCGGAAACAAGCACTGCGGCACAGCTGCATTCATATGCCACTTTGCCTTGCTTGTCCTAGCAACAGTGATAATTTCTTATCTATTCATTTAGATACTTTTTGCTCAGCTTGATGCTCTGTGTTGTAGCTCTATAGATCATAATTTCCCTCCCTCGGGTATGACCAAAATTTCTTGCATTGCTGCCCTCGGCACAAACAACCAAACGGGACAAACAAGCAAGCGGAGCTTTTGCTTTCCTTCTGAAATCAGGCGTCGACGATCGACGAGCATTGTTTTTGTCCAGCCTGATACTCTATCTTGGCACAGCCTGCCGTGCTCCTTTCTTTCATAGGTGTGTTTAGGGTCTTCATAGCTGGGTTGAGGATTCAGGGTTTTGTAGCTGGGCTATGGGTATTATAACTCTATCTAGGGTTTCGTAGCTGGGTTTCGGGTGGAACACTTGGTTGTTGGGTTGAGGGTTTCATTGCTGGGTTGTCGGTTTTGTAGCTGGTTGCCTCATCCTGCGGGGGGCATAACATGGTCACTCCCCAAGGGTGGTGGTTCTGCTTTTATTTACCACCCGGTCATCACAGTGTGATATGTACCGCCTTCATGCATTGCCCGGTCGTCCATGTGTTATGTGTACCGCAGGGTTCCAGTGGGCGCCCACCTTGTACATCAAGTGGTCAGACAGTACTTGCTGCACTACGGGTATGGCGACACGCTCCGAGCCTTCGACCTTGAAACAGGGAGCTGCGAGGAAGTCCCAACTGGAAGCTGCGAAGAAGCTGGCCAGCAGGACGCGGCTATGGCGGAAGCACAGGATATGGCGCAGCCGAGGGACGGGTCGTGCAAGTGCGTTGAGGTTTTCGGCTCAAACTCCCTACCCTAACCTAAACCTGTATACTGTAACTAGGCGTAGCCAAGTCAGGGGTTGTTGAAGTTCGCCGAGGGGTTGTTGAAGTTAACCGCTGTTTTTTTTGCGGGCTTCATGTGCAGCACGGCCTGCTGCCATGGGGAACTGGAGCTGCAACCCCCGCTGCTTGGGTCACCGGCCGTAGCTTGGTCAAGGTTTGGTCCCTCTCGGCCCAGTGATGGCTGCCCAGCAGCCCCCCAAAGATTTGTTTGCGTATCCTCAGAGGAATGCTGGTGTTCACCCTGAGCTTACCCCTGCCCACATCTTGCCCTCCCTGGGCATACGCTAACCTTCCGCTTTCTCTCTTTACAGCAATGTCCTTGGGATTCCTACGGTTGCCAGGAAAACACTAGAAATCCAAGTAATACGAGGAACAGCCAATCAAACCCTTCACATTCTTTTGCACCCCTGACTTCAATGCTCTGCCTGCCGGCCCCATTTCCGTCCGACCACCCATCTGCTACCAGTTCTGCTTCCTCCCCCTCTCTCTGTCTCCGCCCCCCCCCTGTTCCTTCTATCCTCCAGTCTGTAGGCGCTCACCTTATCCCCAGCCTCCCATTCCGCCTAACCTGCACCCTGCTGTGTCCCCCGCAGCATGGCCGTGGACGAGGAGCCGACACCCGGAAGCAGCAGCGCCGACGCTACCTCGGACGCGGCCGCGGCCGCGGCCACCACCAGCGGCGGCGGTGGGGGCAGCGGCTGCGGGGAGGATTGGGCATTGTCGGTTCGCCAGGCAGTCCGCCGGTCCATCATGAGTGGGGACATTAAGGGCGCCATGGACTGTATACGCGAGGCAGGGTATGAGCAGGTGTGGAGTGGGGAACAGGAGATATTAGGGTGAAGCGGGGTATGAGCAGGTGTGGAGAAGGAAAGAGGAGGGTTAAGGGTGTAGTGGGTTATGTTGGGAGGTGCTGAGTCGACACACGTCCTTGTGCTTGCTGAGTCATCATCTGCCCGTAGGGTGGCTGAGTAATCATCTGTCATGATAGATGCTGAATCATCGTCTGCCCTGAATGTTGCTGAGTCATAATCTGCCATGACGGTTGCTCAGTCATCAAGTACCCTGAGGTCAGCTGAGTCATCATTTGTCTCGCTGGTTTCTGAGTCATCATGCACCCTTTTGCCAGGTCCTAGAATCTGAGCAGCAGAGCCTTCAAGCAGTACACTTCATCCTGGCCACCCAGCAGTACATTGAGCTCGTCAGGTGGGGGCATGGGTCACTCACTCGGGAGCAGTGGTTCTTGACTCCTGTACGCTTCCACCCATGTGCCTTTTTCAAATCAAACAGGCACAGTTTCAGTCAGCCTCATCTGCAACAGCTATGAAGCTGTTGAGAAGGTGCTATGCAGCTACTAAGTAGCTACATTCTCAGCTTAGCCCAGACAGAACCCATTCGCAGCACAGGGTGTGAATATTGTTTCCCCCCAGATTCAGTACATCCTTAAACTTGGTTTCCTGCGTCGCATGAATGCATCTCTTTCATACAAATGCTGCCTTTCACGCCTGACTCCGCGCCTTTAGGTCGGGGGAGGTTGCTGCTGCCGTGGCGTTTGCCCAGAAAACGTTGGCGCCCATGAGCCGCGCCATCCAGGCCTATACTCCACCCGCCACCAGCGGCTTTTTGTCCACTGTGGCGGCAGGGCTGCCTGAAGCTGCAACAACGGAGGTGCCCGCGGTGACGGCCGCCGCCGGCACCAGCTCCGGTGCTGCTGGCTGCAGCTTCAGCGCCATCCCAGTGGTCTCGGAGATGCTGCGTGACATCGTGGCGCTGGTGGCGTACGAGCGACCAGAGGAGTCCCCGCTGGCGTGGCTGCTGGGCCCGGCGCAGCGCGAGGAGGTGGCGGATGCGGCGAATGCTGCAGTGGCCAAGGCGGCTGGGTGCAGCTCCAATTCGGTGAGTTTCAAGTATAAGGAATCTGAAGTTCGAATTATTGCCTGTCCACCCCTTTGAATTGATGTGGCCGCGTACATGGATGCCTACTTGCCTGTTGTTATTGTCTCCGTTGTATACTTGTTTTCCCCACCTCATGAGTTTCAAAAACACGAAATACGAAGTCCACCTTCTCCCCCGTCCACACAGTGGTACTTGCCTGCTCCCTTTCTGCCCACCCGCCTGCTTGCCTGTTGTTGTTGTTGTTGTATTCCCCTCCACATAACTCTCAAAAACACGGAATTTGAAGAACACCTCCTCCCTCTATCCACGCTGCTAAGCTGCTTGCCTGCTCCCTTTCTGGCCACCCGCCTTCCAGCCTTCTGCTTTTT
This sequence comes from Limnomonas spitsbergensis, assembly GCA_037349105.1. Taxonomy (NCBI): domain Eukaryota; kingdom Viridiplantae; phylum Chlorophyta; class Chlorophyceae; order Chlamydomonadales; genus Limnomonas; species Limnomonas spitsbergensis. The sequence continues at coordinate 1,809,241 of JAYJMM010000102.1, read as the reverse complement.
CAATTCCCCCCTCTGTCATGACTCTCAATACCAGAAACTCTTCATACTTTATCCCTCAGTCCTCCCTCCCCCGCCCACGCCCCACAGTCCGGCTTGGAGCGGTTGCTGCGTCAGCTGGTTACAGTCCAGGACGCTCTGCTGCAGGCCAATGCAGGGCAGGGAGAGGCCTTCCGGCTAGCGGATCTGATTGAGGGGGCCAGGCAGGGCAGGCAGGAGAGTGCAATGCAGCTGTGATGGCCTGACAAGGGGAGGGGTCCGCGAGCCGGAGGCTTCTTTAAAAGATAAGGGCCAGGGGAGGCAGGGAGCGGGAAGGAGCCGTTGCAGGGACCAGATCTACTGTATCTACCAGGTTAGTCAGATCACGAGATTTACCAGGGTGTGAAGCCCCTTCACGCAGGAGAGAGACTGGCCATGCAGGAAGGGTTCGCGCACTGCATACAGCAAAACAAAACGAGATTGTATTAGTACAGCTAAATTAATTTGTATGTTGTTGATGACGTCGCTGCCAGATGATGATTGCCTTCTGCCTTGTGGTGTCGATAAATGTAGCTGGTTCACAAATTTCAAGCGGTGGAACATAAGAATATACCATTGATCCACCTACCACCTGCCAACTACCTATCCTCGATAGAGATCACGAGGCTCCAGAAACGAGAGGACTCACGCATGAGTGGCATCAAACTAGCATCTAACTTGAGCGTGCTGATGTGCTGCTTCAGAAGCTTGGTCCTCTGCTTTCTTGGGGAGCTCCTTGCCCACCCACCCCTTACACTCCTCAGCACTGATGGCATATCTCGTCACATCTGCCTCCGTCAGCTCCTGGCCAGGGTGGGTTGACTCCATGTCAAAAACGTTACACCTCTGGGCCCGCTCAAAGCTTGGCCGCGTGGGCGCCCAACTGTTCAGAAGGGAGAAAAGAAGAAACTAAAAGGAAGAGGGGGGAAAGGAACAAAAGGAGAGGCCGGGAAGGCAAAGAAGACCAAGTCCGACAACTGAGTTCCACTAGAGAGTAGCCCTGAACAAAGCCTCTCAAAAAACTACCACAAAAGCAAGCGTATCCCACCCCTGCTTGGCCGCGAGGGCGCTCCACTGATCAAAAGTGAGAAAAGAAGAAACTAAAAAGGGGCGAACATCAACAACAACAAAACAAAAAGGTCAAAAGAGAAGGCCGGAATGGCAAACGACACCAGCGACTCAGAATCCCTGTAGACTAACCCTCAACAATGCCCACAGCACAGTCCACAAAAGCAAGTGCATCCCACCCCTGCTCAGCCTGGTACAGCTGGTGGAAGTTAGTGGCAGCGCCCGGAGGACCGGCCCACCCCCGCTCCTGTAACTGCTCCCTCGGACACTAGGGCACTGGAAGCACACATGTAGCGCATCCTCCACCTGCTCGCTATCCCCCCGTGCCCAACACCGCTGGCAGCAGCGTGCCTCTCGCCGCTGACCGTTGCGCCGTCCTCTGGTATCAGCCGTGCTGATCGCGCCGAGCCGCAGTCGCAAATTTATGCGCACACAAGCACACTCCCTCTGGCTAGTGCGGCTCAAGGGGGGGGTGGCTGCCCCCCGCTCCAGCTCCTCTAATGCACCCAGCAGATCAGAGCACCAGGTGCGGCCGCCAGTGCCCTGGCTGACTGCAAGCTGCCTATCTGCTACCACGGCTTGAGCCATGAGAGGGCTGTGTTGCTGTGCCGCCGGTGCCACCGCTGCATTGTAGAAGCGGAGCATATGGGTCCACCAGTCTCGCTGTAGTGGCTGGAGCTGCAGCTCTCTCAGGACTCTCTAATTGGCAGCTGATGCAGGTAGCCCCGCAGCCTGGCGTAGGTGCTGAAGCAAGCTGGACTGCATTTTGCTGGAGAGACATTGCCGCGGCCGAAGGTGGCTGGTGTCCCACACCACGTCCCCGTAGTTGGCCGCAGGCGTGCTGCGTACACAGCTGCCAACCTTATGCGGGTTGGAAGATGGCGCCTTAGGCCCACCTTGACTGCCATGCGGCAAACGCGGTGCAGCGCGGCAGCCAAAGGCGCCTCTCTACCCTCCATGGCCCTCTTCAGGCCGCCGCTTTCGTGCTGAGTGATGCCCAAGAACTTAAAATCTTGGATACGCTTCAACACGGCACGGTCAGGGCCGTAAACGCAAACATGGGCTGGCTGTCGGCGCTGCGCTGCTAAGCGGCTCCCAAACGCCATGACCTCTGTCTTACTGACATTGACCTGAAGCTGACTCCATGTCAATAACGTTACACCTCTGGGCCCGCTCAAAGCTCGGCCGCGTGGGCGCCCAACTGTTCAGAAGGGACCTGAAGCTGACTCCATGTGATCTAGGAAGTGATAACTCCACACATAAGGGCAAGGTACCCGAGATGCTCCTGCAGATGGTGCAAGCCTGTAGCGTTCCTACTGCTACACTATATCTGAGAACGTACATACTGTACTGCGGTGCATATGTACTATATTAGCCTGTGTAAGAAGAGGCCATCAGAATCTTTTGACAGAGACAGTATAGAGCGAGGCGGGGCTCTTTACACCGGAATACAAATACCAGACATTCTCACGGAGTGTTATAAAGACACTGGCCTGTTGTTGCAAGGATTGGTAGCAGAACCCCTCTCAGCAGCCGCTGTTGACATCTTGTACTTCAGGGGGCAGGGGGAATCGACTGCTACCGTGCCGCAGGAAGAGCCTTTGCCCAAGTCCGTTTTGCACAGGCCTGATGTCCTGTCGTCTCACACAATGCCACAGAAACTGCATCGCCTCTGTATGGGACCTCAGCTCAAGCTGTGGCTAGAAGCTGGTGGAAGCTGACCAGGGACCCCCACCTGCTGGGCTAGCAGGCTCGGTGACAGCTGCATGCTCGAAAGCAGCAGCAGCAGCAGGAGCAAGAGCTGAGGGAGGAGCAGGAGTAAAAGAGGAGTATAATGATGTGATTGTGCGCTGTCGCTTTCGCCGAGTTCTCCTTGGCCAGCTTTTCCTTTCCTGTACTGTTTCCGCTGTTGGTGATTCCTTAGGGCCCCTGGGTTGTCTGTAAAATTTGAAGACCTTCAAACAATGCTCACAGCAGGTTGTCATTGCTTGATTCATAGCAACTATCAATGCAGCAACACCGTGTGAGTCTATAATGGGTGTACGCGCAACAGTGCGTGTGGTTCTGGAGCCATGACCCCCCCATGCCAAGATTGCATGCCAAGAGGGGTCTGGTATTCGGTGTGAAATGTTTATGATGCATATCTGTAGCAAATGGCAGTAGGAATGCAACGGTGTAGCTATCGTTTCAATCTGCTGTTTTAAGAAAAGATACTTACATTTCAAAAACCCTTTTTTTACCCCCATCCCATTCCCCCCCTACTTCGACCCTCCATATCTCCCAGCCCCCTGGGCCAACAAGAATTTAAAGACCAGATTTGGAAAGCTATCGTAATCATCTGCAACTTTACATGATGGATGTATTCAGTTTTTGGCCTACCCCTCGCAACAGAGCGTCGTATTTGATGCATGGGACACATGCGTGCTTCATATTCCACTTTGTCAGATGCATCTGACTTGGAAGGTGACACCGTCACTCCTTCAGCAGTCATAATTAATGCTGTTGGATTGGAATTTGGAAGTACCCACTCAGGTTATCAGCTCAGTTTTATTGAAGAGCGAAAGTATCCCCATCCTGAATTTGTACAGCCCAGTGGAGTACAACACTTGACACATTGGACATTTCCCCCAGCAGACTGGCACCTTCACAAAGTGTCAGCAAGCAATTGTTGGGGGATACCATCAATCAGGGGTATCCCTGACTCTGCCTTCACCTGCTTCAGCTGGGGAGACTGGATACAGATCCTGATACAAATCTGAAGGTAAGAAAAAACAGCTTGCTGGGAACTAGGTGAAGACTAGGTGTCTGTGGATCCAAGGAGGGACGAAGGTTTGATGGTCTTATTTTTCCTCCGCCCTCGCCCAGGCGCCGGCAGAGGCTGCTGCGGCCTCACGCCGGGCATGAAGCCCAGTCATAGATAAGAGCTGTAGTGTGTAATAGGTGAAGCAGAGCCCTGTCTAGCCAGGGCTTATTAGCAGGGTATTGCCTCGGAAATAAGATGCCTGTCTGGATTTCACAAATTGAATTGCACTCCTACTAACAAACAAGGGGGGGGACATTATACATACCATTTTGTTTGCAAGTTCAGCTCGCACAGTCCAACTGGCATGCCAGCTTGACTCTGGCCGGTTACTTTCGGGTTACTTTCCTTACGCTCGCGTTTTCCGCTGGCGCGTGCATTCATGTAGAATCTTAATCGTTGCCGTGATTAGCGAATTGTAGCAGTGTGCATCAGGGCACGGGCATCAGACACTGTCACACCCTGGTCACAACTCACAAGAGGGCATCGACATGCTCGATCGACATGCAAATGGAATGCACTTGATACTAGGTACCGGCACTGATCTGCTGACGAGTAATATCTCCTATCTGGAAATACAGGAGCAAGATCGCGCACGTGGGAAAGAAAGAAAGCGCCTGAGCATGGCTTGAGGAATACGACCTTTGAAATGCCGTACACTCATAACGGCAAAGCAACTTTATGCCCAGGTTTCGGTCGTGGGTTTCGGGGCGGAGGTGTCAAGTGCTCGCCGTGTTGCATCTCGAAGCCTCGACGCATCCCATTACAGCACACAGCAATCGCAGCGCCTAGCCTCCCTTCCCGCACACAACGGTTGCACGGCTTGTCGGCCCAGCATCTATTTTCCTTGCAGACAGCAAACGCAGTCGCGCCACCGCCCCATCAGCTTTCTCTGCACCTCCGGTTTACACTGCCTGGAACATTTCGTAAAAGATATCGGGGGGGGTGTGGAGACAACCAAAGCAACAACTAAGCCTGGTGACTCACGGATCCTAGGGATGCTGAGGTGCAGCCACATCTTCAGATTGGCGGGATCTGCACACAAGGCCAGCTGCTGCTCGCTGTTTGAACTCCCAGGCATTGCTCCAGACGATGCCTGCTCTAGCCCTGGCACCTCCGGCAGCAGCACGGAGCATGGTGATCCTGCATGGCAGCATGGCTACGGCGGCGCAGGACCCTTGCATGGCCAGCAGCTCATGCAGAGGCGGCACATGGCGAGCAACCCCGTACTAGAGCTGTTGAGAGGTTTGTGTATGCAGGCTTTAAGTGTTGGCTAACATTTCCAAACCAGGCCCTGAGTTTTTTTTGAGAGTATGGAAAGTTGTGTGAATCCAGGGTTACCTGGTACGGCTGTTTAGCTGTACCGTAATTGCACTTTAATGGTGGTCGGACAACTTCTCTACCCTTGGATATTTAAGGATAGCTGTTATCTTCCGACTAGTTACGGAATGAAAACAGAAACGACGTACCTGATTAGCAACTAATATTTTTTGCTTGGTGGGACTTTGGTTTTTGGGCACTTCAAATTTTCAGGTTTGCTTGAGGCAATTAATTAATTAAATGACAGGTCTCCATCAGCAACTTATTCTCTGAATACCGTAGATGTGTCTTCCCTCATTATTAACTTTGTTTGGAGTTGAGGGATCCATGAACACACACTAATCATCGAATGTCGACGCCAGTTTTCAGTCAGAAATGAAGAGTTTTTGTCGATAATTTGCCCTGAGAGCAGCATTGGAAGAATTGATGTTTTCATACCCTAGGGAAGCCAATTAAAATCTACGGTATCGTTCAGGATTTGCTGCGTTGACTTTTGATGGTACGTGTCACCTGTCGGTCCCAGGTAACCACGTGTGAATCTGAATGTTGCCTGGACCTCTATACCAAGCCCTGACAGCAGCAGCATACCGCCGAGACTTGAATGCATATAACCGAAGGCATGTGTTCCTGACCCTGCATGCCAGCGTGGTTGTTGTCTGTTGCGTCCCCATGCGGTCACCTAGCGGAATCTCTCTCTACTTCTCCCACCCCCCCCATGCTTTTCCCGCCTGCCTTTCTTGAACTGCTCACCTCTCCCTGCGAATGTGTGCAGGGGTCCGCAGCTCTCTGCAGCTGCCGCCCAACCCTATCACACAGCCGCCCCACCGCGAGTACGGGCCAAAGCAAGTGCTATACCGCGGCCCGGGCATGCTCGCTTTCCGCCTGGTCGTGCGAATGAAGGTGTTCCAGATGGCAGGGGCGTTCACGGCGGCCATGCTGCTGTCCATCGTCATGGCCTCGGTGAGTTATGTGTTGTCCCCCAGGGTTATCCCCATTATAGATGTATTTTTGATATGACTCGGATAAGATTCTGTGTCCTGAACATTTCCAGAGGGAGGCTTTGCAAATCTTCTATCCAAGCACCCCATGGGATGCTTATGTGGAGGGTAAGACTTCCCCAAGCCACATGCTCGGGGTTGAGTGTTGATTGCGCTACAGCTGAAATGCAATGAAATGAAGGTACAGCACTCTCAAAGTAACACTGGCGAGTGCCTGTGTTCCGCCGAGTGCGCGCCTGACTGCCTTAAGGGACCTGCCGGGCGGCTGGGAGGCCACCACTGGGACCAGACCATGCTTGGAGCAGCTGATTGGAGCCGCTGTCAGTGTTAGTGTCATTTTGAGTGGGCACCGGACAGCCAAAGTGTGCGCTACAGTAGAACAGTCGTATTTAAGATGGAGCACACTAAAAGCAAGGCTGCTCTTTGCCTGTCTTGTCTGGAGGTGTGAGAGGCTAAAATAAAGCACGGTAGAGGCGGCCCGCCCGGTTCAAATAGCGTAGCTCATTCTATTAGCTTGGAGCTGGCCGCGCACCAGACCACTCATTGGGCAGCCACTCAGCCACCCGGCCAATACTGGGCGGATTGGGAACAAACCCTGGCTGGCCGACGGCGGGTGTGGCCCAGGGAACTAGGCATGCGGCACCTTGTGATATCTGCTACAGGCCAGGACCAGTGTATATTTTAGTGGGTACCGGATTCCCTTTGCTGGGCTGCCCCGCGGCCACCCCTGGGCCGTGCCCACCAAACCTCCTAGCAACAGGGCTGGCCGAACCAGGGCCTGGCGGGTGCCACGGTGTAGCTGAACTGTAGCTAATAGTGGCATACCACTCACTAAAAATAACTTGTGCCAGGATGTGGCTGGAATCTGGCACAGAATCTATGCACACTGATGGCTCCTCGTGCACCCTCTCACAGCCGATCTCATAAGCCCAGCCTTCGAACATAGCCGCTCCCAGATGGACCCAAGCACATGCGATCACCACTACTGCCGCTACGTTAAGCTGTATGCTGTGCCCTCCAACGCCCGCCCTCCCACTAGTACCGCACCCCAGTGTTTCTTTTTTCGCGATTCAGCTACATGTCAGCTACACTCCAGCCTCTAGTCGGAGGCCCCGTTTGCCGGCAGCGATGCTGCTTAGGCCACCAGCCGTAGGCTGATCCATAGGTTTGGTCTCAATCAGGCCTTTGGCGGCCGCTGGGCGGTCTGCCAAAGGTGGACACGTGGCCGGAAAAAGAAACACTGTGCACCTCCATGCTGGTGGATCCCAACCTGCGGGGGATTCAAGCCGCTGCCTTAAATTTGGTTGGTATGGCGGGCCCTCTTGCGCCCGCTCTCTTGAACATCTTGCATTATTTACAGGTGTGTTCGGTACATGATATTTTTTTCATAAATCCACCACATAAAAATCATCATGCAGTAACGATACTCGGTACTTTTGATTTTAACTAGTAATGTTCCCGCATGCAGGATGACCCTAACCCGCGTGCGATCGCCGCAGCTGGCGCGGTTGCGTTGGGATGCGTTGTCACATCCTACTGTGTGTGGTACTACTCGGGGCGGTACGTGGGAGAGCTCTCGCTGCTGTTGCCGGATCGTAAGGAGCTTTGCTTCAGCGTCTTGGACTTCTGGGGCAGCCGTCAGGTATCAAAGGGTGAACGGCCAGTGTTTCTTTTTCCGGCCACGTGTCCACCTTTGGCAGACCGCCCAGCGGCCGCCAAAGGCCTGATTGAGACCAAACCTATGGATCAGTCTACGACTGGTGGCCTAAGCAGCATAGCTGCCCGCAAACGGGGCCTCGGGCCGGAGGCTGGAGTGTAGCTGACATGTAGCTGAATCACAAAAGAAACACTGCTCAGGGCTGACAAGAGAAGGGGGTATGTGCAGGGCATCTCAGGTGGCCTGCCCTCCGTCAGTTGTTTTGACTTCTGAGTTAAGGGTTAAGGTGTTGGGGGTTAGGGTTTATGGGTGGAGGTTACTGGACTTGTGGGGCAGCCATCACGTGTGTGTTGCGGGCGGGTGGGTTGGTAGGGACTTAATGCCTGACACCATTTGAGGGCCGATTTTGTGACCTGAAAGGTCAGATGTCAGGTGTGTGTGTGTTTGCGTTGTAGAGACTTCACCGTTGTAGGCATGTGCTTCGCGTCACACCTAGCTATGGGCGGAGGTATAGCTTCAATGCGGGACCACTCAGTCCTGACCGCTGCGGCGTCGTCGACCAAAACGGCTGTATGCCCCGTGCCTTGCTACCAGGTTGATGTGGTCCCCGTGCATCAGTTGCTGCGATACATAACTTTGTGAAGTTGTTGCCACAATGTACGAAATCTTCACGTTGCTGCAGTGATCTACAATTTGGTCCGCAGGTTGCAGGCTGCCTGCCCTGCTGCCCAGGACAATGTGATCCTGGTATATCAGATGCAGTGATGACTGATGTACCACATGTCAAGTTGTTGCAGTGTTGTACAACGTTTTCAACATGTTGCAATGCTGCGTAACATGTTAGATTGTTGCAGTGGTTTATCACATGTCCACTTGTTGCAATGATGTACAACATATCAATTTGCAGTGATGTACAACATGTCAAGTTGCAGTGCTGTATCACATGTCCATTTGTTGCAGTGATGTACAGCATGTTCAGTTGTGGACGTGATGCACAACATCGTCCACTGGTTGTCCGCTGCCTGCCCTATTTTGATTTTTTTATGTTCTGCCGCTCAGGACAACGTGGTCCCCGTACATCAGCTGTCTGCGCCCTTCCTCAACAGGAGTGTGGCCGAGGTAAAGGCCATGGCCCGGCCGGTGCTGTTGCCCGTCAAGGTGCGTGCTCTGGGGAAGACAGGTCCCATGCGCCCTCTGGCCATGTGTGAATTGCTTGACCCTTAATCTGAAAGCCTGGGGGACAGGGGATTAGGTGATAGGGGAATTAGGTGATAGGGGGATTAGGTAATAGGGGGATTAGGTGATAGGGGGAGGGGATGGTAGGGGGATTAGGTGATAGGGGGGTTAGGTGATATGGGGATTAGGTGATAGGGGGATTAGGTGATAGGGGGATTAGGTGATAGGGGGATTAGGTGATAGGGGGATTAGGTGATAGGGGGATTAGGTGATAGGGGGATTAGGTGATAGGGGGATAAGGTGATAGGGGGATTAGGTGATAGGGGGGTCAGGTGATAGGGGGATTAGGTGATAGGGGGATTAGGTGATAGGGGGGTTAGGTGATAGGGGGATTAGGTGATAGGGGGGTTAGGTGATAGGGGGATTAGGTGATAGGGGGGTCAGGTGATAGGGGGATTAGGTGATAGGGGGATTAGGTGATAGGGGGATTAGGTGATAGGGGATTAGGTGATAGGGGGGTTAGGTGATAGGGGGATTAGGTGATAGGGGGATTAGGTGATAGGGGGATTAGGTGATAGGGGGATTAGGTGATAGGGGGGTTAGGTGATAGGGGGGTTAGGCGATAGGGGGATTAGGTGATAGGGGGACGGGATGGTAGGGGGGTTAGGTGATAGGGGGATTAGGTGATAGGGGGATTAGGTGATAGGGGGATTAGGTGATAGGGGAATTAGGTGATAGGGGGATTAGGTGATAGGGGGACGGGATGGTAGGGGGGAAGGGTATTTGACGATAGAGGAGGGGGTACGCCGGGAAGGTATCCTGTACCCCAGTATTGGGAGCGGTGCATTGTGGGCTTTGGGCTCTCTGACCCCTGGTTGTGTTGTCTTGACATCCTTAACTTCTTCCTGGCCTCCTTCCAGCTCTGTACTTCACAAGAGTACGCTGCTGCCTTTGATGTACATGTTCCCTCCTTAACATTTTTTCTTCGTGTTTACTTCCCCGATGTTTCCAAGTGGTGGGCAAAAAAAAAGCAAGGGACCCCATCCCCCCCCCAAAACGAGCACCCAACGAGCCTACCCCCCCCCCTCCCCTCCCTCCTCCGGAACCCATTGAGATTGAAATATCGCAGTCAGAATTCAGAATTACAGGGCATGTAAGGGGTGTTTTTATCAGCTCGTCAAGGCGCTTCTACTGTAATGTTTCAATTCGTTCGGTGATGACATGCCAAAAGTTAACTAAGAATGACTCAGCTGGTTTCGGGGGGTGTCAAATGGAGCCAAACCCTCAGTGTGGGGGGGCAGGGGGTCATGTGGTAATTCAAGCAACATTTTAGGATGTAAATGGACTCATGTTGGCAAGGAGAACACATAGGTGCCGCTGCCAGCCTCAACAGACCTCCAGAAAAAAGATACAAAGTTTGAAAACAAATGGATTTTGGAGGGGACCCCCCCCCCCCAACTTTGCCCCCCCATATCTCCCATCCCTCTGGGCCAAAAACATTTCAGAAACAGCTATGGAACGCTTTCGTTAAGCTCTACAAAAAAGGGGGATGGGGTCGTTTTTTTTTGCCCCCCCCCTCGGATGTTTCTGCAAAAAAATCTAAGTATTTAGTTAATTGTTTCGATTCTTTTTCTGAGTCCTTCCTGTGTACACTGCTTGGCCGACAAGAAAAAGTTGCTGTTTGGATGTTCTATTGTCTTGACAACAGCTTGTTCCTCCCCCTCATGCCCCAGGTGCAGGGCGGGCAGGACTACTACATTTCAATGGGGCACGGACATGTCCTGGAAGAGAAGGTGCGGGTTGCTGAGGAAACAGGGCAATGTGTTTGTTGTTCCACGGCCTTATCCTGAGAGGGATTCCAACACTGATTCTTGCATTTAGAATACTTATTGAACAAGTGTTGCTACCAGCGCTCAATATTTCGCCTGGTCTTTTGCATGTCTGCATTTCTGGCTGTTGAGCACACTCCCGATTGGTCTATTGTGCCCCATGGAATTAAAAATCTGTGTGTTGTAATCAGGGTTGAGAAATTTACAATATTGACGATCAGCCTCATTACGGATTCATTACGGCCCTTCAGTCAGAAGATTACTGTTTCACTGCGGAACAGACCGTCTTACAATACACCTGAGTTCCCTTTTACAGAGCCCAACACTGGTTGAGATCTTGGTCCCTGCAGGTGCTCCTCAGCATATTGTACGGGAAGTTTCTTGACCAGCAGGGCCGTGGAGAGGAAGAAGGAGAGGCTCCTCTGGCTGAGCAAGAAAGTCTTCAAGCGTCGAATGCACCCTCAGAAGGAGGCAGGGTTCATGAAAAATGAAGATTGATCGAACTCCACCAGTGTGGGGGGAGCTTGACAAAAATGATACAAATACATAGTCTAGTCTAGAGCAATGCTGCATGCCAATATTCCTTGTGTACCGCTGCTGCAATGCCACGAATGGCATTCAAATGCTGGTAGGAAAACAAATGCTTGATGGCGAGCTTGATGGTCCAGTTTGGGGATCCATGAGAGGCTTGCTTGCCCAAGTAACGAATTGACAGGAATGACACTCATGCCGCTAGAAAGTGAGCCAGTAACACCCATGTATGATGGGTGCACCCATCATTTCATATATGGCAGATGAGGATGTACCGGTCTGTCAAATTCAACCTCAACTGATGCGGTCACACTTCCCCAACTCGATAACCGGGGTCGTTCAATCCTAGATTTCAAGCTTATATCCCGCCAATATTCCACATATTTTATGACTTGACATCTCTCCTCGCAACCGCTGTCAGTGGCTTGTAAACTGCTGCTGTGCTCCTCGATGAACGTTTGCAGCCTGGCTCACTTAGTCTGATGCCAAGGTACACATGGCAGCTAACATATCCTTGATTGCTTTTGTACATTCGGCCGTTCCCCCGACTGGCCTTTATGTTGGCAGATCTTGCCAGTTCATCAACACGCCACCGGACTAAGCCGGATTGCTTATGAATAGATGAGCACACCCGAGATGATTTTGCATTGATTAGTGCCCTCCCGGGAGCTGGCATGCGTGCGACTATTGGATCCAAGGGGCTGTTCACCACTCGCCCGTTTGGTTTCAGGTATCAAGAGGACGATGACGAGGACAGCCCTGGGAGCGGCAATGGGTAAGGCCATGCTGACTCGACCGTGCTACTACCCTGTTAACCTCCTGGGTGTTGTTTCAATGCACAGCGCTTAACTCTGGCTTGCATATCTGCCATGCAGGGATGACGATTACGTAGCGAGTAAGTAGTGCCCCAACGCCTTCGGTCAGCCATATCGCGCATGCCTCATACCTGCTTGAGGTTGGCGTTGCAACCTGGTTTTATCGACTGTTTCTGAATGCAGCCTCGCTGTTTAGAACTGCACAGGCCGATCATTGATGCGTTCGTATGTTTGGCAGGTGATGAAAACGGTAATGCGGGCAGTGAAGACGATGACGATTCCGGGGACGACTCAGAGTACGAAGAAAAGCCGAAGAAAAAGAAGCAGACATCCAAAAAGGCGTCCGTCCGCAAACCAGCAGCCAAATCCAGCAAGCCCGTGGGTGCCCAGACTGTTGGTCGTCCTCCCTTGCCGACCTTAAGCCATACAATTGGCCTGCGGCCCTCACTATTCAGGCATGCATTGCCCTGTCATGCTTCAACTCCTCATGCATGTACCCATGCAAGCTCCCCTCGCCATGCACGCATGCTCGCGGCTAGAACTTCTCCCCATGCGTGCGCCCATGCAGCGTCGCAAGTCCTCAAACAGGGATGACGACTCTGAGGAGGAGGATGATTACGAGGATGATGACGACGAAGAAGACTACGCGCCGAAGCGCCGCGCAGCTCCGTACACCAAGCCGAGGCGACAGGCAGCACAGCTAGCAAGCAGGCGCTTGAAAGTGCGTCAGGGCCGCAAGGACCCCACATACGGTTTCCATGCGGGCCTCATGCAGACCACATTAGTTCTTCATGCAGACCTGAAACACTCCTCGTCCACTCCACATGCAGACCTCATGCAAAATCCAGCCTGGCCTGCGACTGATCTTGGGGTTGCTTCCATGCATGCCGACGACCCAGAACGCACTGCCTACGTGTGTGCTGCCTATGTGTGTGCACTGTCTGCATGTGTGTGCTGGCCTTGCGCATTGGCACACCGAGCCCTCCGCACCCACCCGCCCCGCCCTCAGTCCTTACATGACGACGACGACGACGACGATGATGATGACAATGATGAGGAGGCCCATATTGAGTCGGAGCCCTCGGAGGCTTTGGCCGAATCGTCAGGTAGCGATGGCGAGGATGGTGGCGGCGGCGGCGGTGAGGAGGAGGACGAGGTGGATGAGCGGTATGCACGCCAGCTGGACCTAGCCTTCAACGGCCCGCGGCCAATGAGGACGCGGCGGGTGGGTGATGACTGATAAGGGCTTGCGAGGGTTCAGGGTTCCTGCGCCTCCTTGGCGTGTAGGTTGTGACAGCTCGCGATGGCGCCTGGAAAGGACACCGGGTGAAATGACGGGGCCACCAGTGGAAGAGGAGAGATGTGGGGCCCCGCTGTCAAAGTCCTTCAACTCTTTCATGGACGTGCACTGCTCATCTATATCTCTTTGCTATGATGGTAAGAACGCTTTAGTTGCCTGCCTCGATGTGCCCCTTGTTCAAGGGGTGGATACAAGGGGCTTGGCAGGCTTCCAGAGGTCAGGGATTTGAGTTGTTGGTGCCCTGGGGGCAAATTGGGTAATCGAGCAGGCCCTGGTGTAGGGGGCAGCCGAGGTTGTGCCAGCGATTCTGCTTCTGGTCATGAGTCCACCTTCGGCTGGCAGCCCCGCAGCCGCCAGAGGCCCGATTGGGGTCAAACCTTGACCACATTTCAGGCACAGGCCCAAGCAACAGGGCTGGCCATGCATGGGGCCGATGACAGGAAGTAGCTGAAATGCAGCTGAAGTGTAGCTGAGCCACGAAAGAAGAAAGTCTGGGATTTGCAGGCTGTAGAGGATAGGCTGCTGAGAGAGGCCAGCGACGCTGGATCACGCTCGTTCCGGGATGGCGCAGTCTGTCATAAGTGAGCACTCATGCAGCGCGGTCACCTCTCCTTGTCTGATCCCGAGCCTGCTTTGCATGGTATCGAGTTTTGTGGTTAAAGGTGACCGGTTAGGGTGAGAAAGGCCTGCTTCGTTCGACATCACGGGTCCCCGCTGCTAGCATCGGCCATAAAGATGCCCATGAGGTGCTCCCCGAGAGTTTGAAATTTAACCTTAAACCCTAAAAACTCAAACACGCCCGTTGCGCTCCTCTCGGGAACAGGCTGTACTGCCTGACTCGCCTGCCGGTCCTAGCGGCCGCAGCCACACGCCGAAACGGCGCTCTGGCTCGCAGCATCAGCAGCAGCAGCGCCAGCAGCAGCGCTCCAGCCGCCGGGCCGCGGCCACCAAGGTCATCTCATACCTGGAAAGCGACGACGATGACGATTTCGGCGATGAGGGTGACGATGGCAGTGGCGGTGGTGATGACGAAGGGTACGGCTACGCAGAGGAGGAGGGTGATGAGGGGCCGGGATCGGACGCGTCTGGGGGCGGGCGGGTGCGGAAGCTGTCGTCGTCGCGGGCCTTGGCAGGCGGGGCCGTTCGCGGGCGCCGCCATGGCTCATTACCGCCCCTAGAGGATGATGATGGGACCTTGGACGACGAGGTTGAGCGGGTGCTGGCACATAGGTGCGTGGGGGGCGTGTGGCAGGCGTGGCAGGAGGGCAGGGGGGGCAGCCTTGGAGTTTGAATGTGCTTGGGACGTTCAGGTGGTGCGGGTGCTTTCTTACAGGTGAGGATGCGGCTGTAATACGTCCCTCCCTTCAGAGGATATTTTTGAATAAATCGATACATGCGCCCTACAGCTTGTATTGAGGAAGCCAGTGCTTGTGGATTGTTGAAGGTACTGTAGGTTTGACTTGCTTTACCTTGAGTATCAACTAATTGCTTATTTTGATGCCGTCCTCAAGCCGAAAAGTAAATTGACCACAACTCGCGATATTCGACTGAAAACTGTCGTCGATTTACACCTATCGCGTTAGTTGTGTACGTCTCTCACCCCTAAAGAACGGTTTTAATGCGGGGAAGCAATTTTAATCTTCTGCTCCAGAGCCAGGCTTTATCTTTGTTAGTTGAGGTGTGAAGGGTTTGGCCCTGGAAACCCTGAGTCCTATTCAATGTTGTATGTGCCGAGGTTACGGATTTCAAGTAGAGGCCTAGAGGGTCTAGGATTTAACCCTCCCAGCCCGGTGCAATGTTGTTTGCAGTATGCGCTGGGCCCTCCCTCATAAGCTCATCATTCACTGAGGGTGGGGGCTGCATTGATATAATACTTTGACGATGTTCGACACCCGTGTTCAGTCTCATATCAAATCAATCGAATCAATCATGAGGTTTTGCCGTTAAATTGCTCCAGGCATACAAACAGATGTGGAATTCATGCCAGAGGGAAGCCAATTTAAATCGATGGTGCCGTAGTCCACGCGCTCCAGCTTCTGGTTCGACCCTGAGCGCCCCGTGCAGTGTTGTTTGTGATGGTTGTATTGTGAGTCACGTGCACCTGTTTCTGGTTCGACCCTGAGAGCCCTGTGCAGTGTTGTTTGTGATGGTTGTATTGTGAGTCACGTGCACCTGTTTCTTGTTCGACCCTGAGAGCCCCGTGCAGTGTTGTTTGTGATGGTTGTATTGTGAGTCACGTGCACCTGTTTCTGGTTAGACCCTGAGAGCCCTGTGCAGTGTTGTTTGTGATGGTTGTATTGTGAGTCACGTGCACCTGTCTCTGGTTCGACCCTGAGAGCCCTGTGCAGTGTTGTTTGTGATGGTTGTATTGTGAGTCACGTGCACCTGTTTCTGGTTTGACCCTGAGAGCCCTGTGCAGTGTTGTTTGTGATGGTTGTATTGTGAGTCACGTGCACCTGTTTCTGGTTCGACCCTGAGAGCCCTGTGCAGTGTTGTTTGTGATGGTTGTATTGTGAGTCACGTGCACCTGTTTCTGGTTTGACCCTGAGAGCCCTGTGCAGTGTTGTTTGTGATGGTTGTATTGTGAGTCACGTGCACCTGTTTCTGGTTCGACCCTGAGAGCCCTGTGCAGTGTTGTTTGTGATGGTTGTATTGTGAGTCACGTGCACCTGTTTCTGGTTTGACCCTGAGAGCCCTGTGCAGTGTTGTTTGTGATGGTTGTATTGTGAGTCACGTGCACCTGTTTCTGGTTTGACCCTGAGAGCCCTGTGCAGTGTTGTTTGTGAGGAAGGACGGTACTGTAATGAAGGGGTCCCCGTTTCTGATTCAGCCCTGGAAGCCCTGCACGGGACAGACGAAATAAAGCAAGCAGTCCCGAGTGAGGGCGTGATCATTGCGTAAGCAATGTAGATTGACCACAGAGGTCCATCCCTATCGTTTCCTGTTTCGAGTCTGACATCCAGACCTTGCGTTATGCTTTGCCGTCAGGGATAAGGAGGGTGTCCCCTGCGACCCGTCCGACCCCTGGGCCAGCCGGGAGCTGTACATCAAGTGGAAGCGGTACAGCTACATCCACTGCTCTTGGGACTGCCGTACAACGCTGACTCAGCTGGCCGGCTTCAAGAGGGTCACAAACTACATCAGGAGGGTGCGTGTGTAGCACGCAAGGGCTAGCTCCCTGAGCAGTGTTTCTTTTTTTGTGACTCAGCTACATGTCAGCTACACTCCGGCTGCTTGCCAGGGGCCCCATTTGTGGTCAGCCTTGCTACTTTGGCCACCTGTTGAAGGCCGGTCCAGGTTTGGTCCTAGTCAGGCCCTTGGCGGCCGCGGGCAGCCTGCCGAAGGTGGACTTGTAGCTGAGAAAAACAAACACTGTCCCCGTGCATCCCCTGGCTGTGATGGATGCAACTGTAACTGCAGCAAGCCTTTCCCCCGCTGCCCATTGCCATGAAACCGAGTGAATCGTCCTGAGGTTGAGTTGACCGAGATGATGCAACGATTGCCGCTGCTAAGGCCACAGCCACAGAGCCTCACGAGCCGCCAGAGGGTACCCACGTAATCCTGTCACATGGCTGCCGCCAGATACTTTGGTGGCTGCGGCCTCACCTCCTGCTGTTTATCTCCTCTGTCCTCCTGCCATCATCTCTATATTTTGTGCTCAGGTTCAACGCAGTGCCCCTCTTCTGACACGCTTTCATACCCCCTCCCTATGTTAGGGTTCAGGATCACGGGTATATGCTGTGCCCCTCTTCTGACACGCTTTCATACCCCCTCCCTATGCTAGGGTTCAGGATCACGGGTATATGCTGTGCCCCTCTTCTGACATGCTTTCATACCCCCTCCCTATGTTAGGGTTCAGGATCACGGGTATATGCTGTGCCCCTCTTCTGACACGCTTTCATACCCCCTCCCTATGTTAGGGTTCAGGATCACGGGTATATGCTGTGCCCCTCTTCTGACACGCTTTCATACCCCCTCCCTATGTTAGGGTTCAGGATCACGGGTATATGCTGTGCCCCTCTTCTGACACGCTTTCATACCCCCTCCCTATGCTAGGGTTCAGGATCACGGGTATATGCTGTGCCCCTTATCTGACACGCTTTCATACCCCCTCCCTATGTTAGGGTTCAGGATCACGGGTATATGCTGTGCCCCTTATCTGACACGCTTTCATACCCCCTCCCTATGTTAGGGTTCATGATCACGGGTATATGCTGTGCCCCTCTTCTGACACGCTTTCATACCCCCTCCCTATGCTAGGGTTCAGGATCACGGGTATATGCTGTGCCCCTCTTCTGACACGCTTTCATACCCCCTCCCCGCTCCGCCCATGACTCCCCTTTTGTCTGGGTCGTGCAGGTGGAGGAGATGGAGGCCACGCGTATGTATGTGAGCCGCGAGGAGCAGGAGCTGCGCGACGTGGAGCGGCAGATGGAGGAGCAGCTCAACCAGCAGCACTCGCAGGTGTGTGGCTGAGGGCTGCTTGTAGGGGGGTCAGGGTTAAACCATTGAAGAGCAGCACAGGGGATAGGGTGGAGCGTACAATTTGTTTGCTATCAGGGGTATCTGCATCGTGCACCGGAAGCAGCTCAACCAGCAGTACTCGCAGGTGTGAGGCTGAGGGCTGCTTGTAGGGGGTGAGGGTTAGACCAGTGAAGAGCAGCACAGGAGATAAGAGTCATGCGGGGAAGGGGCTGGGGCAGCACAAGAGATAAGAGTCAAGCGGGGAAGGGGCTGGGGCAGCACAAGAGATAAGAGTCAAGCAGGTAAGGGGCTGGGGCAGCACAAGAGATAAGAGCCAAGCAGGTAAGGGGCTGGGGCAGCATAAGAGATAAGAGTCAAGCAGGTTAGGGGCTGGGGCAGCATAAGAGATAAGAGTCAAGCGGGGAAGGGGCTGGGGCAGCGCAAGAGATATGAGTCAAGTGGGGAAGGGGCTGGTAAAGTTTGGTTTCCTGTCTGGCAGGGATGTCTGAAGCATGCACTGGAAGCAGCTCAACCAGCAGCACTCAAAGGTGTGAGGGCTGCTCGTCGTGGGCTCCGGGTTCCACACGTGAAGGGCAGCAGTCGTCAGATGATAGGGGCAGGCAAGGCTGGTGGATCAAGTGTTGTGTGTTGTCCGGGTTATCTTCAGCGCGCGCACCAGGCTGGGCATGCTGCTCCGGCCCTATGGCAGTAGGCTATGATGTTGCTGAGTTGTAGCCGAGGCGCTCTTTGGTGTCAACAGAGTCTCCAGCATCCTCATGCTCCGCTGGTCCCATCCTCTTGGCAGGTCGAGCGGGTTTGTGGCCAGCGGGCCGGCAGCTCAGGAACCAAATATCTCGTCAAGTGGGAGGGCCTGCCGTACAGCGAAACCACATGGGAGACCGAGGAGGAGGTGCTGGCGACCGGGGCGCAGACCCAGGTGTGAACTGATGTGCGGCTGGTGTGGGATTGGGGAGGCCTTGCTGGCGGCAGGCAGGGTGGATGGGGTTTGTGATGGGCGATCAGCATGCATGTGTGATATGCGATGGCTTTGTTGGGACCTCTCAACAGCACATCCTTTTTCTTTAGATGTTGAAATGACACGGTGTCATTGTACAGGTTACAGGGTTAGGACCCTAGACCATGCTCAATAAAGCCTGCAGGCACCCTTTCCGCGATTGATTGCCCCATGTTTTTCTTCATCTACTTCCATGTGGCTGCTTTCCATGCCCGGGAGGCTGGTGGCCTTGTACCCCTATTAACACACACACACACACACAAAGCTGCATCCATTACTGCTGCTGCTGCTTTATCCACTGCTGCTGCTGTTGCTGCATCCAATGCTGCTGCTGCTGCTGCTTTATCCACTGCTGCTGCTGTTGCTGCCCAATGCTGCTGCTGCTGCTTTATCCACTGCTGCTGCTGTTGCTGCATCCAATGCTGCTGCTGCTGCTTTATCCACTGCTGCTGCTGTTGCTGCATCCAATGCTGCTGCTGCTGCTGCTGCTTTATCCACGACTACTGCTGCTGCTTTATCCACGACTGCTGCTGCTGCTGCTGCTGCTGCTTTATCCACGACTGCTGCTGCTGCTGCTGCTTTATCCACGACTGCTGCTGCTGCTGCTGCTTTATCCACGACTGCTGCTGCTGCTGCTTTATCCACGACTGCTGCTGCTGCTGCAACTGCTGTTTCCAGGTTGCTGCCTTCCATACGCGGGAGGCTAGGCTGGTGGCTCCGCACTTCTCTGTCGATGTGCAGCGAAGGCTGTTCAAGATGCAGAGCACGCGGGCGCTGGAGGCGCAACCTGACTTCCTTCAATGTAAGCTGGGGGGGCAGGAGGGGAGGGGCAGGAGGGGAGGGGCAGGTGGAGAGGGGCAGGAGGAGAGGGGCAGGAGGGAGGGGCAGGAGGGAGGGGCAGGGAGGAGGGCAGGAGGGAGGGACAGAAGGGGAGAGTCAGGAGGAGGGGTGGGGGCAGGAAGGGAGAGGCAGCAGGGGAGGGTCAAGAGGAGAGGGGCAGGAGCGGGGGGAGGAGGCCCGCCCCTGTCCCTCCTATGAATTAGGAGCATATTAATAGCCCTGCCCTGGCCCTGACCTTGTCCCTCACACTACCGCCACGCTGCTCGCTTATTTCTGCGCAGTGGTAGCCTACCAAGTGGTATGGCACAAGGAATGGCTTCCTTAATCCACAGTTTAAGGAGTCTTGTTTAGGGTTTCAGGGCGCTATCCTAAGGCAGCAATCAGCACTGTTGCCCCTCCCCCCCCCCTGTGCAGTTGGCAAGCTGCGAGACTACCAGCTAGATGGGCTCAACTGGATGGTCTACTCATGGTCGCAGGACCGGAACGTGATCCTGGCAGATGAGATGGTGAGAGGGGGGCAGTGGCAGGTGGATTGGATGAGATGGTGGGAGGGGGGCAGTGGCAGGTGGAGTGGATGAGATGGTGGGAGGGGGGCAGTGGCAGGTGGATTGGATGAGATGGTGAGAGGGGGGCAGTGGCAGGTGGATTGGATGAGATGGTGGGAGGGGGGCAGTGGCAGGTGGATTGGATGAGATGGTGAGAGGGGACAGTAGCAGGTGGATTTGATGAGATGGTGAGAGGGGGGCAGTGGCAGGTGGATTGGATGAGATGGTGAGAGGGGGGCAGTGGCAGGTGGATTGGATGAGATGGTGAGAGGGGGGCAGTGACAGGTGGATTGGATGAGATGGTGAGAGGGGGGCAGTGGCAGGTGGATTGGATGAGATGGTGAGAGGGGGACAGTGGCAGGTGGATTGGATGAGATGGTGGGAGGGGGGCAGTGGCAGGTGGATTGGATGAGATGGTGAGAGGGGGGCAGTGGCAGGTGGATTGGATGAGATGGTGAGAGGGGGGCAGTGGCAGGTGGATTGGATGAGATGGTGAGAGGGGGGCAGTGACAGGTGGATTGGATGAGATGGTGAGAGGGGGGCAGTGGCAGGTGGATTGGATGAGATGGTGAGAGGGGGACAGTGGCAGGTGGATTGGATGAGATGGTGAGAGGGGGGCAGTGGCAGCTAGATTGGATGAGATGGTGAGAGGGGGGCAGTGGCAGGTGGATTGGATGTCTCTTTATCGGGGATGATGGGAGAGTCCACCCATCATCTGACCTCAAAACCCTGAACCTCACACCTTGAACCCCACCTTTCATCTGCTCTCTTCACTTGTAACCCTTCACCATGAACCCTGTATTGCAGGGTCTGCGCAAGAATGTCACCCCAACCATCATAGGCCTTCTAAACCCTGAAGCCTACTCCCTGAACCCTGTATTGCAGGGTCTGGGCAAGACTGTCCAATGTGTGAGCTTGTTGGGATATCTGTCCGAGGTGCTGTCGGTGCGCGGCCCATACCTCGTGGTGGTTCCTCTATCTACAGTGCCCAACTGGATCCGAGAGTTCAGGAGATGGACACCAGACCTCAATGTGGTGGGTGCAACTGGGAGGGTCCGGGGGGGGGGGGGTATAGCCTAGCCCCTGGACATAAGGGGTCAGATCCAGAAGCCTGGGCTATTAGTCAAGGGCCGTTCAATGTGGTGGGTGGCTGGGTGCGACTAGGGTTTGGGTGCGTGTATAGCCTAGACCCTGGGAATGGGAGTTTGTACCCTGAAGTATGAAAGTGTGTGTTACGACCCAAACCCTGAAGTAGTGTCCAAGGGCCTCAGAATGTGGTTGGGGGGGGGGATGAGGGACCACAACGAACCGTGAAAACTTAACTATTGTGACTGGTGTGATACTCTAACCGGCAGCCCTAAACAAGTGTGATGATAGCGACGATAGCAGTGTGGGTTGATACGATCAATAACCTAAGCTAATTGAATGACCTACACCCTAAACCGTAACCTAGGTTGATAATTATATACCAAAAAACACTGACATATTGAGAACTGAACATCCTCAACCCTAACCCAAATTGAGGGCTGAAAACCCTAAAGCCAAACCTAGGTTGGCAACTGAATAAGCCAACTTTGAATCCCGGTCAATACCTGATTCCCCTAAGCCCTGACCTAGGTTGACCCCCTCCCCCCTTGCTCCTAGGTGGTGTATGTGGGGGATTCACGCAGCCGGGAGGCCATCCGCTCGATTGAGTTTGATGTGGAGCGGCGGCAAACAGTGCAGCCCGGATGCGCCCCTCGCCAAACCCGCTTCGAGGTCATCATCACCACTTATGAGCTCATCCTCAAGGATGCACCCATCCTGGGACGTATCGAGTGAGGAGGGGGGAGGGTTAAGCCTGCTTATGGGGGTACTCTTGCAGCGAGAAAGGCCTCATGGTCATCATTATCAGCTACGAGCTCGTTGTCAAGGATGCGCCCATCCTGGGACATATAAAGTGAGGAAGGGGGGGGGGGCAGGGAGGGTCTAATATGACCATATCTATAACCTGATGGCGGATTCTGATGTGTACCTGAAATGGTCCTCACCTCTGAGGATTACCGGTAAAGAGTGACGTCCGCAAGCGTGTCGACACAGCCACCCAGGGGTGCAGGTTACAGGCGCTTTTGGAGGCCCTGTGAGCCACGTGATGTGTGGAAGTATGAACTCTGATCCCTGAACTTTGAACCCTGAACCCTGAACTCTGAACCCTGAACTTTGAACCCTATATTATTAAATCTGGACCCTAAACCATCCGCTTCACCCCTTGGACCAGTTGCCGACGCAAGCGTACGCGGGACCTCTTCTGGTTTAGTTAATCCGACTTAACCTCCCTGACCTGCAGGTGGGCCCATTTGGTCGTTGATGAGGCTCATCGTCTCAAGAACGCTGAGTCAGCGCTTTATCAGGTGAGCTGGCTGGATGGAGCCTGGCTTTGGGTGGAAGGGTGTGTGTTTGTGCGTGTCTGAGTGTGTGTGTGTCTGATTGTGGGTAGAATGGAGTCTGTGTGTGTGAGGGGGGGGGCGTCCTTGCATGCGTGTGTGTGTCAGCAGCAGGGAGGAGGGGGAGGACAGGAGTTGGCGGATGGAACGGGTAGAGGTCTGCTGAGGGGATGGAGCGCTGTGGCGGTAGCTGGAGGGTCCGTGAATCGAGGTGGGGCAGGAGAGGCAATACGAGGGCCAGGGTGGCTTTTGGAACTTGAATGCGGGTGCGGGTTAGGAAGGAGATGTGTTGTGTGTGTGTGTGCATAGCGTGCAAGACATAGCGCGTACAGGGGGAGGCATGGAGGCATGGAGGCCTTTTGGATGGTGTGGACGCCTTGCCCTCCCTCCTGCCTGACACGTGGTCTCCGGAAGAGATAACAGCGCGGCAGCTTTTGAATTTCCCAGCTGAATATCTTCCTGCTGAATATTGCCTCCGCCCTCACCGCTCTTCCCGTAGGAGCTGCTGGGCTTCCGCTTCAAGAACAAGCTGCTCGTGACCGGCACACCGCTGCAGAACAGCCTGAAGGAGTTGTGGGCCTTACTGCACTTCCTCGAGGTGGGTGTTTCCTTTTTCGTGACTCATCTACACATCAGCTACTCATCAGCTACACCCTGGCCTCTATCCGTCGACCCCATTTGCGGCCAGCCATGCTGCTTTGGCCACCAGTTGTACAACAGTGCAGATTTTTTGTCCCTATCGGGCCTTCGGTGGCTGCGGGGTGGCTAGCCGAAGGTAGACAGGTAGCCGGAAAAAAGGGACACTGCGGTGAAGGTGGGTGACAGGCATGTTTACGTATGAGTCAGCTCTCAACAGGGATGTTCATTGCATTGTTCACTTAACCTTGGTACAAGCTGTTGCGATTATGTGTAAGGACCACAGCGTGTTGCAGTTGTACCGATAGAAGTCACATCAAGTCTGTATGATGCCGAAAACAGCAAGTTTTGTTGCACTGATTTACAATTCCCTGCATTTGTTGGATTGCTGGGAAATTGTCCAAAGTCGTGACTGAGTTCTTCAGATGTACAACGACCTCGAAATGTTGCATTTATGCATAACGGTGTGACTCATAGTTCTGCTGATGTACGAAGTTCTGAAACTGCTGCTGTGCTGCATCCTCGAAATGTACGTTGGCATTGCCTTTCGGCAGGCTGAGGGGTATGTGCAGTGTCTCTTTTTTCGTGACTCAGCTCCATACCAGCTACGCTCCGGCCTCTGACTTGAGGCCAGCCCTGCTGCTTTGGCCACCAGTCAAAGGATTCAGGTTTGGTCCCAATCGGGCCATTGACGGCCAAGGGGTGGCCTGCCCAATGTGGACTCGTGGCCGAAAAAAGAAACGCTGCTGACGTGACCTGGCCTGCCATGCTCAAGGATCTCACTCACAGGCCTCTGCATCCAGCCTCGGCGGTATCCTGCTTCATGCAGCTGGGTTGCCCCGCCTTCAGGATACTTATTGCTGCTCCTGCGCACTTCCCTATGAAAACGAGGGCGGCAGGCGCACCCCCTGAACCCAAACTAAACCCTACATCAAAACTAAACCCTATGCCATGCTTACTGCTGCTCCTGCGCACTTCCCTATGAAAACGAGGGCGGCAGGCGGACCCCCTGAACCCAAACTTAACCCTAGATCAAACTAAACCCTATGCCATGGACCCAAACTTAACCCTCTACCATGGACCCAAACTTAACCCTATACCCTGCACCCAAACTAAACCCTTTACCATGGACCCAGACTAAACCGTTTATCCAAACTAAACCCTATGCCATGGACCCAAACTTAACCCTGTATTATGGACTCAGCCTAAACACTGTACCCTGCACCCAAACTGAACCCTATACCTCGAATACAAACTACACCCTATAACCTGGACCCAACTAAACCCTTTAACCTGCACTTAAACTAAACCCTTTACCATGGACCCAAAATAAACCCTATACCTCGAAGACAATTAAACCCTAAAACCTGCACCCAAACTTAAACCTGTACCATGGACCGAAACTAAAAACTATAACCTGCACCCAGCCTAAACCCTATACCCTGCACCCAAACTGAACCCTATACCTCGAATACAAACTTGACCCTAATAACCTGGACCCAACCAAAATCTATACCCTGAGCATGAGGGCGGTGGGTTGAACCCCTGCACCCGTACTAAACCCTCTACCCTGGACCCCTCTTGTGCAGCCCGAGAAGTTCCCTGAGAGCGCAGCCTTTGAGGAGGAGTACTCCATGCAGACCATGGATGGTGTGTCCGGTCTACACGCAGTGCTCAGGTGAGATGCGGGCCTTGCATTGAAAACCTAGTGATTGGAAGCCGTAATTCAGCTATGCCCGGGTCTACAGGTGAGACGCGGGCTGTGCAATATTGCTTTTCGTCACCTTGAGCTGCATTTTAGCTACGCCTGGCTGCACATGGTGCTCAGGGGAGACAAAGGCCTTGCATTGTAAATTTACGGTAGTGACCCTCAGCTGCAATTTAGCTACGCCCTGTTTCTCCCTCAGCTGCAATTCAGCTACGCCCTCTTTCTCCCTCCGCTGCAATTCAGCTACGCCCTGTTTCACCCTCGGCTACAATTCAGCTACGTGCCATCCTCCTTAATTCCTACCTCCTGTGCCCTCCTTCACCTCCCGCCCTTGCGCCCTCTTTAGTCCCCACCTCCATCGAACTCCTTTCCCTTTCCTTCCCAACCTCCTCCTTTCCCTTTCCTACCCGCCCCCCCTCCTTTTTCGCGCAGGCCCCATCTCCTGCGCCGCGTCATCAAGGAGGTGGAGCGCAGCCTGCCACCCAAGAATGAGCGCATTCTACGGGTGGAAATGACACCACTGCAGAAGCAGTACTACAAGGTAGGAATGTACACATGCAGTACATCTCATGTGTATTGCCTGTCGCCCAAACATTCTAGTATCCCGCCTTTGGAGATGACGCCGCTGCAGTAGCCGTACTGTAAAGCACCTTAGGCAGTACAGCTGATGTGTAGTGCCTGCTGCCGCCCCCCCCCAAAAAGTTCATCATACATGTGGAGATGATCCCGCTGCATAGGCAGTACACAGGGAGGCTGTACTGCTGGTATGCAGACTGGTTATGTATAATGTTGCAGTTTAATTCAAAAGCAGTCCCGAACTGGAAGTTGCAGTGGCTGTTCACGCCGTTTTTCACGACGCACCCATGCATGCTTTGATGCACGTCTACCCCCTTTCTTCCTCCTTTTCTCCCCATCCCTTATCCGCTGATTTCAGCTCCTCCCCCTTTTCGTCTCCACCCTCAACATCCTCCCTCATTTTCCTCCTCTGATGCATGATCTCTTCGCACTGCCCCCCCCCCTCAGTGGATCCTCTCGCGCAACTTCAAGGACCTTAACAAGGGTGAGAACTTTGGCGACAGCTCACATGAAAGGCTATGCAGGGGCAAGTAGGAGGCGTAAGCCACTAGGACATCTTGCGCAAGATGTCCTGGTGGTTTACGCCTCCTACCTCAACAAGGGTGGGAGATTAGCCGACAGCTCACATGAAAGACTGGACACGGTACAGGCTGATGTAAACTCTGTTATGTTTCCTTTAGACTATTGATTCAGCTGAAGTAGCCTGCAGGTTTCCGTCAACAAGAAGGGACATTTGAATCCCTTCAAAGGATTGTGAATAACAAGCCGTGGTAACCATTGAGTTTGATGCGAATTTATTTGTCTTCCCCGTTGGAACCCTGATGATGATGCCAGCAGCAACCATGGGCCTGCATTTTTACTCGATGATTCTTAGCTTTTCTGGGTTCCTGGCCTCTCTAAATGGAAGCACGGCTTGGTGAAATCTTCCAGGCCCAGAGTGAATGGCTCCCCTTTGTAACCCACCAGCTGCCCGATGGTCCATGTGAACGACCTGTTAGAGTAGATTTGTTATGATTGCTGATTTGAGAGGCTGTGCATAGGCCAGGAGAGGAAGAGGCCCTCCACCCAGGCTGATAGGACTGTGTGCAGGGCCTCTTCCCCACCTGGCCTGGGCAAGGCTTGCAGGGAGCATGAGGTGCACATCTCAACCTTTCTCAAGCGTCTCTCGCAGAGGCAACAGAGACACTGCGCTGCCACCACAATGCTAAGCCGTGCTGACTTATGGGCCCCCATCCATCACATGCCCATTCTCGCTACCCTCCCGTTGGTTCCCACTCTCAGCGTGGCCTCCCATTAGTTCCCTCTCTCAGCGTGAGTTCCCTCTCCCCCTACCAGATTGTGCACAATCATTTGCTGTGTCTAGTGGCCGTCCATGCCCCCCCAAAAGCCCTGCTCCCACTCCCCTCTCGATCCAGCACACATTCCTTCTCCCTCATTGTGCACTTCACCTGGCTGCTTGCCTCCCCCTTGCCCTGCTCTCAGTCTCGTTCCTATCCAGCCTGCGTACGCTTCTACAAACCTTAAATTTCCCCCCAAGAAACAAAAACCTAATTTTTTGGGTCATTAAAACAAAAGAATAATTTTCAGGACGAAATCCTTTGAGATCAATGAAAAAAGATATTGATTATTTTTACCCTGAATATTAGAAACTTACGTTTCCACCTCTTGCCGTTTCCACCCTCTTGCCTGTCCTCCCCGGCTCCCCCTTCCCCCCCTTCAGGCGCGCGGGGGGGCGGTCAGGTCTCTCTGCTCAATATCATCACGGAGCTCAAGAAGTGCTGCAACCACCCTTTCCTGTTTGAGAGCGCCGAGGAGGGATACCGGGGCCAGGAGGGAGACATCAGGTGGGAGGGGGGAGGGCGGGGGAACTGGGTTCAAGGAGGGAGTGCTTTCAGGGGCAGCTGTGGGGCCAGGTGGGAGTGGTCTCGGGGCCTGGTCAGGAGTGGTTTTGGAGCCAATGAGGGATCCTGGGCCAGGTGAGGAGTGGTTCTGGAGCCAATGAGGGATCCGAGGCCAGGGGAGGAGTGGTTCTGGGGCCAATGACGGATCCAGGGCCAGGGGAGAGTGGTTCCAGGAATGGGAGGGGGTCAAGAGGTAGCTGACACTTCTAATGCTGCTGTTGCGCGTAGCTTACAAACTGTCGAGTTGCGGGAGGAGAGGCTAGGTGGTTCCCCTTTCCGCTGCATCTCTATGTTGCATCGGCTGTGAATGTATGCGATGTGTGGATGCTACTGCTGAGTTTGTGGGTCTGAGATGGCGTGGGTTTCGATGAGCGAGTCAGTCGGGGTGTGTGGCAAGATGATGGAAATCTTAGTTCTCTTTGCATCGAGCGTTGAATGATGATGCGCCAGGCCGTACGATGCTGAGCCACAGCCCTGGCATTCCCCCACATCTCCCGTCTCGCCCTCAGCTTAGTGCCTCCCCCCTCTCCGTTGCCCTCCCCTCCCCTCCCCCCTGCTGCCCCTGCCCTCACTCCTCACTCCTTCCTTCTGCCCCCTCCCTGTCCCCCTGCTAGTGTTGTGGACCGCCTGACTGTGACCAGCGGCAAGATGGTCCTGCTGGACAAGCTGCTGCGGAGGCTCAAGGACACCGGCCACAGGGTGCTCATCTTCTCACAGATGGTGAGAGGGACAGAAGGGGGAGGGCCAGGGGGGGAGGGCCAGGGGGGGAGGGGGAGGGGGAGGGGGAGGGGTGGAGGGTGGCGAGTAGGGATTTAAGGTGGCGATCTTCAGGAGAGTGGCGAGCTGCTCACAGATGGTGTGAACGTAGCGAAGAGGGTGGTGAGGAGGGGTGGTGGCTCAAGGACATGGGCCTCAGAATGCTCATCGTCTCACAGGTGTTGAAGGGTCGCGGCAATGTTAAGGGTTTGACAGAGGAGTGAATGGGGGAGATGGGGGGATGAGGGGGATCACCTCATCACAGGTGCCCTCCCTCCCCCATTACCTGTCGCTCCCAGGTGCTCAAGATTTAGGTACATATATATATATGAACCCTTCACCCTACCTCCCCCCCTTACCCGTTACTCCCAGGTGCGCATGTTGGACATTGTGTCGGACTACATGCGGCTGCGGGGCTTCCAACACCAACGTCTGGACGGCTCCACGCCCGCTGCGGCGCGCCACCAGGCCATGGAGCAGTTCAATAAACCGGACTCCACGGACTTTGCCTTCCTGCTATCAACCAGGTGGGGCCACTGTTTGTTTGC
The DNA here is from genome assembly GCA_037349105.1 of Limnomonas spitsbergensis. Taxonomy (NCBI): domain Eukaryota; kingdom Viridiplantae; phylum Chlorophyta; class Chlorophyceae; order Chlamydomonadales; genus Limnomonas; species Limnomonas spitsbergensis. The sequence continues at coordinate 1,780,320 of JAYJMM010000102.1, read as the reverse complement.
AGTCTTTGGGGACAGTGATCGTTTGCAGTCTGTGCGGAGTGCTGCGAACCGGGTGTGATGCCGAGGGAGGGTGGAGGAGGAGCAATGCTTAGCAGCTGAAATATTTTACTTCCTGCTGGAAACCAGGTGTGGACAGGGTCCGTTTGCAGTCTGTGCTGAGTGCCGCGAACTAGGTGTGATGCCGAGGGAGCGGGGAGTAGGGCCAATGCTTGGCAGTCAGGAGGATTTCCCTTCCTGCTGGAAACCAATTAGGACCTGTGTTCTTCTCAAGTTAGTTTTGTCTGCTGCGTACCAGTTGCGATAATGAGTGTGGGGAGGTCATGCTTAGCGGTCGAAGGCGCTGCATGCTTGCTTTTCACCAGGTATGAACAGTGTTCTTCTTTAGTTAGTGTGTGGACTGCTGAGTGCTGTGTATCAGTGGGGGGTACCAAGGAGGGAGGAGGTCATGCTTAGCGGTCGAACGAAGGCGCTGCTTGCCTGTTGTCAACCTGGAAAGACCTGTGTGGGGTGGGGGGGTGTAAGGCTCGGCGTGGCAAAGACTTGGCTAACTTGACAGAATACACCAGTGTTACTTTTTCCAGCTACGGGGCCACAATCTGCAGGCCGCCCCACAGCCTTCAGAGGCCCAATTGGGAACAAATCTGGACCGGCCTACGGCCGGCGGCCTTGGTAGCATGGCTGGCCACGCCTGGGGTTTCTGCCGGGAAGTCGGGTCATAGCTGAGTCGGCAAAAAAATAAACGCTGGACTTCACATGCCTGGTGCCAACCAGGTGCGGCAAGAAGGTGTGGAGGGGTACTGGGGTGGGGTGATGCTTGGTGTGGCTAGGACTTGGCTAACTTGACAAACTTAGGATGCATGGCGCCAACCATGTGTGGCATGAAGGGGGGGGGGGGGGGTAACGCCTGAGCTTGACCCTAGCCAGTGAGCCCTTTCCACCCTGACCCCCCCCCCCCCCTCCTCTCTGCTTTGCAGGGCTGGCGGCCTGGGCATCAACCTTGCGACCGCCGACACGGTGGTCATCTTTGACAGCGACTGGAACCCGGTGAGGGACCCCAAGGAGCTCCAAAAGGGTCTAGGCCCCAAGGAGTCGTAAAACCTGGATTGCAGGCCGTTGGGGTTTGAGGTTAAGCCTGCGAGGGTATGTATAGGATGGGGGGGGAGGAGCACCTGCTGACATGAGGTTCTCCCGGGGCCTGCTGGCAACAGATGCCCCTCCCCTCCACTCCAGGCGCCCCTCCCATCTTCCCCCTGCGCCGATGCCTTTCGCTTTTGCTGCACCCTCCCTTCACCTTTTGGTTTACCCCCCTGCTCCCCCCCTCCCCTCCTACACATACCCTCTGCTGGTGCACGGCCTCCCCCCCTCCTGACATGAGCTCCCTGTCATCCCTCCCCCTGCTGCGCCCTCCTCGCAGCAAAACGACTTGCAGGCTATGAGCAGAGCTCACCGCATCGGACAGACAGAGACAGTCAACATCTACAGGTAGGGTGAAGGGACTACTGCATATTCCGGGCTGGTTGAACGACAGTTCAGCTACATCACACCCTGTGGTTGTGAGGGGAAGGGACCACTGCATATTCCGGGCTGGTTGAACGACAATTCAGCTACATCACACCCTGTGGTTGTGAGGGGAAGGGACCACTGTATATTCCGGGCTGGTTGAACGACAATTCAGCTACATCACACCCTGTGGTTGTGAGGGGAAGGGACCACTGCATATTCCGGGCTGGTTGAACGACAGTTCAGCTACATCACACCCTGTGGTTGTGAGGGGAAGGGACCACTGTATATTCCGGGCTGGTTGAACGACAGTTCAGCTACATCACACCCTGTGGTTGTGAGGGGAAGGGACCACTGCATATTCCGGGCTGGTTGAACGACAATTCAGCTACATCACACCCTGTGGTTGTGAGGGGAAGGGACCACTGTATATTCCGGGCTGGTTGAACGACAATTCAGCTACATCACACCCTGTGGTTGTGAGGGGAAGGGACCACTGTATATTCCGGGCTGGTTGAACGACAATTCAGCTACATCACACCCTGTGGTTGTGAGGGGAAGGGACCACTGTATATTCCGGGCTGGTTGAGCGACAATTCAGCTACATCACACCCTGTGGTTGTGAGGGGAAGTGACCACTGTATATTCCGGGCTGGTTGAACGACAATTCAGCTACATCACACCCTGTGGTTGTGAGGGGAAGGGACCACTGTATATTCCGGGCTGGTTGAACGACAATTCAGCTACATCACACCCTGTGGTTGTGAGGGGAAGGGACCACTGTATATTCCGGGCTGGTTGAACGACAGTTCAGCTACATCACACCCTGTGGTTGTGAGGGGAAGGGACCACTGTATATTCCGGGCTGGTTGAACGACAGTTCAGCTACATCACACCCTGTGGTTGTGAGGGGAAGGGACCACTGTATATTCCGGGCTGGTTGAGCGACAATTCAGCTACATCACACCCTGTGGTTGTGAGGGGAAGGGACCACTGTATATTCCGGGCTGGTTGAACGACAGTTCAGCTACATCACACCCTGTGGTTGTGAGGGGAAGGGACCACTGTATATTCCGGGCTGGTTGAACGACAATTCAGCTACATCACACCCTGTGGTTGTGAGGGGAAGGGACCACTGTATATTCCGGGCTGGTTGAACGACAGTTCAGCTACATCACACCCTGTGGTTGTGAGGGGAAGGGACCACTGTATATTCCGGGCTGGTTGAACGACAATTCAGCTACATCACACCCTGTGGTTGTGAGGGGAAGGGACCACTGTATATTCCGGGCTGGTTGAACGACAATTCAGCTACATCACACCCTGTGGTTGTGAGGGGAAGGGACCACTGTATATTCCGGGCTGGTTGAACGACAATTCAGCTACATCACACCCTGTGGTTGTGAGGGGAAGGGACCACTGTATATTCCGGGCTGGTTGAACGACAGTTCAGCTACATCACACCCTGTGGTTGTGAGGGGAAGGGACCACTGTATATTCCGGGCTGGTTGAACGACAATTCAGCTACATCACACCCTGTGGTTGTGAGGGGAAGGGACCACTGTATATTCCGGGCTGGTTGAACGACAATTCAGCTACATCACACCCTGTGGTTGTGAGGGGAAGGGACCACTGTATATTCCGGGCTGGTTGAACGACAGTTCAGCTACATCACACCCTGTGGTTGTGAGGGGAAGGGACCACTGTATATTCCGGGCTGGTTGAACGACAGTTCAGCTACATCACACCCTGTGGTTGTGAGGGGAAGGGACCACTGTATATTCCGGGCTGGTTGAACGACAGTTCAGCTACATCACACCCTGTGGTTGTGAGGGGAAGGGACCACTGTATATTCCGGGCTGGTTGAACGACAGTTCAGCTACATCACACCCTGTGGTTGTGAGGGGAAGGGACCACTGTATATTCCGGGCTGGTTGAACGACAGTTCAGCTACATCACACCCTGTGGTTGTGAGGGGAAGGGACCACTGTATATTCCGGGCTGGTTGAACGACAGTTCAGCTACATCACACCCTGTGGTTGTGAGGGGAAGGGACCACTGTATATTCCGGGCTGGTTGAACGACAGTTCAGCTACATCACACCCTGTGGTTGTGAGGGGAAGGGACCACTGTATATTCCGGGCTGGTTGAACGACAATTCAGCTACATCACACCCTGTGGTTGTGAGGGGAAGGGACCACTGTATATTCCGGGCTGGTTGAACGACAGTTCAGCTACATCACACCCTGTGGTTGTGAGGGGAAGGGACCACTGTATATTCCGGGCTGGTTGAACGACAATTCAGCTACATCACACCCTGTGGTTGTGAGGTGAAGGGACCACTGTATATTCCGGGCTGGTTGAACGACAATTCAGCTACATCACACCCTGTGGTTGTGAGGGGAAGGGACCACTGTATATTCCGGGCTGGTTGAACGACAATTCAGCTACATCACACCCTGTGGTTGTGAGGGGAAGGGACCACTGCATATTCCGGGCTGGTTGAACGACAATTCAGCTACATCACACCCTGTGGTTGTGAGGGGAAGGGACCACTGTATATTCCGGGCTGGTTGAACGACAATTCAGCTACATCACACCCTGTGGTTGTGAGGGGAAGGGACCACTGTATATTCCGGGCTGGTTGAACGACAATTCAGCTACATCACACCCTGTGGTTGTGAGGGGAAGGGACCACTGCATATTCCGGGCTGGTTGAACGACAATTCAGCTACATCACACCCTGTGGTTGTGAGGGGAAGGGACCACTGCATATTCCGGGCTGGTTGAACGACAATTCAGCTACATCACACCCTGTGGTTGTGAGGGGAAGGGACCACTGTATATTCCGGGCTGGTTGAACGACAATTCAGCTACATCACACCCTGTGGTTGTGAGGGGAAGGGACCACTGTATATTCCGGGCTGGTTGAACGACAATTCAGCTACATCACACCCTGTGGTTGTGAGGGTAAGGGACCACTGTATATTCCGGGCTGGTTGAACGACAATTCAGCTACATCACACCCTGTGGTTGTGAGGGGAAGGGACCACTGTATATTCCGGGCTGGTTGAACGACAATTCAGCTACATCACACCCTGTGGTTGTGAGGGGAAGGGACCACTGTATATTCCGGGCTGGTTGAACGACAATTCAGCTACATCACACCCTGTGGTTGTGAGGGGAAGGGACCACTGTATATTCCGGGCTGGTTGAACGACAGTTCAGCTACATCACACCCTGTGGTTGTGAGGGTAAGGGACCACTGTATATTCCGGGCTGGTTGAACGACAGTTCAGCTACATCACACCCTGTGGTTGTGAGGGGAAGGGACCACTGTATATTCCGGGCTGGTTGAACGACAATTCAGCTACATCACACCCTGTGGTTGTGAGGGGAAGGGACCACTGCATATTCCGGGCTGGTTGAACGACAATTCAGCTACATCACACCCTGTGGTTGTGAGGGGAAGGGACCACTGTATATTCCGGGCTGGTTGAACGACAATTCAGCTACATCACACCCTGTGGTTGTGAGGGGAAGGGACCACTGTATATTCCGGGCTGGTTGAACGACAATTCAGCTACATCACACCCTGTGGTTGTGAGGGGAAGGGACCACTGCATATTCCGGGCTGGTTGAACGACAATTCAGCTACATCACACCCTGTGGTTGTGAGGGGAAGGGACCACTGTATATTCCGGGCTGGTTGAACGACAATTCAGCTACATCACACCCTGTGGTTGTGAGGGGAAGGGACCACTGTATATTCCGGGCTGGTTGAACGACAATTCAGCTACATCACACCCTGTGGTTGTGAGGGGAAGGGACCACTGTATATTCCGGGCTGGTTGAACGACAATTCAGCTACATCACACCCTGTGGTTGTGAGGGGAAGGGACCACTGTATATTCCGGGCTAGTTGAACGACAATTCAGCTACATCACACCCTGTGGTTGTGAGGGGAAGGGACCACTGCATATTCCGGGCTGGTTGAACGACAATTCAGCTACATCACACCCTGTGGTTGTGAGGGGAAGGGACTACTGCATATTCCGGGCTGGTTGAACGACAGTTCAGCTACATCACACCCTGTGGTTGTGAGGGGAAGGGACCACTGCATATTCCGGGCTGGTTGAACGACAATTCAGCTACATCACACCCTGTGGTTGTGAGGGGAAGGGACTACTGCATATTCCGGGCTGGTTGAACGACAGTTCAGCTACATCACACCCTGTGGTTGTGAGGGGAAGGGACCACTGTATATTCCGGGCTGGTTGAACGACAGTTCAGCTACATCACACCCTGTGGTTGTGAGGGGAAGGGACCACTGTATATTCCGGGCTGGTTGAACGACAATTCAGCTACATCACACCCTGTGGTTGTGAGGGGAAGGGACCACTGTATATTCCGGGCTGGTTGAACGACAATTCAGCTACATCACACCCTGTGGTTGTGAGGGGAAGGGACCACTGCATATTCCGGGCTGGTTGAACGACAATTCAGCTACATCACACCCTGTGGTTGTGAGGGGAAGGGACCACTGTATATTCCGGGCTGGTTGAACGACAGTTCAGCTACATCACACCCTGTGGTTGTGAGGGGAAGGGACCACTGTATATTCCGGGCTGGTTGAACGACAATTCAGCTACATCACACCCTGTGGTTGTGAGGGGAAGGGACCACTGTATATTCCGGGCTGGTTGAACGACAGTTCAGCTACATCACACCCTGTGGTTGTGAGGGGAAGGGACCACTGCATATTCCGGGCTGGTTGAACGACAGTTCAGCTACATCACACCCTGTGGTTGTGAGGGGAAGGGACCACTGTATATTCCGGGCTGGTTGAACGACAATTCAGCTACATCACACCCTGTGGTTGTGAGGGGAAGGGACCACTGCATATTCCGGGCTGGTTGAACGACAATTCAGCTACATCACACCCTGTGGTTGTGAGGGGAAGGGACCACTGTATATTCCGGGCTGGTTGAACGACAATTCAGCTACATCACACCCTGTGGTTGTGAGGGGAAGGGACCACTGTATATTCCGGGCTGGTTGAACGACAATTCAGCTACATCACACCCTGTGGTTGTGAGGGGAAGGGACCACTGTATATTCCGGGCTGGTTGAACGACAATTCAGCTACATCACACCCTGTGGTTGTGAGGGGAAGGGACCACTGTATATTCCGGGCTGGTTGAACGACAATTCAGCTACATCACACCCTGTGGTTGTGAGGGGAAGGGACCACTGTATATTCCGGGCTGGTTGAACGACAATTCAGCTACATCACACCCTGTGGTTGTGAGGGGAAGGGACCACTGCATATTCCGGGCTGGTTGAACGACAATTCAGCTACATCACACCCTGTGGTTGTGAGGGGAAGGGACTACTGTATATTCCGGGCTGGTTGAACGACAGTTCAGCTACATCACACCCTGTGGTTGTGAGGGGAAGGGACCACTGTATATTCCGGGCTGGTTGAACGACAATTCAGCTACATCACACCCTGTGGTTGTGAGGGGAAGGGACCACTGTATATTCCGGGCTGGTTGAACGACAATTCAGCTACATCACACCCTGTGGTTGTGAGGGGAAGGGACCACTGTATATTCCGGGCTGGTTGAACGACAATTCAGCTACATCACACCCTGTGGTTGTGAGGGGAAGGGACCACTGTATATTCCGGGCTGGTTGAACGACAATTCAGCTACATCACACCCTGTGGTTGTGAGGGGAAGGGACCACTGTATATTCCGGGCTGGTTGAACGACAGTTCAGCTACATCACACCCTGTGGTTGTGAGGGGAAGGGACCACTGCATATTCCGGGCTGGTTGAACGACAATTCAGCTACATCACACCCTGTGGTTGTGAGGGGAAGGGACCACTGTATATTCCGGGCTGGTTGAACGACAATTCAGCTACATCACACCCTGTGGTTGTGAGGGTAAGGGACCACTGTATATTCCGGGCTGGTTGAACGACAATTCAGCTACATCACACCCTGTGGTTGTGAGGGGAAGGGACCACTGTATATTCCGGGCTGGTTGAGCGACAATTCAGCTACATCACACCCTGTGGTTGTGAGGTGAAGGGACCACTGTATATTCCGGGCTGGTTGAACGACAATTCAGCTACATCACACCCTGTGGTTGTGAGGGGCAGGGACCACTGTATATTCCGGGCTGGTTGAGCTACACTCCAGCTACATCACAGCCTGTGGCCGTGGGGGTGAGGGCCTTGCTGTATGCCTCGCCCTATTGGAGGGCTCATGTGTTGAACCCTACACCCTTAACCCGGGACCCTACAGTATGCACCACCCTTGTTGAGGGTCCTTGGGATAAACCCTGAACCCAGGATCTTGCTGCATACCTCTCCCTTTTTGTTTTTGTTTTGCAGTCTGTCTTTTTCTGCCGGCAGGCTGCTAGCCAATGGCCCGCCTCACCTATCGTTTTCCGTTTGCAGGCTGCTTACCAGCGGGAGTGTGGAGGAGGACATTTTGGAGCGGGCCAAGAAGAAGATGGTGGGCGGGAGGGGGCGGCAGGGTTGCATTGCCTTTCCTCTGTTGAACGCACTCCAGTGGCCCTCTGGTGTGTGTTCGGGGTCCAGGGTCCTGGGGGGCCTTTTCAGAAAGGTCGGCTGACGCCGACCACCCTCTTTTTTCCGGCCAGCTGACGCCGACCAGGCCTTATTTTCCGGTTGGCTGTTTTTTTTTGTTTTTTTCGCTAAGTGCGAAAAAGTGTGAGACGTGAAAAAGTGTGAAGCCGGATTTTATTTTTTTCAAGTCAAGAACGTTACACCGGCGGCCCAACTGTCTAGGAGACTTCTACTTCGTCATCGATAACTATAGGACCCTCTTGGATTTCGGAGTTCGACATAACGATTTAACCGACGAGCGTATAAAAACGTGTCGGCTGTCGCCGACGCGTGGCCTACAAATAGCTATCGGGCATCGGCTGGCGCCGATGCCAGGGTTCTGGAGTGGTCGATTTTTTTTCAAGTTTTTTTTCTGGCGTCGGTGGCCGACCGGCCCCCAGGACCCTGTCGGGGTCCATGCTTCTTTTGAGTGCCCTGTTGCGGATTAGGGTAGGGTAAACCCTAAACCCTGAACCCTGGGGCGACAGCCCAGGAGGGTCTGCACCATGCACCACGAAGTTCGTTTGATGCACGCTGCAAGGAGCCCAAGGTGGCATGCCACCCCAACCTGCCTCTTCCACTCACCATCAAGTAACAGCGTCGCGGAAACCTCCCCGGGTGCAAAACCCTGGACATGGCGTCGGCCTGTTTTCTGCGAGTTCAAGTTGGGGTTTAAGGTCGAAACCCGTACACCGAGTTTCTTGCAAGCACCAACCAGCTTGTAACTCCCGAGCTGTGTAACTCCCATGTGTATGTAACTCCTACTGGACATTGGATGATATAGTTGTCCAGTAAATGGACACCAGCGGGCGGATGGTGCTGGACCAAGGCGTACCTCCTTTGTCACGTAACTTCTGTGTACTGTAGCTCCACTTTTCTGTCACTCTTAACATGTGTCGGACCACCTGGTGATTCAACAGTTTCCCCGTAAATCCCATAGTGTGTACCTGCCTTGACCTTTGTAACTTCTTTGTAACTCCCAGTCGGTGTTGGACCACCTGGTGATTCAGCGCATGCCTCGTAACTCCCATTGTTTGTAACCTCCTTGCCTGCTGTAACTCCTTTGTAATCCCCGACAGGTGTTGGACCACCTGGTGATTCAGCGCATGGACACCAGCGGGCGGCTGGTGCTGGATCAGGGGGGTGGGAGCAGCGGGGCGGGCGGGGCCACGGCGCCCAAGCAGATGTTTGGCAAGGACGAGCTGGCGGCCATCCTGCGTTTCGGCGCCGAGGCGTTGTTCAATGCTGAACAAGGGGTGGCGGCGGAGGTGAGGGCCGACCGGCAGGGATGCCTCAGAATGTTCTGCAGAGATTTAAGATGGGAGGGAAGTCTGTGCCCCCGAAGGGAGAAGGGAAGGTCTGGGTGGGGAGGGATCTTCGGAACTGGAGATGGGGGAGATTCTTCGTGTGAAAGCGTATTGAAAAGGGGGGGCAGGAAGGGGGGAGGGACCTTATGAGCCATGGCTGTTTTTTCTGGCTGGTCAATGTGTTTCCTCTCTCGTTCCTGTTAAGAACAAAGGCTGTTCGATGGACATGTGGTTGATGCTGTGACTAGGGCAGTTGGGTGGGTGCTCAATACATGTCCAGGCCTCTGTGAGATACAGCTTGTGCATTTTTCCTTGCCCCCACTTTTCAACTCATCAACCTGACCCCAAAACCTGCCCCTAAAACTGAGCCCTTTCATCTGAGCCCTGAGCCCTGAACCCTGCCCCCACACCTCAAGAAGACAATACACGCGAGTGCCTTATGAATGTGTTGAATATGGTGCTCGGAAGTGCTGCCTTCAACATAAAACAGGGAACTGAAATATTCCCATAAAAGGCACAACAAATGATGACATTGAGCTGTATTGTATTGTACAGTTAACGAGTCAAACGGCAACAGAAATTTGCCCAATTCCTGTGTGCCGGCTGAGCTCAGGAGCAGATGTTTTCCAGTATGTATATGTCCCTCCTCCTTTCTCGTTGCTCGCCGGAACCCCAACGCCATGCCAATGCTGCAGCGCTTCATCCGTGAAGGATTCGTCCGCGCGCACATCAGGTTCAAAAACGGAAAACAAAGTGAAACAAGAAAATAGCTGGCTAGCAGGCTGCAGAGATCGACCTGGAACGCGGCGACCCTGTCCCTAAGTCACTGAAAATATAACTCGAGGTTAAGTGGAATATAACTCGAGGTTAAGTGGAATATAACTCGAGGTTAAGTGGAATATAACTCGAGGTTAAGCTGACAAGCTGACATTCCAGTAGAATGTTGATGCGAAGCTGACATTCCACTTGACTGTTTATCTTAACGTCAAGCGGACATATAGCTGATACCGAAGCACTGTCTTGCGGGCTGCTGAGATCTATGGCCGAGATTGACCTGGAGCACGCCTGCCTTCTGGCGAATAAATACTGAAATGGACCACGGATGAATTTCTGTCTATCAGCCTCTGCAGTCAACGACCTGCAGCTTGCCGATCATGTAGCCGAGAAACCTTTTAGGCATTCAACCAGCACCCAAACAACAGCCTAGCCGAAGCGCCGGAAAACTTGTGTCCATCAGTCTCTGCCGATATCGTCCTGGGTTGCGCCGGCCTTGTGGTCGAGAGACTCGCGGTAAAGTGGACCTGTTAACGGAGCCTTTTCCCGGATCCCCCCAGCCAACCCCTCGGCCATCCCCCCGGCCAAACCCCCAGCCACCCCCCCGGCCAAACCCGGGCCATCCCCCCGGCCAAACCCCCGGCCAAACCCCCGGCCAAACCCCCCGGCCAAACCCCCGGCCACCCCCCGGCCAAACTCCAGGCCAATCCCCGGCCAACCCCTCCTCGCAGGCCTCTGCAAAGGACTTGGAGCGCGCCCGCCTCGTGGCCGAGGAGGACATAGACGCCATTCTGGAGCGCGCCGAGGTGGTGGACAGCAGAGAGTACCAGGCAGATGCAGCAGCCGAGGCGACGACGGCAGGTGGAGCAGCTATGGCGGCCGGGGGTCCACCTGACCTGCTCACCTCTTTCAACGTCGCGACCTTCCGGAATGAGGAGGACGACGCGACGTTCTGGAGCCGCCTCATCCCCGTCGTGACGCGACCCAAGGAGGAGCACGAGGTGGGGGAGTGGGGAAAACAAGCGGGGGATTGGGGGAGTCGGGCGGGGAACACGAGGCGAGGGACAGGGAGCAATGGGTGGGGCACGGAGTGATCCAATATCCGATAGCATGCAATGTGCATTTGTATGATGTTGGTATTGATTCTGAAAAGCGACTGCCCATATGGCCGCCCGAACCAGTTTCTGTTTGGCTGGCCGCAGCCTGCTTGGGCCCCTCCACCGCCCTCCCGCCACCTTGGTCAACAATTACTGCGCGGCCTGCGCATGGAAGCATGTCCATGACAGGGCATGCTGGGCGTTCTGGGAGTCTCTGGATAAATGTGTGAACAGCACATGTCGACCTGCATCTCCCCTGGATGAATGTGTGAACAACTCATACGGACAGGCATGGTAAATTTGCAATACATTTATCCCCGGTCGATATGTGTGATCAATGTGTACTTGCCGTCCACACCTGCGCACACAGGAGGAGCTCCTACCCCGCGCTGCCCGCATGCGGATCCTGGAGGAGGAGGTAGCAGAGGCGGCGGCCAAGGGTGGCAAGGCGGGCGGTCTGTCCCGCGCCCAGCGCCGTGAGCACCGCTCCTCGCAGCGGTCCTCCGCGCCGGGCAGCGAGCCGGGACCGCCAGTGGATGGGGCGCTGCTGCGTGTGGACGAGTGGGTGCTGGACGTCGACGAACAGGGCCTGCCGCTCAGGGTGGGTGATGCTGGGCAGGGCCTGCCGCTCAGGGTGGGTGAGGCTGGGCAGGGCCTGCCGCTCAGGGTGGGTGAGTCTGGGCAGGGCCTGCCACTCTAGGGTTGGTGAGGCTGGACAGGGCCTGCCGCTCAAGGGTGGGAATATGTCATGTCCACTCGACCTCTCATTGTGCATGCATGCGATGGAATTGTGCAAGAATTCAAACTTGTACGCCTTTTGCCGCCCGCCCTCTCATTGTCTCGCTCCTCCCCCATCCCTCGATGCCTCACTCTTCCCCCTTGGTGGCCCTCTCCTAGTCTCCTGATCCTCGAAGCCCCTCTCCCCACGTATTAGGCCTGCCTACGAATGAATTGTGCAGGAATTCAAACTGACACGCCTCTTTTCCCGCAAAAAAATGGGGCCTCATGACACTTCCCTCCTCCCCCCGCCCTCGCTGTCTCACTCTTCGCCCTCAACGCCTTCCTAGACCCTTAACCCTAAGCGCTTCCCTCCTCCCTCATCAGGCCCCGGATGAAGACGAGGACATCAACATACGCACCATCAGCCGACGCGACGCCAACGCCTTTGCGCGCGCCGCGCGTCGGTTGGGCCTGTCCAGCCGCGTGGTCGAGATGTGCGCCGAGGCCGGCGGGCGTGCGCTCGAGGAGGCCACGCATGGCCAGCAGCTTGCGCTGTTCCACACGCTCATGGACGGATGCAGACGGGCGGTCGACATGGCAGGGGAGGATCCCAAGGTGAGGAGGGGGGGAGGGCGAGGAGGGGGATAGGGCGTGGAGGGGGTAGAGGGCAAGGAGGGGGGTAGGGCGAGGAGGGGGGTAGAGGGCGAGGAGGGGGGGAGGGCGAGGAGGGGGGTAAGGCGAGGAGGGGGGGAGGGCGAGGAGGGGTGTAAGGCGAGGAGGGGATGAGAGCGAGGAGGGGGGGAGGGCGAGGAGGGGGACCACCAGGCAGGAAAGAAGGACTCCTTCTTCGCCAAAGCACACCAGGTGAGGAGGGGTAAATCAGGGGGATAAATGATGCTGCAAAAGGTGAGGAGGGGGGGAGAGCGAGGAGGGGGGGCCACCAGGCAGGAACCCAGCCGATGGGCAGCGATCAAGGGAGGGGGGGGCTAAGATAAATCAGGGGGGTAAATGACGCCTGAGAAGGGAATGGTTATCAAGCAGGGGGGGGGCAAGGATAAATGATGCTGGAAAAGGGAATGGTTACAAGCATTGTCTGTTGAGTTTTTGACTCACAACATAGGCTTGATGGGCTTGTAGGGGGCGGTTTGAGCCAAAGCAAGGTTTACAAGGCATGTCTGAAATGCTCCTTTATGTGTGTGTGTGAGAGAGAGTGAGTTGGTGCGTGTATGATGAGGTCGGTGCCAGCCAAGGAGGGAAAGGCTGAAAACATAGCACCCTAGAGCCTGAACCCTGAAGCTGCAACCCCAAACCCTGAGGTGTGTACCTTAGCCTAATGTACATTAACCCTGTCCCCTGAGGTGCACATTAACCCTCAGATGTACCTTAACCCTTCCCCCCTTACGTGCACCTTAACCCTAAACCCTAAATCAAGCTGCAAGATGCAGCGGAGCAGGGCAGCTTCAGTTACGGAGCTTGGAGGTGCCGTGAAATTGTCTCATCTACTAATTTGTCACTCCTGTCGGGCAGGCCCATGGGCTGTAGGCTATTCCCTCTGTCACAGCTTATTTTCTTACTAATCCACACAAACACACACACACACATACACATTTCACTCAGACCCTGTGTCCTTCCTCTCTGCTCTGTACCCTTAACCTTAAGCCTAATCTCGTCAACACACTGAGGGTGCCATGCTGGACGTCTTCGGCGCCGCCATCCAGGCGCACACTGTCATCCAACGCCATGTCAATATCATATACACCCTCTACACCCCTCGAACACGCGCCACACGTCTTCCACACACACTCCACACATCATCCACACACAATTCACACATCATCCATACATCGTCCACACATCCACAGGACGCCATCCTGGACTTCTTTGGCGCCGCTGTCAAAGCACACGATGCCATCCAGCACCACGCCCACATGCGCTACTTGGAGCGTCTGGTCACGCCCGTGGTAGCAGCAGCCCAAGCCGCGACTGCGTCAGCAGCAGGCACCAGCGGCCAGCACCAACACCAGCACCAACACCAGCAGCAGCAGCAGCAGCTGTCCTCCTTCAAGCTGCCGCCAGAAGCGACTCTGACGACGCCCAAGTGGGGCAAGGCGATGGGGTGGGGACCCAGGGACGACGCGATGCTCCTCGTAGGTGAGCGAGAGAGGCAGGCACTCCACACTCCACACTAAATACTCCACACTCCACACTAAATACTGCACACTCCACACTAAATACTCCACACTCCACACTCCACACTCATTTCTAGTACACCTACGGGGGGCCTCTGGGCGGCCATTGCAGGGCCGATTGGGACCAAACCTTGCTTAGCCTACGGCCAGAGTCCCAAGCGATAGGGCTTGCTTCACCAGGCCCCCACGGCCATAGGCTGTGATGTAGCTGAATTGTAGCCGAGTACGCTTAACTAATCAGTGTTCCAGGGTGTGCACTGACCCTCAACTCTCATCCCTCCCCTAGCGTGTACCTAAACCCTTGACCCTCTCCAGGTGTGTACCTTAACCCTAATCCTGAACCCTCCCCAGGTTTGCACCCACCCTAAACCCTCATCCCTCCCCAGACGTGTACCTTACCCCCTTCACCCTAATTCCTTTACCTCCCCTCAGGTGTGTATCTGTATGGCCTTGGCCACTGGGACAAGGTGGCCGCAGACGACCGGCTGAAGCTCGGCAGCAAGCTGGCCAACACAGTGGCTGGCCTTAAGGGCGCCGCGGGCGGTGCGAGCAACGGCAGGGGGGGCGCACACGAGGGGGGTGATGCAGCAGCAGCGGCAGCAGCGGCAGGGTTCCCGGCCCCGGAGGACAAGCTCCTTCCCAAAGGTGAGGTGTATTGTGGGCAGTGTTTGTGTTTTTGTGACTCAGCTACATGCTACATGCTGAACTGAAGCTGAAGTCCAGCTCAAGTGTAGCTAAGTTTGGCTGTATTGTAGCTTAAGTGTGGCTGCAGTGTACCTGCAATGCACTCATAAGAAGCAGTGCTTCTTTTTTCGGCTACCAGTCCACCTTGGGCAGACCGCCCCGCAGCCACCAGATCGATCAGGACCAAACCTGTATCAGCCTACGACTGATGGTCAGCAGCATGGCTGGCCACAAATGGGGCCGCCGGCCAGAGGCCAGAGTTTAGCTGACATATAGCTGAGGCACGAAGAAGAAGCACCGATGCACTGAACGCTGAGGGGTGACTCGCTCCTGTTGCTCCCATACTGTTTTTTTTTAACGTGCTTTCTAATGTGATTTTTAGCGTGCTTTTAACTTTTTTCTGCCTCTACTTTTACCTCACCTGATGTTGGCCACTGTAGCTTTGCGTGTTCTTCTCTTATAGACAGCGTTGGTGAGGGGTGAGGGCTGCTTTGATACGACACTTATTTACGCTTGACGACACTTGTGAACGTTTGCTGAGGGGTGGGGGTTAAAACGAATACCCTATGTTCATACCCTATGTTCATACCCTATGTTCATACCCTATGTTCATACTCAGGAGGGGGGAGGGGGGAGGATTTAATATGAGTTGAAGGTCGTCGACACGTGTGAACCTGCTGAGGGGTAAGGGTTACATTGGAAGACTAAGCACCTGCAGCATCCGCGCCAGGTGTCAGTCATGAATCCAGTGTTTTGGTATTTTCTGCCCTCAAGGGAACTATATACCAGGGTGACAGAGTTTCTCCCCTGCTACGTATCCCCCTGTTATCCCCCCCCGCTACTTTACAGGGACACATCGTCTTTTCGTACTTCAGCGAAAGCAATTCAAATCTTATGTACTGTAGCTTTGCTTTGCTTTGCCTTCCCTCCTAATGCCCAATGTTTGGGGGTGAGGGATACATTAAGATACTAATAATATACCGTATCATTAAATCCAGTGTCCAGTCAGAAATTAGTTTCCAGTCAGAAATTGAGAGTTTGGGTCACAATGGTGCCTTGAGGGCAGCATGACAAGGAATAATTCATTCATGGCCGAGGGGAGGATAACTAAATCTACGGTGTTCACTGTCATGCCCCATGATTCTGTTCAAAAACAAAGCGTCCTGGATGGCTTGCTAATCAATCGCCGATGTGTGCCTGTGTGTGTTTTATCGCGGCCAGCGTCACACGTGGAGACCCGTGTGCTCGGTCTGCTAAAGAAGCTGTACACGGCCAAGAGGGCCAAGCTGGCGCGCATCCGGTCTGCACCGCCACCCAAGCGCAGCCAGAACCCGACAGGCGCAGTCGCGCTGCGCCGTGAAAAGGGCGGCGGCGGCAGCGGCGGAACCTCTGTGACTAAGGCTGCTGCTGCGCGGCATGGCGGTCACCAGCGGGACGGACAGGGGAGCGAGGCGGGCACAAGCAGCAGAGAAGCCGGGGATGCGACGGGGGCAGGCTCGGGAGGCCGCCGGAGCAACGGCGGCAACGGTGGCGGCGAGGGGTATCATGCCAAGAAGCCGTCGGATGGCCGACCAGATTCTGCGTCGGGCGGGAAAAGAAAAGGCAGCAGCGGCGGCGGGGGCGGGCCGCACGGATCTGGCATTCCTGGGAGGGATAGCGATGCAGGCCGAGCGGGGAAGCGGCCCAAGACGTCCCCTTCGGGCGGTCCAGTTTTAGGTGAGGCGGGGGTCTCCTCCTCCTCCTCGGGCATTCTTATGCATGCACCAGGTATAGCCACTCAAAAAGCTCCGCTGCATTGGGTTTGGGGACTCGATGCATGGAGACTCGGTGCATGGAGACTCGGTGCATGGACACTTGATGCATGGAGACTCGATGTATGGAGACTCGATGCACCCCTCATCGTATCATAACCCTTAACCCCGCCTGTACAAACTCCGATCCCTCCTCATCATGTCAGAACCCTTAACCCCGCCTGTACGAAACCCCGACCCCCCCTCATCATGTCAGAACCCTTAACCATGTGCAGGCTCTCGAGAGGCTGGCGAGCTCTTAGCGGGTTGCACCAAGGACCTCAAAGCCCTCCGCAGGCTGCAGCGGGGCGGCGGCTGTGGCGGCCAGTCCGGCGCGGAGCTCAGCCCCGCCGAGTGCGCCGCTCGCACTAAGCAGCTGTTGGCCTCCATCGGCCGCACCATTGACAGCGCCGCAGCCAGGAAGGGGGAGGGCATCGGGCTGCCGCTGTGGGAGCAGGTGAGGCTGTGAAGGGTTGAGGGTTATACCTAACCCCAAACCCTAAGCTACCGCTGTGGGAGCAGGTGAGGCTGTGAAGGGTTGAGGGTTATACCTAACCCCAAACCCTAAGCTACCGCTGTGGGAGCAGGTGAGGCTGTGAAGGGTTGTCTGGGGGTGGGGGGTGAGAGTTTCTGACAGATGGGTAGGGGAAAGAGGGAGGGCATCGGGCTGCCGCTGCGGGAGCAGGTAATGCTGTGAAGGGTGCCTGGGGGTGAAAGCGAGGCTGTGAGGGGTGTCTGATGCATGTGAATGGGAGTGAGGCTGTGACCACCCCTCAGCCTGGCCTCCCCCAACCCCCATCTCCCTCCCCCCCATCCCCTCTTCACCCATTTCCCCCCCTCTCCCCTCCCCTTCCCCCCTCGCCATCCCCCCCATCCCCTCTCCACCCATTTAACCCCCCTCGTCTGGCTGTGACCGCACTCAGGAGAGCAAGGTGACGGATTGCGCCATGACTGGTTGGCGCCTCCAGACTGTGATCCCCCCTTAGTTTAGCCTCCCCTTTCCTTCTCTCCTACCCTAGAGTCTCCCCTTCCAGCCTTCCTCTTTTTCCCCTTAAACCCCCCCCCCCTCCCACCCATCCCCCCACCATTTCAGCCTCCTCCCTCCCCTCCCTGTCCCTTTCAGCCTCCCCTCCCCTCACCTCCGTCACCTTACGCCTCCCCCCTCCCCGTACCTCGCCCCCACACCCTCAGGTGAGCAAGGTGACGGATTGCGCCATGACTGGGTCACGCCTCCAGGCGGTGTACGCCAAGATCCGGTCGGGGGGCGGCTCTGTAGGCCAGCAGCGGGCAGGCAACAGTGTCCCCGGCAGGCAGCAGGGCCCCCCCGCAGCCAGATGATGTTCACTCATCAATCAGGCAGGCGGCAGGTGACAGCGTACTGTAGGCGGCCTGCCGGAGGCGAACGGACACTGCCTGCGCAGGGAAGGCCCCTGCCCCTGCCCCTGCCCCTGCCCCTGCACCTGCACCTGCTCCTGCAACTGCTGTCCTCCATGTTTTTCGTGGTTTAGGAGTGTTGGGAGGGAATGAGCGTTTTTATGTTTTGTTGTTTGTCGTTTTGGAAAATGGAGTTTTATGATAGAGGTAATGGGGGGTGGACATTAAAGGGTATTGTGGCTGGATGGGCCTGTAGTTCGAATTTACCGTGTCCCGGTAGTCGTCTGGGCTATTGTGTGTGTGTTAATAAATGAAATTGCAGACTGTGTTCCTCGGCAGGCCAGGCAGAGTATAGGTCCTGGAGAGTCAGAGTTGCTTAGTAGGCAATTAGGCATATTGCAGTTGGGAGGATGCCCAGGGTGCTGAGCATTAGGAGCTGCCTTTTCTGGTCTTCATCTTGGTCTTGCGAGTAGGTTAGCCAATGTGAGCACGGTGCATTCACGACTTCAATGTTTGTGCGACGTGGTTTTGTTTGGCAGGCTGCTCCCGTTATCTGAAGAGCCAATCCGCTTAAGTTTTAGTCTCGTAGGTCCAGTCCAGTGATGAATTGCTCCATTGCAAAGGTCACCGGACGTTAGTTAGGTGTCTCTTGCTCTGAGCCAGCTGTGCAGTGAAATCTGTAATATGATTCTGGTGCGGTGAAACGGTGGTTACGCACTGGCCGTTACACCCATCTGCGCATGTTGGGTGGACCGAAATGTGTCTACACAGTTGTTCGGCAAGACGCCTTTTCAACAGACTAATTTCCGGGACACCGCTGACAGAACACCTATTTTTATATTGCTTAGCCCAAATCGTCTCCAATTGTGACTTTGTTGACCGACATGAATTCAGCTAGCTCAGCGGAAAACTGTCCGTGCATGATGATGGAAGTGCCCGCAAACCGAAAAGAAAAGCTGGACCTAGGGTCCTGGGCCCGACCTGGAAGGCACCCAAAAAGGTCAGGGCCCGAATTTGTGGCAAGTCACCGTTAAGGTTGTAGGGCCCAGTCCGACAGCAAGGCATTACAATCCGCCCCCACACACAAAAGTTGCTGTTATATGCACTGGCCAATTGTTAGAGCGTAAACACGTTGCTGAAGTGAGACTGGGACACGACAAATTCGAACAGATGGTCGGGTTTGGAAGGGAAGGATTCCTAACAGCGCCAGGCCCATGGCATGCGCACGACCTCACAGGCCTTGACGTTACACCTTCGAGAAGGGCTCATAGGTGTAACGTTATGAACGTTCGAAACCGTGATGAAAAGTCCTTGAATATTATATAAGATCTTGACACAGATCCTGACACAGATGAAGTCCTCAATTCTTCGAGCATTCGTAGTTCTAGATCCAGGACCAGACAATGTCCTGGATCCTTTCAGAAGATCTAGATCTAGGCCTCGATGAAGTCCTTGATCCTCTTTTCAAGCTGCAGGACGGCCCAAGTGGCCATGTTGCTCAGGGCGCCACCCGCCAATGGCTTGTAGCTGCAGGAAGAGAGAGAAGAGACGGAGGAGGAATTCGGAATGCATTACCAAGATGCGAAAAGAGAGGAGGAGCGGCCAGCAATGATTAGTTGTGTGTGTGGGGGGGGGGGGGGCAGCACAGGGCAACGTGGGATTGGTTGGGGATTTGGGGTCTAGGACTTCAAGGGGCTCTTAGACATGTTTTTCTTTGACCGAAGGTTATAAAATATAAACACGTCAGCTAACCTCCGGCCTGTGGCCGAAGAGCCAAGGTTAAGGACGGTGCATGCCTGCTGAGCCCTACTGAACGCTTAGCCGCATTGGGCTGGTAGGAGATGAGCAAGCTCAATGCCACTGGATCCTTGCTAAGCAATCGCACTTCTAGACTGAATCCCTGCTTAACAATCACACCTGAGGAGACAGGGACTAAGGGGCTGCTTGTCCGGTATTTTCATCGCATCAGGCAGTCCGCTGACAGCTCAGTTTTACAAAGGGGCAAAGCACAGACCCGACTTGAAGGACTTTGGCGGGGGCAAGAAGGGGAGGTCGACCCATCCATTGACTTGGCATACAAACAAGCACTCCATAAAAAACCTGAGATAGGCAGGAAGGGCTAGTCAACGGAATCCGGGCAAGGAGCACTCACTTGAAGATCGAGATGGGGAAGAAGGGGAAGTAGACCAGGTCCGTGGTCTCGAGGGAGTTGATGCTGGCGGTGGCCAGCTTGGAGGGGTCCGTGCGGCTCTCTTCGAGCAGCTTACGCGTCTCTTTGGGCAGACGATCCTCCCAGCTCTTGATCGGAGCGTTCATAACAATCATCAGGTCCACCTGTGGGCGGGAGGGTTTAGGGCATAGGGACTAGGGTTAAGGGGTTGAAGGATATCGGTAAGGGCTGAGGGTTTAGGGTGCAAGGTTCAGGGCGGTCAATGGGTGGGCGGGCGAGAGCCAGCATGGGTGGGCAGGTGGGCTGCGGCACTGAAGAAGAATTAGGGAGCCATAGGCTGCGCGTCAAATGCTTCATGACAAGAACATGTTTGCATGACCCTGATGATAAATGCCTTATGTCCCTCCACGTCTGTTTATTCTACAGGGTTCGATTGATGACGACACCAACGCTTGGTATCCTGGCCGATGAAAATCATGAACTCGGGACAAACCTCAAAGTATCCTTCCGGTGTCGGGTTTCTCTCACACACACATCCCAGCCTCCCATCCCAGAACCCTGACCCCCGCTCTCACATTGAATATACAACCAAACAACTATATTTTAGTACTCAAGCCAGCGGTATTAACAAACACCTCCCAGCCTCCCCTCCCTGAAACATCCCCCACCACACAAACTGCTCAGCCGCCGGGCTTGCTTGGGACCTTATTTACCACCACATTGCAACTGTGGCTGCCACACATTGGCGATCCCTTACCAGATGTTGGCATGGCATCGCTGAATTGTAGCCAAAGCGTGCCACAGAGAAACAGCACCCGCCCCCCCCCGTCCACATACCTCCCAGCCTCCTGGCACGCCCAGGAACTTGTTCTCCATTACATGCAGCCGAGACTGCCATACGTTGACGCTCCCATTGCAGATATTGGCGTGGTAGACGTCAAACATCTCATCCAGCTTATCAGTCTGGTTGAACACTTGTCCAAGCTGGGGAGGGAACGGAGGGAGGGAGGGACAAGCTAAATAGGGCGAGTAGGGACATGCTGGGACCTGATCAGAGGGGGAGGTTGGGCCCCATCAGAGGGGGAGGTTGAGGGGGAGGTGCCACTCCCTCTCCACTTCAGCCCTCTGTGATGAATGCCATCGCATTTAATGCACGTGTGATCTCGTCTGGTTTCGCTTAGCCCAAAACCCTTCACCCTTAGCCCTGTACGCCATCATCCTCAATGCACGTGTGATCTCGTCTGGTTGAATTTGGCCCAGAATCCTGATTCCTAGACCCATGTAATTTCCGTCACACATACTGCGCGTGTGATCTCATCCGATCTTGCTCAGCCCAGAACCCTAAATGCTTTACCCTCAACCCTACACCCTATACCCTCAACTCTAAACGCTGTATCCTCAACCCTACACCCTATGTCCTCAACCCTAAAACGCTTTTCCCTTAGCCCTACACCCTATGCCCTCAACCCTAAAATCTCTACCCTCAACCTTACACCCTCTGCCCTCAACCCTATGCCCTCAACCCTAAAACCTGTACCCTCAACCCTATCCCTCAAACCTTAACGCTTGACCCTCAACCCTCAACACTTAACCTTCAACCCTACACCTTATGCCCTCAAACCTAAACGCTGTACCCACCACCCTTTGCCCTCCACCCTATAACCTTTACCCTATGCTCTCAACCCTAAACGCCATCACACTCACTGCAATGGTGACCTCGTCCGACACGCTAGGTGTCAAGTATGTGTAGCATTCAGTGCATCGCCCGAATGGCTGCGACAGGCCCGAGTTAGCTTTGCTCCACTCCTGTAAGATACAGCAGACGCCATCACACTAACCGAACATACACACATAAACAGATTGCCACACACTTGCATGCAACATGAGCACTTAATATGCACTTCGCCGCACTTTGTCACACACTTGCACGGTACAGCAGCACTAAGTATGCACATTGCCACACATTTTTAAACATTGCCACACACGTGCATGCTGCATCAACAGATAACTAGTTTCCACACACTGACAGGGGGGTGGGCAGAGCATTACTTCTCGCTGCATCCAAAAGGGTAGGTGCGACCGAGTCCCCAAGTCCCATTCCATGCAAAAAGTGCACTCCGCCTACATCAGCCGGTGCAGCAGGGCAGGAGTCCGCAGTCCAGGGTTAAGGGCTACAGGATTAGGGTTTAGGGATAGTGGGTAAGGCTGAAGGGAGCCTCCATGTAGAGGGCAGAAAACCACGTTAAGGGTTCAGGGTTTCTGTTGAGGGTTAAGGGTAAAGAGGCATCCATGTTGAGGGCAGGGACCGCAGGAGTGACCAAGATGCCCCCCCTCCGATCCATCAGTGGAGGGTTCAGGGATGAATCCGGATTACAGGCTAGGGCAAGGGCTAGGGCTAGGGGGGACAGGATGTTTAATTTTCTGCAACGTAATCAACATGCGCCCTGCCCCCCCCTGACTTCCTGAGATAGGCTCACGGTTGGTGCCATGCCATGCGCACTCACCGCCTTGTCCTTGGATCCGCTGGCCGCGGCGTAGAATATGAGAATCTTTTGGACCCTCCGGCGCAGCATGGCGATCAGGCCTGCGTTGTCGGTGTAGCCTCCGTCGCCAAAGGGGAAGAGCTCTGCAGAGAAGTTCTGGAGTAGAGGGGGGGGGCAAGAGGGGCGTTTCTTTGAGCACAGTCCAGCCACATAGCAGCTGCATTTCAGCTGCACATCGGCTGCATTTCAGCTACATTTCAGCTACATTTGGCTTACGTCTTGCACCTTCGCCCTGAGCCCTAGCCTCTGGATGGGGAGGGAGGGAGGTGAGGGAGGGACGTGCGGTCAGCGAGGTAGGCAGGTCCTCAGCTGAAGGGGCGGGGGACATGGACGGGAGGGGATCTCCTTGTCATGGGGGTCAGTGTTTCTTTTATCAAGACTCAGCTACATGTCAGCTACACTCTGGCTCATGGCCGGCGGCCCAGTTTGTGACCAGCCTTGCTACTTGGGCCACCCATCGTAGGCCGGTCCAGGTTTGGTCTCAATCGGGCCTTTGGCAACCGCAGGGCGGCCTGTCAAAGGTGGACTTGACTAGCCGAGAAAATAAACACTGACCGGGGTTGGGAGATCACTTGCCTCTACCTGACAGAGATTAATAGGAGGGGTCAAGACCACTGCTGAGCCCATTACGGTCCTGACAGTAGCTGACACGCGTAGCTGAGTTTCAACCACCGCAATTTCTTTTAAGCCAAACTCACCTAATTTCCCAGTAAGCAGCCGTTATGACTAAAACACATTATGAGTTACCATGTGATTGCACAGCGGTGGGTGGCATGCATGCAGCCCTGGGTTCACCTTGGGATTGAAGATCTCATACACCGGCTGCAGAGCCGAAATGGAGTTCACGGTGCCGTTGCCAGGTGCTGAGTTGATGTACTTGTTCAGCTCGACTGCGAAGATGCCGCCTGACGTACCCACCCTGCCCGCCTGCAAACAAGGAGTACATAGATCCATACGTCCATAGATCCATCGAGGTATGGAGTAATATGTTCTTAGATCCATGGAGTCATAGACGCATAGAACGACAGATCCAAAGACGCATAATGACAGATCCAAAGACGCATAGAGCTATGGATCCCTAGACCCATAAAGACAGATCCAAAGTCGCATAGAGCTATGGATCCCTAGACCCATAAAGACAGATCCAAAGTCGCATAGAGCTATGGATCCCTAGACCCATAAAGACAGATCCAAAGTCGCATAGAGCTATGGATCCCTAGACCCATAAAGACAGATCCAAAGTCGCATAGAGCTATGGATCCCTAGACCCATAAAGACAGATCCAAAGTCGCATAGAGCTATGGATCCCTAGACCCATAAAGACAGATCCAAAGTCGCATAGAGCTATGGATCCCTAGACCCATAAAGACAGATCCAAAGTCGCATAGAGCTATGGATCCCTAGACCCATAAAGACAGATCCAAAGTCGCATAGAGCTATGGATCCCTAGACCCGTAAAGACAGATCCAAAGACGCATAGAGCTATGGATCCCTAGACCCATAAAGACAGATCCAAAGTCGCATAGAGCTATGGATCCCTAGACCCATAAAGACAGATCCAAAGTCGCATAGAGCTATGGATCCCTAGACCCATAAAGACAGATCCAAAGTCGCATAGAGCTATGGATCCCTAGACCCATAAAGACAGATCCAAAGTCGCATAGAGCTATGGATCCCTAGACCCATAAAGACAGATCCAAAGTCGCATAGAGCTATGGATCCCTAAACCCATAAAGACAGATCCAAAGTCGCATAGAGCTATGGATCCCTAAACCCATAGATCTAACACGGCATAAATCAATGGACCCATACAGCTGTATATATTCATTGAGTCATAAACCATAGATCCGGAAAGCTGTAGATCCATAAACACAGATATATATATATATATATATATATATACATCCTCGGATCTAAAGAGTCATAGATCCATATATGAGATATATTATGAAGCCACAACCTGGCTATTCCCTCTGGGATTTTTTTTTAGGTTTGGGTCCCATGCGTAGCCCTGCCCCGCTTTGAATACCCACACAACAACCTCAAGCAACAGAAAAGCACGCCACAATCACTCCACTCCACCCACCAGAGGCTGCACGAAGCGGCTCTCCATCAGGACCTCCTGCAGGTTGGGGTGGGGGGGCGAAATCCAGCATTGTGAGATCCGGCATTCAGCATTTTCAGGGGACAGGCAGAAGAAGGGCCTTGGGACAAGGAGGGTTGCAAATGGACTTGAAAGGGGGACCATAAAGGGGATAAGGGGGGTACAGATTGGGGTTATGAGTTGTGGTTTTACAGGGGGATAAGGAGGTACAGATTCGGGTTATGGGGTATGGTTTTGTGGGTTTAGCTTTGTGGGTTTTGGGATAAGGGGGATCAGGAGGTTTCAGATTCAGGTTGTAAATCGGGTTCATGAGGTTGCAGGTGATCTGCTTCTGTCCAGATAAAGTTTGGTTGACCTCCTACCGAGGGTGCAGCGTATGTGTATGTGTATGTGGGTGAGGTGGGGAGGGGGGATCCAGGCAGCTGCTGCTGTGTGCATTGTGTGGATTTGTTTGAGTCCAGCATGGCATTGTGTGGATTTGTTTGAGTCCAGCAGGGCATTGTGTGGATTTGTTTGAGTCCAGCAGGGCATTGTGTGGATTTGTTTGAGTCCAGCAGGGCATTGTGTGGATTTGTTTGAGTCCAGCAGGGCATTCCATTTCGACTGAGGCTCTGAGTACTCAATCCAGCTAGGGTATACAACAAAGTATGACCAGTGGAGCTCCCTGTGTGCCTGCAGCTGCTGCAGTCTCTTGGCAGGCCCACCCCACCTTGGCAGAGGCCTTGCCTGGTGGTTGCGGCTGAAGAACTTAGCTTACCGATAACCGAATCTTAACTAAGTGTTCTGTCACTGATGTGTCCATGGACTGAAACTAGACCCCAGAGGAACAGGAAAACAATAGCATGCATCCTCACATCACTCGACTGACGACACAGGCAATGCTGGTGCTGCCTAGCATGCATCCTCACATCACTCGACTGACGACACAGGCAATGCTGGTGCTGCCTAGCATGCATCCTCACATCACTCGACTGACGACACAGGCAATGCTGGTGCTGCCTAGCATGCATCCTCACATCACTCGACTGACGACACAGGCAATGCTGGTGCTGCCTAGCATGCATCCTCACATCACTCGACTGACGACACAAGCAATGCTGGTGCTGCCTAGCATGCATCCTCACATCACTCGACTGACGACACAGGCAATGCTGGTGCTGCCTAGCATGCATCCTCACATCACTCGACTGACGACACAGGCAATGCTGGTGCTGCCTAGCATGCATCCTCACATCACTCGACTGACGACCACAGGCAATGCTGGTGCTGCCTAGCATGCATCCTCACATCACTCGACTGACGACACAGGCAATGCTGGTGCTGCCTAGCATGCATCCTCACATCACTCGACTGACGACACAGGCAATGCTGGTGCTGCCTAGCATGCATCCTCACATCACTCGACTGACGACACAGGCAATGCTGGTGCTGCCTAGCATGCATCCTCACATCACTCGACTGACGACACAGGCAATGCTGGTGCTGCCTAGCATGCATCCTCACATCACTCGACTGACGACACAGGCAATGCTGGTGCTGCCTAGCATGCATCCTCACATCACTCGACTGACGACACAGGCAATGCTGGTGCTGCCTAGCATGCATCCTCACATCACTCGACTGACGACACAGGCAATGCTGGTGCTGCCTAGCATGCATCCTCACATCACTCGACTGACGACACAGGCAATGCTGGTGCTGCCTAGCATGCATCCTCACATCACTCGACTGACGACACAGGCAATGCTGGTGCTGCCTAGCATGCATCCTCACATCACTCGACTGACGACACAGGCAATGCTGGTGCTGCCTAGCATGCATCCTCACATCACTCGACTGACGACACAGGCAATGCTGGTGCTGCCTAGCATGCATCCTCACATCACTCGACTGACGACACAGGCAATGCTGGTGCTGCCTAGCATGCATCCTCACATCACTCGACTGACGACACAGGCAATGCTGGTGCTGCCTAGCATGCATCCTCACATCACTCGACTGACGACACAGGCAATGCTGGTGCTGCCTAGCATGCATCCTCACATCACTCGACTGACGACACAGGCAATGCTGGTGCTGCCTAGCATGCATCCTCACATCACTCGACTGACGACACAGGCAATGCTGGTGCTGCCTAGCATGCATCCTCACATCACTCGACTGACGACACAGGCAATGCTGGTGCTGCCTAGCATGCATCCTCACATCACTCGACTGACGACACAGGCAATGCTGGTGCTGCCTAGCATGCATCCTCACATCACTCGACTGACGACACAGGCAATGCTGGTGCTGCCTAGCATGCATCCTCACATCACTCGACTGACGACACAGGCAATGCTGGTGCTGCCTAGCATGCATCCTCACATCACTCGACTGACGACACAGGCAATGCTGGTGCTGCCTAGCATGCATCCTCACATCACTCGACTGACGACACAGGCAATGCTGGTGCTGCCTAGCATGCATCCTCACATCACTCGACTGACGACACAGGCAATGCTGGTGCTGCCTAGCATGCATCCTCACATCACTCGACTGACGACACAGGCAATGCTGGTGCTGCCTAGCATGCATCCTCACATCACTCGACTGACGACACAGGCAATGCTGGTGCTGCCTAGCATGCATCCTCACATCACTCGACTGACGACACAGGCAATGCTGGTGCTGCCTAGCATGCATCCTCACATCACTCGACTGACGACACAGGCAATGCTGGTGCTGCCTAGCATGCATCCTCACATCACTCGACTGACGACACAGGCAATGCTGGTGCTGCCTAGCATGCATCCTCACATCACTCGACTGACGACACAGGCAATGCTGGTGCTGCCTAGCATGCATCCTCACATCACTCGACTGACGACACAGGCAATGCTGGTGCTGCCTAGCATGCATCCTCACATCACTCGACTGACGACACAGGCAATGCTGGTGCTGCCTAGCATGCATCCTCACATCACTCGACTGACGACACAGGCAATGCTGGTGCTGCCTAGCATGCATCCTCACATCACTCGACTGACGACACAGGCAATGCTGGTGCTGCCTAGCATGCATCCTCACATCACTCGACTGACGACACAGGCAATGCTGGTGCTGCCTAGCATGTATACTCACATCACCCGACTGACGACACAGGCAATGCTGGTGCTGCCTAGCATGCATCCTCACATCACTCGACTGACGACACAGGCAATGCTGGTGCTGCCTAGCATGCATCCTCACATCACTCGACTGACGACACAGGCAATGCTGGTGCTGCCTAGCATGCATCCTCACATCACTCGACTGACGACACAGGCAATGCTGGTGCTGCCTAGCATGCATCCTCACATCACTCGACTGACGACACAGGCAATGCTGGTGCTGCCTAGCATGTATACTCACATCACTCGACTGACGACACAGGCAATGCTGGTGCTGCCTAGCATGTATCCTCACATCACTCGACTGACGACACAGGCAATGCTGGTGCTGCCTAGCATGTATACTCACATCACCCGACTGACGACACAGGCAATGCTGGTGCTGCCTAGCATGTATACTCACATCACTCGACTGACGACACAGGCAATGCTGGTGCTGCCTAGCATGTATACTCACATCACTCGACTGACGACACAGGCAATGCTGGTGCTGCCTAGCATGTATACTCACATCACCCGACTGACGACACAGGCAATGCTGGTGCTGCCTAGCATGTATACTCACATCACCCGACTGACGACACAGGCAATGCTGGTGCTGCCTAGCATGCATCCTCACATCACTCGACTGACGACACAGGCAATGCTGGTGCTGCCTAGCATGTATACTCACATCACCCGACTGACGACACAGGCAATGCTGGTGCTGCCTAGCATGTATACTCACATCACTCGACTGACGACACAGGCAATGCTGGTGCTGCCTAGCATGTATACTCACATCACCCGACTGACGACACAGGCAATGCTGGTGCTGCCTAGCATGTATACTCACATCACTCGACTGACGACACAGGCAATGCTGGTGCTGCCTAGCATGTATCCTCACATCACCCGACTGACGACACAGGCAATGCTGGTGCTGCCTAGCATGCATCCTCACATCACTCGACTGACGACACAGGCAATGCTGGTGCTGCCTAGCATGCATCCTCACATCACCCGACTGACGACACAGGCAATGCTGGTGCTGCCTAGCATGCATCCTCACATCACCCGACTGACGACACAGGCAATGCTGGTGCTGCCTAGCATGCATCCTCACATCACCCGACTGACGACACAGGCAATGCTGGTGCTGCCTAGCATGCATCCTCACATCACTCGACTGACGACACAGGCAATGCTGGTGCTGCCTAGCATGCATCCTCACATCACTCGACTGACGACACAGGCAATGCTGGTGCTGCCTAGCATGCATCCTCACATCACTCGACTGACGACACAGGCAATGCTGGTGCTGCCTAGCATGCATCCTCACATCACTCGACTGACGACACAGGCAATGCTGGTGCTGCCTAGCATGTATACTCACATCACCCGACTGACGACACAGGCAATGCTGGTGCTGCCTAGCATGTATACTCACATCACCCGACTGACGACACAGGCAATGCTGGTGCTGCCTAGCATGTATACTCACATCACTCGACTGACGACACAGGCAATGCTGGTGCTGCCTAGCATGCATCCTCACATCACCCGACTGACGACACAGGCAATGCTGGTGCTGCCTAGCATGTATACTCACATCACCCGACTGACGACACAGGCAATGCTGGTGCTGCCTAGCATGCATCCTCACATCACCCGACTGACGACACAGGCAATGCTGGTGCTGCCTAGCATGCATCCTCACATCACTCGACTGACGACACAGGCAATGCTGGTGCTGCCTAGCATGCATCCTCACATCACTCGACTGACGACACAGGCAATGCTGGTGCTGCCTAGCATGCATCCTCACATCACTCGACTGACGACACAGGCAATGCTGGTGCTGCCTAGCATGTATACTCTCATCACTCGACTGACGACACAGGCAATGCTTGTGCTGCCTAGCATGCATCCTCACATCACTCGACTGACGACACAGGCAATGCTGGTGCTGCCTAGCATGTATACTCACATCACTCGACTGACGACACAGGCAATGCTGGTGCTGCCTAGCATGTATACTCACATCACTCGACTGACGACACAGGCAATGCTGGTGCTGCCTAGCATGTATACTCACATCACCCGACTGACGACACAGGCAATGCTGGTGCTGCCTAGCATGCATCCTCACATCACTCGACTGACGACACAGGCAATGCTGGTGCTGCCTAGCATGTATCCTCACATCACCCGACTGACGACACAGGCAATGCTGGTGCTGCCTAGCATGCATCCTCACATCACTCGACTGACGACACAGGCAATGCTGGTGCTGCCTAGCATGCATCCTCACATCACTCGACTGACGACACAGGCAATGCTGGTGCTGCCTAGCATGTATACTCTCATCACTCGACTGACGACACAGGCAATGCTGGTGCTGCCTAGCATGCATCCTCACATCACTCGACTGACGACACAGGCAATGCTGGTGCTGCCTAGCATGTATACTCACATCACTCGACTGACGACACAGGCAATGCTGGTGCTGCCTAGCATGTATACTCTCATCACTCGACTGACGACACAGGCAATGCTGGTGCTGCCTAGCATGTATACTCACATCACCCGACTGAAGAGGCTGTGCTGGTGCTGCCTAGCATGCATCCTCACATCACTCGACTGACGACACAGGCAATGCTGGTGCTGCCTAGCATGCATCCTCACATCACTCGACTGACGACACAGGCAATGCTGGTGCTGCCTAGCATGTATACTCACATCACCCGACTGAAGAGGCTGTGCTGGTGCTGCCTAGCATGTATACTCTCATCACTCGACTGACGACACAGGCAATGCTGGTGCTGCCTAGCATGTATACTCACATCACCCGACTGAAGAGGCTGTGCTGGTGCTGTCCGGAGGACGGGTCTGGCATTGAAACCCATGGGCTCAGTCAGTATTCCGCCGGACTGGAAACCGTCGGAGAAGTTGCTGGCTGAGAAGTTACACGGGGAGCCGCTGTAGAGGGGCGTGAACTCCACCGGGAAGAACACCTGGCAGGGGGGGAGGAGGAAGGGATATGAGAGGAGGAGAGGGGAAAGGGGCGGAGGAGGAGGGAGGGATATGAGAGGAGGAGGCGGGAGGGGGGAGTAGGGAGGGATATGAGAGGAGGGGTGGGGAGGAGGGAGGAGAAGAGAGGGGGAGAGAGCAGGGAGGAGGAGAGAGGGGGAGGGACGGAGTGGGAAGGAGGGGGAGGGAGCACAGAGGAGGAAGAAGGGTGTGTGTGGCAGAGGGGGAGCAGGAAGGAGGAGAGCGGAGGGGAGCCGGGGAGGGGGGGGGGAGAGGAGGGGGAGGGAGCAGAGAGTAGGAGGAAGGGAGTGGGTGTGTGTGTTGGGGGGGGGAAAGGGAGCAGAATAGGGAAAGGTTGCTGTCAATATACTGAGTTGGAGTTGGCGATTGTGGATGGAGGGAGGAGGCAGGGTGGAAAATAAAGAGGGGAAACTACTCATCAAATTGCCTCCATTCTTTTTTGTGGGCACAGGCTTTATGGGGCGAGGGTTGAAGGTGAGGCAGAGGAGACGGGATGATGGCAGCTAAGTTTTGTATACAGAAAAGATGCCATGCAAGTGACAATGACTGGCCATAAGGTCCTCTGTTTGTGCAACAGTTATTCAGCTACATTCCAGCTACATTTCAGCTGCATTTCAGCTACATAATGGCCTACAGCCGTGGGGGCACTGTTGCAGAAAGCCTTGCTGCTCGAGCCCCCGCCCATAGGCCGGCCAAGGTTATGTTCCCCAGCATCCCAGTGGCAGCTGCCCAGCAGCTTGCCAAAGGTGGCCTGGCACACACAAAAACAAAACCCGGAGTGCCTGATCCCCTTGCCATAAGGAGGTGGCAGGACAGCAGTGTTTATTTTAGACAGTGGTATACCACTATCAGCTACAGTTCAGCTACACTGTAGACTCTGGGTGGTTGTATCAACTTCGTAACAACAACAACACTGTGGTCCCCGGCCACAAGGCCCTGGTTAGGCCTGCCCTGCTGTTTGGACCACCTGTCAGAGGCCGGTCCAGGTTCGGTGGGAATCGGCCCAGGGGTGGCCGCGGGGCGGCCCAGCAACGGTGGTCCAGTACCCACTAAAATAAACGCTGCAGGACATGGGCAGAGAGGGAACTCACCGCCCGTGATTTCGTATTTAAGACGTTTCCAAGGATGAGGGAGAAGGGCGTCTTCGAGCTGTCGCTGACGTAGACCTGTGCGGTCAGGCCCAAGGAGCAAAATGCGCAGATCAAGCACCTTGGTATGTCGGAACCAGCTGTAACCGCAGAGCCCAGCCTTCCGTTCAGCTACACCACTCGGCTACAATGAAGCCACCACTCAGCTTTATTCAGCTACTGGTAGTGCGTGTAAAGGTCCGCACTGGAGCTGTCTGGCAAGGACCTCGCCGAGGCAAGGTGTTCACACATATCACACACTTCACGAGGCCGCAAATGTAGCACAAGAGCTGATCAGCCACACATGCTGGCCATGGGACCAACATGCAGTAGCTCCAGAGTCAGTCACAGCGCCCTAAAACAACTGACCGGTATGGGGGGGTCATATACCTATATTTGCACCGACAGTCCTAAATGCTTTCATGAAAACGATTGGCCTGTTTTACAGGCCATCTGTCAGGGCAAATTGAGGAAGGCCATCCGCATGCTCCGACAGACACATGTTCGGCTGCAACAAGAAGGAAGGCACCCCTGACCTGGCAATGGTCCCTGCACCTCCTCTCCCACCGTGGCCACTGATACGCGGCATACTACTGACGTCACCACAACCCGCCCAAACTGCATGTCCTCCTTGCATGCCCTGCACACTTGTCTTTCAGACGGAAGCGACAGGCTTGCTTTCTCTGCCCAAAACCTGGCAAATACTGCATACGAACCCCAAACCCTGCATCAAAAAAGTGTGAAGCTTGCATCCAAACCCCACATTTACACCCCAAAAGCTGGCAGGCCTGCATCCAAACCCTAAATGCAAGAGCTTGTATCCAAACCCTGACCCACCTCGAGGCCAAGCTTGTGCGCTGCGCTCTTGACTTGCTTCTTCACATTCCCATTGGTGCCGGTCGCAGTGACGGTGGAGTTGAACTGTGCAAGGCTCAGCTTGCTGTTGCCCCGGCCTCCACCCTCCACGGTGCGCATTGCAAGCATTCCGACAGCCCGGGCCCAGCCGGACTCCTGGGGGATCAAGATGTTGGGTTTGGGTTTGGGTTTGGGTTTGGGGCTGGGGACGCGGGTAGAGATTCATGAATGTTTTCCCAGTCCGACGGCCCGGGTCCAGCTGGACTCCTGGGGGGTGAAGATGTTGGGGTTGCCTACCTGCCTGCCTACCTACCTGCCTGCCTACCTACCTGCCTGCCTACCTGCCTACCTACCTACCTGCCTACCTACCTACCTGCCTGCCTGCCTGCCTACCTGCCTGCCTACCTACCTGCCTGCCTGCCTGCCAGCCTCCCTACCTTCCTGCCTGCCTACCTGTCTACCTACCTGCCTGCCTACCTACCTGCCTACCTACCTACCTACCTGCCTGCCTACCTGCCTGCCTGCCTGCCTACTTACCCACCTACCTACCTACCTACCTACCTACCTACCTACCTACCTACCTACCTACCTACCTGCCTACCTGCCTCCCTGCCTGCCTGCCTCCCTACCTATCTACCTACCTGCCTATCTACCTACCTACCTGCCTACCTACCTACCTGCCTACCTGCCTACCTGCCTACCTGCCTGCCTACCTGCCTACCTACATGCCTGCCTACCTGCCTGCCTGCCTACCTACCTGCCTGCCTGCCTGCCTGCCTACCTGCCTGCCTGCCTACCTGCCTGCCCGCCTCCCTACTTGCCTGCCTCCCTACCTGCCTGCCTCCCTACCGGCCTACCTGCCTGCCAGTTCAGCGGGGGCAGAGCAAGCACTCACCGCAGGCGCAAGCCCATCATTGACGTCCACGTAGTATTTTGCTGGATCCGCAAAGATCTGAAGGAACGTTTGGTAAAAGGATGGCTCCATGTGGGCCAGTGTGTAGAGGAAAGTGCCCGCCTTGCCCAGGTCCTGCGGGTTCAGGGTTGTGGCATTGCTAGGGTTGTAGGGTGTTATGAAGTTTAGTTCAGGGGTAAGATGCTTGGGGTTTTGTTAGAGTTCAGGGGTTAGGGTTGTTGCTGGGGTTCAGGGTGTTGTTGTGGCTAAGGGCTCTGGGGTGTTCTTAGGGTTTAGGAGTCTGGTGTGTTGTTAGAGTTTGGGAGTTAAGGTTTTGGAGTATTGTCAGGGTATTGGGTTGTCGTTAAGGCTAGGGTTTGGGGGGTTCTGTCAGGGTTTATTGGGGTTGAGGGCTTGGGTGTGGTAGGGTTTAGGGGTTTGGTGTGTTGTTAGAAGTTTGTGGTGGATGCAGGGGTTTAACCGTATGTTTGTGCCAGCAGAGGGAAGTGCCCTCTTTAGTCTTCAAGGCGCGGGCAACACTGGAACTGCCCAGGCCGTGGGAGTGGGGAAACAAGCAACCTATGAGAGCCAATGGGCTGCCAATGCCTACGTGGCACAAAGCTTCTGAAGGCAGAATGCAGCTAAATTGTAGCAGACTTGTCGCTGAATTTTAGCTGACGTGTAGCTGAACCTTACTGAAGGAAACCCTGGGAGTTGCAGCCCCGCGGCACATGTGTCCACTGTCCAGTGCTTATTTTTGGCGGCTACTGATGCCATCTTTGTTCCTTGAGGGTGGAAAGGGGACCAACTTCCTGCCCGCCATTTTGAAGCAGAGGATAGAGAGAGGAGGGGGACTGGCAGCTGCACTGAAGGTTCCTGGGCCCTCTCAATCGTTCCCCTTGACTGCCCACTGCTGAGGGAAGTTTGAGTGTGGCAGACTGAGAGAAACGTTTCTCCCCCCCCCTGTCAGGAGGCCCGGCCTCGGCGTTCGTCCCCGCCGAAGCCGGGACTGTGGCTGTTTGTCCGTCAAAGGTGGCGGACTGGCCAAGGTAGCTGCCTACTCAGGAGGAGGAAGTGGACTGGCCGGAGTAGCTGCCTACACAGATTGGGGAAGAGGAAGGGCTGCGTACCTGCAGGTTGGCTAGTGTTGCCTCCTCGGGAGGGCTGTAGGGGCCCAAGTTCTGGCTGAGCTTGTCAGGGTTCGTGTAGGATACCATGGCATTGGCAAAAGATCCCCCTGCACGCGGAAGAGAAAAATATAGCGTGAGACGTGGTGGTTGTAGGCTTCAGGGTTTAGGATCAGCAAAGGGGCACCCTGCATGTGGGTTTAGGATTAGAAGAGGGCCCCATGCGCATGGAAAACAGTAGGGTTTAGGGTTTAGGGGGCATGGAATGAGAAAGCCTCCCATTTTGGTTGAAGGGTCCAGGGGAACATGCTCAGGGTGAAGAATTTAGGGTTTAGGGTTGGCAAAAGAGCCACCTGCTGTTGCAATGAAATGCAAACGTCGGTGTTGCCATGGCGCTGCCGGTTATCCGCTGAAGGGATGCCGGCAGTGTCTATTTTTTGGTCCAAGTTAGTGGTGCGAAAGTAAACCAAACAGTGCTGTGCAGATAACGGTCCTTACGATGGTTGAACGGTCCTTTCGATGGCTGAATTACGTAGCTAGAGTTCCAGTCAACGTAATTTCAGGGCAAATTCTGCTCTACCAGTAAGAAAGCGTAATGACAGGCACAATTTCTGAATTACGGCGCGATTGCACAGCACTGCAACTAAGCCCTTGACCTGCAAGCCACTGGACCCCCCTCTTCAATACTTCTTTGTCCATACCTGGTTCAGTGGGTCGCAGCCAGGTCATCCCATAATCAAGAAATTTCTCCCTCCCCAGCCTCCCTCCCCATTTAAGCCTATCACCCACCCACCCCGCCTCCTTATATCCCGACCCTCACCCCATTTGCCCCTGTCACCTGCCCCTGACCCGACTCTTACCTGAGGCAGAGCCCAAGTAGCGTGCCTGGCTCAGCAGCCCCAGCTGATGCATGCCGCGTAACCAGCCGAGCGCGAGGAAGGAGGCACGCAAGCCACCGCCGGAAACACCAACGCCAAAATTTGGCTTTTTCTGGAGGGCTGGGATCCCATGAGGGCCGCTGGACAGCTGCACAGCAGTAGCAGTGATTCCGTCAGTGTTGTTGTGGACAGTCTACTCATTCTAGATGTCGCGGAGAGGCCCACAGCAGACAGCTGCCAATTTCCCAAAGCCAATTTGATTCACACTTCTTGTGGGTGAGGAGGCCTTGAGGGCCGTTGGACAGCTGCACGCAGAGTCAGTGATTATTTTAAAGAGTATCATGCGCGGGTTTGGGGAAGTACAGGTTGGCGGAACTCACCAAGCCCCGGCCTGTTTACCCCTAAGAGGAGTGTGAGGGAACAAGGGCGGGTTTGTAAGAACTGGGGGGTGTGTGAGAGACAGCAGTCAGGCAGACCATGTTCAAGGAAACATGGGAGACAAATTATGTAAGGCGGACTGGACAGTTTGAATTATGAAGGCGGACTGGACAGTTTGAATTATGAAGGCGGACTGGACAGTTTGAATTATGAAGGCGGACTGGACAGTTTGAATTATGAAGGCGGACTGGACAGTTTGAATTATGAAGGCGGACTGGACAGTTTGAATTATGAAGGCGGACTGGACAGTTTGAATTATGAAGGCGGACTGGACAGTTTGAATTATGAAGGCGGACTGGACAGTTTGAATTATGAAGGCGGACTGGACAGTTTGAATTATGAAGGCGGACTGGACAGTTTGAATTATGAAGGCGGACTGGACAGTTTGAATTCTGAAGGCGGACTGGTCAGTTTGAATTATGAAGGCGGACTGGACAGTTTGAATTATGAAGGCGGACTGGACAGTTTGAATTATGAAGGCGGACTGGACAGTTTGAATTATGAAGGCGGACTGGACAGTTTGAATTCTGAAGGCGGACTGGTCAGTTTGAATTATGAAGGCGGACTGGTCAGTTTGAATTATGAAGGCGGACTGGACAGTTTGAATTATGAAGGCGGACTGGTCAGTTTGAATTATGAAGGCGGACTGGACAGTTTGAATTATGAAGGCGGACTGGACAGTTTGAATTATGAAGGCGGACTGGACAGTTTGAATTATGAAGGCGGACTGGTCAGTTTGAATTATGAAGGCGGACTGGTCAGTTTGAATTATGAAGGCGGACTGGACAGTTTGAATTATGAAGGCGGACTGGACAGTTTGAATTATGAAGGCGGACTGGACAGTTTGAATTATGAAGGCGGACTGGACAGTTAGAATTATGGAAGGCGGACTGGACAGTTTGAATTATGAAGGCGGACTGGACAGTTTGAATTATGAAGGCGGACTGGTCAGTTTGAATTATGAAGGCGGACTGGACAATTTGAATTATGAAGGCGGACTGGACAGTTTGAATTCTGAAGGCGGACTGGACAGTTTGAATTATGAAGGCGGACTGGTCAGTTTGAATTATGAAGGCGGACTGGTCAGTTTGAATTATGAAGGCGGACTGGACAGTTTGAATTATGAAGGCGGACTGGTCAGTTTGAATTATGAAGGCGGACTGGTCAGTTTGAAGTATGGAAGGCGGACTGGACAGTTTGAATTATGAAGGCGGACTGGTCAGTTTGAATTATGAAGGCGGATTGGACAGTTTGAATTATGAAGGCGGACTGGTCAGTTTGAAGTATGGAAGGCGGACTGGACAGTTTGAATTATGGAAGGCGGATTGGTCAGTTTGAATTATGGAAGGCGGACTGGACAGTTTGAATTATGAAGGCAGACTGGTCAGTTTGAATTATGGAAGGCGGACTGGACAGTTTGAATTGTGGAAGGCGGACTGGACAGTTTGAATTATGGAAGGCGGACTTGACAGTTTGAGCAGAGAGTTGTTTAAGAAGCGGAGGGATATGGAGGTGTATGTGTCTCACGCAGAGGACGGGAAAGAGGTGTATGATGTATGCAGTCCTTTTTTTACATGACTGAGCTACATGTCAGCTACATTTCGGCTGCTTGCCAGGGGCCCCATTTGTGTTCAGTCTTGCTACCTTGGCCACCTGTTGTGGGCCGGTCCGGTTAGGTTTGGTCCTTATCAGGCCATTGGCCTGCGTCGGGCGGTCTGCCTAAGTTGGACATGTAGCCGACAAAATAAACACAGAATGTATGTCTTCATAAAAATTGCTGAAGGAGGTGATGATGACAACGAGGAAATTAGGATGATGGAAAGGGGTCAGCAGAATGTAGGGATAGGAGGAGGCCAAGCGTGAGCGGGTTAAGTGGAGGGGTGGCATAAGCCCTGAGGGTTTAGGTCAGGTGTGGAGAGGGTCCATCCAGTGCTCAACGCTCATAAAAGGTCAGCATGCTGTGTTGACACGAGTGAGAGGCGAAACTGATGATGGGAAGTATTCCATGCTGATCCAGGTTTAATTATGTGCACATTGCGTTGTTGTTGCAGTGGGGGCATGCAGGGAAAAATGGTTCGCTGGCGAGGTGGGCGGGAGGGTATTTGGGGGGATGGGCCTTTGTGAGTTCTTCAGGAAGGGGAAATCCGGACGAAGGCTACGGAGGGTCACAGGGGGGCAGCGGCAAGCATCCCTTGCAGGAGGCATGTGAACATGTGCCATAGACACCTAAAGGAGGAGCAGCAGCGCCTGAGTTTTGGGGAGAGCAGTAGAGGGAGAGCAGTCGCGCCTGAGTATTGGGGAGAGCAGAAGAGGGAGAGCAGCCGCGCCTGAGTATTGGGGAGAGCAGTAGAGGGAGAGCAGTCGCGCCTGAGTATTGGGGAGAGCAGTAGAGGGAGAGCAGTCGCGCCTGAGTACTGGGGAGAGCAGTAGAGGGAGAGCAGCCGCGCCTGAGTACTGGGGAGAGCAGTAGAGGGAGAGCAGTCGCGCCTGAGTATTGGGGAGAGCATTAGAGGGAGAGCAGCCGCGCCTGAGTATTGGGGAGAGCAGTAGAGGGAGAGCAGTCGCGCCTGAGTATTGGGGAGAGCAGTAGAGGGAGAGCAGCCGCGCCTGAGTATTGGGGAGAGCAGTAGAGGGAGTGCAGCCGCGCCTGAGTATTGGGGAGAGCAGTAGAGGGAGAGCAGTCGCGCTTGAGTATTGGGGAGAGCAGTAGAGGGAGAGCAGCCGCGCCTGAGTATTGGGGAGAGCAGTAGAGGGAGAGCAGTCGCGCCTGAGTACTGGGGAGAGCAGTAGAGGGAGAGCAGTCGCGCCTGAGTACTGGGGAGAGCAGTAGAGGGAGAGCAGTCGCGCCTGAGTACTGGGGAGAGCAGTAGAGGGAGAGCAGTCGCGCCTGAGTATTGGGGAGAACAGTAGAGGGAGAGCAGTCGCGCCTGAGTATTGGGGAGAGCAGTAGAGGGAGAGCAGTCGCGCCTGAGTATTGGGGAGAGCAGTAGAGGGAGAGCAGTCGCGCCTGAGTATTGGGGAGAGCAGTAGAGGGAGAGCAGTCGCGCCTGAGTATTGGGGAGAGCAGTAGAGGGAGAGCAGTCGCGCCTGAGTATTGGGGAGAGCAGTAGAGGGAGAGCAGTCGCGCCTGAGTACTGGGGAGAGCAGTAGAGGGAGAGCAGTCGCGCCCGAGTATTGGGGAGAGCAGTAGAGGGAGAGCAGTCGCGCCTGAGTATTGGGGAGAGCAGTAGAGGGAGAGCAGTCGCGCCTGAGTATTGAGGAGAGCAGTAGAGGGAGAGCAGTCGCGCCTGAGTACTGGGGAGAGCAGTAGAGGGAGAGCAGTCGCGCCTGAGTACTGGGGAGAGCAGTAGAGGGAGAGCAGTCGCGCCTGAATAGTGGGGATTGTCTCGCCACTTATGCCACTTATGGTGTGTGAGGGAACCTTGGATGACGCAAAGGGCTCTTGTTCGTGACAGCAAAGGCAGGAGGCCTACATACATGCATGCATCTATCGAGGTTGTTTCCTTCGTCCTTCAGTACTATTTCCGACACCAGTGTCGGAGGTTGCGTCTTGTCTGCCAACTGGAGGTGGGGTGCAGAGCGGTGGTGCAGAGGGGGGCCACTGGGCGAAGGTAATCGGTAAATGAGCCTAACCTGGTCATGTAGGTGATACGGAGGGTAAACCCTCTGTAACAGGCTGCCGCGGAAATGGAAGAGGGGGGATTTTCACGGGATTTTCATATTTTCATCCACATCCGTTAACTTAAACGGGTTACAGGCACTAAGTGTGTACGATACAGCTTTCACAAACCAATTGATGTTAACAGACAGTGGTTGTGCTTGAACCATCGGAGGGATCGATTCGTGTGAACCTGTGCCCCTTGAGAAGACAAATAGTATTAGTGAAAACACGTGTTACACTCGATTTCATTACGTACCGGTAAGGAAGAAAGCTATCGTTACAGTTCCTTAGAGGACCTACCTCTGGGAATACGAAGCTCGGATTCGTGGCATCACCAAGCCAAACCGTGACGTTGAATGGCTCGGGAGGGCTGCGTGTACGAGGCGTGTGCGTCATTTGTAATGCATGTGAAGGTGACAAAGGAGGTATACGACACTCTGTATTCAGCACTTGCAAGCACACGCCAACGAATGCACATTTATGATCAGAAAGTTCTCCAGTCAGTAGCCACGGAAGCAGTGTGGGATTCCGGCTGGTGTTGCATGTGCCACTTACGTCACGACGATGCCTCCAACGATGTCAATGAATGCAGAGGTGCTGTTGATTGCGGGGCTAGACGCAGGACAGTTGGAATCGCCACGGGCAGCTGGTAATAGCAGCATCGAGAGCCCGGCTACGAAGAGCAGGGGCAGAGACATGCTCAGCATGTCGAGAATAGTGGATGTGGCGTCTTTTATCTGTCAATTAATGTGTGTAGCATGTACAAGAAGATGAACCTATTGTAATTTGAGCAAGCAATGTGTAATGTTATAAGAACGGCCCAATGGGAGAGGCGAGCTGGGCTTGCCATGATGTACAAGTGGGTTGGTTCTCCCAGTTTTGTGGCATAGTCTCCTAAAATGGCGACCTCGCTTCTGCTGAGGAATCTTGTGCACCGTTCCGCAAGTCTCCAATCTTTCAATGATTACAAGGCCAGCGAGGGCACGCTCGGCCCGCAGCTCAGCTCAGTCACGAGCGAGGGAATCCTACTTGAGTACGAGACTCTGGAGCTTAGGCTGCACCCTCCAAACGTTCAAGTCGACAACGAAACCTACGATGAAGTCACGGTTGTCACAATCGATTCAGCCAACAGACCCGGCACGCTCATCGAGGTACGCGCGCCAGGATGTGTTCTTCACGATCAGCAACAAAAAGCGCACCACCGTTCTCTCTCTGTATCCCTTAGGTCGTCCAATGCCTTACGGAGCTGGGGCTCAGCATAAAACGTGCTCGAATATCATCCGATGGAGGATGGTTTGTGGACGGTAAGTGCCAAAGACCAAGAGAGTTACCAGCAGACAGGCATGCTATTGTGTTGAGATTGCAGGCATCATGGCAATTTCCCCCCCTGAGACATGGGTGCATGCACGCCATGCACGCATGGCTGAGCTTGTACAAAACTGTGTGCAGCATACGCAACGCACGCATGGCCGCGTAAGAACAACTGCATGCATGTGCCATACACATATCCACCTGAACGCCCATGGCTTGTTGCTTTGGCCAGAGTTCTTTGTGACGGAGACCCCCAAGGGCAAAGTGGTGGATCCAAGGAAGCTAGCCCTTATCAAGAAGGTGCGTCCGATGTACATGCTACGGCCACAGTTGCACTCTTAATTGCTAAGGATGGTGCCTTTTTTAGATGTTGCGCCCTGCCTCGATGTCGTTGAGGCTTTGATCGGCCAGTCACTTCGTGCAGGCGCTGCTCTCTCACCTAAACTTAATTTGCCCCACCTTTTGTCTGCTCAAGCCCCGTCTCTTCTCGTTGCACGAACCCCCATTTTGCATTCACCTCACCACACGCACTCACGTCAAATCTCTCCCTACTTGCTCTTCCCCTTATCATGGCCCCCCGTTTCCCTGCCC
This sequence comes from Limnomonas spitsbergensis, assembly GCA_037349105.1. NCBI lineage: Eukaryota > Viridiplantae > Chlorophyta > Chlorophyceae > Chlamydomonadales > Limnomonas > Limnomonas spitsbergensis. The sequence continues at coordinate 1,738,362 of JAYJMM010000102.1, read as the reverse complement.
CTGTCACCCACCCCCCTCCCTCTCATGCTCCTTCTCATCGCCTTGCAGCTTTTGAGCGTGGACAATGAAGTACAGCAAGGTGATTCAAGGGAGGGGGGGGGTAATTACCATGAGGAGCCCCATGCAGTGCAACCTGCTGGGGGCGGGTCAAGGTGAGGACCCCATGCAGTGCAGGCTGCAGGGGCGGGTCAGGGAGAGGAGCCCCATGCAGTGCAACCTGCTGGGGGCGGGTCAAGGTGAGGACCCCATGCAGTGCAGGCTGCAGGGGCGGGTCAGGGAGAGGAGCCCCATGCAGTGCAACCTGCTGGGGGCGGGTCAAGGTGAGGACCCCATGCAGTGCATGCTGCTGGGGGCGGGTCAGGGAGAGGAGCCCCAAGCAGTGCAAGCTACTGGGGGCAGGTCATGGAGAGGTGTCCCATGCAGTGCAGGCTGCTGGGGGCAGGTCATGGAGAGGAGCCCCCTGCAGTGCATGCTGCTGGGGGCAGGTCAGAGAGAGGGACCTCATGCAGTGCATGCTGCTGGGGGCGGGTCAGGGAGAGGTGCCCCAGGCAGTGCAGGCTGCTGGGGGCAGGTCAGGGAGAGGAGCCCCAAGCAGTGCAAGCTACTGGGGGCGGGTCATGGAGAGGAGCCCCATGCAGTGCAGGCTACTGGGGGCAGGTCATGGAGAGGTGTCCCATGCAGTGCAGGCTGCTGGGGGCAGGTCATGGAGAGGAGCCCCCTGCAGTGCATGCTGCTGGGGGCAGGTCAGAGAGAGGGACCTCATGCAGTGCATGCTGCTGGGGGCGGGTCAGGGAGAGGAGCCCCATGCAGTGCATGCTGCTGGGGGCGGGTCAGGGAGAGGAGCCCCAAGCAGTGCAAGCTACTGGGGGCGGGTCAGGGGGAGGAGCCCCATGCAGTGCAACCTGCTGGGGGCGGCTCAGGGAGAGGAGCCCCATGCAGTGCAAGCTACTGGGGGCGGGTCAGGGAGAGGAGCCCCAAGCAGTGCAAGCTACTGGGGGCGGGTCAGGGAGAGGAGCTTCAAGCAGTTCAAGCTACTGAGCAGTAGGGGCAGGACAGGGTGCAGGGTGCACCGGGGAGAGGAAAGGGTTTAGATGCTGCTTCGCTGAATATCGGAATGAAAGAGACGAAATTGGTTGAGTGTGTGGTTGTATGAGAGGGAGGGTGGTGGGTGGATGCTACGTCTTGTCACTGTTACAGTGTGAATGACACAAGAGGAACAAGAGCAAGGCTGTTCAAGCAAGGGACATATCAGCATGTGGCACCGAACAATCTGAAGATGCGAATGAAATCAATGCTCAAAGACAATCGTACCAGGGGGATCAATCGTACCAGGGGGATCAATCATACCAGGTGGATCAATCGTACCAGGGGGATCAATCGTACCAGGGGGATCAATCGTACCAGGGGGATCAATCGTACCAGGGGGATCAATCGTACCAGGGGGATCAATCGTACCAGGGGGATCAATCGTACCAGGGGGATCAAATCAAATCAAAGGGGAGACACAGCGGATGTTCGTTCGCTCACAAATGGCATCCTTGGGAGGCTGGGACCCCAGAGCAGGGTTCAATCCGCAAAAAGGGAGGGACATATTAAAGAATGGCGCTCAAAAACTGAAAAGGCATGTAAGACGGCGCTCAGGCACGACACAATGAATAGAGCTGCGGGGGATGTTCAGCCGCTCATGGATAGCACAAATGATGGGCTGGGGCTCCAGCAGGGTGATTTCCCCCATTTCCCCCTCAAGCAAGGGGGGAAATGGGGGGAGATCACCGTATGGCACACAATTTGAAGGTGCCTGTTTACGGTTATCGATGCACATATATTTAGCAGCACAACAGTGTTCATTTGAATGAGCGGCAGGCATCCTTTGGCAGCCAGCGAGCGGCACCTCTGGGTCAATGGGGACATTACCTTGGCTAGCCTGCTGAAATTTCATTCAAATTCATCAACCGTGCATGCCAACAATATCATGCCTTGATGGTTGCTGGTGTGATTGAAGTGTGATGATGGCGTGTGATGATAGTGTGACTTTGTGCTCGTGCGCTGGCAGCAGCAGCTGCTTTGTTCTTTAGCTGGTGGGGTGGGGCTACACAGGATGATCCTTGTGTGACATCAAGTCCATAGGCAGTCGGCTGAGGCTTTTATGTGTTAGAGCTTGTGAGGTGTCACAGGAATCACATGAATGACTTTATAGTGTGATCACAGATATGACTTCCTTGTGTGATCATTGTGTGACTTCATGCCCGCATGCAGTCGGCTGCAGCTTTGTATGCTGTCAGAGTTTGTGAGGTGTGATCACGTGATACGCCTTCACAGTATTTTGGTGTGTCTTCCATGCTTAAAGGAAGGCGACTGCGACTGTTACGTGTTAAGAGCTTACGTGGTGTGATTGCCGCGTGATGACGTGGTTTTGACTTGATGTCTGCCCGCAGGTGGTAGCAGCTGCTCTGTATTTGAGCTGGCGGGGCGCGACTGCAATGGCTTGCTGGCCTCAGTTCTGCAGCTGCTGGTCTCCAGCGGTTTCGACGTCACCTCCGCTGCGGTGCGCCTGTTGCATAATATTTCATAACGGTAGCAACAGCTGCGGTACGCCTGTTGCATCATATGTTTGAATGGTAGCTGCAGCTGCAGTACACCTGCTACACTACATTTTGTAGAATGGTAAGTGCAACTGCAGTACACTGGTGCATACATTTTCATTATGGTAACTGCAGCTGCGGTACGCCTGTTGCATAACGTTATCCTATGGTACCTACAGCTGCGGTACGCCTGTTGCATAACTTTATCCTATGGTACCTACAGCTGCGGTAAGTCTTTTGCGTAGTATTTCATTATCCACTGGGACATGCAGCTGCCTTTGATGACAACGATGAACTCTATCTGTGTCAATGGGCCGAAATCGCCCAGTAGCTGCCGGGTGGCCGAGGGGGACCGGAGGGATCCCATGCGCAACAACTGGGGGAGCCACCCTGTTCATGGTGCTGCTGTGACTGCTGCTGTGGCTGCTGCTGTGACTGCTGTTGCCTGCTGTACCGCATGGCGAGGCTGAGGAGCTGCATGTACTGTGTGTCGCGGCAAGGCCAGCCCCAGAGACAACATCAGCAACAGAGGCAGGGAGATTACCGCAACATGGGAGATGCTGTAAAAAGAAAAGTGCTGCTTTGGTACTTTCTTGCATGCCCTAAATACTCATTGAGGATTACAATCTTGGGCGGGCATGCACCGTCCCCCCAACGTTGCATCTGTGCAGCTTGGTCAAGTAGGGCCCTGAACCCTATCTAAATCCTTAACGCTAAACCCTATCTAAACCCGAAACCCTATCTAAACCCTATCTCCCCCCAGTCCAACTCCAGAGCTCGAAGGCCTCCCTTGCTGCCCCCCTTGCTCACGATTGCCTTGATGCAGGTGTGGACGTTCCACACCCGCGTAGCGCTGGTGGTTGGCGTGACGGATAACGGTCTGCCCATCCAGGACGTGGCCAAGCTGCAACGCCTGGGGAACGTGCTGGCGGAAATGCTGGGAGGCGAGGAGGCTGTTGTGAAGCAGGAGATGGTGGGAACTGGGAGGGGTGAGGGGTGAACTCGTGCCGTTGATATGTGGTCCCTTGACTGCAGCGCTTGGGGCACTTGCTTGCCAATAGGTTCCGTGGCGAGACAGATCTCTTCAAACAGGAGATAGTGGGAGCTGGGAAGTGTGGACTCTTGACTGGCGGGTGTGAACGTTCAACTGCAATGTGTGAATCTTCGCCTGGAAAGCTTGGTCGTGTGAACTGGGAATGGCCAATACTGAATTGTGCCGAGCCTTAAACTGTGAGGGGGCATTCAACTGGGCTTAGACCCTAAACTGGGTTTGAACTTAAAACTGGGCTTGAACCCTGAAGTGGGTTGTAACCCTAAACTGGGCTTGAACCCAGAACTGGGCTGGAACCCTAAACTGGGCTGGAAGTCTGGAACCCTAAACTGGGCTTGAACCCTAAACTGGGCTTGAACCCTGAACTGGGTTAAACCCTGAACTGGGCTGGAACCCTAAACTGGGCTGGAACCCTAAACTGGGCTTGAACCCTAAACTGGGCTGGAACCCAGAATTGGGCTTGAGCCCTGAACTGGGCTGGAACCCTAAAATGGGCTTGAATCCTGAAGTGGGTTTTAACCCTAAACTGGGCTTGAACCCTGAACTGGGCTGGAACCCTCAACTGGGCTGGAACCCTCAACTGGGCTTGAACCCTGAAGTGGGTTTTAACCCTAAACTGGGCTTGAACCCTGAACTGGGATTGAACCCTGAACTGGGCTTGAACCCTAAACTGGGCTTGAACCCTGAACTGGGCTTGAACCCTAAACTGGGCTGGAACCCTGAACTGGGCTTGAACCCTGAACTGGGCTTGAACCATGAACTGGGATTGAACCCTTAACTGGGCTTGAACCCAGAACTGGGCTGGAACCCTGAACTGGGCTGGAACCCTAAACTGGGCTTGAACCCTAAACTGGGCTTGAACCCTAAACTGGGCTTGAACCCTAAACTGGGCTGGAACCCTGAACTGGGCTTGAACCCTGAACTGGGCTTGAACCCTGAACTGGGCTTGAACCCTGAACTGGGATTGAACCCTAAACTGGGCTTGAACCCTGAACTGGGCTGGAACCCTGAACTGGGCTTGAACCCTAAACTGGGCTTGAACCCTCAACTGGGCTTGAACCCTGAACTGGGCTTGAACCCTAAACTGGGCTTGAACCCTGAACTGGGCTTGAACCCTGAACTGGGCTGGAACCCTAAACTGGGCTTGAACCCTCAACTGGGCTTGAACCCTGAACTGGGCTTGAACCCTGAACTGGGCTTGAACCCTAAACTGGGCTTGAACCCTGAACTGGGCTGGAACCCTGAACTGGGCTTGAACCCTAAACTGGGCTTGAACCCTCAACTGGGCTTGAACCCTGAACTGGGCTTGAACCCTAAACTGGGCTTGAACCCTGAACTGGGCTTGAACCCTGAACTGGGCTGGAACCCTAAACTGGGCTTGAACCCTCAACTGGGCTGGAACCCTGAACTGGGCTTGAACCCTGAACTGGGCTTGAACCCTGAACTGGGCTCGGACCCTGAACTGGGATGAAACCCTAAGCTGGGCTTGATCCCTGAACTGGGCTGGAACCCTGAACTGGGCTTGAACCATGAACTGGGCTTGAACCCTGAACTGGGCTTGGACCCTGAAATGGGCTTGAACCCTAAACTGGGCTCGGACTCTAAATTGGGCTTGGACCCTAAATTGGGCTTGAACCCTAAACTGGGCTCGGACCCTAGACTGGGCTTGAACCCTAAACTGGGCTGGAACCCTCAACTGGGCTTGAACCCTGAACTGGGCTTGAACCCTGAACTGGGCTTGAACCCTGAACTGGGATTGAACCCTAAACTGGACTTGAACCCTGAACTGGGCTGGAACCCTGAACTGGGCTGGACCCCTGAACTGGGCTGGAACCCTAAACCGGGCTGGAACCCTAAACTGGGCTGGAACCCTAAACTGGGCTGGAACCCTAAACTGGGCTGGAACCCTAAACCGGGCTTGAACCCTGAACTGGGCTGGAATCCTAAACTGGGCTTGAACCCTGAACTGGGCTTAACCCCTACAAGCTGAGCCCTGAAATTTGTTCCCTAGGTGCCGCAGCCATGTAGGAGTAGAGGTGACTTCCCACCAAATTATCTGATCAGATGACGGCTCATGCCAGAAACGCTTGGGCCGCCTCTCCCTCCCCCAGATGTTGTCGATGTCGGCTGCACCTCCCCGGCCTTTGTCACACTTTGATCCCCCACACACACTGGCTAGCCTCCCAGCTTGGTCTGCGTACCTGGGCTTTTCCTGACTTAAAACACCACACCGGCACCACCATCACGTTTTGCCATGACTGCTGCGGACCCTGCCGGCTTCCACTGCTTGAAGCCGCACCCCTCCCCCTGGCATTTGCTGTTTTTTCTGCATCTCTCCCCTCCCGCTCACACTCCCCACACACCGTGTCCCGTGTAGGTGCACGGCGATGTCCGTCAGGAGTTCAAGCTGCACCCTCTCTCCCCCTGCTTTTCCTGACTTAGGACGCATCTTCCCCTCCTTCTCACAATCACTATTTCCCCCCCCCCCCTTCCTTTCTCTGACTTCAGCCACATCTCTGCCCCCTCCCCCCTTTCTGCCGCAATTCAGCCGCTTCTCTCGCTTTCTCACACCCCTCACACCCTGCCCGTGTGGCTGCACAGAGACATCCATCACGAGCGCCAGCTGCACCACCTGCTGCTGCTGGAAGACGGATTTTTGCTGACTTCCTTAATTCGGCATCTCCTTCCTCCCCCTCCACCCACGCCTTGTGTCCCTTGCAGGTCTGTAGCCCTGTCCATTACGAGCGGCAACTGCACCACCTGCTACTGTTGGAGGACAGTTTTTGCTGACTTCCTGACGCCATCTCCCTGCTCCTCCCCCCCACGCACACGCTTTGCGTCCCACATAGGTTCGTGGCGATGTACATCACGAGCGGCGGCTGCACCACCTGCTGCTGCTGGAGGAGCTTCGCAGCTGGGAGCAACAACAGCTGCAGGGCCTGAGGCGACTTGAGGACTCCGGCGGCGGCGGCGACCAGTCGGTTGTGGGGACCTCCGAGTCCAACGTGCAGCCGCCCCATGCGCCGAGCCCCTCGCTGACACAAGCCGAGGCGGTGGAGTCCATGCACCTGCTCGTGCAGGGCTTGGACAACAGCGGGAACAGTGGCGTGGTGTGGGCGCCGGCGGCCCTGGCGGCAGTAGGGGGGGGGGACCACCCGTCCCCGCTGAGCGTAGTTCCGTCGTCCCGCATGTCGACAGACGCAGGCGCCCCGTCAATGTTTGCGCGGACGTCAACGGGCGGCGGCGGGCCGCGCGCGACGGCGCCGGGCGTCTCCCCGATGGCGCCAGCCCCGACCGCACAGCTTTCCTCGGATGTCCTCAACATGAGCTCTTCCTGGGTAGGTTTCGGAGTCCGGGCGTGGGCTTCGGAGCCTTGATTCGGTTTTGGAGGCTCGGGTGGGTCTCGGAACGCCAGCACCCGGCAGCAGTAGCAGAAGTTGTTCACACTATGCTCATCTAGAATACCTCAAAGCTTTCAAGCAGAAGTGGGGAACATCGTGTCATTCTAGCACCGGTAGACAAGCAGGAGTCGTGAACTTTATTTTATATTGGGAGACAAGAAGACCATGGGAAAACACTTAGAGGGACGGAACAAATAGCTGTTGAGGCAGGCTCACATCATACTCTCCAGGTCTCCATTCTGCCTGATGGCAGGCTCATGTCATACCCCTAAACCCTGATGTCCCCACAGGACCCCTCTCAGTTCCCAGGCAAGGCGGTTAGCCGAGCCGAGGTCAAGATTCAGCACAGCCAGCTGCTCAACTTCTGGCTTGTCACCATCTCTTGCAAGGACCGCAACAAGCTTTTCTTTGATACGGTGAGCAAGGGAGGAGGGGCAATCCCGTGGTTGTGTGTTTCTAAGACTGCAAGGTATGGATCTGTTTGGGGTTGTTAGTGTTCATACTTTCATGGGGGGGAGAGGCCTGTGGTGTGTGGACGGACCCTGCAATGCACGCAAAACAGTGTGGACCTCGATCCAGCTGACTTAACTGATCCAACAACTCCAGTGACCCCTAGGTGGGATCTCTGCGGCGTCATTACAGCTCTAGACCTGATGGGTCCCTAGTGTGACCCCTAGTGTGGACCTGATGGGTTCCTAGTGTTACCCCTAGTGTGGACCTTATGGGTCCCTAGTGTGACCCCAAGTGTGGACATTATGGATCCCTAGTGTAACCCCTACTGTGGACCTGATGGATCCCTAGTGTGGACCCTAGGTGGGTTCTCTGCGGCGTCATTACAGCACTGGACCTGATGGGTTCCTAGTGTTACCCTAGTGTGGACCTGATGGGTCATTAGTGTGACTCCTAGTGTGGACCTGATGGGTCCCTAGTGTGACCCCTAGTGTGGACATTATGGATCCCTAGTGTGGCCCCTAGTGTGGACCTGATGGATCATAAGTGTGACCCCTAGGGCCCTAGGTGGGTTCCCTGCGGAGTCACACTACAGCACTGGTCCTGATGGATTGGTTGGTTGTGGGAGGAGGATGGACAACTTGATGGGAGGAGGAGGAGGGTACAGCCTCATGGGATTGTCTTTTTGCCTCTTGAGTGCAGGTTTGGGGGTAGCAAACTTGAAAATCATTCAAGCAAGGCTTTGCCTGAAGCACTGTGGCCTGTGTGGCTGGCAAGCATGAAGGTGGCGTGCTGGCTTTCATGCGCTGAGAGCTGGCATCAAATGCATTTGGCGTATTGCAAGTCTTTTAGACCGAGACCAGTTTTTGTGGCTTGTTTCTGGAGCCTGTATATTTTGCTGTTTTTGCTGCTGCTCCTACTTTTGCTGAAGTCTGTTGCTTGTGCTGCTGTCCCTGCTCCAGGTGTGCACTCTTGCGGACATGAACTATGATGTGAGTCTCACGTCTAGGGGGGGCGGCAGGATTGGGAGGAGGAGGTGGGGTGAGGAAAGGGAAGGCGAGGATAAGTGAAGGAGACTAGGGGAGGGGAGGGGAAGGGAAGGGAAGGGGAGGATTAGTGAAGGAGACTAGGGAGGTTAAGGAAAGGGAAAAGAAGGGAAGGGGAGGTTTGAGGAAAGGGATGGGGAGAGGAGGATTGGGGTCGAATTCCTAGGGAGGGCCCGATCGGGGAGGGATGAGCTGGATGGGGGAAGGGTTGGTGTCTCACTTCAAAGGTGGACAGGATGGGGGAAGGGGAGGGTCATATTTGTGAACAGGAGGGGAGGATTGGGGACAAGGAGGAGTGTTGGGAGCTGGGGCTCAGTATAAAACGTGCATCATTCGGTGGAGGCTGGTTTTTGGATGGGAAGTGCCAAAAGCTGGGAGAGACACCAGCAGACAGGCATGCTATTATGTTGAGATGCAGGCATCATGGGAGACATGGGTGCATGCATGCCATGCACGCATGGCTGAGCTTATACAAAACTGTGTGCAGCATATACCATGCACGCATGGCCGCGTAAGAAAAATTGCATGCATGTGCCATACACATATCCAGCTAACCGCCATCCGGGATGGGCTGGATTGCGGAGTTTTGGATCTTCGAAACGAAAGAAGTGTGAGGATAGAGTCGACCCAACAACTTTAGAAAGATGGATTGAATATAGCAGTTGGGCCTCTTCAGGCTTCAGATGTGCGGCCCGTATGGCACTTGGAGGGCGCGTATGTTGGTCGACCTTTGCGTGAGGGTGCACATGGGAGGGAAGGACCACACTTAACCCTAAACCCTAAACCAGGGTCACGCTAGCAACGCACTGTGCACCATGAGCCCAAACCCTAGATGAGTACAACCACATGTACGCTTAAAGGTTCCGGTATGGTAAGGAATAGTATGGGAGCGTGCCACTGCAGTTCTGGTACGGCACAGGTGCGGTACTGGTATGGAGAGTACTGGTGCAGTACTGTACTGATCAAGTACTGGTGTGTCACACGTGTGGTCCTGGTGCAATGCCGGCACAAAACCGTTTTGTTACTGGTGTGATAAATGTACGTTGCTGTACTGGTACGTACGGGCAATACGATACCTGTACCAGGCAATACGGCACCAGTACAGGCAATACAATACAATACCGGTAGGATCCTGTAAAGGCACAGTACTAGCAAGTAGCAAGGTGTGATACTGGTACGGTCCTGTTGCGTCCTGACTGCCATCCGTCTCCCCGTCATCTCGCTCCTCCTATAAAACAGCTTTCCCCTCCTAGGTCTATCACGGTACGATCGACAGCGAGGGGGACTTTGCAAGCCAGCTCTTTTACGTCCGGCCGCGGTGAGAGCAGCAGCTGCAGCCTGAACCCTGTCTAGGCTGAACCATGTCTAACTTGAACCCTGTCTAACCTGAACCCTGTCTAGCCTGAACCCTGTCTAACCTGAACCCTGTCTAACCTGAACCCTGTATAAACTGAACCTTGTCTAACCTGAACCATGTCTAACCTGAACCCTGTCTAACCTGAACCTTGTCTAACCTGAACCATGTCTAACCTGAACCCTGTCTAACCTGAACCATGTCTAGCCTGAATCCTGTCTAGCCTGAACCCTGTCTAACCTGAACCCTGTCTAGCCTGAACCATGTCTAGCCTGAACCCTGTCTAGCCTGAACCATGTCTAGCCTGAACCATGTCTTACCTGAACCCTGTCTAGCCTGAACCCTGTCTAGCCTGAACCCTGTCTTACCTTAACCCTGTCTAGCCTGAACCATGTCTAGCCTGAACCCTGTCTAGCCTGAACCCTGTATATCCTGAACCATGTCTAGCCTGAACCCTGTATATCCTGAACCATGTCTAGCCTGAACCATGTCTAGCCTGAACCCTGTATATCCTGAACCATGTCTAGCCTGAACCATGTCTAGCCTGAACCATGTCTAGCCTGAACCATGTCTAGCCTGAACCATGTCTAGCCTGAACCATGTCTAGCCTGAACCCTGTCTAGCCTGAACCATGTCTAGCCTGAACCATGTCTAGCCTGAACCATGTCTAGCCTGAACCATGTCTAGCCTGAACCATGTCTAGCCTGAACCATGTCTAGCCTGAACCATGTCTAGCCTGAACCATGTCTAGCCTGAACCATGTCTAGCCTGAACCATGTCTAAACTGAACCATGTCTGGCCTGAACCCTGTCTAGCCTGAACCCTGTCTAGCCTGAACCCTGTCTTACCTGAACCATGTCTAACCTGAACCCTGTCTTACCTGAACCCTGTCTTACCTGAACCCTGTCTTACCTGAACCCTGTTTAACCTGAACCCTGTCTAGCCTGAACCATGTCTAGCCTGAACCCTGTCTAACCTGAACCCTGTTTAGCCTGAACCATGTCTAGCCTGAATCCTGTCTAGCCTGAACCATGTCTAGCCTGAACCATGTCTAGCCTGAACCCTGTATAGCCTGAACCATGTATAACCTGAACCCTGTCTAACCTGAACCATGTCTAGCATGAACCCTGTCTAGCCTGAACCCTGTCTAACCTGAACCCTGTCTAACCTGAACCCTGCCTAACCTGAACCCTGTCTAGCCTGAACCATGTCTAACCTGAACCCTGTCTAGCCTGAACCCTGTCTAACCTGAACCCTGTCTAGCCTGAACCCTGTCTAGCCTGAACCCTGTATATCCTGAACCATGTCTAGCCTGAACCATGTCTAGCCTGAACCATGTCTTACCTGAACCCTGTGTAGCCTGAACCCTGTCTAACCTGAACCCTGTCTAGCCTGAACCCTGTCTAGCCTGAATCCTGTCTAGCCTGAACCCTGTCTAACCTGAACCCTGTCTAGCCTGAACCCTGTCTAGCCTGAATCCTGTCTAGCCTGAACCCTGTCTAGCCTGAACCCTGTCTTACCTGAACCCTGCCTAGCCTGAACCATGTCTAGCCTGAACCCTGTCTAGCCTGAACCCTGTCTAACCTGAACCCTGTCTAGGCTTGCCCTCGTCTTACCTGAGAGCATAAGATGTGACCTGACCTCCGACCAATTTGAACTTCGTTCAGCCTTATTAATATTCCGCGGACTGAAAACTGTTCAACAAATAATGGACTTACACCCGAGGCAATGCGAATGAGAGATCTCTGATGCGAATCTACCCCGTGAGATCTAGTGTATCAGGAAAGCATGCTGTCACCGTTGAAATAATTTAAGCGTCAGTGCTTCCCTCCTGGTGTGCCTCACCGTGCATGCTCAGGTAGGTGCTGGCAAGGTGGATAATAACAAGGGGAAGACCATTGTATGAACGGAAAAAGTGGGGCAATCAGACCTGCAGGGACCTGCATGGCTGCATGCATGCATGGGCTTTAAAGATAGGGGACCGTGTGGCTTGGGGCATGTGGAGGGGGGAGCGGCCAGCGTTTCTTGTTCCGTTTGACTCAGCTACATGGTGGTGATGGCATCGCCATGCCTGCCTCAATCCTGAAACGTGCAAGCAAGGCTTGGCCATAGGGATCTGGCCGCTGATCGGGCTGGTTGCACTTGCCTCCATATTGCCTCACCGTGCATGCTCAGGTACGGAGAGGCCATTTGGGACGCCGAGCGCGCTTACAAGCTCAAGTACATGTTAGAGAGCGCCGTTCAGCGCCGCTTCCCCCTCGGCCTCAAGATGCACGTGCAAGCCAATGACAGGAACTGCCTGCTCGACCTTTTCGCACAACTCAGTGGAGCTGGCTTCTGGGTCACAAGGTGAGGACGGGGGTGTCTGGGTCACAAGGTGGGGACTGGGGTGTCTGGGTCACAAGGTGAGGGCAGGAGGTACCTGGGTCACAAGGTGGGGACGGGGGCAATGGCTTTTATCTGAAGGAATACCGTCAGAGAAAGCGTGTAAATAGTAAACATAAGGGTTTCCACTTCGCATGGACTAAATCAATAAACTATTGGTGTCTGGTTCACAAGGTAGGGACAGGAGATGATGAGCGGTGCCCGGGGAGCCTGCTTGTCGTGTCCAGGCGAGAGCGGCGTCTGGCCGCGCTATCTGAGGGCTTTGCTTTTGACATTGCAGCTGTGCAGTGCCCCCCCCCGAGGGATGGGGCTAACTGGGATCGTGATGCTGGGCCGGGTTTCCCTTTTTGCAGCTGTCGGGTCCCCTCATCGCGGCAGTGAACCTCGTTTTGAAGCGGGTCTGCTCCATTTGTATTTTAAGCAGATCCGCTGCATTCTTGTTTCGACGTGGGTCAGCTTCATTTATGTCTTGAAGCTGGTCTGCCTCATTCGTGTTTGAAGCGGATCTGCTTCGACCGTGTACTTCTTCCCTGGCCCACCCTGCGGTACACACAGGGCTGAAGTGAGGACTCATCAGGACAATGCGGTTTACAACTTCAGCTTGACAGACAACATGGGACAGATCCCGCACCAGAACACGCTACAGGTGAGGCGGACGGGTCTCGATGCCCGCTTTCAGTTGAAGTTTTGAAATGAAGTATTTTGGAAACAAACATTTAAAAAATAGCTTGCTATCCACCCCATGCTGGTCAAGCTGCTGCGCCCGCTTGGTAGCTGTGGCGATGCACACGCAGTGCAAAACCTGCCCCAGGTCCGGGGGTTGTATGACGTACCCTTCCTTTGCTTGCACACTGAGAGTGCTCCCCCGATCACGCTGATGCCTGCATTAGGGTTAACCCTAAGCCCTAAACTAGGCAGGCAGGGGTGGGTGGGGGGTCGCATACTGACAACCTTGTACAGCCTCAACCCAACCTTTCCCAATCGCCCCTCTCTTCAGCGTACGTGCGAGGTGGCTGGTGGCGTGCTGGTGGAGGATCTAGATCTGATGGGCCAGGCAAACGTGGTGCCGGGGCCCAGCGGCAGCAGCCAGAACGCGCCGCACAGCAGATTGGCCAGCGCCGTGCACCAGCGCATCCCGGTGCCCGTCAACTGCCGCTTTGCATTCAGCTTCCTGGAGCGGAAGCACGCGGGGCGGTTGCCGGACGGACGGATCGCCAGCGTCCCCTCGCTGGCCAGCTCGCAGCCGCTGCTCAATTCCTTGGCCATGGTGCACCACCAGCTGGGGTAGAGGGGGGGGGGGCTGGCTGGGAGAATGCGGCCGGGGGCGGGGAAGAAGGAAATCCGAGAAGAGAACAAATCCCACTATAAGACTACTGGAAAAGACGTACAGCGGTTCAACACCGAAACCAAAGAAGGGGAGAAACAAGGCTGGTCGCCCTAAAACCTCATGACACCAACAGATGCAGCGGCTACTGGGTTCTCATAAGCCGTGGGGCAGGCCGGGGTTGATGTTTGGGGGCTGTGATGTGTATATGGGGCAGGGGGGCCGTGGGCAGGTGAGGAGTGCGAGTGCTAGTTTCCGTTTGGCAGTACTATCTTTGACTGTCTGAGTGTTTATTCTTGTGTACCGCAGTGTCAGTCTATTTTCGTTCTCTGGCCGTTTATTATTAACACGTACCAGTTGCATTGAGATGGATGAATTTAGAATACCAAAAGAAAAGATGACCCCCACAGAGGTGGAAGTGTGTGGGGTATGTACCAGCAGGGTGTTCGGCTTTTTGCCTTTGTTTCTTCCCTGTTCTCCTTTCAGTTCGTCCTCTCTCTATAATCACATAGTACTGAAAAGGCTGAATGGATTATTTGAGTCAATGGTTTGGGCAGTAGCCGGGAAGGGGTAGTGCTGGGGCCGGGAAGGGGTAGAGGCCAGTCAGAGCCGACGGGCAGGCCTCATATGAGGAGAGCCATGGCAGTCCTGGGACGAGGAGGCAAGGTTTAAGTCTGATGAGGGGAGCTCCTCCGACGATGAGGGGCAGGAGGAGAGCTCTGACGAAGATAAGGGGGTGGGAAGAGGGGGTGCCAGCAGGCAGGCCTAGTGTTGTGAAAGCTGTCCATAGGGCTGAGGCAGAGGCACGCATGCAGGCGGAAGCACAGCTTGCAGCTCGCACACTCTTTTGTCTAGGTGTCTTGCCCACAGGTATTGATGCCCTGTCCCTGTTGTGAGTGACTTATGTGCCCTAGCATTTGATGGGGCCACTGGCTGGTGAAATGAATGACGTCACACCTCTGGGCCCTGCTCACTTCACTGGACGGTGCCGTATGCTTGCATGTCAGACTGCCGGTACCACTCACTGCTTCGATTTTTTCAAACCGGTCCATTACCGGTTACAATTGAACAGAAGGACATTTCATTATCAGCAGCAGCCGGGGGCGTTTCACCTCCGGAAATCTGAAGGTTTGCTGTTGTAAAGCGGATCAGTGGCTACGAATAATTCCAGGTACAAAATCATAAATCGAACCATTGAATGGATCAGGTGATTCAGCTTAACTTGTGACCTGCTGGGAAAACGGACTCGGATTAAAACGGACATGGACGGACAGGACGGTAATCATGTCAGGGGGCTCCTAGCTTATATGGATTATGGGGGGCGTACCTATGCGCCACTTGCTATCCTTTCTTTCCTCTTGTGCCCTCTCCCTTTACTTACCTAGCTGGATTTTTGTTTGCCGGCGTGTTATAGCTTCATTTCAGCATGGCCCGGAGGTGTAACGTCATTAACCCTCAATTGGTAGCGCACATGCAGGAATTCCCACCGCGTTAAATGGAACCTCTGCCATAGCAGGATAAACAGTGCATGCTCCTGGAATCCCCATCACCCTCCTCACCGTAGATTTATATTTGCCTTTCCTCGATTATGAATTATTTTTCTTTCAATGCTGCCCTCTGGACAAATTTTTTGATGCCGGACTGACCAAAACTCTCGATTTCTGTGTGTTTGCCGTTTAGCCGTAAACCGTTACGCAAATAGTAATTTAATGTACCGGGTGTTACGATATTCCTCACCTACACACAAGTTCAATCACGAGAGAAGCATTCGACCAATCCCTCATGGAGTGCGTACAAAACATGTATCTGCATTTTCGCAGCTCCTTTTACGTGGCATACCGCTGTCCCTACTTTGGAAGCAACAGATCAAACTGGTATTTGTGGCGAGGGGGGGCCAAAACAACTGGATACACCCCATCCTCGAAAGTTGTAGAGCTTCACGAGAGCTTTCCATATCTGGTCTTAAAATTATGTTTGGCCTAGGGGGCTGAGAGATGTGGAGGGACAAAGTGGGGGGGGGAGGGGGGTAAAAAACAAAATGCCTTTTTTGGAAATTTTAGTATATTTTTTAAAAACATCAGATTGAGACGATAGCTACACCGCTGCATTCCTGAAGTCATTTGTTACAGATATTAATCATAAAAATTCCACACAGAATATCAAACCCCTCCTGGCATGCAATTTTGGCATGGGGGGTGTCACGGCTCCAGAACCCCATGCATCGTTGTGCGTACACCCATTATGGATTCACACGGTGTAGCTGCATTGGTAATTGCTATGAATTAAGAAATGACAACCTGCTGCGAGCATTGTTTGAAGGTCTTAAAATTCACAGACAACGCAGTGACCCTAAGGAATCACCAACAAGAAAAGGAGTGCATGAGAGGAGCTGAGAAGCTGGCCAGGGAGAACTTGACTTGAAGCTCAAGCTGGATGAGAAGTTTGCCACTCAGCACCCCACTAGGGTGCCCCAGATCCAGCGCGCCCGCCTGCTCGGTACAGCCATGCATGGGCTGCTGGTGCCCATCACCGGAGTGGAGTGTGTCGCACCATAAAGCAGTAACTGCAATACTATGGTAAACACCGTAAACTCCGGTCAGGACACCTTAGAGAGGTGTCCTCTACTCACAAATACGGTACATCACCGTACACTCATGCTCCTTGTACTTCAGACAAGAGCTTGTTAACAAGATAACTGTAACTGGAAGTCCCTAACTGAATGTCTCTGCCTAGAAGTCTCCGTCTCGTGGGTACCGCCCCTACTACTTTACTGCTGTCGCACCATAAAGCAGTAACTGCAATACTATGGTAAACACCGTAAACTCCGGTCAGGACACCTTAGAGAGGTGTCCTCTACTCACAAATACGGTACATCACCGTACACTCATGCTCCTTGTACTTCAGACAAGAGCTTGTTAACAAGATAACTGTAACTGGAAGTCCCTAACTGGATGTCTCTGCCTAGAAGTCTCCGTCTCGTGGGTACCGCCCCTACTACTTTACTCGCCCCCCGCTCCCCAGCGTTAAGCCCTCCAGGCATGCGCGGGGAGCCGGAAAAGGGGTGGTACTGAAAGAACTTCTGGAAAAATATGTACGTAGAAGCTCAAATCATCTTTCACAAATCTGCCTGGTTCAGGCCTTCTTCAATCAGACTTAAAAAAAAAAAAAAAAACGAGTCTCAGCTGAAGCGCAATGCGCAGAATCCTACAAATTCAAGCTGTTCAGCCCACTACTGGCTAGCAAACAGGGAAATTTCAAAGTTATCAGGTCAAGCTAAGAATAACCGCTGCTCTCGCCCCACTGCGCCATAGCCGCCTGGTCTTCACAGGCCACAGGAAATGTGCGCCGTAGCAGCGTGATGTGCTCCCTACTGTGGTATCATTGCCCGAGGTGACTAATTCTCCTCGCTCATCATCGTCATAACATATGTACTACTGTAGCCTTGCTGCTATGGTGTTTTGAGAAACAAATTTTCACTATGCTGCTGCGATAGCTTTAACTCCACTCCTGCATCTCTGTCTTCGGTCCGCTGGCTGCCGGCCCACTGCCTGCCGGGTACTAGGACAAGCCGCGCTGCGTCTGCATTTCTGCTCTGCAGGTGCCTGCCCGCTCCTTGCCAGGTACGGCGCGGGTGACGTCACGTGCTCAGCGGCCTTGCCGCTCTGGGCTCGGTCTCAGGTCTCGGTAAGCTCCTCAAGAGCTGACTCCTCTTCCTCCCTTGCTGCTTCTTTGGCCACTTTAGCCCTTCTTGCAACTGCTCTCGGGGTGACATTGGCCTCTCCCCGGCCAGTGGTGTACGAGATGTCGTATAATCCGTTCGCCATTGGTCTTGCGATGCCCCGCTCCATCTGCCTTGTTGCTGGGTTGGTGGCCATGACTTCCACCTCAGGCCTGTCCATGACGTTGGCCTCCTGGGCTGTCCTGGCAGCCGCTCTGGCTGCTGGGCTCGGCCGCCCCTGGACCTGCACACTGCAATCCTCTGCAGCGGGTCCTGCCCTTGCTGCGGGTTCGGCTCCCTTGTCCTCAGGCGCGCAAGTTGGGCACAACCACTCGCCCTCAGGCACCTCCTCAAGTACTGGTACCAAGCAATCCATGTGCCAACCTGTATTGCAGGCATCACACAAAAGCATCACCTCTCCGCGGTCGGGCAGCTGGCACACCTCGCATGACAGGCTGTTATTGGGTCTGGTTCCACTGAAATCAACCACTCCCCTGAGGTTGGGCAAGTGGCATGGAGAACAATTGACTGCATTCTCTGTAACTGTGAGGCCATCTGCCCCCTCCAACACCAAGGTTCCCGTCGCCCCCAGTGTTTTTACCCTGAGGATCTCAGGCCTGGCCTTGGGATCGAGGCTGCGTCGCTCTGATGAATAGTCGCGGGTTGGCACACGGATATGGGGGGCCCAATGCTATTATGGAACCCACGGTGGTCAGGGTCGTAAAAACACCGCCCGATGCATACGAACACTTGGTGGGGAACCCAGAGTTTCTCAAGTACAATGGGGTTTTAGAGGCAGCAGGAAGGCTGACCTTACGCCCCAGAGATGGTCCCCAGACAGTACGAAGGGTCAGGGACCTGACGCTGCCGTTGGTCCCAGCATCCCCAGCATGGGGGTACCAGGCAGCAGCAGTAGCATGGGCAGGAATCCGGTGTGGATTTGCAGAACGTGAAAGGTGGCCCGCGGCCAGGGTAGAGGAAGAACACGAGCCGCTCTTACAGCACGCCATGGCCACACACGCAGGTGCCGCCATGAGGACAGACCAGAAGGTGGGACAGAGTCGCGGAACAGCCGCAGGTGCAGGCAGAAGCACCGCAGATGCGAGCAGGAGCAGCCGTGAGGACCCACAGGAGACCGCTTCCAGGCCGCGCCAGTGCGGGCAAGCGCAGGCTGCAGTGCCCAGGGAGGGCAAGGTGGGCGCCAAGGCCGCCGCGTCACAGCCAAGCCAAGCAGCAGCACAGGCAGAGGCCAATGCTGGGGTAGCAATGGCACTCAAGGCAGATGCGAAGTCGCCATACCAAAAGGAGGTCATCAGGAGGTGCCTAGAGGCGAGTCCACGCTACCCATGTGTTTTGTGTGGAGAACCTGGCCCGCACTCACCAGAGGCGTGTGACCAGAGAATCCGGAAGATACTGCAGAAGCCTGCGGCAGTTCCCGCAGCCCAGGGGACATCACCAGGAGCCAAAAGGCGGGTAGACTTTGGAGGAGCCGCAGCAGCAAGAGCTGCGCCAGCAGGATCAAGCAGGCGCTCGGAGGTGCAAGTGCCTGGCAAAGGCGAGAGGGCCGGTGCGGCTGATGGGGGCGTTAGGGAAGACGCCCCAGCAGCAGCAGAAGGAACGCAAGGAGTCACAGCAAACCGCGGACAGGAGGAGCTTGTCGGCAAGGAGGAGAGTGAAGTATCAGAGGAGTCAGAGGAGGAAGAGGTCCATGATCGAAGGACCCCGAAGTACATGCATGTGCTGAGGCTGCAGCAACAAGTAGAGTTGCTGCAGCAAGACGTCAGGGCAAGGGAAGAGCTGCTGTTCCGCCAGGCGGCTGCAACAATTGAATACCTGAGGTTGCAGCAGGTCAGGTGGACAGGCCTCCAGGACGCCAATATACGGCTCACGGAGGTACAACAGCAGTACATCTTGCGTGCAGACCAGCTGCGAGCGCTGTACGCCAACCTTGGGAACCAGCAGTCAGGAGAGCGCTGCAGTCCACAATCCCAGGTGACCCGGAGCTGGCAGAGCATATGGGAGTCATGTTTCAAACCGCGGCCGAGTTCGCAGAGGAGGACGAGGGTCTGAGCCAGGAGAAGCTGCAAGAACCAGGAGGCAGCGGCGGGGCCAAGCAGGCCAGCGGGGAAACGCGAGTGCGGCACAGGGGGTCAACCCCAGATGACACTGTACATACAGAAACCAGAGAGCGCAGCAGGAGCGCGCAGAGGGCTCGCAGTGCAGAACGCCGCGGGGCGGTGCCTACACCGGAGGCTCGAACCCAGCGGCCAGACCGCGATGATAGCTTCGACCGGCCTAGAGGCAGGAGGCAGCAGTCACCCAGCGGGGATCGTGGGAGCCAGCCCAGGGGCAGGTCACAAGAGCGAGGCACAGGTCGCCACGCCAGGCCATACCAGCTAGAACAGAGAATGCAGGATAGAAGGGGAACCTCCGGCCAGAGTCCGCCGGGCAGGGCCCAGGCAGGGCGCAGCTGGATGGGGGGACAGAGGAATGTCCTCGGACCCCACGATGGGGGTGTGTGCTTCAACTGTCAGAAGCCAGGGCACTTCGCTAACGCGTGCCCAGAGCAGGGAGAGGCCTCGCAGCCTGGGGACAGCAGCCAGTTTGCCCGATCACGGGCAGCAGGAGGCCCGGAAAGGAGCTGGGGAGTCAGGGGACCAGGCAGGAGCCAGGAGGCTTCAGAAGACAACATGAGGCGAGCTTACGAGGCCGCCAAGGAGGTCTCCTTTGAAGAGTGGAAAAGGCAGCAGGAGACAGCTGGACCGAGTGAGCTGCCAGGCCTGCCAGGACGGCCGGGACCAGCGGGGCAGTCTTACAACTCCAGGTGGGTCAGCCAGGAGAGGCACACGTGCATGATGTCGGTCCATGAAGGGTTTGGGCAGAACGCAGCGACTCAGGTTGTGAGCTACCAGGCCGCAGCAATGCCTGTAACGTTCCAGGTGGTGCCAGAGGGGCAGGTGGCCCAGCAAAGGCACCACTGGCAGATGGTGGTAGAGGCCCTAGCCATGAATCACTATGGTACTCGGCCCGCAGGGTCAGCCAGGTCCATGGCACATGCAGTGGAGTTTCTCAGGAACCTCCAGCAAAGGGGATGCCCGGCCCCATGTGAGGGATGGCCTGGCATTCTCCAGCAGTTTCTCGACAAAGAATGGGACATCTACAATGCCCAGATGGATGAGTTTGAGAGGCTAGAGCAGGAGGCAGGGCTCCAGCACAGGGTAGACGAATGCATGGGAAACCAGTTCCAGTGGGGACGGCACCAGCGCCTCAGAGGAAGGGTATGAGCCTCAAGCCCCTTTAACAGTGCGTGAGGAGGAAGACGCCATGCTCTGCCCAGGTACCCCGGAGGGCAACGCGGACACAGGCGGCGAGGTAGCGGGAGCAGCCGCCGGGACCCGGAATGGGCTCAGCAGGCAGGATCACCACCCAGGGGCCCAGGGGGCAGCAGCTATGAGTCCAGAGGACAATACGGCGGGGGCCGTTAGGACCCATCACAGTACCACCTCTCGGTCCAACACTGCCAGATGGGAAGAGGAGGACAGAGGGCTGCAGCGCAGCCGCAGCAGGGGCGAGGGACCCGCTGCAGGGAATGAGGATTCCCGGTTCACCCAGGCCGGTACAGGGCGCCGGGGCAGGTCGGGCAGCAGGGGGCGGGTTCGCCCTGGGCCAGACCCGCCAAGATTGCCAGAGAGCAGGTGCTTCGTGCAATGGTACCGCCTGGGGGAAGAAATGCCAGAGGCGTCGTCTTCAGAGGCTATGATCACTCTGCCGGCACAGTCCAAGGATGGGCTTTGTAGGTTGCAAAACCACAGGCTCCTGGAAGACAGGTCGCAAACGTGTGTCAACATAGCGGCAGCCATGCAGGCAGTGGCCCGGCTGATCTTTCCATGGGACGCAGTGACAGCAGTCCTGCTGTGTGCAGCACTCAAGGGGTTCATACAGCCCAGCACAAGGATGGAGGATTATATGCAGAGGGGATGGTCACGGCACCCCATCTACGCATACTGCGTCAGCGAGATGGTGGACCTAGCCGTCAAAGAAGGCATCACAGCAGTAGCCGCAGCCGACAGGGCGCACCCAGACGTGCCGGATAGCACGCGCACCGAGGGGGTGTGGCAGGGTGCGCAGCCCGGGTTCATGCGCACGCCATGGGCGGAAGACTGCGTCCACCAGTTGATGCAGTGTCGCGGCACAGAGGTGCACCCTAAGGAATGGGTGCACCAAGCGAAAAGAACACAAGACAAGACTAAACAAGTACTAATAAACTCGTACAGAGCTTATAGTAAGAGCTTCTCGATCCACTGCTGTAACTCAGTGAAATCAGCTCGATAACAGGTGATAGCTCTTGCTACTTCACCTGGACTTCTTCGATACTGTTGACAAGATCTCGTAAAGCCTCGACACTTGAGGTACTTATGGGGTTCTTGGGACGATCTTGGGCGATTGTGGCCGTTGATCTGTGTGATGAGTCGCTTGCTTGGCGACTTCTGACGAGTGAAGATATCTCTGATAAATCAGACGGTCGACTTGGAGCCAAAGGAAAGGCTGTAGATTGGAGGTGTGATGGTGGGTTGGTGGTAATATCCAGCTGTAAGACTGGAGATATGCCTTGTTAAGAGGCAGGAATAACGCTAATTGCTGCAGATGGTCGACTGTTGGCCTAGATGCACTGCCAGCTTCGTATCAGGAGACTTGTTGATGCTTATAGAGTCGCTGTTGGCCTAGTTGCTCTGCCAGTTTCCCCTTAGTAAGACTTGGATTGACGATTAACTTGCAGATTGATAATCAGGAACAATAGCTAGAAACGTTAGGAGTCTATTGTAGGCCGTGAGATCAAAGTAAGAAAGAAAAAGTAAAGGACCCAGATCGGAATCCTCTAAGTCGGCACCCACACTTGTTCAGGTTCACACACAACTTCCAACCGAAAAAGCAGTTGGCGCAGTCAAACGCACGGTGCAGTCATACGTCGTGACAGCTGTCGCGGCACAGAGGTGCACCCTAAGGAATGGGTGCACCAAGCGAAAAGAACACAAGACATTCCCCCCCCAGGTCGAAAAACACTGGAGGCAAGAATAAACAAGTACGACAGCGTTTTAAGAACTGCGTATTGTTATCAGACTTCCCACCCCTGGGCCCTGCCCAGAGTCCATGGGGCACAAGTACCGGTAGGAAAAATAACCTCCGATATAATGCGTACGTTAGCTGTGACTTTTACGCATTACCGTAACTCGCCACAGTCGCTTTAAGGGACCCTCTTCAAGCTGAAGAGCCCAGTTCTCGTCACCATCGGTACTGTTCACCTTCCCCCAGGGCCCAATCGACCCCAAGTCCAGAAGACTACATCAGCCCTGCTCTAGTGCAATTGGTTTCCCAATCCACACCATCTCAAACTTCCCGACCACCTAACTAACACCTGATCGAGGATGCCTATAGGCTCGCGCCAGGCATATGAGAATGCCACCTCACGGTAGACACCTCCTAAACCCTAAAAGTGCGTATTATGCACAACAACCTTCCCCCCCCAGATATTGAAAACTGCACACAATTTTATTTGTTTTGTTCTGTTTGAAATCAAGTATCATTCTAAATATCAGTTTCTGCACCAGTAAAGTCAAATCCCATTTCCCAGAAGCCCCCCCCAGATCCAGTGAAAGTTCCGCTCAGGTACACAGTCAATTGTCAAAGTCAACGAAGGAAACTCAGTTTAATTCTGTCACAAGAATGCAGTACGCTAATGTATCAACGGATGAACGTGTGCATTGGTGGGATCATGCGAGCGCGGATAGCTGCCGATGCAAACACAAGGATCCATACTTTATTGCTACAGCAACCGTGAATGGACCGGTTAACTCCCAGACCTGCTGTGAAGCTGACAGACTGCAAAATGACAAGCCGCCTTTCTCTCCGTAGCTGGGATAGCCACTCAAACCTTGCAGGGTGGCACTTTAGGAAATCTTGGGTGACTAGGCAGCAGGCCACATGACGCGCGTACTTGACCGCAAGGGCACAGGAGATATCAGCGTATTCATCCGGAGGGTTTGTGATAAGAACGTGCAGCCCGTGTTGTCGCAGCAGAAACTCGTAGGTGGAGGGTTGCAGCGGATCAGAACAGTAGTCTGCAGGGACGTTGACACCGATGCCCGAATTGGTAAGGACGTGGAGGGATCGAGGGTAAGGGTAAAGCTGGCTGTTCTGCAGAAGTTCAGTGGCTTGCCCATTATCCTTGAACAGCAAGAGAATGCTGGGGGACAGGGATAGGTCAAGGCAGTCCAGCAGGGTGTTGCAGTCGCTGTCTTCAATGGTGAGGGGTGGAGGAGGGTGGAGTTGGTACGAACATCCTCCCGGCACCCTGTTGCCCAAGTAGACCGCAGCCTCATCGCGCTCTCGCCACACTCCATGCATCAAGGACTTGAGGGCATCCACCGCATCTCCGCGAACACCCCAGTTGATGAAATCTGAGGGCACCCAAGGATGAGTGACATGACTTTCGAACCTCTTGTTGGGGACGCGGATTCTCACGGATGCACGGGTAGGGCGCTGATCATCAGGTTGCGCCTCCTCAGTGATTTCCCCTTTGCTGACAACTGCGCCGGTCCCGACAGGCTCATTTGCATTGCTTCCGGCACCGCCTGCGGCGGTCCCGGCAAGACAATCTGCGTCATCTTCCCTGTCTTCCGCGGGTCCTTCTCCTTCATCCTCACCAAGGCCACCGCCGTTGGCGGCTCCCATCACCCTTCCTGCCTTCTTTTGCTTAGCAGGCCGCAGCTGGTAACCTGTCACAGCGGCCGCTGGTTCCTCCAGCTCCGCCGCAACATCACGTCTTGCAGCACCAGTAGCATCAGCTCCAGCAGTCCTACATTGCTCACAAATCCAGTAACCAGCAGGGACAGTAGTAAGCCGTGGTACCAAACAATATGTGTGAGTGCCTCGACCACAACTGCCACACAGAATCATTTTCTTAGCATTATCAGGCAGCAGACATCTCTGGCAAGGGAAGTCTAGTGCTGGCTTTTGCCATCTTTTGGATGGGGGTAAGAGTCCCTCTATGGGCAGATGACATGGTGCGCAGTTAATAGCATTCTCAGCCACAGTCACCCCATTGCGACCAACCAGGATAATGACTCCACTTGGCCGGACATCAAACACTCGAAGCACGTAAGGTCTTGCAGTGGAGTGCAGCCGGTTCTCATCCCGCACATACACAAACTGCCCCTCAGTATACTTAGCTATTGATGGGAGGTAACCTCCACTACGAAGCCTTGCGTAACGCAGGGTATCTCGCTGTTGAGCAACCAGAAGATTCTGGCCGACCATCACGCAGTTCTTGGCTAGCAATTCAGAACGGGACAGTACAAGTTCAGCAGCAGCATCCACATCCAGGTAATCCACTGCCTGATCCCCATTCAACCTTTCCATGATAGCGGGAGGGATGACTGGTTCACAGGAAAACAGCAGCTGGTAGGGACTCATCAAGGTGCTAGCATGCTTAGTGACTCGGTACCCGAGTGCTATCCAGGGTAAATACATGTCCCATTCTCGAGGCTCTCTTGAAACGTGCAAGTGCCTTGATAATGCAGTTTTGACAGTCTTTACCAGCCTTTCCGCTTGCCCATTGGCTTGGGGATGGAAAGAACTAGTGACTCTATGATCAATCATGGCACGGACAAGCAGCGAGTCCATTTCACCCTGAAACTCCCCACCACCGTCTGTGACAACTTCAGCACATGCCCCAAATCGTGCCAATATGCCGTGCAGGAAATGGTAAGCTACTTCTTTAGATGATTTAGCAGTCATAGGAAATACCTCAATCCATTTAGAGTAGCTTTCTACAGCTACCATAACATAGGTGTGGCCACGGTTAGAGGCCGTATAAGGACCAGAAAGATCCAGGTGCCAGCGGTACATAAGTCCTCTGATGGGTAAGGGATGCATAACGGGCTGCATAGCATTAAACGATACTTTAGTATAATCACAGGCCTCGCAGCACTGGACCACTCTTTTGCAGTCGTTATATAAACCAACCCACCAGTGAGTCATCATGACAAGCCCCGTCGTGCGGCGCCTGCCATAATGACCATTTTCTACATGCATTTTGTGCACGAGTGCCAACCGGTCACCAGGGGGTGGTACCACCTTGGTTGTACCGCCTGGCATTCGTCGATATAGAATATTCTTTTCTGAAGACCAGAGATAGAGCGCAGCTCGTCGTTGAAGACGCTTGCGTTCTACAGGGGTCAGCAAGGGCAACATTGTGTCAGTGGAACGCCTCAAATATTGCATAGCATTGTTATCCAACCAGATATCTGCAAATGATTGAGACTCTTCCTCACGAGTCATGGGTTGCTCTATGAACTCAGCCGCTAAGGACTGAGCTGCATGTAAGATCAGGGAATCTCCAGCAGCAAATAAATGATTAAGCTGCTGAGATATCTGGTCACTATCCCCCCCCAGCTCCAGTCCTGAAGTGGCAAAGGAATGAGGTAGAAAGTTATTGAATGCAGAAAAAATTTCCTGCGAAGGCGGAACATCTGCAAATCGAATTGCAATTCCAACAGCAAGCAGATGACTGACAGCATTAGCATCAAAAGCACCTCCAACTATCCTGTGACGTACAGAAAAGATCAGGTCTTTGCCAGCAGTACAGTCAGTCTCATATCCCATGGCACGTTCACGCTCATGAATAGTCAGGGCGTGTCTAGTGACAATTCCTGCTTGATCAGTTTCTAAAACAAGTCCAGGTTCATAATTAGGGTTGGGACGGAACGCATAAGATTCAATCCTAGCAACCATTGTAGGAAAAACTCGTAGAGGTTCGTTCAATATATTGGCTGGATGATATGGGTACCTGTTGACTTTAAAACAGGTACGGGGATTTCTTCCATGGTCCAATATGTCAGTCAGGCGCAATGTATCATCACGGACAAAGGACATCATAACCAACTGCAAAGAAGCAGGGGAACATATATTTTGCCAATAATTACGCAGCCTGTGGGCATAGCTACCTACAGCAACAGCGTCAAAACACACAGTGTGTCCCAGCCTCTCTGTAAGTTCCTGGAATCCTGCTGTCATAGCCTGCGATTTTGCAATAGCAAATTGTACAGCAACATTCTCAATTAGGTACATGGGTGGTCGTCTCCCTTGTTGCATATGCTGCAGAGATCCTAGAATTTTAATAAGAGGGAAAAATGTGGAACTTTTCTCTCCTTGTAATCCTGTACGTTTTCCTGCAGAGGACAGGTCAGTGCACATAAACCCTGCTGTTAGCATCCATTGGGTACCATCAAGACATCCAATGTTAATGAGATGTCTTTCATTTATTTCGTACACATCCTGCGGCAGTTGGTTGAATGTGCCAGCAATAGCATCATGACCCAACAGATTGGGATATTCCTTCATGAGCAACTTCAGTCTGTGTTTGGCACAAACCCTTGCACCATTATCAATGTCAGCATAGTAATAGTGGTTGATGCGGATGCCATTTCTCAGCATGCATTCTAACCCTCCGCACATACCACCAAACAATTCAATCAGTGACACACCTTCTTGCACAGCAGTAAGAATGCTTGTTTGAGGAACAGGTGTAGAATTTATTGAGCGAATCCCTTTTCCAGTAGGATTGCCTTCTTCTGACAGTTCTTGCACCTGCAGTGAAGTATAGTGGGAAGGAGGCAAATCCTGCAAAAGCAAACGGCAATCTTCAACTCTTGAAGAAGCTGTTCCCCTCAGAGCTTTTTGTTTCTCCGACAGCGTGTCCATCTGCGGCACATGAATGCGAGTGGAAAATGAGGAAATGCCATTGATTTCAAAATCAAAGGCAGCTGCAGTATCAAATGCATTACAGCAACTCATATCATCCGTGTCATCAGGAACCATCAGTTTAGTAGCCAACGAATGAATGTGGTTTGTAACAGATGAGCCGAAGGTGGGAGAAGGCCATATGGCTCGGGTTCTAGGTAGGCCTGGCCACTCGGTAGGTGAAGGAAAAGACATTTCAGCATCCTCAGAAATCATTTGCAATCCAGCAACACCTTGCTCCTTATCAGGAGCTGGATCAGGATCTATTGCAGGACCAAATGGTTCTATTGCAAATCCCCACGGGACTGCACTCTGGGGCGTTCTTGACAAACAAGCAGCCATAAGGGAATACGCTCTTTTAGAACTATTAGCAGTCAAATCAGTGTCTACACCTGATCCACAGAATGCAGAGTTGTAGTAAAAGGGCCACGTCGTTGCGAAGTGACTCTCTTTTGTGCCTGTCCAGTCCATCCCAGATCTGACTGAACAGGGAACCTGCTGGGGACATCGGCAACAATATGTTTAACACCTGGTTTGTATTCAAGCTCATATGAGAACGGCGAGAGCATGACAGACCAGCGGGCATACTGCCCCTCTAATTCTTTATTAGACATAAGCCAAGACAACCCTTTATGATCGCTTATTATTAGAAATGGTATTTTAGCCCCAAGCAGATAATAGCGGAAGGCTCTCACTCCCCATACTGCGGCTAACATTTCTCCCTTGTAAGACCCATAATTAGCCTCATGCACATTGCAAGTCCTGCTGATGCAGGCTACTAGATATTCCTTTCCATCATCATCTTTTTGACCCAGAACGGCTGACATGCCTTTCTGGGACCAATCTGTGTGAAGGATGTAACGGCGATTTTTATCAGGTGTGCGCAATGCGTTACCAGGTTTGCAGAGTTCATCTTTTAGGTGTTCCCATGCCTTATCTCTCTCAGCCGTCCACAGCCAAGGAGTGTCCTTCTTAAACAACTCTGTAAGGGGGCTGGAGATGACAGAAAAGTTAGGGACATAACATCGGTAATAATTAGCAAAGCCAATGACACGACGCAGTTCATGCACAGTAGTGGGCGTGGGTAAAGCCCTGATTGCCAAGACCTTGGTTTCACTAGGTGAAATACCTGTGGTTCCAATCATATGGCCCAGGTACTCCAGGCTGTTAAACAGAAACTTGCATTTTCCTGGATGCACCTTCATATGACAATTCTTGAGGGCAGCAAACAGTAGTTTCAGTGCAGCTTTGTGTGATGCAAGATCTTTGGTAAAGACCAGGATATCATCTATAAAACATACACAACAGTGATCAAGGCCTGCTTCAGTTATTACAGTATTCATGACTCTCTGGAAGTATGCAGGCATATTAGTAAGGCCAAAGGTATTTCGGTTAGTTTTCCAACACCGATCATTCCACCAGAACGCAGTCATGTCCCTGCATTCTTCAGACAGTGAAGTTTGACCGAAACCAGATTTCATATCACAAACGGAGAACACAGTACAACCTTCAGTTCTTCCAAACAATTCTTCAGGCAGGGGTAGAGGGTACACATCAGGAGGTGTAAAGGCATTAATACCTCCAGATGCTTTACCATAATTAATACAGCATCTTTTATCAGTCCAAGCGCCAGTCACGGGATCCTTCTTGGCAGCTATAACTGCTTCATGTATCATAAGGGGCCGAGGACACTCACTGATGAATCCAGCTTCCATGAGAGGGGTCATGTGTTCGTCCATAACTTCTTTCTCCATGGGTGACCTCCTGCGAGCCTTTCTGAGAATAATACCTGGGGGCAAAGTTATAGTCTCTCCAGGGGGACCTATGGTGAAGGGAAGAACTGATCCTTCATATCCTGTCAAGTCAGACAATTTATAAGCGCTTTGTGCCTGGATAATATCTCCTGGATCAGGGTCACCTGGCTCATCCCATCCATCATTGTATTGCGCAAGCTGCGCACTGTGCACTTCCTCACCTCTGTACTCTGTTGCGTGCGCGTGAAGCCCTGGACTTCTGTAGGCAGCATCATGTGCGTGCTCATAGTCCTCACCGTTGTCTCGTTGATAGAACCTAACACCACTCTGATCCTCCTCCACCGCACGCGCGGCATAGTGGTTGTCCAGATTGAACTTTACCTCAGCCTCCGGCTTGTAATCTGGCCCCAAGGACACATACGGCACAGCCCTTTGAAGCTCACCTGGATCCATCTGCGCCATTGCTACTGCAGCAGTATGCATGGGAGCATCGTCCGCTGTTGGTTTACCCGCAGCAGTCTTCTGTCCCTTCTCCAAAGCCTCCATGGCTCTACCTCTGGCTGCCGACGCGAGGAACGCAGGCAACTGGTCACACTTATCCAGGTAGTGATCACCGTGGCAGATCTGACAGCTTTTAACAGCCATCGGTCTGTTGGACGGGTAACCCGATCCTGTTGGTCTCTGCACATTGCTGTACCCACCTCCTCCTCTTCCAGCCTGGAAAGGCCTGGATGATCCGGCGCTCGGGCCGCGATGCGGGTGCATTGTGCTAGGGTAACCCCCTGCACTAGATCTCACCTCCGTGGCATGACTCCGGGGTGTAGCATGCTGACCAGAATTCTGGTTTCTTCTTCCAGCATCCTTGCTTCCCTCTGCAGTAAGGTCCTCATACCTGATACCCTTCCTGACCTGTGTCCTCACACGGTACTCATAGGCATTCTGCATGGCCTCAATGATCACACTCGCCTGGACCATGAAGTTATCATCTTCAACACCCAAGCCCTGGAGCTCTCTCTCACACACCTCCTGGAGGTACACTGGTACACCACGCATGATCACATCAATGATGGATGTCCTCTCAATCGTCCCATTGTAAGCGATCTTGTTAGACCCCTGAAACGCTGAGTAAACAGACAGACATCTGATCCCAAACTGCCTGGGGTTCTCGCTGACAAGTACCGTCCTGTCAAGCTGATTCTGCTTACCCATGATGCAGCCCTGGGTCCAAATGGCCAATTCAGCCGATGTCGCAACGTTGAGGTAACGCTTGGCTACCATCAACAGGGCTTCAATAAAGCTGTACGGCTCATCCTGTAATGGATAAGGCTCGTACTCTCGTACCCCAGCCTCCTCGACCCCCATCAGGATCATCTTATTCCTCCTCATGTTCCCCATGATGGTCTGAGTGCCATCCTGCAGGAAATCATTCCTGGTACTGCCGTCCCTGCCCTCAATGGCTCTCACCAAGGGCGACATAGCGCTGGGACACAAAAACTCTAGCTCTGCGAAGTGCTTCTTTAGAAAAGCAACTCCTGCTGGCAGAATAGTGCTCATGATGATGCTCACCTGGGCAGACACAGCATCGTGCAGCCTGTGCACGTTATTTCCCCAGAACAACCTGAGCGATCGGTCCCATATCCTGTGAGAGATAATGCTCTCAGTCGCTGAGAACTCAACAACCCTGGACGAGTCAATCACCGTCTTCCCATCTAACCTGACATCAGTCAACCAATTCACTGGTCCTGGTGCAGCACTCTCTGAACCAGGGCGTCCACCAGGATCATCTCCTGCAGTAGATTGGCTCCTGACAGGGTCTACTGACCCGTGCAACACACCCTGTCTTGACACCCATCTGTGACCGGGAGGCTGACCCCCACCCGAAGGTGGTCCACCATTAGGTGGTTGGTTACCTCCTGCTGGCCCCTGACTATAGCCAGTTCCTGTCCCACCTCCGTGGAACTCACCTCGGTCTTGCTGTTCATAACGCAGGTTCTGGTTCATGCCCTGCCCTTGCGACTGACCTTGATGTTGATCGTGCCCTTGACCCTGATTGGTGCCCTGACCTTGACCAGAGAACCGGTGTTCTCTCTGACTCTGACTATAATCTCTCACAGAAGGAAACCCATTCCATGACTGCTCTCTAGGTACCTGCTGAGCAGGCCTGAACCTACTCTGGTCTTCTTGAGACGGCTCATGATAGCTGCGTTCCTGGGAAGGTGCAGCTGCCGTACCTCTGGTGCCTGCCCGCAGGGGCTCACTGGGCATTGCAGCAGCTCTAGCTGCATCCTCACCTTGCTGTCGGCGATCATGTTCCAGTAGCAGTCTCTGGGCAAGCGCCGCCCTATCACGGGCTGCCCTAACCCTGGAGCTATCCAGACCAGAACCACCTAGACCCTGAGTGACAGGAGTATTCCAATTGGAATGCTCAGTGCCCGCAGCCGTATGAAACGACTGTGATGCAGCAGGTCCCGTGGAACGGTTACCTTGTTCTTGAGGTTCTCCAGCGGTGACATCATCCCCGGTACTTCCCCCAGATCCTTCACCTTCAGGCTCTTCCGACACGGACGCCAAACCTTGCATCCGCGCCACAGAATCTTCATATCGTCCAGACTGTGGGTAGACTGGTACGTTATGCGTCTGTCCAGCCGACCTCGCAGGAACTTGCGTCGACGGCGGCGGCGGTGGTGGTGGCGGTGGCGGACGTGATGATCCAGACTCCACACCATGACCTTGTCTTCTCACAGATGCACCCTGAATTGGCGCAGCATTGGAGGGAGGGACAGAAGCGGCAGCAGCAACAGGCACGA
Source organism: Limnomonas spitsbergensis (assembly GCA_037349105.1). Classification (NCBI taxonomy): domain Eukaryota; kingdom Viridiplantae; phylum Chlorophyta; class Chlorophyceae; order Chlamydomonadales; genus Limnomonas; species Limnomonas spitsbergensis. Next base: position 1,706,692 of record JAYJMM010000102.1, on the reverse strand, counting down.
ATACTGGAATGTCCGCAACAGGCGCATATACTGGTGCACTCTGCGCCATGGGCTCATGCACCGCAAAAGGCGCTGCAGACTGCATTGGAACAGTGACCTCGGGAGCACACGTGGATGCTGTTACTGACTCGATAGAGCCAGCCTGTGAACCACCATCACTAGCAGTGTCAAACACTGGTACTGCCAGTCGTGTAGCAGCCGTCATCTTTGACGGAGTTCCAGTATTTGCACACCTAACACTCTCCCTGCTTAGGTACTCGTAAACAGGGTTGGGCATCTGCATGTTTAGTTTCTCTGAAGTTTCATCGCAAGTAACAGCCCTTGTCACTTTTTTAGGTGACCCTGCCAATGCAGCCTTTAAAGCTGCATTCCTTTCATCTAGCAAGAGATCCTTCTTGTCATTGAGCTCGTCGTACTCCTCCTTGCTACAGTTAAGAGCTAGGTTTTTCAACTCCATCTCTGCCAAGTCCACTGCTTCCTGCTTGATCCTCACGGAGTCCATGCATGCCTGATCAGTCCCGGCCTTGTTATACAGCTTCTGCCAATTAGATATGAATACCTCAATCAACGGTACAGGGAGAGACGAGGTCTCTCCATTACCCTTAGGCTGCACCTTCGCAGCTTCCTTTGCCGCTAAAGCACCCCTCGTGTTCTGAGCAACACTATCCGTTGCTATCTCCTGAGCGACTTTGGGCACTTCTACAGCCCCTGATCCACTCATCTTCACCTTTTTATCGGCTTTAGGACGACCGATTTCCGCTACAGTCGACTAGAGGTGACACTAGTCGGACTTTTTCTTTCTTAAACAAGTACTAATAAACTCGTACAGAGCTTATAGTAAGAGCTTCTCGATCCACTGCTGTAACTCAGTGAAATCAGCTCGATAACAGGTGATAGCTCTTGCTACTTCACCTGGACTTCTTCGATACTGTTGACAAGATCTCGTAAAGCCTCGACACTTGAGGTACTTATGGGGTTCTTGGGACGATCTTGGGCGATTGTGGCCGTTGATCTGTGTGATGAGTCGCTTGCTTGGCGACTTCTGACGAGTGAAGATATCTCTGATAAATCAGACGGTCGACTTGGAGCCAAAGGAAAGGCTGTAGATTGGAGGTGTGATGGTGGGTTGGTGGTAATATCCAGCTGTAAGACTGGAGATATGCCTTGTTAAGAGGCAGGAATAACGCTAATTGCTGCAGATGGTCGACTGTTGGCCTAGATGCACTGCCAGCTTCGTATCAGGAGACTTGTTGATGCTTATAGAGTCGCTGTTGGCCTAGTTGCTCTGCCAGTTTCCCCTTAGTAAGACTTGGATTGACGATTAACTTGCAGATTGATAATCAGGAACAATAGCTAGAAACGTTAGGAGTCTATTGTAGGCCGTGAGATCAAAGTAAGAAAGAAAAAGTAAAGGACCCAGATCGGAATCCTCTAAGTCGGCACCCACACTTGTTCAGGTTCACACACAACTTCCAACCGAAAAAGCAGTTGGCGCAGTCAAACGCACGGTGCAGTCATACGTCGTGACAGCAGCACCCCGCTCTCAGAGACCGCGCTTTCTACGTGCCAGTGCAGGCCTTAGGAGAGCAAGGAGGGGTTGACAGGTCCGAGGATGGAACCTACAGCGGGGCAGGGCTGTGCCATGCCGATAGGCCACGGCGGTGTGAGGCCACCGTTGAGGCGTCGGTCACCATCCCCAGGATGGTCGCAGGGCAAGCTGTACCATGGGGAGTGGATCCTGGGGAGGCCAGGGCAGCCATCCCAGTCAGCAGCTGGTAACTTACTACTACGAGGAGCTGGAAGAGGGAGAGATGCCGGTTTCAGCAGCATGGATCCACATGCATGCGTCGCGGGATGATATGCCAGTCTTCCTGTTCGCCAGGTGCGAAGGGAATGTGGCGATCACCAGGTGCGCATCAGTCGACGAGGCAGAGTTCCACGCGCACACGCACGCCAGGGGAGCAGACCCAGCAACATGGGCAGTCATGCTCATGGCGTTGCAACGGGTTCTGCTTCCGGGACAGCTGTCGGCAGCCATGCGGCACGTCTGGGGCGTGGATGATCAGTGGGCGCCGCTGGAAATGACAGACTGCCCCACATGGCCATATGGGGCCCAGAGGTCACCAGCGGATGGGCCCATGTGGGAAGACGAGGAGGAGTTCGCGCGCTCGCCGTTCGCAGTGGAACGGTTAGAAGCGTGCGTGCACCAGTGGGTGCGCTGGGAGAGAAGAGCGTGGCGCGATAACAGGGCCAGCAGCGTGGGCCCGTATTGGCAGGCAAACGGCATGACAGTACAGCTGTGGAGGCAGGCGCACCCGGCAGGGGTGCGCACTCTGCATCCCCTGTTCAGAGGAGCAGGGTCGGATACCTACATGGAGGAGCTGGAGGAGCTGAGGACTCAGCCCGTGCTGGGGCGCTGGATATTGGGCAGATGGGGTTCCCGCTATTGGGACCCCGCTGCCGACAGTGACGGACCAATCCAGGACACATACCAGGAGCCAACAGAGCAGGGCCATGTCGCCTTTGTCACCACTCTCGGGGCAACAGCATCCTCTTGGGAGTGGCTGGAGCCCATGGAGGACATGGAGGTGTCAGCCCTGGAGGCTGAGACCGGGGATCGGGCAGAGCCCCAGACAACCCCGGACAGTACCAGCAGACCACTTGCAGGAGACCTGGACAGCAGGAAGCCATGGTCCAGCAATGCGCTTCGCCCCAGCCATGAGGGCAGGGGGCTGCTAGCAGAGGAGAATGAAGACCCTTCGGAAGGGCCACCATCACTGGTGCAGGATTCAGAGTCGGAGGAGGAGTGGGGCGCTGACAGAAGCCCGTGCCCAGCAAGGATCAGCCTCACAAGAGCTGATGCCGGGGATGCAGATGGAATGGAAGAGCCAACCAACGCAGGCCCTGGACCAGGGAGTCCAGTGTGGGGCCGCGAGGAGGACTTGTTACAGCTACGACAGGAGTGGATGCGCGATGTTGTTCAGGAGCAAGCAGCCATGGAAGAGCGCAGAACCAGGAGAGCCGAGATAGAACGCAGCAGCAAGGTCGCGCTAGAGGAGAAGGCACACAAGGTCGCAGGGGGGGTGAACCCGCGGCAGGCAGCAGACCAGTGCGCTGGCGAGCCCAAGGGGGCAGCAGCAAGCAAGACGAGCAGCAGGAGCCCAGGGGACGCCCAGATCAGCCCGCCAGCACAGGCAGCAGCAAGGGAGCCCTGGGGTGATCCAGCAGCATACAGCACGGAACGCTGGGTGGCAGTGCTCAGGCACTTCGTGGATGAGCTAGACGTGCTAAGAAGGCAGGAAATGGGGCAGCAAGAGGCAAGCCAGGAGGCTAGCCTAGTGTTCCGGCTCAGAATGTTGCCACAGCCCGATCCGAACCCCAGGATGGGAGGTTACAGCAGGGCGGTCAGGGAGCTACAGGAGGAGCTGACGGAGAGAATATCAGCCCTCAACAAGATGGGAGCAAAGGGAGTGGACACCCAACAGCCGTCGGACAGCCGCAGCAGCCAGGCCCGAACCAGCAGGGGGGAGGACCTTTCAAGGAGGGCTGCCAGCGCTCGGGCAACCTTGCGACAGGGCTGTGGGCCTGAGGAGCCCGCGGGTGCCGGCAATAGCAAGACTGTGCAGCGCGCCATTCACAGGCAGGAGCGGCTGGCACAGAGCAGCACAGGTCAGATACCAGGAGCAGGGCCAGAAAGGGCCGGTGCGGCTTGGGCTGACACTGCCGAGTTGCGAGGGAAAAATTCAAAAAAGGCTAGGCGGCGCGCGGGAAAGGCGCAGAGGGCAGCCGAGGACAGGAACCGTGGCAGCAGACCAGGAATGGACTGCCCAGTCCTGCCACTCAGGATCAGCCAGGTGGATCTGGAGATCACATGGGCCAGTGGGCAGCAGAGGCCAGCGCAGAGCGCAGAGCCATGCGTACAGCCCGCAGAACACCTACCGCAGAAACCCACGAGGCAGATGCCAGCTTGCAGAGGACTCCTCACCTGTACAGCATTTAAGGGGATCCTTACGGGGACGCTCCAGCTGATACTGGTGTGGCTCCTGCTGTCGGTGTGTGTGCCAGGGGCGCGAGCCACCGAGCAGGGGGTACGAGGAGGAGGATTTACAGCAGGCCAAGGGGCTTTTGTGTCGGGACAGGAGGCAGCAGCGAAGCTGTCGTCTGGATGGTTGCGCCCGCCAGCAGTCATTCCCATGGGGGGTGCTGGCAGGAGGGGTGCCTGCAGCCAGCAGGAGAGCTGGCAAAGCGGCAACGACACTGGCAGGGAAGAGCCGCCCGCGGAGGACGACCCGCAGGCGGCTGAGATGATCGACATGTTCCAGCCGGGAGGAGTAGTGGAGCCGCCCGCGGAGTACGTCAAAACCAAGGAGGGGTGGCTGCTGGGCCAGCACCCCGACTTCACTGCGGAACAGCAGGAGAGCCTGGAGCAGAGCCTCAGGGATCGCCAACTAAGGAGCGTTCGCTTACTCCATGGAGGATCTACCAGGCTACTGCGGCACGCAGGGTGAGTTTACGCTGGCTTTAGAAGACGAGGTCAGTTCGTGCTTTCAGAAGCCCAGGGACATGCCGCCACCCAAAGCAGCCATTTTTAAAGAAAAGTGCCAGCCAATGATACAGGCAGGTATCATCGTCAAAGTACCCCAGGGGGGGCCTATCAAGTTTGCGGCCAACTCAGTAGTAGCAGCCAAGAAGAGTGCTGAGACTGGGGAGTGGACTGACCACCGGATAGCGCACGATATGCGCAGGTTAAACCTGCGTACGGCTAAGCAGGAGTTTGCAATCCCCAGGATGGAGACTATTTTTCAGAACCTGGGCACTGCCAAGATATTCAGCAAGGTTGATCTCCGGTCGGGGTTCATGCAAATCCCTATAAAAGTCGAGGACCAGCCTAAGACAGCTTTCTGGATGGGACCTGAGCTTTGGATGTACACAAAGCTCAACTTCGGTCTGCGCAATGGACCTCCCTTCTTTCAGCGTATGATGGAAGAGGAGATTGCCAGGGCAGGCCTGAGTGCGTTCTGCGTGGCATTCATTGACGATCTGCTAGTGTACAGTGACACACCGGCAGAACACATCAGGCATGTGGAGCTGATGTTAGACATGCTCCACAGTGTAGGATTAAGGGCGCACCCCGACAAGTCCCTGTTTGGGTGTGCAACGGTAGAGTACCTGGGTCACAATGTGTCGGCCCAGGGGCTCACGCCGCACGCAGCCAAGATAGCAGCGGTTATGGCGCTGCCAGAGCCCACATCGGTGAAAAACATTCAGGAGGTCATGGGATTCTTGAATTTCTACCGGTGCTACGTCCCGGATTTCTCGAAAAAGGCGGCATGCATCAACGCATTGCTGGTCAAGGGGGTCCCGTTTGTGTGGGGGCCAGAGCAGTCGCAGGCGTTCCAGTTGATCAAAACAGAGATGTGCGAGGGCGGAAGAGTTCTGCGCAGGCCAGATTACAGTGGGACAGGGCCAGACGGCAAGGGGCCGCCAAGGCCGTTCTTGCTGTACACAGATTTCTCTAAGCAGGGCATAGGTGCCGTGCTAGGGCAGTGTGACGACAGCGGGCGGGAGTATATGGTGGCATGCACGTCCAGATCCCTGAACAAGAGCGAGAGGAACTATTCCTCGTTCCAGGGGGAGATGCTGGCCGCAGTGTATGCAGCACGCACATACCGTCACATGCTGTTTGGGTGCAAGGTGCATCTCATCACTGACCATGAGCCGCTCACTTACCTCATGGACAATCAGACGTTGGTGGGCCAGCACGCTAGGTGGGCTCTCATGCTTCAAGAGCTGGACATTACCATTGTCCACCGCTCAGGGGCATGCCACCAGAATGCGGACATCCCGTCCAGATCGCCACTCCCATCCTCAGCTGACCGCACGGGGGCCAGGCTTGATACAGCCGCTCCCGAGCCGGCAGCCCATGAGGAGGCAGGGGGGAAACAGGTAGCTTTACTCACGGGGTTGGGCAGAGTGAACCAGTGGCATGCAGACCAGATGGTGCGCATGGCACAGGAAGGCAGAAGAAGAGTACAGATACTGCGAGCTGCAGAGGCAGCTTGCGTGACAGCGCCGGTAGGACAGGAGATATCCTCGGCCGCCACTGACGATGATGAGCAGGCGCAGCCTGTCAGTACAGCAGAACAGGCATTCAGCAACAGGGAGCGGGCCAGGACAATGATCAGTGATGTTCTTGCTGACCTGCCCCGGGTGACGCCCCCTCATTCACATGCAGGCCTGGACACAGCTTGCCTGCCGGGTGGGGCTGTGCGGGCCATGGAGACCGAGGGAGTCGTCCTTTTCGAGCCCTTTGGAGGTATGTGTTCAGGGTTGGAGATGGTGCTCAGGGCGGGTATCCCAGTGGTGCAGTACTTGTATGCTGATATCAGTGAGGAAGTCAGAGAGATCGCAGGGGGTCGCCTGGTGCAGTTGCACAGGAGATACCCTCAGTTGTTTCCGGTCAAAGCGTTTGATAAGGCGTTCAGAGCGTTGCCCCAGGATGTGTATGCCATTACGGCAAAGCACCTCCAGGAGGCGGGCGCCCAGGAGGGGCGCCAGTGGTTCATGGTAGCAGGCTGGGAGTGCCAGGACCTCTCGTCAGCAGGCAAGGGGCGTGGGCTCGAGGGAGAGAGAAGCAAGTCTTTCTTCCCGTTAGTCAAGCTGTTGGGTACACTACAGTTCCTGCAGGGGCCTAGGCCGCCAGCGTACCTGATTGAGAATGTGGCAATGCAGTTGAATCAGAAGAGTGTGAAGGCCAGTGTTGAGGCTTTTCAGGAGGTGTGCAGGATTCTGGGAACACCGGCGCTGTTTGACGCAGCGCAGGTGGGGTCTTACGCCCACCGCACCCGCAACTATTGGGGGAATATCGCCCCTGCAGCAGATATTGAGTTTGTGATTCGTGCGTCAACCAGACCCCACGGGGGGATAGTGGACGACATTCTAGACAAGGGTAGCAAGGCCCAGGTCGTCTCATGCCCGGACAATGGGGGGTACCGCATCAACGTAACAGGACAGCCCAGGAAGGTGCTGCCGTGTCTGATGGCCACACCCTCGTCATATTCTTTTCGGAACGGGCAGAATGGGATGGTGTACAGACCCATGGGGGACTTGCAGGAGCCCAATGCAAACGAGCGTGAGCGTGCCATGGGGTACGCTGTGGGGTCCACATTGCCGCGCCCAGACTTCCCAGAGGCGGCCAGGAGGGCAGCCTTGGGCAGGTGCATGGATTCATGGGCACTAGGTGCATGGCTCAATGTGGCACTTGAGTGTGCTAAAATCATACCAGAGGAATTGAAGCGCAGGGCAAGGCTGCCAGGCCCGGACAGGGACCCAGTGCTGGGTGCAACCTTAATGTCCAGCCACTATGCCCTTGCTACTGCAGGAAACGCATGCTCTGGCAGCGGAGAGGTGGCCGCGTCATACAGGCAGTGCCTGGGAGAATCGGCTGCGGCAGACTGGGCCGACGCAGCACAGGAACCAGGTGGGAACACGCCTGAGGGGCAAGTGGTGGTTGAAAGCGTGGTGACCAGGGTCACAGAGGGTGAGAAGGACCCGCCAGGATGCCCTGCAGGACCATCGGTCAGGGTTGATGTGTGGGCAGACGAACCTGTATTGAGGTTTCTCCGCGAGAAAACATATGTTCAGGGAACAGAGCTAGGAGAACAGACCAGAATACAGCGCAGAGCGGCGCCATTCCAGTGGGAATCAGAGAGGGGAGGTGTACTGATGAGACTCATGCCTGACGGAAGACGATGTGTGGTGCCCAGGCCAGAGGACAGGCTTGCAGTGATCCAGACAGCCCATGCCGGTACGGGCCACTTTGGCAGCCACCGCACGGCCTTCATGGTCATGCAGCAGCATTGGTGGCGGGGACTCAGAGCAGCGGTCAAGAAGGCCGTGCAGGAATGTGGTGTGTGTGACAGGGCCAGGGCGTCCACATTCAATCACATACAGCCCAACCTGCACCCACTTCCCATTGAGGGGTTGTTTTTCCGGTGGGGAGTGGACCTGTGTGGTCCATTTACGACCACTTCCAGGGGCAATCGGTTTGTGATGGTTTGTGTGGAGCATTACTCCAAATGGGTGGAGTTGATTCCCATTCCAAGCAAGGCGTCTGATGTGACGGCCTTGGCATTCTTTCAAAATGTGGTTGCACGATTCGGGGGATGCGCAGAAGTGGTGACAGACCAGGGAACAGAGTTCCAGGGTGAGTTTCAGGACATGTTGTTGGACTGCTTCATTGACCACCGCACCACTTCTGCCAACCACCCCCAGGCAGACGGGCTGTCAGAGAGGGCTGTCCAGACCCTCAAGGCAGGCCTGCGCAAGTGCTGCGAGGAGGGCAGCAGCGACGAGTCCTGGGACAAGATGGTGCCCTGGGTAGCCCTAGGCTTCCGATGCTCGCCGCAGCAGGCCACGCGCATGGCGCCGTACGAGGTGCTGTTCGGACAGAGACCCACCTTCCCCTCCAGAGTGGGGGCGGACCTCTGGAGCACAGCCAAGGTGGCAACAGCAGAGGAGGCAGCAGACCTGCTCTTGGCCAGAGTGGCCAGGATCAAAGAGGCACTGCCAGTCGCGGGTGAGCATCTAAAAATTGCGCAGCACCGCGACAAGCTGCGATATGCACGCATTCGTGGGGGAGGGTATGTCCCCCAGGTCAGGCGTTTTGCAGAGGGAGATTACGTGTATGTGAAGTATTCATCAGAGCGACGCAGCCTCGATCCCAAGGCCAGGCCTGAGATCCTCAGGGTAAAAACACTGGGGGCGACGGGAACCTTGGTGTTGGAGGGGGCAGATGGCCTCACAGTTACAGAGAATGCAGTCAATTGTTCTCCATGCCACTTGCCCAACCTCAGGGGAGTGGTTGATTTCAGTGGAACCAGACCCAATAACAGCCTGTCATGCGAGGTGTGCCAGCTGCCCGACCGCGGAGAGGTGATGCTTTTGTGTGATGCCTGCAATACAGGTTGGCACATGGATTGCTTGGTACCAGTACTTGAGGAGGTGCCTGAGGGCGAGTGGTTGTGCCCAACTTGCGCGCCTGAGGACAAGGGAGCCGAACCCGCAGCAAGGGCAGGACCCGCTGCAGAGGATTGCAGTGTGCAGGTCCAGGGGCGGCCGAGCCCAGCAGCCAGAGCGGCTGCCAGGACAGCCCAGGAGGCCAACGTCATGGACAGGCCTGAGGTGGAAGTCATGGCCACCAACCCAGCAACAAGGCAGATGGAGCGGGGCATCGCAAGACCAATGGCGAACGGATTATACGACATCTCGTACACCACTGGCCGGGGAGAGGCCAATGTCACCCCGAGAGCAGTTGCAAGAAGGGCTAAAGTGGCCAAAGAAGCAGCAAGGGAGGAAGAGGAGTCAGCTCTTGAGGAGCTTACCGAGACCTGAGACCGAGCCCAGAGCGGCAAGGCCGCTGAGCACGTGACGTCACCCGCGCCGTACCTGGCAAGGAGCGGGCAGGCACCTGCAGAGCAGAAATGCAGACGCAGCGCGGCTTGTCCTAGTACCCGGCAGGCAGTGGGCCGGCAGCCAGCGGACCGAAGACAGAGATGCAGGAGTGGAGTTAAAGCTATCGCAGCAGCATAGTGAAAATTTGTTTCTCAAAACACCATAGCAGCAAGGCTACAGTAGTACATATGTTATGACGATGATGAGCGAGGAGAATTAGTCACCTCGGGCAATGATACCACAGTAGGGAGCACATCACGCTGCTACGGCGCACATTTCCTGTGGCCTGTGAAGACCAGGCGGCTATGGCGCAGTGGGGCGAGAGCAGCGGTTATTCTTAGCTTGACCTGATAACTTTGAAATTTCCCTGTTTGCTAGCCAGTAGTGGGCTGAACAGCTTGAATTTGTAGGATTCTGCGCATTGCGCTTCAGCTGAGACTCGGTGATTTTTTTTTTTTTTTTTAAGTCTGATTGAAGAAGGCCTGAACCAGGCAGATTTGTGAAACATGATTTGAGCTTCTACGTACATATTTTTCCAGAAGTTCTTTCAGTACCACCCCTTTTCCGGCTCCCCGCGCATGCCTGGAGGGCTTAACGCTGGGGAGCGGGGGACGAGTAAAGTAATAGGGGCGGTACCCACGAGACGGAGACTTCTAGGCAGAGACATCCAGTTAGGGACTTCCAGTTACAGTTATCTTGTTAACAAGCTCTTGTCTGAAGTACAAGGAGCATGAGTGTACGGTGATGTACCGTATTTGTGAGTAGAGGACACCTCTCTAAGGTGTCCTGACCGGAGTTTACGGTGTTTACCATAGTATTGCAGTTACTGCTTTATGGTGCGACAGCAGTAAAGTAGTAGGGGCGGTACCCACGAGACGGAGACTTCTAGGCAGAGACATCCAGTTAGGGACTTCCAGTTACAGTTATCTTGTTAACAAGCTCTTGTCTGAAGTACAAGGAGCATGAGTGTACGGTGATGTACCGTATTTGTGAGTAGAGGACACCTCTCTAAGGTGTCCTGACCGGAGTTTACGGTGTTTACCATAGTATTGCAGTTACTGCTTTATGGTGCGACACACTCCACTCCGGTGATGGGCACCAGCAGCCCATGCATGGCTGTACCGAGCAGGCGGGCGCGCTGGATCTGGGGCACCCTAGTGGGGTGCTGAGTGGCAAACTCCTCATCCAGCTTGAGCTTCAAGTCAAGTTCTCCCTGGCCAGCTTCTCAGCTCCTCTCATGCACTCCTTTTCTTGTTGGTGATTCCTTAGGGTCACTGCGTTGTCTGTGAATTTTAAGACCTTCAAACAATGCTCGCAGCAGGTTGTCATTTCTTAATTCATAGCAATTACCAATGCAGCTACACCGTGTGAATCCATAATGGGTGTACGCACAACGATGCATGGGGTTCTGGAGCCGTGACACCCCCCATGCCAAAATTGCATGCCAGGAGGGGTTTGATATTCTGTGTGGAATTTTTATGATTAATATCTGTAACAAATGACTTCAGGAATGCAGCGGTGTAGCTATCGTCTCAATCTGATGTTTTTAAAAAATATACTAAAATTTCCAAAAAAGGCATTTTGTTTTTTACCCCCCTCCCCCCCCCACTTTGTCCCTCCACATCTCTCAGCCCCCTAGGCCAAACATAATTTTAAGACCAGATATGGAAAGCTCTCGTGAAGCTCTACAACTTTCGAGGATGGGGTGTATCCAGTTTTTTTTGGCCCCCCCTCGCCACAAATACCAGTTTGATCTGTTGCTTCCAAAGTAGGGACAGCGGTATGCCACGTAAAAGGAGCTGCGAAAATGCAGATACATGTTTTGTACGCACTCCATGAGGGATTGGTCGAATGCTTCTCTCGTGATTGAACTTGTGTGTAGGTGAGGAATATCGTAACACCCGGTACATTAAATTACTATTTGCGTAACGGTTTACGGCTAAACGGCAAACACACAGAAATCGAGAGTTTTGGTCAGTCCGGCATCAAAAAATTTGTCCAGAGGGCAGCATTGAAAGAAAAATAATTCATAATCGAGGAAAGGCAAATATAAATCTACGGTGAGGAGGGTGATGGGGATTCCAGGAGCATGCACTGTTTATCCTGCTATGGCAGAGGTTCCATTTAACGCGGTGGGAATTCCTGCATGTGCGCTACCAATTGAGGGTTAATGACGTTACACCTCCGGGCCATGCTGAAATGAAGCTATAACACGCCGGCAAACAAAAATCCAGCTAGGTAAGTAAAGGGAGAGGGCACAAGAGGAAAGAAAGGATAGCAAGTGGCGCATAGGTACGCCCCCCATAATCCATATAAGCTAGGAGCCCCCTGACATGATTACCGTCCTGTCCGTCCATGTCCGTTTTAATCCGAGTCCGTTTTCCCAGCAGGTCACAAGTTAAGCTGAATCACCTGATCCATTCAATGGTTCGATTTATGATTTTGTACCTGGAATTATTCGTAGCCACTGATCCGCTTTACAACAGCAAACCTTCAGATTTCCGGAGGTGAAACGCCCCCGGCTGCTGCTGCTAATGAAATGTCCTTCTGTTCAATTGTAACCGGTAATGGACCGGTTTGAAAAAATCGAAGCAGTGAGTGGTACCGGCAGTCTGACATGCAAGCATACGGCACCGGCCAGTGAAGTGAGCAGGGCCCAGAGGTGTGACGTCATGGCTAGGGCCTCTACCACCATCTGCCAGTGGTGCCTTTGCTGGGTCACCTGCCCCTCTGGCACCACCTGGAACGTTACAGGCATTGCTGCGGCCTGGTAGCTCACAACCTGAGTCGCTGCGTTCTGCCCAAACCCTTCATGGACCGACATCATGCACGTGTGCCTCTCCTGGCTGACCCACCTGGAGTTGTAAGACTGCCCCGCTGGTCCCGGCCGTCCTGGCGGGCCTGGCAGCTCACTCGGTCCAGCTGTCTCCTGCTGCCTTTTCCACTCTTCAAAGGAGACCTCCTTGGCGGCCTCTGGCCGGAGGTTCCCCTTCTATCCTGCATTCTCTGTTCTAGCTGGTATGGCCTGGCGTGGCGACCTGTGCCTCGCTCTTGTGACCTGCCCCTGGGCTGGCTCCCACGATCCCCGCTGGGTGACTGCTGCCTCCTGCCTCTAGGCCGGTCGAAGCTATCATCGCGGTCTGGCCGCTGGGTTCGAGCCTCCGGTGTAGGCACCGCCCCTTATCCGTGTGCCAACCCGCGACTTCGTCCCTTTCTAAAGGACACGCGATGTGCGCTTCAGGTCCGTGGCGGACTTCTTTCCTCACGGCAGTGACGGACGCCTACGGGCAGGCTCAGTGACTACACACTGGCTGCGAGTGCTCAGCGAGTTAAGCAGCGCAGCTGGCTATTTGGTTGTATGGCAATTGACTAAGGGAGCACAGGCCTTCTGGCCGTCTGGGCGCGATCCAGCTGGGCTATGTTAAGGGCACTTACCGCGCGTCTCGCGGTGAGGGTGACGGGACGTGGACTGCGTACTTCTTATACGGCAGGGTCTCGGGCCTCTTGCTAGGTACTTGTCTCCAGCTATCTCAGCGGGAGCTGAGCTAGTCTTGACTTGAGTAAAGGTACTGACTTATGTGAACGTAGGAGGTCTCATACACAGATGACGGCCGGTGCTTGTTACAGATAGAGGTCTGTCCTTTAGAAAGGGACGAAGTAACTAGCCTAGGCAATTGCCGGGATACAGGGACCCGGCAGGCCCAAATCAGAGTACGGTACAATCTGTCAAATCAACCTGCGTAAGCGGGTTTCTAGGTCTCAGCGTCAAATCCGAGGACTCCGCAGAGAAGCTGCGGAGGCCTCGAGGCCGCTAACTGCGGTCTGAACGGTTCTGTTACGTATACTGTAATATACTGTGACAAGTGTCTTATCAGCAAACTGCTGGTGCTCGTCAGCAAGTCAGCGCACATCCTCTTTGTTATATTCAGAGCTCTTGGAGGCGGCACCAAGTTTATACCACCTACAGTCCTGTACCACGACTTCCAAGCCTGGGTCCAGACAGTGTTCTGGAACGTCATCAAGATTCAGCTCAGCGGGTCGAGCAGAATGATCACCTCCAAGCAGCACATCAGCACGCTCAAGCTAGATGTTAGTTTGATCCCACTCATGCGTGAGTCCTCTCGTTTCACCTCTTGACATTTGTGAACTATCTATATTTACCGACACCATTAGAAGCGCACTGATGAGCTGTGATTAAAATTGACCCCGCTCCCATCCTTGAATTATGTTTTTTGACTGAGAACTCACGGTTTTACTAGGTTCCGGAGGCGGGGGGGGGTACCAAGGGGTCGTTGCCCCGGCCTATTATTCAAGACAGAAATAAGATGTACACCTCGTCGGTGTACGGCACCCCATTAGATTAGGGAGAGAAAAAAGATGTACAAACTGACCAGCAACCGATCGTCGTCAACCAGCTTCGCTGGCCATCGCGCGTCACAACGATCTCGTTGTAATGTTAACATCTACATCAGCTTCCCTGTAGCAGTGTTGCTCCGGGTACCGTGACTTTCTGGTTCTATCAGAGACGTCCACATATGTAGCAGTTCAGGCTTTCGACTTGCATTGTTCATACAAAATCAGACCCACCGATATAAAGTCCCCCCCCCCCACATAATCGTAGATACAACCGGGGCTCATAACCACCATTACACGCTGTGGTTTGACATTTTTATTAGGATGGGTTGTTTGACTCTCTTTTTTGCCCCCCCTCGAACTGTGGCTGAGGTTTTCGTTGACTCACGAGGCATATCTTTCACCCCCTCCCCATTAACTTTTACGTCCATTTCCCTGGGGACCCACTCCGTCCCCGGAAGTTCAAGAGGCCGAAAACATTTATGCCTTCGAAACTCTTTTGCACGTTTACTTACTAATAGCCACATTCTTCTGTCCATATACATTCTGGGCGGTGCTTTTGGGGGCGACCCTGGACAAAGGCTACGTCAGGTACTCCGAGGTCACTCTCCAGGGTGTCGTCCATGAAACGTGCTGAAATAACCCGGGGCAGTCCCAAAGACCATGCAACCGTTCGCAACAGCCTTACGTGCCAAAATTTGTCGGTGTCCAGTCCGAAATGTGCTGTTTGTCTGCCTCCTTCATCGGTACGTCTGTGCATCTGCAACACGCAGCTAAGCGATGCCATTCACCAACCGATGTACATTTATAACGCATATCTAACAAAATCCTTGTATACAAGAGCATTATCGCCGCAAGGGAGAGGCCAGCCGAGCAAGCCTGGCGTCTGTTGAGGTACTGGTACATGACGATGTGCATCAGAGTCAGTCATGCCGTCTGTTTCCCCAGTGTTTTTACATTACACTCGGATGTGGCTTCGGCCCAGGCTGCGCTGTTTCCTTAACTCTCACGCCCCCATGGGGCGTAGCTTCTCAAACAGGCCAGGAGGGGCCAAACACGTGCCCACAAATCATTTCCAGCATTAACAAAATATGCAGCAAACCCAGCCCATCTGTAGCGTTCCTATACCTACACAATATCTTTATATCTGAGACTACTGATGTACACATAAGCGGTACATCATGGACTGTGCGAAGCTTCATGAGGAGAACCCTCCGGTGGCACAGACAGTTTAGAGCGAGGTCGGGGCTCTTTACAAAAGACAACACCTAAATATATTCTTAACACTGAGAGTGTTATACCATCGTGTCCACCCCTATTGCTGTACATCCACCTCTCTCGCTCTCACCCCAATACCTGTACTTGTCAATGACGTTACACCTCTATCTGGGCCATGCACAAGAAGGCTCGGCCGCGCGGGCGCCCAACTGTTTAGATGGGAGGGGGGAAAACTAATAGGAAGTGGGAGCACGGAAAAAAGGAACAAAAAGAGAGGCCAAGAAGGTAAGAAAGCCTGACAGCATCTGAGCTCCTCAAGCAACTAACCCTCCACAGAGTCTACAACAGCGTCCACAAAAGCAAGCGCAGCTCTTGCGCACAGGGGCTCCTCCTAACTGCCAGAACTGTGGCACTCCCCCCAAGATTTTCCTGGCCTGTCGCCATTACTGCCCAGATATATCTATCCAGTGCCTTGCCCACAGCTTTAAATATTACATGTTCGCTCGAGGGCGCATGGCGGCCATCAAGGAAGCCCCAACCGCACGATACCCGAAGCCCCCCCTTCCTGCAGCACAATAACTGGGACGATACACGCCCACCTGTCTGCTCAGCCGCATGGGCGCAGGGCGCACAATCGGACAGTAGGGCGCCCACAGCCGAGCCTTCTGGAGCGAGGCCCACAGGTGTAACGTTATCAATATTTATATGACAATGCACAGAAAAGACGTTTTCGAATATGATTATATGTTGGACCTCCAAAGAAGTCGATAAAGTTATGAAGGGGGCAGCGGATTCAATTTTCGGGGACCATGCTTGCGGCACCTCAGCCTGGCATGATCCATCCCAGAAGAGGCAAGTACAGGTATTGGGGTGAGAGAGCGGGCGGAGGACGGGTGTGCGGGTTGCAACTAAGCGCTCCCTTCCCGTCCTCCCTGACCCCTCCCTCATGCCTTCCTGCCAGGTCTTAGCCAAGTCCTGATACATCCCGTGTGGTCCGCTGTGAATATTGCGTTCTCCGAAACCACCACGTGCGACAAGGGCTCCAGATGCAGGCGGTGCTCCATCAGCGGCTCGTACAGCAGCATGTCGGCACGCGCAGGTGACGGGCAGATCGCTTTCATGACGGGACGCGACTGCGGGTTGGAGGGGGCCGTTTGGAGGCCGCCGTTCCCGTTCCCGCCGGTGTTGGAGCTGGCTGCCGTTTTTTCCGCGCCTTGCCAGCCCGTCACCTGTAAGCTGGCCTGGCTGCCGGTTTTCCTGCTCAATACGCAAGGAGAGGGCACAGCTTTTCAAGCATCGTGATGTTTGGTTCATAGTTCATACCAATGATCCCTTAGTTGTGAAGTCCCACTAATTACACAAATGCGAAACTAAACATCTATCTCACATGTCCATGCAATGTATTCCCCACAGCTAAAAAGAGTACTCACACACACACACATAAATACATTCTCTCCTTCAACACAAACACACAAAGGCATTCACTTCAGCTCACACACAGCACACACACACCTAAACATCATGGCCACTTCCTTTGCCTTTCCTTTCCAGCCTCTTGTCTGTCATTTCACTTTACTTACCCCTTTTCCTTCTTTTTTGTCTGCCCCTTTGAGTTAGGCGCCCACGCGGCCGAGCCTTTTTGAGCAGGGCCCAGAGGTTTGCCGTCATTGAACTCAACATCATGGCCTTTTCCATCCACACGCACGGCATTCAGCATTTCAGCCAGACCCACCAGCCACCGCCCAGCACGTATCCCGGATCACCGCCCAGCACGCACCTCATCATCGGCTTGGGAGAGCCCAGCGGCTCAGCCTCCGACGGGCTCTGAACGTCCCACAGACACATCTGCGCATCCTGCCCCACCGACACCAGGCGGTACAGCCCTCCTGTACAGCAGCCCGGCAGGCCCAGCGGCGCCCACGGGTCGAAGCGCACACTGCTGACCCAGGAGCGGTGTCCCTCACAGTGCGCTATGGAACATCTCTCCTGCAGGTTATGCGGAGCAGTGAGATGTGAAGAGTGACCAGTGTGATCCGTGAGGCCAGTGAGTTGTGAAGAGTGGCCTGTGAGGCCAATGAGTGGATCTGTGAAGCGTGACCAGTGAGGTCAATGAGTTGTGAAGTGTAAACTGTGGCCAGTATGACCAGCGTGCAATAGAGCATGTATCCTGCATACAAGGCGGACCAGTTAGCTGTGGACAGTGGCCCATGAGCTATGAAGTATGACCTGTGAGACCAGTGACCCGTGAGCTTGGAAGAGTGGCCTGTGAGACCAGTGACCAGTGCGCTCTGAAGAGTGACATGTGAGACCAGTGGTCGATGAGCTATGAGGAGTGGCATGTGACCAGTGAGGTAAGAAGAGTGACCTGTGAGACCAGTGACCAGTGAGATATGAAGAGTGGCGTGTGAGACCAGTGACCAGTGAGATATGAAGAGTGACCTGCGAGACAAGTGGCCAATGAGCTATGAAGAGTGACATGTGCGACCAGTGAGCTATGAGAGTGACCTGTGACCAGTCAGCTATGAAGAGTAACCTGTGAGACCAGTGACCTGTGAACAGTGCGCTATGGGGCATTTCTCCTGCTGGCAATGTGGACCAGTGACCAGTGTGAACTGTGGCCAGTGTGACAAGTGAGCTGTGACCAGAGAGACACTGTTGTGAGCCCATTTCGACATAACGCCCCGTGCCCATGTTCCTGCACCATTAGCACACACACACAGAAATTAAATGAGCTCTGCGCCCCCTCCCTCTCCCGGAGCCTGCCGCATGCATGCATCTCCTCCCCAGCAGCCTGTCCGCCAGGGTTTCTTTTTCCGGCTTCAGGTTAAACTTCTGCAGGCCGCCCAGCGGCCGCCAAAGGCCTGATCAAGATCAATCCTGGACCGGTCTGCAGCTTGTGGCGAAATCAGCAAGGCTGTTCGGCAACGTGGCTTCCGACCAGCTGCCGACGTGTAGCTGACTTGTAGCTGAGTCAAGAAATAAGAAACACGGCTGTCCGCCATTGTGCCTGCATCCCCCCCTTTTCCCCTCACACCTTAATCCCGTACACGACCACCATGTCATCCTCCCCTCCCGCAGCCAGGTACAGCCCGTCATGGCTGAAGCTGCAGCAGGTGAGCGCTCCAAAGTAGCTCTGCATGCCGCCCACCACGGCACCCGTTGCCAGATCCAGAATCCGGAGGGCACCGTCGCGGCTCGTCACAGCTGCGCGTGCCCCGTCGGCAGAAACGACCATGTCGGTGATGCTGCCGCCGCCTACGGTGATCATGGAGAGCGGCGTTGCATCCTTTTTGCTTGACCCAAGGCTCAGGGAGAACTTGCTGGTCGGCTCACCCACGACAGCGAGCTGTAACATCGGGGATAAGGGATAGGGGTTCAGGTTCCAAGGTGGCATGAGGGCAGATTCCGTTCACTGAAGGCGGACAAATCCTGCCCAAAGCCCTCAACGCTTTGAGCCGCTCACCTTTCTGTAAGTGTAGACGCATCCGCTAGCACACGCCACAAGGAACAGGCCGTCGGATTTGGGCACCCATGCCACTGCCACACAGTAGGCGCCGTCTTTTTCGGCCTCTGGCGCGACGTTTTCGGTGACTTTGGGCTTGCCAGGGTTACCCGCAGGCTGCTTCAGTTGGACTTTCAAGGAGAGGATGGACACTGCACAGTGCAGGACAAAGGAGAGGCGGTGTACAGCACTACCGTATTTATTTTTTGGTGCTTTAGCTACCGGTCAGCTACATCATGGTTTACGGAAGGGGGGGCATGGTGCAGGGAACCCTACTGCTTGAGACACCAGCCGGAGGCCTGTCATAGTTGTCCCCATGCGCCCAGTGGTGGCCGCCCAGCAGCCAGCTAACGAAGGTTTGGAGCACACTAAAGAAGCACTGTGGTGCAGCGGTAAGCATGGGAGGTCAGAGGAAGACGGACGCACGTCATGTATGCACCCGAGGTGCATCATGAATCGATTTTTTCTCACCAGAGCCGTCGCTCATGCCGACTAGCAAATCGTTTCCATCCTTGCTGGGCAGGAAGGCATGGCAGGTGGGGCTGCTGGGCTTGGAGGAGGGGTTGGGGAATCCCAGCGAACGGTGTGGTTCCTGCATGCGCAAAGAGAGTCTTAGAGCCATGCTGCCCGTCATGCTCCACCGCAAAGCATGCAGCATTACGTGCTCCTCCGCATGGCATGCAGCATCATGTGCGTGAGCTCCAGTCCATGCACAAACTTGGGCAGCACGCACCTTTCTCACAGAGTCCTGCTTGTAGATGTTAATGAAGTCGCCAATATTGAAAATGAGCCAAGGTCCAACCAGTTCTGTCTCAGCAGGGCTGCACTCCAGCTTCGCCAGCGTCATTTTCGTGCTTCTGAAGTTACTAAATGGAAGAGTGCCATAGGATTTCTCCGAGTGTAGCGTATACTTCCCCTCGGGTGCCTTGAACTTATTCTTTATCTGGCCCGCCTTTCCGTCCATGTCGAATGGAGACACTATAATACAATCAACTAGGTGCACACTGGGTATCAAACAGGTAGCCAAGAATGAAAGTAAATGCTTCAGCGTGGCTTGAAGAATGTAGGCAGGGAAATGCAGGTGCCAAATGAAAGAACCAGATGAACAACTGCCCTGTTCACACATGCAGCCCCGCACGCGCACGAATTGGGCCATAATCGGGACAATGTGCCAGCTCACGACATTATTATATAACGTAGACACGATATACAATAAAAAATCTGGTCTGGTAGAGAGGAACTTGACGCTAGATTTCGAACTTGCCACTCTTGCTCCCGAGGAAACCATCGGGGACGCTACCAATGCGCTAAATTCACGCGTCTGGTATGATTTCGTCCCCACGACATGCTCCGTCCTCGTAGTCCATGATTATTGAAGATCTCACCGGAATCCCGCACAGACTCTTCGTTCACGTGTGCCCGATCGGAATTGTAAACGGATCGCAAAGCTTTATCTATGCGATCTGGGAATTAATGTCTCAGCTGTCCAATGACTGGCCTCGCGAGCCTCGTTTCCCACCAACCCTGGGCGTTTCTTGATTGCAGATCATGCGCGTGAAGACGTATCTCACCGTCTCTGTATCACAATCAAGTCGCGATCTTAAGTGAGCGAATCCGGATGGCTCAACAGGACAAAGCGTTCGAGATATTCGTCAAGCGAGCGGTCTCCGGGATCCAGAAGGAGTCTTGGGGTCGTGGCAAGGATGCCAAGGAGCTGCGTGATACGTGCACGGCCTTCCTTACTACCCTCGAGCAACACGAGACTGGCACCGAGTCTTTCGATGGCAGCCTTGCAGTGGCCGTGCTGCAGCCGCTTTCGCTTGCATGCGCGAGCACCAGCAACGCCAAGGTCAGCCAACTATGCCGTCCGGACATGGGCAGCTTTTGCATGGGGATGGCACAGCAGTTGTTGGCACCCCTCCCCTTCAGGCTGTTGATAGCAATACTCCTTAACAGTCTTGCATGAGTATGGCACAGCTGCTGTTGGCTCCCCACCCCTCTCACACCTGACGGCATGCAACCGTAACCATTCCTCCTCCTGTTCTCAGGTAGTGGAGCTGGCCCTTGGATGCCTGCACAAACTCGTGGCCCATGCATGGCTCCATGGGGAGAGCAGCGTATTCGAAGGCCTGATGGACGACGGCTCAGATGTCGTTGCACAAGTAAGCTGGGTACTGGTACTGGGAGTCTGGGACGCATTTGAACTGCAAAGTTGCCTCAGTTTTGATGGTCAGGAGACTTGCAGTATTCAGGCCAGCAACGCCTGCCAGCAAAACTGCCCAGGGTGCAGGGGAGAATGTGCACAGCCGTGGTGTTAGGTCTAAGGCCAAAGCATGTAGCAGTGAGGTTCATCATGCAAGGGCTGCAGACTAGGCACATTCGCAGTATGGGGAGGGGGGCTAATCGTAAGTCTGCATGCCTTACTTTCACAATAAGCTGGGGATTGAGCTTTGAGCTCTGAACACCGCCTGCCCAGGTCATCAAGCTGGTCGTCAAGTGTGGTGACAGCCAGGGGGAGGCGCTGCAGCTGGCTGTCATCCGAGCCCTACTCACCTTCTCAACCGCCGAGCACTTTGTTGCGCATGGTGACTGCCTCATGTCGGCAGTGCGCACAGTGTTCAACCTAGCGCTTGGAAGCGAGGCGGAGATCATCAAGCGCACAGCAGCCAATGCGCTTCTACAGGTGGGCATGCACCACGGTCAATGAGCTCCTTTAGGCGGCAATGCATCGCCGCTGCTGCGCTACTGCAAATGGGAATGCACTGCCTAGAGAGAGGAGGTTATTGGTGAACATGTATCCCTGAGGGTTTAGGAGAGAAGCTTGTTGGCAATGCAAACCTCCCCAATGCGCTGGGCCATAGTCGCTGCCCTGTGAGGGGGGGGGGGGAATAACCATGCATGCAGGGGAGGCTGGGCTTTCTTTAAAGGAGGGATGACCTGCTGGCCGCATGGTGCCAGCCAGCGCTGGTCCATCTTAAGGCATATCGTCCTTGTCCTATCCTATCCCTCATGATGCAGGGGGCCTTTTGAGGATTTTCAAAGGGTCTTGCTGGAGTAGAGGAGTGTATTGATCACTATAATTATGTTGGTGCAATCCGCATGGGTGGTAGGCTCGTCTGCACAAAGTGTGCTGGCTTCCTCCCCTAGACCATCACGATCCAGTCCGTGCTATTTCTGCTCAAGACCAGCTTTGGGAGGCAGCTGGGCCACATTTGGGAGACAGCTGGGCCACATTTGGGAGGCAGCTGGGCTATGTTTGGGAGGCAGCTGGGCCACATTTGGGAGGCAGCTGGGCCACATTTGGGAGACAGCTGGGCCACATTTGGGAGACAGCTGGGCCACATTTGGGAGGCAGCTGGGCTATGTTTGGGAGGCAGCTGGGCCACATTTGGGAGGCAGCTGGGCCATGTTTGGGAGGCAGCTGGGCTATGTTTGGGAGGCAGCTGGGCCATGTTTGGGAGGCAGCTGGGCCATGTTTGGGAGGCAGCTGGGCCATGTTTGGGAGGCAGCTGGGCCATGTTTGGGAGGCAGCTGGGCCACATTTGGGAGGCAGCTGGGCCATGTTTGGGAGGCAGCTGGGCCATGTTTGGGAGGCAGCTGGGCCATGTTTGGGAGGCAGCTGGGCCATGTTTGGGAGGCAGCTGGGCTATGTTTGGGAGGCAGCTGGGCCATGTTTGGGAGGCAGCTGGGCCATGTTTGGGAGGCAGCTGGGCCATGTTTGGGAGGCAGCTGGGCCATGTTTGGGAGGCAGCTGGGCCATGTTTGGGAGGCAGCTGGGCCATGTTTGGGAGGCAGCTGGGCCATGTTTGGGAGGCAGCTGGGCCATGTTTGGGAGGCAGCTGGGCCATGTTTGGGAGGCAGCTGGGCCATGTTTGGGAGGCAGCTGGGCCATGTTTGGGAGGCAGCTGGGCCATGTTTGGGAGGCAGCTGGGCTATGTTTGGGAGGCAGCTGGGCCATGTTTGGGAGGCAGCTGGGCCATGTTTGGGAGGCAGCTGGGCTATGTTTGGGAGGCAGCTGGGCTATATTTGGGAGGCAGCTGGGCCATGTTTGGGAGGCAGCTGGGCCATGTTTGGGAGGCAGCTGGGCCATGTTTGGGAGGCAGCTGGGCCATGTTTGGGAGGCAGCTGGGCCATGTTTGGGAGGCAGCTGGGCCATGTTTGGGAGGCAGCTGGGCCACATTTGGGAGGCAGCTGGGCCATGTTTGGGAGGCAGCTGGGCCACTGAACCAACGAGGGTCAAACCTCGATGGGCCTACCGCCTACAGCCAATGGCCTGAACAGCAGGGCTTGCTGCACCAGGCCCCTGCGGCTGGAAGCCATTATGTAGCTGAAATGTAGTTAAATGACCGTACATTGAACAATGCACCCTCCCCTTCCCTAGATGCTGAACACGATCACCAAACGCATTACCAGCTACCAGATGCACACCTACGGCAGTCTCAGCCCGCCGACCAGTGCTCGGGCCTCTGAGGCGGGCGGCGGTGACCACGCCCTCCAGCAGAACCAGCAACAGGGATCCCCCATGCCCCGCCTGGCCCGGCGCTCGGTCTCCGCTGTCTCGGCACACGCTGTTGTCGTGGCAGCTGCGCAACTACAGGACGAGCTAGGCCAACAGCCCAACATGCTGATGACAAAGCCGTCGCACGGCGACGAGCCTGTCACGTCGACTTTTGACCCGATGGAGCACGCGGCGGCCGGTGCGGGCGCGCTCAACCGGGCCGCCTCGGAGGCCGGCGTCGGCAGCGCTTCGCTGTCCAGCGAGGGCGGAGCCGTTCCGGGGACGGCTGAGCTGTCCAGCGACGCTCGCACGGCGCAGTTTGCGTCCCTGGCGGAATTGCGCGACCTGCGCGGGCTCGAGGCCGCCATCGCGGCTGCCGCAGCAACGGTTGGTGCTGAGGAGGTCAGTGGTGACCAGCAGGCCGGCTCGGTGACGGCGACCAATGCCGCGTTTCTCAGGAGCTCTAGCGTCCTGTCCGGGTCAGCGGCACAGCAACGGCAGGGGAACAGCTTGTCTGCGGGCGGCAGCGCTCCCCCGGCTCTAGTGCTGAATTCACCCCCGCGTAGCAGCGGAGTGGCGTCGCCGCCTCACGCGCACACGCTGCAGCTGCAGCAGCAGGCGGCGGTCATGTCGCTGACTATCATGGAGCGGGACGTGCTCCAGGTGGGAGGGAGATATAGGCTGTGGTGTGGGAGCAGGGGCTTGAGTTCATCGGGAGGTTGCGGTTTGATTATATCACAAGTTTGTGTTGTTTGTGGAGAGATGCAGTTTGTTGCAGTGTCTACAGCATGTCGCCATCTTAAGTTTTGAAGGCGCCGAGGGTTTTTGAAAGGCCTGAATCTCGGCTGGTTTGGGGGGGTATACTGGGAGCTGGGGTGGTGACGGAATCCTGAGATCTAGAATCATCGGGGCAGAAATCCTTGGAGCTGGGGTCCTGACAGCGGGGATACCTGGGAGTGGGGATTCCTTGGGAGCAGGGGTGGTGACGGAATCCTGTGAGAGGAAAATGCCGGGAGCGGGGAGCAATGGGAGGTAGAGGAGGCGGCAGGCAGGTCTGGGAGCGATGAGGCCTGTGAGCAAGGTCGACGGTGAGGCTTTTTGGCCTGTGGTACTGGCAAGCCGGGATGCTTTGCTCGGCCGGTGCTGAGGCGACCGTGACTAGCGGAGCGCTGATTGCAGCCGTTCGATGTTGTGGGCGGATGCTGTAGTGCCAGGGCGGCAGCAGGTTGTTCCTTTGTCCGGAAAGCTTTCACTCCGCTCGCCTGCTGCTGGCCGTTGCTGGGGCGCTTGCGATGAGCTGAGCACACACACACACAAGGCATTGATGCAGGGTGCAGTGCCTGGCCGTTGGAAGGGCGCTCGCGTCGAGCCGAGCCCAGCGCCGGCTGCAGCACTGCGGTGGTCCTGGCTCTACCTGTCATGGTAGCCCACCTAGTGCTACGGCCGAGCGGGTGGCTTCATTAATCCACGCCCCAGGGTGTATTGATTTATTGATTTCTTCATTGCTCAACCAGTCTGTCTGTTGGGTGTTGCAGGTGCTCACTGCCTTCTGCAAGCTGGCGTCCAGGGAGTCCGGGCTGACTGAGGTGGAGACCTTCCTGCACCAGGTGGGGTTGGGGGCTAGAGGAAGCTCTTCTTCTGCATGGAGTGGTTGGGGGGGTATGTGGGGGTAGAGCAAGGGGCTGACTGAGCTTGAAACTTTCTTTCACTAGGTGGGGTTAAGGGGCTAGAGGAGGGCTCCCCCCCCACTCCTGCAACGGGTGGGGGGGATGTGGAGGGAGAAGAAGGGGTGATTGAGGTGGAGTACTGCAGTGTTTATTTTAGCACGCATCAGCTACAATTCAGCTACATCGCAGTCCGCTGTCATGAGGGGTGGCACATTAAGCCCTGCTGCTTGGGCCACAGGCCGTAGTTCGGTCGAGGTTTGGTCCCAAGGGGCCCATTGGTGGTTTGGCGCGCACTAAAATAATCAATGGAGTCCTTCCCCCATCACATGGTTTATGTGTGTATGGGGAGGGGGGAGCTGTTCGAGGTAGAGGCTGTCTTACTCCAGGTGGGGCAGCGGGAGTAGATCAAACTTTCTGTACCGGGTGAGGCGATGTGGGTAGGAGAGCAAGCTATCTGAAAACTGGCGAAGGGAAGCCGTCCCGAATCCACATGCTTTTTCCTTCCTTCTTTCCCCCCGTGTTTTCATATGCATTCATCAGTGCTTCTTTTAGCGCGAACCAGCCACAATTCAGCTACATCACGGCCTACGGCTGTGGGGGCCTGGGGCAGCAAGCCCTGCTGCTCGGGCCACCGGCCATAGTTCGGTCATGATTGTGTCCCAATTGGCCCAGTGGTGGCCGCCCGGCGGCCCCCTACATGTGGTCTGGTGCCCTCTAAAAGAAACACTGGCATTCATCAGAGCCTCCATATGTGCTACGGTGGGATAAAAAGCCATCCCTGAACAGTCTAAGGACATTAAGAATAAAAGACCGTACAGGTTCACATGAATGAGCAGGACAGTTTGTTCATTCACCAAATCGCCGCTCTGCCCTCTCCTGGCAGCCTGACCCAGCGTGGCACCCGCAATAAGCGTGCAGTACTTACAATACCACACGGGCACCAGGCCTCTCTCGATGCCCAATCTGCTTGAACTCTGGAGCAACATCGACCTTTGATTTAATAAACAACCTGAGCTGTGTTGCGTCTGCTACAAAGTAAGCTGGCCTGTATCAACGCTGCAAGAAGAGCAATGACCCCATCAAGGAATCGAGCCTGGGGTCATGGGGGGGCCCATGGAGCCCTGAGCAAACCCTGAGCCATGGTATTTCCGCCACCTGAATATTTTGCACAATGCCTGAACCTGGCGACCCCAGAAGCAGGCACGAGCTTTGACCCCGAACCGGCATTCCCTGAACCCTGACCCCTGACCCTGCAGTCCCTGAACCCTGACCCTGGTGACCCTGAACCCGACGTACCCTGAACCTGGCCCTGAACCCTGATCCCTGGATTTCGATCCTGGCACCTGGCACCGCCAGGGAAAGTTGCTGGCTCTGGAGCTGCTGGTCAAGGTGCTCCAGAACCCGCAGCACACCTGGAGCTGCGTGCGGGACGAGTTTGCGAGGCAGCTGCGGCAGCCGCTGTGCATCACCCTGTTGCGCAACTGTGCGGCCACTGATGCGCCGGCATTCCAGCTGGCAATCAAGCTGCTGGTCGCTGTCATGGCCAAGCCGAAGCTCAGGAAGGTGTTGAAGGTGAGGCTTAAGGGGAGGGAGGGCAAGGTGTTGAAGGTGAGGCTGCTGGGGAGTGGGGGCTGACACTGACGGTGTTCTGAGTGAGGCTTCTACCTGTGGCGATCAAGCTGCTGGTTGCAGTCCTGGCCAAGCCGAAGCTGAGGAGGGTGTTGGAGGTGAGGCTGCAGGGGAGGGGGATCTGACAAGGAGGGGGGGGGGCTGCGAATTGACGGTGATCAAGGTGGGGCCTTCCAGCTGTGTCCATCAAGCTGCTGGTCGCAGTCATGGCCAAGCTGATGCCTAGGAAGGTGTTAGAGGTGATACTCCCGAGGACTAAATGCTTTCAAAAGGGGATGGCGTCAACTAGTGATTGGTGTCCAAGATGAGTCACTCACTTCCCCATACCTTGTTTGTGCTGCGCCCTCAACACACTCCCTCCCTCTCTCTGTAGGCCGAACTGGCTGCCTCATACCCCTGGTTTGTGCAGCGCCCTCAACACACTCCTTCCCTTCCCCTGAACACCCTCCTACCCTACCTCTCTCCGTAGGCCGAACTGGGCGCCTTCTACCCCCTGGTCATGCAGCGCCCTCATCACACTCCCACCCTACCTCTCTCCGTAGGCCGAACTGGGCGCCTTCTACCCCCTGGTCATGCAGCGCCCTCATCACACTCCCACCCTACCTCTCTCCGTAGGCCGAACTGGGCGCCTTCTACCCCCTGGTCATGCAGCGCCCTCATCACACTCCCACCCTACCTCTCTCTGTAGGCCGAACTGGGCGCCTTCTACCCCCTGGTCATGCAGCGCCCTCATCACACTCCCACCCTACCTCTCTCTGTAGGCCGAACTGGGCGCCTTCTACCCCCTGGTCATGCAGCGCCCTCATCACACTCCCACCCTACCTCTCTCCGTAGGCCGAACTGGGCGCCTTCTACCCCCTGGTCATGCAGCGCCCTCATCACACTCCCACCCTACCTCTCTCTGTAGGCCGAACTGGGCGCCTTCTACCCCCTGGTCATGCAGCGCCCTCATCACACTCCCACCCTACCTCTCTCTGTAGGCCGAACTGGCTGCTTCATACCCCCTGGTCATGCAGCGCCCTCATCACACTCCCACCCTACCTCTCTCTGTAGGCCGAACTGGGCGCCTTCTACCCCCTGGTCATGCAGCGCCCTCATCACACTCCCACCCTACCTCTCTCTGTAGGCCGAACTGGCTGCTTCATACCCCCTGGTCATGCAGCGCCCTCATCACACTCCCACCCTACCTCTCTCTGTAGGCCGAACTGGCTGCCTCATACCCCCTGGTCATGCAGCGCCCTCATCACACTCCCACCCTACCTCTCTCTGTAGGCCGAACTGGGCGCCTTCTACCCCCTGGTCATGCAGCGCCCTCATCACACTCCCACCCTACCTCTCTCTGTAGGCCGAACTGGCTGCCTTCTACCCCCTGGTCATGCAGCGCCCTCAACACACTCCCACCCTACCTCTCTCCGTAGGCCGAACTGGGCGCCTTCTACCCCCTGGTCATGCAGCGCCCTCATCACACTCCCACCCTACCTCTCTCTGTAGGCCGAACTGGGCGCCTTCATACCCCCTGGTCATGCAGCGCCCTCATCACACTCCCACCCTACCTCTCTCTGTAGGCCGAACTGGGCGCCTTCTACCCCCTGGTCATGCAGCGCCCTCATCACACTCCCACCCTACCTCTCTCTGTAGGCCGAACTGGCTGCTTCATACCCCCTGGTCATGCAGCGCCCTCATCACACTCCCACCCTACCTCTCTCTGTAGGCCGAACTGGCTGCCTCATACCCCCTGGTCATGCAGCGCCCTCATCACACTCCCACCCTACCTCTCTCTGTAGGCCGAACTGGGCGCCTTCTACCCCCTGGTCATGCAGCGCCCTCATCACACTCCCACCCTACCTCTCTCTGTAGGCCGAACTGGGAACCTCATACCCCCTGGTCATGCAGCGCCCTCATCACACTCCCACCCTACCTCTCTCTGTAGGCCGAACTGGGCGCCTTCTACCCCCTGGTCATGCAGCGCCCTCATCACACTCCCACCCTACCTCTCTCTGTAGGCCGAACTGGGCGCCTTCTACCCCCTGGTCATGCAGCGCCCTCATCACACTCCCACCCTACCTCTCTCTGTAGGCCGAACTGGGCGCCTTCTACCCCCTGGTCATGCAGCGCCCTCATCACACTCCCACCCTACCTCTCTCTGTAGGCCGAACTGGGCGCCTTCTACCCCCTGGTCATGCAGCGCCCTCATCACACTCCCACCCTACCTCTCTCTGTAGGCCGAACTGGGCGCCTTCTACCCCCTGGTCATGCAGCGCCCTCATCACACTCCCACCCTACCTCTCTCTGTAGGCCGAACTGGGCGCCTTCATACCCCCTGGACATGCAGCGCCCTCATCACACTCCCACCCTACCTCTCTCTGTAGGCCGAACTGGGAACCTCATACCCCCTGGTCATGCAGCGCCCTCATCACACTCCCACCCTACCTCTCTCTGTAGGCCGAACTGGGCGCCTTCATACCCCCTGGTCATGCAGCGCCCTCATCACACTCCCACCCTACCTCTCTCTGTAGGCCGAACTGGGCGCCTTCTACCCCCTGGTCATGCAGCGCCCTCATCACACTCCCACCCTACCTCTCTCTGTAGGCCGAACTGGGCGCCTTCTACCCCCTGGTCATGCAGCGCCCTCATCACACTCCCACCCTACCTCTCTCTGTAGGCCGAACTGGGCGCCTTCTACCCCCTGGTCATGCAGCGCCCTCATCACACTCCCACCCTACCTCTCTCTGTAGGCCGAACTGGCTGCCTCATACCCCCTGGTCATGCAGCGCCCTCATCACACTCCCACCCTACCTCTCTCTGTAGGCCGAACTGGGCGCCTTCTACCCCCTGGTCATGCAGCGCCCTCATCACACTCCCACCCTACCTCTCTCCGTAGGCCGAACTGGGCGCCTTCTACCCCCTGGTCATGCAGCGCCCTCATCACACTCCCACCCTACTTCTCTCTGTAGGCCGAACTGGGCGCCTTCTACCCCCTGGTCATGCAGCGCCCTCATCACACTCCCACCCTACTTCTCTCTGTAGGCCGAACTGGGCGCCTTCTACCCCCTGGTCATGCAGCGCCCTCATCACACTCCCACCCTACCTCTCTCTGTAGGCCGAACTGGCTGCCTCACACCCCCTGGTCATGCAGCGCCCTCATCACACTCCCACCCTACCTCTCTCTGTAGGCCGAACTGGCTGCTTCATACCCCCTGGTCATGCAGCGCCCTCATCACACTCCCACCCTACCTCTCTCCGTAGGCCGAACTGGCTGCTTCATACCCCCTGGCTATGCAGCGCCCTCATCACACTCCCACCCTACCTCTCTCTGTAGGCCGAACTGGGCGCCTTCTACCCCCTGGTCATGCAGCGCCCTCATCACACTCCCACCCTACCTCTCTCTGTAGGCCGAACTGGGCGCCTTCTACCCCCTGGTCATGCAGCGCCCTCATCATACTCCCACCCTACCTCTCTCTGTAGGCCGAACTGGGCGCCTTCTACCCCCTGGTCATGCAGCGCCCTCATCACACTCCCACCCTACCTCTCTCTGTAGGCCGAACTGGGCGCCTTCTACCCCCTGGTCATGCAGCGCCCTCATCACACTCCCACCCTACCTCTCTCTGTAGGCCGAACTGGCTGCCTTATACCCCCTGGTTATGCAGCGCCCTCATCACACTCCCACCCTACCTCTCTCTGTAGGCCGAACTGGCTGCTTCATACCCCCTGGTCATGCAGCGCCCTCATCACACTCCCACCCTACCTCTCTCTGTAGGCCGAACTGGCTGCTTCATACCCCCTGGTCATGCAGCGCCCTCATCACACTCCCACCCTACCTCTCTCTGTAGGCCGAACTGGGCGCCTTCTACCCCCTGGTCATGCAGCGCCCTCATCACACTCCCACCCTACCTCTCTCTGTAGGCCAAACTGGCTGCCTCACACCCCCTGGTTATGCAGCGCCCTCATCACACTCCCACCCTACCTCTCTCTGTAGGCCGAACTGGGCGCCTTCTACCCCCTGGTCATGCAGCGCCCTCATCACACTCCCACCCTACCTCTCTCTGTAGGCCGAACTGGGCGCCTTCTACCCCCTGGTCATGCAGCGCCCTCATCACACTCCCACCCTACCTCTCTCTGTAGGCCAAACTGGCTGCCTCACACCCCCTGGTTATGCAGCGCCCTCATCACACTCCCACCCTACCTCTCTCTGTAGGCCGAACTGGGCGCCTTCTACCCCCTGGTCATGCAGCGCCCTCATCACACTCCCACCCTACCTCTCTCTGTAGGCCGAACTGGGCGCCTTCTACCCCCTGGTCATGCAGCGCCCTCATCACACTCCCACCCTACCTCTCTCTGTAGGCCGAACTGGGCGCCTTCTACCCCCTGGTCATGCAGCGCCCTCATCACACTCCCACCCTACCTCTCTCTGTAGGCCGAACTGGCTGCCTTATACCCCCTGGTTATGCAGCGCCCTCATCACACTCCCACCCTACCTCTCTCTGTAGGCCGAACTGGCTGCTTCATACCCCCTGGTCATGCAGCGCCCTCATCACACTCCCACCCTACCTCTCTCCGTAGGCCGAACTGGCTGCTTCATACCCCCTGGTCATGCAGCGCCCTCATCACACTCCCACCCTACCTCTCTCTGTAGGCCGAACTGGCTGCTTCATACCCCCTGGTCATGCAGCGCCCTCATCACACTCCCACCCTACCTCTCTCTGTAGGCCGAACTGGGCGCCTTCTACCCCCTGGTCATGCAGCGCCCTCATCACACTCCCACCCTACCTCTCTCTGTAGGCCGAACTGGCTGCTTCATACCCCCTGGTCATGCAGCGCCCTCATCACACTCCCACCCTACCTCTCTCTGTAGGCCGAACTGGCTGCTTCATACCCCCTGGCTATGCAGCGCCCTCATCACACTCCCACCCTACCTCTCTCCGTAGGCCGAACTGGGCGCCTTCTACCCCCTGGTCATGCAGCGCCCTCATCACACTCCCACCCTACCTCTCTCTGTAGGCCGAACTGGGCGCCTTCTACCCCCTGGTCATGCAGCGCCCTCATCACACTCCCACCCTACCTCTCTCTGTAGGCCGAACTGGCTGCCTCACACCCCCTGGTCATGCAGCGCCCTCATCACACTCCCACCCTACCTCTCTCTGTAGGCCGAACTGGCTGCTTCATACCCCCTGGTCATGCAGCGCCCTCATCACACTCCCACCCTACCTCTCTCCGTAGGCCGAACTGGCTGCTTCATACCCCCTGGCTATGCAGCGCCCTCATCACACTCCCACCCTACCTCTCTCTGTAGGCCGAACTGGGCGCCTTCTACCCCCTGGTCATGCAGCGCCCTCATCACACTCCCACCCTACCTCTCTCTGTAGGCCGAACTGGGCGCCTTCTACCCCCTGGTCATGCAGCGCCCTCATCACACTCCCACCCTACCTCTCTCTGTAGGCCGAACTGGGCGCCTTCTACCCCCTGGTCATGCAGTGCCCTCATCACACTCCCACCCTACCTCTCTCTGTAGGCCGAACTGGGCGCCTTCTACCCCCTGGTCATGCAGCGCCCTCATCACACTCCCACCCTACCTCTCTCTGTAGGCCGAACTGGCTGCCTTATACCCCCTGGTTATGCAGCGCCCTCATCACACTCCCACCCTACCTCTCTCTGTAGGCCGAACTGGCTGCTTCATACCCCCTGGTCATGCAGCGCCCTCATCACACTCCCACCCTACCTCTCTCTGTAGGCCGAACTGGCTGCTTCATACCCCCTGGTCATGCAGCGCCCTCATCACACTCCCACCCTACCTCTCTCTGTAGGCCGAACTGGCTGCTTCATACCCCCTGGTCATGCAGCGCCCTCATCACACTCCCACCCTACCTCTCTCTGTAGGCCGAACTGGGCGCCTTCTACCCCCTGGTCATGCAGCGCCCTCATCACACTCCCACCCTACCTCTCTCTGTAGGCCAAACTGGCTGCCTCACACCCCCTGGTGATGCAGCGCCCTCATCACACTCCCACCCTACCTCTCTCTGTAGGCCGAACTGGGCGCCTTCTACCCCCTGGTCATGCAGCGCCCTCATCACACTCCCACCCTACCTCTCTCTGTAGGCCGAACTGGGCGCCTTCTACCCCCTGGTCATGCAGCGCCCTCATCACACTCCCACCCTACCTCTCTCTGTAGGCCGAACTGGGCGCCTTCTACCCCCTGGTCATGCAGCGCCCTCATCACACTCCCACCCTACCTCTCTCTGTAGGCCGAACTGGCTGCCTTATACCCCCTGGTTATGCAGCGCCCTCATCACACTCCCACCCTACCTCTCTCTGTAGGCCGAACTGGCTGCTTCATACCCCCTGGTCATGCAGCGCCCTCATCACACTCCCACCCTACCTCTCTCCGTAGGCCGAACTGGCTGCTTCATACCCCCTGGTCATGCAGCGCCCTCATCACACTCCCACCCTACCTCTCTCTGTAGGCCGAACTGGCTGCTTCATACCCCCTGGCTATGCAGCGCCCTCATCACACTCCCACCCTACCTCTCTCCGTAGGCCGAACTGGGCGCCTTCTACCCCCTGGTCATGCAGCGCCCTCATCACACTCCCACCCTACCTCTCTCTGTAGGCCGAACTGGGCGCCTTCTACCCCCTGGTCATGCAGCGCCCTCATCACACTCCCACCCTACCTCTCTCCGTAGGCCGAACTGGGCGCCTTCTACCCCCTGGTCATGCAGCGCCCTCATCACACTCCCACCCTACCTCTCTCTGTAGGCCGAACTGGGCGCCTTCTACCCCCTGGTCATGCAGCGCCCTCATCACACTCCCACCCTACCTCTCTCTGTAGGCCGAACTGGGCGCCTTCTACCCCCTGGTCATGCAGCGCCCTCATCACACTCCCACCCTACCTCTCTCTGTAGGCCGAACTGGGCGCCTTCTACCCC
The DNA here is from genome assembly GCA_037349105.1 of Limnomonas spitsbergensis. NCBI lineage: Eukaryota > Viridiplantae > Chlorophyta > Chlorophyceae > Chlamydomonadales > Limnomonas > Limnomonas spitsbergensis. The sequence goes on along the minus strand of JAYJMM010000102.1, from coordinate 1,673,452 downwards.
CTGGTCATGCAGCGCCCTCATCACACTCCCACCCTACCTCTCTCTGTAGGCCGAACTGGGCGCCTTCTACCCCCTGGTCATGCAGCGCCCTCATCACACTCCCACCCTACCTCTCTCTGTAGGCCGAACTGGGCGCCTTCATACCCCCTGGACATGCAGCGCCCTCATCACACTCCCACCCTACCTCTCTCTGTAGGCCGAACTGGGCGCCTTCTACCCCCTGGTCATGCAGCGCCCTCATCATACTCCCACCCTACCTCTCTCTGTAGGCCGAACTGGGCGCCTTCTACCCCCTGGTCATGCAGCGCCCTCATCACACTCCCACCCTACCTCTCTCTGTAGGCCGAACTGGGCGCCTTCTACCCCCTGGTCATGCAGCGCCCTCATCACACTCCCACCCTACCTCTCTCTGTAGGCCGAACTGGCTGCCTTATACCCCCTGGTTATGCAGCGCCCTCATCACACTCCCACCCTACCTCTCTCTGTAGGCCGAACTGGCTGCTTCATACCCCCTGGTCATGCAGCGCCCTCATCACACTCCCACCCTACCTCTCTCTGTAGGCCGAACTGGCTGCTTCATACCCCCTGGTCATGCAGCGCCCTCATCACACTCCCACCCTACCTCTCTCTGTAGGCCGAACTGGGCGCCTTCTACCCCCTGGTCATGCAGCGCCCTCATCACACTCCCACCCTACCTCTCTCTGTAGGCCAAACTGGCTGCCTCACACCCCCTGGTTATGCAGCGCCCTCATCACACTCCCACCCTACCTCTCTCTGTAGGCCGAACTGGGCGCCTTCTACCCCCTGGTCATGCAGCGCCCTCATCACACTCCCACCCTACCTCTCTCTGTAGGCCGAACTGGGCGCCTTCTACCCCCTGGTCATGCAGCGCCCTCATCACACTCCCACCCTACCTCTCTCTGTAGGCCAAACTGGCTGCCTCACACCCCCTGGTTATGCAGCGCCCTCATCACACTCCCACCCTACCTCTCTCTGTAGGCCGAACTGGGCGCCTTCTACCCCCTGGTCATGCAGCGCCCTCATCACACTCCCACCCTACCTCTCTCTGTAGGCCGAACTGGGCGCCTTCTACCCCCTGGTCATGCAGCGCCCTCATCACACTCCCACCCTACCTCTCTCTGTAGGCCGAACTGGGCGCCTTCTACCCCCTGGTCATGCAGCGCCCTCATCACACTCCCACCCTACCTCTCTCTGTAGGCCGAACTGGCTGCCTTATACCCCCTGGTTATGCAGCGCCCTCATCACACTCCCACCCTACCTCTCTCTGTAGGCCGAACTGGCTGCTTCATACCCCCTGGTCATGCAGCGCCCTCATCACACTCCCACCCTACCTCTCTCCGTAGGCCGAACTGGCTGCTTCATACCCCCTGGTCATGCAGCGCCCTCATCACACTCCCACCCTACCTCTCTCTGTAGGCCGAACTGGCTGCTTCATACCCCCTGGTCATGCAGCGCCCTCATCACACTCCCACCCTACCTCTCTCTGTAGGCCGAACTGGGCGCCTTCTACCCCCTGGTCATGCAGCGCCCTCATCACACTCCCACCCTACCTCTCTCTGTAGGCCGAACTGGCTGCTTCATACCCCCTGGTCATGCAGCGCCCTCATCACACTCCCACCCTACCTCTCTCTGTAGGCCGAACTGGCTGCTTCATACCCCCTGGCTATGCAGCGCCCTCATCACACTCCCACCCTACCTCTCTCCGTAGGCCGAACTGGGCGCCTTCTACCCCCTGGTCATGCAGCGCCCTCATCACACTCCCACCCTACCTCTCTCTGTAGGCCGAACTGGGCGCCTTCTACCCCCTGGTCATGCAGCGCCCTCATCACACTCCCACCCTACCTCTCTCTGTAGGCCGAACTGGCTGCCTCACACCCCCTGGTCATGCAGCGCCCTCATCACACTCCCACCCTACCTCTCTCTGTAGGCCGAACTGGCTGCTTCATACCCCCTGGTCATGCAGCGCCCTCATCACACTCCCACCCTACCTCTCTCCGTAGGCCGAACTGGCTGCTTCATACCCCCTGGCTATGCAGCGCCCTCATCACACTCCCACCCTACCTCTCTCTGTAGGCCGAACTGGGCGCCTTCTACCCCCTGGTCATGCAGCGCCCTCATCACACTCCCACCCTACCTCTCTCTGTAGGCCGAACTGGGAACCTCATACCCCCTGGTCATGCAGTGCCCTCATCACACTCCCACCCTACCTCTCTCTGTAGGCCGAACTGGGCGCCTTCTACCCCCTGGTCATGCAGCGCCCTCATCACACTCCCACCCTACCTCTCTCTGTAGGCCGAACTGGCTGCCTTATACCCCCTGGTTATGCAGCGCCCTCATCACACTCCCACCCTACCTCTCTCTGTAGGCCGAACTGGCTGCTTCATACCCCCTGGTCATGCAGCGCCCTCATCACACTCCCACCCTACCTCTCTCTGTAGGCCGAACTGGCTGCTTCATACCCCCTGGTCATGCAGCGCCCTCATCACACTCCCACCCTACCTCTCTCTGTAGGCCGAACTGGCTGCTTCATACCCCCTGGTCATGCAGCGCCCTCATCACACTCCCACCCTACCTCTCTCTGTAGGCCGAACTGGGCGCCTTCTACCCCCTGGTCATGCAGCGCCCTCATCACACTCCCACCCTACCTCTCTCTGTAGGCCAAACTGGCTGCCTCACACCCCCTGGTGATGCAGCGCCCTCATCACACTCCCACCCTACCTCTCTCTGTAGGCCGAACTGGGCGCCTTCTACCCCCTGGTCATGCAGCGCCCTCATCACACTCCCACCCTACCTCTCTCTGTAGGCCGAACTGGGCGCCTTCTACCCCCTGGTCATGCAGCGCCCTCATCACACTCCCACCCTACCTCTCTCTGTAGGCCGAACTGGGCGCCTTCTACCCCCTGGTCATGCAGCGCCCTCATCACACTCCCACCCTACCTCTCTCTGTAGGCCGAACTGGCTGCCTTATACCCCCTGGTTATGCAGCGCCCTCATCACACTCCCACCCTACCTCTCTCTGTAGGCCGAACTGGCTGCTTCATACCCCCTGGTCATGCAGCGCCCTCATCACACTCCCACCCTACCTCTCTCCGTAGGCCGAACTGGCTGCTTCATACCCCCTGGTCATGCAGCGCCCTCATCACACTCCCACCCTACCTCTCTCTGTAGGCCGAACTGGCTGCTTCATACCCCCTGGCTATGCAGCGCCCTCATCACACTCCCACCCTACCTCTCTCCGTAGGCCGAACTGGGCGCCTTCTACCCCCTGGTCATGCAGCGCCCTCATCACACTCCCACCCTACCTCTCTCTGTAGGCCGAACTGGGCGCCTTCTACCCCCTGGTCATGCAGCGCCCTCATCACACTCCCACCCTACCTCTCTCTGTAGGCCGAACTGGCTGCTTCACACCCCCTGGTCATGCAGCGCCCTCATCACACTCCCACCCTACCTCTCTCTGTAGGCCGAACTGGCTGCTTCATACCCCCTGGTCATGCAGCGCCCTCATCACACTCCCACCCTACCTCTCTCCGTAGGCCGAACTGGCTGCTTCATACCCCCTGGCTATGCAGCGCCCTCATCACACTCCCACCCTACCTCTCTCTGTAGGCCGAACTGGGCGCCTTCTACCCCCTGGTCATGCAGCGCCCTCATCACACTCCCACCCTACCTCTCTCTGTAGGCCGAACTGGGCGCCTTCTACCCCCTGGTCATGCAGCGCCCTCATCACACTCCCACCCTACCTCTCTCTGTAGGCCGAACTGGGCGCCTTCTACCCCCTGGTCATGCAGTGCCCTCATCACACTCCCACCCTACCTCTCTCTGTAGGCCGAACTGGGCGCCTTCTACCCCCTGGTCATGCAGCGCCCTCATCACACTCCCACCCTACCTCTCTCTGTAGGCCGAACTGGCTGCCTTATACCCCCTGGTTATGCAGCGCCCTCATCACACTCCCACCCTACCTCTCTCTGTAGGCCGAACTGGCTGCTTCATACCCCCTGGTCATGCAGCGCCCTCATCACACTCCCACCCTACCTCTCTCTGTAGGCCGAACTGGCTGCTTCATACCCCCTGGTCATGCAGCGCCCTCATCACACTCCCACCCTACCTCTCTCTGTAGGCCGAACTGGCTGCTTCATACCCCCTGGTCATGCAGCGCCCTCATCACACTCCCACCCTACCTCTCTCTGTAGGCCGAACTGGGCGCCTTCTACCCCCTGGTCATGCAGCGCCCTCATCACACTCCCACCCTACCTCTCTCTGTAGGCCAAACTGGCTGCCTCACACCCCCTGGTCATGCAGCGCCCTCATCACACTCCCACCCTACCTCTCTCTGTAGGCCGAACTGGGCGCCTTCTACCCCCTGGTCATGCAGCGCCCTCATCACACTCCCACCCTACCTCTCTCTGTAGGCCGAACTGGGCGCCTTCTACCCCCTGGTCATGCAGCGCCCTCATCACACTCCCACCCTACCTCTCTCTGTAGGCCGAACTGGCTGCCTTATACCCCCTGGTTATGCAGCGCCCTCATCACACTCCCACCCTACCTCTCTCTGTAGGCCGAACTGGCTGCTTCATACCCCCTGGTCATGCAGCGCCCTCATCACACTCCCACCCTACCTCTCTCCGTAGGCCGAACTGGCTGCTTCATACCCCCTGGTCATGCAGCGCCCTCATCACACTCCCACCCTACCTCTCTCTGTAGGCCGAACTGGCTGCTTCATACCCCCTGGTCATGCAGCGCCCTCATCACACTCCCACCCTACCTCTCTCTGTAGGCCGAACTGGGCGCCTTCTACCCCCTGGTCATGCAGCGCCCTCATCACACTCCCACCCTACCTCTCTCTGTAGGCCGAACTGGCTGCTTCATACCCCCTGGTCATGCAGCGCCCTCATCACACTCCCACCCTACCTCTCTCTGTAGGCCGAACTGGCTGCTTCATACCCCCTGGCTATGCAGCGCCCTCATCACACTCCCACCCTACCTCTCTCCGTAGGCCGAACTGGGCGCCTTCTACCCCCTGTTCGTGCTTCGCCCTCTGGAGATGGGGCGCCAGGACCTCCCCACGCTCTACACCGTGCTCACCTCGCTCAAAGTGGTGTGCACCGAGCCGCAACTGCTGGTGGAGGTGTTCGTCAACTACGACTGTGACCTGCAGGTGGGAAGGGCGAGAGCTGGGGAGGCCGAGCAGCCTGCACTTTTTATTTTAGGCTCCTTCGTTTATTCTCGCCAGCATCGCGGTTCAAGGCCGGGGGGGCTTAGCGTTACAAGGTCTGCTTCTTGGACCAAGGGCTGTAGGCCAAGATCAAGGCTTGGTCCCTACCGACCCCGCGATGGCTGTCTACTGCGTTCTGCCGAAGGTGGCCTGCTGCGCAGAAAAACGAACATGGCTGCCAGTTTGCATCCACAGCCTTGCACTAGCCGCCCCCCTACCTACACTGCCCTGTAGGCTGGTTGCTGGAGTTGAGGGTGGGATAAGGGCGTACTCAAAGGCAGCCGTGTAGCGGTGTGATGTGCTTGTGTTGACACGTCGCCACTTGCATCCACAGCCTTGCACTAGCCTCCGCTTTACCTGCACTGTCCTGCACGGTGGTTGCTGGAGTAGAGGGTGGGATGAGGGCTTCCTCACAGGCAGCCGTGTGGCTGTGGGATGAGGGCATTAAGAAGAGCTGCCAGTTTGTCATGTGGGCACGCAAGAGTTGTGGCAGTGCTGCATGTTGGCAAGCCCTGGGTCTTTCCCTTACCAGCTGGGCAAGCTGCGTATATGTGTTCCAGAAGGGCTGTTAACACCCGCTAGGTACTGTTTTGTTTAGGTGAGCCAGGCCTAGTTCAAGTACAAACAGGCTTCTCACCAGGTGTGGCCACCATGCTGCTTGGGCTGCCGGCCGTAGGCCAGCCCAGGTTAGGTCCCATTTGGGCCACTGACGGCCGCGGGCGGCCTGCCGATGGTGGCCCCGTCGCAACAAAAAGAAACAATGCTGCTGGACAAGCTTCTTGTGTCTTCTACAACAGCTGTATGTGTTTTGCACCCTCTGGCATGCTCTGGCCGACACTTTCCTGCACTGCCCCAAGTATGGCTGCTGTCGTAGCACCTGCGCTGCCAGCCTCTTCTGCCCGCTTGGCTCTGCGGCCTCATAGTTTTTACAACGTTTCTAACAGCCAGCAGGAGGCTTAGCATGACACGGCTTCCCCAGGCAGCAAGGATGGTGCAAGTCAAAGGCCTACACTAGGAGAGAAAGAATATAGGAGTGGAAAAGCTGCTAGGGAAATGGGACCCCCAGCAAGCACATCTACTTGCCCCCCCCACGTCGTCCCACAAGTGTATGCCCCCTCCCCCCCTCACCAACGCCCTGTTCCTTGTCTGTGCCCCTAGGCTCCCTGTCTGTGCCCCTAGCACATGTACTTGCCCCCCCACGTCATGTCCCACGGGTGTATGCCCCCCCCCCCCCCTCACCAAAGCCATGTTCCTTGTCTGCGCCCCTAGGCCCCAGCAAGCACATGTACTTGCCCCCCCACGTCATGTCCCACATGTGTATGCCCCCCCCCCCTCACCAACGCCCTGTTCCTTGTCTGCGCCCCTAGGCCCCAGCCAGCACATGTACTTGCCCCCCCACGTCATGTCCCACATGTGTATGCCCCTCCCCCCCCCTCACCAACGCCCTGTTCCTTGTCTGCGCCCCTAGGCCCCCAGCCTCTTTGAGCGCACAGTTTCTGCGCTGAGCTCACTGTCAAGGCTGAACGAAGCTGAGCTGGAGCGACCGCAACAGGTGTGCTGCTGGTGTGTGACTTACGGCTCGAGGATGTTACTCGGGTGCAGGGGGGGGGCATGCGCTGGGGGATATGTGTGCTGTGGCCAAAGATGGGTTTAGGGTGAAGTATACTATGGGCTAGGGGATGTGTGTGCTGTGGCCAAAGATGGGTTTAGGGTTTAGTATACTATGCGCTGGGGGATATGTGTGCTAGAGCCAAAGATGGGTTTAGGGTTTAGTATACTATGCGCTAGGGGATGTGTGTGCTGTGGCCAAAGATGGCGTGGCTTTGTTGTGCTTGAGCATATGACCAAGAGGGAGGGGGGGGGGGGGCATGCTGTGAGGCTAGCGGTGGGTGTATGCGTGCAGAGGCCACTGCATGTGCGTCTCTTGTTCTGCTTGAGGATTTGGCAAGGAGGGAAGGGGGCTTGCGGTGAGGCTGGCGATGGGGATGTGCGTGGACGTGGGGCTGGTAGAGGGGGCGAATCGGGCATGCCGCCGTGAGTACAAGGCCAGGCCAGGGCGGTATGCCTTTTCAGTGCAGAGGATTAGCGGACATGGGTGTCGTTCCAGAGCTGTAGGACTCTCAATCCTTGCTATGCACACAGCCATGGCAGGGCGTAGGAAGATGCAACAAATAATACCTGTATCCTGCACAGTTGTGTCCTGCAATTAAATTGGCATGTGTTGTCCTAATGTCATCCTGCCGTCGGTTTGGCAGCACGGAGAGAGATGCCAGCCGCGTGCGATAACAGCGGCTGTAGGCAACAGGATTACACAGAGCCCAGGGATGTGCCTTGGGCGTCATTGTTAGGAGCATGGGGCGGGGTGGGGTGTTATCCTCCGCAGGGCTTTCGACTGTGGGTTGTAAGCAAGGTGACCCGGCCACTGCGACGGCGCTCACAAGGCCCTTGCCTGCCCCCACGCGCACATGCGCATGCCACGCATACACACCATTACACACATGCCCGCACCCATGCGTACCGTTCTTGCACCCACCACGCGCACACTCGCTCATGCCCGTGCGCAGGTGGGTAAGCAGGCTGAGCAGGCGGCCAGGGTCGTCGCTGTCAAGGACGCTGCGCTGAAGGCTCTGCTGGCTGTGGTGGGTTGCCTGGAGGCTTGGGCCGGACCGATTAAGGAGGCGCACGCCCGCGCGGCGGCGGCAGTGGTGGAGCAGGAAGGCGAGATCTCGACGCGGGGCGGCAGCGACGACGAGGATCAGCGTTCGGCGCCCGGCGGCAACGGCGCCGCGCGGTCGTCGCCGGTCGGTGCAGCTGTTGCTGCTGCGCACGAGGCGGAGCGCTTCCAGGCGGCACACGTCCACAAGTCGACGCTTGCGAGGGCGATCGTGCAGTTCAACACAAGTCCTGTTAAAGCGGTCAGAAGCATGATCAAGGATGGGCTCGTGCCAATCCAGGTGGGCAGGCGCTCTACGGGTCCCTCGGCTGGTGGCGGCGACGGCGTCGGGCATGCCCAGTGCTCGCCTGCTGATGTGGCGTCGTTTCTCTTCGAGCACAAGTCAGATCTGGACAAGTCAGCTCTCGGTGAGGGCTCCAGAATCAGTGCTGTGCAATTGCGCCGCAATTCAGGAGTTGTGCAAGATATCATGGTTCCTTATCAGTACAAGAAGCTGGATTTGCCTTGAGATTACGGTGACTGAGATTCAGCTACGTATATCAGGACCGTGATCGGCACAGCACTGTTTGGAAAGCGTCGGGCCAAGAAGGGTTCTGGGGCTTAGGAGACTGAGATGCAGCAAGGCGATAGGGAGTGCAGTGGGGGCGTTGAGGGGTGCAGGAGAACGCGGCGGGCCAAGGGGGGTGATGAGGGCACTGTGAGGTGAGAGGGGTTGACCCTAAACCCTAAAAGCCAAACCCTGTGGGATGAGAGGGGTTGACCCTTAACCCTAAACCCTAAACCAACTCCAAACCCTGTGGGGTGAGAGGGGTTGACCCTTATCCCTAAATCCTAATCTCCAAAATCTGTGGGGTGAGAGGGGTTTACCCTAAACCCTAAACTCCAAACTCTGTGGGGTGAGAGAAGTTGAAGGGGATGTTACAGGGGCCAGGAGGGGTTGAAGAGGGTGCAGCGGGGCAGGGCTGCAAGTGGGGGCTGGGAGGGGCTGGGGAGGGCGCAGCGAGTCAGAAAGGATTCGATGTATGTGAATTTGAAAGGAATGAATGGAGCATGCAGGGGTATGCAGCACGCCAAGAGGGTTTGCACGTCGCACATACCTGTGTTGTGCATGTGACAGGTTCACATGGTAACTTTTAACCCTAAACCCATGTTGAGATGTGCGTTGTGATCCACAGTGGCCAGGCAGGCAGTGTGCGGGGCTCCAAAACTCCCACCGACCACAAACACTTGAACTGGATTATGTGCACCGGCATGCACCAGCTGCCCGCGACCCTATCACCCGCCCACTGTCTATTCAGCGCATTTCAGCGTCATTTGATCTAATTCAGTATATTTTTTCTTAGGTCTTGGCCTACGGTAGGATTGGCCTTTTGCAGCAAGCTCTACTGCTTGGCACAGTGGCTGTAAGCTGGTCCAGATATGGTCCCCATCGGCCCAGTGGTGGCCTCCCAGCAGTCTGCCGAAGGTGATGTGGTGCTTACTGCAATCAACACTGCTCTGCACAGGCGTGTTTTAACTGCCCCTAGGCAGGTGGACTTTCTCCCACATTTGTGTATTTTTCACATTTGTGTAATGCATGCGCGTGTGCTCACCAGACGACTCTCCCTCCTGCAATCCTCCTGCTTCTCCAGGCGAGTATTTTGGCCATCACGAGGACTTTTCTGTGGCTGTGATGCACGAGTGGATCGACCTGCAGCGTCCGATGAGCGGTGTCCCGATTGACAGTGCTTTGAGGCTGCTGCTGGATCAGTTCAGACTGCCAGGAGAAGCGCAGAAGTGAGGACAGGGACCGGGGAGGGTGGAGGACCCATATTTAGCCACGGCGCGGGAACAGCACCGGGGCAATTCGCCACGCAGATTTGCCCCGGGCGGAAAGCTTGGTGCCCCCCAGACGTACACGGGTGGGGTACAGTGTTTCTTTTAGCGCACTTCAGGTAAAATCCAGCTTCATCACGGCCGTCGGGGCTTGGGGCAGCAAGTCCTGCTGCTCGGGCCACCGGCCATAGGTTGGGTCAAGATTTTGTCCCCACTGGCCCAGTGGTGGCCGCCTGGAGGCCCCTATGGGTGGTCTGGTGCCCACTAAAAGAAACACCCCGCGCTGAATATGGGGGGAGATATGTGCACCTGCAACCACAGGGACGGACGGACAGAACGTCTAGAAATATTTTAGGCTACCCGAGATCTGGGTACAAGGGAAATGGAAGTGGCAGGATATCCGTGTGTGTGCTAGATTTACCTGCTTGTGTATAATATATTTAGGCACCAGCAATGCTGGTAACCCCGCGAATTAAATTAGGGCCCCTGACCAGATGATATCATATTATTCACCGGTAGAACAGTACAGTGGATTCGATTCCTGCGGTCTCTCCCTCATGTTTTTGTTGTATAGGGGTGTGAGGTATCCATTAAAATATAAATTATTGCCCTCTTTATTCGTGAGTCTTTTGTTCATGTCCATATTATGGCTCTATGGAAGCATACAATAAACCAATGATGCATACCTTAGGGAAGGCAGTTCAATTATACGGCGCCGGTGTATAAAGTATACCAGTACTTATTCATGATATGCTGTATTGCTGTGTAAGCAAGGACACTTCACCAGTATGGGATTGGGCAGCATCAGGCTTAGGTGGCGTGTTGAGCTTTTCGTTTGAGTTGCCTTTCCTTCCTGATGCTCTACTCCCTTGACTCCTGCTCCCAAGGGGGCGTCAGTTTGTTTCTTGCGCTGCGTTGGCTTATTCCGCTCCCCCCCTTCTCGATAGGATCGACCGGATCATGGAGAAGTTTGCGGAGCGCTACGTGCGCGACAACCCGGGCAAGTTCACGAGCGCGGACGGGGCCTACGTGCTCTCGTTCGCCATCATCATGCTGAACACGGATGCGCACAACCCGCTTGCCGAGCGCAGGCTGGGCAAGGCGGACTTCGTGGCCATGAACAGCCAGCCTGCGTCAGCACCCGCCATTGTTACCCCTCCGCCTGTACCATCCCGCGGCAGCCAGCCTGGAAACGACAATGGTGAGAGTGACGGCTCTGCCCCGGAGTATTTCGTTCCGGCGACGGCCGCACCGTCGGTGCTCGCCTACGAGCTGGTGCTGCCTGCGGAGGAGCTGGAGGGCATTTACGATCGCATTGTGAAGGCAGAGATCAAAATGCGAGGTGCCGACGGTGGCACTGGGTCGGCGCAGCAGCGCGGCGGCAGCGGCAGCACCCGCAACGGGGGCTTCCGCAACAACCTTGCCTCGGCGCTGGGGCTGCGCTCGCTGGCCGCGCCATTCAAGCCGCTGTCGCGCGGCTGGGGCCGCCAGCAACAGGGCCTGTCCGAGGCGGACCGCAAGCGAAAGCTCGTCGAGCTCGCCGAGCGCGCGGTCATGTCCGCGTCCGGCGGTTCGGCGCTGTCGCGCTCCGCCGAGCCTGCAGGTCAGTGGCACTCGACAACGCACGCGGAGCACGCGCGCCCGATGCTGACCGTGAGCAGCGGCCCGCTGCTGGAGGCGCTGACGTACAGCTTGGCGCTGACAGGCAGCGGGGCGGCCGCAGGACACGGGCCTGCGGCGATCCTGCAGCCCATCATCGTGTCTGCGCTGGTCGCGGTCGCGGAGATGGCGGCGCTGCTGGGGCTGGAGGAGTTGTGCGAGACGTGTGTGGGTGCGCTGTACAAGGTGTGTGGGGGTGGAGTGGCGGTTTTCGACGCTGGTTCAGTGTGTAGGGAGGCACGCCCCTTGATTCGTCTAAGCGCTGAATGAGGTATCTGGCGAAGGTGTATGGAGGTGTGGGGAGGGGGTGATGTTGGTTCGAGGCTCGTTTGTTTTAATATAAAGAATAGGCCCTGAACGCCTTTCCATTCCTTTACAATTTGCCTGCCTTTTCATACCCGTTTGTTTGTCCTGCGGTATGCTCCCGACCCCCTGGGTGTGATTCTTTGGGCTCTTCCCGCAGGCTGCCAGTAGAAGGCTAGATAGGAGACTTGGAGGACGGGTTTGAGCCTTTCCTACGATGTACCCTAAACGCGCCCAGCCTGCCCTGCTGCCTCAACGAGATCTGCCTGGCCCAACCATTTCCACTGACTGGGACCTCGCCGAAGCCCTTAACTGATTCACTGTCGGCCCCTGCGTGCTGCCTCGTGCAGGCGGCTGGGCTGTCCTTGCTGGCTCCACTCCCACCACGCACTTTGACCTATTCGGTACCCCTGGTTAATGTTTGATAGCTGTCCAGCTGATATGCCTACGATATACTTGTTTACGCCCTGCTGCCTCGTGCAGGCGGCTGGGCTATCCTGCCCACTACCCGGTCCACTCACGCCACACATCTGAACCTGGATAGCTGTCCGGTTCGTGCATCATATGGCTTGCTGCCTTGTGCAAGCAGCCGGGCTCTTCTTGCTGGGTCCACCACCGCCACGCTCGTCCACCTTGTCCGTGCTGTTGATTAGCCCTTGGTAGCTGTCCGGTTTAAGTATCTACAACACATGGCTTGCTGTCCGCGCAGGCGGCCGGGTTGTCCTGCCCATCAGCGTATGGTAGCCCTGAGGAGGCCAAGCAGCTGGCCTCTCTCAAGGCCTTGCTGGGGCTCGCAGCAGGTCCCGTTGCCGGCCTGCTCGGGAGCGGTTGGACGCTGCTGCTGCAGGTGCGAGGGGAGGGCGGGGAGGAGGGGCAGTTGATAACATATCGTTGACTGCTGCCTCCAAGTGAACCCTGGTAGTGGTATTGGGTCTCACGGATGACGCTGATGCTGCTGGTGTGCCAGGGCGGGAAGGGAGGGGATGTGCTGAGAGCGCATCAGTGACCGGACTGATCGCTGCATGTTAGTGAATCCTTGTCCTGGTATTGGGTCTCACGGATGCTGCTGCTGCTGGTGGAACAGGGCGGGGGGGGGGGGGGGGGCAGCTGAGAGCGCATCGGTGACCGGACTGATCGCTGTATGTTAGTGAATCCTTGTCCTGGTATTGGGTCTCACGGATGACGCCGCTGCTGCTGCTGGGCCAGGGCAGAGGGGGAGGGGGGGAGCTGAAAGCGTACCGGTGATCGCTGTGTGCGACAGAATCCGAGTTACGGTCTCAGGTTTCTTGGTAATGCAAAAGCTGAACGCTGCTGCTGCTGGTGCGACAGGGCTAAGGGGGGAGCAGGGACAGTTAGAAACGCATCTGTGACCGCTGCATGTGGGTTAACCTCGGTACTGGAAATGGATTTTGGTGCAAGGTGGCTGCTGCTGCTGCTGCTGCAACAGTGCGGGGAAAAGGGGGGGGGGGGGGGGGGAATGCATCTGTGACCGCTGCATGTGGGTTAACCTCGATTTTGGAAATGGAGTTTGGTGCAAGGTGGCTGCTGCTGCTGCTGCAACAGTGCGGGGAAAAGGGGGGGGGGGGGGGGGGGAATGCATCTGTGACCGCTGCATGTGGGTCAATCTCAGAACTGGTAATGGTTTTTGATGAAAGGTGGCTGCTGCTGCTGCTGCTGCTGCTGCTGCGACAGAACAAGGGAGGGGGGGGGGTTGAAAACGCATCTGCGACTGCTGCATGTGGGTGTATCTCGGTACTGGTATCAGAAACTCTGAAGGGAAAAGATGGACGCTGCTGTTGCTGGTGTGACGGGTTGGGGGTATGGGGGGTAGTTGAAAACGTATCGGGGACTGCTGCATGGCAGTGAATCCCGGTACAGGTATCAGGTGTTATGAAGGGGAAAGATGCATGCTGCTGCTGCTCATGCTGTCAAAGCCAGGAAAATCAAGATCAGTTTGAATCAGTTCGTGATTGTGAAGACCAGTACATGTACTGGTATGGGTTGTTGATCGGGTAGAAGGGGGCTGCGGCGGCGGCGGCGGCTGCGGCGGCGGCAGGTTCAACAGGGCAGGGAACTGAAAGTTGGCAAAAAAAAACAGATGTCGGAAAATTTACCACTCTTCTTGTGAGATGAAACATCGAGGCGACCTGGTGGTGCACTAGGTGGAGGCTGGGTGCTGGTAAGGAGGCTGCGACAGGCAGGGGCTTGGGAGAAGGGTGGCAGGGCCAAGGACCAAATTGGGCATGAATATCAACGGAACAGGCGAGTTAATGAGGCCATTGCTAGTGTGTGTTTCTTATGGTCTCGGCGTTCAATATTGAAACTGGTCCTGACTGCTGACTGGTCCCAGCAATCAAAAGGACCAAAATTGTTTGACTGCCGAGAGATCTGTTTCATGTTTGCTTTGCAGGCAGCTGCTGCTCGAGTTGCCCTGTCGTATGACATTTGATCATGTTTCTTCCCTGGCCCTGGCCCTGTATGTTTTGCCCGTGGCTGCTGAGACATTTGGTTCATGTTTGTGCCCTAGCCCTGGCCTGGTATTTGTTGCCAGGGCTGCTGAGACATTTGATTCATAATTTCTCTGCAGGCCGCTGCCGCCTTGGACGCCCTAGCTGCTGAGCTGGCGGGCGGCTCACAGCCGGTTTCGCTGCTGTCCGACGTGACGTCCGCCGAGGCCAGCCTGGCCAACCCGTTCAACAAGATGTTCCAGGCGCTGGGAATCAGCCTCGGGGGCAGCCCGGCGGCGGGGGCAGGCGCCAGCGGGGGCGGCGCGGCCGGCGGCAGCGCTGGCGGCGCTGTGCCCGGGCAGAGTGCGCACTCTGGGCGGCCGGGCGGCGGGCAGATGCTGATCCCGGTTCCCCCGCGCCCGGCCCACCCGTCGCCGGAAAGTAATGGCGGTGGTGGCGGTGCGAGCGCCCCCGGAGGTGGCGGGCATCGGCGCGATCACGACGGCCCAACGCGCTTTGCGCAGGTGGCGTCCCCTGCGATGATCAAGGCGATGCCGGGTGCTGGTCTGGTGCTGTGGGCACTTTCCGAAGGCTACGACGACGTGGAGAAGGTGGGAGACGGCAACAGGGGGGGGGGGGGGGGCTGGAATCATTTATGCAGCGCTCGTCAGTGCACAGTTTGTTCCTCAGGATGTGCCACAGATTGTACCACAGATTGTGTCACAGGCCGTACCACAGATTGCACTGCATGTTATGCTCGTTCTTGTCACCAGCACTGATCTGTGAATTGAATGCGATTGATGGTGTGACTGGAGGATCAGTTTTTGGCCCGAGCAACAGGTGGCATGTCTGACTGGGTCCTTCAGCCCAGCAGCCGGGACCGGTGGTTGTGCGTCATCCTAATCGTGGCGGCACCTCACGAGCACCCTACTGCTCTTGGTTTAGCCTAAAATGTATATCAGTATGTGGCTTCAATTTTAAGTTGTAACCTTCCGCTGAAGTCTCGTTAAGTTTTAAGCCCTGTCTTGCTGTTTGGGTAGTGTCGTTGACTTCATTTGCGCTCCCTCAGGAGTGAATAATTAATTCCTTTGTTTGCTGCCCCAGGACAAAAATGCGATTTTTGTGTCTGAAGGCTGGAGACTGGCATCAACGACAGATATTGTACTTGAAGTATCGTATTCAAACTCGAATTCCGTTTATACCACGGAATTACATTACTCTTGTATGAAATATTGCGTCACTTCAAGGGCAAACGAATCATTAACGACAAGACACCGTCACGACAATCAAAATAAATGGTGCGCTAACATGCGACTGGTTGTTTCTTTATTTGTTCATTGATAGTTGCAACAGTCTAATCAAATGTTCAGCATTACACATTTACACTATTGGTGATGACTCAGATGAGCACTGACTAGAAGGGCTGCTCAGGTCAGATCAGTGGGTCTCCTCCTCTTGAGCCCCACTTTGACACCCCACAACCAAAACCCCTTTTGTAATATTTGGTAATGCTTTGGTAACGCGTTGGAGCTTCAAAACCGGTGAAAAGGAAAAAGATAAAGACGTGAAATGTTTTTATTACTCGCGATATGTAAGGGCCAACAAAACTCAAAAAACGAATTCAGGCTAACGAAACAGTACCGTATCTTAGATCTTTAATGAATTTATGTACCGTACTCATGGGGGAAGGCAGAGCACATCTACAGTAAACGGCACAGGGCTTAAATTTGAACCCTGCCCTGGTGTTTCATTTTTCGTGATTCAGCTACGTGTCAGATACACTCAGGCCGCTGGCTGGAGGCCCTGTGTGTGTGGCCAGCCTTGCTGCTCTGGCCACCAGTCGTCCAGGTATGGGCATCATGGGGCCTATGGAATTGATATTGAAGGTGGGGGCCTGCCCCCGCTATTGCCTCACATGCTTGCCAGTGCCGGTTATCTCCTCCAGCATGAGCCGTAAGGGCAACACAGTCATCTTGCTCTTTCGCGCCCTGCTCACTATCATGTTAAATTTTAAGGTTTGTTTGTAAACCCTGCCCCTCTCCCCCCTGTTCGCCCCCGTTCCTCCCATGCGTGCACAGGTCTACTCCTCCAGCAGAAGTTTGAACGGCAACACAGTCATCCTGCTGTTTCGCTTCCCTCCCTCTCATGTTAAGATTGTAGGGTCTGTTTGTAAACCCTGCCCCTCTCACCCGTTCCTGCCTCACGTGCGTGCACAGGTCTACTCCTCCAGCACGAGCCTGGACGGCGACGCCGTCATCGTCTTTTTCCGTGCCCTCTGCGCAGTCAGCCGCGAGGAGCTCGACTCGGGCGGGGGTGGCGGCGCGCGTCTGTACAGCCTGCAGCGGCTGCTGGACTGCGCTGCGGTGAACAGCGGGAGGATCCGACTCATCCGGAGCAAGCTGTGGAGCGTGACGGGGGCGCACCTGGTCATGGTCGCTTGCCACTCGACGCCCTCTGTGGCTGTGTATGCGGTCAATGCGCTGTACGGTTTGGCACAGGTGGGTGCAGGGCTCAGGGTATAGTAATTCGAATACGGTGTAGTACCGCTGGTATCGGTTATGCAGTTTATGCGGTGGATGCGCTGTACAATTTGCCCCAGGAGGGCGAATGGTTTAGGTTTTACTTGTAATACAAGGGACTTATGCGGTCCATGTGCTGCACAGCCTGCCCTGGCATACTGCTTGCCTGCTCCACCCGTCCACTGTCTCACACACTGCTTGCCCTCTGCACCGATTCACTGTGTCCCGCGTTCTTTGTGCCTGCTCCACCTTCCTGCCCCTCCATTGCTGTTGCGGGTGTGGAGCTGGCGTGTCCCACACTGTACACCCTGACACCCCTGGTGACGGTCACGGTGCGGATGTAGCTTCGGCCCAGGCTGCGCTGTTTCCTTAACTCTCACGCCCCCCACGGGGTGCAGCTTTTATTTCTTTCTTTGCTACCCCTGGTATTCTGCTTGTCCCTTGAATCCCATCCTAGGCGCATGGCAGCTGGCCCGGTCCGGAGGGTTTATTTCGTCCATGCGCCCACTGAGCCTTTACAAGCCCTTTGTCCCGCTTCAACTCTTCCTGACTGCTCCACCCTGCCGCTGCCTTCCAGCGACTGTTATCACGGGCGGAACTGGCCCGCTTCACGCAGCAGGAGGAGGCGCTCCGGCCTTTTGTGTCGGTGCTGCGGGTTTGCGACGACGCAGAGGTGCGATGTGCAGGGGTTTCGGCTTTTGAATCCTCATATACCATCGCATCTTTCCACGTTAGAACTGTATGTGTGCAATGATTCTGCCTCTCCCTGCTGGCCAGCCCCATACACGACGCAGAGGTGCGTCGTGTATGGGGCAGGGAGAGGTAGAAAAGCCCTTCTGCCACTCTATCGGAGGGGTGAAGGAAGGTTCCTAGGATGAGCGCTGCATTGCTTTAACAACATGGGCACCTTGTGTTCATGCCCGATGCCGCTCAAGTGTCATAGTCCTTGAGCCCATGAGCTTCTTGGTGCCCTTCAGGCTGAAAAACATGGAGAAAAAGTGGAAGTAAGTGACAATAAACGAGTTCAGTGTGTAAATAAACGAATTCAGTGTGAACATGCAGACCAGGCATCACTGGTGTGGACAGTGCAGAGCTCACCATAGATGCCATAACCAAACAGTGCCCTCAATGACTCCAGCCCTGTCCAGAATCGCACATCCTTCATCAACGCCAGTCCTGTTCTTGCCCCCCCCCCCTGCCCTCCTTGCAGGTCGGCTGGCTCTCAGTCCACCGCACCATTGGCTCCTGTTCGCCCCCCACTCCCACATCTGATGACATTACCAAGCTGTGCGCCCAGTCCTGTCCTTGACCCCCCCCTACCCTCACTGCAGGTCCGTCGGCTGGCCGTGCGCAGCGCCATTGGCTCATGTGCGCCTCACTCTCATAGCCTGGGCAGCGGGTGGCGGACGCTGCTCGAAGTACTCAGACGAGCGGCAGCGGATTCGGATCCGTCAGTGGCTGCAGAGGCAGTGGGGCCGTTGCATGTGGGTGCAAAGGGGGGGGGAGGGGCCGCTGCTTGTGGGTGCAAATGGGGGGGGGAGGGGCATTGGAGGGAGGTTCACAAAGGAGGAGGGTTTCAAGGCTGAAGCTGCGACTCTGGCAGGATGAAAGAGGGTATGGATGGATAAGCATTCAGTGATGTGCCAAGGCCTGTCTGTACCTCAGGACTTACGGAGACTGAAAGGAAATGATTTGAGGCGCTCCATTCTCCCGCTGATTTCCCCCCCCACAGGCTGCCGTGGAGGCTCTGTTTCGCTCCCCCTCGAGCGCCCAAGGCCAGCCGCAGCCGTCGCCCGGCCTGGCCCGCGCCTCCACGCTGTCCCCGCGCGTGAGCGGCTCCTCGGGCACGTGGGCGCTGGAGGGCAGCCACGCCTTCTTCAACGAAACCTTAGCGGCGGTCATGGCCGCGGCGACGAACTATCGGCAGCCGGTGCAGGTCGGCCTGTCCGCAGCGCAGCTGCTGCAGGCTTGCGGGAAACGGCTGGGCGAGCACCGGCTGCTTAGCCTGGAGGAATCCCGCCACCTGCGGGAGCAGTCAGGTGCGCAAATCAGGAGGTCTCGAAATCCAAGCCGTAGCTTTCCCAAACTTGGTAAGCAGGTGCACTGCACAGAGCTTGTACTAGTACGCAGATGATGCCAACGGCACACAGTGCCGCTTGATTAAAACATTGGATTGCTTTTCAGTTTTATTAAGAAGAAATTGTTGGTGATTCTGATATCGTTAGTTGGCACTGATATGGTGTGGCTGCCGCTGTGTGCCCCTGGGTCGGCCAAATGTTTAGGTTCAGAGGTACTGCTGGCATTTCGCATACCCCAGGCGGCCTTCTGCCTGAAACTTTTGATGTTACGAGGTTCATAGTTGTACCCTCAACCCTGTTGCCCCATGATTGCTGTGGGAGCCCTTGATGGCTGCCTTTGACTAAGTGTGACATGCTACCTGTTGTGACCTCCTGACACAGTGTGACCTCCTGGCACTGTGTGACCTCCTGTGACCTCCTGACACACTGTGACCTCCTGACACAGTGCGACCTCCTGACACAGTGTGACCTCCTGCCACAGTGTGACCTCATGTGACCTCCTGACACAGTGTGACCTCTTCACACAGTGTGACCTCCTGACACAGTGTGACCTGCTGACACAGTGTGACCTCCTGACACAGTGTGACCTCCTGACACAGTGTGACCTGCTGACACAGTGTGACCTCCTGGCACAGTGTGACCTGCTGACACAGTGTGACCTCCTGACACAGTGTGACCCCCTGAAGGAGCCTGTTTCTCCAACGTCCCCTGCTCCCTCCCTCCCTCGCCCGCTGTTGCTCTCCAGGTGATGGCTCCAGCTTCAAAAGGACCTCCCTGTCGCGCCCGCCGCTGCCGCCAGGAGCCGAGTCCAAAGCCCAGTGGGCGGCACTGCTCACCCACCTGGCTGACTGGGCCGGGGACGAGCCACGCCCGGTGGTGGCAGAAGCAGCGGCACAGGTGGGCCATATTCGTGTATCGAACGGTACCGGGAAGTGTAGTAATTTATGATACGGCAAACCGGTAAGAAAGGGCGAATGGGTGTGGCTGGACGACCCTGGACGAGCTTCGTCCGCGCAGGCAAGTGGTATTTATACCGTTTCGTTGTTGAACTGCGCAGGCGGTACGCAGGGGGGGCAGGGGGGGTAGGGGCTGCATGGTCACAAGATTTCCAGGGGCGTGGGTCGTTGAAAGATAAGCAAGCGCTGTAGCATATAGCTTAAGGAATGCAGTACTGCTGGTCAATGTTGGGCAGCCATTTCTGGGCCGATCGGGACCAAATCTTGACTGGCACATGGTCGGTGGCTTGAGCAGTAGGGCTTCTTGCACCAGGCCCCCACGGCCGCGGGGTAGCTAAATTGTAGCTGAAGCGTGCTGAAATAATCACTGCTGGTGGTACTGTTCACTCCAAGGCATGGTGGTGGCAGATGCAGCCGCACAGGAGTGCTGTTTCCATACCGCCACAATTTTGTGTGGACTGTTTACCGGCACGTTTTCAGACGACAGGGAAGGGCAGCTGAACTTGAATGGCCGCCTTGGAAACGCACTGGTCCACGAATGCCTTAGGCGTCCCCACCCGCAAGCCCCCAAATGCCACAAACACCCTGAGCACCACCCAGCCCTAAGGGCCCCATCCTGCCCCGCCCTCCCCCCCTCCCCACCCCCCAGCCTTAAAGGCCCCTTACTTCTTCGTCCTCCCGACCCCCCCAGCCCCCAGCCCCAGTGTCTTGAAAGCCCCTGCATGCCCTCAGCTACCCAGCCCTCAACGCTGCCCCCCTCCCCCCCCTCGTGCTTGCAGACGACACTGTTGCTCATGTCGACGCACGGTGCGACGTGGGGCGAGGCCGCGTGGACCGTGCTCCTCAAGCGCGTACTGCCGCGCATGTTGCACCCGATTGCGCCCGCCGACCCCGCCCACCCTCAAGGGCACAACGCTGCGGTGGCAAGCTTTGTTTTGCGCGCCGGCGAGGCGTTTGCGGGGCTGTGCGACCAGCTGGCGGGCGTGCCGGCATCGGTGCGACCGGAGCTGCTGAAGCAGCTGTCGACGACGTGCCTAGAGTGGATAAGCGAGGTGAGTCAACTGGGCTGGCTGGCAATTAGTTGTGTTGCCCAGCACATGGTGAGAGGTGAGGTTCTGCTTTGTTTCTGCTGGTGCAGAGGGTTGGGGCAAGCTGGTTGGCAACTCTCTGGGGGCATGGCTGAAGCTTCATCTTCAACCCAAGCATACCCGCACCTTACCCTAAGCCCCAAATTCTTCAACCTAAACCGGAGTCTTACTCTTGAAGTCCCTAAGCCTAAGCCTACCCAGTACCATGTCCTAAACCCGAAACCCTGACTCACTCTAAATCGAAGTTCTACCCGAAATCCAACCCTTCACTCCCTAAGCCGAAGCCTACCGGTACTGTATCCTAACCCTAAATCCTGCCCGACCCTAAATCCTGCCCAACCCTAAATCCTGCCCAACCCTAAATCCTGCCCAACCCTAAATCCTGCCCAACCCTAAATCCTGCCCAACCCTAAATCCTGCCCAACCCTAAATCCTGCCCAACCCTAAATCCTGCCCAACCCTAAATCCTGCCCAACCCTAAATCCTGCCCAACCCTAAATCCTGCCCAACCCTAAATCCTGCCCGACCCTAAATCCTGCCCAACCCTAAATCCTGCCCAACCTTAAATCCTGCTCAACCCTAAATCCTGCCCGACCCTAAATCCTGCCGAACCCTAAATCCTGCCCAACCCTAAATCCTGCCCAACCCCAAATCCTGCCCGCCCCAAAATCCTGCCTGAAGTTCTACCACACCCTAGACCCTATCCTAGGTTACCTACATGGAACGGCTCCCTTTGAACTGCCGTCCCCCCCATACTATAGGAAGATGAGAGCCTTTTCTGCATCAGCCTTGGTACTACAAATTAATTGGTGCACCAGAACCACGAAACCTTGATTTTTGTAACCCTTCCCCCCTTACCGGTACGTCACCCCTACCCATGAAGGAGGATGAGAGACTGTCCTGCCTCGGCCTGGATTGCTTCGAAGGACTGTCGGTCCGCTTGGCCAAGCAGCAGGACATTACTGGCTGGCAGATGCTGCTGGGGAACGTGGCGCCGCTGGTGGCTGACAGCCTGCTTGCAGTCATGAACAATGAGCGCCGCCGGGCGAAGGCGCAGGCATCAGACGCAACGAGCAACGGGACGCGACGGGCGCCCGATGCGACCGTATCCGCAGCCGCATCTGCGGCGGCTTCGTCGGTTGACGCTCGGGCCCGGATGGTGCTCCTGGTGCAGCGCTCGCTGGTGCGGCTGCAGCACAACAACATGGCCGGCGTCATGCCGTGGGCGGTCCAGGCGCGGGTCGCCAAGCTTCTGGTATCAAACGCACGGGCGCTGCGCGAGTTCAACGACCAGGTGCAGCAGCGGCAGCTTGCCGTGTGGGCAGGCAGCGCCTCCGCACCCCAGCCGCAGGCGGGTCACTCGCGGCAGACCAGTGGTGTTGGGTCCCCGCTGGCTAGCGTTCCGAGCGTCGAGAGCGCAGGGGCGTGCTCCATGGCAACAGACGGTGAAGGATTCGGTTCCGTGCTCAGCGGCGGGTCAGAAACAGAGCACCGGTTGCGGGCAGCAGGCAGCGGGCTGGACCTGCGGCGGCAGATCTTGGACGCAGGCGTGGATGGCCGCGCGCAGGACTCGAGCAAAACCATATCTACGAGGTCTCCTAACGCCACGACCACCGCTGCTGCCAGTCCATCAGGAGGGGTGCATGTGGGCCTGACTGACAAGCATATTGCAGATGACGTCCTCGAGACCAACCCCGTCTCCACCGCCCCTATGTTCGTCGTTCCGGGTACTGCTGCCGAAGCAGAGAGGGATGACGTTCCCGCGTCACCTGCTGTTGAGGACTCAGAGCAAGCTGCCGCCCACTCGGCCACACTTGAGCGTACGTCGCGTCACGACGAGGCAGGCAACGGCGGGGTGGGGGCGAGGAGCGGCGCCGGTGCGCCGTCATCGTCGAGATACCCGGAGGCGGTCCTTTCCAGCGAGGAGTCCAGGGATGAGCCCTCTCCCTGCCTATTAGGCCGGCTGGAGGCCGAGGCCACAGCAGGGGCTATGGCGGTGCTGGGGCAGTACACCGGGGCAGCAGAGGCAGAGGCTTCCCAGCAGGAAGCAGGTGCACCAGCGCCCGCACCGGACTTGACCGACGTCGTTAATGCGGGCCCAGGGAAGCTGCTGGGCAGCTTCTGCTTGCACCTGATTGCGTGCGCGGCCAACGAGCTGACAGGCCGGGAGGCGGCGGCGGCGGCCGCCGCCGCCGCCGTCTCTCTCGGGCCTGCCCCGCTCGAGCCCTGGCATTGCGCGCTCCGTGCCGCCAACCTAGCACACGCAATCCGTGCTTACCTGGAGCTGCCGGATGGGAAGCTGGGCGGAACCTGCGTCTCGGACCTGTGGCCGCATATGCTGGCGCTCATCTGCAGCCCGCACGGTGTCGTTCGCCACGCAGTTGCCGACTTTTTCAGCTCCCGTGTCGCGCCGGCGGTGCTCCAGGTCAAGAGGGGCGGTGGCTCCAGTTTAGGGGATTAGGGTGAAAGGTGGGGATTGGTTGACTTCTTCGGCTCATGGGTTTTGCCAGCTTTGCTGCTGGTCAGGGTGATGTGAGCGCCGTTGCGTTTTTGTAGGCTGAAGGGTGCATTGTTAGCCATTTAACATGTGCCCGTAAATAGGTACAGGCACTTGATACACTAGGACAGAAAGCGAAAACCAGTGACCCCCCCTGGGCAAGCAACTAGCACACAACCACGACAGTGGCGTGGGAATGATGAACCCCAGTGACGCATCCCTGTGTTCTACTGATCCGTCATCCTTGAATTGGAGTGTGTGTTTGTTTACTTCGATGCCTGAGTGGAGGGAGAGTGTCAATAACGTTACTCCTCTGGGCCCGCTCAAAGCTCGGCCGCGTGGGCGCCCAACTGTTTAGAAGGGAGAAAATAAGACACTAAAAGGAAAAGGGGGTTTCATGAACAAAAGGAGAAGCCGGGAAGACAGAGAAGAAGAAGGACGAGTGTGCCGGTATCCTGATCAGTGTCTTTGAATCTATTCCAGGCAGCCAGCTAGCACCTTGTGGCAGCCAGGGCCGGTGTGTGCGGCCGCCGTTACGAGGGCCTCTCAATGTCTGGGGCCGCCTGAGCTGCCTATCTTGAAGGGCACATTGCACAATTGCACTCTTCTTCCCGTCATCGTCTTTCCTGCTAGAGTTACGCTTACGTAGCTGAGCCTCTTTGAACAGGGCCCAGAGGTCAATGACATTACACCTCTGGGCCTTACTCAAAAAGGCTCGGCCCCGTGGGCGCCCAACTGTCTCCTTGGAAGAAAATAAACTTAAGAGAGGGAAAGAAGGAGAAGAAAACAGAGGAAAGAACTACCCCAGGGCCCATAGGTGTGACGTCATCAACAGGCATTGCTGGAAGGGGGCTCTGAAGGTGGAAGCGACTAGTGAATGACGAAACGCCTCTGGGTCTTGATGGTTGCCCAACTGTCCAGTTGGTAGAACGGGGAGGGATCAAGCAAGAAGAATGTTGCGTTGTACCTCTAGGTCATGCTCAAAAGGCTCAGCTACATTACCGAGTGGACGCTCAACAGTGGTTGGGGGAGATGGAAACTGGAGGGCAAGAATGAAGGGCGGGAGGAAAGGGAGCTTTTGACTTGAAAGACCGGAAATGGTATCAGTCGTGATAATGTACAGATGATGGAAACAAGGTGCACTTGCATTCGGCCAGACTGTTGTGCACCCAAGCCGCTTTTGCTTCTGAATGGCCGTTGCATCTCAGGATGAAGTAGCATCTGCCAATGCGTACTGTAAACACATTTTGAGCGTCCCCCTCTCGGACGACCCCCTTCTCCATGTTATGGTAAAAGACTGACCAATGTCCATAGCCGTATTATTACGAAAGTCAAGTCGCGGCCTCTCTTGGCGATGTTATGTACCAGGGTGTGAACTGTATAACGCATGTTCACACGAGTGTGAACGCCGCAACGTCGAATGAACGTGATAACTGACACACCGGTCAGCGAGGTTCGCCGCAGGGGTGGGAACGGCTGCAGCCCGCCACCCGCGCGGGCTCGCAGTAGCACTCCGAATGAATAATCCGGCCAGCTCATCAAGGCTATAGCACGATTATTGACTGATGACTGTAGCGCCAGTTGTGGCAGTGTTGTAGCCGGCTGCACGCATGGCACACGCGGTACGCTATTTAAGATTCAGCTTTTGTTGCAGAACCCAAGTTCGCAACTATTAGTTGTTACAAGAGCCCAACAAGCAAGCAAAGACTTGAGCAATCCCGCGCAACACATTTTCGTTGTCGTCTTCCTCCCCCTTGCTCCCTGCATCACGTGCCGCAGCCTTACAGGCAACAGCCATCCCAGTGGACGCAGCTTGCAGAGTCCCATCAAGGAACATGCCGCCAGCCCAGCTAAGTGCAGGACCAATCGCGGCCACGTTCACAGCGGTATGGATAACCATACTGCTGGCAGTTGCTACCGGAGCCTCTTCGGACGCTCACGCTGTAGACAGCGAATCCATCTTGCATGAACATCAGCAGCAAGAGAAGCAGCAGCAGCAACAACAGCGGCACGAGATTTTTTCTCTTCGGACTTCGATGAACCTCCGAGGTCAGTCCCTCGAACTTCCATGTTTCGTGTCTGCTTTGGGGGATTTCGGTCTTGAGCAAATATTTGCCCTGGTCACTGTAAGCAGCACTGATTGATTCTCACCATACTCAGCGCTCATATTCGCCATGAAGCCCTTCAAAACCTGGCATGCCATGCATTTCCGGTACAACACAGGCACTCCACTACAACAGCCCTCTGATCACGCCGTGGTAGAGGCGGATGAGGGTCTGGCGAGAGCTGCAACAACAGCATCAGCATCAGCGGAAGCAACAACAGCAGCAGCAGACCACCTGCTGTCCACTCCCATACGACTCAGCACCCTCGCAACACCTGCAGCTGAGCTTCTGGATAGTAACATCATCACGAGTACCTTCCGCCGCAAGACCTCTTTCATCAACATGCCACCCCCTCCACAGCCAAAGGCCACTTACCCGCCCTTTCCTCCATCGCTGCTCTTTTTCCGGCCCAACACACAGCCAACGGGCCTGCCTGTTCCTGCCAGCAGCCCTAACCCACCGGGCCCACCAAGGCCTGCGGTTGGCAAGCCCATTTCCCCCAGCCCACCATCGCCTGCTGTTGGCAAGCCCACTCCCCCCAGCCCACCAACGCCTGCCGGTGGCAAGCCCACTCCCCCCAGCCCACCAACGCCTGCTCCCGGGAAGCCTGCTCCAAAGCCACCTCTGGCGGCTGTCATTCTGAGTCCAGCACCGCCGCTGCTGAAGCCGCCCCCTCCGGCAGGTGAGGCTCTCTGTAAATGTATCTAGAAGGTACATTTACAGAATCCCTGGGTATTTAAATGTACTCTGTAAATGACATCCCTACTCTGAGCCCTTCTCGAAAATGGAAATGCTCAGCCGTGTCATCCACCAGCTGTCTGGCTGGAACCTAAGGGAGGCTCTCTGTAGGCCCCACTGTGCAGTCCGCATTGCAGATTCAGTTCGCTTTCATGGTGTAAATCACGCGCACTGCTTCGCTCTGCCCGACCCTTAAGTAAAAGGCTCAGGGTGCTTCAATCGAAGGCCGGTCCTGGTTTGGTCCCAAGCGGGCGTTCGGCGGCCGAGGGGCGGCGTGCCGAAGGTGGACTGGTAGCCGGAAAAACAACACTGGCCAGACTGGCGCGCACTAACCTGATCCCGGTTGCTCCCTTGTGTGCTGTTAGTGGCTGCTGAGCGCACATCCCAGCTGTGGGGATCTGACGGCGAGCTTTTTAAACCCGGCGGGCGCCTCAATGACTACTCCTACGCAGGGTGAGGGTTTAGGGCTCAGGGTTAAGCGTTTTGGATTCAGGGTTGAGAGTTTAGTAGTTTAGGGTTTAGGTGCCTCGACGACTACTCCTACGCGGTGTGAGAATTGGGATGTGCATTGCGGGTCTCGCGGCTGATAAACTGTTGGGGGTTTAGGGTTTAGGGTTTTAGGGCTGCATTTCCTGCATTCACTCTGCCGTATCGCTCTGCATGGCATCGCGTCTTCAGTGCATGGCTGCATCTCCTGCATGGCTGCATGGCTGCATCGCGTCTCCAGTGCATGGCTGCATCTCCTGCATTTGATGTGCCCTGCCCACAAGCTCGCCCCTCTCCTCTGCGCCCAAGGACGTCTGCTCGGTCCTGCCCACAGGCGTTTCCCTTGTGCTGTGCTGCCCACAGACGTTTCCCTTATGCTGTGCTACCAACAGGTGTCTCCTGTGTGCTGTGCTGCCCACAGGCGTTTCCTGTGTGCTGTGTTACCCACAGGCTTTTCCCCGTGTGCTGTGTTGCGCCCCAGGTACCGGCAGGGGGAAGTGGAGCCGCCCCGCCCACCTATCAGCAGGGATATCCGCAGAGATTTTGGAGCTGCGGGCGATGGCATTGCTGATGACAGCGACGCGATGGAAAGGGCGCTCAACTTGACCCCACCAAGTGAGACCCACTTTATATTTTGGATGCTTCAGCTACAATCCGGCTACAACACTATTTAGCCTACAGTTTTTAGCTATAATTCAGCTACATCTCTATCAAAATTAGGGTGCTTCAGCTATAATTCGGCCTTATGCATGTTTAGCCTAGGGTGCTTCAGCTACAATTAAGCTACATCACGGCCTAGGCCGGGGGCCTGGTTCAGGATGCCCTGCTGCTTTGTCACAAGTCCGGTGTGGCTGGAGGCTAAAATGTTCGGTCTCCATCGACCAAGTGGTGGCCGTTTAGAGGCCTGCCCATGGTGGCCTGGTGCGCTCAGCTACACGCTGCCAGGTGGGGCTCCCACGCTGAGGCGTGGATTAAGGAAGCCAGTGTGAAACGCGTTTGGCCTCAGCACCGGGAACAAGGCAAAGGGTTACAAAGGGCTAAGGGGGCTTTGGGGTATAAGGGGCAAAGGGCTTTGGGGTATAAGGGGCTATGTGATATAACTCCATATAAGGCTACAGAAAATATGTCGTGTGTGCTTTAGCCAATGTATTTCAGGGTATTGACCTGTAGCCTGATTAACCCCTAACGCTAAGTGCTGAACCCCTAAGCCCTACATCTCTCACCCTAAGCCCTGAAACCACATTTTCAATCTGCAAACCCCGATTGCATAACCCTAAGCCCTACCTACCGCTTTCTGTACTGCTTTTGTAGGCGGTGTCCTTTTTTTTCCTGCTGGCAGCTACAAGCTCAGCCGCCAGGCCAGGACGGAGTTCAAGCTCAAGGCAAGTCCTGCTGGGCCTGCTTAGCCCGGAGCTTATTAATGGCTGTCCAACGTGTGCGTTCAAACATTCCGCGCGCCACCCTCTCACTCCCCTAGCCGGCCTGGGCCTGTCTTGTGCACTTCTGAATGAAGGCATGAAGACGGCAGATGTTGTTGCAGTCAGTTTTTCATTTGAGGGCCAGATTTCCGGCGCAGTTGAGCCCCGCCACACAGCTGCCAAAGGCCCAGTTGGGGCTGTACGTTGACCGTCCTTTAGGGGCAGGTCCAAGCAGCATGGCTGACCGGGTATGGTGTTTCCCCCGGAGGCGGAGAGGTAGCAGAAACATAGCTGCAAAGTAGCTGAGCCACGCAAAAACAAACCCTTGTAATCACATCCTGACGCACGGGTAGCTGTGTGTGACCAGTTTCCTTCACCCTCACGACCCCGCAGGGCTTTCGTATGTTTTTTATTCATTTCCCAGCCCCCCTTTTTCAGCCCCAAACCCTAAGCAGACAGCCGACTGGCGGCTCCCAAATGCGCAGGGTATCATCCTACGCGGCGCGGGCCGGGACCTGACTACGCTCAAATACACGAAAAGCTTCAAGGTACCAGCATAGTGCTGACGGGCGGGCTAGTCCAGATGACTGAAGCAAGCAGCCAAACAGGGCAGACCAGTGCAGGGATGCAGAAGACTGGACTGGTGCAGCAAGCAAGGAATCTGGTGGATCTCAGGGGATCCAGAAGATCTCAAGGGATCTTGTAAATGATGAGCTCGTATCTACTTGTCACCCTGTACCGCCATGTACAGGATCTGTACTGCGAGCAATACGCTGCCAACAAGCGCAACCCACCCTCGATATATATACAGGATCTGTACCCAGAGCAGTACGCTGCCAACAGCGGGTCGTTTCACAGCGGGCCCTTCATGCTGGAGATTATGGGGACATGGCGAAACCTGATCAACGATGTGAAGAACTTCCGCGCCAACATCACAGGCAGCAACGTCAGGGGTGAGTGGTTCAGTTTTCAGGTTGCGGGCTTCAGGCTTCTGTTTCAAATCGCAGACCAGTTCGAAGTGCAGGCTTCAGGTTTCAGGGCCACGTTTCTGTCAGCCCTTAGGCGGTCAAGAAAAAATATGCATGGGAATCTTATTAAGATTTTGCTTGGCCCAGTCTTGCTTTTAGCTACGCTAAGCGATTGACCTCGTATGGGCGTGAGAGGAGAGATTGGATGTTGAATCCTAAAACCTGGACCCTACCCTGTTTAAGCCTAAACCCCTAACGTAGGCCAAGGATGGGAGCCGGGCAGGTTTATGCATCAGCTCAGCTGCCTCCTGCCCATGCACATTCCAGACAGGGGATCCATTAAAATCCTCAGCCCTACACCTGCAACCTGAACGGACCCTCCCCAATGCACTCCTCCTCCCCCTGACGCCCCCCCTCCCCAACACACTCCTCCTCTTGAATGCCAGGCGACCGCATCGTGCAGGTGACCAACATGGAGCGGCTGCAGGTCGGCGACTGGGTCAACATTGTCGTGGATGACAAGAAACTGGAGGTCATGGAATACATGTACGGGGACGTACCGCTACTGGTAAGGCAGGGAAAGTGCAGGACTGTGTCAGGCAGTGCATGTGCGCGACTGTACCATGTGCTCCCTCCCATGTGTTCATGCCCCCCCTCCCCCACCATGCGTCCATGCCGCCCCTACCGCATCCATGCATCTCCATGCTGCCTCTCTCCCCTCCATACATCCATGCAGAACCTGTCAGCCATGCATCCATGCAGAAGATGTCAGCCATGCATCCATGCAGAGACCGGTCAGCCATGCATCCATGCACTGTGCCTCCCCCATGCATCCATGTCCCCCGCCCCCTCTTTGCATCCATGCAGGACCTATCAGCCATGAGTTACGGAGCCTACCAGCTCCGTCACGTTTCGAAGGTGCTTCGCATTATCGGTAACACGGCCATCGAGATCGAGCGGCCGCTGCCCTTCGACATCAGAAGCAGCTTCATCAACCCTGTGGTCCTGAATTGGGATCCCTACACGCAAGATGTGAGTGTGCTCATGAGCATCTTACAGAAGTTAGTAAGTCATTCAACAACCGCTGACCGTCACCGCACAATTTGCCTGCCCCTATGCCCTGAAAATAAATACATAATACACGCCCTGGGGCTAGGATTAAGGAAGTCACCCGCTTGGCCGTAGCACTAGGTGAGCTACAACTCGTTTGCCCTGCTTTGTGCCCCCATGATGCTGAACCCCTTACCCTCTGACCCCTGCTGCAGGTGGGCGTCGAGGATCTGTCAGTTTACTTCCCTCCCAGCAACTACTTGGGGCACTTGAAAGAGGCTGGATACAGCTGGCTGCGCATGGGGTGCGTATACATGGGTGCTTAGCAGGCAGGCAGTTGGGCCTGCCCCTGGACCTACAGACTTGTTCCGCATGTTTGCTCGAATTTGAGACCCCAGACAGCCATACTGCATCTTGTTCTCAACCCTCAGCCTGCTATGCGAGGGTGCATCCTTTATTTGAATTGTTTCTGACAATTGCCCACCTGCCCGCATCTCCTCCTTTCAGAAACATGGCCAACTGCTGGATCAGGAATATCCGCATCACCAATGCTGATAACGGCTTGATGGTAAGCCCGGATGCTTTACACAGTTGTGTTTGAATTTGAATTTGAAATATTGGAATATCATACATTACAGACAATGGCTTGTTGGTGAGATTGGACAGCCTGCACATTAACACGTTTTCGAATTCGAATTCGAATTCAAATCTATATGTTGCTAGGCCCACTGCCGGCTGTGTCCCCATGAGCTCCGCGTTGGTCCAGCCCAGTGGCCAGTTGAAGGTGGTCTAGTAGCACTAGCACATGCACTGGTAACACTAGAACATGCACTGTGCAGCAATCCTGAAAAGCTGAAGTGCATGCTGCATGCTTGCCTGGTGCAGGTCCAGGAGGCTGACTTCTGCACCGTTCAAGATGTGATCTTTGACACGGATTTCGACAGGTGGGGATCAGTAGTTGATTATAGGGTCAAGGTTTGAGCTTTAAGGTTAAAGGCTTTGAGGCTTTTAGGCTTTAAAGCTTTAAGGGCGCAGGCTTAAAGGCTTTAAGGGTTTAGGCTTTAAGGGTGGAGGGTGGAGGGTTCATTATTTGGCATTCTTAGGAACCCAAGAGGCAAACTGCTGAACCAGGAGTAGACGCAGCACGACAGGAGTGCCTGGATTGTAGTTTACTGGCAGGTGCGGCAGGTCAGTTGTGAAACTCATTGCGTGGTGCTTCGCCTACATTTCAGCTACATCACGACCTTTGGCCGGGGGGCCTGCAGCTTGAGCCACCGGCCGTAGGGCAGTCACGGGTTGGACAGAGGTGATGTAACGTGCATTAAATGATCACAAGCTTGCTGCGTTTCTAGGCCTCTAATTTGCCCAACAGCAAAAATGCCGCCCACAGACACCTATGAAATGAAACAGGCGTAGAAACTGAAAGCTGTGGTAGCCTTTGCGTTGAACAAGGCATGCCAATAGAAAACCTGCGGTTATGTGCATTGAATTAGTTCCGTAAACTGAAACCTGTTGCAGCCTGTGCATTGAATCAGTTATGCAAGCTGAAACCAATTGAACCAGACATGCCTTTTGAAACGTGCGGCAACCTGTGCGTTGAATCAGGTCTGCTTGGGACATGACTATCACTCGAGGCCTACAGGGCCACCACGGCCTGAGCATCAACCGGGGCCGGGACATCATGATGAAGGACTGGAAGGTGAGGCCACTCGGCCGGGGCATAGGGATGCCGGGTGTGAGGTGGTTCAGGGTTAAGGCTTAAAATTTGAACCCTCAACCCTCAACTGGGGTATGATGATGAAGGATTGGAAGGCAAGGCCAGGGTTGAGGGTATAGGGTTGAGGGTATAGGGTTGAGGGTATAAGGCGAATGCACCCACTGAAGCACAAGACGGCTCACACCCTCGAGAAGCACAACACGTTTGTTTCCACCCTCCTGACGTCTTCTTCATGTCTATTCCCCCTGTCCCCGTTGCCTCAGATGGTGAACTTGCAGATGAGGCATGACGCCACTTTCTTCGTGCACACCACGGGATCGGTCTTTAAGAACGGCTCCGGAACCAACCTTGCCATTGACTTCCACGCCACTGCTTCAAACGGGAACTTGGTCCAGGTGGGTCAAAGAATGGACGGTTTTAAACAGTTTAAACCGTTTAAACAGTTATCCGTACCAGTTGTTGTACCGTTTATACAAAATAGTGAAAAGAATTGACACTCAAGTGAGGGAGGTGGGATATTGCTGAGGGTGCAGGGTTTGAGCTATGAAGCCTGAGCATCGAGAGATGTGTGTGAGGGCTGCAAGTTCTTTTTGAGGGCAGAGAGGGGGGACAGGCAAGCCCTCAGATTTTCAAGTCCCGACATATCGAAACATATGTGGTTGAGAGTTCCAGCTCCCGATCGCCATGCTGAAACCTTGGGTCATTCCTCCCATGGGAGGCACGCTGGAAATAAACACATATCAACATATTAAATATCCTTTCACCTCTACCCATGCTACTTGGCTGATCCCTACCACTATCAGGGTCATTCCTCCCCGGGGTGACTGCTGGAAATAAACACATCATATTAAACAGTCCTCTCACCTGTCCCCATGCCACTTGGCTGCTCCCTTCCGCCACCAGGGCCATACCTCCCTGGGGAGACCGCTGGAAATACATAATATAATATTAAAAAGTCCTCTCACCTCTCCCCATGCCACTTGGCTGCTCCCTTCCACCACCAGGGTCTGGACTGTGGGCTATGCAACAGGCTGTACTTGTGCGGTGGCAACAACGTCAACCCGCAACGAGCAGGTGTGGATGCGAGTGTGGATGTGGGTGTGGATGTAGCTGTGGATGCCGCTGTGAATGCAGGTGTGGATGCGAGTGTGAAGCCTCTCAACAAAACATGAAACCCATGCCTGTATGTTTGGAGTGCCGACCCCTGTCCATCACTGCTTCTCGCAGGCATGTACAACACTTACTGGGGCATCAAGTCGTCCATAGCAGCGCCCCTGTCGCCCTGTCTCCCACCGCCCACCATGGCCGCCAACTTGAACTTTATCGGGTTATCGTGCAACGCGGCCATCCCTAACTTTGTGAACGGGACAGGCCCATACTACTGTGAGTGGCCTAGAAGCCTCTAACCCTTCACAATGAACTCTAACCCTTTACCCTTAACCCTTAACCCTTTACCCTAAACCCCTAACCCTCAACTCTCAACCCTTTCCCTTAACCCTAAACCCTCAATCCTGAACCTTAAACCCTCGCCTGCAACCATGAAGCCTAGATCTGACCTTGTGAAACGAACAGGCCCGCACGACTATGAGTGTCCTTTAAAATAACCCTGAACCCCTAACCTTGGCCAGCAATCCTGAAGCTGCAACCCCTGTTTGTGAAGACAACGGGGCTGTGCTACCATAGTGTACTTCTGTAACTGGCCTTGCAGCTTCATAACTTCACCCGGGGGGAAAACCACCCGAAAAATATGCCTGAAGGTCTTGAAGGAGCTCTTCCGGATCTAACTCTGATACATGAGATAACTGCCAGCCCCTCTGCAGGCTCTGAATATTGCCTGCGTCTAGGATGGTTGAATGAGGCCCAATCAGCTTGGTGCGCGTCCCTCGTTTGTTTTGCTGGCCGGGGTCGACCATTACCCCTAAAACCCAAATCCTAGTGTCGACCCTAGATTATAAACTTGAAACCTTAAATCTGCAACGTTCAAGGAAACTATCGACTCGCAGCTCCTTTCTCCCCAAAGACTTGCACACTGCCATGCTATCTACAATGCTAAACCCTGAGATCTGCAGTGGTTAAACCCGAATCCTTAACACCTGAACCCTGAACCTGAACCTACAGGGCACAAAGAGAATATCGACCCCAGACTCCTGTATCCCCAAGATCTGCATGAAGCGATGCGCATCAAGAGGCTGGCCAGCAGTGGGAGCTACCCGTGAAAGGACTAGTCTGTGAAGAAGAGGCCTTGTCAGTAAGCCAGAGGACTTGCCAGCGACGGAAGCTGCCCGAGGGAAGGCTGGTCAGTCAGCGGGAGGCGTTCCGAGTCAACCGGAAGCAAAATGCAGGCACGAGATTGTGCTTGGTGGCATCGGGCGAAATAACTTCAGCATTTTTCGAGAAACTCGAGACCACTATTTATTCAGGCGAGATCCCGGAGCGAAATAAAGGAGGGCTGGTCATTCACCACGAGGGCTCGACGTCGGCGGATTTCGATATTTTGGCTGCTAAGTGCTGCTGAGATGCAGGGTTGGTGTGTGCTAATTGCTGCTCTGCCGAAATGCAGGGCTGGAGTGTGCTGAATGCTGCTCTGATGAGATGCAGCATGGCCAGGATAAGGGCTGCTGCAACGCAGGGATGGAACTAACGCTGAGTGCTGATGAGGTGCAGGGACGCCACGTACAACGTCTAGCGCTTTTATTTTTGCCGCACCATTATTTCCCACCCTTTCGACAGTGCAGGGGTGACACAGTATTGACTTCAATACACATTTTTACCGCATGGCACCGATTACCAGTGCGCAGCGTAGCTCATGCATAGCTGCTTTCCTGACAGGGCATCGTCTCAAGGGAGGTGCATGTGCATCTCCCTGATCTCTGACACCAGCTCCGAGGGGCCTCGATTTATGCGTTATGTACTGATGTTTACGTCATATTCATCCTACTAGTTTTCTATATCATATACAACCGGCTTCTCTTTTCTCTTGTTTGCTATTTCGCTAGAAACCACCAATCTGATGCTCATCGGGAAATTCATGTTTTTGGCATAGGTCGAACGTTTATTAAGAATTCTGTCACCGGCGTACCGGTAAACAACGAGACAACTGAGTGTAGAAATTGCAATTCAGTGTTTTGTAATATTCTTGCTGCAGCGTTTATCTTTGCATGTACCAATGCAGCCCATGGGGGCCACTAGTTCAGCTTTTCCCGTCTTGGCTTTTCGTTTTTGTGAAAAGGCCATTTTGCGAGCAATATGCTCTACCATTCATCTAATTTGTTGTTCCATTGGACTAAGATTTCTCACACTCAAATCTCCTCTTTGCTGTTTCTTGATTCGAGCTCATCGGCTGGCTGTCCTAATTTATTTCGTGCCCCTGGTTTTTGAACGAATGCCCCGTTCAAAATCTTCATGGTGCTCGGCTGGGTTGTAAATAAAGCAAGAAATCGAGGAGGTCCGACTTGCATTCAAACCGGAGGAAACTCTTGGGTTCCTAAGGTTCAATCCTCCTAAAAATCCACACGTAAGTTGAAAAATATGTACTGTTTTTGACTACCAACTACTTCTAGCTAGCGATCACATGTTTCCAGAAGGAAGATGGCCTGGATGGCGGTGGCAATGCGATGGCATCAGCCTACATCTTGGCCATGAGCTCCCTCACTGCCGTCTTCCTCTCCCTTAGCGGGACCTCTTTGCCCACTACTCCCTCTAATTCTTCCACCGTCACCGCGTAGCTTGCCACATCTGCCTCCGCCAGCTGTTGATCGGGATGGGCTGTCAGCATGTCAATAACGTTACACCCTTGGGCCCGCTCAAAGCTCAGCCGCGTGGGCGCCCAACTGTTCAGAAGGGAGAAAATAAGGAACTAAAAGGAAGAGGGGGGGAAGGAACAAAAGGAGAGGCCGGGAAGGCAAAGAAGACCAAGTCCGACATGTGAGTTCCACAAGAGAGTAGCCCTGATCAAAGCCTCTCAAACATAAAGATATAAAAGTCCACAAAAACAAGCGTATCCCACCCCTGCTTGGCCGTGAGGGCGCCCCACTGATCAGAAGGGAGAAGAGAAGAAAGTAAAAAGGGGGCAAACAACAACAACAAAAAAAGGACCGAAAGAGAAGGCCGGAAAGGCAGACGACAGCGGTGCCTCAGAATCCCTACAGACTAGCCCTCAACAATGCCCACAGCACAGTCCACAACAGTAAGTGCATCCCACCCCTGCTCAGCCTGGTACAGCTGGTGGAAGTTAGTGGCAGCGCCCGGAGGACCTGCCCACCCCGCTCCCGTAACTGCTTCCTGACACTAGGGCACTGGAAGCATACACGTAGCGCATCCTCCACCTGCTCGCTATCCCCCGTGCCCAACACCGCTGGCAGCAGCGTGCCTCTCGCCGCTGACCGTTGCGCCGTCCTCTGGTATCAGCCGTGCTGATCGCGCCGAGCCGCAGTCGCAAATTTATGCGCACGCAAGCACACTCCCTCTGGCTAGTGCGGCTCTTGGTTTGCGCCAGCACGGCACCCGCCGTAGACTGAAACCAGGCGCGGTAGGTCGCCGCAGATCTGTGCTTGGTGGTAGGGTCCCTGGGTTCCCCACCGCCGCTTGCGTCCAGCCGTGCTTGCTCGTAGGCTGCGTCAACGAGTGCCAACACCTCTGTGACGGGTAGGCGCTGTGAGGCAGCTGCTGTCTCGCGCAAGGTGGGGGCGGCTGCCCCCGCTCCAGCTCCTCGAATGCACCCAGCAGATCAGAGCACCAGGTGCGGCCGCCAGTGCCCTGGCTGACTGCAAGCTGCATATCTACTGCCATGGCTTGAGCCATGAGAGGGCTGTATTGCTGTGCCGCCGGTGCCACCGCTGCATAGTAGAAGTGAAGGATATGGGTCCACCAGTCTCGTTGTAGTGGCTGGAGCTGCTCTCTCAGAACTCCCCAACTGGCGGCTGCTACAGGTAGCCCCGCAGCCTGGCGTAGGTGCTGAAGCAAGCTGGACTGCATTTTGCTGGAGAGACATTGCCGCGGCCGAAGGTGGCTGGTGGCCCACACCACGTCGCCGTAGTTGGCCGCAGGCGCTGCGTACATAGCTGCCAACCTGATGTGGGTTGGAAGATGGACCCTAAGGCCCACCTTGGCTGCCATGCGGCGAACGCGGTGCAGTGCGGCAGCCAAAGGCGCCTCTCTACCCTCCATGGCCCTCTTCAGGCCGCCGCTTTCGTGCTGAGTGATGCCCAAGAACTTGAATTCTTGTACACGCTTCAACACGGCACGGTCAGGGCCGTAAACGCAAACATGGGCTGGCTGTCGGCGCTGCGTTGCTAAGCGGCTGCCAAATTCCTTGACCTCTGTCTTACTGACGTCGACCTGAAGCTGTTTATGTGCCGCATATTCATGCAAGGCATTAAGCATGCGTTGCAGCCCTGCTGGGGTGCGGGCTAGCAAAGAGAGGTCGTCCGCATACAGCAGGCAGCGTAGCTGTCGCCCCGCCTGCATCTCAATGCCTCTGCCGGGCACTTGGCTGTGAGCATGGCCGGCAGGTCACTGAGGTAAAGGCTAAAGAGCAGGGGGCTTAGGGGTCAGCCCTGCTTGATGCCTCTGGTGCAAGGCACTGGACTAGTGCGCTTGTGGCCGTCAGTGAGCGTGTAAACTGCACCGGCATAAAGCGCTTGCACTGCGCGTAACAGGCATGCAGGCATGTGAAGATGCTCGCATAAATGCCGCCACAGCTGCTCCAGGGGCACGCTGTCATAGGCCTTTGTAAAGTCCACAAAGGCCACATGC
Organism: Limnomonas spitsbergensis; assembly: GCA_037349105.1. Taxonomy (NCBI): domain Eukaryota; kingdom Viridiplantae; phylum Chlorophyta; class Chlorophyceae; order Chlamydomonadales; genus Limnomonas; species Limnomonas spitsbergensis. The sequence goes on along the minus strand of JAYJMM010000102.1, from coordinate 1,635,947 downwards.
AGCTTGCCACGGCCTGCAGCTGCCCGTTGAGCATGGACTGCATGCCTGAGGAGGAAAGCAGCCTGGAGCGTGCTTCGGCGCTGTTGAAAACCAAACTGCTCAGGAGGGACGTGGCTGTGCAATCGCGCCTACTCATCTGTGATGGCAGTGAGCATGCTGGCATACGGCTGGTAAAGCACGCTGGCGATGGCGATGGGCCGGTAATTACCGGGATCAAGGGGGTCGTCGCCCTTCTTGTAAACAGGCTGAATCCTGACTGGCTGCCAGGCACTAGGCATTCCCCCCCACACCGCCAGCGCACTCAACCAGTCTTGCAGCAGATCCCTCAGCACGTGCCGTTGCCCCCCTCTGAATCGTCCTCTACCATAGCCAACTTGATTAAGGGTGCCGCCAGACCGTCTAGGCCCGCCGCGGTGTACGCGCATGCGGGACATGGCCCTTGCGAAGCAAGAGGCAAGCTGCTCAGCTGACACGCCTAGGTCCTCCGGCTGAACGGTGGTAGGGGGCAAGTTTGCCTGTGGCGCCGCAGGAGAAGGGGGCACAGTCCGGTGACTTGCTGTCGCAGGTGTGCCTCCCACTTCAGGGAGGAGACAGCCGTGGTGGTGGGGCAGGTCTGCCGCCTCTCTTGCAGATGCTCCCGGTAGACGTTGCACTCGCTACGCTGCAGCCTGTCAGCTATAGCCGCTGCCATATGGCGCGTGCGGTGACAAACCTGCCTTTTTGACAGGGACATCCATATCCGACACCCCCACATACATACCTCACGCATCACAGCGGCACAAAACAATGAGCATTTGCACCTCTGCGTCAGGCCATTTCTTTTACCCCAGATATTATGCCGCCCCCTTCTCTCCGTGCTGTGACCCGCCAAAGCTTTGGGCAACCAGCCGTCTCGCGCAAGGGCTCCAGATTTCAAATCAGAACAGCCGGGATGCGGCATCCCAGCTGCCATCAAACACGCTTGGGGTGACGGGGCTCGGTGCACCGCTTCAAAGCCCTTCAAAGTTCCTCGAGGCCCTTCAAGGCTCTTCAAGGCGGCTCAGCAGGGGCGGTCGCAAGACCAGAGGCTCACATCCCACTCCCCTCCTTGAGTGCCTCTAAAGCTTGCCCGTAGCCCTCTCGCCCCCCACCCGTCTCAGTCTTGCACGCCCAGGTAAGCCGCAGGCAGCGCTCCCCCCCGAGCCGTACTTGAGTAAGCTGTACTTGACACTCTACTCCTGCGCCGGCGGCCGTGCCTGCCCCGTGCTAGCCATGCCCAGCTGCCGCAGCGCCTCCGCCACCTTAAGGTCCGTCTCTTGCTGAGCTACCATGTCCCGCACAACGCTTGCCAGCTCGGGGTGAAGCAGCACCAGCTGTCGAAGCCCTGTCACCTGCGCCCGCAGGACCACGACCGTCTCCGCGCCAGCGCGCACGCCGGCCCGCCACGTCGGCGTCGGCGTCGCCGGCTCCTGCGGCTGCGGGGTATCCAGCGAGACTAGACCGAGGCTGTCGCCCGGGCCCTTCACAGCGAGAATCCGCAGGTGCGTTAGGCCTGCCGGGTGTCCACTGTCAACAGCAACCAGGTCCCCACTGGCAGCGCTGCCGCCTGCACTGTCTCTTCCTCCTGCCGCGCTGCTCACACCGCTGTCGGCGCCGCCGCTGTTATCCGCTGCCATGGGCCTGGGCGCAGCGCTACCGATGGGCTGGCCCGGGCTCATCCGCATATCACCTGATTCACTTCAACTCTCATTGCAAAGTTCACTGCAATCTCACTGCAATTTGCAGTGAGACACTTAAGTTTTGAATTCAAAGTTCACTGCAATCTCATTTCAATTTGCAGTGAGAAACTTCAACTCTCACTGCAAAGTTCACTGCAATCTCATTTCAATTTGCGCAGGGAAACATGATTCCCGCAACAGACTTAAAGATGGTCGCGACAGATGCAAACGAATGCCGCAACAGACGTAACGATTGCAGCGACAGACTCAAAAGATTGTCGCTACAGACACGTCAACGATTGTCGCAACATGTCACAAATTATTGCCGCAGCAGACGTAATAATTATCGCAATAGACACAAAGGATTGCTGAAAGAGAAGTAACGATTGTCGGAACACACGACCAGGAAATTGCCGCAAGAGACGTAAACAATAGCTGCAACAGACGCAAAGGGTTGTCGCAACAAACGTTCACATTGGAAACGGAAACCCCCACAAGAGACAAGGACCACTGCTTCGTTTGAGAGCGCACTGGGCCTCATAGCGCAGACTGCTGAGCAGTGTTTCTTTTAGTGCGTTCCATTGCATCTACGGGGGCCGCCGGGCGGCCATTACTGGGCCGCTTACCAAGACCAAAACTGGACAGGCCTACGGCCAGTGGCCCTAGGAGTAGGGCTTGCTGCTTAAGGCCCCCACGGCCGTAGGCCGTGATGTAGCCGAATTGTAGCTAAAGCACGCTAAAATAACCAGTGCTGCTGTAAGCACCACCACTATGCCGATGGAAGGCCAAGCCTTGACCAGCCTACAGCCCATGTCCCAATGAGCACGTCTTGATGCCCCAGGGCCCGTCAGCTGCAGGCACTGATGAAGCTTTTACACACCAGAACACTAAACAGTGACATGGACGAGCTTATACAGTGTTCCAAAGTTTAGGGTTCAGGACTTCAGGTTAGTCTCCCCTTCCAAACAGGTAGCAAGCGCACCCTGACCAGGGCTGGGTCCCTAAACCCTCAAGGGCTGGGACTGCGTCAGGTACACACTTTGCACGCCAGTGGAGCCGAAGCACTTCGGTCGCAAATTATTGATTTGACGACTTGCAATAATGGCAGCCCTAGCATCGAGATGTGTGCTGCTGTGCTGTAGCCCCCCCCCCTACCCTTACAGCTTGCCTTCGTGAGTCACACCTACCCTGCGGCGTAGACCAACGAGGTGAAGGTCCTAAGCCTAGGTTCCAAGGCTCTTTCACACTTGTATATCCCATATGCCGTACACAAGTACCGGTACATTTGAATGTACCCTACCCTTGGATACGAATTATTGTTCCTTACAATTCTGCCCCCAGGGAGGGCAAACCGTCGACCGGAAATCTTCATTTTGGCCTGACACTGGCATGGACGATCGATGCCGTGTTTTAATGCATCCCTCGCTCCCAAACAACGCGTATGGTACGAGGAAAGGCAAAGCATACCTTCAGAGCGCAGGTGTACGGTATTCCGCATACCGTATACCGATATGTCGCATAAACATGTACATCGTATATTTAAATACCGGTGGCCTTCCTGCACCCTTCAAATAAAATTGTTCTGTAAGCCCCGGAGTCTTATTTTAATTGTTTATTACCGTAGATTTGATTTGCCTTCCCTCGGTTTTGAAAAACAAACTTTTAATGCTGCACTCAGGGCAACTTATCGATCAAAACTCTAGACTGGAAACTGGCGTCGACAACCGATCAGTAGTATATTTATAAATCCCTCAACCCTAAACAACGTTATTTATGGATCCCTCAACCCTAAACAACGTTATCTATGAGAGAAGGCAAAGCATATCTATAGCAAGCTCCACAAGGGCCAATGGCATTGTCTCCTGCACTGCCGCACTGCCCTGATTCCAACCGATTCTGGCCAACGTCCTTATCACGCACCCCGGATATTTTTAGTCCGCACGGCCCATCACGCACCCCTCGTAAACAATACTTGTTCGCGAATGCAACCTGAAAGTACAGTAAATGAAAGTGAAATACGGGCATGCTGTGTAGGTTATTCCCCAACCAAGACAGGGACCCTAAACCTTGAAGAAACGGGTCTAAGGGTTAGGGCTCAGAGGTTAGGGTCTGAACTGTACAGCCTCTGGCCCATGTCCACCCACCACCATTGAACGAAGAGGAGTCAATGCGGCGGCAGGAGCCGGGCAGAAACTCTTCATCGTCCGTCTCCAGCCCGCTCTCGCGCGGGCTTGGGGGCAGGCAGCTGTAGAAGCCGGTGCTGCCGCGCAATCCCGCAACGAAGGCGAAGCCCGGGGCCTTGGCGCCTTCAGGCACAACGCCCATGACGCGCTCGTGATAGATCTCCACCTCACCCTACAGAGAGATGGGAGTGCGAGGAGGAGTGAAGAGGAAGCAGGAGTGAGGCCCCAGGACATGAACCTGTAGCCAGAGTAGATATGTAGGGCGTTGGCCCACTGTGTCCTAATTCCGCATCAAATTCCATGTTCATCTTCTGTCAGAGTTGGGACCAAAGGATTCGACATGTGTTTCCAGTGGCAGAGGGGTTAACAGACAATAGCTGTTGTCAATTTAAATGGAATTGGACTACCGGTGCGGCGGAACATACCGTACGCCAGTAATCATTATCATTATTATTGAAGATGTGCTGATGTATGATATGCTGGCCTGTAATTTGAAAAATATAATTCACTGAGGGATTTAGTTTGCCTTCCCTCAGGCATAAAAAAATGCTGCACTCAGGGGGGAAATTAAGGCTGCCCTCAGGGCAAACTGTCCACAGAAACTCATAATTTCTTACTTAAAGCTGGCGCCGATTATTGATAATTAGCAAATTCATGGATCCCTCAATCCGAAACAACGTTAATTATGAGGGAAGGCAAAGCAAATGTACGGTACCGATACAGCAAGCCTGAAATTCTCACAGTCCCCTGACAGGCCAAAGTGCCACCAAGCAAAAGGTGCTGGTGCTAATTGAATAAGTATATATATATTGGTATAATAATGCTATCTGGTCCCCCATCAAACAACGTCATCCCGCACGCCCACCCGCGCACCTGCGCTATCAGGCAGATGTGCTCCATGGCATCTCCTACAGAGATGATGCACTCCCCAGCTGCATAACGGAGCTCGGTGAACACATCCTCAATGGCCTCCGTGACCTGCCACACGTCAGACAGGGCGTGCTAGGGTTGAGGGTTCAGGATATAAGATTCAAAGTCTGTGAACTGTTGCGCATCAGATAGGGCGTGCTAAAGTTGAGGGTTCAGGATATAGGGTTCAAAGCTTGTGAACTGTTGCGCATCAGATAGGGCGTGCTAGGGTTGAGGGTTCAGAATTGAGGGTTGGGACCTTGTGAACTGTTGCAAGGTCCCAAGGTCCCAACGGGTCAGGCAGGGGATGCCAGTTTTTTGTGTTCAGGCCTCTGTGATGCACGCCATGCAGGGCACGCCATGCTAGGTATGCCATGCGGGGCGCATCGTTCAGGGCAAAGCATGTTGGGCGCGTCATGCAGGGCACGCCATGCAGTAAGCTGTGGCGTACTTAAATGATTCAAACCTACCAGTAGCTTCAGGACCCTAGTATCATCACCCAAAGTCCTAACGTACGAGCGACAATCACAAAGATTCCCTCCCGCAGCTCCCAGGACACTCACCAGCACCCCCCCTGCTCCTCTGCTGATGGCCACATCAAGGTCCTCCTGCGTGAGGATGCGGTTCCTCCAAGAAAAATCCAAAGAGGACGCTCCCTCTGCACCCCCGTCCACGGCAGCCGCAACAGCGGCCAGCGCAACAAAGGCGGACGGACGCAGCTTGCGGGTGGTGCACTCCGCCCGCTGCAAACAACCTCCGGCTTCATCTCCTGCTTCACGCTCCTGCTCACCAGCCTCGTCAACGTCCATGCCCTGCCTCACGGTCTGCTTGCTGTTCCGCTCCTCCTCCAACTCTTCCTCCTCCTCATCCACGCAGTCCACGTTGACCTCGGCAGCCCCCCCCGGGTGCAGCCTGCGCGTTAACTCAGGGACCGAACGCAGCCCGGGGCGGCTCCAGCGGTGAACACGGCCGCTGATGTCGCGACAGGCGACAATAGGCAGCTGCGGTCACGGGATCAGATAGGGGTGGCCTTAGTGGCATGTGACAAATTTTGTCGTGCAAATATGTCATTTCCATGTTCTGACCTTGCTCATGTTGCCATTGTATGTCTTGCTGTTGCACATTATGTCTTAGTACGTTTTGTTGTTGCATGCATTGGCGTTGCTCATGTTGCCGCTGCATGTTTCGTTGTCGCATGCATTGGTGCTGCATAGGACGCTGCTGCCCATGATGCTGATGCATTCGTTGCTAATGCAGTTGACAATATGGTTGGCCCCAACCATGCAGGGGCGACTTTCTGCTGCTCATCCTCTTTTTGAAAAAACACAAGCAGACCATGCAAAATCTTGAGTAGCGTAATATTTTACAAAAATAAAACCTGCTGTTTTTGTTTTGATTGTAAGAGGAGGAGCTGCATGCTTGGATTAAAATATGAGTCAGCAGTCGGTGGGGGGCCCATCCGTCCTCCCAGCTCCTCTCTCCACTCGTGAGGGATCAGGGCACTGTCAGGACGTTACACCAGAGCCCAGTTAACCATGCTTACTGCTTAAACAAACATGGGATGTACCGGTAATCTTAGGCATTGATCAACGTTTGGACAAAGTATGCTGAAAGGTTCTATGCCCCCCTCCTGGTTTCAATCGCTAAATGCTACACAGCAGGAACACGCACGGCATCCACCTGAGCCCTTGACCCTAATAACAGTAGCAACAGCAACAGCAGCGGCGGCAGCAGCAGTAGCAGCAGCAACACCAGCAGTAGCAGCATCAGCATCAGGAACAGCAAGCATACCTTCCACCATTAGCCCAAAGGCTTGCAGCAGCAAGGCATGCACAGCACCCACCTGGCGCACGCTGGTGCTGCATTGCCTGGGAGGAGGATTCCGTCTCGTCCCCGAGCCAGGCCGCGGTCCCAAGTGAGGCGGCGGCGCCGCCACCGCCAGGCCCTGCGCCCGGAAAGCCGCTGCGTCACCGCTGCGTCTCCTCTGTACGGACGATGCGGCCGGGGAATCAACGTTGTCGCCCTCCTGGGTCGAAAAGGTTGAAGAGGGGATTCTTAAGAGCAGGGCGAGGGCGCTCCAAATGCAACAGGCAGGAGGGGTGGATCCACCTCAGATCTCAGATCTCGACAACAGGACGGCCCCAGGCAGGAGGGGGGGGATCCATCTCAGATCTCGGCAAAGGACATACCAGCCGCAAACTCAATTTCCTCAAGCGCCTCATGGCCTCATATTATGGCCTCATGGCCTTAACTTGCTACCTCTGTGTCTCCAGGTCCACACAAGGATCTCCAGACACAGAGGCAAAACGTGTATGAAAAACTAAAAGGCCGGGGCATGAGTCCTCCAGGGAGTCCAGGGTTGGGAGAATCATCGTTGTGACGGTTGGCCTCACTACGCTGTCACAACATGTCAACGGTTTTTCAGTCAGACAGGAGGGATCCACATCAGATCTCAGATCTCAGATCTCGACATCAAGCTTAAGATTCTTCAGTCAGAATTATACTGTTTACTGCGCAACAGACCATCTTGCGTTACACCTGAGTACCTTTTCAAGGTGTCAGAGCCTGAAACACTGGTGGCCCCCTCCACCAGAAAGCCCACGCCAGCACACAGAGGGGCCCAAGCTGAGGCGCACCTCGTCACTCTCCATGCGCTCCCCTGCACCCTCTTCCATCCCGCCTTCAGGTCCAGAGCCAGCCACCCCTCCCTCGCCTCCTCCCACCAAGCCGCGGCCTTCGGGCGGGCACGCGCCCCTCAGGATCCCCGCCAGCGGCGCGGTGCCCGCCCTCGTCGTCCACGGGTGGCGCATCGCCTCACCGATGCTGAGCCGCTGCGCAGGCTCCTTGTTAAGCAAAGCCAGCAGCAGCGCCGCCAGCTCAGCAGACACAGGCGTGTGCGCGGGCAGTCGCACCTCCCGACGGCGTACGCTCTCATACACCATGAAGGGCGCGACGCCCGCGAACGGGAGCTCGCCGTACACCCACATGTAGATGGTCACTCCTAAAGCCCACATGTCAATCTGTACCGACACAAAGCGTGTAGAGATTAGGGCGAGCGGCGAATGTGAGTTAGGGTTGACGGGCAGGGGATGGGGAGGGTTTGGGGTTGAAACTTAATGGGTGGGGGTACGGCTGTGCCGGGGAGGGAAGGAGGAGGAGGGAGGGCGTGTAGGGTGGGAGGGTGGGCGGGCAAGAAGAGGAAGCGGAGGGAGATAAGGAGGAGGAAGGGAGGGAGAGAGGGGAGGAGGGAGGGAAGGAGAGAGAGAAAAGGAGGGAGACAAGGAGGAGGGAGGGAGGAGGGAGAGAGGAGAAAGGAGAAGGGACAAAAGGAGAGAGAGGAAAGAAGGAAGGAGAGGAGAGGGGGAGGAGGGAGAAAAGGAGGAGGGAGGGAGGAGGGAGAGAGGGAGGGAGGGAGGGAGGGAAGAGGAAGGGAATGAGGAGGGAAGTAAGGAGGAGGGCGCCCTTGGCCTGGGCCCCCCAGCCGATGCAGTCTGCTTAAGAGTCTTCCACCACCTCCGCCAGCAAGGCCTGGCCGTCTCAGGCACTGCATAAGTATCTCAATTCCACCGATCCCTCCCCACACCTCAAGCGACTGGCAATAGCCAGACTGCAGGCTCTCGGGGGAGCGAAACGCCGGGGTGCACAGCGAGGCGCCCCCGCCGCCCCCACCGCCCAGTGACGAGGAAGCGCCACCCGCCCCCACGACACAGCCGCCGCTGCTGGTCAGCACGGAGCTCCCAAAGTCCACAATCTTCACCGTGCGAGTGTTGGCATCCATCATCAGGTTGGCAGGCTTGAGGTCCCCGTGCACGACGCCGTTGAAGTGGAGGTACTCCAGGCCCTGTGGCATGGGCGGTTCAGGGTTCAGGATTCAGGGTTCATGATTAGAAGCTTTCCTTAAAACCTAACCTCTGCACACAATGCCTAAAACGTGCAGGTAGTACAGGCCCTGCGACAGGGTAAGTTTAGGGTTCAGGGTTCACAATATCATCCTAAGTTTACCCTGAAACCCAAACCCGTGAACGACACTGGTGACCTGGAGGATGTTCAGGCCCTGATGTAGGGTTCAAGGGTTTTTGGTTTAGGGTTAGGACCGGCAACAGGTGGGACCTAGTTCAAGGATAAGTAGATCGGCTTCCACATGGTGAAACTTAACCCCAAGGGTTCCCAAGGGTGGCTCCAATCAGGGTTGTCCAAACTTGGCTGCTCTAAGATTCAGGGCTTGGGTTTCAGGCCGTGGGCATGAAACCGCGCCCCTGTGGGGCAGGGTTGGGCCCCAGGCGGACTGCACTGGCAGCTGTGTGGCCCCAGGGATTTCAGCGCACTGGACTCTCCCCTGCCCTTGCATGCCTAGAGGGGTCCCAAGACCCACAGGAATGGAATCATGGTAGCACAATCCGGCTCAACCGTTTTGCGCCGTGTCCTGCCATATCGTACTACCTTGGTGGTGCAATCCAGAAAAACCTGCGCTGGATTGTGCTGTATCGCACGACTTAAGTGGTACATTCCGTGGTACAATCTGTGCTTCTGTGGTACAATCTATGATGCAATCCGAGGTACAATCCGTGGTACAATCCGTGGTACAACCTGAAGTACAACCCGGCTGCATCGTGCAGAATCGTGCTACCATCGTCAGAATGCCCTGCCCTGCCATCATCCGCCTACAGTCCCCGTCCCCGAACCGCTCACCCATTTCAAACCCTCCCTTGAACAAGAGGCAAGGCACCGTATGGGACTGCTCCATGGTTCCCACCTTGTGAGATAAAGCCAGAGGTAGCAGTGAACACAACGGCTGGTAAGTAACCAGTGCTTCTTTTTTCGGCTACAAATCCACATTTTGCAGGCCGCCACGCGGCCACCAAAGGGCCAAACCTGGACAGGCCTTCGACAGGTGGCCAGAGCAGCAAGGCCGGCCACAAACAGGGCCTCCAGCCAGCGGCCTGAGTGTAGCTGGCATCTAGCTGAGTCACGAAAAAAGAAACACTGAGCCACTGGGTACCAGATTCCTTGTTTCGCTGCATGAATGCAGAGTTTGCGGTTAGACTCCATTGCACGAAGCTGTGAGAAAAAAATTAACACCAATGACACATCTGAACCCAGCACCCTCCACCCCAAGGCCAAACAGCACCAGCACCACCTCTAAACCCTACACGCTTCAGCCAAACCGCACTGCATCTGAACCTTAAGCCCAAACTTAAACACCACACCTGAACCCTATATCCTCCAATCTAAGTCCCCACTACACCGACACCTCATCTGAAACGTTAACCCTAAAACCAAGTGGCACCAACACCATGTCTGAACCCTAAAGCCTACGCCCTTGCACCAGCACCACGTCTGAACCCTTAACCCTGAAGCTGAACCGCACCAGTACCACGTCTGAACCCTTAACCCTTCGTCCATGCCAGTGTATTTTTTTGTGGTTACCCGGATCACCTTTGATGGGCCATGATGCGGCCACCCCTGGGCCGATTGACACAAAACCTGGATCCGCCTCCAGCCGGTGGCCTTGGTAGCAGGGCTGGCCGAGCCAGGGGCTGGTGGCCGAAGGCCACAGTGTAGCTGAAATGTCGCTGAAATTGATGCGGTAACCACTGCAAAAAACACTGATCCGTAGTTCCGTACCGCACCTGCATGACATCTCTCGCTCTCCGCCACACTTCATCCATCTCGGCTTCTTGCGCCCAGTGAATCGAATCCACCTGCCGCGGCTGGAGAGACTCGCCCTGTCAGGAAAAGGAAGCCGCAGGTCGTGATTCAGTACCTCCTTGACAAACCACACAGCAGCATGTCGTGATTTGGTAGCTCCTTTACAAAGCCTCACAAGTCACAACAGCATTCTTTATGGCGCCACGCGCTGTATGCCTGTATTCCTCATGGACACCACAGTCGGCATTCCTCAAGGCCTCCTGCAGGCCATCAGGGTGCATTCCTTCCAAGGGAGGGACTCGGGGCTGGAGAACCTCATTCTGTCACGAGAAACACGTGTTGCTATATATCCTTGTGAAGACCATACAAAAGCCTTCTTAAAGGAGCCCGAGCACAGACCACCGGGTTCAATATCGAGGCAAAATGACTGCTCCTTTGAGGAGAGGGGTCCCCTCCCCCATCTCTGGCAGTCTCCCCACCCCTCAGCAGCCTCCCACCCCTCCTGCTACCCACCTCCACATACTCCATGACCAAGAGCAGGTTGTCACATGCCGGGTTGTCAATCACCTCCACTAGCCGCACGATATTGGGGTGCGCAAGCTTCTTCATGATGGCAATCAGAGGGCACATGGGCAGATGGCCTCCTCAGGTTTCGGGGTTTGAAGATTTCAGGGTGCTCAGCGGTGCTCAGGGGCACGGCGCTAATAAGGGAATTATTTGAGGGTTTTGAGGTTTCAGGTCACAGCGCGCAGGGCAAGCTCAGGGTCAACCTGAGGGCGAATCACGACTTGCTCAGGTTTGAAGGTTTCAGGTCACAGCACGCATGGCAAGCTCAGGGTCAATCTGACAATGAGACGCATCTTCCTCAGTTTTTGAGATTTCCAGGTTTTGAGGCTTTAAGGGTATAGCGCGCAGGGGAATCTCAGGGTTCACTATATTAACCCTGAGACTGCCCTGTAATTTATTTCATCGTAATAATTTATGATAAAGGGGGCTGAAAACCGTCTCAGGGTTTTGACAGCAGCGACTGAAATCAGGCCACCGTTAGCATTAGTATCTTCTAGGAGACCTCAATGGACCTCCATGGAAGCACTGGTAGCTCATCCTTGCGAGCAGGGCTGCCTCCTGACAGGCAAGGCCCTGCCTGCCTCTCCTGCTTCCGAGAGGCAGACAAAGCCCCTGCCTGCCTCCCCTGCTTCCGAGAGGCAGACAGGGGCCCTGCCTGCCTCTTGGAAGGTAGAGGCAGATGGGGGCCCTGCCTGCCCCTCCTGCTTCCGATGCATAACTTTTCTGAAGGTAGACGTCCTTCGCCTTCTGAACGTAGACGTCCTTCGCCAACATCAGTGCCAGATCCCTTGCGCCAACCCCGTAGCGCCAATTTGTTTATTGTTTTAATTTTCGCCGTGTGGCTCAGCAACTGTTCAGCTACCGGTACGGGTCTACTATCTACCAGCCTCCAGTCGGAGGCCTCACACATAGTGCGACGGCCCGCCATGCTGTTTGGGCCGCCGGCCGGTCCTAATTTTGTGTCAATTACGGCTTTCCGCGCCTGCCCTCAGACGCAGACCTCACAGAAATAAACATAGCGTCGAGCGGCGCTCACCTCGTGAACAAACTGCTCCACTTATATCTGCTCAAACGCCCGCCGCATATCGACAGAGCCCACCGAGGGCGACGGCGACGTCGCGACCAGCCTCCCGCTCCCCTCCGCCGCGGGCATACCAGCGGCGGCCGGACCCTATGGGCCGCTGACATCCAGGCCGGATATCATGACACACTCGGCGTTCCACAAGCTGTTGCTGGCCCCATCCGCTGAGCCTCCAAAGGCTTCGTTGCAAGCAAGCGGCAGGCTGCAGGCCTCCAGCGAGGCGCTGACGGACCGGGAGCTGATGAGTCCCGCCCCGCAGCGCGTCGGCTCTGATAGCTGCGGGTGCAGCTCCGGTTCCTCGCGCGCGCTGTGCATGTTGCGCCTTAGTCGGAAGTTTCCAAACCTGCAGCACCGGGGGGGGGGTGGCCTACCAACTTGGTGCATGGGCAAACGCATCCTCCTGATAATCTTTTGTGGAATGCCCAGGCCGTGCAAACTGGACGTACAAGGAGAGTGCACGTAGTGCCTGCAGCGTTGCTGTACCCTCGGCTTTTAAGTTTGAATGATGTGAGGATCCGCATACAGCCAGAAACATGATCTTCCCCAGTTTGACTGGGGAAGCAGTTCAGAGAAGTTTAGACCAATAAATGAGCTCAACTCGAAAAGAGACATGAGCCCCGGGGCATGTCATGCGGGAATTAAAGTGCATGCGTCCAAGCTGAAACATCTGCTCGCCATATCATGCGGGAAGTCCAGTGCATGTCAAGTCCAAGCCGAAACATCTGCTCGCCACCATGTGCAGCGTCAGCAGGCCAAACTATTAGCTAGATAAGATGCGGTTGGCAGCCTGTTTCATCCATTCGGCGAAGCTGGCTGGGAAACAGTTGCCATGACCACGACCACACACTAGCCACTGCTTACGATACCAGAAGCCTGAATGGAGCTTTAGAAAATACCATGCATGGGGCTCAATGGCCTGGCCCTTACAGAGCATGCCATGCGGCCTGCTTAGTGGGGGCACCTACGCGACATCAGGCTGGTGCTCATGACTGGCTTGACAGAGCACGCCATGCTGCCTGTCCGGTGGGTAACTGGGGAAATGATGCTGGGGCCCATGACTGACCTAACAGGGCATGCCATGCGGCCTGATTAGGGGCTGCGTCCCTCAGAGACATAATGCTGGAGCCCATGTCACACCTGGTGCCTGCCTTCTTCACAAGATGGCCTGATGGGAGCAGCGAGGGGCAACCCAGCTGGCTCGTCCTACATGCCATGATGGCGTACAGCCTCTTGTCTCTCAGATTGAATGCTAGCTTGACCTGGCCGTAGGTTCCCGTTCCTAGGTGCTTGATTACCACGTAGGTCTTGTTAATCAGTGTGGTCCTGCCGTTTCCCGACTGCAGGGATATCAGCAATGATTATGAAATCATTCGTCACTGTGTTCTACGACTTACAGTGACGTCGGCAAGGGTACAGCGATACTGCACCTTCAGGACTTGGAGCTTGGCAATGGTGGTGGTGCTGCAATCAGCAACGAACGTTCTTTGTGATGACAGAGGAAGGGAGGAGTCACAGCAGCTCTTGACATATGTTGCTTCGCGTCCGCTTGAAACAAGCATCACCTTCGCTTTCGAGCTTCGAACCACTGGTCGAGGGATCCGGATCCGTGGCGTGTCGCAGTTGATACTCTTCGCTTGCGATCCTGCTCCTCAATTTCTTCCTCCACATCGGAAGGACTGGAGCCCCTTTCTCCCCGCTTCTTCTTGAAAAGGCCGATCCACTTCATTGTGCCTACCGCGGTAGGTACGGCTGAAGGGCCAGCACGTTTATATAGTTCAGCATCAAGCATGCAGCCCATTGACAACGTGGTATCGACCAACATTGCATCCCGGGCAAAAAATGCAATCCATCCCCGAACCAGCAGAGCACGTGTTTAATTAAACTGTGAGGAGTGTGACAAGCGGGAGGCGAAGACGATGTACCAACTTCACCAATGATCCCAAACATGTCCAATACGTCAGAATCGTCACCATGATGAGGGGGGCCGAATGGACACGAAGGATTCGCGGTAAATGCATGGCTGCACTACGCAGCAATGGCCGGTTTACCATCTCGCTTGTTATAATGTACACAATATACAACTAAATTTATAATATGTAATGATTCACACGTCAGCCAGTGTGCACTGGGTACATTCCAGTCGAAATCGTATCCCTACAAAAGTACGGTTATCGGGGTTTACGAAATGATGGGAACAGGGTTGAACCTCAGTGGGTGTTTGCACCCAACATCAAGGCAGCGTCACACACACATTGCAGCTCAACCCCCCAGTCTCGGGCCTGGAGACGAACGCTATCGATGCTGTCGCCTGAAGATTGCAGTGGAGTTGAAGCTGTGTCTGGCGTGGCAACAGAGCAGCCTCAAGCCTCCTTCGCGATCACGGTACACGTTGTGCCTTTTCTTCCTACTACGGAACCTAGCATTGCCCTCGCCGGATATGTGGGTATGGCTATTCCTACTGCCGGTATGCTGATGTGTTTTGCTGCCTATTCGATGTCCCAGGACCTCAAACCGGGCCACGCCCCCTCGCCCGATGTAAGGGCATCATGCAGCAGGGCTGGCAGCCGAGATTGGGATCTCCTGCTGCAGCAACAGGTCCGTGTAGCGTGCGCCATGGACCGCTTTGCAGCCTCTTGGGAGTTGGGACATGCGTCATCATCTAAAGTTTCTCATCTTGCCCTGGCCCGCATGCTCTGCTTCATCGACCCCAGCTCCCAAATTATGAAGAGCAAGCGATAGAGCCTACGTTATGTGTGTATCATACTCGTGACTGTTTAACGCCTCGCGCAGGGTCCTCCCGAAAAGGTATGCGACCTCCACGTTGATATCGATGCAGCCAACAAAGCCGTCAGCAGCGCTTTAGCTGGAATCCTCCCCTCTGCGTTACCCGCCTACGCGAGGACGTCCTTGGAGATGCCCCCCTCAACCGGTCCAGCCGTGACCCTAAGGGGTGGCAGCAAGCAGGCAAGGCTCGCCAGCCGCAGCCACTCGCTGAGCAGCAGGTGTGGTTCTCAAATACATGGATATGCTCATGGGGAGTGTATTCAGGAAGTGTGGTTAACCCCAGATCACTTTTCCAGCTTTAGGCCTGCCGTTGCCCATGCTGCAGCAGCGAGCCCCAGTTGGAGGCCATTGAGCTGCACCTGGGCACTCCCTGCCTGTAGGTGCCTTATCTGCAGCATGTCTGTCAGGCTGCCATACTTTCCCCGTTCCTGTGCTGGCATGCTCAGGCAATGCTGCGCATGTACAGCATGCAGGCTCGTGGGCGCAACACAGAAACATCCTGTTTCTGAGCAGCTACTGCAGGACTGCTGACTAAGCACCACCAAAACAAACATTTGAAAATTAGCCCCCTCTCCCGCTTCACCATGTTTTACCTCCTGCAGGGCACTTCACCAGGCTTCTGCCAGGATGGCGCCCCCCTCGCAGACTGACTGGGCTGGGGGCCAGTGGGCCGGTCGCGCCCAAATGCCACCGCGGTATAGCAATCTCCGCATGCCCAGTACTCAGTTTGAACAAGTCGTCTTTCACTCTCCTGAGGGCTCTGGCGCCCCGTCCGCTCGCAGCTCGCTGCACCCGCACCTGTTCCCGCAAGGCGCCTCGCTCGCCTCCCACATGCACCCCTCCTCGCTGAGCCTGCTGCAGCAGCAGCAGCAGATGTTGCTGCACCTGCCGCTACACCGCAGCGGGGAGGACGGACGGCAGGGCGGCCCTCCCACTGGACAAGCCTTCCTGCACGCCCCGAGCAACGGGCTTTCCATCCCGGGCGCAGGCCCTAACGGACCGGCCCCTCACAGCGCGGCCACCTTTCATGACCTGCAGATGCGCGGCTTGAGGCAGCAGCAGCAGCAGTCTGCATGGACGCAGTCGCAGGCCATGCTGCAGCACCTCTCTCCTCAGCAGGTGTCCATGCTGATGCTGCAGCAGCAGCAGTCGGGCCAGCAGGCGCAGCAGCAGCCGTCGCTGCAGCAGCTCCAGATGATGTTTCAGCAGCAGATGATGCAGCAGCAGCAACAGCAGCAGCAGCAGCACATGCCGGGGGGCGGCGCCGTTGTGGCGCCATCGGTCGGCTTCGGGCCACAGCAGGGGCAGATCTCAGGCCTCTTGCAGCAGGGGCAGCACCGGGGTTTGCTCCAGCTGTTTGAAGAGGTTTTCTCAGGGCTCCTTGTGGCTGCTTTACAGCAGAGGGACAAGGCGCTGGAGCAGCAGCTGCAGGTGCGTGGGGGCAGGAGGCGCAGGAGGACTTTGGGGCACAGCGACGTCGCCATGCCTTTATCTGAAACATTTGTTAACGGGTTGTTTCCTTGGAGAGATTGGGTGGGAGATTTGGGGGGCTGGGGGAGTTGGGAACAAGGTGCTTCGACAGGAGTGGTGGTGGGGAGGGGGGTGGGGTGGAGGCATCATGTTCCTATATTGGTTTTTGATGGTAAAAGGGCTAGACCATGTGTACAGGCCCGTGCCCCTGGATGACGTCAGGGTAATCAGTGTTGGGCCCTGATAACGGGAAAGGGACACGGGTACCATGAAGACGGTGTGTGACACACCGTGAAACAGTAAAATGTTGACTGAAGAACGATAAACAGTATGGGTGGCATCGTCAGAGGGCCGACCATCACGACCATTAATCATCCAACACCCGAGGGTCCTGGGCTCTACGCGCAACAGCTGACAGGTGTTCCACAACAGCGGAGAGCTGTGTATGTGTGTGAAGTGTGTGTGTATGTTGAGGGTGTACGTATCATAGTCTCTCTGGATGCCCTCTATGGGCTCAGGCACTTGGATCGCCGCACATGGCCTCGCTTCAGCATCAGAGCTGGGCTTTGGGTGGGCTCTGGTTCACTCTTCAGTGACGCTGAACCCTGACCCGTTACCCTTATCATAGTCAGTTAAGGTTACTTTATAAATCAAACCCACACCACGGCGGTTCTGTGTGACCCCGAAACCCACACCACACTCAATATGTGTGACTTCAAACTGGACACCCACATAACGGTAGATGTGTGTGACTTTGAATCCCCTATACACACATCAAGTGTAATGTATCTGACTTTGAACCCTAAACCCACATCACAGTCCATGTTTGCTTCAATTTGAACCCTTAACCCACGCAATGGCTTATGTGTCACTCAAATTCTGAACCCACATCACAGTCCATATGTGTAAAACCGTAACTCTCAGGCCCACATCCCGCTCCATACATGTATGGCCGTAACTCCCAGGCCCACATCACAGTCCATATGTGTAAAACCGTAACTCTCAGGCCCACATCCCGCTCCATACATGTATGGCCGTAACTCCCAGGCCCACATCACGCTCCATATGTGTAAAACCGTAACTCCCAGGCCCACATCACGCTCCATACATGTATGGCCGTAACTCCAAGGCCCACATCACGCTCCATACATGTATGGCCGTTACTCCCAGGCCACATCACGCTCCATACATGTATGGCCGTAACTCTCAGGCCCACATCACGCTCCATACATGTATGGCCGTAACTCCCAGGCCCACATCACGCTCCATACATGTATGGCCGTTACTCCCAGGCCCACATCACGCTCCATACATGTATGACCGTTACTCCCAGGCCCACATCACGCTCTATACATGTATGACCGTTACTCCCAGGCCCACATCACGCTCCATACATGTATGGCCGTAACTCCCAGGCCCACATCACGCTCCATACATGTATGGCCGTAACTCCCAGGCCCACATCACGCTCCATACATGTATGGCCGTAACTCCCAGGCCCACATCACGCTCTATACATGTATGGCCGTAACTCCCAGGCCCACATCACGCTCCATACATGTATGGCCGTAACTCCCAGGCCCACATCACGCTCCATACATGTATGGCCGTAACTCCCAGGCCCACATCACGCTCTATACATGTATGGCCGTAACTCCCAGGCCCACATCACGCTCCATACATGTATGGCCGTTACTCCCAGGCCCACATCACGCTCCATACATGTATGGCCGTTACTCCCAGGCCCACATCACGCTCTATACATGTATGGCCGTAACTCCCAGGCCCACATCACGCTCTATACATGTATGACCGTTACTCCCAGGCCCACATCACGCTCCATACATGTATGGCCGTTACTCCCAGGCCCACATCACGCTCCATACATGTATGACCGTTACTCCCAGGCCCACATCACGCTCCATACATGTATGGCCGTTACTCCCAGGCCCACATCACGCTCCATACATGTATGGCCGTTACTCCCAGGCCCACATCACGCTCCATACATGTATGGCCGTTACTCCCAGGCCCACATCACGCTCCATGCTCGTGTGACCTGAAACACGCATCAGCTCTGTTTGTGACTTCTATCAATCCACACCATGTGCCCACAGAAGCCATGTCCCATGCTTTGGCCAAAATGGGCGGCCTCCTTTGTCCGCTCAGTTTTTTGTGTGCCTATTTTGTATGGCTGCATGCATATTTTGCCTGATTTGCTGATCTGCCTGTCTACCGTAGTTTCCCTATCTATTCATGCCTGTCTGTCTGCTGCCTGCAGGGGGAGAACGCCCTCCTGGTGATGCTGCTGGATGTGCTGGTGCGCTCTGTCGGCGGGCAGCTGGCGGACCCGCAGGCGTCGCTGGAGCTGGACTTCGTGGCCACGTCGGCGGGCAACCATGTCGCCGAGCTGAAATCGGATGCCGTGGGCGGGGCAGGGACGGGTGTCATGTCACCTGCGCTCAAGCTGGCGATGCAGGATCTGGCGCACGTCGTGTTCTACGTGTGTCCCATCCACAGGCAAAGTGCGTCTTTAACGGAAAATTATTAATATAGAAATGATATTAATTTCAGTCTTTTTCTTTTTAACGCTCTGGGGGCGCATGGGTTTGGCGTGAAATGGCACCCCAGTGCTCCATGAGCATCAGGGTGGTTCTGATTGAATTGAAACCCTGCTGCTGAAAATCCCTGAGTGGGCAGGTCTGTGAAGTGTGCGCCGAGTTTGAGCAGCAACGTACTGAATAGCATGGTATAGCAGATGGTGGGTAGGGGGAAGCAAGGGAAAATGGGGATTGAAGCAGGGGATTACGAGACAGCAAGAAGGGTTCAATGTGGCTGGGAAGCTTGTGTGGGCATGAAGCTGACCTGTTGAGTCGTGCGGTGCGCCACTCGCACACACAGTTGATTGGCATTTCAACGTTTTTACGCTGGGCAGGTTTTTTAACTGGGATATTATGTTACCGGAGTATTATATCTAAAGGGTGCTTTGTATGCGCTTTACCTTCCCTCGAAATGGCGCTTTCGGGGTTGAGGGATGCATTCAAATTTAAGACACCAAGGTTCCATTGTTAGCGCCAGTTATCAGTACGGTATCGCGAGTTTATTTTGGTCAGAATTTGCTGTAAAGGCAGTGTGAGAGGGAATTATCTTTCATATTTGGGGGAAGGCAAATAGAATCTACCAGGGTGATTATAGGTGCTGATTTGGGATTTGATTTTCATGAACGTTGTTTCCTCTCCTGCTCTTTCCCGCAGACCTGCACCAGGCCTGCCTGCGCGTCATGGCCGCGATGACTTCGTGTGACGCAGACATCGGCTCCTTGGTAATGCAGCAGCTGCGCACGCACATGACGCTGGCGCAGCCCGAGGCGCCAAAACAGCGGGAGCTGGCCTCGCGCATGCTCGTTGACCTGGCCAGCTCGGTGTACCGCTCGCAGCAGTCCATGCTCAAGGCACAGCGGAGTGGGCCTGACGGCACCGCGGGCGCGGGTGTGGGCTCGCTGCCTGGTGGGATTGTGCGGGTTGATCAAGCTCCCATCAAGCACGCCAACTCGGGGCCGCTGCCGGTGCAGGGCTCAGTGATGTCGAGGTGAGTGTGTAGAGGCATGTGCCCTCGGGGACCAGTTTTATGGATGGGTTGTAAGAATGTCGTTAACATCCACCCCGATGTCGCTCCCGAACTTGCCGTAAGCGTGCTTTGCCTCCCCTTCGGTTGGCAAGGCAATTAGCTTGCTATGTCCATGTTGTCCTGGGGGCAGATCAAGATCAACCAAAACTTTGATTCCTGACTGAAACCTGGTGATGATTGATAGTGGCCAGCATTCATGAAAAAATAAATAAACGATATGCCTTGAGGCATGGATTAAGTAAGCATTTTTATGTGCAAATCTGTGGTACCGGTTTACCAGTCATATGCCCCCCTGGTAATGCCTTGTACTTCAAGAGGGTTGAAAGTGAATTTGGCAGGGCGAAAGTTGCCTTTTGCAAGGTCCCTCATCCAGAGAGCAGCTCAATGCGGACACAGAATATCATGTTTGCCACCTCTCCCTCCCTGCTTGCACCCCTGAACCCCTCCTCGCACTACCTTCACTAGCGCTGATCGGCACTCCCTGCCTCAACCTCGTCCTCTCTTCACTGATGTCCCCCTGTATCCCCTCCACTCACTACTACCCATACTTGTCAGGTCCACACTCCCTGCCCATGGCCTGCACCTGCCCCCGGCCCCCGGGAACCTCGATCCCGACTACTGGGGCTCCGGCGGCCGGCAGTCGTCTGGCATGGCCACCACTTGGGAAGAGGACGAGGAGGATGAGGCGGGGGCGGATGGTAGGGCAGCGCTCACAGACCAACGGATGCAGCTGCAGAAGCTGCGGCTGGGCGGGCTAGGAGGCGCCAGGGCTGGGATTACTGCTCCCCTGGGTTGGCAGGGCGCGGGAGGGCACGGACCGCCGCAGGGGGCAGGGTTTGAGTTGGAGGATGCGTCCGGCACCGGCGGCCTGTTGGGAGAGGCGTTCAGCGGCCTCGATATCAACGGCTTGCTTCAGCAAGTGGTGGGGAGCAGCGAGACAGCGCAGCAGGGCGCAGGAGCGACGTTTGGGAATCAGGGCGCGCAGACGTTTGCACATCAGCAGCAGCAGCAGCAGGGTGTGCCCACGACCTTTGGGCATCAGGGCGCGGGAACGTTTGTGCAGCAGGGCGCGGCAGCGTATGCGCAGCAGCAGCAGGGTGGGCCCACAACCTTTGCGCAGCAGGGCGCAGGGACATTTTCACAGCAGAGCGCTGGGGCGTTTACACTGCAGGGCGCAGGAACCTTTTCGCAGCAGCAGCAGGGTGGGCCCACGTCGTTTGTGCAGCAGGGCGCAGGAACGTTTGCGCAGCAGCAGCAGCAGGGTGGGCCCACGTCGTTTACACAGCAGGGCGCAGGAACGTTTGCGCAGCAGCAGCAGGGTGGGCCCACGTTGTTTACACAGCAGGTCGCAGGAACGTTTGCGCAGCAGCAGCAGCAGCAGCAGGGTGGGCCCACGTCGTTTACACAGCAGAGCGCAGGCACGTTTGCGCAGCAGCAGCAGCAGAAGCAGGTGATGTTAGGTGCGCCAGCCTTGAGTTTCATGCATGGTGGCAACGGTGGCGGTCACGGAAGGGGAGGCGGGCAGATGGCTCAGTTCCGAGCCCAGAGTTCTCCATTGGGGAGCTCCGGAACCCAGAGCCCGGTAAACAAACCCCAGACGGGGGTGCCTCGTGGCATGGCCGACGGGGCAGACCCCGCCGCCCCGTTCCGGCTGTCCGCGGACTACCCGCCCTCCTCGTACCAGCAGCAGCGTCACGCGGTCCGTGCGTCCGTGACTTCGCCGATGCTGAATGCGCGGTTTGCGAGCGCGCGGCCGCCGCTGTTTTCGGAATCCATGACGGCGCTGTGGAGCGATCGTTCGGCGGACCTGTCGCCTCTGCAGCAGCAGCGGCAGCTGCGGAACAGCAGCTGCTCGGACAGCGGATGGCCGACAGATGGACACTCCTCGAGCAACGCCGAGGGCTCGTCGGTGCGGCCCTCTCTGGAGCAGCTGTGGTAGATGCCCTCGGAACGAGCCGACAGGGCTTAGCGGTGCAATGTTGCCGTGTTGCAGCCGGCTGCTTGCGCTGCCTTCAGGGCGTGCCCTCTATCGCTATTTTTTTGCTTTTTCGAGACCACCTCCGCTGGTTTGAAAAGGGCAGAGCCTCATGCATTCCCTGTAGGATCTTTTACCCGAGAGGAGAGGGCGCTGCGGTTGTCCGTTTCCGGCTCCTTCCCTCAGGTGCTCTGATGCAGCTGGTCGCGCCACATGCGCCCGTGAAATAGACCCTGCCGCACTCGGTGGGGATATTCAGGATCTGGTTGCCTGAGATCTGCCGAATCTGCCACATTTGTTGTTCATGCCGGGGCCTTATCCAGTGCCCAGCCGGAGCCATGCATCATATTTGCCCGCCCTGGGTTTCAGCCCAGGGTCAGGGCGCAGAAATTGCGCTGTGGGGTCCTCTATGGAGGAGGAGTCGTGGGGGAGGGGTTGAGGGATGGTGCTACCCGTCTAATCGTCGTGGGGGAGGAGGGGGGCGGGAGGGGGGGGGGGAGGGTAAGAAGACTGCTTGGGATTCTGTTGGTGTCTGCTTTGTTCAGCCCAGAGCCAAACTATGTTTTCCCGCCGCGCTAGCTTTGTGCGCCCTCTTTTGCCGCACCTGGCCCTGTTTTGTCAGCGCCCGGCCGTCCTCGTCATTCTGATGTGTCTCGACCTTCATCGCCCAAGCAGCCACTCTTCATAGTTATCATGTTAGTGATGTCATGCACTCAACGCTGCGCATCCGACGGCCTGGCCTGCTGCGCAGCCAAGGGCTCTACATTCTTTTCCGAACTGTATGCAAGCCGATGCGCTTCCAGCTTTTTACCCGCTTTTCAACCAACCCAAGTGCTTAGGCTTAGTGCGCTCCTCCTCACTGCTGCATACTGGCCCGAACAATTGTTTTTATTTTTGCCTCTAGGCGACAGCCGGCCGGCCTTGTCAATTGGGTCTGACTGGGGCCAAACCTGGACCGGCATATGACCGGCGGCCTAAGCCACATGGTTTGCAGAACCTGGATGCCAGACTGTAGCAGACAATATCTTGAGTGAAGAGGGGGAAAAAACTGGGCACCTTCCGGCCCAATGCTGGCTCCTCAGCTGTGTACGATACTTTGAGAGTTTGTGAGGGCTTCATATTTTGCGTCCATGCATTCCACGGCACCTCCTGCGTGCCCTACCTCTTTGAGAGCCTTTGTTCTGTGAGGATTTCTTCATTCACACACCCCAGCAGTTGATGCTCTCTTGTTGTCGTAACTGCATAAACGCCACCTCCCTTTGCTGCCCATTACTGGATCATAGAACACCCGCTGGTGGTCCATAACACTTGGCTGCCCGTGGGTTTGCAGGAGTCAGGGTGTGGCGGCATCTTTTGTCTCATGTTTCCAGGGGCAAAGGTTGTACGCACATTTTGTTGCCCTGTGCTATGGCTACCTGCTTTTAGGTGTGACATGGCTGTGCAGTTGAGAAACCCCATCTTCATGCAGACAGCCGTCATTGGGGGCGTCAAAAATGTTTGTTTGCACGTCGCCCGCAACCAGTTGGGCTGCAGAGTTGTTTTATGCTCACTAATAGTGCCTGTGCTGTGTGAGCATGCGTGCTCGAACCAGGCATTCATTGTTTGTTTAGGTAAAACTTAATTTTTGAATGAGTGGATGTACGGCAAGAGGAGTGAATTGTTGGACTTTTCGACCCATGATGATGTGTGATACTAAATTCAAACGATCCTCTTTCCACCTCTTTGGATCACTGGGTTCCACGTCCTTTCGCCCACATAGGAGGGTGGCATACTGGCATGTTTGCACCATGGTCCTGTCTGTGTAGAGTAGCTGGATTTGAGCTTGCTCACCCCATTACGGCCCCACTCAGCCGAGCGTTTAAAAGGACCCAGCGGGTGTACACCGTTCTTAACTGTATGCCCAAAACGTGGAACCCAAAGGTTCCTAAACCAAAATACAAGGGACGGAGGTGCTGCGCTGGCAACAAGATGCTGATGGGCAACATTTCTCGATCAGCAAGCATACGCTCAGAATTGGTCAGGATACTCAACGATGGCCATCCGTCAGCACGGAGTGATTGGAAGGAAACGATACTGTTGGTTAAGCCTTCAGCGGGCTAGTAATTACCTGGAGTTCACGGGACCAAATCTTCGAGTGCCACGCTGGCACGCCAGATGGACTCTAGCGGGTACTTTCCTTTGCGGGGCGCCGTTGCTTTGCGCTTGAATTATTATAAATAAGCAATCTGCACCTGTAATTTGATGACGCTCCCGAGCCGAGTCGCGGCCGACTTGCTATGATCTCTCGATCACTCTACCATCGAGATTTTGGAGAGCTTCGGGCTCTAGCGGTTGTGGGACAAACATTTATATAATTAAGAGTCCTGCCCTGTCCAGCTGGCTCATGCATTAAGTATGGGTCTCTTTCCATCAGAGTTTCCTGTCAGCTGGGCCCCTTCACCATCTGTGGAAACAATCTGAATACGACCTCTTAACACCAGGACATGCAACCATGCATGCAACTATCCTAGTGGGACCCACATATTTGATGTTCATAGGGTTCTTGCACAGTCGGTCGATTAGGCAGCTGAAATGAAATCAGATAAACACGCAAGTTAATGTCGTTATACACCTCTGGGCCATGCTGAAATGAAGCTCAGCCACGTCGGCAAACAAAAAGTCAGGTAGGAAAGTCAAGGGAGAAGGCACAAGAGGAAAGAATGTCACGACGTATGGGTGCACCGCACGCAGGGGTGGCTTGTACATTCTTTTTGGTTTCGGATCCATTATGTTTTGTGGTACTTCGAGAATGCCTGGCTCGTTCCAGGCATTCTTCTCTTCTTACTCAAGTATACACGAAGTTGAATCACCCCATTTTAATCTGTTCTGGGACTAATTGTCTACTTGCGATATTTCGGCCCCTTATCAAGGCCAGGAAACTACACTGGAAGGAGATCTCTAGTTAACTCTACACTGATCCTTTCGCTCTTAAGACCACATCACTAAGTATCGAAGCCTGGACACTACACTGTACGAATAGCTCTAGTTACGCACTACACTTATTCGCTATCTCTAGTTCCATCTCCTCTACTTCCACTCCTCATTCTTCTTGTTATTCTCTCGCTTGACACCTCTACACTGCGAGCTCTCAGCTCAATCTCTAGAACTTAAGTCGACACTGCAAGCTGCTTCCCCAGCCTTTTCTGGCTACCAAGTCGATCATCTGATCTTTCAGTTGATCTTCTCCATCAAGAGTCGTTCAGTCAGCTCTACACTCTTCATCACTTCGGGCAGCTTCGTCCACAAGTCCGATCTAAGCCGCCCCAACCTGTCAACTGTCGACATCAGTGCATCAGTCTTCACCAGGGTCGACTTCACTTCGTAACTTCTGTCAACAGTAAGGGAAGAATCATCAAAGGTTAGTGCAGTAACCTGAGGATTAAGTCGAGGATAATCTGCTCACCAGACAGATTATCGCTCCTGCACAGCAGGTTACCCTTGGTAAAGGGCTCCTAGCACTCCTTTAGTGACTGCTGTGCGCAGTGATACTTCAAGGTCACTGGTACCTCGTGACAAGAAAGGATAGCAAGTTCACCCACCAAACATCAAGAACACAAAGGTTTGACAAACCGCATCCCCTGCCCCTGAAGAGACTACCCTTCAAAAAGTTCGACTACAAGTCGCAGAAAACCCAACCCTGCCTGCGGGCTCTCAGATATCCTCTCTGGTTGGGAGGAAAAAGGAAAGTAATTTAAGGCTAGAGGAAAGACAGAGAGGAGCACTAAGGGCAAAGAAAAAACCCCTCCAGAAAACGCAATAGGCAGACCGAAGGATGAAAGGATCCCTGCCTCTAAAAGCAAGATGGAGACAAAAAGGAAAAGAGCCAGTCCCCATGGAGGCAAGAAAAAGACAGCAAACTAGCCCTGAACAGAGTGTACCACATCCTTGACAAAGCCAGACCTTCCTGCCTCCCACCCATGCCTGCCCTGGTACAACTGCTGAAAGTCCGAGGCGCCCTTCGGGGGGCCGGCCCAACCTCTCGCCCTCAGCCTCTCCTCCACGCTAGGGCATTGAAAGCACACATGCAGCGCATCCTCCACACATTAGCCGTTTCCCTCAGCCCAGCACTGTTGGCAGTAGCGTGTGTCATGCTGCTGATCGCTGCACCGTCCTCTATTATCAGCTGTGCTGGCCGCTCCGAGTGGCAGCCTTAAGTTAGTGCACACACGAGCGCACGCCCTTTCGCTTGTGCGGTTCCTGGCGTGTCCCAGCACAGCGCCTTCTGTAGGCTGAAACCAGGCAGGCAGGCAGGCAGGCAAGCAGTAAGGGAGGGTGGCGGGCACGCAGGGCGACAGGGAGGCATGCAGGGAGGCAGGCATGCATGCAGGCAGGCAGGAAGGGAGACAGGCAGGGAGGCAGGCAGGCAGGCAGGGAGACAGGCAGGTAGGCAGGCAGGGAGGCAGGCAGGCAGGCAGGCAGGCAGGCAGGCAGGCAGGCAGGAAGGAAGGGAGGCAGGCAGACAGGCAGACAGGGAGGCAGGCAGACAGGGAGGCAGGCAGGGAGGCAGGGAGGCAGGCAGAAAAGCAGACTTGGAGGTAGGCATGGAGGCATGGAGGGAGGGTGGCGGGCAGGCAGGCAGGGAGACAGGCACGCAGGGAGGGAGGCAGGCAGGTAGACAAGAGGGGGGGAGCAGGGAGGGTGAAAGGGTGGGAGGGAGGGAGGGAGGGAGGATGGGAAGGGGGGGGGGGCAGGGAGAGAGGCAGGGAGGGAGTTAAGTAGACACGCATCCAGTGGGTCAAACCCGATCATGCGGATGTATCCTCGGCACAGCTGGGTCTTGCCAGAGGACAAATGCGATGTAGATGCAAGCTCCTCCAACCTTGTCTTGAGCATCCTTGTCTGGACGAGAGGGTCGTGGTGTTATCTCCTCTGTAGCCCCTTCACCCTTTGGACCCAAGACACACAGAGACAGGTCATAATGTAAGTCATAGGGTATGAGCTGAAATGAAACAGGGTGGCCGTCCTGAGCTAAGCTGCATGACAATAAATGGCCGCCATGCATGAGTTGAGTTGAAATAAGACGAAGGAACTGCCATCCCCCTCTATCATTCCATGCAACAAACACATGCACCAAGCATGGAACCCATTTAATCCTGCACCTTCTGCAATGTGTTCCCGACAGCAATGGTGTTGCTACAAACCTGAAGATGTCTGGGTTCCGCTCGGCCAATGGACGCACTAGCTCTGCATACTGCACAGACGGTGGCCTGCCTGCGCAACGTGTTATGTGAGTGATCATCGTGATGGCATTCCAGCGAATCATCACGATTGATCCTAAACTGACCTATTACAGCGAGCGAAAAAGCAATGCAAACCATCAAGCCCATCTACGCTCACCAGGCCCAATGCTCGTTGACACCATCCCCATCAAATGCTCCTTGACTTGGATGCTGAGCCGGCCAGCACTACATCCCTAAAGTTGGCAGCAACCAGTGAAGAAACAGGTGGTGTATCTGCTCGCTGCGACATCCTTCCACGTCTGCCCCAGCATAAGGGGCGCTTCACAATGCTTGCGAGCATGCACACCTGTATGATCAGTCAAGAAAAGCCCATGCCATTCCTATCGCATGCAAAGGAGCACAGTAAAAAAACTGATTGGATGACATGGCATAGATCATGCCAGTCATGTGCACCTTCGAGCAGAATCAGCCTCTTCTCCGCCAATAGCCTTGATTTGGCCGCAAAAGCGCACAACGACCCACTTGAACTGCGCTTTGATCGGGTTAACCTGCTATCCAGACGCCTGCTCCTTGGATGCATGGACGACGCTACGGCCTATGCATGCAGTCAAGCCGCCAGTGGCGGTGGCGGCATCGTTGCCGGAGGCTTGGTCACAAAAGAGGCGACAGTACTGGTGTTGGTCCTGCCCGCCGCACTGCCCCTGCTACCGCCACCCGCCTGATCTACTTTCCCAAAGGTAGCCACAAACTGGTCTGGCACTTTGCCCCCCATACTGAGCATGTGTAGCATGAGAAGCTTCTTGCATGCATCGTGGTTGATGACTTATCCCAGCTTGGGGTCAATCAAGTGCTGTCGTGCTGGTCAATAAAAGGCAGTTTGCCATGGTAGTCACTAAGTGTGGGAAACGGTAAGCAGCTACCAGACTCATGAGGGATGATCCTGGTATGTAGGCCCATTAGTCCCATGCAGCCCCTTGGTCGAGCGATCACGGTGAGCCGGCCTCGACTCGGCCCGCGGCCGAGTGCCCACATGCTTCTATAATTATAATGGTCAATTAATATACACGCTAAAGGCAAAGGCGCTACGCAAAGGAAAGTAACCAGTCTGTGTCCATCTGGCGTGCCAGCGTGGCAAGATTTGGTCCCGTGGAGTTTGGTCCCGTGAACTCCAGGTAATGGGCTAGTTGTCAGCTGATAGTGATAACCAACTTGATATGAGAATCCGGGTTTAAATCGTGATGTAGCCTGAATCTAGGAATCTCGTGAACTGCTTAGGTCCTTCGATTTTGGATATAGTTTCATTTTCTTAAATCCAACCTTTCTGCTTGGCTGCCAGGACAGGCTTATTGCCCCCTATGCCCGGATTATGTGAATGCGTAATCATGGGTATGTCACCACAGCGCATTCTGGTCCCGTAATGCAGGCTACCAGTGTTAGCTACAAAGAATCTTAGAGCAGCGAAGCAGATCTCATCAGCATTTGTATTGATCCAAGCAGCAGAACAGAAGTTCGCTAATCAAAACAAATACACACGGTAAGAGTGGCTTGGATCGTTCTTTTTCACATGTAAATCCAACTGAGACATCTTCCAATTCATCAATAAATTCTTACCTGAGTTGCCAGTGCAGCCATCCACGCAACATCCACCCCAGCTTTCCAACACACCTGGCACCCCAGCTATCTAACGCATCCCTAAATAAACCCAGCCTCCCATCCAGCAAACCAGATGTCCGAATCCACACTGCAATCAGGAGGTGTGCAAATTCTGCAGCCTCAAGGAATGGTGCTGGATGCAGTGAAGCACCAAAGACCGATCCAGAGCTGCCCCCACGGTGAGCATCCGGCGCCGGGCGCCCCCTGCTGCGGGGGATGCCCCTGCCCCGCCCTCGTCGGCGGGCAATGGCGGGCCCTCGGGCCCATTGAGGGCCCCAGAGAGGTAAAGTGTGAATCCGTCGTAATCAGGGTATGGATTTGCGGCTATCATCCAGAAGGCTGCGCCGGCCAGGGGACCTCCACTGCTTGCACTGGCTGCCACCTCGCCTAGCACCTAGGGAGAATGGCCAGGGGGAAAACAGCAGGAATCGATTGCTTTCAAGAAACGTGACTCTTGTTTTTAGGCAACATAACTCACGCAGTTCAAACCTTTGCTTGCAACCATGAGCCCTAATTACACTTCACTTGTGTTCTCTCTCGACGTCCTGTCTGCGCTCCTAGGCCATGTTGAGAATAGCGAGCGAATGGATGCATTGACTCCGCTGCAACAGCATACCCCCCTCCCTATCAATCCATATATTTGATTGATACAGAGGACGGTATGCTGTTCCTCAGTGAGCATGCAAACACCATTCGGTTCTTGTTTATTATGCAGCACCTGAACCCTGAACCATTGGACTCCTCGTGGGCACCCTGAACCCTGAACCATTGGACTCCCTCTTGACACCCTGAACCCCGAACGGTTGGAATCCCGCCTGGCACACTGAGCCATTTGACCAGACTGTAGTACCATGAACCCTAACTAGCACGCTGAACCCTGAATTCCCGGCTATCCTCGTCGAAGACTGTCCTGACCAGGTCAAAGCAGGCCGATCTGCATGGGCCGTCGTCCGTGGGACATGCCACGGGCCTGCCAGGTTTGAGCCCCGCTTCGGAGCATGATGTACAGCGGTACACTCCATACTCAGATAGGATCAAGGGCTTGTGCAGGTGCTGCCTGCACACACACAAAGAGGACTTCAATAAGAGTGTACCAGAGCAGATGTTTATACTGGTACGTACGCAATGTGTGAAAAAGTGTGGGGGTGGGTCGGACAAAAAGCCAACAAAACGTTTGGGAAGGTGCGGGGAGGGTTGTGGGGGACGGGGGCTGTCTTGCCCCTAAGACTGATCTGGCTCACATCGCAATGATCTGGCCGGAGGTTCAGACTAGGTGATAGTTGCGGGTCCATGATGCTATTGACATGGAATAACCGGGACCTAGATCACAGAAAGAAAGAAGGAAAGAAACTACGTCCCCCCAGGGGCGTGCGCTGTGCGGGTAAGGGAACAGCGCAGCTCGGGGCCGAAGCCACATCCGCACGGTTACCATTACCTAGGTCACAGATACATGGAAACAACATATCGTGTTTTTGTCGCAGGATACTCAGGGTTACAATCTGTCCAGGAGGTAACTAAGCCCCCCTTTCTGGTTGAAGGAAACCTAGACATAGGGCATCAGTGCCAGCAGACAATGAGGTTTGCAAGCGCGCCTCCCGTTTAATTGTACAAACGCAGAAATACAAACGAAGAAATAATCATCTAGCGAATGCAGTTCAGCCAATCGTTCAGCCACGCCGGTGCACTTGCACCTGCATGCCTCCACGTGCACATCGATCCATGAACGCAGGAACGGGGCCGACTTGGAGCCTGCGCAGCAACAGGGTGGGAGAACTGCGCCCGCGGACGCATCAGCGCCCGCAGCCGGACCCGATCCTGTACCCTCTGCCGCGCCAGATCCTGCAGCCGCACACGGGCTCACTGGTGTTGCCGCACCAGCGCCTGCACCTGCCGCCTGGCATGATCCTGCAGCAGCAGACGGGCTCACTGCTGTCGCCGCACCAACGCCCGTACCGGCTGCCTGGCATGATCCTGCAGGCAGGGCAGCAGGTACCGGCGCAGCTGCAGGCTCCGCCATGCTGCCAGGTGCCATTGATTGGCTGCTGCCCGGCTGCCCGCCAGGATGGAGAGCGTGCGGGCAGGCATGCCCCCAGTGGTCGGGGTACCCGTGGAAGCTTACAAAATCAATGTTCTCGTCCGACTGCTGCGCCACGAAATCGACGCCGTGGCTTTCCGCTCCGGGATAGGGGTTGTACTGCAACAAATCTGCGGTACGGATGACACAGGTTTCTTGCACCGCTGCCCTGGGACTGGTAAGGTGTGCCCGCGAGGAAGGCCTCCGGAAGGCATGACCTCAAAGAGTGGCGTGTCCTAGAGAGGGAGCCTGAGAAACGGCTCACACATCCACATCACAGTGGGATTAGGGTTCAGGATTTGATTTGGGGTTGTGAGTGCGACCTTAGAACCAGGTGTTCTGCGCCTGGTGTTTTGAGCGGATTCTTTAAGCAAATTTTCAATCTGGATCCTTGCATAGGGCAAGCCATTCATAATGTGCAATATTACTCCCTGAAGGTGTGATCTACATGTCACACATACCTGGCGTGGACATCCCAAAGAACCCCTCCGTGCCAATGCCAATGAGATGGTTTGGATCCAGGCCACGCAAGTGAGCTGCAGCTCGTGATACCCAATCCTGTGGGCCGGCAGGGGGCCAGGGTGCCTCAGCTACAATTCAGCTACCTCACAGTAGGGGGGAAAGGTGCTTTAGCTACAATTCAGCTACATCACAGCAGGGGTGTGGGGTGTGTCCGCCACTATTTAGTTACATCACAGCGGGGGAGTATGTTGCTTCAGCTGTAAATCAGCTGGGGGGCATGCGCATAAGACCGGGGAGACAGATGTATGGCTGGACCCATCACAGGCCAAGATTTAGGGCTAAAAGTGTTATACCACGGGTGTTATACTTCAGGGTTAAGGCAATTTTGACTGTGGCAAATAATAAGTGATATCACTCGGGATCAGAGATTCGGGCATTATAGACTTTGCGTGAGCGCTTGAAATCTTACCCTTCCCACTTTATTCCCCCTCAGACATCAAAGAACTTCCCACTCCTATCCACACCTTAATGATATTCCCACTCTTATCGCCCTCACACCGCGGCTCGTTACACAGCTCCCATCCGAAGATGGCCGGTTCATCCTTGTAGGGGACACCTGCATGGCCGGTGCAGGTGTGAACAGCAGTGTGTATAGCAATGTCTACATCACACTAATATGGGGTCACCAATCACCCTACATACGCTCACTGAGGCCCGCACTCAAGAGACACAAAGCCTGTCATCAGCGCTCGTCCTGCTAAAGCTTTGCTTCCACACTTTTCGGGGAGGATACTCAGGGTTGCTACCAGTCGCATCAGGTCAGTGAACCCCGGGGTCCATCCACCTTCGGTGAGAAGACCGAAAGCTGCGTCCTTACCGTGCTTGTTTAGCCTCACACCAAAGAGGTGGGTCCCACGGCCCGGTAAAAATGCGAGAACAAGGCCAGGAGGAAGCAGAGCCCCCACACGGGTACCGTTCACGTCGCGACAGGGGCTGCTGCCGGCTGGGCCATATTAATAATCATTAATATGGTCCAGCTCCAGTATCCTGAGACTTCGGGACTCAACATCTGGATGCCCACCTCAATAACGGCGTGGATGCGGCTTCGACCTAGGTGAAGCTGTTTCCTGAACTCTCACGCCTCCCACAGGGCATAGCATTTCTTCCTTTCTTTGCCCACCGAACACATGTCTCTCTCTGTTCCCAGGTCTCACACGTTCACACACGCCCCACGGTCCGCAATTCAAATCACGATTCAAATCGAGCGTACCGCTGACTGTGTTGACGCGCGTCACCAGCGCTCCAACGTACTGCTTGTACGCAGCTTGGCAGCCGCTGCTCCCGTAGAAGGCCTCTGCCTTGGGGACATCCCCGGGGCAGACAGCAGCTGGCTCGCACCACCTAGAGAGGGAGCAATCCGGCCAGAGTTGGTGTAACAGCTTGAACAAGCACCCAAAAGTTTAGAGAGGGAGCAGCCAAGCCAGAGTTGGTGTAACAGCTTGAACAAGTACCCAAAAGTTTAGAGAGGGAGCAGCCAAGCCAGAGTTGGTGTAACAGCTTGAACAAGCACCCAAAAGCTTAGAGAGGGAGCAGCCAAGCCAGAGTTGGTGTAACAGCTCGAACAAGCACCCAAAAGTTTAGAGAGGGAGCAGCCAAGCCAGAGTTGGTGGAACAGCTTGAACAAGTACCCAAAAGTTTAGAGAGGGAGCAGCCAAGCCAGAGTTGGTGTAACAGCTTGAACAAGCACCCCAAAGTTTAGAGAGGGAGCAGCCAAGCCAGAGTTGGTGTAACAGCTTGAACAAGCACCCAAAAGCTTAGAGAGGGAGCAGCCAAGCCAGAGTTGGTGTAACAGCTTGAACAAGCACCCAAAAGTTTAGAGAGGGAGCAGCCAAGCCAGAGTTGGTGTAACAGCTTGAACAAGCACCCAAAAGTTTAGAGAGGGAGCAGCCAAGCCAGAGTTGGTGTAACAGCTCGAACAAGCACCCAAAAGTTTAGAGAGGGAGCAGCCAAGCCAGAGTTGGTGGAACAGCTTGAACAAGCACCCAAAAGCTTAGAGAGGGAGCAACCAAGCCAGAGTTGGTGTAACAGCTTGAACAAGCACCCAAAAGTTTAGAGAGGGAGCAACATGTCCAGAGTTGGTGTAACAGCTTGAACAAGCACCCCAAAGCTTAGAGAGGGAGCAACATGTCCAGAGTTGGTATAACAGCTTGAACCAACCACTGAAAAGCCTTGAGAGGGAGCAATGGCCAGAGTTTGAGTAACAGCTTGAACGCAGCCACACAAAAGCCTTATCTGAAAGGGCCAAGCAGTGCGATGCGAAGGACCAAAACCTCCAGCCGTTGAGCTACAGATAATTAAGAAAGGCTGTGCGTCCCCCAAGGGCATACAAGCGCTACGGAGGGAGTACGAGACAGCATGGGACAGTCGAGTCATCCTGACATCAAAATACGAACCCTGATGCTGCTGTGCAGGTCATGACAGGCACCCTAAGTACCCGATGAGCTGGACTTGGCATGCCCCCCTCATACCTGACGTACTGTGGCATGCCCCCAAACTCAGGCCAATAGTTTATGAGGGCTAGCATCAGGCGCAGCCCGCGCTCCTTGCACTGTGTCACCAGCCAGTCCAGCCCACACAGAACCTAACTCAGCACCAGCAAAAAAGAGTGGGGTAAGCTGCCCTGACTCAGCACCAGCAAACAAAGAGTGGGGTAGGCTGCCCTGACTCAGCACCAGCAAACAAAGAGTGAGGTAGGCTGCCCTGACTCAGCACCAGCAAACAAAGAGTGAGGTAGGCTGCCCTGACTCAGCATCAGCAAACAAAGAGTGAGGTAGGCTGCCCTGGCTCAGCACCAGTAGCCAAAATAGTGGGGTAGGCTGGCCTGACTCAGCACCAGCAAACAAAGAGTGGGAAAGCCCGCCCAGACTCAGCACCAGCAGACAAAAGAGTGGGACATGCTGCCCTGACTCAGAACCAGCAAACAAAAGAGTGGGGAACGCTTTGTGGCCCATCAAGACTTTACAGGATGCGGCTTAGATCATCTGACGGACCCCAAGGAAGTAAATATGTCAGGGCGCAGTGGCCTTCAGGACCACAGTTTGTTCTTGCATGTCGATTGCCAACATATTTTTGCATGTTTGATATCTTCCCCATATTTTTGAACTCATCACATTTTGCCTGTTTTACATGTTTTGACATGTTTACATTACGTTACGAGTCCATGGGGGGCCTAGAAGACACATTTGGGGATGCCCCACAAAGCTCTACATACAGGGTTGCTGATATGGACCTGGAAGTGGTTCCTGGGGTGCAGGGGACAAAGGCAACAAAAGCTACGCCCTGGAGGAGCATTAAGGCTGAGCAAACAGCGCAGCCTGGGCGAAGGCCGCGTCTGCGACAGCGCCATATTGCAGGAGAAAGGTGGTCAACCAGTAGGATACTTGCAGGATAGCAGCCCCCCTACCTTTTCGTCCAATTGTCCTAGCTGAGGCTGCAGGGCGTTCCACTGGTCTGGGCCATCGTTGAAGGCCTGTGACGTGGGCGATGGCACAGAGAGTTGTAGCTTGAACGGACCTTGAAACATCATTCTCAAACTCAGCATTCAAATATTTTCCAAGGCCTGCAGGGCATGGAATGGTACGAACTGCAAAGGCGAAGGCAGAGGGTCCATGGCAAAATAAATTGGGACAAGCCCGCAAAGATCATTTTCGAACTCAGCATTTAAACATTCTTTAAGGCCTGCAGGAACAAGTGACTTGGGTCGCAGCAAATTTGAATCCACATTCATTGCTTTAGGCCTGTTAGGATCTGCGAGCAAGCAGTGGGCGGGCGTGGCGAGGAGTAGCAAACAAGATGAGGGGCTGAACAGGTTGTTTTGCGTTGCCTGGCCCTTTTCAACAATGCTTTCAGTTAGAAACCCAGGCTCTGGGACAACAGCTGAAAATGCGGGTCAGCTGTTCAGCACTCAGCAGGGCTGGAGACATGCTGGATCTGGTTGCTGACATCCAAGAGCTGGAATCTGGGAGCTGGGACCAGGTGTCTGGAACTTGGTTGATGGGATCTAGTTGCTGGGATCTAGTGGCTTGAATCCAGGAGATGGGATCTAATTGCTGCAATCTGGTTGCTGGGGCTGGAATCTTAAGTGTGCTTGCCGGTTGCGGGCCCTTTTGTGGGATTATTGTTTGGTAGTGGAACCTGACAGTGTAGAGGATGCTGCTGTGGGTGCAAGGTGGGGTGACAGCTTGTGTGCTGGGCGGTGCGTGTGTGTTCTGACTGAGCCGGTCTGTTCTGAGTTCTGACTGTGTCTACTTAATGGCATAGGTGTAGTAGTGGTGCGGGAGGGCGAACTGAGGGACAGTCTTTTTATAATCTGGTTGCTGGAATCTGGGATCTGAGGGTTGGATTCCATCATTTGTTAGTTGTCTGGATCTCACCCATGAACGGAGTACTGTGATGCCACACCGACGTGCACAGTCCAGCACTTGTGTCACCTCGGGCCTTGTGGCCAGATCTGCGGACCGCGTCTGCAAGCATAGTAAACAAGCATTATGCGCGACTCTTTCCTCTTTTTGTTGATAGACAGTGCAGTTATGCTTGCTTTCGCAGGATCGGGAAGGTTAGACAGCAGCTGCAGTGCTGTGCAATGCTGTTATTCAATTAAAACTAATGACCATCCGCCTGAGTGCTGGCTCTGTCTCGCACAAAAGCTGCAAGCAGGTGTAGTCACTTCCTCCCGGTTGCAATGCACCTACAACCCTTGCATGGCCGTAGTTGTCGGCCTGAACCTCAATTTCTCTCCCATCAGGCTGGTTTTATGACCGGGACTGACGTGTTTGGTTTTTGTTGACTATTTATAGGAAGAAATCTTACCAGCAAATAGTAGCTGTTGGCACCGCTGAAGTAATAAGGGGAGCCATGAAGGTGCAGCTGCTCTCCCGATCGTTTGATGAAACCTTGCATGGCGTAGGGAAGCACAGAAATGGCCCAGGTAGGGGTTTGAAAGATCAGGCGATGCAGCTGCTCAACCTTCAAATTCGAAGCAGGACTGAGTTGATCATAGGATTCGTGTCGGAGGATTTGCTGGTTCAAGTGGTAGTCTTGTAAGATAGCTATGCGTGGGCTTTTGATGATAACAACGTTGATTTGTACTGGGGTTCTCCCCTGATTTGTATGCAATCCAAAAATGCTGGATTGATGCCTTCCGTCAACGCATCTTCGACGACGCGATGGACGTCCACGAACGTAGCCTTTCAATCATGTTGGGGGTTAGATACCCATCAATTGTGTGTTCATCACATCTCATATCATCATGACAGACACAGCCTGAGTCATCGATCGGATTGGAAATCCAGGCAAGTTCAATCAGGACTGACAACCCGCACAGCCCCCTGCCGCATAGCTCCAGATCCATGATACCGCCGGGTGCTTACTTTACCCACCCCGCTTCCATGTATCGAGTACAGTTAATCAACGCTGGCATCAGATCTCCAATCCCATGGGATACAATTGAGGAAGTTTAGAGCCCCTCCATGCCGAAAAACATCTGGGGGCCCGCACATCCAAGGATATTTGGCTTTGCCATGCATGGTCCTTAGGAACCAGGCAGGGTAGGGAGGGTGATGTCACGAGAGAGGCTGGAGGAGCGAGATAGGGACATCTTGGAGAGAGAAATCTACAGGCATAGGTTCATGAATAATCTGTCGTGTGATGGATCAGCAGTGAGCAAATGACCTCAGTTGAGCTGCTGCGTTGTAACCCTAGCCATGAGAAGACTTGCCGTCATAACCTAAAATGTGTTGAACCATAGTAACATAACAAAAAGGCATACTCTGTGGCGGCTTGTTGCGAGCAAGCCCTGCTGCCCTGAAGCCCTGCTGCCAATTCAGATTCAAAGGCACAAAGCCACTGTACGAGTTCATAAAGTAATAAAAGGAACGGTAATGACCGAGCATGCAAGCCTGCCTGATATGCTGACATCTCTCAAAGATATGAATTATCGAGTCATGGTCATTCTTCAATTGTTGCAAAAGTGTGCGTTAAATGCAAGCTCATGGTCAAACGCCGACTGATGGTCAGATGTGGCAGGGGTGCGACAAGACTCCAATGCATCCAAATACCACAACTGCCATGCCATGCTGATGACATCATGACACGTAAGTCACTTCAGTAATGACATGCTAGCGATTACCCCGATGCTGGTTCAACACGGGGTTTAGCTTAGTCATCAAAACACTTCATAATTTCGATTGCATCCCATTCACTTGAGTCGCAAGGCAAGCAGGACAATGCCGTGCCGGTTCAACCTAGTCATCAAAACACGTCATCATCCCCTGCGGAAAACTCAATTTCCTCATCCAGGACCTCATCGTCGTCACTGCCAGCCTGCTGTGCAGGTGTTGTCTTTTTGGCAGGCGGTTGCGGAGCAGCTGGCGAGGGAGAGCTGCTGGCAGCTGGGGTCTGCACAGTCACTGCAGAACCTGCCTCTTCCAGTACTGCCACGACAGGACGTTTGTCGTCTTCTGCTACAGCAGCTGCCTTGAGGGATGACGCGGGAGAGCGGCTGCTGGCAAGGTGGGCGACATTGGGTGGGGAGGGAGCCTCCTCCTCGGCCGCTGCTGCATTTCCAGTAGGTGAAGGAGAGCGGCCACTGGCAGCAGATGCCGCCACAGTTGTAGATGCCGATGTGCGCAATGCATCAGCTGATGACATGGGTACCGATGACACGGACCGCTCTCTAGTAGCGGGTGGTGGTGCAAGAGCAGTGGATATGTTCTTGACATCAGAGGCATTAGCAGCAGGCGATGCTGACTCGTCAGATGCACCAGCTGCAACTCTGGGAGGGGGTGACGGGATACGCTCTCTTGCTTCTGTTCCAGGGGTGGTGTATGTGTCCTTGATGCTGGAGGCACTGGTGGCAGAGGATGCTGTCTTTTCCAACGCGCTAGCTGCTGTTTTGGGAGGGGATGACACGGACCGCTCTCTAGTTGCAGCTGCTGTGGATGGATCTCTAATATCAGAGGCGTTGGCAGCCAAGGATGCTGTCCTGTCCAACGCATCAGCTGCTGTTTTGGGAGGGGGGAAAGCGGACCGCTCTCTAACTGCAGCTGTAGCAGGTGTTGAGGATGGGTCCCTGATATCAGGGGCATTGGCAGCAAGGGAGGAGGATTTGTCCAACGCAGCAGCTGCTGTTTGGGGAGGGGGTGACGGGGATCGCTCTCCTGCTGCTGTTCCAGGGGTGGTGGCTGTATTCTTGATGCTGGAGGCACTGGCAGATGACGATGCCGACTTGTACAAAGCGTCAGATGCTACAGTGGTTGGGGGCGATGGGGACCGGCCTCTCACCACTGCAGCCTTCCCCGCTGCTTCCGCTGTTGCTCTCCCTCCTGCTGCTCCCACTTCTGCTCTCGTTGCAGTTGAATCTGATGCTCTCATTGCTGCTTCTGCTTCTGCTCCCGCCGCCTCTGTCCCTGCTGCAGAACTTGACGCTGTTCTTGCTGCATCAACTGATGCCCTCCCCGCTGCTACTGCAGTCGCTCTCCCTCCTGCTCCCGCTGCTGCTCTCTCCGCCGTTGAACTTGATACATTCCTTGCTACTTCTGCTGATGTTGCCGTCCCCGCTGCTACAACTGCAGCCATCCCAGCTGCTCCCGCTGCTGCTCCTGCTGCTGTTGAACTTGACGAGACTGTCCTTGCTACTTCTGCCGCTACTCTCTCCGTTGTTGAACTTGACCCAGTCCTTGCTAGTCCCGCTGATGCTGCCGTCCCCGCTGCTACAACTGCTGCTGTCCCCCCTGCTGAACCTGATGATGTAGGCTGTCTATCAGCGCTAAGACTTGTCCCTTGACTGCTGCTGCCAGAGGGGTGGCCGCTGTGCTGTTTAATTAATAATGCTGCATGTGGAGCAGCTGCAAGGCGTTCGGCCGCGGGGGTCACCCGGGCTGCGGGACCGCCAGGCTCGGAAGCAGCGCCGACGGCAGCCAAAGACTTGGCCCCCATGGAACCTCCGACATCCACCTGAGGAGCTGCACGAGGAATGGCTGGTGGACCTGACCTCTCTGGGGTGGGCTTACCTCCCAATACGGCGGCAGAGGCAAACGGGGAGGACGACGCGCCGAGGCCAGCTGTGGGAACAGCTCGCAGCGATGCCTCCCCGGCCGACTTGTTCCTGTTAACAGCACCTAATGGAGCGTCCGAGACATGACGGGGCGGCGAATCCTGCTTCCGCGCCATTTCCTCGGCGTAAACAGGCGGCAGGCCGCGCGGAGAGCGTCGCTGTCGGGGCACCATGTCTGCGGCGGCGGCGGCGGCGCAGCGGGCCTCCTCCTCCTCCCGCTTTGTTGGACGCAGTAGCCGCTGAGAGACTAGCGAGCGCGACGGTTGACGGACGCCATGCTGCGCCTCCTTGACATGAGAGGCACGCAGATCCCCGGTCCGCCGCTCAACCTGCAGAGAATGAAGACAAGCTCACTGACTTCGGTTAATATGAGTTTCTGATCAAGTTTGCGTGCCTCTCTGATTTACTCTGCCCTTCCCTTTCGCAAACGTCTTCTGGCTGGTTCTGTGAACACTCGAGCAAAAACTGATTGGGGTATGGGCATGGAGCATGGCTGATAACTGTTATGGTGCTCTAAGCGAGCCGGAGGGGAAGTGGCCGCGGGCTCCGCTGTAAAGCATCTTTGGCAGTTTAATTTAGTGAACACCAGAACGCCCTTGGAGGATTGCGGGGCGATTACCCCTAGGCCGGCTTACACACAAGTTTGAAGGCCATGGCAGCAGGGCTTGCTGCACCAGCCCCCAGCCGTAGGTGTAGATAGGGTTTAGGACCGGCCGTTGGCCATAAAATCCATCATTTAGCGAGTTGTAGCTAAGTTACTTAAACAAGCTGTGACCTATGGCAGGTGTCGACAAGGCTCAACACACGATGTGCGTGAGATGGGAACTCGAGGATGCGTTCAAAAACATTTGAAAGTCATAAAGCATGCTCCATGCCTCCATTGGATGCCTTGAAGGCCTTGAAACTCATTGGGCATGCTCCACCGGATTTCTTGACAGGTTTGAAGCCTATTAGGCATACCGATATGCACTGTTTATGTTTTGTCTACGGGCCCGTCTTCGGCAAGCCGCCCTGCGGCCGCCTAAGGCCCCAATGGGACCAAACCTGGACTGGCATACGGCCGGCGGCCCAAACAGGACAGCTAGACACAACTGTGGCCTCATGCCAGAGGCCGGAGTGTCTCTGAGTCACGAAAAAACAAACACTGGGCATTTCCTTCAAGGATCTCCTTGGCATTATATCCTTCAAGGATCTCCTTGGCATTATATCCTTCAAGGATCTCCTTGGCATTATATCCTTCAAGGATCTCCTTGGCATTATATCCTTCAAGGATCTCCTTGGCATTATATCCTTCAAGGATCTCCTTGGCATTATATCCTTCAAGGATCTCCTTGGCATTATATCCTTCAAGGATATCCTTGGCATTATATCCTTCAAGGATCTCCTTGGCATTATATCCTTCAAGGATCTCCTTGGCATTATATCCTTCAAGGATCTCCTTGGCATTATATCCTTCAAGGATCTCCTTGGCATTATATCCTTCAAGGATCTCCTTGGCATTATATCCTTCAAGGATCTCCTTGGCATTATATCCTTCAAGGATATGCCCAGTGTTTATTTTTTCGTGACTCAGATACACTCCGGCCTCTGATCAAGGCTTGATTAGATTGGGATGACGCAGGTCCACAGCCATGCTCACCGCATCATTGAATAGCAGCTTCTTGTACGCTGATGAACTGATGCTGAAGAGGCAGCTCAGAACCTACAAGGGCATATTTTTGTTCTTTTCTGTTGGCTGGGCGTTCAAGGCAGAAATGGCAGCTGAAGTGAAAGGCAATGCTTATTTTGGTTTGGCTTTGGGAATCTCTGGGTAAATTGGGACCAAACTTGATCAGCCTATGGCCGTGGGCCCCATCAGTAGGGACTTCCGCACCAGTCCCCTCAGTCATGGGCCAGAATATAGCCAAAGTGCGGCTGCACCACCCTCTGCTTAAAATTGTTGCCAATTAGCTAGACCCTAGCTTCTTACACGCCTTCGCGTTCCCCTGAAGGCTCGACCCTCCTCTTGCTTTGGGCTAGCAAAGGGAGGGAGGGATCATATGAAGGCTATGCAGGGCCCCCCTGGTGTTCACAGAGGGGCGGCAGCGCAAGCCGCAAGGTACAGAAATGTATGTCGCCCAGTTGGGCAGGCCCATAAATCAGAATGGTGCACTACGGTAAGGAGATTTCCTGTATACAAAACCAAGTGCCTTCATGTACGGAATCTGGACTGCAGTCCACATGCTTTTTATGACTTGCACTCCTCTGCTTTGGCATTAGCTTGAACCATCTCCTCTAAGAAAAAAGGCATGCCCATAGAGCTCTTATGGGCAGGAAATGCGTGTCCTCTTCACCTGTCAAGTACAGGGCTTAAGAGGCTTCACAAAGCGAATCTAATCATGACATTCAAGAGTTGATTGTGTTTCTGGTGCTCTGTCGCACCTCCTCAGAACCATCCCACACGCTCTTATTAGGGATTCTCTGTGTGCTTCTTTTGAAAGCATTTCCATAGTAACAGGCTAGAGACCCTGAGTCTGCCACAAGTATGATGACGAAGACAATTCGACGGTGGTTCATAGGGACGGCAACTTCAGGTCCAGGCCTTTTCCTATGGAATGATGATGCACGGTATAGACAGCAACTGATGTTCATCATCTTGTGAGCAAGTCCAGAATATTTCTTGAAACATGCAGTGTGGGTAATGTTGCCACACCTCCTCCGCTCACCGCATGGTGCAGAGTCCAGTATCCTTTTTGGTATAAAGGTATATCCCCAGCCGGACCTAAGCGTGCTAGTACGGCAGCAACCAGCTCCCTGCTGTAGACAGGCATGGTGACCTGGTAGCAGGTCCAGATGCATCGCGAGAAGTCCTGGAAGGGTAAGAACCAGCCCAAGGGTGAGGGCAAGGCAAGTAGAAGACTGGCATGAGTATTCCTTGGGGGAGGTATCCACTTGAGGAAGAAAGCAGGCTATATGAGGACTGGTTAGCTGGCAAACAGCTCATGCAGACATTGGTCATGTTTTAAGGCAAGGGTAGGCTGTCATGTCTTGCATGCACGCATGATCAGAGGTGGCATGGAGCCAAGGACAGCATCGTATTTTGGCAAGGATGGCAGGCATGCAGTGCATGCATGCATGGTGAGGCGTGACAATTAGCCTGTAGCCCTTGAGTGGATAGTGCCAAGGTGCGATTCCGTGGATGCCCCTTTCATGCAGCATGCATTCGAAGCCTTGCACAGGCCTGGGGACAGCAGGTACTGTACAGTGCTCTGGAATCCCTGCTGAGTACCCAAGGACCCAACACCGTCGAGGGGGGGACACATGATAGAGCATCTATCTCTACGGCGATGCATGCCTCACGCGCGTATTGTCTGAAGCTCTCTGGCCCTGACCGACCTTGAGGCAGAAGTCAGCGCCCTGCGAGTCCGCGAGCTGATCTCGAGTGGCGTCGTAAACAAACGCTGGGCTCATGTGATGGCACAAGCGAGGAGACGAGAGTGCACCTCAAATCATGACGATTTGGCTTTCGGTCAGGGCTTCATGGCCACGAAAAGAATCGCTTCTAGCGGTCTCCTATGAGTGACTGAAGCCCGTTAGCTACCACCGCATCTATCTGGACGGCACCCCCATCGTCGAAAAGCATAGGCACCAGAATCCCGTTCTGCTGATAAACAATAAAATTAGGCAGCATGTAAGCGGACATCGATGCTGCAAACCAGGTCAAGTAAGCCCAAAATCTGAACCGACAGCTGGCTGTACAGGACTGAACCACTTGAGGCACTGAGGACCTGAGGTGCTGAAGAGAAAAATCAAGGACGCTGCTTCTGGCGTCCCCCTGGACCACTGTTATGCATGC
The DNA here is from genome assembly GCA_037349105.1 of Limnomonas spitsbergensis. Classification (NCBI taxonomy): domain Eukaryota; kingdom Viridiplantae; phylum Chlorophyta; class Chlorophyceae; order Chlamydomonadales; genus Limnomonas; species Limnomonas spitsbergensis. The sequence goes on along the minus strand of JAYJMM010000102.1, from coordinate 1,592,649 downwards.
AATCAGTATTGCCAGGACTCTCCACACTCATCAGCGAATGAGGGTGAGAAAACGCCACAAACCTCGTCCACTTTACTACGGTACATACCGTACATACGGTACCTAAAGGGGTGCCCAAAGGGGTGCCTGGTTTATATTTGTCTTTCAGGGTACTTACCCCTGGTACTTATGATGTGACAGATGTTGATCTTGGGGGCTTGGGGCTCTTCAGCGGATTCTGTTTTGTGATGGCGTGCTATTAATCCATCCGGGATTCCGGGCTATTAATCACGAATAGTAAATCATCATATTCAGACAGGGACAGAGGGACATATTAATGCCGACAATTGCGCTTCACCATGAAAAATATCAGCCCCCATTGAAGTCATATCACTGGGGTATATTGAATATTCTTGAGTACCCAAAGGGTAGCACCAGATTATTAAAACTGCCGAAAAATTGACCCCCAAAGGCATCGAAGCACCCACTGAAAGTATCAGTGCGGTATTGTGAGAGGTGTCAGGAGTATGTTCCAATCAGTTCGGCAGTGGGCTTCTTCTGGTATCAATCAAAGCTGCAAGTGGTTCACAATATGAAATGGTGAATGAAGAAAAACTAAATCAGGTCTACTAGATACTCGAAATACGGCACTCAAGGATACCAGCAAAGAACAATATCCAGGAAACTTATGAAATATAGGGTACCGGTATTCAGCTTATTCAAATATTCAAATCCGGGCTGCGCGAACCCTATGATAGTCGGAGATGTGCCTTGTGGTCTGTTACCTGCAGCCTCAGTAACAGCAGCCAAGACAGCAGCAGACGTAAACCTCAGGAGCCTCGGCCGCCGCCTCAACAAGTAAAGCAGTGACAGAAAGAGAAGCAAGAGGCGTAGAAGGATATAAATATGTGATTCCTTGCTGCCGTTTCAAGGCATGTCCCTTGCCCAACAGTTTCTCATCCAGTTTTGTGCCCTGTTTTCCTGCTTGGTGGTTCCCAAGGAATGAGTTTCAACAAGATAAGAGAGAGAAAGACTTGTAACTGATCATTTTCGACTTCTCACTCCCATTTTCGACTTCACACGCCCCCCTGGCATACTCAACTCTCGCTTTCGACTTTTTCAAGTTTTTGCCTGAGTTCCAACTTCCACGTGTCAAGACTCGTTTCCGCTTTCTGGTTTGCCTGATGCACCATGCTCTTTAAAAACCGAGACAGTGGTGCATAACCAACTCTTTAAATAGGCGCCCGCTCGGCCGAGCCTTTTTTGAGCAGGGCCCAGAGGTGTAACGTCATTGACCTAATAACACCATCAAGCATAATGGCAACATAATGGCAGCATAAGGACCTCCGACCTAAATCGAGGCTTCTTTTTTGCAGCTTTGCTGCCGCCTCGGGCTGGCGTTAAAAGGACCCTGGTCTGGCCTTCATGTGCTCCGGCAGCAAAAGGACCTCCAACCAAAATTGAGATTTCTCTTTTGCAGCTTTGCTGCCGCCTTGGGCTGGCGTTAAAAGGACCCTGGTCTGGCCTTCATGTGCTCCGGCAGAATATGGACCTCCAACCTAAATAGACGTTTCTCCTCTGCAGCTTTGCTGCCGCCTCTGGCAGGCATAAAAGGAACCTGGTCTGGCCTACATGTGCTCCAGCAGCATAAGGCCCTCCGACCTTAATTGATTTTAGCATCATTGACAAGTTCTCCAAAACTGAAGGGAAATACACCGTGTATGTCCCAGATTATCAATTAATGAATCAGTCAATTCTATTGCTAGTAACTTGAAAATTAATCTGTATAATCCTGTATTTACAGGTTTGGCATGGACAGAAGCATGCGGAGGCCAAGGGCCATGATTCTGACTTGATGATCACAATCAGCGTCAACCCCACAGAAACTAGATGGACAGCTACATGCCCTCGTCTGTGTGCTGTTCTTGCAGCACTGCCCTGGCCATGGCCTGTGCTATGACGGGGGCGCTTGGGCCGCCCTCAATGAGGTGCCCGACCCTCCCAGGTGCAGCAGCAGCAGTAGTTGTGGGCCATGAGAAAATGCTGGACCGGCGTCCAACTGTGCTTGCTCCGCTGTTGCCACGGCTGCGAAAGATGTCATTGCGTACCCAATGTACCACTCTAGCGGAGAGCGAGTTTTCTTCATCGATGTCCTCATTGTGCAAGGCCTGGACACCCGGTTGCTTTGCAAGCTGACTGCTAGAGTCTTGCACGCCCATCACCATCGTATGCTGTGGGTCCAGGCCGGACTCCAGGTGTCTGTCATCGTGACTCATGATCTGCCAAGAGGACTTTTTCAGGTCCGGAGGCTCCAGCTGTTTCGACGTTTCTGCTGTTTTGTAGATAGCTGCCTGGCTGCGTCTCCTCTGCCGGCGGATGACCACGATCGCCCAGACCGCGCAGGCAATCACGCAGCCGCCGCCGAGCACCATGCCGGTGATGATTGTGCTGGTCTGATTGAGCGGATCACTGGGGGTGGGTGGGCTGGGAGGGTGTTGGGTAGGAGAGCGAGGTGAGGCTTGAGAGCTGCCCGGCGGTGGGGTGACCGCCCTCACAGGTAGTGGTGGCAGCGAGGCGGAGTTGCCTGACATGGGGTAGATAGGGCCAGGAAGGATGACACGCTGTACCGCCTGACGAAGGGTGTCAACCTGCATGCATCACACGCATGAGACTCAGCCCTCCAGCGATCCATGACTTGAGCCAACAAGTCCTTGATCGGAAGCCTAACCTATTCCCTACCAACCCCAGGTAAGATTCCCATACCCGACTTTTTTCCTGCTCACTCTCTTGGTCGCCAATGGCCACCCCTCGCATAAAAAGGAAGCTTCAGTACCCTCACCCCTCCCACCTGAGTGGCAGTCTGAAAGGCCTGGAGCACTGGATCAGCAGCGGCTGCAGCGGTTGTGGACCAGCCCGGCCCTGAGCTGCCTGCATACACCCCCAGCGCATGCAGCAGGTCCGCAAAGTCCCCCTGGCTGAAGAAGGCAGCTGCCATTGCCGAAGTGACGCTGTCCGAAGCAGCCAACACGGCTTGCATGTTGCAGACCGCCTGGCTCGCAACGGAGAGGATGGCGAGGTTGCCGACGATGCCGAGGTTCACGCTAGGCTGAAGGCGTCCAATCGGGGTTGACGATGACGCGTCTAGGAGCCCCTCGGCCGCCAGTGTGCCCCTGGATCCTCCCTGGAGGTTACCGCTGCCTGAGGGAATCAGTGGGGAAGGGGGGTACGCAGGGGCGGGCGGCGCCAGCTGGACGGAAGGCAAGGGGACTGCCTGGCTCAGCGAGGCAGTCGTGGTTAGGAGGTCTGAGATGGTGCCGACATCAGTGAAGTCGAGAGGGGAAAGAGACAGGTGACCGACCAAGTCGGGGCTGCGGGGAGACGAGGTGGGGGGCAGCGAGGTGGGGGGAGACGAGGTGGGGGGAGACGAGGTGGGAGGCGGCGAGGAGGAGGTGGAGAGCAGAGTCGCCCTGACGGCCACTGCTTGGGCTAGGGCATCGAATGCGAAGGCGGACACTGCAGGCAGCATGTCTTTGCTGGGTGCAAGCATGGATGCGATGTGCAGCATCAGGGCGGCCACTTGAAGCTCTGCCTTCAACGGCAGCAGCGGCCACTGGACCGAGGCGGAGGTGCTGAGGGCCTGCCGGATGGAGTCCGTGGTGGTGAAGGAGTAGGTGGCTGGGAGGTGCGCGCTCAGGCCCAGAGCGGCACGGAGCATAGCCTCTGCCTCTAACCCAGACATTGTCGGAACCAATGGACTTTGAGAGAGGCTGAGGAGCAGGGTGGTGAGTGGGCTGATGACTGAAGCGCCGGCCGGGGCAGCGAGGGAGAGCCGCAGGGTCGTGCCGAACGTCAGGTCGGTGCATGCTGGGTCGTTAGCTACAACACGCAAGCTCGAGGTAGCTGCTGCTGCCACTGGGATGTGCAGAGACCAGGATCCAGAACCCGATGTCATGTTTGAGGGCTCGGACAAGGGTTGGAAAACGGTGTTCTTGTCCATGTCGAGGTACACCGTGCAGTTCAAGAGGTAGCCGTCGTAGGCAACACCCGTAATCACGGTGCGGGGCTGGGGAGGAGGAGATGATGTTTGAGAGGGTGGAGGTTGAGGGCGTGACGGTGGCGGGGTTTGCGGGGCGTCGGGTGAATAGGGTGGGTACTGCAGTGGGGGTGGAGAAAAACAGGCAAGATTTTTACGTTTTCTTCAGTACTGGGAACTGCAACAGAGAAGGTTGAGCAGATTTTACAAATTACAACCTACAGTAGTGAGAAAAGCAGCAGAGAAAATTAACAAAATTTTACATTTTTATTCATGGCTGGGAAGTGCAGTGAAGAAAACCGACCAGAAGAGGGAAGCAGCGGAGAAAATTGATCATAATCTACATTTATTTACAGAGCTGAGAACTGCCACATAGGCCATTGCCCAGATTCTACATTTTTCTCTATAGTAGTGGTAGCTGCAGCAGAAGCATGGAGATAGATTAGGACTGTCAGGACTGAAGCAGAAGGTGTGAGGAGGTGGAGCACACGAGAATGGATGGAGACAGCATGACAGCATGACAGGACAGCTATGGTGTTGCATGGCTAGCAACAATATTGTGTTGCATAGCCTGCAACAGTGCAAGCATTGGGGCAAATATGCCAAACGAATGACACTTAATGAACCTAGATGCAATGCTTGTGTTCCATAGCCGAGAGCCAAGACTTTGAGGCGTCCACACTTCCCTCACACATGTTTACGCCCATGGCTCCTGGACAAGAGGTCAAAAAGTCTGTAAATAATACCACTGCTTTGCGCTTCTGGCCTTACTTGGTGCTGGAGGATTGAGACTGGCGGGTAAGGCGGAAATGGAGGCTCCGGCGGCCACGGTGGTGAAGGTGGGCTGCGGGGTAGGAAACAAAATAAATCATTTCGGAATCAATGCACCTTGGGGCATGGATTAAGGAAAGTGTGATATTTTTTAACAATACACCCTCCTTAATTATTAAGAAATAATGGGCCCACCCATCCGGCCGTAGCACTAGGTGGGCTACCATGGCAGGACACAAAATCAGCGACACAATGGGCCAACATGTGTAGGAGCCAGTGGTGTAAAAAAGTATGAAAATGGGCACCCGCATTTTTCGAGCTGGTTTCTTTCGGCGAGTGGTTAGGCTGAAGTGGCCAGTCTTCGGACTAACTTTTGACTCGCCCCACTGGTTACCAATGGCTACCACTCGCCTAATGCAGGAACATTGTCTGTGTCAGACTGCCAGCGAGTCCAAATTCAAACGGCTGATTGGTCGCGTAGCTATGTGAGGAACAGTCGCATCGACATGGAAGAATAAATCGTCAGTTGTGCTTAAGAGTTAATGCAGCATCTTCAGGGATCAGCGAATTGATATAAGTGTTCACATTCTATTTTATAATGTAAACTCGTTTCGAGGCCACAGGCCACAACCCTCTCTGCCCACAGGCCACAGCCCCCAGCGGCCCACCCCCCAGCCCACTGCCCATAGGACATAGCCCCCAGCCCACAGGCCACATCCCCTTTTGCCCACAGGCCGCAACCCCACAACCAGTACCAATAGCCTTGATCTGGGATTGCCTTAAACACAACAACAAGTGCAGGTCTGGTACCTGCTTACTTCAAGCGGGCATGCTTATTTGTCCGAGGAGAGGAGGTGAAGTCAATCTAGCGGGTAACCCGTAAACCGGTTAATGCTACGGCTTATAGAGAGAGGAAGGGTTTGAGGGTGCTGAGCTGGAGCATAGGGGGGCATCTTAGCACAATGCACCTGAACCTTGATCTTCAGAAGATATGGGAAAAAGCAGACCTAATCATTATGTAACACACCGGTCATTGCGTCTCTGATGTTGTCCCTGACCTATCTGGTTTCGTATGTGTCTCTTGCAGTGCACGGACTTACGGTGCACGGTCGGGTGGAGTTGCGGTCTATGCTAGGCAGCCTCTTTCGGTGTTTTTTGTTCAGGATTCCCCTTCATATGGAATGACCTGGGTTAGAATTCCGGCCTGCAATCTGTATGTTTGTGCGTGTTACCTGCCTCATGGGAATTCTTCCTATTTCAAACATGAAAATGGCCGGTTGGATGCTGCGGCCCACTATGATTTTCTTAGAGAATCAGTCTCTAAATTTTCTGCGCTGGGGGAGGTTGTGATCTCAGGGGATTTGAACGCTAGGACTGCATGTGTGGATGATCGCTGCGACATCATAGACATGCAAGAATGGGAGGGTATGGGCGCAGCCAATTTGCCAATTCCGTGTGACGCCATTAATTTGCATGCGTGTGCGCGCGCTGTCCCGCCTAGACATAATGAGGACGGGGTGGTTAATCGTAATGGGAAAAATTGATAGAGATGCAAAGATCAAGGTTTGGTTATCCTGAATGGAAGGTTGTCTGGGGATATTGAAGGTACTTTTACCTATTTCCAACATGGCAAGAATGCTGGTGCTTGCAGTGTCATTGACTATTTCATATCAACCCCATCCCTTATTTTTGATATGACGGGCCATCAAGCCTGGATGTGATATGCAGGTATCTCAATGTGCTTGTACCCCTGCACGTGCTGATGGGGGTAGGTTTGACCATGTTCCTATTTTCCTTACTGTTAGCCGGCCCGCCTTGGAGCCAACCGCGTTTGCTAGGAGGGAAAAAGGAACCTTGCAGGGAAACGATGTGACTATGAAGCAGGCTCGTGACGTAGTTTACAGATGGAACCCGGATAGTAGGGACTTTTACGTTACACATTTATGTACGTCTGCCTCGGTGGCAGAACATTTTGGAGCCATGTATCACCTTTCTGCATCAGTGCATGAAGTCTCCCAAAACTTTAGCCGCGCTATTGAGTGTGCCCTTACGGATTTACATAGATCGCAGGGTAAAGTTGCTTGCTATCCCAATGAGTCTAAAGTTATCAAGCAGGATAGGCCTTGCAATACTTGGTATGATGACCGGTGCAAAGCTGCTGGAAAAATTTGTTTAGTGGCTGCCCAGTTTTGGGGTGCTGGTTCAGAAGAGGTTAAGTTGGCCATTAGGGAATATCGACGTATACCTCAGGCTATCAAGCGTGAATGGGAGGGTGTACGAGCAGCGGATCTACTGTCAGATCTTCGGTGCCAGCCTAAGAATTTTTGGTCGGCTTATGGCAGTAACAGGAAGATCAGCCCCCTCACAGATGTGGGGGATTGGACTGAATACTTTGAAAAGCTGTTTGAACCTTCAGAGCATGTGCCTTGCCACAAAGCTGGGGATGAGACTATTCAGGCGTGTTTATTTCCTCTTCCTTTAGAAGTTCATCTTTCTCAAGCAGAGCACCTAAATAGTGTTTTTACGAAAGCCGAGATTGTGAAAGCTTTGGAAAAGACTGTGAATGGAAAGTCTGCGGGTGTTGATGGTGTCCCTATGGAGTTTTTGAAACACGCGGTTATAGTGACTCCTAGGGGAGCTTTTTCTCAAGAGAAGCGGCAGTATGTTTTGGCAAATCAAATTACGTTTTTGTTTAATAGAGTTTTGGCAGACGGTTACCCTAAGGAGTGGGGCATCGGAGCACTCGTTCCGGTACCCAAGCCAAAGGGCAGTCCTGCAATCAAAGACGATTATAGGGGTATTGCCGTCGGAACTGCCCTATCCAAATTATATTCCCTCGTCTTATTGCAACGTCTTGATTCTTGGGCAGAAAGTCAGGGTTTCAGAGCCGATGGCCAGGCAGGTTTTCGGCATGGACGGGGAACACCTGATAATGCTTTCATTCTTAACCACATTATTGAAAAATACCATTCGGAGAAAAAAACGATTTTTGCTGCTTTCATTGATTTTAGGAAGGCATATGACTGCATTGACAGAGATTTATTGTGGCGGAGTTTACAGAGCATGGGTGTGCACGGCCGGATTTTAGAAAGTTTGAAGGAGATGTATCAGGATGTAAAAATCCGTGTACGGGTTGGTGGTAAACTGGGAGATAGTTTCTCCTCCTTTATGGGTGTTAAACAAGGAGACCCGCTGTCCCCTCTATTGTTTGGCCTGTTTATCGACCGTTTCGAGAAGTTTGTCGCAAGTGAGTGCCCTGATATTGGCGCCCGTCTTGCACATGCTTTGGTCAGAGTTTTACTTTATGCTGATGATCTGGTGTTATTCGCTGAATCGCCGGATGATCTGCAAAAACTTCTTGATGCTCTAAATATTTTTTGTCGCCACAATGCCTTGACAGTCAATATAAAAAAATCTGAAGCAGTTGTTTTTAACCAGAAATATTGCAGTCATTTGGCATCTCTGTCTTATGACGGAAGCGTTCTTGATATTAAGCCCTTTTTCATCTACTTGGTTATGTTGTTTGATGAGGCAGAGGGTATGAAGGGAGCAGGTAGACGTTGTGTCAACAAAGGGAGGGCAGCTTTGTATGCCATGGTCCGGAGATGTCATGAGCTTGACATACACAATGTTCACATTTTATGTCATATTTTTGACTCTTTAGTGAAGCCTATTCTGTTTTATGGGTGTGAAATTTGGGGACCAGGTCTCCGTGCGAAAGGAGTTGGCTTGACAGATACTGGTTTCTCTAGAGATTCGGAGGTAATTCACAAGGGTTTCCTCATGCAGTGTCTATGTCTTCGCAAGTCTGTGGCCGAGTATGTTCTCATGAGTGAACTGCACCGTGAACCCCTTATCTTAAGTCTTTTTCAGCAGACCCTGAGTTTTTGGAATAGAATTAATCTGAGGCCTGACAATGACCTTGTGAAAATGGCTATGCAGGAAAGTTGTGATTTGGCGAAGGCTGGCACTTCACTTTGTTGGGCTGGTTTTCTGTCTACCATATTGATGTCTCTGGGTATTGATTTATTGACTGCATCAGCCAATACCTCTTTGGATATTGAGGTCATTGTGAATGCAGCTAGGGATCAGTGGCTTTCCAAAATTTCCAGGGACATGCCACGTACGGCCCTATCAGGACGTGCTGCTCCTGACTCAGAACGCTCGGGGTTCAAATTGTTTACGTTCTCTAAGTGGTCCCAAATTAAGCGTGATGTGAAGGAGACTTCTGGTACAATTTGAGTAAGCCTAATATTATTTTCGCTGTAGCCCGGTATCGGATGGGGTCGCATTGGCTGAATGTTGAGACGGGGCGCTTTGAGAAACCCTGTGTGCCTCGTAGCGAGAGGATTTGTAGATGTTGCAATCTTAAATGTCGGGAGGATGAGCTTCACATGATTTACTGCCCGTTCTATACAGACCTTCGTTTTCAGTTTAACCTTACTTTCCATAATTTCCTAGAGGACGAGGATGAGGCCATGAAACGGTACGCAAATGGAGTGTGGGGCAAACTAAATGCAGCGGATTCTGCATATGTGTTCTGGAAGAAATTTGGTTGTTTTATCTTTCAGTGTATGATGAAAAGAGAGAATCATCTCAAAACTCTGCCAAAATTCCTGTCTCCCCCCTAACTCTCTAGGCGGTGCTCAAACGAACTCTTTTGCACCCACGTCAAGTTTTATGGCTGGGGCTTATCTTCTGCACTATGGGGTTCATTCCCACGCCACTGTAGTGGTTGTGTGCTAGTTGCTTGCCCAGGGGGGTCACTGGTTTTCGCTTTCTGTCCTAGTGTATCAAGTGCCTGTACCGGTTTACGGGCACATGTCCCATGCATCAAGTGTGATGCTCTGTTGGACTGTAAAAACTTCACAAAAAACTTCACAGGTCTGTGCTAAGGTTTCATCCTGGGTTAAACCCTAACCCCCCTAGGGTTAGCCATGAACCCAGATCCTGAACCCTGTGCCCTTGACCCCTGCTTCAGTCTTCTATCTAAAAGGTGGCATGACCCTGTGCCCCCTATCTCGTCTAGGGTACGCCCTGACCCTAAACCCTAAACTTAAACCTAGTGCCCTTGCCTCCTGAATCTAGATTTCCACATCCCTGTGCCTGCCCCCCCCTCCCCTGGGGTTAACCCTGAACCTGATAGATATCCATATTCCCCTGCCCCCCCCTGGGGCAAACCCTGAACCTGATAGATATCCATATTCCCCTGCCCCCCCCTGGGTTAAACCCTGAACCTGATAGATATCCATATTCCCCTGCCCCCCCCTGGGGTTAACCCTAGACCTGATAGATATCCATATTCCCCTGCCCCCCCCTGGGGTAAACCCTGAACCTGATAGATATCCATATTCCCCTGCCCCCCCCTGGGGTAAACCCTGCACCTGATAGATATCCATATTCCCCTGCCCCCCCCTGGGTTAAACCCTGAACCTGATAGATATCCATATTCCCCTGCCCCCCCCTGGGGTAAACCCTGAACCTGATAGATATCCATATTCCCCTGCCCCCCCCTGGGGCAAACCCTGAACCTGATAGATATCCACATTCCCCTGCTCCCCCCCCCCCTGGGGTTAACCCTGAACCTGATAGATATCCATATTCCCCTGCCCCCCCCTGGGGCAAACCCTGAACCTGATAGATATCCACATTCCCCTGCTCCCCCCCCCCCTGGGGCAAACCCTGAACCTGATAGATATCCATATTCCCCTGCCCCCCCCCTGGGGTAAACCCTGAACCTGATAGGTATCCATATTCCCCTGCCCCCCCTGGGGTAAACCCTGAACCTGATAGATATCCATATTCCCCTGCCCCCCCCTGGGGTAAACCCTGAACCTGATAGATATCCATATTCCCCTGCCCCCTGCCCCCCCCCTGGGTTAAACCCTGAACCTGATAGATATCCATATTCCCCTGCCCCCCCCCTGGGTTAAACCCTGAACCTGATAGATATCCATATTCCCCTGCCCCCCCCTGGGTTAAACCCTGAACCTGATAGATATCCATATTCCCCTGCCCCCCCCTGGGTTAAACCCTGAACCTGATAGATATCCATATTCCCCTGCCCCCCCCTGGGGTAAACCCTGAACCTGATAGATATCAATATTCCCCTGCCCCCCCCTGGGGTAAACCCTGAACCTGATAGATATCCATATTCCCCTGCCCCCCCCCCTGGGGTAAACCCTGCACCTGATAGATATCCATATTCCCCTGCCCCCCCCTGGGTTAAACCCTGAACCTGATAGATATCCATATTCCCCTGCCCCCCCCTGGGGTAAACCCTGAACCTTATAGATATCCATATTCCCCTGCCCCCCCCCTGGGGTAAACCCTGAACCTGATAGGTATCCATATTCCCCTGCCCCCTGCCCCCCCTGGGGTAAACCCTGAACCTGATAGATATCCATATTCCCCTGCCCCCCCCTGGGGTAAACCCTGAACCTGATAGGTATCCATATTCCCCTGCCCCCTGCCCCCCCCTGGGTTAAACCCTGAACCTGATAGATATCCATATTCCCCTGCCCCCCCCTGGGGTTAACCCTGAACCTGATAGATATCCATATTCCCCTGCCCCCTGCCCCCCCTGGGGTAAACCCTGAACCTGATAGATATCCATATTCCCCTGCCCCCCCCTGGGGTAAACCCTGCACCTGATAGATATCCATATTCCCCTGCCCCCTGCCCCCCCTGGGGTAAACCCTGAACCTGATAGATATCCATATTCCCCTGCCCCCCCCTGGGGTAAACCCTGAACCTGATAGATATCCATATTCCCCTGCCCCCCCCTGGGGTTAACCCTGAACCTGATAGATATCCATATTCCCCTGCCCCCCCCCCCCCTGGGGTAAACCCTGAACCTGATAGATATCCATATTCCCCTGCCCCCCCCTGGGGTAAACCCTGAACCTGATAGATATCCATATTCCCCTGCCCCCTGCCCCCCCTGGGGTAAACCCTGAACCTGATAGATATCCATATTCCCCTGCCCCCCCCTGGGGTAAACCCTGAACCTGATAGATATCCATATTCCCCTGCCCCCCCCTGGGGTAAACCCTGAACCTGATAGGTATCCATATTCCCCTGCCCCCTGCCCCCCCTGGGGTAAACCCTGAACCTGATAGATATCCATATTCCCCTGCCCCCCCTGGGGTAAACCCCGAACCTGATAGGTATCCATATTCCCCTGCCCCCTGCCCCCCCCTGGGGTAAACCCTGAACCTGATAGATATCCATATTCCCTTGCCCCCCCCCCCCCTGGGGTAAACCCTGAACCTGATAGATATCCATATTCCCCTGCCCCCCCCCTGGGGTAAACCCTGAACCTGATAGATATCCATATTCCCCTGCCCCCCCCCCTGGGGTAAACCCTGAACCTGATAGATATCCATATTCCCCTGCCCCCCCCCCCTGGGGTAAACCCTGAACCTGATAGATATCCATATTCCCCTGCCCCCCCCCTGGGTTAAACCCTGAACCTGATAGATATCCATATTCCCCTGCCCCCCCCTGGGTTAAACCCTGAACCTGATAGATATCCATATTCCCCTGCCCCCCCCTGGGGTAAACCCTGAACCTGATAGATATCCATATTCCCCTGCCATCCCTGGGGTAAACCCTGAACCTGATAGATATCCATATTCCCCTGCCCCCCCCCCTGGGGTAAACCCTGAACCTGATAGATATCCATATTCCCCTGCCCCCCCCTGGGGTAAACCCTGAACCTGATAGATATCCATATTCCCCTGCCCCCCCCTGGGGTAAACCCTGAACCTGATAGATATCCATATTCCCCTGCCCCCCCCTGGGGTAAACCCTGAACCTGATAGATATCCATATTCCCCTGCCCCCTGCCCCCCCCTGGGTTAAACCCTGAACCTGATAGATATCCATATTCCCCTGCCCCCTGCCCCCCCCTGGGTTAAACCCTGAACCTGATAGATATCCATATTCCCCTGCCCCCTGCCCCCCCCCGGGGTAAACCCTGAACCTGATACCCAACCCCGTGCCCTTGCCTCCTGTGTATTCCACCTGGAAGTGTTGGTAGCCTTGGCTATGAGCCTCACTACGGTGTAAATGAATTCATATGTGTCACACGAATTTTATTGCTCTTCATTGGGAATTTTATTGTTTACTGTGTGACTGGCTTTCTTTCGTAACACCTGAGTCCCTTTGATGGTTTCAGAGCCCGACCCTGGTCAGTTACCTGAAAGGCATCGGCGGCCGCGGTGGCCGTGGCATGGGCGGGGGGGATGGAGGCTGCGGCGGTGAGAAGGGCCTTGGGGGTCGGGCTGCACACACGCAAGGCAGTCGTCAGTTCGTCTGCGGTAAGTGGCAGAGCGCTCAAATGTACGGACATAGCACTAACCTGAAAAGGTCTCTCAACAAGGTGCCCGTCAGATATAACTATATAAGCCTAACAGGGTACCTTCCCGGTCATAAACCCTAACTGGGTGCTCCTGGTCATAAACCCTGACTGGGTGCTCCCGGCCATAAACCCTAACTGGGTGCTCCCGGTCATAAACCCTAACTGGGTGCTCCCGGTCATAAACCCTAACTGGGTGCTCCTGGTCATAAACCCCTTACTGGGTGCTCCCGGTCATAAACCCTAACTGGGTGCTCCTGGTCATAAACCCTGACTGGGTGCTCCTGTTCATAAACCCTAACTGGGTGCTCCTGTTCATAAACCCTAACTGGGTGCTTCTGGTCATAAACCCTAACTGGGTGCTCCCGGTCAAAAACTCTAACAGAGTGTTCCCCCGGTTATAAACCCTAACTGGGAGCTCCTGGTCAAAAACCCTAACTGAGTGCTCCCGGTCATAAATCCTAACTGGGTGCTCCCGGTCATAAACCGTAACTGGGTGCTCCCGGTCATAAACCGTAACTGGGTGCTCCTGGTCATAAATCCTAACTGGGTGCTCCTGGTCAAAAACCCGTACTAGGTGCTTCCAGCATTAAACCGTAACTGGGTGCTCCCGCTCATAAACCCTAACTGGGTGCTCCTGGTCAAAAACCCTTACTAGGTGCTTCCAGCTTTAAACCCTAACAGGATGCTCTAGGTCATGAACCCTTACAGGCAGCTGTCGGTCATGGGCATGGGCAATCGGGAAGGAGGCGCTTCCTATTCGTCTGTTGCCAGCAGTGGAAAAAAGCTCATCCTTGCCTCTGGCATCAAGACTGGCTCTGGAATGATCAGACAGATGAGGTCTTCCTGGCGAGCTACATGGGTTTGGCCCCGCCCACTAAAAGAATCCCATACTATTACCGGTAGGGGTCGATGCGCTATTTTTCAAGCTACATGAACAGCATACCTAGAAAAACGATTTGTGTTGGAACTAAGTGGGATATTGTAATAATTAGCATTCGCAGCTTTTTGACTAACCAAATCACATATTCAAACCGTATGGCATTTTTGTAGCCACGGCAAAACATGGCATGGCAAGACTCTGGCATGCTCGCATGGCATGGCAAGGTTCTGCATGGCATAGCAAGGTTCTGCGAGGCAAGGAGTGAGGGTAGGGATACTGACGTGGTGTTCTCGGTGGGGATGGCGGCGCCGGCGGGGGTCTTGGTGGTATGGGAGGCCAAGGGGGTGCCGGTGGCATGGGCTGCATGGGAGACCTGCACAGGGTAGGGCAATGTCGGTTGTCACGGTTGGCCGCTTTACGGTGTCTCCAGAATGGTACGGTTCGAATTTTAGATTTTATTTATTTATTTACTGTATAACGCAGATGACCTGAAGTCACCACCAAGTCCCTTTCATGGTTTCAAAACCCAACTAACACTGGACCTGTGGCATGGAGGAGCCCAGCATTCTGTAGGATTACTGAAATTTGATATGGACCCTAGACAGGATAAATTTCTATATTTTTGTGTGACCACCCGTGAGGTGAAGCAATGTTCAGACGAGTGTGTCATCATTCTGTCAGGGCATGCATGCCGGTGACGTGCAAGTTTTTTTATCGTTCAGGGCGCAAATGAGGGCGCTCATGTCCTTGACATCCCTTAATATCCCCCCCCACACACATAAAAATATCTGTTTTCAACCTGGCACATACACGAGCATGAGTTCCATAAACTTGTGCAGTCAATCTTGCCATGCTCTGTGAGCTCGTTTGATCAGACAGTGCCGAAGACAATGCGTGCTTCATTGTTAGGTTGTATTTATGAACTCAAGTCTCGAAAGAGCGCATCAATTGCGCTCACATGGGTGGCCTGGGTGGTCTGGGTGCCCTCGGCAATCTGGGCGGAGCGGGAGGCACTGCGTGGGCAATGGGCAACGGCAGGGGCATGGGGCAATGGCAATGCATAATGAAGGGCATGGGGCATGGGCAATGGCCATGGGCAACGGTAGCTAGGGGCATCTGCGGGCCACACTTTTTGGTCCAAGGCTGGTTCACAATATCACAGGATTATGAACGAGTGATTACACGGTGCCCACTGCCCATCTAAGGAGTGCACTCACATGGCAGGTATGGCGGAACAGGCATGCTGGGCGGTTTAGGCGGGTTCACCGGCGGTAGCTGCGGGTAGGTCCCGAGTTGCAGCAAGGTCCTATGTCTCATGGAGACTTCGCGACTACTGTATTCCATAAATTTACGTGCCGTAGCCCATGGCTGTACAGCGCTGTAGCTCGTTGTTATGGATGATAGAAAGCTCAGAGCCGCGACGACGAGTAGCGCTGCTGTGTGTTTGGACATACCGTACCGGTGCTTTTACCGTCGAAAATGACGGAAATAACACGAGCAAACAGCAAACTTGATTAAATTAAATTTACAATTTCCAAGAACTCTCAACATGCTGGAACTGTTGCGTAGTCGTGTAGCAAAGGTTTGAGCGCCCGGACATCTTCAACTTCCTGTGCGTGCAGTGTGAAACAGTCGAGTCAACACGCGGGTGCGTGACGCACGAAACTATCCAGCGCACCCTTATAAGCACAATCAACATCTCTTTTTCTCTCTACCATCCTTGCATGCGATAGTCGCTCGTGCACTCTCTTTCATCTTCCGCCTGACGTGACAGGCCAACCGACGCCAAGCATTCACGCCAGCGACTCGCCAATCATCGCCCGGCCTTGCCACCCGCCGATCAACGTCAGGCCATGACGCGACGTACAGATACGGGCGCGGGCCGCGGGCAACGTTAGCTTGCTAGGGTGCGTAACACCTTTACCTGCCCCCCGCCATC
Organism: Limnomonas spitsbergensis; assembly: GCA_037349105.1. Taxonomy (NCBI): domain Eukaryota; kingdom Viridiplantae; phylum Chlorophyta; class Chlorophyceae; order Chlamydomonadales; genus Limnomonas; species Limnomonas spitsbergensis. Next base: position 1,576,682 of record JAYJMM010000102.1, on the reverse strand, counting down.
AGCACAGACGTGAACTGCACATTCTTCTTTAGCATCATGCAGTTCACGCCCACCTTTGACTGTCCCCCGCCATCAGCACAGACGTGAACAGCACATTCCTCTTTATCATCCTGCAGATCACGCCCACCTTTGGCTGCCCCCCGCCATCAGCACAGACGTGAACTGCACATTCCTATATAGCATCCTGCAGTTCACGCCCACTTTTGCATGCCCCCCGCCATCAGCACAGACGTGAACTGCACGTTCCTCTACAGCATCATGCAGCTCACGTCCACCTTCGCATGCCCCCCGCCATCAGCACTGCACATTCCTCTTAAGCATCCTGCAGTTCATGCCACCTTTGCCTGCCCCCTGCCATCAGCAGAGTCACTTGGAGGAGACCCGCACCTCTGAGGACTTTGACCTGAGATGACCGTTAAGTACATCCCTCACATGTTGCTTCCCACACACAACCTCGCCTTTGCACATGAGTATATGACCAGCTCGCACGCACCTTCTCACATTCGTCATGCCCCCCACTGTCCCCCCTTTGGTGGGCATGCCCCCTCAGCCCCCTGTGCCTACTCAGCTCCCCCTCCATGCAGTGGACATGCCCCCCTCTATCGGCCCCCCTTCTTCGTTCATGCCCCCTTCTGCATCCCTCTACCCCCCCTCCAGTGATCATATCTCCCTCTCCCCCCCCTTCTCCCGTCACGGCAAGTCAGACAGCTGGGAAGGACAGAGGCGTTGTCCTCAGTCGGTACCGGTCTTGGGCCACAGCTAGAGGTCTATTAAGGAGCCAAGGAGGCGCAGGCTTGTATCAAGAGGCTTAAATTGCTCTGCAGTTTCTGTACAGGCCAGGGTAGCATACCGGTAGTATGAAATAAGAAATGTGATATAATGAATGAGGTCTACCGGTACCTGTTTCTGGCTACCTACCAGGCAACCATTGGGCAGCTGCCCCTTTGGCCATGCCTTCTTTAGGGTGCGAGGAGGCCTTTTCCAGCTCTCATCCAGGCATCTTCAAGACGGGATGAAATAGTATACTGCATGCGCCAGGTGCTGGCCCCACGTATAAGTGCACATAATCGCAGCCATGTTTAGCCAGTAGGGAACGGAATAAACTATTTACACTGCCGTAGGGCGCTGTGGGAGCTCCCTGCCTTACGACAACTTGTGAATTCATTGGAGTAGTGCGCTGTGCTCGTAAACATTTAGTTGGGACTGGAAATCTGCCGGGTCCTGCGTTGGCATGCGAGAAGAATTGCGGAGCAGATGCCATGTGCTTACATAGCCTCCTCTGCCTGGCCAATGTATTTTTCAGTTGTGAAGAACCTGGCCACAGCAAGGGGGCTGTCAATAGTGAGGGGGGTCGGCCTAGTTCCCCAAACAGGGGCTTGCAGTGCCCGGTTGGCGCCTTTGCCCAGCGAAGAATCGACCAGGAAAAAAAGCGATGTTCCATTTTGTATTCAATGGCTTAAGTTCTGGACGCCAGTCAATTCTTCCGTGGGCTGAGGCGCCAACCACGGGGTTGCATTATAGGCCAGGGTGTGTCGGGGGCCTAGTCCGACCCCCCTAGTGACAGGCCCCTTGCCACAGCTCAAACCGGTAATGTGTCCACTGGTGCCGTAGGGAAGTACTCCACAAGAACAATCCCTGAAGAACAGGGCCTTTCCTCCATCCATTGTTAAGGCACCCAATCACCCATCATGTAAAACGTAAACAGCGGGGTATTCGCCAGCGCAGTCGGAAGCAGTTTGGAGTTTGACCAATCCCTGCCTTGCTAGACATGCTCATGGAGTATTGCAAGGGCCGGCCGGCATCCAGTCACAACATAGCTAGGCGCTGGTATATGGAGCCTAGTTTCTCAACAGAGGCTTTTCGGATCGTTGGGTTGCTCGAGTGGCTCGACAACAGGTCAAACAGCGTTGCAGAAGGTGAAAGGAAGCTAGCTGGGTGCACCTCTGTCCACTTTTGCAAGCCAAATGATAATTGAGGGCGAAATAAATGTTGTCAAGAGAAAGGCCAAGGTGAGACACAGCTGTTGATTACGAGTCGGTGAGATAGAGCATGCTGATGGTGAGAGGCGAGTAAATAAAGATGCAACTACCGAGAGATGATGGTTCCTATACGCCCGTAACGGTACTGTAGTTCATGTTGTCGCCAATTGCGCAAGTCCACCAGTTTTTGGCAATGCAAAGCACCCCCCATCCCTCATCTTTGAGTTGGCCCCAGTCACTCCCAGAGAGCCGACGTGCAGGAGCAGCAGCTGGGCTGTCATCACCCACCCGATCGGGCCAGGGAGGGTGCGAGCAGGCGCTGCCTCGGGGCTGTCCAGGTCGCTGCTCCGTTCCCCTACACCCAGCCATGCTGCCGAATGCGCTGTCTTTCACTGCATAGCACCTATGCCCCCAAGCATGCAAAGACGAGGAATAGGACGCCTCGGGCTGGTCGGGAAGCTGTTCTACCAAGTGTCCCTCGGAGCATCCCTCCACTTCTCCGTCGCCGCTGACTTCCTGGCAGTTACTGCTTTGGCAACGAACCTCGGATGGGGGATGAGATGGCGAGCCTGCATTCAGGGGAATCTGGGGATTAGCGTTAAAGGGCCTCAGACAGTCACATGGCAGCCGCACGCTGAAGCCAAAGGCTGGCACTTCCATGTGTTGAGCCAATTCAGGGGAGGTGATGCACAGGGTGCTGCTGTAAATCGCACACAATCCTAAAATCTGGGGACTTCCTACATCTGCCATGCGCAAGCTGGGGCTGGGGCTGGGGCAAATATCCCTCGTGCTACAACAGCACGACCGATGTGAGTCACAGCTCCACACATCCGCTGTCTTTTAGCCCCAATCATGTACTTTAAGAACATACGGTACTTTGGCCAGACCGGAAAACCAGGTCATGCATAGGAGAGCGCTGTTCAGGAGAACAACCCCAATCAGTCAGACATGTGGGGCAAACATCACTCACTACTGTTGCTGTCTATTTTCAGCTTACCTCGTGAGGGGGGGAACGAGCTGCTTGTCCCTGCTGTAGGGGCCAGTTTTGTCCTCCCAATGTTGAATCAGTGCGTCCGCCGGATTCACAAAGAAAAATCCATCGTAGGCACCATTTGAATCGAAGAGGATTCTATCGAGCTGACGCTTGTGCTGATAGAGATGGGCTTCCTCGTCGACCAGGATAGCAAGTCCTCCGTGTTGCTCATCAATTCATTATATTCGATTTGCTCAAGCCTGTATTGCATCGTGAGGAGGACGGGCACATAGGCCACAGGCAACATAATCCGCGATGTGCATTGCCAGAGGAAAGACGCAACACATCTTATTATAGGGGGAGAACACAGCAGTCAGAAAGATTTACTTTATTTCGGGGGGGCTTCACAACTAGGACCGCCGCTCGCACCACCGAACCCTTAACCCGGCTGAAGCAAAGCAACACACGACAGGAACCCAAGAAGGACCAACAGACCACACTGACGGATACGGAGTGACTCCCCGGTGACTCCAGGGGCTTCGCCCCCGCGACCTTCGGCCGCCCGGGGGGGCTCTGCCGAATAAACTGAAATACGGATTGAATGCTCTAGCTAGACCTTGCCCTGAGGCTGCTTCAGCATCTTGAACCTCAGGAGGCTTTTCCGCAACGTTTGTTCCTCGAGGCCGAGGCTGAGCAGCAGCTGTTGCGGGTGCGATGTGCAGGACTGCAGGTCGCTGCCGCCGCCTCCGTCCTCCTCGCCGCCCGGTCCCCCCTCACTGCCAACAAGCCGCCCAGCTGCTGCTGATGCGGTGGCTGCATCTTTGATACTGACCGCCAGACGCTTAAAAAAGGCTTGGAACAAGTGTGCAAACCCGTCATCTGCTGGCTGCCGGCTGGGCGCTGCTGAGGCAGCCGCAGAGGCAGGAGAGGCCGCCACAGGGATTCCGCGTCCACCGCCTCCAGCCCGCCCGTTGCCGCGATCGCCTGCAGCTGCCCCTCCTCGCCCCGCTCCTGCCGATCCCTCTCTATAAGTCATAGCGGAGGACGCAGCAGCCTTCCCTCTCTCTGCAGGCGTTGCAATTGGCTGGCCTGCCAAGTGCCGGAGGCCGTCCCTCACGATGAAGGCCCATTCATGGCGGGAGCAGCAGCGGTGCAGGAGGGCGGACGGCAGTTGCAGCACCAGGCCCATGGCCCGACTGCAGGTGGGGGAGGGCACGAAAGGGAGGCCATCACGAGGGAAAAGGGAAAAGCAAGGTAAAGGGAAATAGGGAAATGGTGGAAAGAAAGGAAAGGCATCAGGGAAGCCCAGCTTACCCCCTACCTGCTGACCACTGCATCCCTGTCCCTCATCTTCACCAGCAGGACGCGACAAAGCGCCTCAGCTTGTGCTCCACCCTGCGGCAGCGCCACCAGCGACAGCAGACGCACTGCTGAGCGCCTCACGCGCACCGCCTACACGTAAACAAAAGGTATGACGGAGTAACGAGGGGCAGCAGAGGCACCGCCATGCGTATCCCCCACATTGCCTCCCTGTAGGCCCACGGCCCACAATTGCTCATGAACAACCAGTGTGTGTCGAGGTGGCCAGCCTGTGCCTCTTTTTACCGAATCGTGCGTGCCTCCTCTTACCGGGTCGTGCGTGAGGGTGAAGAAGAGTGCCTGGAGCGCTGCATGGGGCCACATGGCTGCGTGCGCTGCATCCTGATCCAGGCCCAGCTCCGCCAGCTCAGTCTCAACTTCGGCTTCCACAGCTACGCATGTGTGGGAACATCAAACACCTCAGTCTCCACAGCTGGACATCTGAAAGCAACAAACAACTTTGTCATGACGGCGCACAGCCTGGCCTTTTGGGTGGACGCGCGCATGCTGTACACCTGAGCTGATCTGGCTGCCTGTATACCGCAAACGAAATTAGTTTGAGATATGGAGCTAACTTGTCAACAAAAGGAAGCATGCCTTACTTTAAATCAACAAAGCTGACCTGAGATAGCCATCAAGCGGACCTCCAACGGGCAGTTGCTCTCCGGCGTGAGCAGCGAGCAGCACGTGGACACCAACGACGCCACGTCACCCTCATACATCGCCCGCACCAGCAGAAGCAGACGCTCGGCACCCAACTTATCAGCGCGCCCGGCCGCCGCCGCCACCTTGCTGCTGCCGTTGCGCTTGATGGAGGTGTCGCTGCTGCCCCTGGACCCTGGGCCCTTCCCAGCTGCTGCCCCACCTCCTCCTCCTCCTACCAGCCTCTCGAGCAAGCCTAGCAGGACAGCCTTGTTGCCAGCGTGGTAGCTGAGCACCCTCACCAAGCGGCAGGCCAAAGAAGCCGGGGTCACCACTACCTCAACGTCAGCCCCAGGTGCTGTTGCCTTCCTGCCACTTACTTCTGACGCTGCACTCCGACCGCTGCCGCCGCCGCCGCCACCACCGCTACCACCTTGGGCCTCTACTCGTAGCAGCGCCGCCTGTCGTTCACGACTGCCAGACTGCAGGAACTCCTCCACTGATGCATTTCTGTCCGCTGCAGCGGGGCCGTCGTCGCCACCTGCCGCCACTGCTGCCTGCATGACCGCGTCCAGGCCGATGCTTACGCACGTCGGCAGGAGGGAGGCGGTTCCGGAGGTGCTTACAGCCTCGCTAGGGCCTGCTACAGGGAAGGCAGCTTCCAGGACCTGAACATGGGCAATCAAGCGTGTGAGGATGAGGGCGGGGAAACATGTCAGCGGGAGGGAGGCCATACCGGGGATAATTAAGGTAGCCGACCCTATAGCCCCAACGTGTACATCTTACTGCAACTGCCCAACCTGGCCCCATCTCCCTACCTTGTACACCTGACTGCAGTGGCCGCGACTCCAAGGTAACGCATCCAATGACGGGTCCTGTCAATAAAACAGGTGGGTTGATCCCTTTCCAGGGACCTCGTGCAATGGCTTGCTATCCAGGGAGCTGGGGAATTAATGACTCCAAGGAACAGGTGCATTCATCCAAATCCAAGGGACAACTTCATTCCTGTGAAGGAAACAGAAATAAAGATTCCCCCCCCTGCTTCAAGAAATTTGAACAAATGCATATGAATGCTCCCGGGGGTGGGAGAAACGGGCATTAACAGGCAGACCTGAAGATGCAGATAATCTGAATCTGGATTCAACCTTGAAGGACAAGGTCAGTCAGTAGATGTAGGACATCTGAATCTGGATCCTAAAACTTGAAGCACAAGGTCAGTCAGTAGATGTAGAATATCTGAATCTGGATCCTATAATGTGAAGCACAAAGTCAGTCAGTACCGTGGAACCACTTACACTCCGCGCACCCCGAAAAAACAGTTTTTTTTTTCCGTCGCGCAGCTTATTTTTTTTTAACGGTTGCGCAGCAACGAAATTTCAGTTTAATTTTATGTCGCGCAGCAGGTAATTTAACTTACCATTGCGCAACACTGGAACTAATTTACATTTCCTTCCGCGCAGCCATTACAGTAAAACTTAGTTAAAACCCTCAAGGTCAGCAAAAGTCATCATACGGTTTACAAGGATAGGCGTTGGCGATTGGACTGGCGAGCGAGTGGATGGAGGCTGAACTGAGCAGTAATGCTAGCTACGAGTACCGGTAGTGCTCATCTGAGTCACCAGTAGTGTAACTATGCAGGGCTATTTGGGCACACTTGACAAGGATGACTGAACGGATGTCGAATCAAACAGTCGCGCGCTAGCGCGCAATTTTTTGTAAAAAATCTTGTTTTTAATTCATACCGCGCATCCCCCAAATAGTTGTTTGGGCACCTGACTGACGCTCCGCGCAGCGGCAATTTTTGAATTAATACGAGTTCGCAGCCATATCCGCGCACCCCAATAGTTATTTAATTACGAGCGGAGTCAAAGTGGTTCTACGGTAGATGTAGAAGATCAGAATCTGGATCCCAAACCTTGAAGCATTAGGTCAGTCAAAACATGCAGAACATCTGAATCTGGATCCCAAACCTTGAAGCATAAGGTCCGTCATTAGAAGCAGAACATAGAAATCTGGATGTTAACCCTTCAAGCATAAAGTCAGTCAGCAGATGCAGAAAATTTGGATTTTGATGTAAAATCCTTGAAGCATATGTCAGTCTTGATGCAGAAAATCTGAATCTGGATCTCAAACCTTGAAGCACACAGTCAGTCAGAAGATGCAGAAATCTGGATCTGGATCAGGCCAGGTCTCAATGAGCGATCGTGTGCTCCTGCGGATATAGGTCACATGCATGCGCTGCTTCATTGTCCTGCAGAGTGAGACGGGGAAATTACGTGGTTATGTGCGACGTAATGCCTTGAGTTGTGGTGCTGAGCGCCATGCAGATGTCAGTTATGGCTAGCTTAGCAATTTGTCCTGCCATACGGTACCTGTACCATTTATGTGTCTCAGTCATCCTAAATCACAGCATGAATTGCCTTTTTGTGTTTAGAAGTTTTAAGCTGACTTGGCTTTGCAGAGAAGTCAGCATACCTGATCCCCCCCCTCCCCCCCAGGAAAGTGCTGAATTTCAATGGGCGGTCCTGAGTTTGTGCCCACCCCTGTTTATTTCAATGAGCCAGGACACGGGGCTGCCAGGCAGCCACCACTTGGCTGAAGGGTAGCAAATATGGAACAGCCTACTCCCGGCAGCCCAAGGCGCAGGGCTTGCCACACCAGGCCTTACGGCGGGCGGTCACGATGTGGCTGAATTTAGCTTGATCACATATTAATACAAGCTGTGTGACCCACCTGCACAGCAAGCATCCCCATCTCAAACAGGATGCAGCAGGGCCTCGGCCTCAGGGGAAGTAGCTGATGCAATCGGCTGCTGCCTGGAGCGGGCACCGGCTCTGCTCCTGCTGCAGGCTGCTGCTGTGGCTGCAGCTGCTGCCTGTTCTCATGCTCATCCTGCCGTTGCTGCTGCTGCTTGTCGCTGAGCGAGCACTGGCGGTGCCATTCCTCCCACTTGCCCAGCTCATCAGCACACAGCACCTGCAGCAATGCAGGAATTTGCCCACGGGGCGTGGGCGGAGGAAGCCTCTTGTCATGGCTAAAGCATGGGACGCGGCAACCTGTCTTACTGGTCTTAACACTGGTCTAGAGCGCCGGCGTCCATGCTCCTGCCCCCTCACATAGGAGGGTGGCATGGCTGCACCATGGTCCTAGCTGTGAACGGTACCTGGAATTGAGCTTAGTCATTTCCTGCCAGCCCCACGCGGCGGAGCGTTCAGCAGGGCACAGCGGGTATGCACTGTTCTAAACTGGTCTTAATATCCCGTGGCAAGCTAGACAGGTGCATGTAAGAGGCAGAAGTTGATGCACCCCACAAGAAAGGTTTATATGATTTCAGTGCTGCAGTATCAACTACCCCAGATGCTGCCTTGCGCTGAAACGTAACGTGGTGCTGCTGCCACGGACACGCTATAAATAAATAAGTAAAAGGGACGCTACAAATCATAGTTTTTGCCTTTGGGTGAGGCAAGGTAAAGCGGCCAGAGGAATGCCTGCGATATCACCTGGAGGCAGGCGCACAGCTCCTCGGTCTCTTCAGCATCTTCAGAGCTGCTTCCGGAGCTCGCGCTGACAAAGAGCTGAGCCAGGCAACCCATCATGGCAACCAGCATGGCCTTCATGCCACCCGCGCGCAAGCTGCCGCTACTGCCTAGGCCTCCTGTGCCCCCTTGAGCGCTGCACGCCTGGGGACGGCTCAGCCTCAGCCCCTCCAGGAGGTCTGTGGAGGCGATTGGGTGAATGCCAGTGGTGGCCTGGAAACCTGTTGCGAGGGGGAGGAGCAGGTGCAGGTCTGGGCCTGCTGCGCGCAGCCCGGCAAGCTGTGCATGTGCAAGGACGCCCAGCTGTCGAGCCAAAGCCAGGCTCAATTTCTGACAGCTTGCAGGAGGCTCTGAGCTACCGGAATCATCCAGAAGCGCTGAAGCGGCTGCTGCGACGTTGACTAGGGTCTGCATGGCATGGCCGCCCGTGCGCCTCCTGCTGCTGGGCCCGCCATCCCCATTTATTTCCCCTGAGAAGGAAATGCCGTCGTCGGTGCACGCTGCTGCTCTGCAGCTGTCAGGGCTGTTTGATTTGCAAGTGCATGGGCAGACAAGGCCTGCAGCCACCTGGTCTTGAAAGAGAGAGATCACAGCCTGCACCAGCTCCTCGTTGTCGATGGAGTATACCGCTGACATGGCAGGCACGACGCTCCGGAGAATCCTTTGCCTGCCGACTGCAGTGCTGGAGTCGGTGGCCTGCTCTAGGGTGCCGTTCTTCGCTACTGCCTCTGCTGCGGCTGATGGCGGCACAACATCAAATGGATCCGCTGTGGTCTCTGCGTTCCGCCTCTGTCTTCGTTTCACTTGGCTCGGCCTGCACGACAGAGCAATCACTGTCATTCAAATGCTGGGCATGTTTGAATGTGCCAGATTTGATATTTCCAACATTTGATGTCCATGTCATGCCCATGCCTTCTGGCGACGCATGCAAAAGTACAAAAGTTACAAACAGCCTCAGCCACAGAAAAGTTATCAAGCGGCTTGCTTTGAGCAGGCTTAGAGCATAATGCTGGATTATGAGTTTCAGCCTTGGAGTGCATGTCTATCATAAACATTATCCCTTTTGCATTTCATTTTTTCTTTGCACCCACATCACTGCCTTCAATTTGCTGTGGGTTTCCCCCGCCTCTTGTCCATTGCAGCTTGGAGATATTCCCATAGCCACAGCTGCTGCAGTCTCCGAGGCCAAAGTTGCCCTGTCTGTGGCCTCCTTGGCAGCAGATTTGAGACTGTGCACAAGTGACCAAGCAGAATCTAGCAGCTTAGAGGGATAGATTGTTTGATCTACCAGCTTGGCCGCTGCTGTATCCAGTCTGCTGTCAGCCTTAGTTGCTGATGTGGCAGCCTCCTCCTGTTGAACTAGTAACAAGGCCTCTGCATTGTGGAACACAACCTCCCAAAGTGTGGTCATCGGATGCATCCTTGATTTTAAAGCGGGATTGTTCAGCATTCGTGTTTCATTGAGTATTGAGCTGCGAGCTGGTATCGATGGATCCCTTTGAATGTAAACCTGTATTCTCGCACCCTCAAAGCTTGTTTATTTAAATGGTATCAGCGATCCGTATGCACGAAATCGCAGCGGCTGCGCCAGAGATCTCTGGGCTGCGCAGCTTCGCGCCTCGCGTACGGACATGCCATACCAGAGATCTCTGTACCATACCTAACGACAGCCCCTGCGACAACTTAACGACCTAAGAAGGCCGGAAATAAGGACCCACTACCAAGCGGTGCTACCAAGCTCTCTGCTACCAAGGGATTGTCGATTTCTGTATATATTGGATTCTTGTGTACTACTAGATTTATCGTGCGACAAACTTATGTATAATTTATCGGATCGGCAATTCAAATGCCCATTTCAAGCTGCCTAGGAGATTTGTAGGGATCTCCTTCATTCATTTCAATCAAAACAGCTTCTGATGAGCTGCTTCATCAAGGCAACTAACTTGCTTGAATTTGCTACAGGCGAGGCGATGACTAGCTAGCCTCAAAGACCATGATGCAGATTTTTTACCTTAAATTGTGAGCACTGGTAACTAACGGCCCCAAGCTGCGTTGTTTCCTTAACCTCCACGCCCAAATAGGGCGTAGCTTTCTTTCTTTCTGTGAGCAGAGCAGTGAATTGTCGGCAGAGCGCCCCCGCCCGGGCAGCGGAATGAAGGTCGCGGGCCGCGACCCCGGTGCCCGCGACCTTCGGCCGCCCGGGGGGGCTCTGCCGGAAAGGGCAATGATAGGGGGGGGGGCAAGAAACAAGTCAAAATGTGTCCTCACAAAATGTATTCAAACCTTTCAGCTGATTTTCCCCCTCTCTCCCCCAAACTGCTAAACACACAGGAAATCCTGATTTCTTCAATCGTAAAATATAATTACAGGAGGAATATAACTATATAGGGGCCTCAACCAATTAGGTCAACAAGGCTCAAGGTATTGATGAATCTAGCTGGTAAGAAAATTTTAAATGTCCACACAAGAGTAACAAATCTGGCCCAAGATGTGGCCTGGGATATGATCTTGGATTCTTGGGTATTAGCAATCTCTCAGTCCAGACACTGGTTTCAGATGGTTTCAGATCAATTGAAAATGTGCCTCTCATGGTTTCATTAATCCAGATGGTTAGCAAAAGTCTCATGCCCAACAAGAAAACGTGAAATCTAGCTCAAGATCTGGCCCGGGATTTAAGCATGGATATCAGCAGGGACAAACAGCAGACTGTCCCGAGGGGGGGGGGCAAAAAAAAAGTCAAACACCTTATCATAAAAAAATGTGAAATGACCCCTGGCTACCCCCCCCCCCCCGCCTCCGGAACCTAGTGAAACCTTAATTTCTCAGTCAAAAACAGAAGTTCAGGGAGGGAGCGGGGTCGATTTCTATCAGCTCAAAAGTGCGTTTATAATCGTGTCGATAAATGTACTTGCTTCACGAATGCCAAGTGGTGAAACAAAAGAATATACCATTGCTCTTGCTACCACCTGCCAGCTACCTATCAACGCTAGAGGCCATGAGGCTCCAGAAACGAGGGGACTCTCGCACGAGTGGCAGCAAACTAGCATTTAACTTGAGCGTGCTGACGTGCTGCTTCAGAAGCTTGGTCTTCTGCTTCTTGGGGAGGTCCTTGCCCACCCACCCCTCAAACTCCTCAGCGCTGATGGCATATCTCGTCAAATTTGCCTCCGTCAGCTCCTGACCAGGGTGGGCTGACTCCATGTGATCTAGAAAGTGATAGCTCCACACATAAGCGCGGACGGTGCCCGCGATGCTCCTGCAGATGGTGCAAGCCACTGGTCTGTTGGTGCAAGGATTGGTGGCAGACCCCCTCACAGCAGCTGCAAATGACATCTTGTCCTTCAGGGGGCAGCGGGACTCGACTGCTAGCGTGCTGCTGGTAGAGCCTTTGCCCAACTCCGTTTTGCACAGGCCTGATGTCCTGTCGTCACACACAATGCCACAGAAGCCGCATGCCTCAGCACCACTTGGCTCCAATCTACACGCTGCTCCACATTGGCGCAGCAAGAGGTGCGCAGCCGGGGCAGATGGAAAGCTCTCGCAACACCACAACATCGGGGGTTGCTTGGGTAGCTACATCTGAAGATAGGAGCTGCTGCTGCGGGCTCTCGGGTGAAGCCTCAGCAGCAGGACCAACAGCTGCTACTAGAGCGAGAGGCTCTATAGCAGCCGCATGCTCGATAGCAGGAGCAGCAGCCAGAGCAAGAGCTGAAGGAGTAGCAGAAGTAAAAGAGGGGTATAATGATGTGATTGTGCGCTGTCGCTTCGTCGAGTACTCCTTGGCCAGCCTCTCAGCTCCTCTTTTGCACTCCTTCCCCTGTTGGTGATTTCTTAGGGCCACTGAGTGGGTTGTCTGTGAATTTTAAGACCTTCAAACAATGCTCACAGCAGGTTGTCATTGCTTAATTAATAGTGACCACCAATGCAGGCATATCGTGTGAGTCCATAGTGGGTGTATGCACAACGGTGCATGTGGTTCCGGAGCCATGACACCCCCCCCATGTCAAAATTGCATGCCAAGAGGGGTCTGGCATCCTGTGTGGACTTTTATGATGCACATCTGTAGCAAATTACAGTGGGAATGCAACGCTGTAGCTATCGTCTCAATCTGATGTTTAAAAAAAATGTGGAAAAATCCAAAAGGGCCTTTTTTTATACCCCCCCTGGACTCCCCCCCCCCACACTTTGCCCCTCCGTATCTCCCTGGGCCAAAAACAATTTAATACCAGATATGGAAAGCTCTCGTCATGCTCTACAACTTAAGATGATGGGGTGTATTCAGTTGGCTTTTGCCCCCCCCGCGGGCTGTCCCCACCAGGGGTGGGGACAGCCAGCAGCAAACACAGCGATAAACGGTATTATGTCTTCAGACAATCTCCCATGGTCCAACTACTTGCCTAAGCCACAACAAAATGCATTATTGCAGTTACAAACAGGACATTTAGCATACTGGCGATACCAATATATCTTATTGTTTGGGGCAGGCCCACGTTGCGCTATCTAGCAGCTCTATTTTTGAATCGCGCAATCTTGTGCGAGTATCTTCTGCCTGTCACTCACAGCCGATTACACCTCTAGTTCTTGACCTAATCTGCCAGATCAAATCGAAACCAGTGGATCTCACATATTTTTCACATCATCTGTTGAGATACAATAGATACAATGGCTCTTCACCAGCGTGCTCAGCTGATTCCACATCCGGCTGATGAATTTGAGAGCACCAATAACGTAATTTTTTACGAGCGGGAGGCAACAGAAAGGAAATTTGATTGTATCGAAGATGAGGCGAAGGTGCGGCTTGGGGACGGTGCGGAGCAGCTGCCGCCAAGGGTCCCCAAGCTGCACCTTCTCCTCTGCTTCGATACAGGCATATTTTTTCTTTATAGCCTCCCGCTCGTAAAAAAGCACGTTATTGGTGCGCTCATACTCATCAGCCGGATATGGAATCAGCTGAACGCCACTGCCGATCAACAAGACATCACCATTAACCCGGCTGGAGAAGGTCCCACAAACACCATAAACAGAGCCGAGCTGGCAGGAATCTACGGAGCCCTCACTAGTGAAAGAACAGACCAAAATAGCTGTTGACAGCGCCACATCCTTGTACCAAATCCGAAAAGCTATCCGATCCCCCATGTCTCTCACCTACCACAAGCACAGAGACCTCCTCCAGCATATCGTGGGCCAACTCCAGCTCATGGCGTCCCAAGGAAAAATAGTCGAATTCCATAAGGTGAAGGCCCACAACGGAGATATCGGAAACGAGAAAGCCGACGGGGTCGCTAAACGGGCAGCCAGCCACTCAAAAGGGAGAATGCGATCTGACCGTTCCAGCCAGTGAGGTCCGAACCCTCACAGTACGGCTCTTTCTGGCTTTTCACAAAACCTGACGAAGAGGACCCTAGCCAGGCAGGGAGAGCCGCAAGGATTAGAGGATCTGAAGGGTGCCTTGAAGACACACATTGACACATTCACGAGCGCCAAAAGCTGGGCCAATCCAACATCGATAGCGTATACTTTCAAGGGTGGCAACGATTGCACTCGATTGCTGATGGGACCCTCAGCAACAGTTTCTTTAACCACCCAGGAGTCACTCTGGCGGAGAAGAAAACAGCCCTTCGATGGCGACATGGATGCTTTTGGATGGCGACATGGATGCCTTTGGAATAACAAGGTGGCTTTCAGTTGGGGCAAAAGTACCACGGACAAATGCCCCTTGTGTGGTGAGCACGACAGTGCAGGCCATAACACAGGCGCATGCAGGCACCCCAAAATGCAAAAGATGTACATAGAGCGCCACCATGGCACAGGAAGGTTTTTGCTGAGGGCTGTATCGAAAGGCAGCATGGGAGGGGACATCGTCATGGCAGACCTGGGGACGGCCGAGAAGTGTGAGAGAGTAGGAGCACCAGCCATGCTGATGAATAAAGTCCCCTCGTACTTTATCCCCCACGCTGCGGCACCAGCACTTGGAGCCGTCCAAATGAAACGAAAATGCAGCCTGACATGTTGTTGATGCAAACGACAGGACAAAAGAAGGACTTTGCAGTCCACATTGGGGAATTTAAGTATTGCAGAGACACTGAGCATGGGGACCGGTTAAAAACATGCTTAAACCAGCACACTGACCTCGTTGAGCTACTGATCCTGAACGGGCACCAACGAAACAATATAAAAATTATTCCATCTTGATCGTCACATCGGGCACTTTTTATAACAAGCACACAATTGAAGCCATGATGTCTCTAGGGATCACCGCGTTCCATGCCAAGAAACGCGCCCGACCGACTCCGCTCTTTTCAACAGTGGCGAAACGCAGTCTGCGAGCCACGCGCCTGGTCATGACGACGACCGTTCTGCAGGGACGACCGTTCGCCATGCTAATAATGCTTGGGTAAGGGTGAGCCGCACCGCCCAGCGCAATCCCACCCAGCCCCAGCAGCACTGTCATGCTTGGGAATCCCCCTACCCCCGTGACCGCAAACGCCGTCACGCTGGGACAGCCTCTTCTTCCCCGCCCCCCTCCATCCTCCCCAAACGCCTCCCCAAACGCCTCCCCAAGCGCCTCCCCAAACGCCTCTCCAAACGCTCCCCAAACGTCTCCCCAAACGCCTCCCCAAACGCCTCTCCAAACGCCTCCCCAAACGCCTCCCCAAACGAACGCCCCCCCCGGCGGCTCCACCGACGGGACCGGCCCCCCAGGGCCCTAGCCCCACCGATACTACCAACAAGACGCTCCGCTCGCCTTGCTTCCGGAGCACGCTCGCACAACAGGCAATGAACCAAGAACATGTTGACTGTAATGATAGAGTACGGCTACATCAAGGACGTGTTCATCCTTCCGGCCCTTCTGGGATTATTGTCATTTCTCTTCTACTGGCTTCATGATTGACTACTTGTGCCTTGACGGTGAGAGAGGGGTGGCGGTTAGGGTGGTTAGAGTGGGTGGCGGATGGGGTGGTTAGAGTGGTCGGCGGCTGCAGGCAGCCCTGCCGGACGTGGCCTACCAGCCGACGTAAGACATCGTGTACCGCACAGTAGTAGACCACTGCCGCTTGATGTCCTTTGTGTCTCCCTCCATCCTCAGCCTGGTGCAGCGCAGCGTACTACAGCGCGCCACATGGGCCTTCTGGGTGGGGATCGCCTGCGATGGACAGTTGGTATAAATGGAAATGGATGGACATTGAAATAGGTGGCAAGGCTCGGTGGCGTTTGGCATGTTCTCTCGCTGCTTTCATTTCGCCGCTTGGAGGAGACCTGCTGCTCTGAGTACTCTGACCTGAGATGACCGTTAAGTACATCCCTCACCTGTTGCTTCCCACACACAACCTCGCCCTTGCACATGAGTATATGACCACCTCGCACGCACCTTCTCCCAGTCGTCATGCCCCCCACTGTCTCCCCTTTAGTGGGCATGTCCACTGCATGGCGGGGGGGCTGAGGATGCCCCCTCATCAGCCCCCCCGCCATGCAGTGGACATGCCCCCCTCTATCGGCCTCCCTTCTTTGTTCATGCCCCCTTCTGCATCCCTCGGCCCCCCCTTCTGTGGTCATATCTCCCTCCCCCCCTCTTTATCCCGTTCCAGCAAGTCAGATAGTTGGGAAGGACAGAGGCGAGCTGCTGTCCTCGGTGCCGGTCCTGAGCCACAGCTAGAGGGCTATAAAGGAGCCAAGGAGGCGCAGGCATGTATCAAGAGGCTTAAATTGCTCTACAGTTTCTGTACAGGGTAGAATACCGGTAGTGTGAAATAAGAAAACTGTGAAATAGTGAATGAGGTCTACCTGTTTCTGGCTACCTACCAGGCAACCATCGGGAAGCTGCCCCTTTGGCCATGCCTTCTTTGGGGTGCGAGTGTCGGGGCTTTCACTCCCCCCCAGTCCGAAATAAGAGACAAAGGAGACACTTATGGAGGACTGTCAAAAAGGGCGGAAATCTCCAGGGGGAAATCTGAAAAGACCGTTTCACCTTCGTTTTAAGGTTACGTATTTTACGTAGTTCAATCATAGAAGTGCTTAGAAGCAAAACATATGAATAACAATATTTTTGAACCTTGGTTACATGTCAATTTAAAAACAGATCAACACAAAAACGAATGAAAGCCTTGACTGTCTTCAGCCAAAATATCCTTTGCAAGCGCAAGTCAGCGCTAAAATTTAAACACACATCAGCCGTGCGTGAGATGCATGCAAAATCTTCAAATTGACAGCAGTTGTCAACTGACTAAGTACCTCGAGTACTAAAATGCAAAAGCCAATCAGTTATAATCAAGGAGCCATCCGCAAATTAAGCCAACACTAGAGGACAGTTCCACGATGTGCAAGCAAAATCCCAGGGCAGAGGCTGGTGCTGTTTTTATCTAGATCCGTAATTGGCGAGGCCCTTGGACATGAATTTCTCCGGATATTGCTGTGGTCCCGAGACGCTGTTGCGCTGGAGCTGTAGGCTTCAAAGTAACATCCTCCACAGCCGTTCTTGCGGGCAAAAGCAGCTGCAGTATGAAAGCTTTAGTTTGGGTACAATTTGCAGCAATGTACTCATAACAGAGCTAAATTCACAGGAAGACATGAAAGTGTGGACTTTATCCCAAAGTGTGGACTCGTAAATCACAACTGTGTCACAGTACAATTATCTATACTCATAGGATGATGATTGACACAGGGTGTCAATTACAATCTTATAGAAGCTCGAATTCTCAGATCATCCTGAACAGGCAAGCGACATAAGAGGCAGTTCACGATTAAGTACTGTCTCCGGCTTCAGGTATCCTAGGCGGCACCAGGACCCCGCTGGACCCGATATCATGATCCCAACAGGTATGGCAGCAGAGTGCAGACGTTAAGAGCGCATAGCTGTCAAAAGGAGGTAACCCCTGGGCCGCACTTTTAGAATATCGCGGCATATCACATTGCTAAACAACAAAATACGTTCTTCCGGCCATAGCATGGTAACCAGGCATGATCTAGCACTCTAGGCCGCAATTTCAGTGGCCAGATAATTTAAGCACATGACAGTGACAGTTTTCCCACCGCATTAGGAAAAAACACTGGGTCACATAATCAGATTGGCTAGCAGAATCTAAATTAGCACCGGTGCCCGGATGTACAGTTACACAGTACAAATAGCAATCCAAGGCAGATCCGTATCTATTTTCCTTTTTAAACTACCGTTTTATATTGGTACCACATTTAATACAATTTTCACCGTTAGAACAGGGTGCTTATGCTGCACAGCTTTGTGCATGGCACTATTATTTTGTCAGACATTCGCATGATTGGTGACTGATGTATCAGGAACGTAAACAGGAAATGCGAGTGCTGAGCACGAACTTTGCACACACACCCCCCCCCAGCTCTAAACATGTAGCTGCTGAGGTAGAGAAGCAGCAAACATGTAGCAAGCAATTCAGAACATGGTGAGCCTCAAACAAACTGACAGCTGCAAGATTGCTCAAATTTGTGCAGTATAACACTGCGAGGCATTGGTTGCAAAGAAAGACCCCCCCAACGGTGCAGCGGTCAGTATTTTGTTCTTTTATTTTTAGTCAAGCAAGGATCAAGTGCCCCTGTGGATTACCATGCCTGGGCCAGCATTGCTGAAGGCCCAATAATTGATTCTTGAAACCAGCATAGGTTAGACACAAAGAGGCTCATTGCATAAGTGGACCTGGTAGTACGGAGATCTGTACGGCCTGGTACTGCCTGACAGTATGGAGAGATCTTGACCGTCTAGCAGTTTAACAACTTCGACTTCGCTCATGAAGATCTTGAAGGGAAAAACCTCGGTCCCTGATTATGACCACAGCTGAAGGAATGAGGGCTTGAACAGATTAATGCATTTAACCTCTTTCGTGTGGGTATGACCCACAGCCACAACATTGAATGTATCATGGCTGCATAACCTGGCACAAAGTTTACACAACTTTCTCCTCAAAGCAGCTGATTGATTTAGAGTCAGTTGAACACCGTCATTCATGATTGAATGCAATGAATTTGAGATGCTTGCATGACCTGCAAAACCCAGGATTTTGAGGTAGGTTGAGAAAAAGGAACTTATCTCTCTATAAGCCCAATGGTTTGCAAGCTGGTCAATGTTATGAGCACAAAAATCCCGCACAATCATCCAAGATATCCAATTAAGAAACTTGCGTCACTGAGATGGGTGTCTTGAATTCGTAAATACCCTGCGGGCGAAATATTGACGTAATATATACCGGTAATCCTTATAAAGCAAATCAGGATATTCATTATGAAAGGGCAAAAGTCCTAACCTTGCAACTTATAAGCACGGTTGTCAGAATTGCAGTTTAGTAACTAGGAACGATTCCAGTTAAGACGATGTGCAGCTGGAACCCCCACTTGGGGCCTTGTAGCCATGTTGGAACCCCCACTTGGGGGCCAAGTTGTCGGGGCTAAGCGCTGCGCCTAGTAAATGACTGCGCAAGTACAGGAAACAGATAAAGCAAGTATCAACGTCACTCTTTCACTAGAAAAGTGCTGTGACTTCAGGAATATGATAGATTCCTGGTCACTGCTGTTGAGACTCGAATTCCCAGCTGTAAACCTGGGAATCAGTCGATGTATTTAAGATAAGTATCCCCTGGACTACTTACCTGACTATTCTCTACTGTTGACAAGATTGCCTGATGGTTCGACCCTTCCGAAGGTGACTGAAGCAGCAGTTGAAGATGTAGTACACTGATGACAGGGTACGATGATCTTCAGTGGGAAGTCGCTTGTAGGCGATCTTCAGATGGGGAGACTCGCTTGATGATCTATCAGGGAGTCGACTTGGAGCCTCTGGACTGGCTGTTGATGAGGAGTTGATGAAGTTGGTGGTGGTAAACCAGCTGGAAGGCTGGAGAATGCCTGATAAAGGCCGAAATATCAAGAGTAGACCTTCAAGGCTAAGCAGTGTTCGTGCTTGCTTAGACTGAAAGGGATCGAACAGTTTTAGTGCTTGTTCTGTTTGGTGGTTCGATACTCGAGCAGTGTTTGTGCTTGCTCAAGTAAAGTGAGCAGTGTTTGTGCTTGCTCGATGAGGAGTGACTTTCTTACTTGAAGCCCTGATTTCGTAATCACCCTTTAATCTGCAACTTCAGATTAAAGGGTGATTACGAAATCAGGGCTTCAAGTAAAAAAGAAATAGTGGCTGCATACACTTCAGCAGCCACTAAGAAGGAGCAAAAAGTGTGAAACACACACTTCTCTTGTTCAACAGAGAATACACACAAGTGTAAGTGCAACAGCAGCACTGTACACAGGGTTCGACTACCATACAGGAATCCATAACAAGGAACTGATAATTCAGTAATACGCACGGTGCGCTACATCAGCATGACAAAGTAGCCTATTTCTTTCTGATGAACGTGCTATGACTTCAGGAATATGACTGATTCCTGACCACTGCTGTTTAGACTCGGATTCCCAGATGTAAACCTGGGAATCAGTCGATCAATTAAGATAAGTACCTCCTGGGCTACTTACCTGAATATTCTCTACTGTGGACAAGAGTGCCTGATGGGTCAACCCTTCCGAAGGTGACTGTAGCAGTAGGTGGGAGACGTAGTACACTGGTCGCCAGTGTCCGAAGATCTCTGATGAGAAGTCTCTGGTGGCGATCTTCAGATGGGGAGGTGACCTTGACAAACTATCAGGGAGCCGACTTGTAGCCTCAGGACTGGCTGTAGATGAACTGGTTAATGGATTTGGTGGTGGTAAACCAGCTGTAAGGCTGGAGTATGCCTGAGGGCCGAAATATCCGGTGACTTGTGCTTAGTGCACTTGAGATGAGTCGATCTGTGTCGCCCTCAGAGAAGATGTAACGTGTATGGGCGAGCAATTAAAAGTGCTGAACTCGGTTGACAGGTTGCAATAATCGAGTAGTGATGTGCTATCTCGATTAGGGTGAGCAGTGTATGTGTTGGCTCAAATTACAGGTGAGCAGTTAGAAGTGCTGGACTCAAAAGTAGTGTTCTCGGAAAGCTTAAGAGCGTATTTAGGAGTTCAAGTAAGAAAGATATAGTGGCTGCAGAAACTTCAGCAGCCACTAAGAAGGAGGCTTAAGTGTAAAGAAACACACTTCTCTGGCATCCAGAGAATACACAGAAGTGTAAGTGCAACAGCAGTTACGTACACAGCAACAAACTGCAGGAATTCACAGAAGAGGAACTGATAATTCAGTAATACGCGGGGTGCGCTGCAACAGCATGACACGAGGAGGCCTTTTCCAGCTCTCATCCAGGCATCTTCAAGACGGGATGAATTAGTATACAGCATGCGCCAGGTGCTGCCCCCACGTATACGTGATCGCAGCCATATTTAGTGAGGAACGGAATAAACTATGTACACTGCCATAGGGCGCTGTGGGAGCTCCCTGACTTACAACAACTTGTGAATTGGAGTAGCGCGCTGTGCTCATAAACACTTAGTTGGGACTGGAAAACTGCCGGGTCCTGCTTTGGCATGCGAGAAGAATTGCAGAGCAGATGCCATGTGCTTACATAGCCTCCTCTGCCTGGCCCATGTATTTTTCAGTTGTGAAGAACCTGGCCACAGCTCAAACCGGGAATGTGTCCACTGGTGCCAAAGGGAAGTACTCATCAAGAACAACCCCTGAAGAACTGGGCCTTTCCTCCATCCATTGTTAAGGCACCCAATCACCCATCATGACATGTAAAACGTAAACAGCGGGCTATTCGCCAGCGCAGTTGGAAACATTTGATGATGTTTGACCAAGTCCTGCCTTGCTAGACATGCTCATGGAGTATTGCAAGGGCCGGCCGGCATCCAGTCACAACATAGCTAGGCGCTGGTATATGGTGCCTAGTTTCTCAACGGAGGCTTTTCGGATCGTTGGGTTGCTTGTAGTGGCTCGACAACAGGTCCTACAGCGTTGCAGAAGGTGAAAGGAAGCTAGCTGGGTGCACCTCTGTCCACTTTTGCATGCCAAAGGGTAATTGAGGGCGAAATAAATGTTGTCAAGAGAAAGGCCAAGGTGAGACACAGCTGTTGATTGCGAGTCGGTGAGATAGAGCATGTTGATGGAGAGAGGCGAGGAAATGAAGATGCAACTACTGAGAGATGATGGTTCCTATACGCCCGTAACGGTACTGTAGTTCATGTTGTCGCCAATTGCGCAAGTTTACCAGAAGTTCATGCACCCATGCAAGCGCAGCAGCTCAGAATATGCACATGCGCACAAAATTGTTCTGGGTCATGAGAATTGGCTGGGTCAAGCAATTGGCCATGATGCGCAAAGAGGCTGTTCTTTCTGCTGCCTTAAAAATGGCTGTCTCCTTGAAGAAATCATTTCAGATAATCGCATGATTAAAAGGGCCCTGTGCTTGAACCGAAACCCGCCAAAATCCACCTCAAAGTATGGAGGGGAAGAACGGGATAGCTTTTGGCAATGCAAAGCAGCCCCCGTCCCTCATTTTTGGGTTGGCCCCAGTCACTCCCAGAGAGCCGAGGTGCAGGAGCAGCAGCTGGGCTGTCATCACCCAATCGATCGGGCCAGGGAGGGTGCGAGCAGGCGCTGCCTCGGGGCTGTCCATAATGATCGAGGTCGCAGCTCCTTTCCCCTACACCCAGCCATGCTGCCGAATGCGCTGTCTTTCCCTGCATGGCACCTATCCCCCCAAGCATGCCACAATGATGAGGAGGACGCGTCAGGCTCGGGCTGGTCGGGAAGCTGTTCTACCAAGTGTCCCTCGAAGCATCCCTCCACTTCTCCGTCGCCACTGACTTCCTGGCAGCTGCTGCTTTGGCAAGGAGCCTCAGATGGGGGATGAGATGGCGAGCCTGCATTCAAAGTTAGCAGGGGAATCTGGGGATCAGCGTATAAGGGCTTCAGAAAGTCACATGGCAGCCGCACGCTGAGGCCAAAGGCTGGCACTTCCATGTGTTGAGCCAATTCAGGGGAGGTGATGCACAGGGTACTGCTGTAAATCGCACACAAATCTGGGGACCTCCTTCATCTGCCATGCGCAAAGTGGGGCTGGGGCTGGGGCAAATATCCCTCGTGCTACAACAGCACGACCGATGTGAGTCACAGCTCCACACATCCGCCTTCTATAAGCCCCAATCATGTACCTTAAGAACATACTTTGAAAATTCACCCAGACCTGAAAACCAGGTCATGCATCGGAGAGCGCTGTTCAGGAGACCTGCATACATGGCCAACAACCCCAATCAGTCAGAGACGTGGGGCAAACATCACTTTCTACTGTCGCTGTCTATTTATCAACTTACCTCGTGAGGGGGGGAACGAGCTGCTTGTCCCTGCTGTAGGGGCCAGTTTTGTCCTCCCAATGTTAAATCAGTGCGTCCGCCGGATTCACAAAGAAGAATCCATCGTAGGCACTATTTGAATTAGAAAGGATCATACGGAGCTGACGCTGGTGCTGATAGAGTTGGGCTTCCTCGTCGACCAGGAGCTGCATCTTCCCTGTACTGGATAGCAGGTCCTCCGTGTTGCTCATCAATTTATTATATTCCTGGTCGATCTGCTCAAGCCTGTCTTGCATCGAGAAGAGGATTGGCACATAGTCCGCAGGCAACATCCGGTACATTGTTGGGCACATATTCCGCAACGTGCATTGCCAGAGGAAAGACGCAGGGGAAACACACGGGAACACTTTAATTTCAGGGGGAAACACAACCAGGGGGGGGGCAACCAGAGGTTCCGGGGCGGGAAATTTTCTCAAAGCGTGCCCCTGAACACAACACTCGTAAATATGTATAAAAATATTTATCCGGTGTACGGCATTTAAAATCCTGTATTCCTCAAGCCACGCTCAGGCGTTTTCTTTCTTTCTTTCTTTTACTTTATTCAATGGGGGATTTATCCCAGGGGTACCCCTGCTTTACCCCTGCTTTACCCCCCCTGCTTTACCCTTTGTCATTGGGTGCTGAATTCACACTTCTCTCGCACTATCACTCGTAGGTACATGTCAGACCGAAGGCAGCAGAGCTCACGGCCCTTCAACATGGGTAGCCAGGAGTGGAGACAGAAGATCGATGACTTGTATAAGTCACTTTCAGGGAACGATGGGAAACGATGGGCAAGGCCCGATGCCCCTTTGTTGCACAGCCTGCCCGATGAGAAGGCGGAGCCGCATGTCTTCTTTCACAACAGCAACTACAGGATATCGCGCAAGTATATCAACGTTGAGAAAGTGAAGGTCCGTGAACATCCTGAGTGAATACCTCGTAGCTGAAGATCCTGCTCTGGTTGCTTAAAGCACGGGCTTCACTACCTTCGTTTTTACTGATTCCATAGCGTCCTCTCTCCAGATTTTGAAGCAGGAGTCCTTGGACTGCGTGCGCAGCAGTGGCCATGCTCGCTATCACAAATGCCAAGAGGTAAAGAGCAAGTGTAATCGAATGCATCTCTCCTGGTCTTTGTTTCACAGCCCTTCGTTTCGTCGTTCGCAGATATACAAGCGATTCCAGGCCATGGTCCGGGTAAGCATGATTGTCACACCTGCCACTCCTTTGATTTATCTAACTTGCTTTATTGTTTGTAGGTGACATCGAATGTTGACCGGGGCCCGCTTGCCAGGAAGCGCGATGTTGGCTTCATCTACCATAACCACAAGATGCGGGAGCTTCAGAAGCAAGCTGCCGAGCTAGAGGTCCCGTTCCCATATCCCAAGCAAGTCGGTGTATGAGCCTCTGTGGCTTAAGCTGAACAGGAGCTCCTCTTTTAACCGCCATGTCAATCTTTACCCAATGAGGGGTCCATCCTGCATGGGCGCCCTTGGGATTGATAATTGTACAGCATGCCGGCAGTCGCTGTATCCTGCACTCATGTCACCATGCTGGTCGGGGTTAGGAGAACTGGTGACATAGATCTTTCGGTGGACCTCATGGGTGGTAATAGAGTGATGCATGGCACACAGGCTGGCATGGCTATAAGGATTATGTTTGTTTGATTACCCCAAGCAAGGTCGTGTGCTTTTTTGTGTTTGTTTTTTGTTTGGCTGTGCCACTTCTGACGAGACGACGCACTCATGGAAGCCTGCATGGGCACGTTGTATGGCTACCGTACGCGTTTATGATGGTGCATAGGCCTTGGTATGGCAACATGTAATGAATGCTGCTGGGTGATCCTGCCCAATGCATACTGCTGGACCAAAGTTGAGATGAAAACATACTGTCAGCAGTTCAGGACGATGCATACCCACTGGGCCCTGCTTATGATAACGCTCGACCACACATGGGGCTGGTAGGGGACATGCAAGCTCAATTCCACCTACCAAGCACAGTCATGACCATATTGCAGCCTTGCAACTCTCCTATGGTAGGGACCTGGCATGGAACCCAGCGAACCGACCCAAGGTGCTGACGTCCTATGTTATGGGGTAGAAACTTGGGTTTGGTAGTGCAAGACAGTGGGGTGAAAGAGGACCGTTGGCGGGTCGGATCCCTCGTTCATTGAAACGGATGCCACCAGTCAACGACATTGCACCTTTGGGCCCTGACTTTCAACAGTTGTACCAGGGCAAGCTTAGATGGGAGGCTCTGATTTTTGTTGAAGACCTTGCACGCATTGTTGAGGCCTAGATTTTTTTTTTTTTTGCCTTCTTGGGGAATATGCTTGAGAGGGGCAGCGATAATTCGGGCTGCCTTTACCTTTTTGGGGGGGTATTTCTTTCTCCTTCGTATTCTTCTCCTTCTTTCCCTTTTACCTTCATTTGTATTCTTCTCCTTCTTTCCCTTTTACCTTCAGTTCATTTTCTTCCAACGGGACAGTTGGGCGCCTGCGCGGCCGAGCCTTTTTGAGCAAGGCCCAGAGGTGTAATGTCATTGACCTTTGGGCCCTACTCAAAAAGGCTCGGCTGCGTGAGCGTTAAATGCCACCAGTATGTCAATAACGTTACACCTCTGGGCCCGCTCAAAGCTCGGCCGCGTGGGCGCCCAACTGTTCAGAAGGGAGTAAAGAAGGAACTAAAAGGAAGAGAGGGGGAAAGGAACAAAAGGAGAGGCCGGGAAGGCAACGAGGACCACGTCCAACACCTGAGTTCCACTAGAGACTTACCCTCATCAAAGCCTCTAAAAACAGGATAAGTCCAGAAAAGCAAGTGTATCCCACCCCTGCTTGGCCGTGAGGGCGCCCCACTGATCAGAAGGGAGAAGAGAAGAATGTAAAAAGGGGGCAAACAACAACAACAACCACCAGTATGTACAAACCTTTAGCTGGACCCTGAGGTTCCCTCCACATGAGGAGGCTTGGCTTATCAGCTGAGGTAGCTTAGGGCCGATGAATATGACACTGTGAAGCTACTTACAACACCACTGGTTGGCTGCCGCGCTGCACCGCATTCGCCGCATGGCAGCCAAGATGGGCCTCAGGCGCCATCTTCCAACCCGCATCAGGTTGGCAGCTGTGTACGCAGCGCCTGCGGCCAACTACGGCGACGTGGTGTGGGCCACCAGCCACCTTCGGCCGCGGCAATGTCTCTCCAGCAAAATGCAGTCCAGCTTGCTTCAGGACCTACGCCAGGCTGCGGGGCTACCTGCATCAGCCGCCAGTTGGGGAGTCTTGAGAGAGCTGCAGCTCCAGCCACTACAACGAGACTGGTGGACCCATATCCTCCGCTTCTACAATGCAGCGGCAACACCGGCGGCACAGCAATACAGCCCTCTCATGGCTCAAGCCATGGCAGCAGATATGCAGCTTGCAGTCAGCCAGGGCACTGGCGGCCGCACCTTGTGCTCTGATCTGCTGGGTGCATTAGAGGAGCTGGAGCGGGGGACAGCCACCCCCACCTTGTGCGGGGCAGCAGCCGCCTTTAGGCACCTACCCGTCAAAGAGGTGTTGGCACTCGTTGACGCAGCCTACGAGCAAGCACGGCTGGACGCAACCGGCGGTGGGGACCCCAGGGACCCAACCACCGAGCACAGATCTGCGGCGACCTACCGCGCCTGGTTCCAGTCCACGGCGGGTGCCGTGCTGGCGCAAGCCAAGAGCCGCACTAGCCAAAGGAAGTGTGCTTGTGTGCGCAAAAATTTGTGACTGCGGCTCGGCGCGATCAGCACGGCTGATACCAGAGGACGGGGCAACGGTCAGCGGCGAGAGGTACGCTGCTGCCAGCGGTGTTGGGTACGGGGGGATAGCGAGCAGGTGGAGGATGCGCTACATGTTTAGAACAGTGCATACCTGCAGGGCCCTGTTGAACGCTCGGCCACGTGGGGCTGGTAGGGAATGACTAGGCTCAATTCCAGCTACCATGCACAGCCTGGGCCATGGTGCAGCCATGCCATCCTCCTATGTGAGGGGGCAGGAACATGGAGGATGCGCTACATGTGTGCTTCCAGTACCCTAGTGTCAGGGAGCAGTTACGGGAGCGGGGGTGGGCAGGTCCTCCGGGCACTGCCACTAACTTCCACCAGCTGTACCAGGCTGAGCAGGGGTGGGATGCACTTGCTTTTGTGGACTGTGCTGTAGGCATTATTGAGGGGTAGTCTCCATGGATTCTGAGGCGCCGGTGTCGTTTGCCTTTCTGGCCTTCGTTTGTCCCCTTTTTTAGTTTCTTCTCTTCTCCCTTCTGATCAGTGGGGCGCCCTCGCGGCGAAGCAGGGGTGGGATACGCTTGCTTTTGTGGACTTTTCTTTTCTCAGAGGCTTTGTTAAGGGCTAGTCTCTAGTGGAACTCAGGGGTCGGACTTGGTCTTCTCTGCCTTCCCGGCCTCTCCTTTTGTCCCCCCCCCCTTTCTTTGTTCTAGTGTCTTCTTTTCTCCCTTCTGAACAGTTGGGCGCCCACGCGGCCGAGGTTTGGGCGGGCCCAGAGGTGTAACCTTATTGACTGGTTTAGAACGGTGCATACCCGCTAGTCCCTGCTGCTGAACGCTCAGCCACGTGGGGCTCTTAGGGAATGACTAAGACCAATCCCAGCTACCATGCACAGGCAAGACAATGGTGCAGCCATGCCACCCTCCTACGTGAGGGGTGTAGGAAGTAACGACATGGAACTCGGCGATCTATATAGGGGGAGAAAAGATCGTGTGGCGGGTTCAATCCCCCAACATCTGGGTATGGATGCCACTAGCGTTATACCACTCGACCATTTTCCCCAACAACACTGGTGAGAGTGAGCTGCGCTAAGGATGAAAGGACAAGGGGAAAAGCCATACAGTATTCACATACTCCCTGATATGCCGCAGCTGTTGGTCAGGGGGTGCACAGAGGGCCAGTACCGGAATCTTAGACAGCCTGCAAGACCGATCCAAGGTCATAAACTGCCCAGACTTGCATTAGGCGAAGTCGGTAAAATACTTGCGGATGTGCACCAAGATTATGCCCATCATGGTTGCTATCGGTGTATTAATGACGTTACGCCTCTGGGCCATGCCCTGACTGAGCATGCATAGATTGCCATCGGTGTGTGCCTCCAGCTGTCATGTCCTGACTGAGCTAGAGGCGGTGCCTTTTAGCCGCTTGCAATATCAGGGTGGTACATCCCTGGTAGAGGATCCCTGGCAATGGAGCCCCCCCCCCGACAAGATATACAGTCAACCGAGGTTGCTTGTTTTCCGAGAAATTACACCAAATTTCCACCCTCCATGCCGTCAGGAGCACAATTATGAACCGGCAGGGTCTGCAACCTCACTGCAGTGTGCAGACCCTACTCACAACATGGGTCGGAATAGTTCCTTCTTTACTCCCTTCTGAACAGTAGGGCGCCCACGCGGCTGTGCTTTGAGCGGGGCCAAGAGGTATAACGTTATTGACTCACAACATGGGTCGGAATCTGGATCCAGGTCTATCTATAAGAAGCCAAATTCATGCCACTACACTGTGTGAGGAGTTAAAGCTCGAATTTAATTCATGTCATTGACCATGTGAAGAGCTACAGCCCGGAACCGCCAGGCGGCCAATGCAGCCTCGTTTTCTATTCGTCCACCCCGCCTTGGGCGAGACAACAACTGTTCCTCCTGGATCTTTATATCCAATCCTAAGACCTAGACCAGCTTGTTCAGGACTGTTGCGTGGATGCTGCGCAGCTGTCCAGACCACTTGGACATGGCTGTGTACTTGGTGGTGCCCTGGTTCCGGTCGCCCACTTCCAGCAGCTGGTTCACCTGGAGAGAGAGGCACATCACATATTGTTTATGACGTGACACCTCTGGGCCCTGCTCAAAAGGCTCGGCCGCGTGGGCACCCAACAGCAAAGTTGGGAGAAGGAAACTAAACATCGCATGGACCTATGTACGCTTTGGTATTGAGGGTTTCCTTGCGTTTTTTGTATGCTGCGGACAGCTGTCAATGACATTACACCACTGGGCCCTTTTCAAAGCAGGCCCTCAAAAGGCTTCCGAGTAGCTAACAGCCATAGCAAAAATCCACAGGCTCAAGAATACAATCAAAGGCAGACAGAAATGGAGAGCCTAGGAGGAACAGCGCCCCCCATAGTATAGCACCCTCAACCTTCGCCCCTCCTCCGCCTTGAGGGTGCGATCACCCACGCCGAACCCCTTGCCCCTCCTCTGCCCTCAGGATCCAATCACCCATGTCCTCCCCTTGCCCCTCCTCCGCCCTCAGGATCCAATCACCCATGCCCCTCCCCTTGCCCCTCCTCCGCCCTCAGGATCCAATCACCCATTCGGCCATGCCCTCCCCTTGCCCCTCCTCCACCCTCAGGATCCAATCGCCCATGCCCTCCCCTTACCCCTCCTCCGCTCTCAGGATCCAATCACCCATGCCCTCCCCTTGCCCCTCCTCCGCCCTCAGGATCCAATCACCCATGCGGCCATGCCCTCCCCTTGCCCCTCCTCCGCCCTCAGGATCCAATCACCCATGCGGCCATGCCCTCCCCTTGCCCCTCCTCCGCCCTCAGGATCCAATCACCCATGTGCTCCCCTAACCCCTACTTCGCCCTCAGGATCCAATCATCCATGCCCTCCCCTTACCCCTCCTCCGCCCTCAGGATCCAATCACCCATGCCCTCCCCTTGCCCCTCCTCCGCCCTCAGGATCCAATCATCCATGCCCTCCCCTTACCCCTCCTCCGCCCTCAGGATCCAATCACCCATGCCCTCCCCTTGCCCCTCCTCCGCCCTCAGGATTCAATCACCCATGCCCTCCCCTTGCCCCTCCTCCGCCATCAGGATCCAATCACCCATGTCCTCCCCTTACCCCTCCTCCACCCTCAGGATCCAATCACCCATGCGGCCATGCCCTCCCCTTGCCTCTCCTCCGCCCTCAGGATCCAATCACCCATGCCCTCCCCTTGCCCCTCCTCCGCCCTCAGGATCCAATCACCCATGCAGCCATGCCCTCCTCTTGCCCCTCCTCCGCCCTCAGGATCCAATCACCCATGCGGCCATGCCCTCCCCTTACCCCTCCTCCACCCTCAGGATCAAATCACCCATGTCCTCCCCTTACCCCTACTTCGCCCTCAGGATCCAATCACCCATGCCCCTCACCTTACCCCTCCTTCACCCTCAGGATGCAATCACCCATGCGGCTATGCCCTTACCCCTCCTCCGCCCTCAGGATCCAATCACCCATGCCCTCCCCTTGCCCCTCCTCCGCCCTCAGGATTCAATCACCCATGCCCTCCCCTTGCCCCTCCTCCGCCCTCAGGATCCAATCACCCATGCCCCTCCCCTTACCCCTCCTTCGCCCTCAGGATCCAATCACCCATGCGGCCATGCCCTCCCCTTGCCCCTCCTCCGCCCTCAGGATCTAATCACCCATGCGGCCATGCCCTCCCCTTGCCCCTCCTCCGCCCTCAGGATCCAATCACCCATGCCCTCCCCTTGCCCCACCTCCGCCCTTAGGATCCAATCACCCATGCGGCCATGCCCTCCCCTTGCCCCTCCTTCGCCCTCAGGATCCAATCAACCATGCGGCCATGCCCTCCCCTTGACCCTCCTCCGCCCTCAGGATCCAATCACCCATGCCCTCCCCTTGCCCCTCCTCCGCCCTCAGGATCCAATCACCCATGCCCTCCCCTTGCCCCTCCTTCGCCCTCAGGATCCAATCACCCATGTCCTCCCCTTGCCCCTCCTCCACCCTCAGGATCCAATCAACCATGCGGCCATGCCCTCCCCTTGCCCCTCCTCCGCCCTCAGGATCCAATCACCCATGCGGCCATGCCCTCCCCTTGCCCCTCCTCCGCTCTCAGGATCCAATCACCCATGCCCTCCCCTTGCCCCTCCTCCGCCCTCAGGATCCAATCACCCATGCGGCCATGCCCTCCCCTTGCCCCTCCTCCGCCCTCAGGATCCAATCACCCATGCGGCCATGCCCTCCCCTTACCCCTCCTCCACCCTCAGGATCAAATCACCCATGTCCTCCCCTTACCCCTACTTCGCCCTCAGGATCCAATCACCCATGCCCCTCCCCTCACCCCTCCTTCACCCTCAGGATGCAATCACCCATGCGGCCATGCCCTTATCCCTCCTCCACCCTCAGGATCCAATCACCCATGCCCTCCCCTTGCCCCTCCTCCGCCCTCAGGATCCAATCACCCATGCGGCCATGCCCTCCCCTTACCCCTCCTCCGCCCTCAGGATCCAATCACCCATGCCCTCCCCTTGCCCCTCCTCCGCCCTCAGGATCCAATCACCCATGCGGCCATGCCCTCCCCTTACCCCTCCTCCGCCCTCAGGATTCAATCACCCATGCCCTCCCCTTGCCCCTCCTCCGCCCTCAGGATCCAATCACCCATGCCCCTCCCCTTACCCCTCCTTCGCCCTCAGGATCCAATCACCCATGCGGCCATGCCCTCCCCTTGCCCCTCCTCCGCCCTCAGGATCTAATCACCCATGCGGCCATGCCCTCCCCTTGCCCCTCCTCCGCCCTCAGGATCCAATCACCCATGCCCTCCCCTTGCCCCTCCTCCGCCCTTAGGATCCAATCACCCATGCGGCCATGCCCTCCCCTTGCCCCTCCTTCGCCCTCAGGATCCAATCAACCATGCGGCCATGCCCTCCCCTTGACCCTCCTCCGCCCTCAGGATCCAATCACCCATGCCCTCCCCTTGCCCCTCCTCCGCCCTCAGGATCCAATCACCCATGCCCTCCCCTTGCCCCTCCTTCGCCCTCAGGATCCAATCACCCATGTCCTCCCCTTGCCCCTCCTCCACCCTCAGGATCCAATCAACCATGCGGCCATGCCCTCCCCTTGCCCCTCCTCCGCCCTCAGGATCCAATCACCCATGCGGCCATGCCCTCCCCTTGCCCCTTCACCGCCCTCAGGATCCAATCACCCATGCCCTCCCCTTGCCCCTCCTCCGCCCTCAGGATCCAATCACCCATGCGGCCATGCCCTCCCCTTACCCCTCCTCCACCCTCAGGATCCAATCACCCATGTCCTCCCCTTACCCCTACTTCGCCCTCAGGATCCAATCAACCATGCGGCCATGCCCTCCCCTTGCCCCTCCTCCGCCCTCAGGATCCAATCACCCATGCGGCCATGCCCTCCCCTTGCCCCTCCTCCGCTCTCAGGATCCAATCACCCATGCCCGCCCCTTGCCCCTCCTCCGCCCTCAGGATCCAATCACCCATGCGGCCATGCCCTCCCCTTGCCCCTCCTCCGCCCTCAGGATCCAATCACCCATGCGGCCATGCCCTCCCCTTGCCCCTCCTCCGCCCTCAGGATCCAATCACCCATGCGGCCATGCCCTCCCCTTGCCCCTCCTCCGCCCTCATGATCCAATCACCCATGCCCTCCCCTTGCCCCTCCTCCGCCCTCAGGATCCAATCACCCATGCGGCCATGCCCTCCCCTTGCCCCTCCTCCGCCCTCAGGATCCAATCACCCATGCGGCCATGCCCTCCCCTTACCCCTCCTCCACCCTCAGGATCAAATCACCCATGTCCTCCCCTTACCCCTACTTCGCCCTCAGGATCCAATCACCCATGCCCCTCCCCTCACCCCTCCTTCACCTTCAGGATGCAATCACCCATGCGGCCATGCCCTTACCCCTCCTCCACCCTCAGGATCCAATCACCCATGCCCTCCCCTTGCCCCTCCTCCGCCCTCAGGATCCAATCACCCATGCCCTCCCCTTGCCCCTCCTCCGCCCTCAGGATCCAATCACCCATGCCCTCCCCTTGCCCCTCCTCCGCCCTCAGGATCCAATCACCCATGCCCCTCCCCTTACCCCTCCTTCGCCCTCAGGATCCAATCACCCATGCGGCCATGCCCTCCCCTTGCCCCTCCTCCGCCCTCAGGATCCAATCACCCATGCGGCCATGCCCTCCCCTTGCCCCTCCTCCGCCCTCAGGATCCAATCACCCATGCCCTCCCCTTGCCCCTCCTCCGCCCTTAGGATCCAATCACCCATGCGGCCATGCCCTCCCCTTGCCCCTCCTTCGCCCTCAGGATCCAATCAACCATGCGGCCATGCCCTCCCCTTGACCCTCCTCCGCCCTCAGGATCCAATCAACCATGCCCTCCCCTTGCCCCTCCTCCGCCCTCAGGATCCAATCACCCATGCCCTCCCCTTGCCCCTCCTTCGCCCTCAGGATCCAATCACCCATGTCCTCCCCTTGCCCCTCCTCCACCCTCAGGATCCAATCAACCATGCGGCCATGCCCTCCCCTTGCCCCTCCTCCGCTCTCAGGATCCAATCACCCATGCGGCCATGCCCTCCCCTTGCCCCTCCTCCGCTCTCAGGATCCAATCACCCATGCCCTCCCCTTGCCCCTCCTCCGCCCTCAGGATCCAATCACCCATGCGGCCATGCCCTCCCCTTGCCCCTCCTCCGCCCTCAGGATCCAATCACCCATGCGGCCATGCCCTCCCCTTACCCCTCCTCCACCCTCAGGATCCAATCACCCATGCCCCTCCCCTCACCCCTCCTTCACCCTCAGGATGCAATCACCCATGCGGCCATGCCCTTACCCCTCCTCCACCCTCAGGATCCAATCACCCATGCCCTCCCCTTGCCCCTCCTCCGCCCTCAGGATCCAATCACCCATGCGGCCATGCCCTCCCCTTGCCCCTCCTCCGCCCTCAGGATCCAATCACCCATGCCCTCCCCTTGCCCCTCCTCTGCCCTCAGGATCCAATCACCCATGCGGCCATGCCCTCCCCTTACCCCTCCTCCGCCCTCAGGATCCAATCACCCATGCGGCCATGCCCTCCCCTTACCCCTCCTCCACCCTCAGGATCAAATCACCCATGTCCTCCCCTTACCCCTACTTCGCCCTCAGGATCCAATCACCCATGCCCCTCCCCTCACCCCTCCTTCACCCTCAGGATGCAATCACCCATGCGGCCATGCCCTTACCCCTCCTCCACCCTCAGGATCCAATCACCCATGCCCTCCCCTTGCCCCTCCTCCGCCCTCAGGATCCAATCACCCATGCCCTCCCCTTGCCCCTCCTCCGCCCTCAGGATCCAATCACCCATGCCCTCCCCTTGCCCCTCCTCCGCCCTCAGGATCCAATCACCCATGCCCCTCCCCTTACCCCTCCTTCGCCCTCAGGATCCAATCACCCATGCGGCCATGCCCTCCCCTTGCCCCTCCTCCGCCCTCAGGATCCAATCACCCATGCGGCCATGCCCTCCCCTTGCCCCTCCTCCGCCCTCAGGATCCAATCACCCATGCCCTCCCCTTGCCCCTCCTCCGCCCTTAGGATCCAATCACCCATGCGGCCATGCCCTCCCCTTGCCCCTCCTTCGCCCTCAGGATCCAATCAACCATGCGGCCATGCCCTCCCCTTGACCCTCCTCCGCCCTCAGGATCCAATCACCCATGCCCTCCCCTTGCCCCTCCTCCGCCCTCAGGATCCAATCACCCATGCCCTCTCCTTGCCCCTCCTTCGCCCTCAGGATCCAATCACCCATGTCCTCCCCTTGCATCCCTCCACCCTCAGGATCCAATCAACCATGCGGCCATGCCCTCCCCTTGCCCCTCCTCCGCCCTCAGGATCCAATCACCCATGCGGCCATGCCCTCCCATTGCCCCTCCTCCGCTCTCAGGATCCAATCACCCATGCCCTCCCCTTGCCCCTCCTCCGCCCTCAGGATCCAATTACCCATGCGGCCATGCCCTCCCCTTGCCCCTCCTCCGCCCTCAGGATCCAATCACCCATGCGGCCATGCCCTCCCCTTACCCCTCCTCCACCCTCAGGATCAAATCACCCATGTCCTCCCCTTACCCCTACTTCGCCCTCAGGATCCAATCACCCATGCCCCTCCCCTCACCCCTCCTTCACCCTCAGGATGCAATCACCCATGCGGCCATGCCCTTACCCCTCCTCCACCCTCAGGATCCAATCACCCATGCCCTCCCCTTGCCCCTCCTCCGCCCTCAGGATCCAATCACCCATGCCCTCCCCTTGCCCCTCCTCCGCCCTCAGGATCCAATCACCCATGCCCTCCCCTTGCCCCTCCTCCGCCCTCAGGATTCAATCACCCATGCCCTCCCCTTGCCCCTCCTCCGCCCTCAGGATCCAATCACCCATGCCCCTCCCCTTGCCCCTCCTTCGCCCTCAGGATCCAATCACCCATGCGGCCATGCCCTCCCCTTGCCCCTCCTCCGCCCTCAGGATCCAATCACCCATGCGGCCATGCCCTCCCCTTGCCCCTCCTCCGCCCTCAGGATCCAATCACCCATGCCCTCCCCTTGCCCCTCCTCCGCCCTCAGGATCCAATCACCCATGCGGCCATGCCCTCCCCTTGCCCCTCCTCCGCCCTCAGGATCCAATCACCCATGCGGCCATGCCCTCCCCTTACCCCTCCTCCACCCTCAGGATCAAATCACCCATGTCCTCCCCTTACCCCTACTTCGCCCTCAGGATCCAATCACCTATGCCCCTCCCCGTACCACTCCTCCCCCAGGACTCCATGGGGGTAGCACCATCCTTGCCCGTCCTATATCTTGCGATGGAGATCACCCTTTCCTCTCCTCCTCATTTGAGGTCGAGATCACCATTGTTACTTTTTTTGCTCCTAGTCCACATCGGCAGATGATGCCCAGCGGCTGCCTAATTTGGAATAAACCTGGACCGGCCTTCGATTGGTGGCCAAAGCAGCAAGGCCACAAATAGGGCCTCTGGCCAGCAGGCGGAGTGTAGCTGACACGTAGCTGAGTGCCGAAAAAAGAAAGGCTGGCTATCCCCCTTTCCTCTCCTCCCTATTGAGGCTCATGTCACCTGGTCAATGTGCCCTTGTATCCTGCTGTCCAAGATCAGGGAGATGAGCAGCTGCTCCACATCCTTCTCCGGGATATTCAGCTTGGTGGACAGGAAGGGGATGCGCACTCGCGTGTAGGGCTGCACCAGCTTGAGGAGAACCTGCGGCAAGGGGTGAGGCCAGGCTAGCCCAGGTGGATAGAGGGGTGGAGGGGGGAGGAGTGCTGCGGCAAGGGGTGAGGCCAGGCTAGCCCAGGTGGATGGAGGGGTGGAGGGGGGAGGAGTGCTGCGGCAAGGGGTGAGGCCAGGCTAGCCCAGGTGGATGGAGGGGTGGAGGGGGGAGGAGTGCTGCGGCAAGGGGTGAGGCCAGGCTAGCCCAGGTTGATGGAGGGGTGGAGGGGGGAGGAGTGCTGCGGCAAGGGGTGAGGCCAGGCTAGCCCAGGTGGATGGAGAGGTGGAGGGGGGAGGAGTGCTGCGGCAAGGGGTGAGGCCAGGCTAGCCCAGGTGGAATGGGGACTGGAGGGGGGAGGAGTGCTGCGGCTAGGGGTGAGGCCAGGCTAGCCCAGGTGGATGGAGGGGTGGAGGGGGGAGGAGTGCTGCGGCAAGAGGTGAGGCGAGGCTAGCCCAGGTGGATGGAGGGGTGGAGGGGGGAGGAGTGCTGCGGCAAGGGGTGAGGCCAGGCTAGCCCAGGTGGATGGAGTGCTGCGGCAAGGGGTGAGGCCAGGTTAGCCCAGGTGGATGGAGGGGTGGAAGGGGGAGGAGTGCTGCGGCAAGGGGTGAGGCCAGGCTAGCCCAGGTGGATGGAGGGGTGGAGGGGGGAGGAGTGCTGCAGCAAGGGGTGAGGCCAGGCTAGCCCAGGTGGATGGAGGGGTGGAGGGTGGAGGAGTGCTGCGGCAAGGGGTGAAGCCAGGCTAGCCCAGGTTGATGGAGGGGTGGAGGGGGGAGGAGTGCTGCGGCACCTCTGCGTAGTGTGAGGTAGGGGGAGGTTTCTTCAAGTTGCGTTGCTGAGGGAGGGGGAAGGAGGAGTGTATCAGCTAAAGGCTGTTCTACATTTGAATCCCACAAAGTTTCCTTTCAGAGCTGTCTTCGGTGTACGGTGGCCACACTGCAGCTACATGTCCTCCGGCCTCTGGCCTGCGGCCGTGGAACCCTGGTGCAGCTACATGTCCTGCGGCCTCTGGCCTGCGGCCGTGGAACCCTGGTGCAGGTACACGTCTTCCGGCCTCTGGCCTGCGGCCGTGGAACCCTGGTGCAGCTACACGTCTTCCGGCCTCTGGCCTGCGGCCGTGGAACCCTGGTGCAGCTACATGTCCTCCGGCCTCTGGCCTGCGGCCGTGGAACCCTGGTGCAGCTACACGTCCTCCGGCCTCTGGCCTGCGGCCGTGGAACCCTGGTGCAGCTACATGTCCTCCGGCCTCTGGCCTGCGGCCGTGGAACCCTGGTGCAGCTACACTTCCGCCAGCCTCTGGCCTGCGGCCGTGGAACCCTGGTGCAGCTACACGTCTTCCGGCCTCTGGCCTGCGGCCGTGGAACCCTGGTGCAGCTACACTTCCTCCGGCCTCTGGCCTGCGGCCGTGGAACCCTGGTGCAGCTACACGTTCTCCGGCCTCTGGCCTGCGGCCGTGGAACCATGGTGCAGCTACATGTCCTCCGGACTCTGGCCTGCGGCCGTGGAACCCTGGTGCAGCTACATGTCTTCCGGCCTCTGGCCTGCGGCCGTGGAACCCTGGTGCAGCTACATGTCTTCCGGCCTCTGGCCTGCGGCCGTGGAACCCTGGTGCAGCTACACGTCCTCCAGCCTCTGGCCTGCGGCCGAGGAACCCTGGTGCAGCTACATGTCCTCCGGCCTCTGGCCTGCGGCCGTGGAACCCTGGTGCAGCTACACGTCCTCCAGCCTCTGGCCTGCGGCCGTGGAACCCTGGTGCAGCTACACGTCCTCCAGCCTCTGGCCTGCGGCCGTGGAACCCTGGTGCAGCTACACGTCCTCCAGCCTCTGGCCTGCGGCCGTGGAACCCTGGTGCAGCTACACGTCCTCCAGCCTCTGGCCTGCGACCGTGGAACCCTGGTGCAGCTACATGTCTTCCGGCCTCTGGCCTGCGGCCGTGGAACCCTGGTGCAGCTACATGTCCTCCAGCCTCTGGCCTGCGGCCGTGGAACCCTGGTGCAGCTACACGTCCTCCAGCCTCTGGCCTGCGGCCGTGGAACCCTGGTGCAGCTACACTTCCTTCGGCCTCTGGCCTGCGGCCGTGGAACCCTGGTGCAGCTACACGTCCTCCAGCCTCTGGCCTGCGGCCGTGGAACCCTGGTGCAGCTACACGTCTTCCGGCCTGCGTCCCCCGGCCTGCGGCTGTGGACCCCTGATGCAGCATTAGGAGCTCCCTGCTTCCAGGACTTCTACCAAAAAGGGAAAACAAATCCACTGCTCTCATGTCATATCATAGTTCCCTGAGAGCATATTGCATTGTACATGGTTTCTGTTTTCGTGACTCAGCTACATATCAGCTACAAACTGGCTTCCCATCACAGGCCCCAGGAATGGCCAGCCATGCTGCTTGGGCCGCCAGCCGTAGGCTGTTCCTGGTTTCGTCTCAATCGGGCCTCAGACAGCCGCGGTCGGGCCTCAGACAGCCGCGGTGCGTCCTACTGATGGTGGCCTCGTAGCCGAACAAAAAACACAGGAATTGTAGTGGAAGGTGGGAAGTGAATACAGGCGAGTTCGGTAAGAGGACAGCGTTCGATTCTTACGCGCTAGAGGGTCTCAGGGTCCGGAGGGGCGCCAGCCGAGGAAGAGTGACGGACTTTTAAGTGGGGTCTGGCTTGCCTTACTGTGGATGGTGTTTTGTTGAGTGGCACGTTGACAGCGAGATCTTGAAATATATCAGTCATACATGCCTTTTCAGTAGGCCATAACGGAAAGCCAGATGTAAGAGGTCGTAACAAGGAGTGAGAAGTCAAAAGTGGTTTTCAAAGCAAGAAGTGAGATTTTTAGAGTGAGAAGTGGAGCGTGGAGCTAGGTCTACAATGCAATAGGTCCACACCTCTCTGGTTCATTCACACCATGTTTCACACTTGTCCCACCTGTGTCCTGATCTTCCTCAGCAGGTCCTCCACATAGTTCCGGATGAAAGGGTCCTCCATGATCGTGCGTCTGCATGCACCGTAATTGCGGACGCATTTCAATAGCATCATATGGTACGGATACCGTATCATCACGATCTTGAGGGATGAAGAAATCGAGTGTGAAAGTGTGAAAGAGTTTTCACTGAATTGTTTTTCCTCTTCAGGGGCGACGAATCATACACATCGACACGAGTGTGATGTTTGAAGGAACCACGAAATCTGAAAACATAGATATGCGTTCGAGACTGCAGTACATGGTGTATCCCAGGTTTCAAAACTCGTGAAGTACGTTTTGGCATGCCTCAGTACGATTTGATGTACGTTTTAGCGTGCCTCAAAACGTTTTGGCGTGCCTCAGGTTTCAAAAGTTCAGCACACCACACATCCCCAAGTTTCGAAATCTAAACACATGACTGCTCCAAGGGTTCAAATCCCAGCATTTAACAGATCCCACGACTCAAAATCCATCCACACCAAATATCTTCAAATCGTGAACTGCGATTTCCAGATTGTTTCTTGTGACATCCCGCTCGCCGGAGTCATCATAAATGCAACCGTAATAAAAACACCTACACCTGTGACCCTGAGTCAGCTCAGGGTTCAGGGTTCAAATCTCCATCCTCGTTAAACGGCAACACCTGCTACCACATCTGCTACCCTGGCAGCATCACTGTAGCGCCTTCCTAGACATGGACGCCGCTCCTACCACTCACCTATTCCCCCGAGGATGCGTTTGGAGTTTTGGACCAGTGTGCAATTGCGCCGAAATTCAAAGACCGTTCAAGTAATTGCGGTCCCTTTGTAGCTGAATTTGTCTAAAAAAATAATGGTGACTTCAACGAAGCTACTGAAGGCAGCCACCGTAAGATCCATAATCAGCTCAGCACTGTTTCAAACCCACCTGTTGCTCCTGAGCATACATTCAAACCCACCTGTTGCTCCTGAGTATGCATTCAAACCCACATGTTGCTCCTGAGTATGCATTCAAACCCACCTGTTGCTCCTGAGTATGCATTCAAACCCACCTGTTGCTCCTGAGCATACATTCAAACCCACCTGTTGCTCCTGAGTATGCATTCAAACCCACCTGTTGCTCCTGAGTATGCATTCAAACCCACCTGTTGCTCCTGAGCATGGATTCAAACCCACCTGTTGTTTCTGAGTATACATTCAAACCCACCTGTTGCTCCTGAGCATGGATTCAAACCCACCTGTTGCTCCTGAGTACACATTCAAACCCACCTGTTGTTTCTGAGTATACATTCAAACCCACCTGTTGCTCCTGAGCATACATTCAAACCCACCTGTTGCTCCTGAGCATACATTCAAACCCACCTGTTGCTCCTGAGTATGCATTCAAACCCACCTGTTGCTCCTGAGTATGCATTCAAACCCACCTGTTGCTCCTGAGCATGGATTTAAACCCACCTGTTGCTCCTGAGCATGGATTCAAACCCACCTGTTGTTTCTGAGTAAACATTCAAACCCACCTGTTGCTCCTGAGTATACATTCAAACCCACCTGTTGCTCCTGAGTACACATTCAAACCCACCTGTTGCTCCTGAGGATGCGTTCAAACTCACCTGTTGCTCCTGAGGATGCGTTCAAACCCACCTGTTGCTCCTGAGTATGCATTCAAACCCACCTGTTGCTTCTGAGTATACATTCAAACCCACCTGTTGCTCTTGAGTAAACATTCAAACCCACCTGTTGCTCTTGAGCATGGATTCAAGCCCACATGTTGCTCCTGAGCATACATTCAAACCCACATGTTGCTCCTGAGTATGCATTCAAACCCACATGTTGCTCCTGAGTATGCATTCAAACCCACCTGTTGCTCCTGAGTATGCATTCAAACCCACCTGTTGCTCCTGAGCATACATTCAAACCCACATGTTGCTCCTGAGCATGGATTCAAACCCACCTGTTGCTCCTGAGTATGCATTCAAACCCACATGTTGCTCCTGAGCATGGATTCAAACCCACATGTTGCTCCTGAGCATGGATTCAAACCCACATGTTGCTCCTGAGTATGCATTCAAACCCACATGTTGCTCCTGAGTATGCATTCAAACCCACCTGTTGCTCCTGAGCATACATTCAAACCCACATGTTGCTTCTGAGTATACATTCAAACCCACCTGTTGCTCTTGAGCATGGATTCAAACCCACCTGTTGCTCCTGAGCATGGATTCAAACCCACCTGTTGCTCCTGAGCATGGATTCAAACCCACCTGTTGCTCTTGAGCATGGATTCAAACCCACATGTTGCTCCTGAGCATACATTCAAACCCACATGTTGCTCCTGAGTATGCATTCAAACCCACATGTTGCTCCTGAGTATGCATTCAAACCCACCTGTTGCTCCTGAGTATGCATTCAAACCCACCTGTTGCTCCTGAGCATACATTCAAACCCACATGTTGCTCCTGAGCATGGATTCAAACCCACCTGTTGCTCCTGAGTATGCATTCAAACCCACATGTTGCTCCTGAGCATGGATTCAAACCCACATGTTGCTCCTGAGCATGGATTCAAACCCACATGTTGCTCCTGAGTATGCATTCAAACCCACATGTTGCTCCTGAGTATGCATTCAAACCCACCTGTTGCTCCTGAGCATACATTCAAACCCACATGTTGCTTCTGAGTATACATTCAAACCCACCTGTTGCTCTTGAGCATGGATTCAAACCCACCTGTTGCTCCTGAGCATGGATTCAAACCCACCTGTTGCTCCTGAGCATGGATTCAAACCCACCTGTTGCTCCTGAGCATGGATTCAAACCCACCTGTTGCTTCTGAGTAAACATTCAAACCCACCTGTTGCTCCTGAGGATGCGTTCAAACTCATTGATGTTGTTGCGCTGGTACGCATCTACCAGGTTGGTCATGGCAATGATCTCCGGGTCTTGCTTGTAGGGCTTGGCCTCCTGGGCATCGAATGGATCCACCTGCAAACAGTTCCACGTGATCAGATCTAGATCTTGTAGGGCTTGGCCTCCTGGGCATCGAATGGATCCACCTACAAACAGATCCACGTGATCAGATCTACATCTTGTAGGGCTTGGCCTCCTGGGCATCGAATGGATCCACCTACAAATAGATCCACGTTATCAGATCTAGATCTTGTAGGGCTTGGCCTTTTGGGCATCGAATGGATCCACCTGCCAGCATATCCACGTGATCAGATCTAGATATTGCTCGCATTGCCACCCCTTGCATACCGGTCAACGATCCGGCAGCAGGTCCATGTTGAATCACGGATGGACAACAGGCTAAATCGAGACTATAACCGGTGAAGAAAAGATTGGATGTATTTAGCAAGATCAAATCAGTCCACATACATGGATAAGTGATGAGCAGGTGTTTTCCACATATCCCACAGTTTTCCACTCTTCTCCACTGTTTTCCACTGTCTTTCAACCTCTCAAGGAGCGACGAGTCATAAAATCGACATTAGTGTGATTTTTGAAGCAAACAACGAGATATGAAAACATAAAAAAAGAGTTTGAGACTCCCGTTACTGTACTTCACCATGCACACCCACATTTGACTCCATCAGCATGCTTGCCAGCACCAGGTACTTGAGGCACTGCACGCGTCGCGCCACGCCGGCTTCATCGTAGCTCTTAAATGCCTGAGGTGGGCGGGCAGGGCTCAAGGTTAAAGAGATCAGGCAGGTTTGGGCAGCTCAAGCCTGAGGTGAGCGGGCAGGGCTCAAGCTTAAAGAGATCAGGGCCCTTGAATGCCCGAGGCGGGCAGGGTTCAAGGTTTAGGAGATCAGGGTTCATGGGCGGGCAACGCCTGAATGGATCGGACAGGGAAATGGTTAAGACGAGGAGGGTTTTCGGAGTTTTGAACGCGTAAATGGACGTGACAAGGACAGGCAGGCACGGTGAATGTTTTGAGGGGGGAGTCCAAAGGCGGGGGAAGAGTGGTCTAAGCATCAATGACCAGCATCAAAAACAGCATGTATAGAAAGAGCACGATAAACAGCATTTGTTTTATAACCAGTGACGGAAAGGAGGCATCAACAACCACGCGCTGAAATTGATGCTTGGGGAGCAACTCCCCCTTCAGCCAGGTCGGCAATTCAGCATACGCAGGACTCCAACCAGGGGGGCACACGTCCACCACGTACGAATTAAGTACCAATAAATATTTGG
The DNA here is from genome assembly GCA_037349105.1 of Limnomonas spitsbergensis. Taxonomy (NCBI): domain Eukaryota; kingdom Viridiplantae; phylum Chlorophyta; class Chlorophyceae; order Chlamydomonadales; genus Limnomonas; species Limnomonas spitsbergensis. The sequence goes on along the minus strand of JAYJMM010000102.1, from coordinate 1,533,811 downwards.
TCTAAGGGAGCCTACGATTCCAGAGGCTAATTGAAAAAAATCTTTACTTACGGTGATTGGTGAATCCATCATATGGCGTTTCTCCCTAAAATATGTAGGATAATTATTTTCTTTACATACCGTAGTCACGGACGTATTTCGTTATATTGATCGTTCTTCAAGGAGCAACGAAATCAGTCGTGAAAATGTTTTTGACTGGAATTTTTCATGTTAAGGGGCAACGAATCAAAAAAATCGCCAAAACTGCGACTTTTTAAGCAACAACGAAATTCGAAAATAACGAAATACGTCCGTGACTACGGTAAGTAGACTATTTGCATGATCAAGTTTCTTTAAATAAGGCATACTGGTTCATACCCAGCATTCCTGACGCCATAATCTGCTGTGAGGTTGATTGTTGATCAGGTGCCCAGACTGGCTTTTCTCCACTGAAACCAAACGACACCAGAGTTGAGGGATGCCACGGTGGCTCAGCTGACAAACAAGCCTGGCTGAACAGCAAGCATATCTGAATAGCAAGCCTGGCAAGCCCATCTGAATGGCAAGCCTGGCAAGCCCATCTGAAAAGCAAGCCTGGCAAGCCAAGCTGAAAAGCAAGCCTAGCAAGCCCGGCTGAAAAGCAAGCCTAGCAAGCCCATCTGAATAGCAAGCCTGGCAAGCCCATCTGAATAGCAAGCCTGGCAAGCCCGGCTGAATAGCAAGCCTGGCGAGCCCGGCTGAACAGCAAGCCTGGCAAGCCCGGCTGAACAGCAAGCCTGGCAAGCCCGGCTGAACAGCAAGCCTGGCAAGCCCGGTTGAACAGTAAGCATGGCAAGCCCGTTTGAACAGCAAGCCTGGCAAGCCCGGTTAAACAGCAAGCCTGGCAAGCACGGATAAACAGCAAGCCTGGCAAGCACGGATGAACTGCATGTGCACCAACTCTCTGCTTACCTCAAAGAAGTCAGTTGCTGCCTCGGACCACATCTCGTCGTGCATGTGCATCTTCCCGCCACACTCCCGCACAATGCCCATGATGCGTGGATGGGGGATGGCACTCTTGACGCCTAGTGCTCGGTGGTAGAGACCCTGAGGGGTGACGGGTAACGGTTAAAGATGTGGGGTTCAGGGTTCAGGGGTCCGGCGATGACCATAATGCGCGGGTGGGGGATCGCAGTCTTGACGCGTAGTACTCGGTGGTTAAGACCCTGAGGGGTGACAGGGTAATGGTAAAGCTGTGGGGTCCAGGATTTAGGGTTACAGATTTGGTTTGAACGGTTTGAGGGTCTGACGATGTCCAAGATGCACAGGTGGGGGTTCAGCATTCTTGACGCTAATGTTCAAATCCCGCGAGGTTTAGGGTTAAGGGTTTCAGGTTTAGGTTCAAGGTTTAGGGGTTAGGAGCAGAGAGTTTAAGGTTAAAGGCCAGGGTTCAGGGGTTAAAGGCAGGTAGTTGAAGGTTAAGGGCCAAGGTGCCATCATGCCCATGATGCGAGGATGAGGAGTGGCGCTCATCACACCCAGTATCCAGTGGTTAAGACATTGAGGGGGGGGGTCAGGGTTAAAGGTTTTGGATTTTGGTACTGTCCCTGGAGGGAAGAACATGTGCAAATCAGGGTGCGGATCAAGGTGCGGATCAGGGTTGAGGTTTTTAGTACTGCGACTGGAGGGCAAACACATAGAAGGGTGGATCAGGGTTCAGGGTTTAGAAGCATGATACTTCCCCTGAAGGAGTGATCAGGGTTTAGGGGTTTTGTGGGTCTTGCGTTGCCACTGAGAGGCTGATCAGGTTCCAAGGGCCTTGCTATGCCCTCTGGAAGTAAATCAGGGTTTAGGTGTGTGGTAAATGCTCGGAAGGAATTATAATCAGGGTTTGGGGGTCTGGTAAAGCCCCCGAGGGATCTTAATCAAGGTTTTTGGGGTCAGGTAAAGCCACCGAGGCATTATAATCAGGGTTAAGGGGATCATAGGAAGACATGATAGGCACCCAGCTTTTCGACGGTGGCACTTTGCCCGCGGCTACAATGGATTTCATGAACAAGGTGCTGTCTTTTGGCTCGTTCAGCTTGCTCGGAAGGTGTTCGCTTTCAGGTCTACGGGATCCACTCCGGAGCAGATGTCTTGGGCAAGCCCAAAACAGGGATGCCATATACTGATAACAAAGTTTTGGTTTGCCGAAAATCGGGAATGAAATGAAAAATAAGACCCTTCGCAGCACCTCGACCAATTTCCCCTAAACCCTTAACCCGCAAATAAGACCCCCTACTGCACCTTGAGACATTTCCCCTAAACCCGTAACCCTAAACCAAGACCCCCGCTGCACCTTGAGTCGTTTGTTGTTGCGCTGCTCGGTGTACATTTGAATCTCCAGCGCGTAGATGTCCAGCAGCTGCGTTCCCTTCTTAGGGTCTTCACTGCCGTCCTCCTTGAGGCAGGACCTGGCGGGCATCAGACGCTCAAATCAGGATCTACGCTATTTAGATACAAATATCTGCTCTGGATCTAGCCAACATCCGGATCCAGGATGGATCCAGGCGAGGTCGTGGCGTGCGACACGACCCTTGTTTGGGTCCTGCATGAAACACCTACAACGTGCACGGATCTAACAGACGCACACGAGATCTTGACCAGGATGCAGATCTTGACCAGGTCCTTCATTCACCAGTAATTTATTAGGCGTGGTACATACCTCGATGCATGGTAAAACAGCGGGTTTTGGGGTTGGCTCCCGGCATGGTAAAATCTAAGATTGGAACATTAGATTCCACCATATGCAGACAAAGGAATTTCACCCCCACCGGTGTCCGCTTGCCCCCCCCCCCCAACACACACAAAACAAACAGACACAAAACACACACTCACTTGAATAGCTCTTTCAGTATCTTGGACATGCGCCCATACTCCGTCTTCTTGAACCACATGTTGGCCAGCTTGAGGTTGGTTTTGAACCACAGGCGGTCGTTCTTCGTCTTCTCAAGCGCGTGCAGAGTCGTCTCGTAAAACTGTTGGAGCACCTCGACATCCGTCGCCTGGCAGGGTTTAGGGTTCAGGGGAGCAGCATGGGAGGCGTTCACACCAGGGGTTCACACCCTGCGCGGCTTGCTGCCCAGCTGGGAATATCCAGCTGGGACTGACCGGAAGGCCATCTGCACCAGTGTCGGTTACAGAGCGCACCCCACCACTCTTTTCAGGGCGGCCGGGCGGCCACCGTATGGTCGATCAGGACCAAGCCACGGCTGGCCCAGCGGCTGGCAGCCCAAGCAGGTTATCTGGCATCCCCAGGATGCATGGATCCTGGCTACAAGCCAGCAGGCACGGGCAGCGGAAGTGCGTTTCAACGTTTCTTGTTTTCGTAACTCAGCTACATGTCAGCTACACTCTGGCCTCTGGCCACAGACCCCAGTTGTGGCCAGCCAAACTGCCTTGGGCACCAGTGGTAAGCCAGTCCCAATTGGGCCTTTGGAAGCCGCGGGGCCGCCTGCCGAAGCTAGCCGTAAAAAGGAACACTGGTGGGATTTCATGCTACAAGCGTAACACTGAGTCCGCATGGTCCCCAGGGGATTCTAAGCTCTAAAGCATTTCAATGAGCTGTTCTACCAGACGAGGAAGTCATAGATGATGCGCTGGCTGGACCAGAGCCTGGGCTTTCGAGGTGCACAGCATGGGCCAAGTGTGGAACTTCAGTGGCAGTGAAGTGGAGGAGGTGGGATCGGGTCGGATGTAAAGACCGCGTGCCGTTTCGTGTCCACACATTCAAAGATACATCCAAACCCGAGCCCTGTACCCAGGTGGCAGGTAACGATGCTTCTTCATGTTCATGTTCATGAGCGTTGTTTTGAAAAGGAACCGGGCGCACTGAATGTATGGTGTGGAATACGGTATGGAAATATTTTGAGGAGTTACAGAGTGGACATATTCTAAGTAAGTACGAAGTGGATTTCTGGTCATGTCATTTTCCACCACTTCTGTATTACGGCGCTATTGCGCAGCACTGATCGTGGTACAGGATGCATACCTGAGCCATAAAGTCCAGCAAGCTATTGATTTTCTTCTCGCTTGCATTCTTGGTCACAGTACTATCCACATAGGTGAGCATTTTCCTGAACGGTGGAGGGTGCAGGGCGTAGTTCTTCAGGTGCAGGGTCGACAGTTCAGTTCCCGGTTAAGGACCGCGCAGGCATCAGTACTCCTGATAAATAGAAAGACCCCTGGCAAACCAGGGGCTGTGTTCTACGGACTAAGATCAGGAGACTTAGAGACTAAGAAGACTAACAGACTAAGAAAGGGACTAAGAGAGGGACTAAGACATGCAGATAGATAAGAAAGAAACCTGACAGACCAGGGGCTGTGTCCTAGGGCCCCACTTGCAGAAGATATGCAGAGAGATGGAAAGAGGCCTTGCGTGTCTAGGGTGGGGGATCCCTGGAGGGGACATGGACCATGCAGGCATCAGACCTGCAGATAAATAGAAATCACCCCTGACAGACCAGGGGCTGTGTCCTAGGGACACCGCTTACATAAGATATGCAGAGATAGAGGAAAAAGTCCTTTCAAGTACAGTCTCAACCTCTGGATCTCAACCCCTGGATCTCAACCTCTGGATCTCAACCCTGGATGTCAACCCCGGATCTTAACCCTGGATCTCAACCCTGGATCTCAACCCTGGATCATAACTCCTGGATCTCAACCCCTGGATCCCAACCCTGGATCTCAACCCTATATCTCAACTCCTGGATCTCAACCCTAGATCTCAACCCTGGATCTCAACCCTAGATCTGTTGCGTGAGCATAGAGCCTCCTCAATCCCCCAGCTTGAGATCGCATTTGAATTCGAATTTTGCAGCAGGCAACCTCTCAACCCACGCACCGGTAGGCCTCCATCATCTGGTCGTACTTCTTCATCTTGTAGTACAGCTTCACAAGCTGCTTCAGCGCTTTGAATCCCCTGGAGGAGCAGTACAGAGAAGTGCTGCCTTAGAACACACTTCAGCCACATTGCAGCTACCGGTGCCTCCTAGCCTGTAGCTGAAAGGCTTATCTGGGGCAGCACAGGCAACATGGAGGGCCTCCTGTTCAGAGGGTATTTTAGAGCTTCCTGGTTACCAGTCGCAACCAGAGTGTTAACTAAAAAAATCATTCGGCAAAGCCATGCTGCCGTCGTGCGGTAATGAAAAACAACGAGATAGATTAGGACCTGAAGGTTTTCGGCGCCTGCGGCGGGCTTGGAACCAGGGACACGCAACTTCTGGTAACCAAAAATACTGCCAAATCCCATTTACAAAAAACTACATCTGTTCAGACCCAATGACCCAAGTACAAGTAAGGGGGCAAATAATAGGCAAGCATTCACGCATGGTTTAAGCACGCATTGCACAATGGACTTCGACAGTACAGTTTAGTGTGGCTGTCATTTCCTTTGAGGTGGCTATGTGCAGGTTATTGCGTTGACTCCGATGAGGGCCAAGCAGCGCCATAGATCCAATGCTGGCGGATCTATAACAGCATGGCTGCCTTTGCATGGTGTGGTCGTGGAAACTCCGCCATGTGTCTATAGGCCGCGGTGGGGTGTGGCCTGTCCCTTAGGGGGCGATGCCCCCCCCACACGCCCCGCTATGCTACCAGAGATTTCTGCTATTCTTCTTCATTGCATGCGCATGGTTTGAGGCATGCACATGACTTGAGATCATGTGCATGTGCATGCGAAAGGCTCGAGCGCATAGGCATGCGCAGCCTCCCACCACTCCTCATTCTCACCCAGCACTGTCTTCACTGCATGCGCATGGTTCCAGTGCATGTGCATGCGCAGGCTCCCACCACTCCCCTTTCTCGCCATGCACTGCATCTCAACTGCATGCGCATGGTTTGAGCGCATGTGCATGTGCTGAGGTTCCCACCACTCCCCCTTCTCGCCCTCCATCTGCACCACTTGGTTGAAGCCTTCGATAGACTCCTGGGGGTCATCCACATCTTTCAAACCTGCAGGATGGCAATTTCAAACGTTTGTCTTTACGTTTGAGATGAGTGTTTATGTCCTGCTGGCTGTTGCCCTGGAGTGGTATGTACCTAGACTGCGCCTGCCATGCTCTGCACTACCCCCTACGCCAGAGGCCCTCGTGATTGTTGCATTTCCACCTTCATGGACAATGCAGCGTATTATTTCTAATATTGTGAAATGAGGAGAACATCGCCAGGGGGCAGATCACTCCATGCCCCAAGATCTGCACCTTTAGCATTGTAGTACTGGTTTTCGATGTCCACGTCCTCCTCGGCCTGCTCTTCCTCGGAGTACTCGAACCCATCTGCACAGATCAACGAATCGGAGGTATTGGTGCATGAACTCCAGGGAAAAGGAGCAGCGACTCGGCAGCGACGAGCATAGACAAGCAACACCATGATGTTCGATGTTTCCTTACAGTCTTCCATGTCATCGTCGCTCATTCTTTCCACGACGTCAAGCTAAGCGCAGCTCACGAGCTAGCGATTGCGAAAATTTCATCTTTGCCCTGGCAGCTCCGAACTTTTTACTCGCACACGATTTTTTCCTCCCTACGAATTATGCTGCCAGGCAGCTGCGGCCCGCAAGAGATTCATTCACGTCCCATATCGCCACTTTACAACTGTCGCTGCAGTCATCATGCTCCGCAGGTCCCTTCATACCGTTTTGCGGAGGGCCGCGAGCGCCACCAGCAGTGCTGCTGCCCAGCCTGCCTTCATTTGCCCGGCAGCCAGAGCTGCTTCCACGCAGGCGCGCGCAGCTGCTGCTGCTTTCTCATCCCTTTCGAGCTGGGGATCCATTGGTGCATTCGCCATTGCGGCAGGCAGCCTCGGTAAGTCACTGATGCCCACGGCAAACTCTTCCGGACGCCACCTTCGGCAGCCTAGCAAGATCATCGAATCTTGAAGGACGATGCATCAACTCGTTGCATCGGGACCCTAGGGTAGCCCTGAGTGCATGGAGGCTCAATCGGCCAGGTTTTTCTGGCAGACAGACAGCATGTGTAACTGATGTTGGGGATACGTTTCTGTGCAGCACCCATGGCGCTTCCAGCACAGCACCCGACTTCAAAAACAATCGGCCTTTACTGCTCCCTGCCCTAACCTTTGAACCCATCCAGCCTCAGCAGCAGTAGTCAAGATTTGTCAGACTGCTGATACCAGAGGCTCCTCCAGCCCACATCCTCAGGCCACCTAACTCGGGGGCCCTATGACGGGTGCCAAGCCAGCCATTCTGTCTCAATGTAACCCACCGTCTCTCCCTGGGCCAGAGCGATCACAGACCCAGCCGCTGCACAAGACCAGATTTTATCCAGACACATGTGTCGAACCTCTCATCAGCTACAGCATCGATTTGATGTCCCTCTCTTGTTTGGACTAAACAAAGTGTGAACAGGGCCGCCCGAATTATGTAACCCTGAGTCGTAACAATCACGTTCAGGGGCCTGCCGCCTCTCATTGCTTAGTTCCTGCGCACCAGAACCAGGCTTCGGCAGGCCGTTGGGCAGGCAGCCGCCCCTGGGCCGATGGAGACTAAACCTTCACCAGAGCAAGGCGTATGGCACAAGCAGCAGGGCATGCTCACAAAACCATCCCGACGGCAGGCCGTGATGAAGCTGAATTGTAGCTGAAATAATGATGAAGCTGAATTGTAGCTGAAATTAATGATGAAGCTGAATTGTAGCTGAAATTAATGATGAAGCTGAATTGTAGCTGAAATTAATGATGAAGCTGAATTGTAGCTGAAATCAAAAAAATAGTGGTGTCTCCCCAAATGCGCCTCTCTGACTTGGCCGATTGTTCTGCCCACCTGCAGCCCTCGCCCAGCCCGCACTCGCATCTGCCAACAATGAGCGCAGCTTCATCATGGTGCGAGGGGAACTGTTATGATGAGTGTGCACCAGACCATCTTTGGGTGGGCCTGACGGGCGGCCCACTAGGGGAATCCAGCTTTATCATCGTTCAAAGGGAACTGTAAAATGCGCACCAGACCACCTACGTGGGCCTAAGTGGCGGCCCTCCTCGTGGAATCAAGTTTTATCATGGTGTGAACTGCGAAGGGAACTAAAAAGAGTGCACCAGACCACCTCCGTGGTTCTAACGGGCGGCCCACCCCGTGGGACCAAGCTTCATCATGGTGCGAACTGCGAAGGGGACTGTAAAGTGCGCACCATATGACCAGACCACCTCCTTGGGCCTAACGGGCAGCCCACTACGTGGGACCTAGCCATAAGCGGCCGGTGGCTGGCGGCCCAACCAGCGTGGTGTGCTGCACGAGGACCTCTCAGCTGCAGGGGGGGATGTAGCTGAACTATGGCTGAGCTGTAGCTGAAGGGCGTGCCTGCCGGTATGCAAAGTGACGCAATGGAATCTAACATATCGTCCTCAATATGCTTTTCATTCAAACAAATGGTGGCGAGATGGGCATGATTGCATGAGTGCCAAGCATCTCGTGTACGATGTGCAGCCTGCCATAATTATCAATTTTGACAATACCGGTATCAGTTTGTATTTTGTTTTTGACATAATTTACTTATCGGCATTATTTTCATCTTGGATTCTGATGTAAGGGCGCTCAATACCAGGGGAGGGGGGGCAACCAGCGGATCCGGGGCAAACATTCCCGCCCAGGAACCGCTGGTTGCGTCCCCCCCCTCCTGCTCAACACCGCCTTGCGGGGGCTGCCCACAATGGCTGTGCCAATAATGGCCAAAGCCTGCTCGTTACACCGTCACCGTTTCCAAGATTCTCTAGGCCCTGTCCCCACTGATGCACCTAGCACTTGACGGGTTAGGGGTTAGTACCAGTGTTTTTTTGTTCAAAATATGCAATTAATTAAAAAAAGCCTGGGGTGTGAAAAAGTGTGGACGGCGCGGCGAAGCCGTGCGGGGGGTCCCCCCCCCGCCTGGGGGTCCGGGGGCCAGCGGCCCCCTGTGGGGGTTTGGGGGCGAAGCCCCCAAAGTTCAGAAACAGTGTGAGGTTTCAACTCTAGATTTTTATCCCAAATCTGTTGTAATTTAACTGTGCTAGTCCATTCAGTCAATGTTATGAGTACCGATATTCAAGTCAAAAACTCCGTAACTAGCCTCAAAGGCACTCAAGCCTACAATACCTACAAACTGAAAATTAAGTCGGAAGTCAATATCAGCAAAGGCGGCCCAACCGCTGATGGTCCTGCCTCTCCCGGCCCAACCGCTGATGGCCCTGCCTTTCCCGCCGGCTCAACTGCTGATGGCCCATACCTTGCTGCAATCTTTGGAATCCCCTTAGGGCGCCCAGGCCTTTTCACCCCATGCCCATGTCTATGAAGAAGTACGGGTTGTGACTGATGGCCGGAAAGAAAGCTGAGAATGCCTGCTTGGCGAGGAGAAGTGGCCCTCGAGAGATCGATTTCATCATTTCGACGCTTCACGGGCCGCCCAGAATGACTGGAATCAGTAGATGATGTAGACATATTAAGCGATTCACGCGAGTCGATAGTGTTTCGATGATGCGGAGATAAAGGCGGTACCGAACAGCGATTGTGAGCGACTCCGGAGCGAGCTACAGGCGTGCAGCCGCTGCGCAGCTGCGAAAAGCCCCTGGGCCAATGTTTCAGTCAGGCTTTTTTCCTCATAATATAATTAATAAAAAAAAGCCCAATTATCGCCTGAGGCGATTTATCGCCCAAAAAAAAAAACTGGTTAGTACCGACCATTTAAAATCTTGTACCCACTTACTAAAGTAATTATATAAAAACTAAAAAGATCTAAACACTTTTTCATCAAGTCCAGGCGCTGTATCCCTAGCCTGAACCCGTCAACTTGTTGCAAGCGATGCCTTGCTGAGAGGTCCTCGAGCAGGATGCGTTCTTCTTTGCCCTACACTTGAAGCTGCGGGCCATGCCACTGCTTGCACATAGCACTAGCTGGGTGTGGATTTGAAGTCCGGGTCCACACCTGCCCTGCTGGGGTTTAAGGTTCAGGTGAAAGGCTGGCAGTGATTATTTTCTGGGCTACAAGGTTACCTATGGCAGGCCACCCCGCGGCCCCCAAAGGCCCAATAGGGACAAACCCTGGATGGGCCTATGAGTGGTGGCCACAGTAGTACGGCTAGCGGCTAGCCACAAATGGGGCCTCCGGACAGAGGTTGGAGTGTAGCTAACACGTAGGTGGGACACGAAAGAAGAAACACTGAAGGCTAGGTTTTGACCCTGCACTGCTTGGCTGTAGATCAAGGTTTTCACTTGACCAGGTTTGGGTCAAACACTGAAGGCTAGGTTTTGACCCTGCACTGCTTGGCTGTAGATCAAGGTTTTCACTTGACCAGGTTTGGGTCAAACACTGAAGGCTAGGTTTTGACCCTGCACTGCTTGGCTGTAGATCAAGGTTTTCACTTGACCAGGTTTGGGTCAAACACTGAAGGCTAGGTTTTGACCCTGCACTGCTTGGCTGTAGATCAAGGTTTTCACTTGACCAGGTTTGGGTTAAACACTAAGCTACCCAAGCTGCACGAAGACCTCTGCATGCCTGCGGCCTCAAATTCCCCAAACAGCCTGGACAGCCTTGATGGCCCTTCCTCCCTCTCTCACTGTCTCAGATCTGCAGCCATGCAGGACTCTGCTCCTTTTTCCTCCTCAACCCCCCAACCAGCTTCAACAGCCCTGCCCGGCCCTGCTCCTCTTGCCTGCCCTCAGATCAAGCCTGATGGTGTGCAGAGGGCCCTGGTGTCGGACATCATGAAGCGCTTTGAGCAGAAGGTGGGCCGGCCTATCCAGGACCCCAGCTTTTCCGTTTAAATTATTCCAAATTCGTTTACGAAAGGCAGAAGGTGGGCCAGCATGTAAAGGTATTGAGTTTGTTTTACAATGAATGCAAATTGGTTATACCTTATATTTTCTCTTCCTCAACCTCCCAGCTGTGGATCCACGCTGTGCTTTGGATCTATCATCTATGTTTTGCTTTCGATCCACGCTGTGCTTTAGATCTACGCAGTGTTCTGGATCCGCGCTGTTCTTTAGATCCACAGTGTGCTTTAGATCTATGCTGTGTTTTGGATCCACGCTGTGCTTTATATCCACGCTGTGCTTTGGATCTACGTTTTGCTTGCAGGGTTACAAGCTGGTTGCTATTAAGGTCATCGTGCCCACTAAGGATACAGCTGCCTCTCACTATGAGGAGCATGCGGAGAGGTGCGGATGGCTCTGCAGGATATGGGGGGTGGCAATGGGCTGGGGGCTGAGGGGCTGAAAGGGGCTAGGAGGGGCTGCTGTGAGGAGTAGAGGGGCTGAGAGGGGCGGTGACGGGCCCAGGATGAGGGTGCTGCGGTGAGGGACAGGGGGGCTGATGTGAGAGGAGGGCTTTGGTAAGCCAGTCCAGGAACTGATGTGACAAACGGGGATGATGTGCTTTGCCTGCGTTTCAGAGTGTAGATACATCTTGATCCCCAGGGGCCTCGCAGGCCTAGCCGTTGCTGCATTCTGATGTCTGTAGTTCCCTTGATGGACCCTCGCAGGCCATTCTTCCCCAAGCTTGTCAACTTCCTGTCCAGCGGCGCAGTCGTCGCCATGGTGAGAAGTGCATGCCATGTCATTTTCCAGCTTGGACCTAAGGACATAAAGATTAAAGGATCCAAAGATCTCGAGGATACAAAGATCTAAGGATGGAAAACGGAGCCCCCTGACCTCTTTTGAATTCTCGTCAACTTCCTGTCCAGCGGCGCTGTCGTTGCAATGATGAAATGTGCACGTCGGGTCCATTTTCCAGCTTGGATCTAAAGATCCAAGAATCTCAGGATACAAAGATCTCGAGGATGGAGAACGGAGCCCGCTGGCCTCTTTTAAATGCCCTCTCTCCCCAACAGCTGATATGTGAAATATAGCTGACCTGTGACCTGTGACCTGTGACCTGTGAGTTGTCCGGTACCATAGTGAGTTGATGACGAATGATCAGGGCCACAGACGCTCGGGCGATGGCTGTGTCATCACATTTTCAATATCACCATCCAGGGACCACAGCTGCGGCCCTGACCGGCGATCCAGCCCCGCCATCTACCCGCTACCTGCTGCCATGCCATCTACCCGCTTCCACCGCTACTTGCTGACACTGCTGTTCCCCACTGCCAGATGCCTGCTGTCCTCAGTTGCCCGCTGCCTGCTGTTCTGTAATCTGCCCTGCTGTCCTTTGCTGCCTGCTCCCCACTGCCCCCGCTGCCCGCTTCCCCGCCATCTGCCAGCCTGCCCCCCACTGCCAGCCACACCCTGCTGCCCGCTGACCCACCCTCAGTCCGCCTCCGCTTCAGGTCTAGGATGGCAAGGATGGGATTGCAGCCACCCTGAAACCCTACGTGTCAATCCTGAACCTAAACACCTTGATCCTAAACCCATAACCCACTGCACTGCAGGTCTTAGAGGATCTCGTTTTTTATTATTTTTAGCAACACCAGTGGAGATCGAAATTCCTTTTTTAGAAGCCGTTGACTGTTATTAAGAGATGGGATGGTAGCCACCTGAGGGTTTGGGGTCAACCCAAAGCCCTAAACCCTTGTGACCCGCTGCCCGGCAGGTCTAGGAGGGTGAAGGTGAGCTTGCAGAACTTTGAGGGTTTGGTGAAAACCCCAAGCCCTAAACTTAAGCCCTAAGAGCTAAACCTGAACCTGCTGCCCCTCAGGTCTGGGAGGGCAAGGGTAAGACTGCAGCGACAGCCCAGAGGGTTGAGAGTCAATCCTAAACCCTCAAATCTCCCCCCCCCCCCTGTTGTGCTACCCTCCAGGTCTGGGAGGGCAAGGGTAAGATAGCAGCGACCCAGAGGGTTGAGAGTTTATCCTAAACCCTCAAATCCCCACCCCCCCCTGTCGTGCTACCCCTCAGATCTGGGAGGGCAAGGGTAAGATAGCAGCGACCCAGAGGGTTGAGAGTCAATCCTAAACCCTCAAATCTCCCCCCCCCCTGTCGTGCTACCCCTTACGTCTAGGAGGGCAAGGGTAAGATAGCAGCGACCCAGAGGGTTGAGAGTTAATCCTATGCCCTCAAATCGCACCCCCCTGTCGTGCTGCCCTTCAGATCTGGGAGGGCAAGGGTATAATAGCAGCGACCCAGAGGGTTGAGAGTTAATCCTATGCCCTCAAATCGCACCCCCTTGTCGTGCTACCCTTCAGATCTGGGAGGGCAAGGTTAAGATAGCAGCGACCCAAAGGGTTGAGAGTCAATCCTAAACCCTCAAATCGCCCCCCCCCCTGTCGTGCTACCCTTCAGATCTGGGAGGGAAAGGGTAAGATAGCAGCGACCCAGAGGGTTGAGAGTCAATCCTATGCCCTCAAATCGCACCCCCCTGTCGTGCTACCCTTCAGATCTGGGAGGGAAAGGGTAAGACTGCAGCGACCCAGAGGGTTGAGAGTTAATCCTATGCCCTCAAATCGCACCCCCCTGTCGTGCTACCCTTCAGATCTGGGAGGGCAAGGGTATAATAGCAGCGACCCAGAGGGTTGAGAGTCAATCCTAAACCCTCAAATCTCCCCCCCCCCTGTCGTGCTACCCCTTACGTCTAGGAGGGCAAGGGTAAGATAGCAGCGACCCAGAGGGTTGAGAGTTAATCCTATGCCCTCAAATCGCACCCCCCTGTCGTGCTGCCCTTCAGATCTGGGAGGGCAAGGGTATAATAGCAGCGACCCAGAGGGTTGAGAGTTAATCCTATGCCCTCAAATCGCACCCCCTTGTCGTGCTACCCTTCAGATCTGGGAGGGCAAGGTTAAGATAGCAGCGACCCAGAGGGTTGAGAGTCAATCCTATGCCCTCAAATCGCACCCCCCTGTCGTGCTACCCTTCAGATCTGGGAGGGAAAGGGTAAGACTGCAGCGACCCAGAGGGTTGAGAGTCAATCCTATGCCCTCAAATCGCACCCCCCTGTCGTGCTACCCTTCAGATCTGGGAGGGAAAGGGTAAGACTGCAGCGACCCAGAGGGTTGAGAGTTAATCCTATGCCCTCAAATCGCACCCCCCTGTCGTGCTACCCTTCAGATCTGGGAGGGCAAGGGTAAGATAGCAGCGACCCAGAGGGTTGAGAGTTAATTCTAAACCCCCAAATCTCCCCCCCCCCCCCCCCTGTCGTGCTACTTCTCAGGTCTGGGAGGGCAAGGAGGTCATCAAGTACAGCCGAACCATGATTGGCGCAACCAACCCCCTCACGTCTCCACCAGGCACCATCCGGTGAGCCAGAGCAACAGCTGTAGCAACAGCTGCGGCAACAGGTGTTGTTGCAACAGCTGTGGCAGCGGCTGTAGCAGCTGTAGGTCCTGCAACTGAATGCTTTCGGTCTTTTAAAGGTCCGCATTGCCTCGGCCAGGATGGTTGCACCATTCCCCCCCTGGTCTGCTAGCCCAGCTGCTCTTTTAAAAGAGCTTGTAACTGGGAAATCTCAAGAAGATTCGTGAGCGAAAGGAACTATGTTTTTATTTCAAATGTGGAAAGCTTTGCTGTTTTTTCACTAGCAACCTTCAGACTCCATTTAAGACTCCAGTAGCAAAAGCTTACACGCCACCAGACTCCATTAAAGACTCCAGTAGCAACCATAGACGCGACCAGACTCCTTTTAAAGCATGTTCGGTCCAGAAAAATGAAACAAAATAAAATCGCTTGAGGAAACGAGATGCATAAGTGCTTGTCAAGCGTGCAAAGGTGCACCAGGCCATACCGTATTGGGGGGACAGCCTAAATATCACAATATGGGCTGATGTGGGCCAAACCTTGACCGGGTGCAGACAGTGGCCCAAGCAGGAGGCTTGGCTGCGACTGGTTTCCCCTGCCGCTGGCCTTACAATCATGAATTTCAGCCGGAAAACTTGGATCCAAAATCCATTACCCTTGAGCCTGAAGTCCTAAACGAGACGGCGGACCTTGACATCGGGCGTCTCATGGTCAAGGAACACATGGCACATGCGTGCCATACCTGCATTATACCTCGAGTTTGAAAGGCTTAAATTCAAATGTGTTCTCGAGGTTTGGTTTGATTGTCCCCACGTATGACTACATGCTGTTTTGTTTTTTGCTTCAGGGGCGACTTCGGAGTGGATATGGGCCGCAACCTCATTGTGGGTTCAGGGTCAGGGGTTGAGGATTAAGATGCGACAATGGAGTGGAAGTGGGTTTAGGGTACGGGGTTTTAGCAGCAACTATGAAGTGGAAGGGGGTTTACGGTTTTGTGGTGACTTCGGAGTGGATATGGGCCGCAACCTCATTGTGGGTTCAGGGTCAGGGGTTGAGGATTAAGATGCGACAATGGAGTGGAAGTGGGTTTAGGGTACGGGGTTTTAGCAGCAACTATGAAGTGGAAGGGGGTTTACGGTTTTGTGGTGACTTCGGAGTGGATATGGGCCGCAACCTCATTGTGGGTACAGGATGAAGGGTGAAGGGGCTTCAGGGTTGAGGGGCTTAGGGGTGACTGCAGAGTGGATATGGCAGCAACCCTAATTGAGGTTGAGGGTTGAGGGGCTTAGGGGCCTCTACGCATTACGCTGTGGATATGGGCTATATCTCATTGCGGGTACAGGGTGAAGGGTGAAGGAGCGACAATGAAGTAGAGCGGGTTAAGGGTTTAGGGTTTAGTGGCAACTACGGAGTGGATATGGGCAGCAACCCTCATTGAGAGTGCAGGGTGAAGGGTGAAGTGGCGACTATGGCGCGGAAGCAAGTTCGGGTTCAGGGTTCAGGGTTTAGGGGCCATTACAGAGTGGATATGGGCCGCAACATATCATTGTGGGTGGGCCTGTTGGGTTAGGCCTGTGGGTGGGTGGGCCTGTGGGTGGGCCTGTAGGTGGGCCTGTGGGGTTAGGCCTGTGGGTGTGTGGGCCTGTAGGTGGGTCGGTGGGGTTAGGCCTGTGGTGGGTGGGCCTGTGGGGTTAGGCCTGTGGTGGGTGGACCTGTGGGGTTAGGCCTGTGGGTGGGTGGGCCTGTAGGTGGGCCTGTGGGTGGGTGGGCCTATGGGTGGGCCTGTGGGTGGGTGGGCATGTGGGGTTCGGGACAGGGTCCTTGTGCTCCCATGACTGGGGGGGTATTGCCTACGGCACATGCCAGCATTTGTTATCAAGTTATAGGCGAATTTCTGCGAGAATAGAAGCCCTGCCCCCCAACCAGGGCCCCTCTCACTTGAGGATGCCCCATGAAGTGCGGAATAACTATCTGCAGTATGGGCGTCAGACCATCTTCTCGTCCTTGTGCTCCTCATCTGTTGTGAAGGGGACTTCCTCGGTAGAAGGAGGGGCATATTATATATCAGCTGCAGTGTATGCCCTGTCTCAAGACCTCGCTGGTGCAAGCGACTCGTGGATTGCAGCTTGAACCGCCCTTGCTTGCTTAGCCTGCAGCCTGAACCGCCCTTGCTTGCTTAGCCTGCAGCTTGGACCACCCTTGCTCGCTTAGCCTGCAGCCTGACCCCTCCTTGCCTGCCCTGCTTTGCAACTGACTTCGGACCTTTCAATTATCAGCACGGATCCGATTCGTTGGAGGTGAGTTTTGCTTACACTAGCTCTCTGGACGAATTCGGTTCATAAGACCGAATTCGTTTCATAAGACTGCAATATCTGTACTAACGTTTACTGATGCAAAATCTTGCATCCTGCATTTCTTAAAAAAAATGAAATATATTGCGTATGTACACTTCATTTAAGCTGCAAAATGTTGCAATTAGATTAATGTTTTCAGATGCATTTTGCATTAGTGTGGGACGGTGGGTGTTAAATTGTCATTTAGTCTTTTCTCAGCGTCATGAAAGCACACCAGCAAATTTAGGTGTATTATGTTGCACGCTTGCACCTCTGGGCTGGCTCACTCACCTCACCTCACCTGTTTATGAATTTATGTGTGTCACGTTGCACCTCTGGGCTCAGGGCTGGCTCACTCACCTCACCTGTTTATGAATTTATGTGAGGCTGCCAGGCTGGTACCCTTGACCTGTTTATATAGCTATGTGAGTCTGGTACCCTAGTTATTAGCTTGTCATCTATCACCTCCTCTACCCCCGCAGAGCGCACAGCGGGAGATTGCGCTCTGGTTCAAGCCCGAGGAGCTGGCGGAATACGAGCTGGTCACCAAGGTCTGGGCGTACGAATAGAAAGCAAGGTGCCCTTGGTCGCTGGACTGAATAGTGAACAGTATCCAGCAGGGACGGCCGTGGGCAGGCTGGAGGTGGAGAGTCTGGATCTGGGTCGATAAATTAGCACGGACACACTAGTCACACTTTTGCAATATTGTTTTTCCTAATGCATCCCTCCAGGCACTGATATAGATCTCCAGCGTACTGCCCATTTTATAATTTACTGCAGGGTTGTCTTGCACCTGACCCATTGCTACTGCATGAGGAGGTCACGAAGCAAAGCAGAAGCCGTTATAAAACATTTTCAAAAAACGTGGATAACCAACTGTCAGATCTGTCTTGCAGCAGAAAAAATAGGAGGCTTGCCCACGTGGCCTTCATTCAAACCAGGGCTGAAAAACAGTCAGTCCATCAATCAATCCAAGCAAGCAATTGGCATGGTGATTTAGGGTGTACATAGTCCGAAGTATAGGATCCTACGGCTAAGGCCAGCACCAACTCTTACACCCTCAGACCTCAGCACCATATCCTGTATGAAGGGAAGAGATCCCAGTAAATTGTCCCAGAGGACCATACATAGAGTGTATTGCTGCCAGCCTGGCGTCTAGCATCACCGACAAACCGCCCTTATCCTGAATCACCCCTGCTTTTGTGCAGGGATCAGAGGTGTACGTCATTGGCCGATGAACCGCTCTATCCCGCATGGGGGAATGCGTTGAGAATGTTGTCCACCACTGGCCGCGCCAGATTGAACAGGAGAGCCGTGACTCCGATGATCCCTGAAGTGACCACCACCTGAAATCAGCAGAGAATAGGAGTGAGGACTGGATTGCGTGCAGCGCTGAGGGGCCAGATGAAAGCAAGGCAGGTAGGGACAGTTTGTGCGCCAACCCGGTCCATCCCAGTCAGACTTTGAACACATTTATTCGAGTGAGCTGAAGCTACAATTCAGCTGTATCACAGTCTACTGCCAAGGTGGCCTGGTGTGGCATGCCCTGCTGCTTGGGCCACTGTTCGTAGGCCGGTCAAGCTTTGGTCTCCATTGGCCCAGGAGCAGCTGCCCAAAGTGCCAGCGCAAGGTGGCCTGGAGCACTTAAAAATAAACCCTAGCTGCTGGACATGACCAACGTTCGATTTTTTGTGGAGTTTCTGGCATTGAGCTACCTCCAATGGTAAGGGAGCTCTATGATGGTAAGCAGTGTCAGCGCGGGATGCCCAGCAATTTGAGTGTGTCGCATGGCAGTAGCATGGGGGCATGTCCAGGCATGAGGGGCTGAGGGCGTGTCCACGTCACTATTAAATCCAGGGAGCTTCAGCTACATCGTGACCTGTTGCTGAGGGGTCTGATATAGGAAGGCCTGCTGCTGGGGCAGCAGGCCAGCCAAGCTTTAGTCCCCATATTCCCAAGGTTTGCCGCCCGAACAGCCCCGGACTCTAGGTGGCACAGTGAGGGCCAGGATAGGTGGTACATTGTGCCTTAATAAAAACAATGCCAGTTGGCATGCGATGGTGGGGGAGCCTCATACCATGCCATTGCACAGACTGGGTTTCAATCGGAGACTGCGTAGACAGTGTTTTTGCATGGATGCCTTGTCCCAAATGCATGACAGCAGACTTGGACGAAACGGTTTCCCCAAGAAATTTCATGAGGCTGGAGTGTTGCGGGTCAGCACGCGTACCTTCAGCACCACGCTGGTGGCCTCGTTATCCCACACGTCCGGGTTGATCATCTGCTTCTTCATCGACTCTATTTCAGCCTCCTCCTTGGGCGTTGCTTGAAGCTGGCTGAGGTACCGGCGACGGCAGCTGAGCGAGGCCGGGCCAAGGCGATCTCCAAGCAGAGGTGACGTCAAGGAAGAGCACATGCCGTTGGATGCTGCTGCCTTCATACTGCTGGCGGCAGCAAACTTCGGGATCGACATAGATCCGCTCCGGGGCGAAGAGATGGCGTTCGACTTGAAAGCACGCCCCTGTGTCAACTTGCATGTGTTCATGTTTGCGAACCGAGTGATGTAGATGGGGTAAGATTTCCGGAGATTAGCACTTCCGTCGACACAAAACGATTGGTGTCGCAAATCTGACTCCTATGATGGATCAGGTAGAGGATGTCTGAACTTTTGTAAAGGATACGCAACTTATTCACTTCTCTACACGTTTATGTTAAAGCGAACGTTTAGTCGGAGCATGTGCCTGCGTGGCTGCTACTGCCATTGGCCTGCATGACTCGGCTGTAGTTGTAAAGCTCTCGACCTGTGTGGTGTACAGACAGCAAGGACGGAAGGGCGTCGTACACCATGATTGATTCTTGCCATTCCATCTCAAAAGTTTTGCTCCCATACCACAACATTGATTCCTTATGAGTAGCGCAGCAGTTTTATTAAAATAAAACGATAGCCTCGCCTCATGGGAAGCCCCTGGTCGTGCTGAGCTCTTGCGCCCGTCCTCACATTCATCAGTCCAATAGCTAGCACACGATTCTTGAATAACACAAGCCTTTGTCACATACCGCTTTTCCGGACCATCAGTGGACCTACTACTCCTGACACTACGTGTGCATCACCACAGCCCGGCCTCAGTCCCACCTGCCTCCCCGCTCTCCGGCAGAGAGCAGGCATCGCAAGGCAGGTTTGCCCTGAGGCGCGTTATTCCATGCTCTTACGCACCCGGCATGGGGCGCTGTCGCAAGGCAGCTCGACGCGACCACACTTGCCCAGTCTCGTCGTCAACGCTACCTCCCAGCAGCAACAGCAGCAGCTAGCGCTCCCCCCTATGCTCTTCCGCGGAAACGTTGCCCCACCCCCCTTAAGCGTCAGCCTCCGTACCGTTCGCCGTCCCGTGCTAATGGCGCGCTGCACCCCTCCCCCCACGAGCCATCGCCAGTGCGACGCGATCGGCGACAATGACAACACCGACGACGAGGAGGCCTGCATCGCCCTGTTCGACGACCCAAATGCGCCCTACGCCCCCAGGGATCCTACGACGCCATATACCCCCAGAAACAATACAGGGATGCCTCACAGCACCCTGCTCAACCCGCCCGGGAGCATCGACACCACCCCCGAGGGAATCACGGATGTAGGCGTCATGGATGTCAGGGCGTCTCTCGCGCCCTTGATCAAAACGATCATGAGCCAGAGAGACCTGGTCACGCTCAGCTATGCAGTGCTTATCGGTGCGCGCCATGCACAGCCCGATGGAGGGGGATGAGGGGTCTGATGGAGAGGGGGGAGCATGGGCGCATGGGGTCCTCAGAGCCTGGCATGGAGAGCGGCGCATGGCCTTCCGCATGGGGGCCATCGATGCGTGGTTGGAACAGGGCTTGATCCTTGCAGTGCCAGGGACAACCTTTCCTGCATCCATGCAGTTTGTGCAGCATGGGGCAAGAGGCCAAAAGCTGCGCTGAAGACATGTTTTGCAGTTATCATCAGAAGCCTAGGCTCTGATTTGGGGTCGTGCTCCCGCGGGGATGGGCGGAGAAGGGTCCGTAAGACATGCATCAAGATTGCTGACCGAGATCACATTTGCAGCTGGATCCCTTGTTGGTCTGACAGGGGTGGACACTGGACAGGTGACTTACAGTCGTGCATGGCTTCAGCTTGATCATGGGGACCTTCACAAGGTGGTGAATAAATGATGTAGTGACACACAATCAGGGCTCCTGCTTTGAACATGGGAAGGTAGTGGAGTATTGAAATTGACTCGGGGCTCCAGCCTTGTACATAAGGATGTAGTGATGACACACAATCAGGGCTCATAATGTGTCCAACAGAGGATAGCGAAGTAGTTTGCAATGCACAATGCATGTGGGCATGATGGCTCTACGTATGTCCTAAAGCAGGGGGGGGGGAAGCAGGGGGGGGGGCAAGCAGGGGGTGGCAAGCAGGGGGGGGGGCAAAGCAGGGGGGGGGGACAAAGCAGGGGGGGGGGGCAAAGCAGGGGAGGGGGGCAAAGCAGGGGGGGGGGCAAGCAGGGGGAGAGGGCAAAGCAGGGGGAGGGGGCAAAGCAGGGGGGGGGGGGGGCAAGCAGTGGCTGGTATCGCCGCTTGTGGACGAGGAGAAAGAGGCGGGGCAGTGGTGAATACAGGGGTATGATGGCCCTGGGTGTGCCCCTGAGCACGAGGGAAGTGAAGCATTTGCTCGCATAACCCGACTGTGAGCATGCTGATGTGTGAGCTGGGATGGGGGAGGGAGCGGTGATGCGTGCTTTGGGCGTGGCCTGGAGCATGGATCTGGGGGAAACTGTGACGTACGCGCACGGCGGTTAGCAGGTGACTGACTCCCCTGAATCTGCCCTGTGCTTATGCATATGTGTCGTGCGTCTTGCATGGGGCATGTCACGTGTCGCTGGGTATGGCTGAGTAGACTCGGGTGTGAACAGGGTATGGCTGAGTAGGTGCTAGTATGTTCTTCAGCCGGAAATCTTTTTGTTTCTAGATCAGCCCAGTGCTCAGGTCTTCAAGGCCTAGAGTTGTGTCTGTGTGTGTCATGTGAAAGTTACCCAGTAGGGGCTTTGGTGGTCAGCTTATCAACCCAAAGCAAAATGCCAACTTCCCAAACCCTCGTGCACTCTGCCGTTATGTATTGGATCCTCTGTGACCGTGCAGGAAGTAGCCATGCATGCCGTGCATCGTCCAGGAAGTAGCCATGCATGCCGTGCATCGTGCAGGAAGTAGCCATGCATGCCGTGCATCGTCCAGGAAGTAGCCATGCATGCCGTGCAGCGTGCAGGAAGTAGCCATGCATGCCGTGCATCGTCCAGGAAGTAGCCATGCATGCCGTGCATCGTGCAGGAAGTAGCCATGCATGCCGTGCATCGTGCAGGAAGTAGCCATGCATGCCGTGCAGCGTGCAGGAAGTAGCCATGCATGCCGTGCATCGTGCAGGAAGTAGTCATGCATGCCGTGCATCGTGCAGGAAGTAGCCATGCATGCCGTGCATCGTGCAGGAAGTAGCCATGCATGCCGTGCATCGTGCAGGAAGTAGCCATGCATGCCGTGCATCGTGCAGGAAGTAGCCATGCATGCCGTGCATCGTCCAGGAAGTAGCCATGCATGCCGTGCAGCGTGCAGGAAGTAGCCATGCATGCCGTGCAGCGTGCAGGAAGTAGCCATGCATGCCGTGCAGCGTGCAGGAAGTAGCCATGCATGCCGTGCAGCGTGCAGGAAGTAGCCATGCATGCCGTGCAGCGTGCAGGAAGTAGCCATGCATGCCGTGCAGCGTGCAGGAAGTAGCCATGCATGCCGTGCATCGTGCAGGAAGTAGCCATGCATGCCGTGCATCGTCAAGGAAGTAGCCATGCATGCCGTGCATCGTCCAGGAAGTAGCCATGCATGCCGTGCATCGTGCAGGAAGTAGCCATGCATGCCGTGCATCGTGCAGGAAGTAGCCATGCATGCCGTGCATCGTGCAGGAAGTAGCCATGCATGCCGTGCAGCGTGCAGGAAGTAGCCATGCATGCCGTGCATCGTGCAGGTTACTTATGAATGGGTATGAGCAAGGTATGGTTGATTTTATGTGGGTATGGACAATGTATGGATGCCTTGATGTGTGGTGTGGGTATGAACAAGGTCCTGAACATGGCCCTGCAAGGTCGAACCTAGGTAATGCTCCGAAACCTGTTGCTGCTTCCTTGTCGCACAGGCGGTGTGGTGGCTACAAGCGTTTACGTATTTGACGTGTCCATCCAGGCCATCCACGATCTGCCGGACCTTTTAGCCTCGCAAGGTAAGGCACTGCAACCGAGCAGGCCAAGTCGTGCAAAGCATGGTCTCAGTTTCTGTCAGTTGCCCATTGTAAATGATCTGCCGGACCTTTTAGCCTCGCAAGGTAAGGCACTGCAAAATATCTAGGAAATACAGGTATCTAGGACATACTTATTGTACATACAAATTATTGTCTAGTAAATCGCAAGTCAATATGTAGTGCATTGTGTGCATGGCAGTGGAATTCTGCATGGTCTATGAGAGTATGATGTCCCGGCACTGCATTGGGTGTGTACGAGTCTACGATGTACATTTACATATTTGATGAGATCTAGATCATATGATATACACATGATTTTTCATGCAGGTATTGGAGGCGGCCGGTCGACAGGCCTCACAATTGGCAGTATCTCCATCCCCTTCCGTTGTGTGATGCCCATTGGAGCAGGCGTCATTGTGGCCTGGATGCAGGTGGGTGCATGCTTGGAGGGGTGAGGGGAAAGGCCTGAATGCAAATGGGTGCCTCTGTTGGGCGCAACCATCATTTCCTGCGCAGTGATGATGAGGTGATATCGGTTGATCAATGTGTTCATTAGGTACGGCATGGTATGTGTGCTGTGATTTCCCTGGTGGCCTAGGTGCATGTGGGTGCCTGTGTGGTGGGCTGAGGGTTAAGGGTTCAGGGCCTGGGTGCATGTGGGTGCCTGCATGGTAGGCTGAGGGTTAAGGGTTCAAGGCCTGGGTGCATGTGGGTGCCTGCATGGTAGGCTGAGGGTTCAGGGTTCAGGACCTGGGTGCATGTGGGTGTCTGCATGGTGGGCTGAGGGTTAAGGGTTCAAGGCCTGGGTGCATGTGGGTGCCTGCATGGTAGGCTGAGGGTTAAGGGTTCAGGGCCTGGGTGCATGTGGGTGCCTGCATGGTGGGCTGAGGGTTAAGGGTTCAAGGCCTGGGTGCATGTGGGTGTCTGCATGGTGGGCTGAGGGTTAAGGGTTCAAGGCCTGGGTGCATGTGGGTGCCTGCATGGTAGGCTGAGGGTTAAGGGTTCAAGGCCTGGGTGCATGTGGGTGTCTGCATGGTGGGCTGAGGGTTAAGGGTTCAAGGCCTGGGTGCATGTGGGTGCCTGCATGGTGGGCTGAGGGTTAAGGGTTCAGGGCCTGGGTGCATGTGGGTGTCTGCATGGTGGGCTGAGGGTTAAGGGTTCAAGGCCTGGGTGCATGTGGGTGCCTGCATGGTAGGCTGAGGGTTAAGGGTTCAAGGCCTGGGTGCATGTGGGTGCCTGCATGGTAGGCTGAGGGTTCAGGGTTCAGGGCCTGGGTGCATGTGGGTGTCTGCATGGTGGGCTGAGGGTTAAGGGTTCAAGGCCTGGGTGCATGTGGGTGCCTGCATGGTGGGCTGAGGGTTAAGGGATCAGGGCCTGGGTGCATGTGGGTGTCTGCATGGTGGGCTGAGGGTTAAGGGTTCAACGCCTGGGTGCATGTGGGTGCCTGCATGGTGGGCTGAGGGTTAAGGGGTCAGGGCCTGGGTGCATGTGGGTGTCTGCATGGTAGGCTGAGGGTTAAGGGTTCAAGGCCTGGGTGCATGTGGGTGCCTGCATGGTGGGCTGAGGGTTCAGGGTTCAAGGCCTGGGTGCATGTGGGTGTCTGCATGGTAGGCTGATGGTTAAGGGTTCAAGGCCTGGGTGCATGTGGGTGTCTGCATGGTGGGCTGAGGGTTAAGGGTTCAAGGCCTGGGTGCATGTGGGTGTCTGCATGGTGGGCTGAGGGTTAAGGGTTCAACGCCTGGGTGCATGTGGGTGCCTGCATGGTGGGCTGAGGGTTAAGGGTTCAGGGCCTGGGTGCATGTGGGTGTCTGCATGGTGGGCTGAGGGTTAAGGGTTCAAGGCCTGGGTGCATGTGGGTGCCTGCATGGTGGGCTGGGGGTTAAGGGTTCAGGGCCTGGGTGCATGTGGGCATCTGCATGGTGGGCTGGGGGTTAAGGGTTCAGGGCCTGGGTGCATGTGGGTGTCTGCATGGTGGGCTGAGGGTTAAGGGGTCAAGGCCTGGGTGCATGTGGGTGCCTGCATGGTGGGCTGGGGGTTAAGGGTTCAGGGCCTGGGTGCATGTGGGCATCTGCATGGTGGGCTGGGGTTTAAGGGGTCAGGGCCTGGGTGCATGTGGGTGTCTGCATGGTAGGCTGAGGGTTAAGGGTTCAAGTCCTGGGTGCATGTGGGTGTCTGCATGGTGGGCTGAGGGTTAAGGGTTCAAGGCCTGGGTGCATGTGGGTGCCTGCATGGTAGGCTGAGGGTTAAGGGTTCAGGGCCTGGGTGCATGTGGGTGTCTGCATGGTGGGCTGAGGGTTAAGGGTTCAAGGCCTGGGTGCATGTGGGTGCCTGCATGGTAGGCTGAGGGTTAAGGGTTCAAGGCCTGGGTGCATTTGGGTGCCTGCATGGTAGGCTGAGGGTTAAGGGTTCAGGGCCTGGGTGCATGTGGGTGTCTGCATGGTGGGCTGAGGGTTAAGGGTTCAAGGCCTGGGTGCATGTGGGTGCCTGCATAGTGGGCTGAGGGTTAAGGGTTCAGGGCCTGGGTGCATGTGGGTGTCTGCATGGTGGGCTGAGGGTTAAGGGTTCAAGGCCTGGGTGCATGTGGGTGCCTGCATGGTGGGCTGAGGGTTCAGGGTTTAAAGCCTGGGTGCATGTGGGTGTCTGCATGGTAGGCTGAGGGTTAAGGGTTCAAGGCCTGGGTGCATGTGGGTGCCTGCATGGTGGGCTGAGGGTTCAGGGCATAAGGCCTGGGTGCATGTGGGTGTCTGCATGGTAGACTGAGGGTTAATGGGTCAAGGCCTGGGTGCATGTGGGTGTCTGCATGGTGGGCTGGGGGTTAAGGGGTCAAGGCATAGGTGCATGTGGGTGTCTGCATGGTGGGCTGGGGGTTAAGGGTTCAAAGCATGGGTGCATGTGGGTGTCTGCATGGTGGGCTGAGGGTTAAGGGTTCAAGGCCTGGGTGCATGTGGGTGCCTGCATGGTGGGCTCAGGGTTAAGGGTTCAGGGCCTGGGTGCATGTGGGTGTCTGCATGGTGGGCTGAGGCTTAAGGGTTCAAGGCCTGGGTGCATGTGGGTGTCTGCATGGTGGGCTGGGGGTTAAGGGTTCAGGGCCTGGGTGCATGTGGGCATCTGCATGGTGGGCTGGGGGTTAAGGGTTCAGGGCCTGAGTGCATGTGGGTGTCTGCATGGTGGGCTGAGGGTCAAGGGTTCAAGGCCTGGGTGCATGTGGGTGCCTGCATGGTGGGCTGGGGGTTAAGGGTTCAGGGCCTGGGTGCATGTGGGCATCTGCATGGTGGGCTGGGGGTTAAGGGGTCAGGGCCTGGGTGCATGTGGGTGTCTGCATGGTAGGCTGAGGGTTAAGGGTTCAAGGCCTGGGTACATGTGGGTGTCTGCATGGTGGGCTGAGGGTTAAGGGTGCAAGGCCTGGGTACATGTGGGTGTCTGCATGGTGGGCTGAGGGTTAAGGGTTCAGGGCCTGGGTGCATGTGGGTGTCTGCATGGTGGGCTGAGGGTTAAGGGTTCAAGGCCTGGGTGCATGTGGGTGTCTGCATGGTGGGCTGAGGGTTAAGGGTTCAGGGCCTGGGTGCATGTGGGTGTCTGCATGGTGGGCTGAGGGTTAAGGGTTCAAGGCCTGGGTGCATGTGGGTGTCTGCATGGTGGGCTGAGGGTTAAGGGTTCAAGGCCTGGGTACATGTGGGTGTCTGCATGGTGGGCTGAGGGTTAAGGGTTCAGGGCCTGGGTGCATGTGGGTGTCTGCATGGTAGGCTGAGGGTTAAGTAGTCAAGGCCTGGGTGCATGTGGGTGCCTGCATGGTGGGCTGGGGGTAAAGGGTTCAAGGCCTGGGTGCATGTGGGTGTCTGCATGGTGGGCTGAGGGTTACGGGTTCAAGGCCTGGGTGCATGTGGGTGCCTGCATGGTGGGCTGAGGGTTAAGGGTTCAGGGCCTGGGTGCATGTGGGTGTCTGCATGGTGGGCTGAGGGTTAAGGGTTCAAGGCCTGGGTGCATGTTGGTGCCTGCATGGTGGGCTGGGGGTTAAGGGTTCAGGGCCTGGGTGCATGTGGGCATCTGCATGGTGGGCTGGGGGTTAAGGGTTCAGGGCCTGGGTGCATGTGGGTGCCTGCATGGTGGACTGAGGGTTTAGGGCTGGGTGCAAGTGGGTGCCTGTGTGGTGGGCTGAAGGTTTCGGCTTAAGGGCCTGGCTGCAAGTGGGTGCTTGCGAGGTGGGCTGAGGGTTTAGGATTTGGGGCCTGGGTGCAAGTGGATGCCTGCGTGGTGGGCTGAGGGTTTAGGGCCTGAGGGCAAGTGGATGCCTGTGTGGTGGGCTGATGGTTTGGGGCCTGGGTGCAAGTGGGTGTCTGTGTGGTGGGCTAAGGGTGTAGGGTTTGGGGTATGGGTGCAGGTGGGTGTCTGTATGGCGGGCTGAATGTTTATGGTTTGGGGTCTGGGTGCATGTGGGTGCCTGCTTGGAGGGTTTGGGGTCTAGATGCAAGTGGGTGCCTGCTTGATGGGCTGAGGGTTCAGGGTTTAGGGCCTGGGTGAAAGTGGGTGTCTGCCTGTTGGGCTGATGGTTTAGGGTTTGGGGCCTGGGTGCAAGTGGGTGCCTGTGTGATGGGATGAGGGTTAGGGATCTGGGTGCATGTGGGTGCTTGCTTGGAGGGTTTAGGATCTAGGTATGAGTGGGTGCCTGTGTGGTGGGCTTAGGGTTAAGGGTCTAGGGACTGGGTGCAAGTGGTTGCCTGTATGGTGGGCTGAGGGTTCCGGCTTTAGGGCCTGGGTGCAAGTGGTTGCCTGTGTGGTGGGCTGAGGGTCTAGGGACTGGGTGCAAGTGGGTGCCTGTGTGGTGGGCTGATGGTTCAGGGTTTAGGGCCTGGGTTTAAGTGGGAACCTCTGTGGAGTATCCCTGCTTGCGCGTTGAAGGTGAGGACTGGCTGGGGATTATGTATAAATTATTCTTTTTTTCTTACCGGCACCGTACAATGCGATTGCCTTCTCCGCAAAATTAACGCTGATGAGGCTGTGCGGATCGTAAACCACGTGATGTCGTGGGAGAAAGGGATGTTGATGCTGGACCGAGTCCGGCAGAATCAGGCACTGCGCACGCAACGAAACAGTGAACCTGCCCCTGCAGAGCTTTTCATGAACAATGGAGGGATCTGCTGGGCTGAACAAGCATCATTGTTGTACTGGGGGTGTACGGTATGGAAGCCATAACCGATACGTGTGCGCAAACATTATTGATCACAATTTTTTCCCATTAAGATTGAAATACCGGTGCCTCACCGTCGCCCAGCCGAAACCGTTGCAAATCATGCGTGCTAGGTGCTGATCCCCCTGACGCCCCGCTCAATCCCCTTTCACACATCTCTTCCCCCCTCCGTATCGCTCAGCCAGAGTTACGCAGTGCGGCCGTTTGGGTCCAACTCCCGCACCGTTTACCGCAGGGTCCTGGGGGCCGGTCGGCCACCGACGCCAGAAAAAAAACTTGAAAAAAACCCGACCACTCCAGAACCCTGGCATCGGCGCCAGATTTCTATTTGTAGGCCACGCGTCGGCGTCAGCCGACACGTTTTTACACGCGCGTCGGCTAGATCGTTATGTCGAACTCCGAGATCCAAGAGGGTCCTATAGTTATCGATGACGAAGTAGAAGTCCCAGTTCCAACCGCAGCAGAACAGAAGGCTAAGATGGCACTTAGGTGGCAGCAGTGGACGACCTCTGATTACCCTCCTGGGAGGAGGAGGCGCGACTGGTCTGCAAGCTAAGTACACCTGCAGGCGATACTTTCTGGCATGCTTGTTCACCATCAGCGATGTCCTACTGGGAGCCCAGCTGAAGCACATAAAAGCCAGCCCATTCTATACCCTGATGTGTGATAGTAGCACTGATGTGAGCATGGAGGATCACATGCTGATGTATGTGCAGTGGGTGAACCCAGAAACATTTCAGGTCCATGTCGATTACTTGTGCACAGTCAAGGTGGTGTCCGGTGGCGCCTTGTCCATGTTCAATGTCATTCTTCAAGTCATGGCATGCTTTGGCCTTGACGCTAAGAAGATGATTGGGTTTGCTAGCGATGGGGCCTCGGTGTTTATGGGTCAGCATACGGGTGTGGCTGCCAGGCTCAAAGAGAGGTTTCCTTGGCTAGTGGCCGAGCATTGTGTAGCCCACCGGTGTAATCTGGTCATGGTTAGTGTGCAAAAGAAAGTGTCAAGTCTCAGGAATTTAGAGCGCATCTTTAAATCGGCCCACAATATCTTAAGCAAAAGTCCCAGGAGGCAGCTGTCGTGGGGGTTGTTTGGCAAGATATATGGTGTCACCCGCTTCAAGTTCCCCTCCTTTAATGCCACCAGGTGGTTCAGCAGGATGCAGTGCGTCACCGTGCTGACCCTCAATATGTTTCCCTTTCTGATGTGGCTCCGCTCAAAGCAGCGATTTGCATGGGCTTCTTCTATCTTGCGTATCCTTGATAATAAAAGGTGCGTTGCCACTTTATATATGCTCAGGGATATTCTGCTTCCTGTAGAAGTCCTGAGCAAGGCATCGCAGGGTGATCAGCTGAGGCCACACCAAGTCAGTTTCTTAGTGAAGACGGCCAAAGATGCCCTTCTCTATTTTTGCAATTGTAACGGTGACGATGCAGCAGCAGACTTTCCTGTTAAGCGGCACTCCCCATTGTTATTCAATTTCTTGTCTGAGTGTGTGGCAGGCTCATGGTCCAAAATTTATTCTGGATTTGAAGGCCCTGTTGTCATTACGCTGACGTGCACCAATTACACGTTGGGTGCGCTCAGGTCTGTGGCTTCATCTATTGCTATGGAGATTGTGAAAGGTTTGGATGCACGGTTTTCACCCGACACCTGCTCACTGCTGGATGCATTCAAGATTTTCGAGCCTTCTCTGTATATTGGTATTACTCCTGATGAACTTGACGATTTATTCGATGCAGAGTTTGAGACACTGCTTGCTCACTTTGCTATGGACCCCCTGAAGTCCATTTTCCCAGAAAGCGGTGCTCAATTTTGCGAGACGCTGAAATTGGAATTTATTAAAATGAAGGAATATCTTGTTGAGAAGTTGAGGCTTTACGGTCCGAGGATTCGTTTCGCGGCAGTGTGGAGTCAGTTCCTGTTTGACTCTGCAACTGCGGCCACTATCCCTCACTGATCCTCCTCGTTTACGTTGCCTCTGTCCTGGCTATGCACACAGCTTCTGTTGAGAGGGGCTTTAGCTTGCACAGGATTTTTAAAAACCGCCTTACTAACCGGTTGCGGGTTATTACTCTGGATTCCCTCATGAGGGTTAAATGTTTGATCGTGGTTCCAAGGTTGATTTCAATTTCCAGCGAATCCCCCAGGTGTTGGTGGATGAGGCAGTTGTCCTGATAGGCAAGAAGCCCTTGTGGAAAGATCGCGCCCCCCCTTTGCTTATTTCTAAATTGCACGAGGAGGTGAATGGTATTGTTTTGACCATGCTTGGTGAATCTTTAGATGAGGAGGGTATTGATGTTGAGGCTGGCGATGAGCCCATGGCCATGGATGAGGTTTTGGTTGGCGAGGAGGTAGAGTCTGAGGAGGAGTCAGAGGAGGAGGAGGATTCCAACGACGACCTGCCTCTGGCTGCCCTCGGTTGGTAGCTTTCTTTCGTTTTGCCATCGGCAGGCAGGCAGGTAGTCAGGTATTTTCTCCTAGACAGTTGGGCCCCCGGTGTAACGTTCTTGACTTGAAAAAAATGAAATTCGGCTTCACACTTTTTCACGTCTCACACTTTTTCACACTTAACGGGGAAAACAAAAAAACAGCCGACCGGAAAATAAGGCCTGGTCGGCGTCAGCCGACCGGAAAAAAGTGGGTGGTCGGCGTCAGCCGACCTTTCTGAAAAGGCCCACCAGGACCCTGGTTTACCGTATCGTATCGCACTGTTTAACAAAACGGTACCGTGTTGAAACACCGTGTCGGCCATTTTCTTACCTGTTCAGCCATTTTGGCCGTACCGTACCGTTTGCCGGTACGGTATTTCCGTACTGGGTAACCCTGCGCTCAGCCCCTTTCACATCTCTCTCAACCTTCTCTGATGTGCCCCCGACCTTCAGGCCCAGGGCTTTGCACCCCCCCTCAAGACCGTGACCAGGGCAGTAGATAATGTCCAGGATGACATCAAAACAGCTTCCCTGCCCAAGGACTATGGCCAGGTAGGTGACCAGGCGGGTATTGAGGATAAGTGTGAAGTGCTATGGCCAGGTAGGTGACCAGGCAGGTTTGGAGGATAAGTGTGAAGGGCTATGGCCAGGTAGGTGACCAGGCGGGTATGGAGGATAAGTGTGAAGGGCTATGGCCAGGTAGGTGACCAGGCAGGTATGGTGGATAAGTGTGAAGGGCTACGGCCATGTAGGTGACTAGGCAGGTATGGAGGATAAGTATGAAGGGCTATGGCCAGGTAGGTGACCAGGCGGGTGTGGAGGATAAGTGTGAAGGGCTACGGCCAGGTAGGTGACCAGGCGGGTGTGGAGGATAAGTGTGAAGGGCTACGGCCAGGTAGGTGACCAGGCGGGTATGGAGGATAAGTGTGAAGGGCTATGGCCAGGTTGGTGACCAGGCGGGTGTGGAGGATAAGTGTTAAGGGCTATGGCCAGGTAGGTGACCAGGCGGGTGTGGAGGATAAGTGTGAAGGGCTACGGCCAGGTAGGTGACCAGGCGGGTATGTTGGATAAGTGTGAAGGGCTACGGCCAGGTAGGTGACCAGGCGGGTATTGAGGATAAGTGTGAAGTGCTATGGCCAGGTAGATGACCAGGCGGGTATGGAGGATAAGTGTGAAGGGCTACGGCCAGGTAGGTGACCAGGCGGGTATGGAGGATAAGTGTGAAGGGCTACGGCCAGGTAGGTGACCAGGCGGGTATGTTGGATAAGTGTGAAGGGCTACGGCCAGGTAGGTGACCAGGCGGGTATGTTGGATAAGTGTTAAGGGCTATGGCCAGGTAGGTGACCAGGCGGGTGTGGAGGATAAGTGTGAAGGGCTACGGCCAGGTCGGTGACCAGGCGGGTATGGAGGATATGTGTTAAAATACAACCAGGCAGGTGGCTTAGGGTGGACATTGTGGATGAGCATGAAGGGTGACTCAGCAGGTATGGAAAATGTGTATGAAGGACTATGGCCAGGCAAGCGTGCAAAGGTGGGCAAATTGGAATAGTGTGAAGGATTGCGGCTGAGGTCGGGGAGTTGACTAGGCGGGAAATGGATGTTCGGTATGGAGGACGACAGCCTGGCATGCGGGTAAGGGTGAAGATAGTGTGGATCCATGTGAAGGATTACAGCCATGCTGGCGGCTAAGGGTGGACAGTGTAGATTGGTGCAAAGGTTATGGCCAGGTAGGTGACTAGGCGATACGGCTAGGCAGTGCGAGGATAGGTGACTAGGCAGTACGAAGATAGGGAGCGGAAGAGGTTGTAGTTTACTATTGGTAGGTGTGGACAGTGTGGATTAGTGTGGGGTGTGTCCTGGGATCCAGAGGGGATGTCCCTGTCAGTGACGTCGACCACCACAGGGCTCATTGAAATGGTCACGCTTGAACGCCCCGCGGCAATCACAGCTGGTCCTTGTGTTCCATCTTATTGAGCGGAATCTTGTTTCTGACCGATACTGGCTGCATTTGAATTCTTTTGATGCGGAGGCTTGATCCAGAGGCTTGTCCTTTGGATTCAGAGCCTTGATCCAGAGGCTTGTCCTTTGGATTCAGAGCCTTGATCCAGAGGCTCGTTCTTTGAAAAGCTGGGCATCCAGTGTCGATATCTCATCCTCACCCCCAGTGTTACTTCATTTACTATCTGCCCTGGTGAACGGCGCTCCCGGTAGCGCAGCGTGCACCGAGCGAGCCCGGTTTTAATAATCCGGACAAATGCTGCTGCTTGCCGAGGGGGGGCAGGGGGGCAGAAAAGCAAAGCCTCGCTTTGTTATCAATCTCGGCGCTCAGCGCTCGTCCCTAAGTTCCGACCTGCGTACCCCAAGCTTCCACCACGAACCCTGAGGAGCAGTGCCCCGTCGGCAAAACCCACACAATTCCACCTGCCTGTCCCATTCGGGAGTGTTTCATAAGGCCGCAGCTAGAGCAATCACGCTAGGGAGCAAGCCTCTTCACTACCCTCACAAACTTTTAGCACCATTTCACACATTCCCCCCCACCCCTCTCCCTGAAAAAGTGTTTTGTAAGGCAGCAGCTAGTGCGATCAGTTTAGGGAGCAAGCCTCATCACCCCCCTCACAAACTGTTGGCACAATTTCACACCATGCCGCACAATCCCCCCCCACCCCTCTCCCTGAAAAGTGTTTTTTAAGGCAGCAGCTAGCGCCATCAGTTTAGGGAGCGGTGCCCCTTCACTGCCCTCCAAAACCTTTCACACCTTTCACACCATTTCCTTCCGCCGCCTGTCCTCCTTGAAGGTGTTTCGTAAGGCCGCAGCCAGCGCCATCAGTTTAGGGAGCGACGTCCCTTCACTGTCCTCCAAAACCTTTCACACCATTTCCCCCGCTGCCTGTCCCCTCTTAAAGGTGTTTCGTAAGGCCGCAGCTAGCGCCATCAGTTTAGGGAGCGGTGCCTCTCTCGGACCTGAGGCTCCATCAGTCGAGCTTGGGGCCAACACGGTGAGCTGCTGGGTCTGAGGGAGGAGCTGGGGGGAGGCAAGGTAGGTAATGAGCTTGGGGCCAACACGGTGAGCTGCTGGGTCTGAGGGAGGAGGGAGGAGCTGGGGGGAGGCAAGGTATGTGGGAGTGGGTCAGAAAGGGAGCAGGGTCGGGGGCAGGGGGGGGGGGGGCAGAGCCTTGAGGATTTTCAGTGCTTAGGGCCAAGAAGGTGCATTGCCCAGACTGGGGTCCAACGGGTAGGGGGGGGGGGGGAGCAGGGGGAGGGCAGAAGCAGAGGGGGGAGGTTGAGGCGCCAAAATGGTGAGGTGGTCTTTAGGCAATAACCTTCCATTTTAATATGCCGCCCACACAAGGAAACAGCTGACCTACAGGTTCGCTCAGCCTAGCCCATTCGGGCAAACGTTTCGGGGTCGAATTGCCCCCCCCCCCCCCCTAAGGCATTCGCATTGCCCTCCCTGCCTTCTCCCCGCCCTCACCTCCCAGGCCTCAGTTTTAACCCAGAAGAACTTGAGCCGGTCTCCCTACCCCGCCCTCACCTCTCAGGCCTCAGTCTTAACCCCGAAGAACCTGAGCCGGTCTCCCTCCCCCGCCCTCACCTCTCAGACCTCAGTCTTAACCCCGAAGAACCTGAGCCGGTCTCCCTCCCCCGCCCTCACCTCTCAGACCTCAGTCTTAACCCCGAAGAACCTGAGCCGGTCTCCCGCCCCCGCCCTCACCTCTCAGGCCTCTGTTTTAACCCCGAAGAACCTGAGCCGGTCTCCCTCCCCCGCCCTCACCTCTCAGGCCTCAGTTTTAACCCCGAAGAACCTGAGCCGGTCTCCCTCCCCCGCCCTCACCTCTCAGGCCTCAGTCTTAACCCCGAAGAACCTGAGCCGGTCTCCCTCCCCCGCCCTCACCTCTCAGGCCTCAGTTTTAACCCCAAAGAACCTGAGCCGGAGACGACAGCGCATGCTTCTGGCTGCCGGAGCCGCCGCTGGAGTCTCCGCCGCCTTCGACGCGCCGGTTGCCGGGGCGCTGTTCGCGGTCGAGTTTGTGCTCAAGTCCAGCAGGCTAGGCCTGGACAGGTAAGGATGGTGTAGATGCCATTGTCTCCGCTGCTTTAAGTTTGCCCGCAGTTGGGTCCCTGTTGGTAGTCGAGGTGTGGTGGAGTCCAGCAGGCTGGGCGTGGACAGGTAAGGGCGTCGAAGGGTGCCATTGCCTCCGCTGCTTTCAATTTGCCACTAGTCCGAGCCCTGTTGGTAGTCGAGGAGCGGTCTAGTCCAGCAGGCTTGGCGGTGACGGTTTATGTCCTTCCCACTGGTTCACTGTTAAAAAGTATTTTCGGCCTGTTGCGCTGTTTCCCTCCCTTGGTCTTGTCCAGGTTACCGCAATGGCTGCAAAAAAATCGAGAAATACTTGAATTGGGGACCCTATCTTCTTTTCTCAGAGGCCCAGCAGTAGCGAAACCGGAATCCCATCCTTTCAATTCACACTTCAAGGATCGCCTTGACCCCACACCCGATCAGGGTCTAGGGCTTTGCTGAGACCCTAAACTCAGTTTGAGGACCACCTCCACCCTTGACCGATTGTACACTGATGTACAATACGACACTTACCTACACTGACGTACTCACACACTGCTGTACACTCGCACTACGCTACACTGATGTAAAGGAAACCATCATGCATGTGATGCACACACTGAGCAGCACCTCTTCGCAACACTTCACCTTGACAACCCTGGACATGCTTATCGCACTGCAACACCTTGACCCTGAGCCCTGAACTCAATCCTGAATCCTGAATCCTGAACCCTGCCCCAAGCCCTGAACCCTATCCTTGACCCTGGACCCCACCTTGAACTCCAAACCCTGCACTGAGCCCGAAGCCCTATTTTCCGCATCACAGGCTCAGCACCAGCACGGTATTTGTCAGCACAAGCGTTGCGGCTGGTGTCGTGGGTTTTCTACGAGCAAAAGGACAGGTGGGTAGATATGGCAAAGGGACAGGTGGGTAGGTATGGCAAAGGGACAGGTGGGTAGGTATGGCAAAGGGACAGGTGGGTAGGTATGGCAAAGGGACAGGTGGGTAGGTATGGCAAAGGGACAGGTGGGTAGGTATGGCAAAAGGGACAGGTGGGTAGGTATGGCAAAGGGACAGGTGGGTAGGTATGGCAAAGGGACAGGTGGGTAGGTATGGCAAAGGGACAGGTGGGTAGGTATGGCAAAGGGACAGGTGGGTAGGTATGGCAAAGGGACAGGTGGGTAGGTATGGCAAAAGGACAGGTGGGTAGATATGGCAAAAGGGACAGGTGGGTAGGTATGGCAAAGGGACAGGTGGGTAGGTATGGCAAAGGGACAGGTGGGTAGGTATGGCAAAGGGACAGGTGGGTAGGTATGGCAAAAGGACAGGTGGGTAGATATGGCAAAAGGACCAGTGGGTAGATATGGCAAAGGGACAGGTGGGTAGGTATGGCAAAGGGACAGGTGGGTAGGTATGGCAAAGGGACAGGTGGGTAGGTATGGCAAAGGGACAGGTGGGTAGATATGGCAAAAGGACAGGTGGGTAGGTATGGCAAAGGGACAGGTGGGTAGATATGGCAAAGGGACAGGTGGGTAGGTATGGCAAAGGGACAGGTGGGTGGGACAAGACAGGTGGGTAGATATGGTTAAGGGACAGGTGGGTGGGACATGACAGGTGGGTAGATATGGCAAAGGGACAGGTGGGCGGGACAGGACAGGTGGGTAGATATGGCAAAGGGACAGGTGGGCGGGACAGGACAGGTGGGTAGATATGGCAAAGGGACCAGGGTCCTGGGGGTCCTTTTCATTTTGCTCGGGTTCAGCCGAACCCCTACTTTTTTTCGTCGGCTTTTTTTCGTCGACGTTAATCTGAGCTCGTTTTTTTTTTCGAGACTGGAAAGTGTGAAAAAGTGCGGAACGCTGATTTCGTTTTTTTTTACACAAACGACCCTGAATACCTGTCGATGGCAAAGAAAGAAAGCTAGCTGCCGATACACATGGATGCAACATTTCCCGACATAGCAACTCGCATACAACCGAGTTGCTATGTCGGGACGGATGCCATGCGGATATGACATCCGTCCAGCGACGAGGGAGAAACCCGAGCTGAGCTGGCATACCCGGCTGCTTGAAATGGATCCAAAACACGCATGCCTTGCCCATATTGAAACTTTCCACATTCTTTCAGAGTGCACGAGCTTTATCGACATTATCGCTTAAGCTGACAAGCCGAGTTGCCGAGCTGCCATTAAAATCTACCCGGCTTTGCCGAGCCACGTGTCTAAAAAGGGTCGTCTGGCCTCGGCTTGCGCCGAGACCATGGTTTTACTGAGCCCGGGTTTTTTCGCCTCGGCAGTTCTGGGCTCGGAACCCGATCGGCTCCCAGTTCCCTGAAAGGGACAGGTGGGCAGGACAGGACAGGTGGCGGAGCACGGCACTAACGGCAGTATGGCAGATGGGCAGGACAAGGCAAGAGAGGGCAGGGCATCCAAAATCGATCATAATGAAACAAACACGGCCTGAATTGAATGGAATTGCCCCTGGTGTGCGCAGGCACTCGGCATCCTCGGTTCGGCCAGCCACCTGGTGGGGCGTATCCCCTACTTCAGCATGCAGCCTAACCTGCTGTTTGACGTGTTTGAGGTGAGGAGGATCCTTACCCCTGAACCCTAACCTGCTGTTTGAGGTGAGGAGGATCCTTACCCCTGAACCCTAACCTGCTGTTTGAGGTGAGGAGGATCCTTACCCCTGAACCCTAACCTGCTGTTTGAGGTGAGGCGTCACCCCCTGTGTTATTCACTACCGTAGAACCGCTTTGGGTTTGCACACACCCACCAAAAGATTGCTTCTTTCGTCGCGCAGCTTCAAAGAATCTTAAAAACGGCCACGCAGTGGCGAATTTTCTTTTAATTTAACGTCGCGTAGCAGGTAATTTAATTTAATGCCGCGCATCACTGAAAACAATTTAAATTTCCTTCCGCGCAGCACTTTCAGCCAGTACAGCAATACTCAGTTAAAACCCTCGTTTGATGCTAGCAAGGATAGTACACGGTCAGCAATACTCAGCATAGTCGTCATCCTCCTCCTCCGCCGGTTCCTGGCCTCACTCCCATACCATTGCCAGATTGGATGTTTACCAGAGGGGACCGGCGTCATACATTGTGTTGAGGATCGGAAAGGGTTACCTTATCACGCAAGTTGTGTCCCCTCATTTTTTTCTTTTCGAGCCGAAGACTACAGTAGTTACATTTGTGTCTGATTTGGGGCCTCAGATTGGCAATAGTCTCCGAGATTGAAATAGTTTTAGACTACATTATCATCCCTGCCCGCTTGAAAAATAGTTGGGTTAAAACGTCTGTCAGAAAAGTCTGCGCTTTAAACTGCGGCCATCCTACTTGTCAAGCTTGTACAAGCATTTTTCGGTAATTGTTCATTTGATGGGTCAGAATGTGTAAGCAGTGTCGATGGGGCCAGTTTCAGGGCAAAATATTCCTGCTAGCACTGAAACCGCAGACGACTCGCAAGTCTTCAGAGGGGACAAACTGACGGGTTGGAGCGCAGTGAAAAAATTAACAGCCATTGGCCAAAGTGGGGTGGCCAACTCTCCTCCTACTGCCGAGCCTGAACTTCCTCTCACTTCCGAGGTGATGGCGTTGCTGGATATAGTAGAGTTGTCTCCTACCTTGAAGGCTTCCAATGCCCCCAAACCCCTCTTGTGTGTGTGGGCTGCGCCAATGCCGCCGTCTTGTTGTGCGAGGGCTCGTGCATCATGCAGATGCTCTGCAGCCTCTATTCATTACAATCTGGACTCCTCCTTGCCTGCCTGCCCCCTCTACGGATGGTCCGTTCCGCCTACTGGATATGGGCTGCGCCAGTGCAAGCAAGAATAGCATTAGCGGCAAATCTGCAACAACAAAAAATCCGCTCAATGAAGTAGGAAACAAGTTTAGCCGTCGTCTTATTGCACGTAGGCACGCGCGTCTCGAAGGTTGTCCTGCAAACTCTCATGTCCTATTCTGAGCTCCTCCTCGCCTGCCCCGCCCCCCTCGCCTGCCGCACAGTTTAGCCTCCTGGGGGTGGGCTGCGCCAGTGCCGCCGTCCTGTTGTACGAGGGTGTGCGCATCTCAGAGATCCTTTTACGGCCGCTGCCACGCAAGTACTCGGCGCCGCTGGCCGGAGCGCTTTGCGGTGCAATCGCGTACCAGTTCCCCCAGGCGAGTCACATCTAACCAGGCAGGCACGGGGTATGAACAAGGAGTGTGAATGGCCAAGGCCCTTCATGAAGAATGTAAGGCTTCAGGTATTAGGGGCTAAACCTGGCCATTAATAAAGCCCCACAGGGGCGTGGAGGTTAGGAAGGGTTAAGGGTTTTCAGCCCTATAGGGGCGTGGAGGTCAGGGAGGGTTTAGGCTTGTAAGCCCTACAGGGGTGTAGAGGTTAGGGAGGGTTTAGGCTTGTAATCCCTACAGGGGTGTGGAGGTTAGGGAGGGTTTAGGCTTGTAAGCCCTACAGGGGTGTGGAGGTTAGGGAGGGTTTAGGGTTTTCAGCCCTACAGGGGTGTGGAGGTCAGCGAGGGTTTAGGCTTGTAATCCCTACAGGGGTGTGGAGGTCAGGGAGGGTTTAGGCTTGTAATCCC
The DNA here is from genome assembly GCA_037349105.1 of Limnomonas spitsbergensis. NCBI lineage: Eukaryota > Viridiplantae > Chlorophyta > Chlorophyceae > Chlamydomonadales > Limnomonas > Limnomonas spitsbergensis. The sequence goes on along the minus strand of JAYJMM010000102.1, from coordinate 1,494,789 downwards.
TACAGGGGTGTGGACGTCAGCGAGGGTTTAGGCTTGTAAGCCCTACAGGGGTGTGGATGTTAGGGAGGGTTAAGGGTTTTCAGCCCTACAGGGGTGTGGAGGTCAGGGAGGGTTAAGGCTTGTAAGCCCTACAGGGGTGTGGAGGTTAGGGAGGGTTAAGGCTTGTAAGCCCTACAGGGGTGTGGAGGTTAGGGAGGGTTTAGGCTTGTAATGCCTACAGGGGTGTGGAGGTCAGGGAGGGTTTAGGCTTGTAAGCCCTACAGGGGTGTGGAGGTCAGGGAGGGTTTAGGCTTGTAAGCCCTACAGGGGTGTGGATGTTAGGGAGGGTTTAGGCTTGTAATCCCTACAGGGGTGTGGAGGTTAGGGAGGGTTAAGGCTTGTAATCCCTACAGGGGTGCGGAGGTTAGGGAGGGTTTAGGCTTGTAATCCTTACAGGGGCGTTGAGGTCAGGGAGGCAACGCAGCCTGAGGCTGGGGCCCTAATTCGCGCTGTTACCAGGTGAGGCCAAGCTGTGCAACTTTTTTCGACTGTTGCACAACAGGGCCAGCCTTGCACAGTACTTGTTGGTTGCGCTACGGATTCAAGGCTGACACCCAAAGCCTTTTCGAAAGGTCCAGGCTAACAGGACTGGGGGGGAATCTAGAAAGACAGCCAAAACGAAATAACTGAGAGACGCACATCATGACTTGAACCACAGAAAGGAGGAGCCAAGCACATACGACCAAACGAAAGGCGATGGAGAAAAGATTGTTGTTGTCGATAAAGCATCCATCGTGCATCCTCACCCCAATTGGTTATTCGAAAGGGCCCGAGAACAGAAAAAGGGAGAAGACGGAGGGCTTACGAGAGAAGAGGCTAGACGAGCGGCCCTGGACTAAAAGGAGCCTGGGTGGAGAAGTGTAAGTGTATCAGGGTGGACATTTGGGAACATCCAAGCAGGCTTTCGAGTGTCAAAAAGAATCGACGCGCAACGGCCTGCCGGGGGTGGGCGTGGCCGGAGGGGGGGGTGAATATCGAGGGCTTTAGAGCAGAGAGGCAGGACAGGCGGGGGAAACATGAATAGGGGGAGGGGGGGCTGGTTAAGGGCTTAACCTTTAATCCTAGACTAGGCAAAAACATGAATGGAAGGGGGGCCCAGAATACCGGAAAGTTTGCAGGACAGCCCTCCTGGATGCTTGACAGGTGCACTGATGCGCACACAAGGATGGGCCTTCTTGGGTGTCTTTCTTTCTGACTAGGCAGTTGCATCACACGCTTGCACGGCCGATTGTTTCGCTGACCGGTCGTTGTGAACCACTTCCAAATGATGTATTTTGCTTGTGAAGGCGTAGCGAAATCAGGTGTCCGGGCATGATGCGCTGGAAGCGTTCATCGGGAGGAGCCGCGAAGTATCAAATGTGATGAAACAGCAGTTGTGTCGCCTACCTGTGACCTGTACTGCTTTCCTTTGACCCGACAGGTTCAGTACGGTTACGTGAATCTGGAGGAGATCTTCCGGGACAGCACCAACCTGTCGGTGGGCTCCATCGTAACGCTTCTGTTTGCAAAAATCGCGGCCACCTCGGTGAGGTCATTGCTATGGCTTAAGGGATGAGTCAGGGCAAGCGGGTGGGGGAAGAGGAAGTGTTTGCGCTCCTGTTTGCCAAAATCGCGGCCACGTTGGTGAGCTCTCTGCCATAGCTTAGGGGATGGGCACGTCTTGAGTCAGGGCGGGGGGGGGGGGGAAGGGGAAGTTTTGGCGCCTCTGTTTGCCAAAATCGCGGCCACCTGGGTGAGCTCTCTGCTATAGCTTAGGGGATGAGTCAGGGCAGGGGGGGAGAAGGGTAAGTTTTGGCGCTTCTGTTTGCAAAAACCGCAGCCACTTAGGTGAGCTCTCTGCTATGGATTAGGGAATGGGCACGTCCATGAGTCAGGGCAGGGGGGGGGGAGGGAAGTCTTGGCGCTTCTGTTTGCCAAAATCGCGGCCACGTTGGTTAGCTCTCTGCTATGGCGGCCTGGTGGGCGGCCTGTTTGTCCCCACTCGTGAGTTGAGCGACCCTCACCTATGCAGAGATTGAACTTGTAACATTATTGTTACACTGAATTGAAAATACAAATGAAATCCCGCCAGGTGTGCGTTGGCGGCGGCCTGGTGGGCGGCCTGTTCGCCCCGTCGCTGTTCCTGGGCGCGCTGGTGGGGGACCTTGTGGGCCACGTCATGGGTGGCGGCGACGGCATGCTAGTCGACAACACGACGTTCGTGGTGGTGGGCGCGGCGGCGGTGCTCGGCGCAGCCTGCCGCGCACCGTTGACGGCGATCGCGCTCATGGTGGAGATCAGCAGGGACACTGGTGCGCGTGTGAAGAGTGAACCCCTTGTTTTGAAGTGTGGGATACCGTGTTGTCAAAGTGTGGCGGCGGGTGCGAAAGCTGTGTTGCAGGCAGTGTGCTGTGCACCACAGACGGCAATCACGCTCAGCACCCCCCTCTCCCCTTCCTGCTCCAAAACCACATGCATTCGGAGAGCTCTGTACCCCTGCGCAGGGCTGCTCCTTCCGCTGCTAGCCCTTAACCCTAAACCCTAAGCCCTAAACCCTTAACCCCTGCACAGGGCTACTGGTTCCGCTGCTAGCCGCCATTGGAACCGCGTCTGTGGTCACCCATTATCTGGTAAGGGTCCTGTTAACGGAGATCTGGCCGTGATGGCATGGTCTTGTTCATGTCCTTGGACATTCCGGATCTAATGTGAATGGTGGATTGTTTGGTAAACGGTGCTTTTGCCGATTTCGATGGTCGATGGTCCGAACCCCAGCTTGGACATATGGTGATCGTGGTCTTGTTTATGAAGATATGGCCGTGACAGTGTCTAAGATCTAACACTGATGATGATTGGTTGCTCTCAAATGATGATGGATATCCGATCTTGTACATGTTGATTAAGATAGAGTGGTAATGGCTTTAGGCATGTCCATGGGGTGGTTGAGATCTAGTGGCTGAGAATCAGGAGTGCAGGTGATCTGAAGTGCTTTGGACCTGCTGCTGCATTTGACCCGCTGCTGCTCAGGAGGGGCGGTTGAGCTCGTGGGTGGAGACTCAGCTGGTGGCCATGTACTTGGAGGAGAAGAGTGTGTTCTGGGGGGCCAGCCTGGTGACCGACGCAGCCAAGCAGTCATTGGAAGGGCCAAAGGATGCAAGTGAGAGCTGGGCGGGTGAAGCGTAGGAGGGGTGGAGGAGAGGGGCATACAGGGGAGGAGGGGGGGGGGAGGCAGGCATTGGAAGGGCCAAGGAATGCTAGTGAGAGCTGGGCGGGTGAAACGGAGGAGAGGGGGAGGAGAGAGGCGTACAGGGGAGGAAGGGAGGGGGAGGGGGGGGGGGCAGTCTAGTTGTTGATGGCGGTGCCCAAGGCTGCAGGGAAGCTTGTCTGGGGAACGGGGGAGGAGGAGAACAGCGGTTAAGCGGGCAATGGTGCGGCCCGAGGATAGGAGTGAGATGGGCGGGGGGTTAGGGTCATAGGATGGGGAGGGGGAGAGGTGGACGGGGGAGTGAGATGGACGGGTGGGGTGGGGTAGGTTGGGGAGGGGGAGAGATGGGCGGGGGGGGATGGGGTGGGGTGGGGAGGGGGAGAGGTGGATTGGGGATGAGTGAGATGGATGGGGAGGAGATAAGGAGGAGGGCAGGTGTGGGCTGGTAGAAGGGAGGGTCAAAAACGAATTCCTAAACTTTAAGTTTGTTTCACTCCTGATCTTCTTTTCTGTGCTCTCTCCCTCCCTGTCGCTTTGCCTCCAGTTGAGGCGGCTATGAGCGTGACAACAGACCTGTATGTGCGCCACTCCTTGCCTCTGGTGCAAGCAAGGGAGGCAATGCTGCTCAAGGGTGTCAAGGTAGGTGTGAGGAGAACGGGTTACTGAGCAGGGGGAGGATCAAGTGGAGAGAACAAGGGGATGAGTCAGAAGGGAGAGGGCAGTGGGTTTTAACTTATAAATGTGGGAAGTAGGCAGGAGGAGGAGGGGTTAGTTAGGGAGCTGGGGGGAGGAGAGGGCAGGGTCCTAGCCTCCCTGATAGAGAACCCAGAAATTGGAATCTGATGTCACGTGGAATTACCCGGACGGTGTTCTTTGACTGGAAAGGGTGCATGTGTAGGTGTGAGAGGTGTAGCTTTCATGTGCAACACCAATTGTGTACAGCCTGCCAGCCGTGCACCATCAAATATGTACTGTTTCTGTACTGCACAGGCTGCGGTCGTGGTGGACGACAACTTCAGTCCGGTGGGCGTCGCGTACATGGCCGATGTGGAGGAGGAGATCTTCAGGCAACGCACCATCCGGGAAAGGGACAACAACTTTGGACGGACGTGAGCGACGGGGGTCGTATTATTATCGTGGAGTCTTGAGCCTTGATCTCGAAGGAGGTGTGGATGTTTGGCCGTTCAGGAGCGACCAGGCAGCATATTACCTAGATCTTGACCTTGATCTGAGAGCAGGAACAATGGAGTGGCGGGACGCGAGCGGCCCGGTATTGTGATGCCCAGATCTGGGCCTTGATCTGAGAGCAGGAACAATGGAGTGGCGGGACACGAGCGGCCCGGTATTGTGATGCCCAGATCTGGGCCTTGATCTGAGAGCGGGCGCAAAAGAGTGGCCGGGCGCGAGCGACCCGGCATTGTTCAGCCCAGATCTGAGCTCTGGTCTGGGAGCCGGTGCGGAGGAATGTCCAAACGTGAGCGACCGGGCATAATATTACCTAGATCTGAGCCTTGATCTAGAAGCGAGTGTGGGCAAGAGGGCGCTATGGGTGCTGCGCGCTACTACCTTCCTCTGCAGCTGAGAGCCAGGCAGTGGAGGGGCATCTCCTACCCTGAACCGGCATGGCTTTGGCTGACGCAAGGCAATTGACCCTACCTCTTTTTGTCGCCTAGATCCAGATCCAATACGTGTATGGGACACTTGATCTGGGTTGTGGTACGCTTCCACATCCAGATCCAACCCTCACGTCTGAATTTGAGCGGTAGGCATGGATTCAGGGTTTGAGATTCCCTGGATCCACTTGTGTAGATCTGTACAACAAGGAATTTTTAGATTTTATAGATTTCACCGCGTGTGGGTTGCACCCCAGATAAAGGACTTGCGCTGCCAGCCAGCCCTGTCCAGCCCATTCTGGGCTGCGAGTGGCTTTGTGTTCCCCAAAGCCCCCCCCCCCAGTCTTTTGATGACCGCAGTCACAAACCCTCTGTGGCCTTCATTTGAATTTTGCCAGGGAGTTTGTCTGTCTGCTTTGCATGATTTATGTGCGTTGTATGTGTGTGTTGTCCGCCAGGTCCCTCCCCTTTCTAACTACGCTGCACTTACGGGGTTGCAGCCCGCATTTTTGAAGGGCCTGCAGTTGTGGTTGAGGTTGTTGACGGTTTATGTGTAATGGTGGGCGCTCGCGACGGTCTGATGCTTCTGTCTGTAACGGCTTGGGCGCTGCTGACTGTCTGTCGCTTCTGTCTGTTATGGCTTCGGCGCTGTTGCCTGCCTGGTGTTGCTGTCTGGAACGGCTTCAGCCACGCACTTCGACAAGAGCCAGGAGATAAAGTCAGGCAGACCGCCTCAATCAGGCGGTGCTCTGCCAATCGTCCTCGGCCTGAAACAGCTTCATAACGGCTAGGTGATACAGCTAGGCATACAGCCCGATTCGAGGGTGTGCTGCCCTACTTTCGATGGGCAGGGAGGGACATTTCTTGCATCTGGGACGCCAGGGTGAGGGAGAACATTCATTTTTTGAAGGGAAAGGCTTGTTTGAAGCGTTCATGTTGTGCCGCTACATTTGTCTGTGTCGTTGCGCCTTCAGGCCCCGCTCCATCAGGTACGGTCCATGGCGCTGAAACTGGAACGGGAGACGCTGAGGACATCCATCGAAATCGGCAGGATCTCAATGGACTGCCGCCCAAGACTATAATTTCCTGTTCCAAAATATCTTATCTTAGGCCCAAAAGGCACACGGCCTGTGGGGCGGGCATGGGGTGCAAGTCATCAATGTGGATTCTTCAGTCCAGCGGAGCATCACATCTGATGCATGGGACAGGTGCCCCCTTCCAATCAGTTCGAGCACGAATTAAACTAGGACAGCGAGCGGAGAAACAGCCCCCCCCCCTTGGTAAGCAACACAACCACACACTCGCAGCAAGGGAATGAAACTCTTTTTGCGATCAGTCATCAGGAGGAAATGACCGGGAAACGACGGCCTTCTCATGATCAATGACGGGTCCTCCTGGTCAATGACATAACCGGTACACCTCTGGGCCCTGCTCAGCAGCGTCGGCATCAAGGTCATTTAGTGCACACTGCAAATCACATCATGTCGTCCCGAAAGCCATCGTTCTTGCAATGAGGACGTTTCAACAGCCCAGGCGATGTGCGTCCGTGTCCGCCCTCAGGGCTGACCAGTCGCGGCCGGCAGGTGTGTCAAGACTGTCCAGTCGTGTCCGCCTGAAAGGCTGGTCGGGTGCGCCCGAACGTGTCAGAGCTGACCAGACGCGGCCCGAAGGTGTGTCGAGGTTGTCCAGTCGTGTCTGCTTTCAAGGCTGGTCGGGTGCGCCCGAGGCTGGTCGGGTGCGTCCAAGGCTGGTCAGGTGCATCCCAGCGTGTCAGGGATGGCGGGGCGTGTCATCCTGGTTGGCTGAGCGCGGTTGGGCATGCATGAGCCTGCTAAGGCTGTCCAGGATCATCAGCCCTCGAATTGCCACGCGCATCAGCCCTCGGCCCTCCACAGCCCTCACGGCTGGCCGGGCGCATCAGCCTCGTACTGCAGCGTATCCGACTGCACCGTAAACCTGGACGCACGGAGGTTATTCATATCAGGGACCAGGGGGGCATTCAGATCAGATCAGATCAGCCGCGCAGTGCACCGTGTCTGACTGCACTGACTGTGAACCTGCAAACACAGGAGTCGTTTATGTCATGACTTTCATGAGGAAATTTATGTCCCATCGGATCAGATCAGATCAGCCTTGTAATGCAGCCTTTCCCAATGCACGGTAAACCAGCAAACATGGGGACAACGCATGGAGAAAATAGCTATTTACGGTCATTTTACGGTAATTTACACTGAAATTTACGGTGCCAGTTTTACACTGAAATCATTTACGGTGCAATGGCCCAACACTGGCCAGCTTCAATAAACGCGAGCTCGAGCTTACCGGTACACATTCACCACTCAGTAATCTATATCCATTTCGATCTCCTCCCGGCGCTGCTTACCGGCACTTAAGTGCGCACCAGACCAACTTTGGCAGGCCGCGAGGCGGCTATCACTTGGCCGATGGGGTCCAAATCTTGACCGGCCAGCAGCAAGTGGCGCAATCAACATGATTCACAGCTCTAAGCCCTGTCGGCCGTGGGCCAGGCTGTAGCTGAAGTGTAGCTGAAGCACACTGAAATATGAGTGCCTCCCAGCTGCCCACCTGCTGTAATCGTCGCGCTGCCTGGCCTTGATCTCATCCATAGACTTGACAGCAAAGAACTGAAAGGAGCATTCCAAGTGAGAGGGGGGCAGGTAAAAGGGGTTCAAGTGATGAAGTGAGAGGGGGATATGGCTTACGGTGCGGATATGGCTTCAGCCCCTGGCTGCACTGTTCCCTGAACCTGCACGCCCCTAGGGGGGCGTGTTTTTCTTTCTTTCTTTCAGAATGGGTTAAGTGAGAGGGGGGCACGTGACAGGTGCCCGACAGGACCTTGGGGGGCGTAGTTTTCTTTCTTTCAAGAGGGATAAAGGATAGAGGTTAGGGAAACGATGCCACAAATGTAGGCAATACACAGAGAGGGCTACCGAGCGTTGAGCGCTACCCTCATTGATTGAAGTCCTGAACTCACGCACAAAAAATCTGTTGAGGCTACGCAGACATGACTGATGCCTGGCAGAGTTTCCAGTCTTAAATTTAAACAATGTTTGGCACAGTGTTCCCGCTAGGAGTTGGCGCCTCTGCTTGGCGCTACGTCGTCCCATGCAGGCACGGTGTTTGCGACAGGGATTGGCGCCCCTGCTTGGCGCTACATCGTCACATGCAGGCAGAATTACCAGTCCTGCATTTAGCCGTTTCGTCCGCAGGGCATGATCAGCGGCGCAAAACGCTTGTTGCGCCCTCACGGGGTTATGAGGTGAGAGAGCATAACTGCGTGAGGTGTAGCAGTGTATGCCCTGGGCTACTCACGCGTTACCTTTGCACCCAGTGCTCTTAGCACACAGAGCGGGTGCAGGTCAGATGCCTGCTAAAGCGCTGCGTGGGCCGCCCGCAATCTGCAGCCCCACGCTTCACTATACCGGTTGTAACAAAACCAAAACCTGCTGATGAAGATAATCTGCTTTTTAAAATGCAGGATTCATTCAAGGACACTCACTGGCTTCTGCACGAAATTCTCTTCACCTAGAACTCTCAACTCCTGAGCCCTTATTCTCTACAATCACCATCTTATACCGTTTAACCTAATTGACGGCAGGTCCTTCAAGCAATTACTTTTATGTATGCAAAAAAACGGCAAACAACGTACTTATATATAATCTGCTTGGTCTGACCGTGGAACTCATGCTCATGCTTAGATTGATGAAGAGACCAATGAATTGCAATAACACATTAGATCTGCTTGGTCGCACCGTGGCACTCATGCTCAGCACAAGGTTGATAAAGATGAAGGCCGTGATCGCCTGCTCATAGGCAGTGAGCTTGCTGGGCTCCCCGGGGTACTTGATGCCTGTGTCGGTGCAGAGGTCCACAAAGTAGTGAAAAGAGATCACCTGCAAGAGGAGGAGGAGAAGGAGGAGGAGGAGAGGGGGTCAGCGCCTTCAGGAATTTGTATTCACAAATATTGAAAATAAAACTCAATTTGAAAAGTACCAGAGCCGTGGAAAGAAGAAATCCAGGGAGGTTCAGATCCTTAAGGCGATTGTGGATAATGGAGGTGTTGGATGATACATCCTTTACCCTAAACCCTAAACAGCACGGCTAAAAGTAAAAAATACCAAGGCAGCTGGGGGCAGTGAGGCTCCTGTCCAGCCGAGAACGGCCAGGTTGCAGGCCGAGGGAAAGAACCCACTGGAGTTTTTGATGAGATTGCACGCATCCAAATACACAACACTGCACATACCGAGACCCAATCGCCAGGACGCATGTATCCTCAGCACAGCAATACGACGGTGGGCCTCATTGGATTTCTTACCAGATCACGATCAAATCTCCATTTCTAGTAAAAAAACGGATTCCGTCCCAGCAAGCTTTCTCTCCATGCCTGCACCAATCCAATCACTCATCATGTCCGCTGCGTCGTACCATATATTTAATTTGCCTTCCCTCAGGCATGAAAAAATATTTCCCAAGAGCTGCCCTCAGGGCAAAAAATCGACCAAAATTCTTAATTTCTGACTGAAAACCGGTGTTGACAATCAATAAATAGGATATCCATGGAGCCTTCTACCCCAGACAATTAATGATGAGGGAAGGCAAAACAAATCTACGGTATACATGATGACAAAAAGATACCCAGGATGAGGTTCACACTTGAAATCACTCACCATGTTGGCTACATGGCGGTTTGTAACCCCGCACCCGAAGAAACACAGAACGGAAGCTTGACTCACCCAGAACCATCGCTTTGGCCTTTCTTTGGTTTATCTGCCATTTCACTGCATTTGATCGCGCACGCGCTGATATATGCCTTCCAAACTGAGGAGCGCTGCCACGCTAAGATCTAAGATTTCACCACGCCAAGCCGACTCCCAACCCCATTGTTGTACCACGAAATCGCGGCATACCACGCCTTCAAAGCATCACTGGCGCCCAACCACTCACCATGTTTGCTGCATTGTACCCAAAGAAGCCCAAGATAAGCTCGCGCTGAGCATTGAGGATACCGGCCAGCCCCATAACCGCAAAGACGTTGTTGATGATGGAGAGGTAGTAGGCGGCACCCATGGGGCTCCTGGAGTGGGGTTGCAGGAGGTGAAGTTCCAGGGTGGGCACAAGGGCTGTGACTCAAGTTATGCAGGGGGCAGAGGAAGGATCGGGAGTTGGAGGATGCATGCAGATCTCTGTTTTTTTAGACATTGCGACTTAATTTGGGCGTAGGATGTGACCTTCAAGGCAAGGGGCAGCAGCAGCTGAGAAAGAAGTACAGGGCTCAAGGTTCAAGGTGTCCTGAGGGGTTTGGGGCTTGCCGGGGGGGTTCAGGGCTTGCCTGGGGGAAGCCTGGAAGGGTCAGGGTTCAGGCTTGGCCTTGTTTCTTGCTTAATTCTTTTTGTGAGGGAGCCGAGAGCCGGAGAGGACAAAGGCATTTGAAGGACTCTCAAGAGAGGAGCTTTGGACATCAAGAGCCAATAGGGACCAAATTGCAGGGTGCATGCCCGAAAGCTTGCCATTTCCATGCTGTCATCTCGCCGCTTATTCTTATGGCACTGCGAGATGAATAACCCATGTCGAGCAGAGAGTACTGCCATGTGGCCTACCGTATGGCGGATCACATGGCCTAGTGATCTGGTCATTGTCACTATTAAATGGCAGCACGTGCTTCACCTGTAATTCAGCTACGTCATGCCCTGTGGCTATGGGGGCCTGGAGCAGCAAGCCTTACTATTCTGGCCACCAGCCGTAGGCCGGTCAAGATTTTGTCCCAATCCACCCAGTGGAGGCCGCACAGTAGCCACCCAAGATAGCCCGGCATGCAAGGTTGCGATTACAACTGGTGCATGTTTGGCTGTTTTGCGAATGCATACCCCACTACCACACTTCGTGTATGGCTTATTTGAGGTTTTAGTGTGACACCTTGCATTGCACCATGCACCGTGGTCAGTGCATGATGGGCAGCAGGGTATGGTGTCACTGTGTACGGCTGCATGAGTATTCTCCTCTGTGATAGGCAATATTAGGTATAAGACCTCCCGTCACTGGTTGTTGTCACAGCTTGAAGGCAATCACCCAGAAGCATGTCCCTTAGAGACCAGACAGTGCAAACCGGGGAAATGTGAATTAGATGGGAGCTCACCTGTAGTCAAGCGGGTCTTCGATCTCAAGCGAAGCCATACCCTCGTCGTCGTTGCCCTTCTCTTGCATGAAAACGTTGTAGTAGTATGCCTTGTATCCTGAGAGAAGGGAGTGGCAGGGGGGGGCGCCGTTAGCCATGCACATGGCGACAGTTCCAAACCTACAGGCAGAACAGCGGGGGCTGGCACTAGCCCAGGGCAGGTGCGTCAGGATCTTGCACTCAGTAACAGTGGGGATCGGAGGACTTAGTTTCAGGGAGTAGGTCTATACGGCATGGATGATCCATGTGGCTCGGCAAGATCCAGCTGGGTGGACTCACTCCGAATAATTACCGAGGATCCGATCCGGCAAGCTCACCTTCATAGACGCCCAGGATGCAAAGCCCGATCAGCAGCTGCGCCGCGGCGATCATGAGCAGCGATCCCCCGCCGCTCTTCATCGTCATGGCGTCGAATAGAAACTTGTCCCTCAAGGTGACAAAAGTTCAAAAGTATGTTCGTCAGCAGCGTGTCAACAACAGGACTTTGTCCGGTCAGAGTGTGTGCCTGTTGAGACTTGTGATCTAGGCCACGTTGTGTGGGAGGCGAGCGTGACTTAGCTGGGCACCTGTTTGTTTCAGACAGATTTGTTGATTCAGATACCCGAGTGACTGAAAGGAACGGAAAGGGATAGGGTTTGGGTTTTCAGTTGAGTTCACCGGGACATCGGTTACCAACCGCCAAAGTGGCTCTTGTTGTCAAAGGCTCGTTTTTGCGGTCGCCCCAGTGTTTCGTGTATTTTTTTAATCCGGTGGCGTATCTCGTGCTTCCCTAGCTTATGACAGTGCACTACAACGGAGGCGCGCAGAGTGGATCGAACGAGCCGTGCTTTCTTGGGCATGCTATTTGCAGGGGTTTGTGGTGAAAAGTGGTGCCGATTTCAGAAACAGGCCGTCGCGTTGCTTCGTATTGGGCGCAAAGTCATTGACATGTCTGTTAGCAATGTATATGCTCGTGGCGGGGTAGGCACGGCCTAGTTTTGGACTTTCTTCACCGAAAGTTCATACTGCACAGTACGTGTTGTGAACTCGCGTTGCGCTGCGTTAAGCACCAATTCTTTCAACATGATATCCGTGATGATAGGTTTGTTTGCGTTTAACTGTATCGCTGCAGCCAGCAGCTGACTAGTTTTCGAACTTGCAGGATGACAGTTGACACTGCAGAACATGTGAAACACCATCGTAAGGACTATCGCGCAACTTTGCTGTAGGTGCAAACTCGTTAAGTCCGGTTTGGCAGTGTTGGCAGACTTGCATGCCTGCTTCAGCTTCCTTCCCATGCAGTGATGAAGTGCGGTGAACTTTAGACAGAGGTTGGTATAGTGCCGTGGCATGCACCTACTCTGCCATCCTGACACACCACAACTGCAGCAGTCAACTGCGTTGTGGCAGCATGACAATGAACTGGCAAATGGCAAAATGATGCACAGTCTCGTAGGTGCGTCATTTTTTTTACGTTTGTATCTATATGGCTGCTGGTACCCAGCTTGCACACATAGCAAGCTGATGCAATGGCCTATTTGACTAAGGGATTGATGCAAGGTACAGCTGCTGAGCAAGACATGACATTCAGGGGCATACTTTCTGTTGCCGACGGCAATGTACAAGCATGCATGCCAGCACATAACACTCCAAATTTCTGTGCTCGAACTTGTTGACAGTTGACGCTGAAGGACTTGTGCATGAATTACTCCTGTCCTATCAGTTCCCCCACAAGAAGGCATGCAGCATGTTGCGCACCACATGCATGTTGTGATTTCCCTGTATAGCAGCCATGCAACAACACACACTTCACTCTTAGCACAGAACAGTGCTGTCGGGTGTATGAGCTGTCCCGCCGCCCGTAATTTACAAACAGCCAAACTTATCCAGCAGTTTACAAACACGGTGACCCGCAAGCAGGGTACCAGCTAGGCAGGGTTGGAGGGCCAGCCACGGTTCACAAAGCACAAGCCCAACCACGTCACTCGGGGGCTGCGTCAAAGGCACAGCTTTTACATATCTAAATTTACGGGTCGTCGGCACCAGGGTCGGCACCGAGAATCCGAGATAAATTCCTCAGATAGATTCCGATTCGAACCTTTCTGGGACACAGCTACAGCTGTTCCAGACAGGGGGCTTCTCTTGCCTGGCCTACACTGGGTTCATGTACTGAAATGTTTTAAATCTGCATTTTCTCATCATGCAAGGCTTCGTTCCTTGCCTTACAGCCCCCCCTACCTAAAATAAACTCTTTCAGGTCAGGGAGGGATTACAGGTCGAACCTTAAACAGGATCCATAGGACAGGTTGACGGGGGATCTCATTCAGATTGCCCCTGGCCAGGCCTCATGCATTTTCTCTCTTTGTATAACCGCTTTCCCTGAATTATATCTGAATTAATAGTGCTAGTCGTCCCCTTCCACTTCCTGACTATTAATAGCACTTTGTTCTTGAACCTCCTCACTAGTACCGTATGCACACAATCCACACATACCGGTACTCAGTTTCCTTCTGATATCGGTCCTGTCATCAACACGTCAGAGCAACATCATTATTTTCCTGATATTTCTGTAATTATTTTTGCCCCTGATCGTGGCATGGCATGGAATATCTATGCATAATGCATTAGCGTCTTGCCACAAGCCCACAATGAACGTAGGTCAAAGAAATCGATCTGCAACAGGAGGATTCCCCCTAGCGTGCAGGTGCTAGCCGTAGGGTGGATGGGCGGAATAATGGACACATGGACGCTGTTGCAAGTGGCAACAACACCCATCTCCAATTATACTGGCCACAATCATGACGCACTTGTGATTATATAACAAAATCGTGGCATGTACCAGCAGTCCTCCACTTTTGCACATGAGCACGAAGGATCTAAATATATGTGGTAGTGTTAGGAGATTTGGCTGCTGAAGATCAGCATATCAACCGCTTGCCTACCCTGGAGCAATGTCAATACCCTTACACCTCTGGGCCCGCTCAAAGCTCGGCCGCGTGGGCGCCCAACTGTTCAGAAGGGAGAAAAGAGGAAACCAAAAGGAATAGGGCAAAAAAGGACCAACAGGGAAAGATGAAAAGGCAAACGACACCGGCGCCTCAGAATCCCTAGATACTAACCCTCAAACAATACCCACAGCACAGTCCACAAAAGCAAGTGCATCCCACCCCTGCTCAGCCTGGTACATCTGGTGGAAGTTAGTGGCAGCGCCCTGAGGACCTGCCTACCCCCGCTCCCGTATCGACTCCCTGACAATAGGGCACTGGAGCAATATATACTCTCTGGCGCCCCCAGCTGATCCAATCCACTTGTTTCATCTTTCAGCCCCCCCCCCTCAAACTGTGTCTTGCAGCGATCGACCGACTGTCGCTATGCCGTGCCAATTACACCTAGGTCCAGCCTACGGCAGGCGAATGCTGGGAGCCGCACCTGCACCAGGGCATGTGCCTGTGTGCGCTGAAGCTTACAGCTGCGGCTGGCACAGTGCGGTTAGCACGGCATACACCAGAGGACGGTGCAGTGGTCAAAAGCGTTTGACATGGGCGCCACGGTCTTTCACGAGCTGTACCGGGGCAAGAATGGATATATTTTTTGTGTAGGTGGTAGACATATTTAACGGCTAGTTTCTCGAGGAGCTGGTGAATTGAATTTAATTTCCTTTGGAGGGTGGATGGGTCTTTTCCTTTTTGTCCCTCTCTTGTTTTTCTCATCTCTGAAATTCTTAATTTGTTCAGGATTCAGGAATAAGGACTGGACTCTGCAGGGGACTGGGGGGAGGGTTATGTTTTGCTGCTCCTTTGCGTTCCTCTCTTTACTCAAGCACAAGCAGCTGCATCATGGCCAGATGCTATACTGCTTACATCCAAATCACACTCAAAATGCTCAAAATTGTCATCATGCGTGCGTGAGCAGTACAAATGTACGCGGTGAGTCATGCGCCGTGTCAGAGACTCCGAGCATTCTCCACATCCGCGGCTTGACGCCCGCTTATCAAGTCAAGATACCAAGATCAGCACAGGAAAGACCCACCCAATGAGCCAGTCCACATCACACATGTGGCCATGGGCCCAGCAGAAACGCAGATGCCCCGATGGCACACAGGATTCAGTCGAGCCTTCAACCCATCCCATGGTCCACAATCCCACTGATCCTCCCTTGACTTCACATGAACGGTCCGTCCGGTCCAGGCGAGCGGTAGACAATACCGGCCCCGTTCACCCAGGCCTTGCGCACCCTCATAGCCCAGTACCCTGCTGAGGCCGGTATGTGGCCATGCCTGGTGGCGGGGCTCGTGTAGAAGCCGTCGGCGGCATCTGCGCTGGCAGGGCGTTGTAGCTCTGTCCAGCAGCAGCACCGGCTTGAGGCGCCCCCACCCCGCTCCCAAGTGTCGGGTGCGGTCGCGCTGCACTGGCGGCAGAACCACCCACCGAAGCATGTGGCGAGTGCCCAAAGCCGGGCGGAGGCGCCTTTGTTGCCACCCCCGGTTGCTGCTGCAGAGACGGCGCAGGCTGTTGATGGCTCGCGGCCGATTCAGATGGGGCACCCATGGAGCCACACAGCTGCGGTGAGGACGAGCCATTGCTCCTGGGCTCCCTAAACGAGCCGTGCTCTGCACTAGGTCCCTGCCATTGCAGGGTCATGAGGTCAATCCCGGGCAGGTCAGACCACATGGAGTAGCTGCGCCCCAAAGCGGCCAGGCCGCCTGGTTGCTGCAAGTTCCCATTGCAACCGCCACCGAGCAAGGGCACGGAAGCTTCGCTATAGCTCTGGGCTCCTTGCAAAGCTGAGCGGCTGCCGATTACATGCGGCTGATGGACTGTTGGGTGGGGTATCCCAGATGGGGGCTGGATCGGCTGGAACCGTCCGAGCGGAGGCTCAGAAACTGACGGGTCCTGTTGGCTGATTGCATGCTGCTGCTGCGCAGGGGGCCCTGTGGATGCAGCTGTGGCGTTGCTGAAGCCGGGAGGTGGTGCCATGGGACCAGCGCCAAACCCCGGTGGAGGCGCACGCCCTGTTGCCGCTCTACCGCTTACGCCCATCCCGAGCGGTGGGTCCTTCTGATGCCGCTTAAGTAATGCCACTAGCCGCGCAGCAGCTTCCTTGCTGCTCACCGCTCCTGATGCCACTGCGCGCTGCATGTCAGCCTTCATTGCAGCAGCCTCAGGAAGCACGTCCACAGCCGGGCCTCGCCCGCCAGGCCCAGAGCCCTCCAGCCGCACACTCACCGTGTGCCGAGTGCCGTACACAAGTGACGATACTTGCGCCGTGGCAAAGGCATCTAACAGGTGCGGCGGCACATGCGAAGAGAGTTGCTGCTGTTGGTCTTGGTGCAGATCCTGGGAAGACCCGCTAAACTGACTGGGGGCTCCATCGGCAGAGGCCGAGCTGGCAGAATTGCTTCTCTCGTGTTGCTGGTACTGCCCATTGTATTCGACCCGCTGCTGCTGCTGCAGCTGTTGTTGCTGTTGTTGCTGTTGTTGCTGCTGTTGCTGCTGATGCCTGGGCGGAGGTGGGTGGGACGGGGCGGCCGTTGAGGCGGCACCCAGGGATGGCCATGCGGACTCATCCACTTGCGCATGGTGGCTGGTTGATGAGGCCATGGATAGCTGCACTGCCTCAATGTGATCCGTGGATTGATGCCGGGAGACTGAGGTTGTCGCCCAGGTGGCCCCAGTCGGCAGCCCCGCAGCTGCAGCAGCTGCAGCTGTAGCGTCCTCTCGCTGTGGCCTGTCCCCTGCTCGCTTCTGCTGTGGCCGGGCACCCAAGGCTGCAGCCGCAGCTGCGTTTGCTGCTGCAGAGGCCCTTGGTGTTCCGACAATGCTGCCTTGCGACGAAACCGTCTGCAAGTTCCCATTTGATACTCCGCCGCCGCTGCTGAAGCTTGCGGTTCTGGAAGCATGATTGTGATGTTCTGATGCTGCCTCCGCGGCGCTGTCATCAGCTTGTCTTGCAATCGGGGCTTGCACATGCTGTCCGTACTCTCGTCGGCACCCCGGACACATGTTATTGCACAGGTCCTGGACACGCCCGTAGCAAAATAAACATACTTGGTACCTGACCAATAGGTGGCGAAGAGGCAAGCTTTCAGCATCGACCCATAAGATCTTTACAACTGCCAATGCTCGTTTTCTCACCCGCAAGGACATGGGTAAAAGTCCTTATCTGTATCGTCGAGCTCTTCGATGCAAAGCGGGCACGTCTCCTGCATGCATCCCACAGATATGGCCATCATGTTCCAAAAATTGAACGTCGTGTCGGCAAAAAACGGAGAGTGGGTGGGTGAATCGTTACCTTGACATCAGGCTGCCGGTGTGATGTGTCCGTGTAGAAAGTTCTTTGGCCCGAAGGACCCAATTGAACCGGCTTCTTCGTCGGCCGACCCTGAGCACACGCCATGGGAGCCCAATCAAAAACTACAAACATAGGTAGCAACCAGTATGTTCAAATATTTCATAACGACTCCTTGTCATGCGCACCAGCGCTGAAGGCTTGGCAAGCAGGCCTTGAGGCTGAGGTGGTCCAGGGCGAGGCATCTTGAGTGAGAACTGACAAGGTGAAGCGAAAAATCATAGGAAGCGCCGATTGAGTCTGGTTGTCACATGTCAGAGGACATGCTGCTGCTTCACTTCCGTACACTTGACAGGCCCACCTAGCGAACAAAGTAGCTTAGTCTCTAGTCTCATGAACATCATCATTCAATGCTATACAGCCTCATGAGCTCTATCGCTTGTGGAAATAATATCGGCATTCGCGTCTAAAGCAGGCGCACTCAGTAAAAACTGGACACGATTCTCCTTCCGTCATCCCATGCAGTCATCCTGAAAACCAAGTATTTCGAGGCATGCATACCTACCCTGAAACCTAAGGTGTCTCGATTGATTATGACCATATTTTGTTAGAGGTCTGCTTGCAGTCCACCCCATAGTGGTGCATTCATGTAATCATATGACACTTTCCTGTGTACCGTATGCATGTTATGTACATGCATGCCTGTCCAGATACATCTTGCTGCATACTGAGTTGCATGCGTAGCCTGACCACAACCGCCAATCAGATCAGTGTACGCATTTGATGGCAAGCGCGGACTGTATGGAGGCCCTGTGTGTCAAGTTGCGTAGGCCACTTGGGAGTGCCATATGATGTTGCTTGCCTGGGTAGCCGCATAGATGTTTGCCATATGATCAGCAAACCGAAAGGTGGGGTAGGTACTAGGCGGGAGAACCTGAAGCAAGCATGCATGAGAAGGTCAATTCATTAATATCAGTTTGTACAAGTTGGATACGGTACCCGTACATGTAGGTGATGTGTCTCATGTGCACATGTTGCTGCGGTATGAGGCTGCACTAGCTGTATCACTGTGCCTGTGCTCCATTAATGTCCCTCAACTGTGTATTATCGGTGTTTTGTCCTATTCTTGAAAGTCGATACCCCTGCTGTGCAGATCTCACCACAGATGTAAGGGGTAAGAAGCCCAGTCCCTCATCGGGTACACCTTTTTGGTAACCTGATGAGTCGGTAGTGATGACGGTGAAGTGAATGACATGGCTTGCAGATGGCCGGTTTCAAGATTAGTTTAACTTGAAGATGGAGGGAGTGAAGCTCGTAGGAAGCCCCTGCCCTGCTTTGATTTCATGTCGGGATTAATTCAGCTGGGATTTACGCCAGACCTGTGTCATTGGTTTTAATAATCAGGTTTTACACCTGTTCAGGAGGTGGGCCCCCCAGCCTTGTAAGTGGAAGGAAAGAGGTTGTGAGGAGACAGAGCTCCTAAAACACTCTGGCCAACCATGAGCCCACAGCAATTGTACAAAGGGGGGATCCTACGTAGCAGGAGGTGGTGAAGCCATACGCGATACTGTGGGTTAAAGCCACAGGGGCTATCGGCATCTGAGGAGATAGCATGGGGTGGGTCGTGTCCCATACAGGGCGGACCAGCAGAGGTATGATGTAGCCTGTATGACGCCTTCCTCATCAAGGCCTTATACAGGCTACATCACACCTACCGATACAGCATTGGTGCGGTACGGTACGGTACACTTCATACCGGGTTTTATGTCATTGTGAAGTCTGTTGTGAATAATTACAGTCCTGCAGAGTCTCACATTTGATGCATGGGACATGTGCCCGTAAACCGGGACAGGCACTTGATACACTAGGACAGTGAGCGAAAATCATTACTTTTGAAGGGTGACGTCTGCGTTCTTAGAGACCAGCAGGCTGAGGGTATCGTTATATAACCAAACACCTGGCGTGCAAGGGGCAGGCATGGGTGGGAGGCTCTGGCCTTTTATAGGACGTGGTATACATCATTGAGGGCTAGTTTTTTGAACAGCTGGGAAAATTTGATTTAATTCCCTCTTTTGTGTTGAGGGGTATTTTCCTTTTTTTCTCGCTTGCTGTCCCTCGCCTCTTTAATTTTCACTTGTTCAGGACTTAATTCGGCGCCCATGCGGCTGAGCCTTCTAGTGCATGGCCCAGAGGTGTAACGTCGTTTACTGTACTCTACAGGGGCGAGGAGCCTTCGCACTGCCTATGCTTGTAGGGTAGGGGCGTATTTTCCCGGTATTTTCCTTCTCCTTTGCGTTCCTCTCTTCCTTTCCTTGCTCATTTTACCTTAATTTTCATCTCTGTCTGGTATCTCTCTGTTGGGCGCCTGTGCGTCCGATCCTGTTTTTAGTAGGGTATAGAAACGTAACATGATTGGCCTGGAGTGTTCGAAATTTTTGGGGAGCTAGTTTGGGGCCATTCCCTGCTGCAGGTACATACACTGGTGGGGCCTCTGTTCCTGTTTCTCGCTGAGAAGTTTCCCGGGGTGGGAAGCATGTTCCATCCTGATGACAGGCGGCAAGCGTGGGTGTGTTGACTTACCGTGGCCTGTGCCCCGCGTGGTTTCCCCGAGCCTCGTATGCCCCTCTGGGACGCAGTATTTTTTTTCTCTCATGAGGAAATAAGACTACGCTTCACTGGGGCGCGAGGGTTCAAGAAACAGTGTGTGAATGGCGTGAAACGGGTCAGAAGGAGTTACTATTACCCGAATTCACTATTTACACCATAAACTCTTGGTTCACCAGAAAACTGCCTAATTCAGATGCCCCAGCCAATTCCTAAAAAAAAAACGAAGCTTCTGCCAACAAAAGCATGAAGTGCTAGTACCGGTATATATACCAAATGCTTTTGACAGGTGAAACAACGCTGCATCAGTAAGTACCGTACATGGAGCGGACGGGGGAAAACGTTCCAGACATCAGCATGATACGGGGCAACATAATACGGGAAGCTGGTGAGAGAAACCAGACATGAGAGCTTCCAACACCGCGTGGAAGGCCTGTGCAAATATCACCCCTACGTCGAGTCAGCAAGCCGAAAGGCATCTACCCTAAGCTCTTAATTGTGAATCCTTTGCCTGCCTGCCATATGTAGAGGCTTAAGGAGACTCCACAAAACAGGAGCCTCTGACATAAGGTATGTCTTGCACGGGCGTGACGGTGGAGGAAGCAGTGCAGCTTGGGCCGAGCCCGCGTCCGCACCGAGACCGTTGCAGCCTCCACCCGCAACTGAGATCCAATCATGATGCTTTTCGAAACCATACACCAAAAAGCACCAGTCGGCGTATGGACACTCTACTCAGCTTCAAATTAAAATGAAAGAAATTAAGTTTGTGTGCCCTCCCTAGATACCCCAAATAACATACCCCAATGAGAGAATAACCTACGTCCGCTCCTCCAGTCCTTCTCTTTTCTTAAAATCATTTTTAGACGGCCTGACGATCTGACATACGTCATCAGCACCCCAAACACAGTCGCCTCTAACCGGCATCACCTCGCGGCTCATCCTTGGCTGATGGTGCCACAGAATATAAACGTCACCCTTTGATCTTGGGGGCTCCCCCAAGATCAAACGGTAAATGTTTGTGTAACTGATACAACCGCAAACCCCACGCATCCTGTCACTCAAAAGGTAAAGGATGCCCCTTCACACTTCCACACCAAATTCCGACGCCTCCGCCAGGGCCTCTAGCAGATCCTTGTCGACGGGCGTGCATGGGAACAGCAGAAGCTGCACCCGCGTGGTGAGCTCTGCCGGGATGGCAGAGAACATTCCGAAGAAGCACTGCTTCTCTGTCATGGCCTGTAGCCTCAGGTTGACATCCATGCGTTTGGCGAGCTCGGCCACCCGCAGCCAGGCCCCCTGCATCTGCTGAAAGGTAGAAAATAGCCCCGGGGCAGCCGACGGTATGAACCCGGCCACACCTTCAGGAGCAGCCTCCGCTTCCTCCGCCGCCGCGGACGTCGCCACCGCCGCCGACGCATCTTGAGGCTCTGGTTCAGTGTCTAACCGAGCCCAACCGCCGCAGTGTTCCAGGGTCTCTGTCCCGGTCGAGCTGTCGCCACACACACTGTGTGGCCTGTCCCCCAGGAGAGGCGTGTCAAGAGGCTGAGAGCGCAAGGCAGGCACGCTTGCTGGTAGGCTGCATGCATCACCACCAGGGGCAGCGGCGGCGGTGGCAGCGGTGTGGGCAGTGAGGCCCACACCCTCCATCAAGACCTTGTGCAGTTTCAGCAGCTGGGAGTACTCGGCCCTAAGCTTACTCAACGTACCCTGCGTGCATTGAGTAGATTGATGAGCATAGCGCACATGCGCCAGAGACGCGCGTTTTGATTAGTGGGGTGCATATCAGTGCGGTGAAATTGCGCCGTAACTTAGATTTTGTGCGAGTTATTACGGTCCCTTACTGGTAAAAAAAGCTGGATTTGCCTTGAAGTTAGGATGACTGAAACTGAACTACGTAATTCAGCTGCCGTAGGGACCGTGATAAGAACAGCACATGGTGCATATTCAATCCCATCTTTGAAAAACTGCGATTTCTGCCCAAGCGGGCACTTAAAAAAAATAGGGAAGCCCTTAGAAGATGGTAATTGCTACGCTCAGACAAAACATTTGCGATACCAAGAAAGCCCAGTTTTGAGCGGCGATTCCTGCGTTCTGCCTGGAGATTACTGTGCCCCAAGCATGAGTAGGCTGAGTTATTGCATCAAAGCTAGTGGATAAGTCCAATGAGGGGTGGCGCTGCAACGTAACGCCTGAGGCCGAGGCTCATGGCCTGACCCCCTGTTGTGCTGATGCATGTTTGGGTGTTGATGCATGCTGGCATGATGATGCATGCTGGCATGCTGATGCATGCTGGCGTCTTGTTGCATCCTGGGGTGTTGTTGCACGCTTGATCCTAGAGATCGGCAAAGGAAAGGAATCCACGAAACAAATAACGTATAGGATCAGGTAACTGAGCATTACCCTAAACCTTTCACTTGGCTGCCCTGAACCCTGAACCTTTAACCCTAAACTTAGGGACCCTGAACCCTCAACTTTATTCCACCCCTGGATCTCACCAGGTAGCGGTCGCCAATGTCGCGGCATGCCCGCAGCGTGCCAGCAGGTATTACGAGGCGAAGTATCTTGCAGAGCGCCTCCTTGCCCACGGCCTCCACCTGCAAGAGGGCAGCACGCAGGGGCACGTCAAAAACAACGGACATTAGAGGCCATTGTTGCTTTCCTATCCTACCCCACCTGCACCTCCCTCCAGGTCTCCACGCTGTCCCTGTAGCTAGAGGCCATTGTCGCTATCCCATCCCACCCCAACATGCGCCGCACCTCACTCAAGACCTGCATCCTGCCCCTGGCCCCTGTACGTAGCTAGAGGCCTTTGTTGCTTTCCTATCCTACCCCACCTGCACCTCCCTCCAGGTCTCCACGCTGTCCCTGTAGCTAGAGGCCATTGTTGCTTTCCTATCCTACCCCACCTGCACCTCCCTCCAGGTCTCCACGCTGTCCCTGTAGCTAGAGGCCATTGTCGCTATCCCATCCCACCCCAACATGCGCCGCACCTCACTCAAGACCTGCATCCTGCCCCTGGCCCCTGTACATAGCTAGAGGCCATTGTTGCTTTCCTATCCTACCCCACCTGCACCTCCCTCCAGGTCTCCACGCTGTCCCTGTAGCTAGAGGCCTTTGTTGCTTTCCTATCCTACCCCACCTGCACCTCCCTCCAGGTCTCCACGCTGTCCCTGTAGCTAGAGGCCATTGTCGCTATCCCATCCCACCCCAACATGCGCCGCACCTCACTCAAGACCTGCATCCTGCCCCTGGCCCCTGTACGTAGCTAGAGGCCTTTGTTGCTTTCCTATCCTACCCCACCTGCACCTCCCTCCAGGTCTCCACGCTGTCCATGTAGCTAGAGGCCATTGTCGCTATCCCATCCCACCCCAACATGCGCCGCACCTCACTCAATGTCTCCATGCTGTAGTAGGGTATCAAAGCTCTCTGTTGCGGAATGAGAGTCATGGCACGCTGCTGCAAACCATGGAACCGGACCTACAAGGGTTTCGGGTTTCGGGTTTAGGTTCCTTTCTGCCTCAACCCTAGAGAAACCTGGCACGCTGCTGCAAACCACGGAACCGAACGTATGAGGGGTTTAGGGTTGAGGAGAAAGGGTTTAGGCGTAGGGGTCTAGGGTTGAGGTTCCTTTGTGCCTGAACCCTAAATAAACATCGCGTGCTGCTGCAAACCACAGGGCCAGACCTACATGGGATTCAGGGTTCAGGGTTAAGGTGTTAGGGTTTAGGGTTTAGGTGCATTTCTGCCTCAACCCTAGAGAAACCTGGCGTGCTGCTGAAAACCACGGAACCGGACCTACGTGAAGCAAAGGGTTAAGAGTTCACGGGATGAAGTCTACGTAAATTATTAAGGAACATGGCGTGCTGAGGCAAGTAATAGGACCGGACCTGCCTTGCCCTTGACAGCCTTGCCCTCATCAGCCAAGCTAGGCTGGTGCAGGGACGGGATACCAGCGCCGTCACCGGGAGAAATAGGTCGAAGGCCCATTTCTCCCGATGAGCTGGCGACGTCCCTTCCGGCAAACCCCGGCGAACCGCTGAGGCAGGCGCAAAAAAAAAGGCACAACTAGGAGCGAGGCAAGAACAATCGTTGTTCCATGGGGGGGCTGAGTGCCGCTTGATTTGCGCAGGCCACTAACATTTCGTTTGCTTGGACTTTTCTACGTGTGTGGCTGGCCGCCCAACCCTAGAAAACCATAGACACAGACACAGAGAACAGCCCGGGTGCGCTTGTGGCCCTCGTCAATTTTTCGACCGCATACGCTCAGGATGAACAAGTGCCTGTTTTGCACGTACTTCTGCCACACTTCAGCCAAAATTGTGTCCTACAGGGAGGGGAGAACCCTGGGGCAGCTACTAGCAAAAATATTCCTTGGCCCCCCAGCCAGAGCCCGTTCACGATTTTGTCTGGATCCTCCCAAAGGTGCCACGGACATCCCCCTGCCACAGACAACCACTTTAACTCGTACCTTCAAAAAATAAACTCCTCCCCTGAGACTACTCCTCAAAGTAACCTCGTCGAGGTATCTTGGCTGTTCTCTTCAAGCGTCAACTCAAGAAAAGTCAACAGGGTTTGGGGTTATTAGAAGGGGAAAAAAGATCACCTGCATGGCCACCAGCCTCATGCGGTTGGGCCCTGTCTCATCCTCCAGCTCAGCCTTGGGCAGCAGCATGGCGGCTCGCTGCAGGTGCTGCCGCCGCAGAAACGTCAAATCCAACACTGTCAGCTCGCTGACTCGTCTGTCCCACTCCGAGCACCACTGGCCAGGGTCAGGTCAGGGTCAGGGTCAGGGTCAGGGTCAGGGTCAGGGTCAGGGTCAGGGTCAGGGTCAGGGTCAGGGTCAGGGTCAGGGTCTGGGTCTGG
This sequence comes from Limnomonas spitsbergensis, assembly GCA_037349105.1. NCBI lineage: Eukaryota > Viridiplantae > Chlorophyta > Chlorophyceae > Chlamydomonadales > Limnomonas > Limnomonas spitsbergensis. Next base: position 1,470,029 of record JAYJMM010000102.1, on the reverse strand, counting down.
GTCAGGGTCGGGGTCAAGGTCAGGGTCAGGGTCAGGGTCAGGGTCAGGGTCAGGGTCAGGGTCAGGGTCAGGGTCAGGGTCAGGGTCAGGGTCAGGGTCAGGGTCAGGGTCAGGGGCAGGGGCAGAGGAAGGGCGGGTGATGGGGTAATGGGAAGGGGCAGAGGCAGGGGTAGGTGAAGAAGGGGGGTTGGAAGGGACAGGTAGAGGGAAGGGCAGAGGGAGGAGAGAGGGGAGGGGAGAGGGCGAGGGGGAGGGGCAGGGGCAGGGGGGGAGGGAGAGTCAGGTGAGGTTGGAAGATTAAAGGTCCAGATCAGTGAGATGGGGTTCACAGAGAGCATGGCGAATTGCATAACGTTCAGAAACGGCAGTATTTCTTTCGCGTGCGCCAGGCCGCCTTTGACAGGCCGCTCGTCAGCCACCCCTGGGTGATGGGGACAAAACCTCGTCGTCTGCTTCTGTCACATGTTAGGTCTCCTTCTGTGACCCTACCTCTCACTGCTTCTTTCAGGGTGATTCAGCTACCACTCAGCTACCTCTCAGCTACCGTTCAGCAATCGTTCAGCACTTAACTTCTAATAAGCTTCATCATGGCCTGCGGCTAGGCTGCCCTGGTGAAGCTAACCCTGCTGCTTTACTGCCTCTGCAACAAACAAAATAGCTCATGGCTCATCCGTAGACAAGCGTATTGGGTGTTTTTGCTACCCGAGACTATGGTTTTACTGGATCCGACTTTCTACACCTCGGCAGTTCTGGGCACGGAACCCGATGGACTCCCAGCTCCTTGGAGATTCATAGGCCTTACGTTGGAACGCTAGTACAACCACAAAGGACTGTTACGATACAGAAGTACGGTTTCACCTTAAAGTACGGTACAGTTACCTTGGAGTACGGTACGGTTTACCTTGCGGTACAGAAGCACTAAAAAGTGTGGCTTTGTGTGAACAGCGTCATCCGACCCCACCCGTCTGCATTGCCCTCACCTGGTCAGGCTCGGGTAGCATATCAACAGAGGGCAGGTTGCAGGCAGGACGATGCAGGCGGGGCGGCTCTCGGCACAGGCGCATGCAGCTTTGCCTCAGCAGAAGGGCCTGCTCGCGGTTCTGCGGCTGAATCCCGCACTCGGCTCCGGAAAGTCGGTTCAGGAGCCGCGTGTTTTCTGCCACGAGACCCTTGAAGAAATCTATCTGACTCACACAAGGGGAGGTTGAAATCAGTTGTGTAAGGCTAACAGAGTGAGTAACGGTGCGGCAAGCAGCGTTTCGTTCTTCGTGACACAGTTACATGTCAGCTACACTGCAGCCTCTGGCCGGAGGCCCCATTTGTGGCCAGCCATGCTGCTTTGGACACCAGTCATAGGCTTGTTCAGGTTTCGTTTGCATTGGGCCTTTGGCGGCCGTGGGGCGGCCTGCCGAAGGTGGACTTGTAGCCGGAAAGGGAAGCACTGGCTGCAAACAAGGCACGCTGGGGACGCTTACGTACCGGTAAGTTGTTTAGGGTGAACCAGAGCATATTTTGACAAGCCGCTGAGCGGCCACCTCAAGGCCACACCTTGACTGGCCTATGGCCGGTGGCCCAAGCAGTAGGGCCTGCTGCACCAGGCCTTGTCATGTAGCTGAATTCTAGCTGACGCACACTACATAAGCAGTGGGCGCTGGGGCCCAGCACCTCCTCGGTCACATGTGACCCCATGCTCTGCCCAATGTCAAGGCATAATGGGCGTGTGTGGGCATGGGATCAGGCGCTCAGGGCTAGAGGAGCTCCAGGGGGGTAGGGTGGAAGGAGGCATGCAGGCAGCTTACCATGCAAGGGGAGGCTGTGGGGTGAACTCTGCATGCATGCAACACGGTCATGAGCTGGGCCTTCTTTCCAAGAGGCTGAAGAAACAAGAGAAGGCATATACAGTATGTGATATACCGTACTCGATCTTCTCCAGTGGGTTCTCCATGCAGTCCTTGTTAGTGGTCAGGGTCAAGAGTGCGGCTGAGGAACAAGCGAGGAGCATAGCATTCGCTTGAGTGTGGGTTCTCTCAAGAGATCTTATCGGTGGGCAAGGGCGAGAGGAAGGCTCACCTTTGCTTGCAGCTGTTGCAGCGCGGCTTCGTAGGCAGCGCAGTACCGGAAGTTGCATTTCTTTTCAAATCGTTGGAGCAGCTTGGAACTTGTCCGGAGTTCTCGCACGCACCAGTGTTCTTCCGATCGTTTGCACGTCAAGAGGCGGGGTTCGGCAGGACGCACAGTTCGCTATTTTATGACGTATATATTCATACTGGAGCGTAGTCAATTTTTTGCTTGAGCCAGGAGCAGTAGTCAGGCCTGGCAATGTCTAATGCAGTGCGAATTCGGGTTTTGGATGCCTGATGCTTCATTGAATCACGCATCGGACGGTCCCATGTACGCCTATACGGGAGGATCAGAGAAGATCTGCCGACGATCACACCAACCGTATTCAAACCGCTTGAGCATTAAACAAGAGTGGAAATACCACACAAGCGTATCACTTGCAATTCTGGAAAAGTTTTCAATAAATAATATATGATGGACCAGCCTCGGAGCCCTACCGTACCCCGACAGCACCATGATATGTATGAAGGGGGTGCTCAGCAGGCCATAGCCGCGTATTTTTGTTCTCTGTAAGACACGGGGCATATCGTAGACTCGCAGAGCCGGCATCCCCATTCCCAAGAGGAGATCACATCAACTCACAAGTTTAATCAGGCCACTAGCAGTACCCATCGAAGAGCATCCACCTGGCCTGCTGCCTCCAAATTTCAGGTTTGCGGGCATATTCGGTAGCTGAGCCTCCAATGTTTCACACGGCTAGGTATTGTACAGTGTCATATTTGCTGATTTATTTTGGACTCATAATGGCACAAGGCTGACCGGTGAGGCTGTGACCTGGCCGCTGATGCTGCGGTCTTCATGACAGATGGGGAAGACAGTCCGTAGTTCCGTACATATGAGGACGAGATGTTGTAGCCAAATAATAGAGCGAGCTGCTGTTGCTGTTGCTCGAGACCAATAAGAGCCAGGCACAAGGCGTGCATGCGTCTGTGAGTCAATGATGTTACACCTATGGGCCCTGCTCAAAAGACTCATGGGCCGCATGGGCGCCCAACTAAACGGCATGCATGCGTCTGGGGGTGAGGGCCTGCCTTGCAGTTAGGACCAGGGCAGCCAGCTACTTACAAAGTCGAGGCCCGGCCAAAGCCAGCTAATGCTACGTTTGAAACCAAATAGCTAAATCACAGATATCAAATGTTGTTTTAAACAGGCAACGTTCTGCAAAGAAGAAAACAAAATGGGAGCAAGTACTGCCAGACAGGCTTCCCAATGGGGAGCACTTGGCTGAAAAGAAATTGGAATTCTAGCAACATAGAGAAAAACACGAACAGCAACACACTCGACAATGCACTGCTAATAAGATGAGATGATCCGATATATCACGTATGTAGGGTGACTATCACACCCTGGATCTCCTGCTCAAAACCCTGAAATAAACCTAAACGTAACTATTCTGCTGAAAAAGTGATTTCAGGTGTGCATTATTATTTAAGCTTATTATTAACTTTGATCGCATTGGTCAAGCACACAGTATCGCCAGTCCCAGTTTTCAATATATCCGCAGCCACAACCGGCACCCCCTCCCTGTCAACCACACGCAGCGCATGATGACAGCCTCCGCTGAACGTCTCTCCGGAAACTACAAAGTTTTGATTGACTGATCTGCTGGTGGCCAGTCCGGGTCGCCAGCCGGTGGCGAGCCCGAATGGTCAGTCGGTGGCATGTCCGAATGGTCAGTCGGAGGCCAGTCTCAGCAGTCTAACAGCGGCCAGTCGGAATGGTCAGCTGGTGGCCAGTCCGAGAGGTCTTCCAGTGGCGAGTCTGAAGGGCCTGCCGGTAGCCTGTTCGAATTATCTGCAGGTGGCCAATCCGAATGGTCAGCCGGTGGCCGGTCTGAGTGCTCCTCCAGTACTGGTGCCGCTACCTCTTTCCATGCGGCCCCTGCCCTGTCCATTGCAGTGTCGTCGGGCGCCGCGTCATGGCCCAGCATAGGAGGAACTGCTGCCGCGTCATGGCTCAGCATAGGAGGAACTGCTGCCGCGTCATGGCACAGCATAGGAGGAACAGCTGCCGCGCCATGGCTCAGCATAGGAGGACCTGCTGCCGCGTCATGATAATAAGGAGAGGGAGGCGCAGCTGCCGGGGCCAACAAGCCGGGATCAGACAGCGGGCCAAGGAGCGGTCCAGAGACAGGGACAGGGTGGGGGCCAGAGACAGGGCCAGGGAGGGGACCAGACGCGGGCTGGGCAGAGGTAATGCCAGCGTCCGGTTGGCCTACAGATGCGGGCTGGGCAGTGTCGAAGCCAGCATTCGTGTGGCCAGCGGAGGCGGGCTGGGTTGAGGCGATGCGGGTATCTATGCGTGTAGCGCTAAAAAGTGCCGCTTGGCTGGATTGGCCAGTGTACGCGGGCTGGGCTGCGTAAAAGTCGGCATTTGTATTGGCAGAGGACGTGGGTTCGGCTGAGACGATGCGGACATCTGGTTGGTCAGCGGACCTGGGCTCGGCTGAGACGATGCGGATATTTGGTTGGTCAGCGGACGCAGACTGGGCATTCAGTTGGGCCCTGGGCGCGGAGTGGGTTGAGTCCTCCCCTAGGGGTGTCACCCCCGTCACGGGGACCTGCCTCAGCAGTAGCGCGATCATGATCACCGTGTCGCGAAACATCTGGATCACGAGAAGTACGCACATGATAAGTACAAACACGAGTACATCATCTGAAACATGAGCAGTACACACATGAGACATGCACGCATGAGCGGTACACCTGGATCACGAGCAGTGCACACATGAGAAGTACAAGCATGAGAACATCATCTGGGACATGGGCAGTACGCACATGAGACATGCACACATGAGCGGTACACCTGAAACACGAGCAGTATAATCATCTACAGTAAAAACATCAGCAGTACACAACCAATATGTAGTGCACCTGTTAAGGTACTTGGGCAGTACACACATACGAAGTACAAACACATTGCACAAAACACCCGAATCCAGAGTATCATGCCCCCAACCTATACTATCTTAGTCCTTTCATGCCTGAGGTGACATTCCCCCCCACGTCCATACTCTTTTTATCTCATCTTGATCGAGTGCCCCCACCCTTCCCTTCACACCCTCTTTGTACCCTGAAGTGACATCACCCCCCCCCTTCACACCCTCTTTGTACCCTGAAGTGACATCACCCCCCCCCTTCACACCCTCTTTGTACCCTGAAGTAATATCACCCCCCCCCTTCATACACAGGTGACAGCACGCCCCCCTTCACCCCCGAGACGAAATCACCCCCACCCTTCACACCTGAGGTGACATCACCCCCCCCTTCACACCCTCTTTATACCCGAGGTGACATCACCCCCCCCTTCTCACCCTCTTCACACCCGAGGTGACATCACCCCCCCCCTTCACACCCATCATCACACCCGAGGTGACATCATCCCCCCCCTTCTCACCCTCTTCACACCCGAGGTGGCATCACCCTGCCCTTCACCCCCTCTTCACACCCGAGGTGACATCACCCCCCCCCTTCACAACCTCTTCACACCCGAGGTGACATCACCCCCCCCTTCACCCCCTCTTCATAGTTCATACCCGAGGTGTTACGGCCATGTCCCAGTGAGTGCCTAGGCTGACCAGCATCCCCACTTGTTCCGCTGCGAGCCGCCGAAGGGCGCTCAACTGGTGCGGCATGGTTTCAGAGCTGAGCCACATGATGATAGGCCGACCCTGGGAGAAAGGTAAAGCGTGATGGTATGTTATTCGGTTTTAGAGCTGAACCACCTATGATGATAGGCCCACCCTGTGAGACATGGGAAGAGTGATGATTACTCGGTTTCAGAGCCGTACTACATGTTGATGTGCCCACCCCGAGAGACAGGAAAAGTGTGATGGCTACTCGGTTTCGTATGATGACAGACCCACCCTGTGAGACAGGGAAAGTGTGACGGCTACTCAGTTTCATATGATGACAGACCCACCCTGTGACACAGGGAAAGAGTGATGGCTACTCGGTTTCGTATGATGACAGACCCACCCTGTGACACAGGGAAAGAGTGATGGCTACTCGGTTTCATATGATGACAGACCCACCCTGTGAGACAGGGAAAGTGTGATGGCTACTCGGTTTCGTATGATGACAGACCCACCCTGTGACACAGGGAAAGAGTGATGGCTACTCGGTTTCATATGATGACAGACCCACCCTGTGAGACAGGGAAAGAGTGATGGCTACTCGGTTTCGTATGATGACAGACCCACCCTGTGACACAGGGAAAGAGTGATGGCTACTCGGTTACATATGATGACAGACCCACCCTGTGAGACATGGGAAGAGTGATGATTACTCGGTTTCAGAGCCGTACTACATGTTGATGTGCCCACCCCGAGAGACAGGAAAAGTGTGATGGCTACTCGGTTTCGTATGATGACAGACCCACCCTGTGAGACAGGGAAAGTGTGACGGCTACTCAGTTTCATATGATGACAGACCCACCCTGTGACACAGGGAAAGAGTGATGGCTACTCGGTTTCGTATGATGACAGACCCACCCTGTGACACAGGGAAAGAGTGATGGCTACTCGGTTTCATATGATGACAGACCCACCCTGTGAGACAGGGAAAGTGTGATGGCTACTCGGTTTCGTATGATGACAGACCCACCCTGTGACACAGGGAAAGAGTGATGGCTACTCGGTTTCATATGATGACAGACCCACCCTGTGAGACAGGGAAAGAGTGATGGCTACTCGGTTTCGTATGATGACAGACCCACCCTGTGACACAGGGAAAGAGTGATGGCTACTCGGTTACATATGATGACAGACCCACCCTGTGACACAGGGAAAGAGTGATGGCTACTCGGTTTCATATGATGACAGACCCACCCTGTGAGACAGGGAAAGTGTGACGGCTACTCGGTTTCGTATGATGACAGACCCACCCTGTGACACAGGGAAAGAGTGATGGCTACTCGGTTACATATGATGACAGACCCACCCTGTGAGACAGGGAAAGAGTGATGGCTACTCGGTTTCGTATGATGACAGACCCACCCTGTGACACAGGGAAAGAGTGATGGCTACTCGGTTTCATATGATGACAGACCCACCCTGTGAGACAGGGAAAGAGTGATGGCTACTCGGTTTCGTATGATGACAGACCCACCCTGTGACACAGGGAAAGAGTGATGGCTACTCGGTTACATATGATGACAGACCCACCCTGTGAGACATGGGAAGAGTGATGATTACTCGGTTTCAGAGCCGTACTACATGTTGATGTGCCCACCCCGAGAGACAGGAAAAGTGTGATGGCTACTCGGTTTCGTATGATGACAGACCCACCCTGTGAGACAGGGAAAGTGTGACGGCTACTCAGTTTCATATGATGACAGACCCACCCTGTGACACAGGGAAAGAGTGATGGCTACTCGGTTTCGTATGATGACAGACCCACCCTGTGACACAGGGAAAGAGTGATGGCTACTCGGTTTCATATGATGACAGACCCACCCTGTGAGACAGGGAAAGTGTGATGGCTACTCGGTTTCGTATGATGACAGACCCACCCTGTGACACAGGGAAAGAGTGATGGCTACTCGGTTTCATATGATGACAGACCCACCCTGTGAGACAGGGAAAGAGTGATGGCTACTCGGTTTCGTATGATGACAGACCCACCCTGTGACACAGGGAAAGAGTGATGGCTACTCGGTTACATATGATGACAGACCCACCCTGTGACACAGGGAAAGAGTGATGGCTACTCGGTTTCATATGATGACAGACCCACCCTGTGAGACAGGGAAAGTGTGACGGCTACTCGGTTTCGTATGATGACAGACCCACCCTGTGACACAGGGAAAGAGTGATGGCTACTCGGTTACATATGATGACAGACCCACCCTGTGAGACATGGGAAGAGTGATGATTACTCGGTTTCAGAGCCGTACTACATGTTGATGTGCCCACCCCGAGAGACAGGAAAAGTGTGATGGCTACTCGGTTTCGTATGATGACAGACCCACCCTGTGAGACAGGGAAAGTGTGACGGCTACTCAGTTTCATATGATGACAGACCCACCCTGTGACACAGGGAAAGAGTGATGGCTACTCGGTTTCGTATGATGACAGACCCACCCTGTGACACAGGGAAAGAGTGATGGCTACTCGGTTTCATATGATGACAGACCCACCCTGTGAGACAGGGAAAGTGTGATGGCTACTCGGTTTCGTATGATGACAGACCCACCCTGTGACACAGGGAAAGAGTGATGGCTACTCGGTTTCATATGATGACAGACCCACCCTGTGAGACAGGGAAAGAGTGATGGCTACTCGGTTTCGTATGATGACAGACCCACCCTGTGACACAGGGAAAGAGTGATGGCTACTCGGTTACATATGATGACAGACCCACCCTGTGAGACAGGGAAAGAGTGATGGCTACTCGGTTTCATATGATGACAGACCCACCCTGTGAGACAGGGAAAGTGTGACGGCTACTCAGTTTCAGAGCCGAACCACATATGATCAGTGCTGTGCAATTGCACCGTACTACGGAAATCGTGTAAGTAATTACGATCCTTTACTGGTACAAAAAACCCAGTATTTTTATATTTTAGCAGCTGAATTTGCCTTGAAATTACGGTGACTGAATTCAGCTACGTAATTCAGCCACCGTAAGACCGTAATTGGCACAGCACTGCATATGATGATAGACCAACCCTGGGAGTGGGGAAAGTGTGATGGTGACTCAGTTTCAAAGCTAATGAAAAGTGGGCCTTGGGTACAGGAGTGTGGTAGGTACGCACACTCAGAGCTGCACCAGGAGATTAAAGGTGGGCACTAAGAGAGGGGGAGAGTGTGATCTGAGCTGGGGAAGGGGAAGGTGTGAATGGTCAGCTGGGAGTGTGAGGAAGGTGTGAGAGTGGTGTGCTGAGAGAAAGGGAAAGTGTGAATGACCAGCTGGGAGTGTGAGGAAGGTGTGAGAGTGGTGTGCTGAGAGAAGGGGAGAGTGTGAATGGCCAGCTGGGAGTGTGAGGAGAGTGTGAGAGTGGTGTGCTGAGAGAAGGAGAGAGTGTGAATGGTCAGCTGGGAGTGTGAGGAAGATGTGAGAGTGGTGTGCTGAGAGAAGGGGAGTGTGAATGGCCATCTGGGAGTTTGAAGAAGGTGTCAGAATTGTGAGCTGAGAGAAGGGGAGAGTGTGAATGGCCAGCTGGGAGTGTGAGGAGAGTGTGAGAATGGTGTGTGGTGTGCTGAGAGAAGGGGAGAGTGTGAGCTGGGCCGCATGATGATAGCTGGGCCATAAGAGATGGGGGTGAGGGGGGGGGGGGGGGGCAACCGGGGGTGAAGGGAAACAACCCCCCTCTTTCCCCATGGCAGCAGGTGGACCCAGCGAGGTGGGTTCTGTGAGGTGGGTTCTGAGAGGTGGGATAAAGTGGATGTCTGGGTGGCTATATGGCAGAATGGGAACATCAAGCACAGGAAGACAAGATGTGTGTGTGTGTGTGTTCAGAGGCGGATAAACGGAGGTGAGACGAGGACAGCTAACTGCCTTTCAAGGAGCAGACAGAGGGATCCTACAGATCCTCCGCTTAGAGCAAGATATTGAGCCCCCCTCCTCCCTTCCTCCCTCCACCACCCTCCCCCCCCCACACCTTGATTCTGTGTGTTTCGATGTTTCTAGGGCATCTGATGCTGGTCACCAGCAACGTCCTAGGAAGAACCTGCAGGCAAATAAGAGAGGAAGGAAGAGGGGGGGCAGGGCATGGGCATGCCAAGGGGGAGAAGGGGAAGAGGGGAAACAATACAGATTCTGACTGAGCCTCAGAGGAACGCCTCAACCTCCGGTAATGCAGGATCATAGGTACCCAGGTACTGCATGCACTAAACCCTAAACCCTAATGCAGGATTGCAGGTACCCAGGTACTATGTGCACTAAACCCTTACCCTAATGCAGGATTGCAGGTATCCAGGTACTGCGTGCACTAAACCCTAACCCTAATGCAGGATTGCAGGTACTGCGTGCACTAAACCCTAAACCCTAATGCAGGATTGCAGGTACCCAGGTACTGCGTGCACTAAACCCTAACCCTAATGCAGGATTGCAGGTACCCAGGTACTGCGTGCACTAAACCCTAAACCCTAATGCAGGATTGCAGGTACCCAGGTACTGCGTGCACTAAACCCTAACCCTAATGCAGGATTGCAGGTATCCAGGTACTGCGTGCACTACATGTATCACTGGCCTGCTTGATAGTACGGACTGCATATCGGCCCCCCCTGGCCCCCCCTCATCTCCCCTTTACCCTACCCGGAATAGGGAGGTGGAGATGTCAGCACAGACGCTGAACAACAACGTGCCGCGGTCCTGGCTGACGGCCCGTGCCGTCCAAGGGATCAAATGAGGCAAGGCCCCCTCGTCAGACAGCGCCGATATGCAGCGTGCCTGCAGAGAGAAAGGGGTGGGTCGGGGTAGGTTGGGGTGGGGTGCAGTGGGTGGGGGTCGATCGGGTGGGTTGGGGTGGGTCAAGTGCTTTCGAGTTGCCGGTTACGGAATGGCTACCGCAACCAATGAGGGTTCAGGGTGTAGGGTTTGGGCGACCAATAAGGGTTTGAAAACAATCTGAACTTGCAGCTTCTCTTGGCTGCATGCAGCAAAGATACAGAATTTGGGAGCGGGATTCAAGCATGTTTGGTTGGAGTCTCAGGCAGCTACTCGCATCGTTACGGTACTGGATTGGGCGGTGCGGTCGGGAAGTGGCAGCATGCTAGACCCTCCGCCCTAAGGGCATGTGCTGTCATCACTTAGAAAGAGATACGGCAGCATGCTGGACCCTCAGCTTATGGTAACGGCGCGGATGTGACTACGGCCCCAGGCTGCACTGTTCCCTTAACCTCCACCATCTAATAGGGCGTAGCTTTCTTTCTTTCTTTCATTGTTAGACCCTCAGCCCTAAGGGCATGTGCCGTCTTCACTGTTAAAGGGAAGAAGGGCAATGGGAGGTTGCCAATCTGGCTGCCAATCGCGATAAATGATGCTCACGCGGTGTGCACACAAGCTGTTGACACAAGTCTAAATGCGCTCACCAGTCTGGGAATACGCATATTGGTACGGCACCGTTTACGTCATTTGTACCGTACCAGGCAAACCGAAACCATGCACAAATGTGCACCAATCTTAAGGCTGATGTCTTACCCCCTAATTCCCCACTCCCTGCGTCCTGAACCTAGTAAACATTATATTTTGTGTAGAAATAAGTCAGATTTGTGGGGGTGGTCACCCCCGATAACCTCAACGGTGTGTGTGTTGTTTGGTTCCCATCCATACTGTTGTTTCAAAAAGTATCAAATGGTAGGACAAGAGGCAAATAAATCAAGCTGGGGAACCCCTGTCCCAGGCTTGATTTATTTATCAGGTGGAAACAGCTTGGAATCAGCTACTTTCAACTGACAAACACTCCCTTTCGACTTTCCACGCTCCACTTCTCACTTTCGGCTAACAATTGTTTCGTTACCTATTTAAACCATCACGTTTTCTTTTTTTGCTCTGCTGTTTTCCACATTAAAAAAATCGCATTGTTTTGGAAATCTCACTTTTCACTCCTCACTCCCAGTTCCGACCCACTGTCCATGTGATTAGCCTTCCCTTATAATTAACGTTGTTTGGGGTTGAGGGAGCCATGCGTTTACTACTTATCAATTGTTGAAGCCACTTTTCAGTCAAAAAATGTGAGTTTTTGTCGACAGTTTGCTCTGAACCCTCTAATGCGTCAGAACCTTCTAACGCTGTCCCCCGGCCTGTATTAATAAGCCGCCAGTTCCGACTTTTTGCCAATATCTCACTTCCAAATTTTGCACGAGTCAAAACTGAATTCCCGCTTCCAAGCAAACCCAGATCCCATTTTTCAGTTCCCCCTATAATGCACTATGCCTTCCGGGAACCATGATAAACCCTCAACCCTCAACCGGGTTGCACCTAACACAAAACCGGGTCAAAAGCACCTAAACCCTAAACCCCTCAAACCTACACCCTCTGTCAGAAACCTAAAACCTACAACTAGGTCAAAAGCACCTTAACCCTAAACCCCTCAACCCTACACCCTCCGTACCGTCATAGCCACCCTTACCTGTATTAACTGAACGCCGCTGGGCTTGTTCGTGTACAGTGGCGGCATCATCAGTCTCCCGCCACCGGGATCTCCGGCCCACACAGGCGGATCCGCCGCCGCGGCGGGCTGAAGCGGGGACGCGCGACCCTCGCGGGCTGCAGCACCCTCCGGCGTCTTCAGTGCCGCCTGCCTTTGCCTTGACGCCGCCGGCAAAGCAGCAGCGCCTGCCTTAGAGCTGGCAGCGGCTGGCGGCCGCTTCGGCGCCGGGATCTCCCAAACGTCAGGGTCCTCAGCCGGCCCGGGCGGAGCCGCCACCGCGGCGGTGGACTGGAACGGCAACGCACGACCCTCGCCGGCAGCGCCTGCTCCCATGTCCGGGACGGCCTGCCCTCGCCACCCAGCTGCCCGCACAACACCCGTCCCTGCCGCGGCGCTCGCTAACGGGTGTTCCAAACCGCTCCGGGCCTCGGTGTCATTCTGCTCCAGAGCTCTCTGCAACCCAAAGCCCTCAAAGCAGGCGGAGAGATTGGAGGCAGGAGCAACCAGGGGGCGGGGACTGTCAGGCATCGCTGGTCGCGCCGAGAGTGTCGCCGGCTCGGGCTGAGCCGGGGAGGGGATTCTGTTAACGCCTGGGACGAGCCACTGCTGCTGCTGCTCACGCCCGGGAAGCCTCTGCATACGCTGTTGCAACACCTGTTGTTGCATCTGTTGTTGTTGCATCTCTTGCTCCTGTTGCATGGCACGTAGTTGTTGCAGCCCCTGCAGCACCTGCTGCCTCTGCTGCATCACCTGTTGCAGTTCCAACGCCTGTTGCTGTTTTTGCTGTTGCATCCCCTGTTGTTGCGCCTCCTCATGCAGCGGCAGCATCGACTCCTGCTGTTGCAACGCCTGTAGATAATGGGCAGCTCGATGCTGCCTCTGATCCAACCGTTGCAGCTGCATCACCAGCCGTTGATGCATCTCTTGATGACGGTGTTGCTTTGCCTGTTGCTGTTGCAGCCACTTTTGTTGCCGCTGATGCTGCGCAGCCTCTTGCATCTCGCAAACCTGTGATAGCTGCGTGTCCTCATGTTCCTCTGGCGTCCTCTGCTGACCCTGCCACTGTCTGGATGCGAGGAGAAAGGGAGAGGAGGAGCGCGGAACGACCTCTCTAAGAGCAGGAGCGGGACGTGAGGGAGCAGAGACCGGCGGAGTTGCCTGCCTCTGACCAGGAGCAGGGATTGAGGGAAAGGAGATTGTCCGAATGGCCTGTTGCTGTAGCTGTTGTTTCTGCTGTTCCTGCTGCTGTTGTTGCTGTCGCTGCTGTTGCTGCTGATGCTGCTGATGCTGCTGTTGCTGCTGCTGTTGTTGCCGTTGCTGCTGCTGGGCAGCAGGATCAAGCGCTGCTAGCGATGGGGGAGACGTCACTTGCACGCCTCTCAGTTTCTCCACCATGACAAACCTCCAATCCAACCACGCCACAACCCACTCCTTCCCATCCTTGTCAATGCTCACAGAATGGGGCATGACAGGTAGATTAACGGGGCCTCCCTGCTGCGGCAACTGCTGCTGCTGCTGCGGCGGCGGCGGCAACTGCTGCTGCGGCAACTGCTGTTGCTGCTGCTGCTCCCGCTGCTGCTGCTGCTCCCGCTGTTCCTGCTGCTGCTGTTGTTGCTCCCCCTGCTGCTGTTGCTGCTCCCGCTCTTGCTGCTCTTTCAGCTCTTGTTGCTGTCCTTGCTCTCGCTCTTGCTGCTCCTGCTGCTGCCTCGCCACGGTTGGCGCTTGCATCCCAGGCATCCACATGGGAGCCAGGTGCCCGTTCGGCAGCAGGACAGCCGGCATCAGCTGCCCATTGGGCATGAAGATAGCCGGAGCCAACTGCCCGTTAGGCTTCCTGATTGCCGGCACCAGCATCCCGTTTGGCATCAGGACCGCCGGCACCTGCTTCCCGTTCGGCATCAGGACCGCGAGTCCTTGACGTGATGCAGCGGCAGCCGCAGCCTCGCCCTCAGTCTCCGCAGCGCCCATGACCTGCTGACCGTCTCTGCCCCCAGGTTCCACGACCTGCTGGCTGGCTGTCCCCCCCGGGAGCTGCTGACCATCTCTCCCCTCATCGCACGTGGCCTGCTGGCTGTCTGTCCCCGGGAGCTGCTGACCATCTCTCCCCTCATCGCACGTGGCCTGCTGACCGTCTCTCCCTCCCGGGAGCTGCTGACCACCTCTCCCCCCTGGGGCAGCAGTGACCTGCAGGCTGATTTCCCCCTCATCGCATGTGGCCTGCTGACCGTCTCTCCCCCCCAGGAGCTGCTGACCATCTCTCCCCCCTGGGGCAGCAATGACCTGCTGGCTCATTTTCCCCGCATCGCACGTGACCTGCTGGCTATCTCCCCCCCCAGGGAGCTGCAGACCATCTCTCCCCCCTGGAGCAGGAATGACCTGCTGGCTGATTTCCCCCGCATCGCACGTGACCTGCTGGCTGTCTCCCCCCCCAGGGAACTGCTGGCTGTCTCTCCCTGCATTGCCTGCGACCTGCTGACACTCACTCCCCCCATGGGCAGCGGTGGCCAGCTGACTATCTCTCCATGCATCGCGCATGGACTCTCTGCCCCCAGGTTCCACGACCTGCTGGCTGGCTGTCCCCCCTGGGAGCTGCTGACCATCTCTCCCCTCATCGCATGTGGCCTGCTGACCGTCTCCCTCCGCAGCGGCAGCAGCGACCATGCCATTCCTCCGCCTCCATTCTTTCTTTGCAGGGCCCGCGGCTTCTAAGCTGTTTAGTGCCAAGGACACGCTGTCTGAGGAGTCATCTAACAGGCTGATTGCCACATGCTGCTGCTGCTGCTGCTGCAACACCTGCTGCTGCTGCTGCAACACTTGCTGCTGCTGCAACACCTGCTGCTGCTGCAACACCTGCTGCTGCTGCAACACCTGCTGCTGCTGCAACTCCTGCTGCAGCTCCTCCTCATGTTGATGCTGCAGCTCATCCCGTTGCTGCAGAAACACTTGTTGCGGCTGTGTCTCTTCCTGAAACTCCTGTGGCGTCTCCTGGAATCCCTGCGGCAGCTCCTGCTGCCGCCCCGGCTGCTGCCCCTGTTGCTGCTCCTCACCTACCGCTCCAGCCTCAAAGACTAGGGACGAAACCAGGAGTGCTGCATCCGCCTCAACAGCGACTCCTTTAACAACACCTGGGATCTCCTGCTGCTGCGGAAACTGCAGTGGCAGCGGCGGCTGCTCCTCCCGCTGCTGCCGAGACATTTGTTGCACCTGCTCCTGCTGAAACTCCTGCAGCGGCTGCGGCGACTCTTGTGGCAGCGGCAGCGGCGGCGGCGACTCCTGTCGCAGCGGCGGCGGCGACTCCTGTCGCAGCGGCGGCGGCGACACCTGTCGCAGCGGCGGCGGCGACTCCTGTCGCAGCGGCGGCGGCGACTCTTGTGGCAGTGGCGGCGGCGACTCTTGTGGCAGCGGCGGCAGCGACTCTTGTGACAGCGGCGGCAGCTCCTGTGGCAGCTGCGGCGGCTCTTGTGGCAGCGACAGCAGCTCCTGTGGCAGCGGCGGCAGCCCCTGCAGCAGTGGCGGCAGCTCCTGTGGCAGCGGCGGCAGCTCTTGTGGCAGCGGCGGCGGCTCTTGTGGCAGCTGCGGCAGCTCCTGAGGCAGCTGCGGCGGCTCTTGTTGCTGCCCCTGTCGCTGCTCCATACCAGGCTTCTTGACAGGAGACGAAACCAGGGGTATTGCCCCGACATCATCAGCGATTCTTCTCAGGACACCGGGGATATCCAAGCGGCTAGGCTTGCTCGGTTTAGAGGCCAGGAGGGGGCTGCTGCGGGAGCGCTTACCCAAACTACCCACCGTGCCACCGGCCTGCATGGTGTAGGAACAAGCTCGGGTCAGGACAGTCATAAGCCCAGAGCTTGTTTTTTCATGACTCAGCTACACGTCAGCTACACTCCGATTTCTGTTCGAAAGCCTCATTTATGGCAAGCCAGACGGAACGTAGCCATCGTAACCGGCACAGTACTGCGGTACATCCGAATTGGCTTCCCTCTAACTTATCGTTGTTAGGGGTGGGAGATTCATTAAAATACCAATTCTTGATTGTCAACGCCAGTTGGAGGGGAAATGCAGAGTTTGGCCCGAGGCCCTCCACTCTTTGGCCCGAGAGAAAGAAAATCAAATCTGCAGTACTCACAACACAAGGCGGCATAGAAATGCTCCTACCATTCCCAAAGGCCTTCCTCTACAACAGGCGCAACAGTGCCTGTGGGTTACGTATTCCTGCTAGGCATGTGGGTTGCGTATTCATGTTAAGCGTGCACTCCCATCAGAGTGCATTTTAGTGTGAACCAGAGCCATATTTGTTTGCTCTCCCTCCTGCCACGACGTTCAACCCACCTGGGCCGCCAATTTCCCGGCCGCATCGCTAGCTAGCGGTGAGACCCCAGCTGGAGCTGCTTCAATGCCTGGCTGTGAAACCCCAATCGGACCTGCATGAACGTTTCCATGGGGATGTAGAACGTGCTGGAGAGAGGGCAGCGGCCGCAGTGCACATCATGTCCGGATTGGCTAAAGCTCAGCTACAGTACAGTTCCTACATTTCCTGGATTTCACGGCCTCCAGTTTGAGGCCACGTACACAAACAGCCATGCTGCTCAAGCCTGCGTCTGTCCACTGGTCTGACTTGGCCACAACCGGGCCGTTCACGGCTGTCGGGCGGCTTGCCAGAGGTGTGAAAAAGACAGCCGGAACGAAATACTGGCTGGCTGTGCACCCGGTAGGGCATACGTGGTGCAGGTGCGTGGTGCATGGTGCAGGTGGAGAGAGGTGCATGGTGCAGGTGGAGAGAGGTGCATGGTGCGTGGTGCAGGTGGAGAGAGGTGCATGGTGCGTGGTGCATGGTGCAGGTGGAGAGAGGTGCATGGTGCAGGTGGAGAGAGGTGCATGGTGCAGGTGGAGAGAGGTGCATGAAACCATGCTTAGGCAGGCTGATGTGCATGAGGCGTGCAGGGTCAAGCGGATAGGCATGGAATCTTGACCTACTTTAGCTCTAGCTAGGATATATGCAATCGCTCGCGAAGCGGGGCATGCTGCCCACGTGTGTGCCCCACCTGGTTGGGAAACAGCAAGGGGCGCTCCTGGTATGCGCATGCCATGTGTGCTGGGTGCAACAGGGTCTGTGACATGAACTTGCATGCGCATGTGATGTGTATTAAGTGCTGATATGCAGGTGCTGTGCTGTGCATGCGTTGCTGACATGCATTAGCATGTGCATGTGCATGCAGTGGTGACATGCATGCGGTGCTGTGCATGCGGTGCTGACATGCACTGGTGACATGCATGCGGTGCTGTGCATGCCGTGCTGACATGCATGTGCATGTGCATGCAGTCCTGTCATGCATGGGCTTGTGCATGCAGTCACGTCATGCGTGTGCATGTGCTATCATGGACGTGCATGCATCTGCTGTGCATGCGGTTATCTTGTACATGTGCATGTATGTGCATGCACTCCTATTTTGTATGCTAGTGCGTACAAGCATACATAATAGGAGCGCATGCACATACATGTGTTGCTGGCAAGCATGTGCATGCGCTGTGTATGTGCACATGCACGTGCTGCGCATGTGTTGCTGGCAAGCATGTGCATGCGGTAGTGCATGCGGTAGTGCCATGCATATGTTGCGGTTACGAATGTGCATGTGCATGCCGTGGCGTCAAGAAGGTACATGAATGTGCTGTTCAAGCGCTGCCTCTATGTAAGCGCATTGCGGTGCTGTCGTCCATGCGTAGTCTGTGTATGCGTTCCTGTCATCCATATGCATGCCGTGTGTCTAACCTTGGATGATGGCTGGCAGGCTGGTATTTTCCTGGACAGTGGCATCCGTCACTGCTAGCGATGCCAGACACAATGGGATGTACACCTCCCAGTCTAGCGCAACATCTGGGGGAGACCTGCATGACGCAGGGTGCAGAGGGGCACGAGTATCGGACAGCGTTTTTTAGTGACCTTCAGCTACATTTAAGCTACACTCCGGCCTCCGGCCGGAGGCCCCAGGTGTTGTATGGCATGCTGCTTGGGCCACCGGCCGAAGGCCGGTCAAGGTTTGGGGCCAATCAGGCCTCTGGCAGCTGCGGAGCGGCATGCCAAAGGTGGGTTTTCGATACCCAGTACCCACTAAAAAAAAGGCTGGTATCGAACCATGCAGTCATGCACCCCCTATGTATTCGACACCATGCACCCCGCCACCGCTGCAGCCCAGAAACTTATGTTCAGATTTAACTGACGCCTCTATCCAGATTTGAACACCTCTCTGCCTTGCACTGATTTTGACTGCGCGCCCTCTCCCACCGATGTGCCAACGCGTGTGGCCCCCTGCATCCTCACTCTTCCCATTTTATTGGGTCACACCATGTGCAACATCACGACATGGTAAACCAGTTATGCATGGGCCAGTATCTAGTTCCCTCATTCACAGGCACACGTACCGGCATTTCTCAGGTTTCTGGTGCAGTGCCTCTGGGCCGCAGCACACGAAGCGGCTATGGGACGCAGGTTTGACGACGAGCCGCTGCTGCTGGCATCTGCTGCATGGCGCCCACAGCGGCTGCGCTACTTGAGACAAAACTGCTCGCAATGCGAGCTTCAGGTTGACGATGGAGCGGCTGTCTGTCAGAGCTTTTGAAATCAGAGTAGGCAGTAATGAGCGACTGGCGACCGCATCCTGCCGCAGAAGGTCCAGAAGCAAGTACGTCAAGGCGATGCTGAGGGCGCTACTTTGATCATCACGCAGCAATATTTGCAGGCATTCGTGCCATTGCAAGTCCTTCCCGCTGTTCGTCCTCCACATTCAACAGCAGCCGCGGCAGGTGGCTTAGATCGTCAGCAACGGATTCGGGGCCTAAAGGTACCCGGTGAGGGATGCAGTAGCACTGATACGAGCGACATCAGCTCGTGATTGGCATGAGGTGAAAGCAATCGATATTTTGGCCTCAATGCCGTCCATGCGGGAATTGAAGGGTGAACCCACCCGTTCAGAAATACGGGAACCGTCAGTCAACAGTCAATGTGTTATTGTAGAAGTGTGACCAGGATGTCACTGTTGCAAAGGTACAGCAACAGAGTATAAGAAAGGGTCATTTGGCAGGACCTCCCGAGTGCCTTTTTGGTAAGACAGGGCATGCGACCATGCCTTACAATCTAAGGGTGTCAGGTCAAAGCAAATAACCAGTAGCGGCCAAAATTGAGGGGATTGTGAGTGAACCCATGCGAAGAAAGCTTTCAAGTTGTGCATACATTCTCTAAAGAATGGTTGCGTGTCAGTATGTGCTCCGAAGTTGGTTTAAAGAACGTCTTTGTTGTTGTTGTTGTTGTTAAGTTTTCAGTTTTCAGCTGGCCAGTACGGGAGGAGGCCAGCCGTATATTCGTCTCCATAGGCTTAGTAATGCCTGTCCAGCACACTGTCGAGCGTAGTATACCGTTAGTTCGCACTGAAATGAACATGGCCAACACCGCATGGCCATGCGCTTTTAGTGTAACCCTCACATACCGGTCAATACTCAACTAAGTACAGGCCAAGGACACTGACTGACGCCTGCCAAGGTGGGACTGGCTCATAGGGCATCAAAGCTGTCCACACAAGTGTGACATTCGCAAATAGACGGATCATGACTTATTTTCCGCATGGAACAAGCCCCAATACAAGAAAGTGAGTGAGGCCCTGAGTCCCAGACGGAGTTAGATTCGGGACATGGGAAGCATTGTGAAACGCGGTAGACTTTGCTCAAAATGTATTAATGATTGGGGTGCACGGAATTGGATGAACCAGTCAGGTCACCTGTAAGTGACCATCCACACAAGGGGGGATGCCGATGGGTGGAAAAGGGGGGGACGACGGATATTCATTAACTCCTTTAATTATTCTGCTTCATAAACGCCAATGCTATTACAATCAGTAGCATTCTTATTAATACTATGGTCACTGTCGGACTCTCATAGCAACTCGCATAAGGCATTGGGTGTCCAGTGCTCGAGACATAGAATGTCTGACAAACCGAAAGGATCTAAAAGAAACTTATCATCAGTATACATACCGACAAACTCTCCCCAGTATGCCGCACCGAGGATTGGCCGACCTAAGGGAAGCGGCACAGCAGGACCCTCGCGATCGACGCAACAACGGGGTACAGCAGCTGCAACAGCAGCAAGGAAAGCAGCAGAAGCAGAGGCAGCAGACACGGCTCGCTATGACGAAGCAGAGGATGATGTGGAGGAGCCCTCAACGTGGGGGCTACGTTGTGGGACTCAGCATGAAGCATGGAGGTGTGGCATTGCAGATTGCAGAAGCAAGTACTGTGACAGCCTGCCAGTCAATCTGACTAGGAGTAAGAGGGAAGCAGAAGGCCTGAGGGAGAGACTGCAAGATGAGGTGGACAGCTGGCAGCCACCTGCATGCAGCAATTGCGAGCAAGACTCGCAGCGGGGCTTTACCCGCTTGCCTGCTGGGGAGGTCACTTACTATGGCCGGACCTGTGTCTTCAAGCTCGATCTCCATGATTGGCAGTGCACATGCTGCAACAAGAAGATCGCTCCCTCTCCTCTAACTTTTGGTTGCTTCCCTAGCACTCCAACGCTGCCTCAAGTCTGGTTTGAGTTGCAGCTCCTTCAACTGTACAGGAGGCTCGGCCATGAGGGCTTGTCATCCACAGGTGTGAGGAGGTTTAGACAGTGGTTGTGATGCATTTAACTAACACCTTGTTGTTTGACTTCTATCGCAGCATTTCTGAGCTCGCTCTCCGACGGACACGAGACTTGGTGTGACGCCTCCAAACACATCACGGCCTCCAGCTTTCAAGATGCATACAGCGGAGGCTATCTGCCCATGATAACAGAGCTGGACAGTTTGTCCTACTTGGGTGTGGCAGGCGTTGACACCGGCGGGTATGGCGACTGCCCTATCTGTGCCCATGCACCGGAAGGTGGGAAGATTGAGCATGCATTATGATGAATCGCGAGGGTCGCTGAGCATATGCTTCCTCGCAGATATCGCTCCATGTGTGGTACCCTACCTCAGGGGTGCCTCATGTGATGCCGTGACCAAGTGCAACCACTTTCGTAAGTGCGGGTTGGCCACAAGGCACATACCTCCCAACATTGCATCCTACTTTTCCAGCAACGGTGCGGAGGCTGAGGTCAGGGAGCTAGAGGGTCAGGGCCAACTCAACCTACGAAGCTATGTGGACACAGACGGCCTGGAGGAGGTGTCCCGCGCATGCTCTCTTCTGATCCATTGCTCTCGCGCAGAGGCACCAGCAGCTACCGGGCCATGCAACGTGCACGGCGTGGTCGGTTGTGTGTGCTTTCACAACTTTCCTTTGAAGGGATTGTTCATGGACATGCATGGCCCCGAGCAATTTGTGTACTACCTCATCATGCTCAAGCACCTGGTCCGAGACTGCAGTGCATCAGGTGTTGCAGTCCGAGACGTGTATGTCGACTTTGCGTGCCGTCTGGCCAAGACGTGGAAGCGCTTTCTTGAGAAGAGAGGGGAGATGCACCTGCAGACTGAGACAGAGCTTGAAGCAGCAAAGGGCCTCCGTCTTCTCGTCAACTGGATGCATGGAAGCTCACATGAGCTCTCGTGTCAGCTGCAGAACAACGGGCGGTACACTGATGGTGCTGGCCACAGGGATGGAGAGGGCATCGAGAGGCTCTGGAGCAAGACCAAAGTCTGTAGGTTGCAGTGGCCTTTGTAGGCCATACATTACCCCAGGCCATTAACGAGGCCACACCTTGTACCCCTGCCACACCCTGTACCCCTGCCACCCCTGTCACCCGCTGCCAGACTGCCAGGCTGCCACCCCTGCAGCAGAGGCTCATGGCCAAGCTGGCCAGCATAGAGACGGGTCCCCATCGGGATGCCATCGGCCCTACACGATGGGGGCGTGACTCTGATCAGTACAAAGCTGGCCTCATCAAGCTTCGTGACAACAGAGTGATCAGGTAAGGTCATGGTGGCAGTGACACTTGCATGGCTGCTTGGGGCCTAGGGGGTTACTGCCATGCACAAGCTGCTCGACGAGATGTACCTCTGGAAGGCCGTCGGGACTGACCAGAGTGTCAACGAGCAGCGATTGTCTGGGGCGGCTATTAAGGAGATGTTGAAGACAGGGGAGGGGCCATGGCAGTCTGGGGTCGGGGCTGCCATTTACTGGGGCAAGCTTGCTCACAGGTGCCAATCTGACCTGGCAAGGTACTCTGAGGAGATGCCGGTGGTGGCTGCTGAGAAGGCAAGGCTGGGATCCTGGGCGAAGCGCACTCTATCTGCGGTCGATGTGAGAGTGGAGGTGGTGGGGGAGAGCAGCGGGCATGGCATTCTCTTGCGCCGATGGAGGAAGCTTCTGTCATGCCTCATTCAGCAATTGGAGGCTCTGAAATGGTGAATTAGATCAGTTGTTTTATGTTGAAATGGTTTTGAACAAAGGTCATTCTGCTGGTGAAGTGGCAAGCATTCAATAATATATTATTTGACCTGGATTCCATTTCATTTCAAGTTCGAGGCCAAGTGTTATTTGAATTCTGTTTCAGCTTGCCTTCTTGAGGTACTCGCATGCAAGTTCTGCCGGGAAAACTCTGCGCTAAGACTTTTTAAGCCTGATCCAACTGAAACATGATACATGGCTTCGACATTCAGAGAAATGCATGACTATGAGCCTCCATTTCAAGTTCGAGGCCAGCTGTTCTGTGAATTCTGTTTCAGCTTGCCTTTTGGAGATACTTGCATTCATGTCCTGCCGAAAAGCTCTGCGCTAAGACTTTTAAGACAGGTCCAATTGAAATATGGTACATGGCTTCGAGATCTGCAACTTGAGAGAACTGCAGTGGTATGAGACTCCTTTTCAAGTTCGAGGCCAGCTGTTCTGTGAATTCTGTTTCAGCTTGCCTTCTGGAGATACTTGCATTCATGTCCTGCCGGAAAGCTCTGCGCTAAGACTTTTAAGACTGGTCCAATTGAAACATGGTACATGGCTTCAAGTTTTTCAACTTGAGAGAACTGCAGTGGTATGAGACTCCATTTCAAGTTCGAAGCCAACTGCTCTTTGAATCACATGTTAGTTTTTAAGTAGAAACCGCCAATAAAATGTTCAGAATGACCTGCAACTTTCAGGGTGGTTTAAGCCAGCACTAAGCAGACCAAATGCCAATTTATCTGGCTCAAATCTGAAACTCACAGCTCAGCCTACAGTAGGACTGGCCCAAAAGGTAGCCGAATCAGCGTGCGCGCTAGGCAAAGTGGAGCTAGCAGGTCACACCAATAAAATGTTCAGAATGACCTGCAACTTTCAGGGTGGTTTAAGCCAGCACCAAGCAGACCAAATGCCAATTTATCTGGCTCAAATCTGAAACTCACAGCTCAGCCTACAGTAGGACTGGCCTAAAAGGTAGCCGAATCAGCGTGCGCGCTAGGCAAAGTGGAGCTAGCAGGTCACACAAAGAAAATGTTCAGAATGACCTGCAACTTTCAGGATGGTTTAAGCCAGCACTAAGCAGACAAAATGCCAATTTATCTGGCTCAAATCTGAAACTCACAGCTCAGCCTACAGTAGGACTGGCCTAAAAGGTAGCCGAATCAGCGTGCGCGCTAGGCAAAGTGGAGCTAGCAGGTCACACAAAGAAAATGTTCAGAATGACCTGCAAATTTCAGGATGGTTTAAGCCAGCACCAAGCAGACCAAATGCCAATTTATCTGGCTCAAATCTGAAACTCACAGCTCAGCCTACAGTAGGACTGGCCTAAAAGGTAGCCGAATCAGCGTGCGCGCTAGGCAAAGTGGAGCTAGCAGGTCACACAAATAAAATGTTCAGAATGGCATGCCCATAGCTAGACCCTCTCTACCTCCATGAAGTGCATGTGAAGCTTGTCATAAATCAGCCTGTCAGCTGCTGTCCCCATGGTCTTCCCCCCAGTCTTCATTCTCTGCTCCTTGATCTCCCTCATATCCATCCACACCGTTTTGCCCCGACCCAGCTCAGGCTCGTCAGCGTCCTTCAAGATATCTTTGCACTTGGACAAGACTGACCTCCCTTGCTCTGCCAGCTCCTTATACCTTCCATTGAGGCCTGCAGGAAATGAGCTTGATCAGGGGGGGGCACACACCCTACTGAGCCTAGGGGACTGAGGGGAGGGGGCACCTTACTGGGTTTATGGGACTGAGGGGGGGGCACACCGTACTTGAACTTATGGACAGAGGGGGGGAGGGCACCTTACTGGGCCTTAGGGACTGAGGGGGGGGCACACCCTACTTGACCTTATGGACTGAGGGGGGGGGCACCTTACGGGGCCTAAGGGACTGAGGGGGGGGGGCACCTTACTGGGCCTAAGAGACTGAGGGGGCTGGCACACACCCTACGGAACCTACGGGACTGAAGGGTGTGGAAGGGCACTGTTTTAGATGAAGTGGCATACCTGGGGGCCGGCCACGTGCACGTTTGGCAGGTTCCTCCACATCAGAGTCATCAGAGCCATCAAGTCCAGCCCCATTCACTACACATGAACGACAATGGTGGGTAATGTGAGAAATGGAATCAGTTAGTAGTGGGGGAAGGAGACATGAGCATGCTCACCACTGGATAATCTTGGAGCACTTGTGTGAGCTCGGCGCCGCCGTCCACGTGCGACAGGCATATGTGTGACACATGCGCCGATAGGGGTAGGGGGGAGCAGAGGTCCCAAGTCCAAACCTAGCTCCTCGAGCATCTGAGCTGTCTTTTGAAAAGTTGCATCGTCAAAGGCTGCTGCTCCATCCTGAAGTTCTTTCTCTCCCTCTGCATCCTGCATGGGGGCTGCTGCTGCTGGTGTATCCTGCATGGAGGCTGCTGCTGCTGGAGGATCCTGCATGGGGTCTGCTAGGGAAACTGTTGTGCATCATGCATGTGGGCTGCTGCTGTTGCATCCTGCATAGGGGCTGCTGCTGTTGTTGCTGTTGTATCCTGCATATGGGCTGTTGTTGCTGCAGCATCCTGAATGGGGGCTGCTGTTGCTGTTGCATCCTGCATGGGAGCTGCTGCTGCTGCTGCATCCTGCATGGGTGTTGCTGCTGTTGCATCCTGCATGGGTGCTGCTGCTGTTGCATCCTGCATGGGTGTTGCTGCTGCTGCATACTGCATGGGTGCTGCTGCTGTTACATCCTGCACTTGCATGGGAACTGTAACTGGTGCTGCCTTCTTAGTAGCTGCATGGGGAGGGGGGGCGTTTTCCTTGTCAGCTGCCCTGGCTTGTCCCCCCTTGTTTTTTCCCTTGCCTGCCTGGTGATGTAGCTGTTTCTTGTATGCAGCCCATGCTGGGTGAAGCTCAGCGGTCAAAGGGAGGACCCTCTTCTCCTCGAGGTACTGGAAGAATCCGGGAGCCACTTCATCAGTGAGCTGCACGTCGCCCGGTGTCGAGCTGTCCCAGCAGCCTCACGGCGTCAGCATCGTCAGGACCATTCTTGTGCTGTGGATGGTAGAATCTGAAGATTCGCCGCAAAAACATGATGAGATTGTCGACGCTCTGAGCCGGCCAGTCCTTGGCGAAGACGCTTCCATACGCTCGGGCAAGGCAGAAGTCGACCTTCGTTCGCCCGGTCCAGAGGAGGAGCACACCACAGGAAGCGCTATCTTGACTGCCGAATTCCTGCACCTTGTTGTCCAGGGTCCTCGATCTGTCACTTTGACTGTTCGACAAGCTACGATTTGAAGGAGTGGCAGTATTAGCCTGATGGTCAGCTGGAACGACGACAGCGTTCATAATTGAAGAAGTTAATTAAATGTCATTATGATTTATGAATATCCGTCGTCCCCCCCTTTTCCACCCATCGGCATCCCCCCTTGTGTGGCAGGTCACTTACAGGTGACCTGACTGGATGAACGCTAATATTAAGTCAAAAAGTCGCCGCTGAGTGCCAGGCAGGTGCCCAAACAATTGTCTTGGGGGTGCGGGCTATGAATTAAAAACCACAAATGTCAAAAAAACGCGCGCTAGCGATTCGCTAGCATGCGACTATTTGGATCGACATGGCAGTCAAGCAGATTAAAGCCGCTGGCAAGGCGACCATGGCGGCCAAGGCGAATCGGGCGGAGGAGGAGGAGGAGGAGCTAGGATCAGGATCAGGATTAAGAGGATCAGGATGATCAGGCGGATCAAGGTCAGGATCAGGAGGATCAGGATCAGGGTTAGGAATAGGAGGATCAGGAGCAGGAGCAGGAGGGTCAGGAGCAGGAGAAGGAGGAGAAGGGGGAGATGGAGGAGGAGGACTATTGCTGACCGTGTAGCATCAACGAGGTTTTTGACTGACTTTTACTGTACTGGCTGGCTGAGTTTTACTGTACTGGCTGACTAACTTTTACTGTACTGTTGCTGTCCTTCCTAGCATCAAACAAGGGTTTGACTGGGTTTTTTTGTCCTGCCTGAAGACGATGCGAGGACAGAAATTTCCGTCATCGAACCTGATGCGCGGCGTTAATTTAAATGATCCGCCAGATTTTTGCTGCCGTGCGGCCGTTTTTATATTATTTTTTGTTATGCAAATTATATTATGTTTGGGGGGCGGGTGCGTGGACCCTATCCCGGGATGGCACTCTGGGCGTGACCGTCAATCCGTCACGTACCGGCGGGTGCGGGTGCACCGCGCAGTCTGACATAGACGAAGGTAGGACGCACTCGGCCGGGGCCTGTGCAGCAAAGCTCTCAAATCTTTGATGGTGTCTTGTGAGTTGAGCGGGGTTGCGGCTTTTCGGAATCCTGTCACCACTATTTTATATACAGTTTTCATCAATCTTGCAAACACCAAGATAGCCACCAAGTGATTTCTGACCACCTGTAACGCCCAATTGTGCGCCAGCGTCTCCTCAACCGCACTCCTATCTTTCGCTGATGCATGGCGAGAAATCACCAGAAGTTCATGGGCCTTGCTTTTGCTAGTATTATAGTTGCCTCGTTCTATGCAATTAAGTGCTCGAAGTGCTTGGCGGGCACTTCATGTCCCATGCATAAATTGTGTAGCTTCGCTAGACTTCAAAACATTTCAAAAACAAAATCATTGGATGCCCGGCAGTCTACCTAGCCTTCTTCCCCTGCCTCAACTCTGCCGTCTTGCCTAGGTCAGTGCTTGGTTGCTTGGCTGCCTCCGCCTTCTCACTTTGCTTTAGCCCTGTCTTCTTGCCCATCTCCATGCTTGGCCCCTTGGCTGGCTTAAGAGAGTCCATCTGCTGTTGATGTCGGAGGTGCCATTCAAAGAAAAGCACCTCGGACAGATTTCTCTTGAAGCCTCTTTGGAACGGGTTGTTGGGAAGCTGCACCTGCAGGGGCATCATCAAGGATCGCCAGTCATTATTCTTAGTCAGGTGAGCATGTCAACGTCTGTCCAATGTGTACCACAAGGGTTGTACCGTAAATGAATTTTTTGCACCCCAATTTTTTGCACCCCATGGCGCGCCCCATGGATGCAAAAAGGGGTTGGCAAGGTCCAACAAGGCTCTCCCATTCAACAAGCTTCGACGGGGTGCATTGGGGCTCTTCAGTTCCATGCGCATTCTTGGCGACCAATGGACTTCAAAAAGGTTGATACGATATTCAGGGAATGAGGCTTGGAAACAGGGCTGTCCCAATTACGGTCCTTACAGTAGCTGAATTACGTAGCTGAGTTTCAGTCGCCGTAATTTAAGGCAATTTCAGTTGCATTTGCCAGTAAGAGACCGTAATTACTTGCGTGAGCTCTGAATTACGGTGCAATTGCACAGCACTGCTTGGAAAGCATGTGGGGGAGTGGTAGCTGTCCCCAAGGTTACAACTCGTCACACGGGCTGAAGGAGGCATCTTAATCAATGGGAGCGTTCTCTGGCATTGTTTAAGGGGGCATCCATATCAGAGCCGGTCAAGCCAAGACATGGCCAGGAAGGTGGTGTGAGGAACGCATGGCGCCATTGCCGGGGGCTGGGGTTCTATCTGAGAGCGGGAGAGGGCCCAGCTGAGACACGCGACGATCATAGCGAGGTGACGATTTAAAGCAGGTGCTAAGATTTTTCTGTTAATGCTTTACGAGATGAACGGATTAATCGCTGAATAGTAGGCATATGTTTGTATTTAATATTCCCCCCCCCCTTTATTTGTAGCTAAAAGTAAAAAGTACAAGGCGAATATGTGTCAAAAGGTGACAGCCGTTAGGCACATGACAAATGGCACATGTCAAATATATGTGGCATGCCACATCTCAGCCACAAACAAAACGCCACCATCTGCAAAGAAAGGAAGAAAGCTACGTCCCACTGGGGTGTGGAGGTTCCTGAAATATGCAGCTTGGGGCCATAGGCACAAGTGCAGCGTTACTAATATCTGCACATGTACAAAAACAAGCAGTCTGGCATATGTCAAGCACATCACTCTCCGCGCCGTGCAGCGGCAAAAATTTGAAATCGTTTCTTTTTTTGGACACGCGACAACAATTTCGACTGGGTTTTGACTGGGTTCTTGAGTCCGTTCACCCTGCCCGTGACTGGTCCTTGCAGCTGAGTTTAAAATGGATCTTAAACCGCGCAGCTGATCCGCGCAACCCCAAAAATATTATTGTATAGTGACGTCAAACTGGTTCTACGGCGTACACTTGAGCAACAACGTTTCTTTCAGTGTGCAATCGACCTTTAGGGGGGGTCAAACGGGCGCCCACCACAGGGCCAATAGGGAGCAACTTCCAACTGGCATATGGGGCATTCGCCCAAGCAAAAGAGCATACTGCACGAAGCCTTGTTGACCATAGGCCCGGTTGTAGCTTACATGTATCTGAAGCACTGAAATGTATCTGAAGCACTGAAATGTAGCTGAAGCTACTGAAGCACTGAAATGTATCTGAAGCACTGAAATGTATCTGAAGCACTGAAATGTATCTGAAGCACTGAAATGTAGCTGAAGTACTGAAATGTAGCTGAAGCACTGAAATGTAACTGAAGCACTGAAATGTATCTGAAGCACTGAAATGTATCTGAAGCACTGAAATGTATCTGAAGCACTGAAATGTATCTGAAGCACTGAAATGTATCTGAAGCACTGAAATGTATCTGAATCACTGAAATGTAGCTGAAGCACTGAAATGTAGCTGAAGCACTGAAATGTATCTGAATCACTGAAATGTATCTGAAGCACTGAAATGTAGCTGAAGCACTGAAATGTAACTGAAGCACTGAAATGTAGCTGAAGCACTGAAATGTAGCTGAAGCACTGAAATTTAGCTGAAGAACTGAACTGTAACTGAAGAATTGAAATGTAGCTTAAGAACTGAAATACAAACAGTGGCAAACATGATGGCACAGATGACCCACCCTTCATGACAGCAAAACATAAGCACCGCACTGTTTTGGTACAACACCACAGGAGTGAGCAACCTGCCATGGACCAAAGCATGAAGGACTTCACATCAAAGTTCACGAAAGCAAATAGATGGGGTTTGAGACAATCAAGTAACACACTCAAGAAACACAATAAAGTAACGCACCCAAGTACCACAATTAAGTTACGCACTAAAGTACCACAATTAAGTTACGCACCCAAGTACCACAATTAAGTTACACACTAAAGTACCAAAATTAAGTTACGCACTAAAGTAACACAATTAAGTAACGCACTTAAGTAACACAATTAAGTAACGCACACAAGTAACACAATAAAGTAACGCACACAAGTAACACAATTAAGTAACGCACGCAAGTAACACAATAAAGTAACGCACGCAAGTAACACAATAAAGTAACGCACGCAAGTAACACAATTAAGTAACGCACACAAGTAACACAATTAAGTAACGCACTCAGTAACGCACCTTGATCCATTTCCTCCCAAACCTCTTGCTCCACCAAGTGCCGAAACCCGTCCCTGGCAAGCGCCTCCCTAGGGTAGCTGCCCGTGCCGCTGCCCCTGCGGCCTGCCCCTCCCCCTCCTCCTCCTCCATCTCTAGCATCAGCCGCTGCTCCTCTTGCAATAGCAGGTGCTTGTGCAGGTCTATCCATCGGAAAGCCTCGTACTGCGTCTTACCCTACAGGTAGATGGAGACCATGAAACGACAACGATGGATGCGGCACTTCATACCATGGTAGCCCAATCCGGCTAAACCAGTGCCGTATTATTGTGCCGTATCGTGGTACCTTGGGAGAGCAATCCGGCTTAAGCTGTGCCGTGTTGTGCCCTATCTCGCCGTATTTTGCGACCTTGCTTTGAACGTACTGGCAATCACCGTTGCATGGGACTTAATCAACGTGTCGAAAAGCCTCACACACTACACCCTAACTGATGGATGGAAAAGGGTGAAGGGCTTCCGGTTGAATACGGTTGAATCACGGAATCCAGTTGAATACGGAATAGGATTGAAAGGGGAAGGGCATATGATTGAATTAATCAACATTGCATTGTTGAGGGTTTAACCTCATATGCTCGCGACCGGGGGGAGCAGAGCCTTTTTGTCATTTAGTCAAAGGTGCATTGCTCAGTGTTAAGGATACAAATGCTTCCACCTAACATGCACTCAAGGGGGGGGGGGGGGGGGGTATCCAAAGTATTTTCATACTGTTCAGGGTTAAGTATTCTGGGTTTAGGGTGAAGTTTTTCAACTAACATGCACGCAGCCGGGAGGGTATCCAAAGCATTTTCATATTGATTGAGATTCCGAGCTTGATCTTTCGTAGTAAGCGATTTAACGCACATGCGTGGCACCAAGGAGGGGGGGGGGGGGGGGGGGGGAGGGAGGGGGAGGGGGGGGAGGGGCTGCAGAGCCTTGTCATTAAAGGTTAAATCCCAAGCTCCAACCCACACCTCTGCCTCCCAAATGATGGCGACGGCGCGGACGCGGCCTAGGCCCATGCCGCACTGTTTATTTATCTCTCACACCCCTGCAGGGCGTGAGGGTTTTATTCTTCCTTTGCCTCCCAAAACGCGTACCTGCGCTATGAGGAACATCTGGTAGGCAAAGAAGCTCGAAAGCAGCAGACATGCTAAGAACTGGAAGATGGTCAGGGCCATTGCCACGGGGTAGTAGAACAGCAGCCACTCCACCAACCTGATAGGGATGGGGGCAGCAGGGCATGAGCAAGGGCATGAGCAAGGGCATGAGCAAGGGCATGAGCAAGGGCATGAGCAAGGGCATGAGCAAGGGCATGAGCAAGAGCATGGAAACGTACCTGGAGCAACAGAACAGCAGCCACTCCATTCGTACAGCAGCCACACCACTACATATCTAAAAATCTATGAGTGCCGCCACTGCCGCGTCAACCACCCTGCCCAGCATGGAAGAACGTCCCTTCATCACCTCCTCCACCTCTTTCACCTTCCTTACCTGACAAATCAGAATATTTGCCCAAATCTCTCTGCATACTGACTGCACAACTGCTCCGTAGCATCGCTTCCATCTCCTCCACCTCATCTGCACTTTGACCTCCTAAAGCACATGTACCTCCTTGTGCAATGCCTGTGTCCATGCTCCCAGACAGGTACCTCCTTGTGCAATGCCTGTGTCCATGCTCCCAGACAGGTACCTCCTTGTGCAATGCCTGTGTCCATGCTCCCAGACAGGTACCTCCTTGTGCAATGCCTGTGTCCATGCTCTCAGACAGGTACCTCCTTGTGCAATGCCTGTGTCCATGCTCCCAGACAGGTACCTCCTTGTGCAATGCCTGTGTCTATGCTCCCAGACAGGTACCCCTTGTGCAATGCCTGTGTCCATGCTCCCAGACAGGTACCCCCTTGTGCAATGCCTGTGTCCATGCTCCCAGACAGGTACCCCCTTGTGCAATGCCTGTGTCCATGCTCCCAGACAGGTACCTCCTTGTGCAATGCCTGTGTCCATGCTCCCAGACAGGTACCTCCTTGTGCAATGCCTGAGTCCATGCTCCCAGACAGGTACCTCCTTGTGCAATGCCTGTGTCCATGCTCCCAGACAGGTACCCCCTTGTGCAATGCCTGTGTCCATGCTCCCAGACAGGTACCTGGCAGGTTGTGCAATGCCTGTGTCCATGCTCCCAGACAGGTACCCCCTTGTGCAATGCCTGTGTCCATGCTCCAAGACAGGTACCCCCTTGTGCAATGCCTGTGTCCATGCTCCCAGACAGGTACCTCCTTGTGCAATGCCTGTGTCCATGCTCCCAGACAGGTACCTCCTTGTGCAATGCCTGTGTCCATGCTCCCAGACAGGTACCCCCTTGTGCAATGCCTGTGTCCATGCTCCCAGACAGGTACCCCCTTGCGCAATGCCTGTGTCCATGCTCCCAGACAGGTACCCCCTTGTGCAATGCCTGTGTCCATGCTCCCAGACAGGTACCCCCTTGTGCAATGCCTGTGTCCATGCTCCCAGACAGGTACCCCCTTGTGCAATGCCTGTGCCCATGCTCCCAGACAGGTACCTCCTCGTGCACTGCCTGTGTCCATGCTCCCAGACAGGTACCTCCTTGTGCAATGCCTGTGTCCATGCTCCCAGACAGGTACCTCCTTGTGCAATGCCTGTGTCCATGCTCCCAGACAGGTACCACATTGTGCAATGCCTGTGTCCATGCTCCCAGACAGGTACCTCCTTGTGCAATGCCTGTGTCCATGCTCCCAGAAAGGTACCTCCTTGTGCAATGCCTGTGTCCATGCTCCCAGACAGGTACCCCCTTGTGCAATGCCTGTGTCCATGCTCCCAGACAGGTACCTCCTTGTGCAATGCCTGTGTCCATGCACCCAGACAGGTACCCCTTGTGCAATGCCTGTGTCCATGCTCCCAGACAGATACCTCCTTGTGCAATGCCTGTGTCCATGCTCCCAGAAAGGTACCCCCTTGTGCAATGCCTGTGTCCATGCTCCCAGACAGGTACCCCCTTGTGCAATGCCTGTGTCCATGCTCCCAGACAGGTACCCCCTTGTGCAATGCCTGTGTCCATGCTCCCAGACAGGTACCTGGCAGGTTGTGCAATGCCTGTGTCCATGCTCCCAGACAGGTACCTGGCAGGTTGTGCAATGCCTGTGTCCATGATCCCAGACAGGAACCTGGCAGGTTGTGCAATGCCTGTGTCCATGCTCCCAGACAGGTACCTGGCAGGTTGTCTGGCTAGGTACTCGTGCTCTCCCGTCTTCCAATTCATGTATCGGTGATTCAGAACGCCGTGCTTCTGCAGCTCACCGCCCTGACAAAGCAATGCCATAGGAACGGAGAAGAGACAGTATGACTCGCATGAGGTAGGCGTTAGGAGGAGCAGAGACACACAATATTGTCACGCACGGTACTGTACAGCCTGCTGTACACGTAATTATCTCTAATAGTCCACATATGATTATAGATCACTCGGCCAACGCTCTCATCATGCCCCTATAAAGCCTGAACCCTGAACCCTCACCAGGACAGCACATGCCAGGTAGCCGCCACAAAGCCTAAACCATAAACCCTCACCAGGGTGGCACATGCCAGGTAGCCGCCACAAAGCCTAAACCCTAAACCCTCACCAGGACAGCACATGCCAGGTAGCCATCACAAAGCCTAAACCCTTAACCCTCACCAGGGTAATACATGCCAGGGGGCCGCCACAAAGCTGCAACCCTAAACCCTCACCAGAGCAATACATGCCAGGTGGCCGCCAAAAAGCCTGAATCTGAAACCTTCACCAGTACATCACATGCCAGGTGGCTGCCACAAAGCCTGAACCCTAAACCCTCACCAGGACAGCACATGCCAGGCAGCCATCACACAGCATGAACCCTAAAACCTCACCAGGACAGCACATGCCAGGTGGCTGCCACAAAGCCTGAACCCTAAACCCTCACTAGGACAGCACATGCCAGGTAGCCGCCACAAAGCCTGAACCCTAAAACCTCACCAGGACAGCACATGCCAGGTGGCTGCCACAAAGCCTGAACCCTAAACCCTCACCAGGACAGCACATGCCTGGTGATCGCCACAAAGCCTTAACCCTAAACCCTCACCAGGACAGAACATGCCAGGTGATCGCCATGAAGCCTAAACCCTAAAACCTCACCAGGATAGCACATGCCAGGTGGCTGCCACAAAGCCTGAACCCTAAAACCTCACCAGGACAGAACATGCCAGGTGATCGCCATGAAGCCTAAACCCTAAAACCTCACCAGGACAGCACATGCCAGGTGGCTGCCACAAAGCCTGAACCCTAAACCCTCACCAGGACAGCACATGCCAGGTAGCCGCCACAAAGCCTTAACCCTAAACCCTCACCAGGACAGAACATGCCAGGTGATCGCCATGAAGCCTAAACCCTAAAACCTCACCAGGACAGCACATGCCAGGTGGCTGCCACAAAGCCTGAACCCTAAACCCTCACCAGGACAGAACACGCCAGGCGATCGCCATGAAGCCTTAACCCTAAACCCTCACCAGGACAGAACATGCCAGGTGGTCGCCATGAAGCCTGAACCCTACCTCACCAGGACAGCACATGCCAAGTGGCTGCCACAAAGCCTGAACCCTAAACCCTCACCAGGACAGCACATGCCTGGTGATCGCCACAAAGCCTTGAACCTAAACCCTCACCAGGACAGAACATGCCAGGTGATCGCCATGAAGCCTAAACCCTCACCAGGACAGCACATGCCAGGTGCATGGTTCTATAAACTGGCCTGCTCCCGGACAGAATTGGCGGAAAGAAAAACACCCGGAGAAAAGCTGGAGGGGGTTCCGGCAAAGCCGGGGAAAAAGGGGGAAGTATGAATGTTTTCCGGCTGGGGTGATTTTGGGCCTGAGGCCCAAAACCTCTTATCCGGCACTTATTTTCTCCGGTGGTGCCCGTTTCATCTTTTATCTGATGGCTGCATCTCTGTGTTCGGACCGAACTTTCACGACTCCACCTGTAATCCCTGTCCGTAATCCCGCACCGTATCACACATCAGTGACATCACGCATCCTGTTGGTCGGTGGTGGCAGGCGACGAACTAAAAGTGTCGCGTCTCACGAATACTTTAGCATACGATGCATTTCAATTTGAAAGTAATATCTTGCATAACGCCTGCCTCAAATCGGACATGAAAGGCCAGTGTGCAAGCTGGAGCAAACCGCCGGCCGTTAGCGCGCGAGAGCCTGGCCGGAATCGTTAGGCAGGATGCAGAATTTGCGCGACACCTGGGCATTACGCATGCAATTCATGTAGCAGCGGATGCCCTAATATCGCTTGTCGCAACCGGGATTATTGCCAGCGTGGCGAATCGCAGTGATGAGGACATGCATGGTCGGAGCTGTCAAGGTCGCAAGTGCTGCACGGCTCCGCGGCACCGTGCAAGCAAGACATCGATCGATGAAAGTCACTAAACACATATGCACATTCGTAAGAACGATTTCTGCCGCCGAGTGCAGCTGCAACGATGGGGGGGCAAGCAAGCGAGGCGCGAAATGTCTAGTGATTGGACTAGAAAAGGTGAGGTGGGTCGCCCGAAACCCTTGCAAACCTGAGAAGCCAGCACAGAAAAACAGCCCGACCGGGTGCGCTTGCGGCAATCGTCAACATCTAAGAAAAGGCGAGCATAATTAGGATGGCAGCTCCCAGCAAGGAAGCAAAATGCCGTGCCATGCACAGCCATAACGGGAGAATTTTTTAACACTTTTCCACACTTTTCGAACAACCGGACGACAATCTACGACGTCTCCAACTCGTGAAAAATAACCCGAGAGGACAACATCAGTGTCCGGCGAAACCGGGCAAATCAAATACCCCATTGTAGGGCCCTGGTCAGGTGATCGCCATAAAGCCTGAACCCTAAGCCCTCACCAGGACAGCACATGCCAGGAGGCCGCCGTACAGGCACAGGGCCATGTTGGAGACGAGGAACAGGAGGAACAGACGCAGGTTGCCCAGCCCCACACAGTTGTTGATCCATGCTGCGGTAGGGTGTGAGCAGGTAGTCAGGGGACGAAGGAGGGGGGGGAGGCAGGAGGAGGGGCAGGACCGGGGAGGGGGGACAGGGGGGCAGGGGGGACAGGAGTTGCAGGGGGGCAAGGGGGCTTTGCGAAGAAAGGAGACACAAGTGTCATTATTCATGAGAGGCAGCTGCCTGGCAGCCATGACATCCACGCACCACAGTGCTGACGTTTAATAATAGTTTTTCTTTGTCTCCCCCTCCATGCTTCTCTTTTTTCTTCACAACAATGCCTGGCTAGATCTTACACAAAATCTCTGATCTTAAGCATCTACTTTGGAGTCCTCCGTTCTCTCCCGGTTCGCTCTGCCAAGGCCTGTCAAAAAAGGCTGGCTGCATGGCTATATGACATTTGCAGTAACAATGGATCAGAGGACATGGACAAGGCTCTATGGATACCCAGTTGATGATCAGTTGTTCATTTGAGCATCAATTCCACAATTTCAATTCCACAATTCTCAAGGATGAATTGTGACAGGGTGATTAATATCACGAATGCTCTGCTGATGATCGGCACCACCACCAGCTGACGACCTGCACGGTTGACCTGCTGACGGTTGGCATCATCACCTGTAGATGTCCAGCACTGATGCCACACTATTTCCACACTATTTCCACACCTCCAATGGAGAGGGGCGATTGGGCGTCATATGAGAATCTCCCATCAGTCCATCCTCCTATTTTCACAAAACATAACTGGTATCCAATATCAGAACTGAACATTCGAGATGACAAGACTTTTGTGTCCAAGTTTAGGGTTTATGAAATTATGTTTTATGGTTCAGGATTCAAATTAAGTGCCACCTCATTCCCTGCTCACCGCAGTGGTGGTCAAATCTGGCGACACACCTGAAGGGAAGGCAATTTGAATGAGGTGTGAACGGGTACCAAATGGGAGGAATAAGGGGTGTGACGGAGGTATGAACGGGTATTAAATGGAGAGGGAAGGGGTGTGAAGGTGGTGTCAACAGGTATCAAAAGAACGGGGAACGTGTTAAGGGGGTGTGAACAGGTATGAAATAGAAGGAAAGGGGGCACGAGGGTCTTATGGACATGTAATTGACAATCGTCAAATGAAGAGGATGGCAGGTGCCTTAGCGAACAAGGTTATGCGCCAGATTTGGGCCATAAACTAGCCTGTCTGCCTGTTTTGGGCTAGTGCAATTTTGGGAACAGCCTAACAATGGCAGGCAGGTGAGTTCATGGTTAAGGTTCAGGCAGGCAGGCAGGCAGGCAGGCAGGCAGGTGGGCAGGTGGGCAGGTGGGCGGGCAGACGGGCGGGAGGCAGGCAAGCAGGCAGGCAGGTGGGCAGGTGGGCGGGCAGACGGGCGGGAGGCAGGCAAGCAGGCAGGCAACCAGGGAGGCAGGCAGGCGGGCAAGCAGGTAGGCAGGCAGGCGGACAGGCAGGGACCCACCGCGCACAAGTGCTGCAGTGCTTTGATCTGGAGGGGCGTTCAAACTTGCATGTGCCGCATGTCTTCTGTGGCCACACTGCCCCGTCACAGGGATACAGCGCTCGGTGCCGCTCCACGTTGGCCACTGTGACGGTTCCGGGGTCCGAACGACATGCCGCAATGAACACCGTCATGCAGCCACCGACGGAGAGCAGGCCGAGAAAGCTGCGAGCAGCGCACGAGAAAGAAATAAGACGGGATCTTGGTGTTGCGATTGGTTCAGTAAAGTACATGTTGAGGACCACACCGTCATGCAGCCACAGTCAGAGAGCAGGCCGCGGAAGCTGCGGGCAGCACACGAGATCGAAATAAGACGGAATCTCGATGTTGTTACATGATTGAGCAAGGGCGCATCAACCGCATTAACCGCATCAACCGCATTAATAAACGGTGTCACAAAAAACTAAAACCCTCAACCCCACTCGCATGTTCCAGGATGGCAGCCAAGGATTGGGTAGCAGGACAACGATGTGTTGGGCTGGGTTTAGGGTTTCAGCCCCTGACCTCAAAACCCTGAACTTACCCACATGTGCCAGGCGGGTTTCAGGGTTTCAGCCCTTGAATCACCATGTGTAATGGTGATTGAGGCCCTGGTTCTATTTACCACTTGGGGGGGGGGGCGCTTTGTATTGGTGAGTCCGACCTGGTATGATTGTATGAATGGAGTATTTTTGACGGTGTGAATCTGGCTTCATTCAGATTTCTCGCATTTCAGATTACAAAAAAAACAAAGCACAGAGGCCACTGTCGAAGTTCATCGGATACGGCCATGCAACGACATGCACTACCGGTATGCATGAAACTTGGAAATGCTACCCATCAGGGTCTATGTTTGGGATTGTTTTGCAGATCATTAAATTCAACGCCGCGCATCAGGTACGATATTATGAATTTCCGTCCACGCAGCGCTTTCAGCCAGTACAGTAAAACTCAGTCAAACCCTCGCTTGATGCTAGGAAGAACAGCAACAGCAACAGTTCTCTACGCCACCACTTCCAAATGTCGTCGACGACACCTTGCCATGTTGCCTCCAACGTGAACAGTACTAGTAAGCTACCCATGTCTTTGATCGCCCAGCCCAAGAAGAAGGGGGCGAGAGGAAGGAGGACGGGAAGAAGGAGGACGAGAAGGAGGAGGAGGAGGAGGGGGAGGAGAGCTGGAGTGGAAGGCCGAGGACGCCACTGAGAGGCGTTGTCAGGGCAGTGGGCTCCTCGGCCAGTTAGGCCGAGGAGCCCACTGCCCTGAACTGAGCAGCCTTGCTAGCTACCAGTAGTGTTATACTGGACTACTTGATCAGACGTGACAAGGATCAATAAACGGATGTCGAATCAAACAGTCGTGCGCTAGTGCGCGATTTTTTTACATTTGCGGTTTTTAATTTACAGCGCGCGCCCCCAAAACAATTGTTTGGGCACCTGGCTGTCACTCCGTGCAGCAGCGATTTTCGAATTAATATTAGCGCGCATCCAGGTCCGTGCACCCCAATCATTTGTTAATCTTGAGCAAAGTCTACTGCGCTTAACGGTACATATTTTTTATGTCTTGAATGATAGACCGGGGCAATAATAGACCAGGGCAATAATAGACCGGGGCAATAATAGACCAGGGCAACGAACCCTTTATTGCACCCATACGTGCCAGGCTGGCACTCATCGGTTTGACAACAAAACAAAAATAAGCCAAGCAGGGCTCAAGGGTTCCAACCTTGGTCTCATAACCCTTAACTCCACTCATATGTGCCAGGCTCACGCACATGCATTGGACAGCAGGACAATTTGGAAAATAATGTATTTTGGGGGTTTAAACCCTGACTTTCGAACCCTATACTCCACTGACATGTGCCATTCTGGGTTTCAGGGTTTCAGACCCCGACATCTTAACCCTATACGCCACTCACATGTGCCAGGCTGGCACCCAAGGATTCGGCAGCAAAACGAAGATGTGACACCAGTAGAGGGCGAGGCCGAGCATGACAAAGCAGACGTAGGAGATCTGCCAGATCGTGCGGGGCGGGAGGAGCAGAGGGGTGGAGGAAGGGGCGGGGGGGGGGGGGGGGGGGCAGGTGAGCAGTGGGGTGTGGGTGGGGGAGGGGGAGCATGACAGTGCAGACGTAGGAGATTTGCCAGACTGCGTGGAGAGGGAGGAGCAGGAGAGTGGGGATGGTAGAGAGGGACGTGAGCAGGGGGGGGGGGGGGGGGGGGAGAAAATTGGAGGTGGAGTTCAGCAGAGGGGTGGGGGAGGGGGAGGGGGGAGGGTGGCATGACAATGCAGATGTACGAGATTTGCCAGATTTTCTGGGGAGGGAGAAGCAGGAGAGTAAGGGTGGTAGAGAGGGAGGTGAGCAGGGGGGTGGAGAAAATGGGGGGGGGGGAGTTCAGCAGAGGGGTGGGGGAGGGGGAGGGGGGAGGGGGGCATGACAATGCAGATGTACGAGATCTACCAGATCATGCAGGAGAGAGGAGGAAGGGGCAGGAGGAAGGGGTGAGGGAAGGGGCAGGGGTAGGTCAGTAGGGGGGTGGGGAGGGAGGAGGGGGGAGATGAGCAGGGAGGGGGGGAGGGGGAGGGGGGGGAGGGGGGTGGGGAGGGAAAAGGTGTGTAGGGGGGGGGGGGGAGGGGGGAGAGGGGGGGTAAGTAGGGGGGAGGTGAGTAAAGGGGTGGGGAGGGGGGAGGGGGGAGGTGAGCAGGGGGGGAGGAAGGGGGGGGGGGGAGAAGAGCAGGGGGGGGAGGGGAGGGGGGGGGAGGAGGGGGAGGGAGGGAGGGGAGATCTCGCAGAAGCAACATACAGGTACCTCCCCCTACCCTCTCTCACCTAGCAGGCTGTTAACTTTGGCACAAAGCCGCTGGAAGTGTGGCACGAGCGTGTGCACGCTTAGAAGTCCCACAAGGCCACACCAACAATGCCGGAAGAGTGACCTTGTTATATGTGTGACATTATGATGTGTAACCTGATGGGTTGCCCTGCATTACTATGATACTTGTCATATGTGTGACCAAGTGTACCATGCAACACAGCATATGCTCAAGAGCTGTATCTCTGTTGCCCTCTTCAAGAGCTGTATCTCTGTTGCCCCACCTGTACCGCCGTGCCTCTGTTGCCCTCTTCAAGAGCTGTATCTCTGTTGCCCCACCTGTACCGCCGTGCCTCTGTTGCCCTCTTCAAGAGCTGTATCCCTGTTGCCCCACCTGTACCGCCGTGCCTCTGTTGCCCTCTTCACGAGCTGTATCTCTGTTGCCCCACCTGTACCGCTGTGCCTCTGTTGCCCTCTTCAAGAGCTGCATCTCTGTTGCCCCACCTGTACCGCCGTGCCTCTGTTGCCCTCTTCAAGAGCTGTATCCCTGTTGCCCCACCTGTACCGCCGTGCCTCTGTTGCCCTCTTCAAGAGCTGTATCTCTGTTGCCCCACCTGTACCGCCGTGCCTCTGTTGCCCTCTTCAAGAGCTGTATCTCTGTTGCCCCACCTGTACCGCTGTGCCTTTGCTTCCCTGCTGCCCGACTGCCGAGCTATCCCTGTTGCCCGACCTGAAGCGCTATGCGTCTGTTACCCCACCTAAATGACTATGCCTCTGCTACCCCACCTGTAGCGCGGGGTTGGGACGATCACAGCACTCGAGGCAGTTTGCCACCCACAAGCTACCCCGGTCCCCGCAGCAGCACAGAACCAGCCACCTGCATGCAGAGGGGACGGAGGCAGGTGAACCATAAGGGCCATACACTAACGCCGACACCATTGTTTCTCTCCTTCCTCCCAACCTATTAGTTGGGCGCCCACGCGTCCGGGCCTGTTGAGCAGGGCCCAGAGGTGTGACGTCATTGACCTTTACCAGCTGGTTTCAGTGTTGACAAAGGGTACCGCGAACAGGCTGCAGCAATGGGAGTCAGTTGCCCGTTCCTTTCAAATAGGTGATGAAGGGGACCGCAAACAGGCCCCGTGTGGAAATGGGAGCTGGTTGCCTGCTCCTTTTCAAGAAAAGTAGGGTCGGGTAGCGTCGGCTTGGATGGAAGGAGATTTAGAGCAGGTTACTAGGTTGCATAGGAAATGAAGTGGACCGCAAACAGGGCCCCATGGGGGAGTGGGAGTTGGCAGTGTCTTTTTGTGGCTAAGAGGCCACCTAACGCAGGCCGCCAAAGACCTAGCCCGGCCCATGTCTGGTTGTCAAAGCAGCATGGCTGGCCACACACGGGGCCTCCGGCCAGAGGCTGGGAGGTACCTGACATGAAGCTGAGTCAAGAAAAAGGAAACACTGAGAGATGGTTGCCTACTCCTGTTAAAATAGGTGAAGGGCTGGGTGAATTACTGCCCTTTGAAGAGACCGAGCTTGGGCGACCAGTAGCTCGGGGTTTGTGGAGAATGGCATCACTTTAAGTTGTTTCTGTTGTTGCAGTTGCTGCTGTAGTTGCCGTTCCTGTTGTTGCTGTTACTGCTGTTCTTGCAGGTGTTGCTGTTGTTGCCGTTTCTGTTGTTGCTGTCACTGCTGCTGCTGTTGTTGTTGCTGCTGTCGCTGCTTCTGTTATTGCAGTTGCTGCTGTGGCTTCCATTATGTCTGATGTTGCTGGTGATGGTTTGCTTGCTGTTTGTGAGTGGTGGGCATCCCTTGAAGACAGTGCTGCCTGGGTTTTCACGTCACCCACCCAGGTCCCAGGGGCTCAGGCAGGCTATTCACAGCAGGGAAAGTGTGAAACAGGGGATGCTCAATGTTCAATGCTCTTTAAAAACAGCATACGGTAGCTGTTTAGCAAGACTACAAAGAGATGCTCGGTCGAGGAATGGTGCTTTACCCGTAATGGGTAATGTGATGTGCAGCTAGCGCATCTACTGCTTAACGCACGAG
The DNA here is from genome assembly GCA_037349105.1 of Limnomonas spitsbergensis. Lineage (NCBI taxonomy): Eukaryota > Viridiplantae > Chlorophyta > Chlorophyceae > Chlamydomonadales > Limnomonas > Limnomonas spitsbergensis. The sequence goes on along the minus strand of JAYJMM010000102.1, from coordinate 1,427,679 downwards.
TGGCACAGCGCACAGCTTAACTTAAAAAGCCGACACATACATGCATGCATGCAGGATTCAGCCAACTTCCATCTCTCATGCGCAATTGCACAACCCTCAAGCTCCTTCCTCGCCTCTCCAGCCCCCAGGTTTAGTTGCACACCCCTCCATTGCCCTTCCTCGCCCCCCCAGCCCCCATACTTAGTTGCACACCCCTCCATTGCCCTTCCTCGCCCCCCCAGCCCCCATACTTAGTTGCACACCCCTCCAGAACCAATGCTAGCATCTCCAGCCCCCATATTAAATTGCACACCCCTCCAGAACCAATGCCAGCCCCTCCTGCCCCCTTGCTCGACCTGTTGAACACATATTCTAAGCACACCCGTTAAGCCCCCTTGCTCGCCTCAACATTCCATATGCCAAATTGCTGGTCACTCCAGTCCATCTGCTGAATGGCTTGCCCATGCAGACCCCAGGCTCACCCCAACGCATCCCAAACAGCCTGCGTGATGACCCAGTGCATCCAGGACACCGGCGTGCCCCTGAAAATCACATTCTCTCCAAACAGCAGCACGAAGACGAAGAACACCGTGCCGGCAAGGTAGAGCAAAATGAAATTGGCGATGTCCATGCTGGTTCAAGGTTCCCTAGATCTGGTTCGCGTCATCCACGTTTTGCTCGAATTTTGGAATTGCGAACGCAGGGCCTGGAGCAGAGGCTAGAATAGGCAAAGATTGTGATGGTGCTGTCGAGTGCGAGTGTCGACACTCTGTACTCGCCTGGTGTTCCGTGGTTGCAGTGTGAATAGTGTGGACATGGATTGCCATTACTAGCGGAATGCTTTAGATACCCTGACGACTGACGCGACATCCCACATCGCCTGGTGGTTTACCGTGTACCATGACATCAGTCGGATTTTTTTTTTCTGGTTTGAAATTAAGCATTAAATCCTTTAGTTTCAGGTCCCAAGCTTGGAAGGAGAATGACCAATCAAATTAACCAAATATTTCGGGTGCCACCAGGTTTCCCTCCTCTTTTCCTCCCGTTTCTGCGCCCACTGCGACCAATCTCTATCTAGAATACAGAGGCAGAGGCAGCTCAGAATGAATAGGCTGTTCTTTTTCGTCCCCATCCTGCGCCCACTGCATCCAATCTCTACCCGATATCTAGAATGAAGAGGCAATTCGGATTATGAAAGTCATTCACTAGAGCAAAGGCAAATAACGTAGAAAGAGCTGCGAAAGTTGCTCGGTTAGCTGTTGAGCTGTTCCTGGGACCAGCACCGGGAGAGGCGGGCCCCAGCAGCCGTTGTCCTCTTGTCAGTGCATTTGAGGAGGATGGGGCAGTAACTGGTGAAGTATGTCTGACAGCCACCGAATGCCAGTACGGTACCGTATTAATATTATATTTTACTTACCGTGAGTCTCTTTCCTCTCTCTCTTTAGTTTCCAACCTTGCTGTTGGACGCGGACGCGGCCGAGCCTTTGCAGCATGGCCCAGTGGTGTAACGTCATTGACTTAACGTGTAGCAATTTCGGCTTCAGGTTCCTTTCTGACTGTCAGTACTTGCTGCAGGGCTGAGGCTCTGTGTAGGAGTTTTATAGGTAATAAACCAAAGTTCCAGACGATTAATTGTTTTTTTTAATAAAACCAACCAACGACATAAGCCCATTTCAGGTACACAAGATAAAAACCAACCATTAGAACCAATCAAGTGACTGTGTTGAGTTGGGGTACCAAAAAAAAAGCTCAGAGACAAACCAAATCCAACTGATACTACTGTATCTGAGCCTCATCAAAGGTCGCTCAGGAATCGAACCTAATGAAGCTACAGCAAGGCACTTTCATTTTCACTACCCGGCCACATCGAAAGCCATGTTTGAAAATCCAGTGACCCCGACAAAGCACTACCGGCGCCAAGATGGTGCGACTTGAAGTGTAACTGCGCAAGTGCTCTGAAAGGTGAGAACCCAGGGATTGTATGTTGCCTGCACACACACGCCTGCTGTTTATCACCCGGGAAAGAGTATTCGTACGGATCTCATATGCAAACAAAATGCTTGTCCTGACCCTCAACTTGGATTAGTTTAGTCCACAGTCAAGACAAGACTGTGATAGAAAGATTGCAAACAGACATGCCGAAAACTGCTAAAAATCGGCCGGCCGTTTTCGCCACACCAGCCTGCATTTCCACACGTCGTCCCTGTGGCCAGCACCACAGCGGACCGCCCACGACCCTTGGCGTCACTGCCGCCACCTGGCACATGGACTCCCAGGCGTAGAGGGCCGGTATCTGTTGAAAGACGGGAGGTCTGTCGGAGGGTCCAGGCTATTGATCATGAATAAGGCATGCCCCAGCTCTGCAGGCAGCGAGGGGCACGACTTGGGCTCGGCACTGGCTGTGTAGGTCTCCGCCGCGCGAGCTTGGTCAGGCTCGCGTGCCAAGCTGTCACGCCGCGCATCCAGCATCCCCACAGCCGGTGATTGTAGACACAGCCTCTCGGTAGCCTGTCCCTCCTGACCCGAAGACACTGCTCCTAAACCTGATGCCAGTGAGCTGTCCGACTCCTGGTCATGACCCGCATCGTCGCCGTCTCCGAGCGAGGCCAGGTGGTCCAGCCTCGTCGCCTCCCAGAAGCTGAAGTAGCTGAAGTGTGGGGAGTCCTGCTGGATTGCGACAGGCTCATCCCTCGGTGAATGGCTGCAGAGCTCCTTAGCGGTATCAGTATCGGCCGTCGCTGGCTCAGAGCCTGCCATTAAGCCTGGAACCTGCCACCAGACGGCCGGTTGGACCATGGAGATATTGTAGACAGCATCACTCAGCGGACTAAGGCCAGCCTCCTGGAACAGCTGTTGCTGTTGCTGCTGCTGCTGCTCACGATGACCCATACAGCCTGCCCCTGGGCAAAAGTCTAGCCTTGTGGGCACAAGCTGTGCCGGCGCCTGCTGCCACTCTCTGCCCCGCCCAGCAAGGAAACAGGTATCCCGGCTTTGCAGCGCAGCCAGCTGGACATAATGCTGACCTGGCAGTTCAGCCGCCAGGAGCTGGTGCTGACCTGGCAGTTCAGCTGCCAGGAGCTGGTGCTGACCTGGCAGTTCAGCCGCCAGGAGCTGGTGCTGACCTGGCAGTTCAGCCGCCAGGAGCTGGTGCTGACCTGGCAGTTCAGCCGCAAGGAGCTGGTGGTGATCTGGCAGTTCAGCCGCAAGGAGCTGGTGGTGATCTGGCAGTTCAGCCGCAAGGAGCTGGTGCTGACCTGGCAGTTCAGCCGCCAGGAGCTGGTGCTGCGGCGGCTCCTGCAACAGCCAGGGCAGCAGCGAGCGCACAGACTGCTGAACAAGCGGGGACTCAAAGGGTGCGAACAGCCGCTTTTCAGACTCCGCGGCATCGCCTTGCAGCTGGGGCTGCTGCCAGAGCAGCTCGTCAACCGCATACTGGCAGGCTGCTTCGGCTGGGTTGCTGCTGCTGCTGCTGCTGTTGCTGCTGCTCGGCTGTTCCGCCCTGCAGCCGCCGTCCCCTCCCTGAGGAACCAAAACATCACCCCCGTCGGTTGCTGCTGGTGCGGTCCACTTGTCGGGTGCGGATAGAACACCTCTCTTGCCCTGAAGTGAAAGCTTCACCCCCGGAGGCAAGCCGTCTCCCGACTTCTGCACCCCTGGCTTCCCTCCCATAACAGGTGCAGCTTTCAGGGTGAATCCCTTGCCTGCTGAGGCCCCTCCGGCCCCCTTCCTAGATCCGCCCGCGACACTCGCCGCAGCCACAGCAGCTGTACCACTAGCCTGGCACACCGCCTTGGCAGCAGGTCCCCTCTTGCTGCACCCTGTGGTGGCTAATAGAGTGCTGGAGGCAGCCTTCAACTGCAGCGCCTCAGGCAGAAGCTTCCGGGAAGCTGACGCCCCCAGGCCAGGGGAGAGCGGAGGGACTTTGGGTGCGCCCTGGGTGGTGGCTGCGACGACGCTGGCGAAGGTGCGCGGAGCTGGGTCGGCCTCTGGCAGCCACGCTGCCGCGTGGGTGACGGGTCCGGCCGCCGGTGCGCGAGCTCGGCGCGGCGGCGGCGGGGGTGGCGGAGGCGTGATGGCGCAGAAGTGGCTGAAGGCAGGCCCACTCCAGATTGCGCTGTCATCTGCCGTCTCGCAGCGGCTTCCTTGGACGACGCTCGTAGTGCCCCCGCCCCCGCCCCCGCCACCGTCGGCAGAGCGATGCCGAGTGGAATGAGGAGCTGGCGGCATGGGGCAAGCTGGCTGCGGCCGCTCTCCTGGCGGCCCTGTGTTTGGGGGCGAGCCGCTGCTCCTGCTGCTGGCTGCCGCCGCGCTAGGCTGCTGTAGCGTGAGGCTGCTGTCTGCTGTGGCACTCCGCTGATGCCTCTGCGCCTGCGGTTGGAGGACGGGATCCTCCCCGGCCGCCAGGCACCTGCTCAAGGCCCGCCAGCTGCCTGGCACGGTTCCCTCGTCCACCTTGGGGGCTACGACCTCTGCTAGGGAGGCAGCTGGGCGGCGCGGCGGACCGACGCTTTCAGCAGGTGCGGGAGGGACAGCGACAGCAGGCTCACTGATGATGTCCAGGCCAGGACCATGGCTGGGGCAGTACGATTCCGGAGCCAAGTCCTCTGGCAGGCTGTATTTCTTGCGTCGCACAGTGACGTCAGCAGAGGAGCCCTTGATTGAAGAACGCCCCTCCCCTGCCTCCTCCTCCCCCTCCTTTTGCGGATGAGTTCCCTCTGGGATAAAGCTAGGCTCAGGGTCCAGCCTACTGGTGGGCCGGGGACTGGCCTCTTGCTGGCTCCCGACAAGCTGGGCAGATCTAGCAGATCCGGCAGATCCAGCAGATCCGGCAGATCTTGCAGGTGTGGCGTCATGGTGTGCTAAGTACAGAGTGGTTATTCCACCAGAAGTGGGTTTACTGCTGCCGCAGGGCTGCTTAGGCGTAGCCGCTGCGTTCGGGCCCACTGTTGCTGCGGCCTTGTGCTGAGCCTGTGACGCACATGCAACAACATGGTTGTTGCTGCTGCTGCTGCTGCTGCGTGATACGGCGCTCGCTATGTTCTTAGCCTTTTTCGCCTGATGGGGGCACGAGGGCAGGGAAACAGCAAAGGCTCGTGAACAAGTTTTGCAATGAAAGGTAGTACTGCCCAGAATTATGTCCTATGCGATGGATGCTTGTTTTTTCATGGCTGGGTCTTGTTTTGCTGGTCTGAGATCTGTGATGGAGGACAGCGATTCCTATGTGATGTTGTTCAGTTCGCCGTACCTGGCTCTGGAGCATTCCCCTCATCGTTAGCGATTGCATGATCTTGCCGTGGCACTCGCCCTTCGCTTGAGGCACCTTGCCACGTCCTGAGGGTAGAACAGGGAGAAGCCGAGTCACGAGTAATGAGGAGGTTTGCTCCATACCTACCCTAACACGCCCAAGCATGCTGGATCTGCCAGGATCACCCTATTTGGTGCATGAGATTTGAAGATCTTGCAGCGTCGCTAGCCGCCACCTTGCGTACAAGGGAATCCCCGCACGGTGCCCTATTTCCTGTTTGGTGCATGAGATTGGAAGATCTTGCAGCACCGCTTCTTTGCGCACAAGGGAATCCCCAAACTGTCTTCCTGTTTGGTGCATGAGATTGGAAGATCTCGCAGCATTGCTACCTTGCGTACAAGGGAATCCCCAATCTATGCCCTATTTCCTGTTTGGTGCATGAGATTGGAAGATCTTGCAGCATCGTAACCATGCATACAAGGGAATCTGTAGCGCGGTGTGCAAGTTGCTACAGGATCCCCACACGGTGCCTTCTTTCCTGTTTGGTGCATGAGATTTGAAGATCACGCAGCACTGCTACCTTGCATACAAGGGAATCCCCAAACGGTGCCTTCTTTGCGGGTCGTTCTCTTGTGGAAGGACGTTCGGCGCAGGAAGTGGTTGATGCACTCCTGATGGTAAACAGACCTGCAGGCAGTTTTGGAGGAGGCAGGGGGGGGGGGGGGGGGGGTAAAGCATGAGCACAGGGTCCAACATGAAGTGGGGGGGTAAAGAACGAGCTCAGGGTCCTCAATGAAGTGGGTTTTGCACATAGATCCCGGCCTGGGAATGGGTCACTGAAATCTACTTGTGTTGAACACGGTGCTGATTGGGCGGACAAATGGGTGCTACCCTGAAGCTGCCGCAACTTGCCAACGTCTGCAAAACCATTCACCTGCCGCAGACTGCGCAAGTCAGGTTGGCGCACTCCTCTTGATGTGGATCGTACGCAAGCGCGCAATACGCGCAAATGCACCCATCTTCGGACATTATGTCTGGTTTGTACCGTGAAAAAAATCTAATTAATTGCTGTTGATGACGTCATCATTCGGATTCCACGAGCACTGCCTCCAGGAGGTCATGAGTCAAATTAAGTTTGCTTCAAATAACGGTAGTTCAATGATCGTCGCCGTAGATTAGCCCTTAACAGGATGTCACGTAATCACCGGAACCTAGAACCGCGAAAACCGGAGCAGTGAAGTCGATCCCTTTTGTTTGTTTCCCCAAGCCACAGTCACACTGCACAATCTAGACCTTTCAAATCATTTTTGCACACTATCCCCATCAGGTCAAAGGCCACAACGGTCGCTAACAACGGCCATGGGAATTCCTCCATGGTGTCCCCCAACCGACTAACCACGCAGTGTAAACACAGGATTGATAGTTTAACTGTCCCCTCCTCGTATGCACCGTTCTTGACTTTCATCTTCAGTTTTAACCACGTCAGTTTCGTATTCGTATACGTTTTCCTTCCTCGATTTTCGTCCTTCTCCTTTCAAAGGACGGTTGGTTGCAAGCGGCATTTTCAGCTGGGCCCAGTCATATGGTGTCACGACGTCAGAGGGCTGACAGGCGGCCATCCCTGGATCTGGACGTGAGGATTCTGATCCAGTGAGGATCTGGGGGTGAGGATCCTGAACAGGTGAGTATCCGGAAGTGAGGATCCTGATCAGGTGAGTATCCTGATCGGAGGAAGGTCCTGCTCTCGTGAATGAGGATCTGCAAGCGAGGATCCAGATCGGGTGAGGATCTGGGAGTAAGGATCCTGAATGGATGTCGATCTGGCAGTAAGGATCCTGATCTCGTGAGGTGCAGGTCCAAAAGCTTTCAGGAGGCGCCTTGGTCCACCCAACTTAGTGGCCACATTTGCAGCTCTTGTTTGCCCTGTTTGCAACCACGCGCCCTCGCGGCCGAACCTTTATGAGCAGGGCCCACAGGTGTAACGACATTGCCTGTTTGCAACTAGTTCTTGAAATAAAGAGAAATATGCCCCGTGGGAGGCGTGAGAGGTGAGGAAACAGCGCAGCCTGGGCCGAAGCCATATTATATTATCTCTGATGTTTCGTTGTCAGTATCCTGGGTCCATACCATCTTGTCCGCAGCATACCTGCCATCATTTGTTTAGAACAGTGCATACCTGCCATCATTTGTGCTGTATGCACATGGATCACTGTGCAAGAGCATCAGAGACCTGTCTCGAGTCACTGGTGTTCAACATTCAAAACCTGCCCAGTTAAAAAAGCTGACCACAGCGCCGCCTCTGCAGTATGCCCAAGGCTCAATCGCTCTTCCTGGCCGAAGGCGCCAACGCCCCGCCCAGCACCGCGGCAGCCCTGCTCACTGCCCTCAGCGGCTGCTCCCCGGCAGCATGCACGAGGAAGGCCTCCTCAGGCACGTCCACACGCCCCGCCGCAGCAATGTCGGGTTTCATCAATAGCGGTCGGAAACCCGTGGAAATGAGCAGCGTGGCTGCTCCCGGGGAATTCAGCAAGCCCACAGGGAGCTTGCTGACGCGCACGCGACGGTACTTTGACACGCCAGGGCTGCGCTCGATGTTTAACAGCAGACGGTGCAGCGTCTGCGCCACCGCCGCAGCCTGGCCATCTCCGGCGGCTCCTGCTGCCGCTTCCGCAACTGTCCTGGCCGCGGATTCGGCCAAGCCCAGGGGAAACTCTAGGGCCGCTGCCGCCGCAGCCGTCGCGACCGCGGTCAGCGGCCTTGCATCGTAGAGATTGAAACACGCCAGCTGAACGCAGTTTGCGGCCGCTGGGTCGAGCGTGGTCACAATGCGTAGCCGGAGGGTGTGACAGAGCTGCCAGGATTTGGGAGCAACATAGAAAGTCTGCAGCTCAAAGCGGGTCCCGAAGCGGATGCCAGACCGCTCGTCCAAGGTCGTCCATGTTGTAGCGCCGTCCGAGGAGGCTGCTTCAGGGTGTTAGGGAGATGGGCAGCAGTACAAAACGTCATGGCATAGGGTTAACTGGTTTAAGAGTTCATAGCAAGCCATTGGGGTTTGGGCTAAGAAACGTACTCTGGAGTTCAGGGTTTAGGACGAGGCATCTGGGCGACGGTTTAGGAAGAGGCATCGGGGCGATGGTTTCGGATGAGGCATTGGGGTTAAGGTTAAGGATTTAAAAAGACATTCGGATTCAGGGCAAAGGATTCAGGGTTGGTCTCACCCGCAACACCCTCCTCCAAGCCCTCTAGCATCCAGCTACACACTTAACACAGATGCAACTAACCAAGACACAGATTAAGAGGTACATCTCACCTGCAACACCCTCCTCCATGCCCTCCAGAACCCAGCTGCATGGGTCGCGCTCTGAGGAGTCGTTCGCGGACACCATGTCGTAGGCGGCCACCACCGCTGCAGGCGCACCGACCGGCAGGCGATACTCAATCCAACCGCTGCCACCGACACCGCCGCCACCGAAGTCCAGCCACTTGCTAGATGTGGAGCCTGGTGCAGAAAAGGGATTAGGGTTCATGATAAGGGCTAGGGTTTGGAGTATAGGGTTGATCGTCAAGGGTTCGTATTGACAATTTAGACGTAGCCCCGACCCCTGGCGCCAAAGTCTGGCAATGAGGGCAGGTTAAGGGTTAAGGGTTTGTGATTCAGGGTTTAGGTGATACATGGCAGCGATTGTACGGCAAGCAATTAATGTCCAGGGGCAATGGTAAAGGGCAGAACACGGCAATACTGCGTCCAGCAACAGGCGGCTTCTGTGCATGGGCCACAGGTGGGCCACGCCATTGCCACGCCACGCCACGCCCCACAGTTGAACCACAACACTTCCGTGCCCCCGTTTGCGATCCAGACCCGCGAAACGGCAAAGCAGTGTCGCACACTGCAGCAGGCCCTGGCACCGTTGATGACTTGGGCGCACTTCAGCCACAATTCAGCTACGGTGTACTTCTGTGCACTTCAACTGCGATTCAACTGCTTTATCAGGGCCTACAGCAGGCAGGGTTTGGTGTTGCCAGCCCTGCTGCTCGGGCCACCGGCTGTGGGCCGGTCAAGGCTTGGTCCCTAGGCGGCCCCAAACGGCCCCCCGAAGATGATATGGCGCACACTGAAATAAATGTAGCATCACTCATGTAAGGATGTGTGACCTGTGAGCATGCCCAGTGTCAAGGACGTTAACCTCTGAACCTTACTGGAAAATCTCGGCTGTGTGGGCGCGCTACTTACTGGTCAGGAGAAAAATAAAAATGGGTCAAGGAAAGAAAAGAAAAAAAGGGAAAGACAAAAGGCTGGAAAAGAAGGGCATGCCTTGTCCGTACCGTACTGCCTATACGTTGATTGATGGTATTTTACTAACTCTTCAAGCTGGTGGTTTGTTCCTCGACCAGCATCTCTTTTTTCTTGTCTCAGATGTATGCCAGCTACGCTCCAGCCTCTGGCCGGATGATCCCCTTCTGTGGCCAGCCATGCTACTTTGGCCACCGCTCACAGGCAGGTCCAGGCTTGGTCCCAATTGGGCCTTTGACGGCCGCATGGCGGCCTGCCAAAGGTGGCCTTGTATCCGAAAAAGTAAACATGGTTCTCATTTGGTGTCTTGGCGGGGGTCTGGCGTCCTACTGCATGCAGGTCCATCTGGCCACCCTCTTAGAGACCTACAGAACCGAACTCGACTCCTGACCCAATTCGCACACAAGTACGAAGCGTGTCCTCCAGCGATCCCTATCATCGTGCTTTCAACTCCCCTCACCGTCAAACGCCTTGGCAGTCGCTTCTCCCGGAGCATTGTCTCCGGAGGCACGGCAAGCGCCGCCCGTCAGCCGCCCGAAGGCTGACAACACGGGACCCGATAGCGCCGGGGGGGCGCGGGCGAGCGAGTAGGCCGTGCAGCTCGCTACCTTGGCCGGTGCATTCGCAGACAAGCCGCTCCTGCTCCCGCCGCCGCCGTCACCTGCACCACAACAGGCGTGAATGGATCGGCCAGCGGAGTCTTGCTTCAAGGGGGGATGGCAACCGGACCAATCTAAGTAAGCCGTGGTGCTTCAAGGGGGGATGGCAACCGGACCAATCTAAGTAAGCCGTGGTGCTTCGAGGGGGGATGGCAACCGGACCAATCTAAGTAAGCCGTGGTGCTTCGAGGGGGGATGGCAACCGGACCAATCTAAGTAAGCCGTGGTGCTTCGAGGGGGGATGGCAACCGGACCAATCTAAGTAAGCCGTGGTGCTTCGAGGGGGGATGGCAACCGGACCAATCTAAGTAAGCCGTGGTGCTTCAAGGGGGGATGGCAACCGGACCAATCTAAGTAAGCCGTGGTGCTTCAAGGGGGGATGGCAACCGGACCAATCTAAGTAAGCCGTGGTGCTTCGAGGGGGGATGGCAACCGGACCAATCTAAGTAAGCCGTGGTGCTTCGAGGGGGGATGGCAACCGGACCAATCTAAGTAAGCCGTGGTGCTTCAAGGGGGGATGGCAACCGGACCAATCTAAGTAAGCCGTGGTGCTTCGAGGGGGGATGGCAACCGGACCAATCTAAGTAAGCCGTGGTGCTTCGAGGGGGGATGGCAACCGGACCAATCTAAGTAAGCCGTGGTGCTTCAAGGGGGGATGGCAACCGGACCAATCTAAGTAAGCCGTGGTGCTTCGAGGGGGGATGGCAACCGGACCAATCTAAGTAAGCCGTGGTGCTTCGAGGGGGGATGGCAACCGGACCAATCTAAGTAAGCCGTGGTGCTTCAAGGGGGGATGGCAACCGGACCAATCTAAGTAAGCCGTGGTGCTTCAAGGGGGGATGGCAACCGGACCAATCTAAGTAAGCCGTGGTGCTTCAAGGGGGGATGGCAACCGGACCAATCTAAGTAAGCCGTGGTGCTTCAAGGGGGGATGGCAACCGGACCAATCTAAGTAAGCCGTGGTGCTTCGAGGGGGGATGGCAACCGGACCAATCTAAGTAAGCCGTGGTGCTTCAAGGGGGGATGGCAACCGGACCAATCTAAGTAAGCCGTGGTGCTTCAAGGGGGGATGGCAACCGGACCAATCTAAGTAAGCCGTGGTGCTTCAAGGGGGGATGGCAACCGGACCAATCTAAGTAAGCCGTGGTGCTTCAAGGGGGGATGGCAACCGGACCAATCTAAGTAAGCCGTGGTGCTTCAAGGGGGGATGGCAACCGGACCAATCTAAGTAAGCCGTGGTGCTTCAAGGGGGGATGGCAACCGGACCAATCTAAGTAAGCCGTGGTGCTTCGAGGGGGGATGGCAACCGGACCAATCTAAGTAAGCCGTGGTGCTTCAAGGGGGGATGGCAACCGGACCAATCTAAGTAAGCCGTGGTGCTTCAAGGGGGGATGGCAACCGGACCAATCTAAGTAAGCCGTGGTGCTTCGAGGGGGGATGGCAACCGGACCAATCTAAGTAAGCCGTGGTGCTTCGAGGGGGGATGGCAACCGGACCAATCTAAGTAAGCCGTGGTGCTTCAAGGGGGGATGGCAACCGGACCAATCTAAGTAAGCCGTGGTGCTTCAAGGGGGGATGGCAACCGGACCAATCTAAGTAAGCCGTGGTGCTTCAAGGGGGGATGGCAACCGGACCAATCTAAGTAAGCCGTGGTGCTTCGAGGGGGGATGGCAACCGGACCAATCTAAGTAAGCCGTGGTGCTTCGAGGGGGGATGGCAACCGGACCAATCTAAGTAAGCCGTGGTGCTTCAAGGGGGGATGGCAACCGGACCAATCTAAGTAAGCCGTGGTGCTTCAAGGGGGGATGGCAACCGGACCAATCTAAGTAAGCCGTGGTGCTTCAAGGGGGGATGGCAACCGGACCAATCTAAGTAAGCCGTGGTGCTTCAAGGGGGGATGGCAACCGGACCAATCTAAGTAAGCCGTGGTGCTTCGAGGGGGGATGGCAACCGGACCAATCTAAGTAAGCCGTGGTGCTTCGAGGGGGGATGGCAACCGGACCAATCTAAGTAAGCCGTGGTGCTTCAAGGGGGGATGGCAACCGGACCAATCTAAGTAAGCCGTGGTGCTTCAAGGGGGGATGGCAACCGGACCAATCTAAGTAAGCCGTGGTGCTTCAAGGGGGGATGGCAACCGGACCAATCTAAGTAAGCCGTGGTGCTTCAAGGGGGGATGGCAACCGGACCAATCTAAGTAAGCCGTGGTGCTTCAAGGGGGGATGGCAACCGGACCAATCTAAGTAAGCCGTGGTGCTTCAAGGGGGGATGGCAACCGGACCAATCTAAGTAAGCCGTGGTGCTTCAAGGGGGGATGGCAACCGGACCAATCTAAGTAAGCCGTGGTGCTTCGAGGGGGGATGGCAACCGGACCAATCTAAGTAAGCCGTGGTGCTTCAAGGGGGGATGGCAACCGGACCAATCTAAGTAAGCCGTGGTGCTTCAAGGGGGGATGGCAACCGGACCAATCTAAGTAAGCCGTGGTGCTTCGAGGGGGGATGGCAACCGGACCAATCTAAGTAAGCCGTGGTGCTTCGAGGGGGGCACATTGTTTATGGGAGGATGCTGCAACCACAAGTCAGCCACCACCTAGCCACCACTCAGCCACCACTCAGCAATCATTCAGCCACTACTCAGCCACCACTCAGCCACCACTCAGCCACCACTCAGCAATAATGCAGCAATAATGCAGCCACCACTCAGCCACCACTCAGCAATAATTCAGCCACCACTCAGCCACCACTCAGCAACAATTCAGCCACCACTCAGCAACTATTCAGCCACCACTCAGCTATGTTAAGGATACAGTCGGAGGGGCCTGGTGAGACCAGCCGGGTGTGCAGGGCGGGCGAGGCTAGCCTGCATCTTCAAATCACAAGAGTCGCACAACACAGAGCACTACGAGGTTAAAATTACGTTGCCCTAAGCCCTAAACCCTAAACTAGGCTACGATGTTGGGGGAGCCGGAGAGGTTGTGAGCGGAGGAACGGAGCAAGCAGAGCTGTAGCAGAAGGCACTATAATTGATAATAGCATACAACTTTCTTTCTATTTGAATTTTACAAATCTTGGGGCCAGGGAATAAGCCTCAATCACTTGCTCAACATTGAGCACTGTGTGAGGTGAAAGAATGCTGACACTTTCGGATATGGAACCACCTCGCGTCTCAGCCTGAACTCGGAAAGCAGCGGGCACTACATGTGTGGTCGGTGTGGAAAGTTGTGTGAACCTGGTCTGTTTGACTTCATTTTATCTGCCCAAGCAAAAAAACACCTGTCAGTCCAGCTCAGCGCCAGCACAGGAGTAGCTTTCAGCTACTTTCAGCTACTTTCAGCTACACGTAATATCAGCATGGCTGGCCATGTGATAAACACCGAGGGATCAGGGATGGCAATTCAGATCTACGCTGTGCAACTACTTAATACCAATCAACGACATTATGAAGCATTAAAATAAACAATGATTCAATCGTTAAAGCCGGATGCATAACCTGTAATGATGGCTCACCTGCTTCCCCAAGCTCTTGACACCATCTTAAGCTACACACACACAAAATATCTCCTTCCAAAGAGAACTTTTAAGCACCGGTCAAATTAGCTGCCTCATCCAGCAGACATGCAGTGATGGCTCACTTTTTCACCACGCTCTTGGCGCCATGCCAAGGCCTTGGTCCCCTTAAGAGCCTGGAGTTCATTCAATATCGTAAACCAGCACTTCCAATAGACCTGCGATGGTGGCTCATTTAGACCTACTATGATGATTCACCTGTCAAGGCATTGGTCCTCTTCCACAACTAAATATCAACACCGTAAACCAGCACATTCTGCGTACGTGCTATGATAGCTCACCTCTCCCTGCGCACCAGGCGCCATGCCAAGACTAGTCCTCTTTAACACCTAAATATCGTAAACCAGCACATTCTGCGTACGTGCTATGATAGCTCACCTGTCTCCCCACGCTCCTGACGCCATGCCAAGGCACCGGTGGTCCTGCCGGGCAGCTGGGCCAGCTCCGCGGCGTCGGATGTGGCAGTACAACACTCGAGCAGCTCCTGCCAGTACAAGCCAGCACATGGTTTTGGAGCAGGCGGTACAAGGCACACCCACCAGGCACATGAGGTGCCCAGGCGCCGTGTTCGGGAACAATGAAAGAAAGGCGAGGTCCGCACAACAGCGGGGAGCGTCAGGGCTGTGTGAAGCATGCGGCATGGGCTAGGGCCTCATCCGTGCCGCTACCCTCCTAACAGAGCTGGAAAACAGCTGCCTCTTTTATTTGAGCAAAACCCTCTCATTTACATGTGAGCAAAACCCGCGCACTTCTATTTAAGCACAACTCTCTCATTTTAATTCAAGTGCTGGTAGCTGTGATGCTGTACTTAACCTTAAGCTTCACTGGGGACTCACCCACCGCTGTGCAACTACGCCACAATTAACAGCCGTCATTAAATGAATGTACAAGTAATTACCGAGTTATTACTGGTATGTTCCTTTCCTGGTAAAAGGAGCTGAATTCCCCTTCAAATGACCATGTCTAAAACTCAGCGACAGAAACTCAGCCACCGAAAGGAACATCATAAGCACAGCCCTGGTCTTACACCTGTACCCCATGTCAACTATGTGGCTATTGGTGTGGCGTGAGGCTCGCGGACAGCCCAAGGAGCAATCGCGGCCAGATGAGCTTGCGTCATGTCGCCTCAGAGCCCTGAACCTTTTTATACATTGCTAAATACTTGCACCCTGGAGCGGGTGCCTGCACGATAACTAATGAAGTGGCATTGAAAAAAGGCTCACAGGCGCGAGTCCCAGGGTTTAGGGTTTAGGGTTCAGGGTTGCCACGCATCCGCTGGCACCCAGAGGGCCAAAAGAGAATGACGTCTGAAAATACCCCTAACCCACCCTCCCTGCCCGGCCCTAACGCCCGCAGCTGATCCAGGTGCCGGATCTACTATCTGCTGAGCCCTTCAGCATTTCCCCACGGCCTCAGACCATGTTGTAGCCGAATTGTAGCTGAAGTGCACGGAAATACTCACCGACCCCCCCGCTGTGCCCTACCCTCTTACAAGCTGCTCAGCCAGATCCCGGATCTGCAGCTTATTGAGCAGATCCCAAGGCAGGCCCACACGGATGTTCGGGTGCACACTAACTGATCCCCTTGCTCACCAACTGCTCGACCAGATCCTAGATCTGCAGTTAGTTGAGCAGATCCTGAGGCAGGCCCACACGGATGTACGGGTGCACACTAACCGATCCCTTCGCTCACCAACTGCTCAACCAGATCCCGGATCTGCAGCTTATTAAGCAGATCCTGAGGCAGGCCCACACGGATGTACGGGTGCACACTAACTGATCCCCTCGCTCACCAACTGCTCGGCCAGATCCCGGATCTGCAGCTTGTTAAGCAGATCCTGAGGCAGGCCCACACGGATGTACGGGTGCACACTAACTGACCCCCTCGCTCACCAACTGCTCGGCCAGATCCCGGATCTGCAGCTTGTTAAGCAGATCTTGAGGCAGGCCAACACGAATGCGCTTGTTGAGGGACTCTAGCGCTGTCCCAAGATCAGACTCGGACACGGCCTGCCTGCGGGACTGAAGTGTTTTCCACTTCCTGTGATAACAGGCGCAACAACAGTCACACAAAAGGTACCGCAGCAACAGCTGAACAAACATGTACCGCAACAACACACTGCAACAATTGTCTCACAATATGTGGGCGATGCAGTTTACCGTGCGGGAAGAAAACCTCGTATCGAAACTGTACAACGGGGTAAAGGATTAGAAAGGCATGCCGTGGATTGGACTTGCCTTCCCTCCTGTATGAGTTCAGGATGTGTTGATTGTTTGTCTTGGGGCAACAATGGACAGACTCTCCAAGCACATCCCATTGAGTGTGAACCCTTAACCCTTAACCCTAAACTCTCCAAATATATGCTATCGATTGTGAACACCACTTCTCCGACATCTGCAATTTTTGGGAAATTCTTCATTTTGTTTTAGACTGGCGGTAAGACCGCAGAATTGTGGTCTTCATAATTGATAACATGCATTTTAATGGTACCGGTATTTTGATGAATTCCTCCACCCTCATCAACATACGTTTCAAGAGAAGTCGAATCTACTGTATCCACAACCCCTAACAAGCTTCCCGACATTTGCACATACATGACCATGAAACCACATCTCTGACCTCCAAGTCACAACCCTTAACCCTGCCAGCGCACACAGTACACAAAAACTACCTGTGAAGGCCCCACTCCCCCCCTTGCCTGAAGGCCCCACTCCCCCCCTTGCCTGAAGGCTGCAACTTTAAACATAAGCCGCAGCCTGACGTTCGTTTCCTGAATACACATGCACGTTTCAGTGACAGGGTTAAGAACCCTGAAAAAGCACTGCCTCAGCAAGGCAGTGCCCTCCTCCAGCGGTCACAGACTTGGTGCCCTGCACACCCCTCAGCCTCACCAACCAGCCCTGCCCTGGTGTACCGCCTCCCCTGGTTTGCTGCCGCACCTGGCGTACCGCCTCACTGGGGTTCACACTCCATCTGGTGTACAGACCCCCCGAGCATACTGTCTCCTATGCTGTACCGCCTCGTCTGACGTACCGCCTCGGCGGTTGTACAACTCTACCTGGTGTATGAACCTCCTAAAGTGAATTGCCTCCCGTGGTGTACCGCCTCACCTGACGTACCGCCTCGACGGGTGCACAAGTACACCTGGTGTATAGCCCCCTCAAGTGTACTGCCTCCCGTGGTGTACCACCTCGACGGGTGCACGACTCCGCCTGGTGTATGCCCCCCTCGAGTGTACTGTCTCCTGTGTTGTACCGCCTCACTGGGTGTATCGCCCCACCTGGTGTACAGCCCCCATGAACATACTGCCTCCCATGTTGTACTACCTCACCTGGTGTACCGCCGCGCCACGTCCACGAATCCAGAGCTCCCGATCGCAAACACGTAGCTGAGCTCCTTGCCCCACCCCGCCTCGTACAGCAGCGGCTTGTCAAACGCGGCCTCACAGGGGTCCAAATGGACCCACCTGCTCACGAGCAGAAGGAGAACAAAATAAGGGGGGGGATGCATCAGATTACTGAGCACACCGCACACTATTTGATTGCTCTCCCCAAGGTGTGAATTCAATATTTCTTTCAGTGCTGCCTTCTGTGTAAGACGTCCACAAAGACGCTCAATTTGTTAGTCATAAATGGCGTCAATGATCAATCATAAGTATTTTTTATGTACTGGTGTCCATGTAGGCAAGTACCAGTATCTGCACATTTGCACGGGTACTGGAAAAAGTGTACCAGCACCCATGATCCGGTATCTGCACACCTGCACGGGTACTCACAAAAAGGTAGCGCGCAAGGACCGGGCGGGGGAAAAGGGAACAAATGCAAAACGTTACTGGTATGAGCAGGATAACGCAGCACGTGAATATAAAACCAGCACGGCACGTGAAAAGAAATGCGGTACGGCTCGCGATTAAAGAAATGCAACACAGCAAGACAAATACCGCTGAAGGAAGCTGAAGGAAGCTGAAGGAAGCTGAGGTGGCACGCGTCTCATGAGGGCACATTAGATCTAGCCACCTGCAATATGCACCCTTTTGGAAGAATTATGCAACGTAGCACGAGAAACGTTCAGGGCTGCAAAGGAGACTCTGGTCTGGTGAGAGAGCCCTAATATTGTGAGATGAAACCAGGTACTGCCACATGCTTGCACTGGCCCATGTGCATATTTGCGTATTTAGGATCCAAAATTGCAATGCCACGGGGAAGAATGCGCGTATCCTGTACGGGATAAAAATTCAGAAATAAAATCAAATCTGAAGGTCTGTCCCTAGGGATCACCTAAACCCAGGGATTCGTTAAACATCACGAAGGATTGGAAACCACACGTACTTCTTACTCTTTACTTATTTAGGATGGTGCAAACCCGCTGGGCCCTGCTATACGCCTGGCCGCAGAGGGTGAGTAGGGGATGAGCAAGCTCGATTCCAGCCACATGCTTGCACTGCCTTACATGCATATGCTCACGCATGTCTTGAGAATTCCGGTCCGTCCGCCTGCCTTAACTCGTTCTTTCAAGGCAGGACGTGAAGCCAAACCAGATTTATTCGCATTGGCTCATTTGAAGAAGTTCTCCTCCCCACCTGGCTAGCCTGCTGCTGTGGTACTCGCACCACACATGGTCCGTGATGTCCAGAATGTACCGCGCCTCCACACCCGCAGCCCGCAGTACCAGCAGGAAGCAGTTGGCCCACTCTCCGCAGCGGCTGCACATAGACAAGGCATTTCACAGAGCTTCAGCTACAACTCAGCTACATCACGTCATGCGCCTATCAGTACCAGCAGGAAGCAGTTGGCCCACTCTCCGCAGCGGCTGCAAACAAGGCAGGTATTTCATCAAGCTTCAGCCACAGAACGTCATGCACCCATCAGTACCAGCAGGAAACAGTTGGCCCACTCTCCACAGCAGCTGCAGACAGAGAGGGACGACTAAAGCTCAGCAAGGATAGGCACATTTGCATAGGCAACCGTTATGCTTGCACATGCATCCATTGTACGCACCCATGCAGCAACCCTACATGGCAGTATCCATGAAACCCCATACAGCTCCCCTGCATGGAAGCATCCATGCATCCTCATGCCATTCCCCTGCATGGGAGCGTCCATGCCTCCCCATGCAGGGGAGCTGCATGTGAGCGTCCATGCATCCCCACGCACCCCTTATGAAACACACTCACCAGCATGGCCCGTCCATGCATCCCCATGCGCCCGCTCATGACACACACTCACCCGCATCGCCCGCCCATGCATCCCCATGCGCCCATCGCTCATGACATATTCGCACCCGCAGCGTGTCTCCAGGAGCTTCGCGGGGTCGTTGTACCGCGGGAATCTGGTGAGCTGGCCGCAAGCGGTACAGCTGTACACCTCAACCCTGGGGAGAAGTCGCACGTGGCAGGCAGCGTTTATTTGAACGGAGCGGGAAAGAGGTGACTAGCAGGCCATGGATGTAGCTGAATTGCGGCTGAAGTGCTGAAAATAACATGAGATGACACCAAGCAGTGTCGACTGCCTGCAGCCGCCGGCATGACAGCCAAACGCCCCCCCCCAAGCAGTGTCGACTACCTGCAGCCGCCGGCATGACAACCAAACGGCCCCCCCAAGCAGTATCGACTGCCTGCAGCCACCGGTATGACAGCCAAACGCCCCCCCCCCCCCCCACACACACACACCTGTTCGCATCGTGTCGCCTCTCCTCTGCAGTGGGTCCCTCCGTGTTCTCACTGTTCATGACCGTGCAGCCGCAGGCACTGCATGGCGGCTGGTCAGTCCACCTGCATTCGCAATCAGAGGAGGTGCTTGTCAAGGGCTGGCCACATTAGTAGGCACCATCCAGCCATACAGCCAGGCGTGCACATGCATTCAGGCCTAGAACATCCAAAAGACAGAGGCAGCAGTTGAGGAATCACGGTGCAGTGGTAAATCATCGCTTGGCAAGGCCAAACTGAGCTCGGAGGCCATCTGCCTGCCATGCACCTACCATGCCCCTGTCTTTGCACCTGCCATGCACCTGCCAGTCTGCCATGTACCTGCCATGCACCTGCCAATCTGCCATGCACCTGCCATGCACCTGTCATATACCTGCCATATACCTGCCATGCAACTACCATGCACCTACTATGCACCTGTCATTTACCTGCCATGTAACTACCATGCACCTACTATGCACCTACCTGCACCTACCATGCACCTACTATGCACCTGTCTTATAACTGCCATGCAACTACCATGCACCTACCATGCACCCAATATGCACCTACCATGCACCTACTATGCACCTGTCATAAACCTGCCATGCAACTACCATGCACCAGCCATGCACCTACTATGCACCTACCATGCACCTACTATGCACCTGTCATATACCTACCATGCAACTACCATGCGCCCAACGAGCACTGGGAAAGCACCTTCCATGCACAGCCTCACCCACGCCGTCTTGAATTCCCCACTATACTGGACCTGAAGCATGCAGATATCACTTCCAAGACAACATGTGCGGGCACAACGTCAACGCAGCACCCAAGAGCCTTGTTAAAAGGGCCGGCGGTGCCAAAAACATCAAGAAAAACGAGTTCACCTGACATAATCATACTCATGGGGAAGGAGATTCAAATGACGTGGGTGGGTGCTTGGACTAGGTTGTAATTTGTGTGCAGGCTGACACATCCATAAGTTCAAAATATCTGATCAGGACCTTGACCAGATCTGTTGCTTGCAAGTCCTTGAATAATCTGCCAGCAGTGTACCTCACGTATACACACAAAATCACACAAACACACAAAGTCACTCACAAAGCCCCCCCCCCACACACACAAACGACAAAACTTCCCTATAACATATAAACATACATGCCCGCAAGGCAGCTAATGCACATGCAAACACACCACACACACACACACACAGGCAAACACAACGCAAGCAAACGCACGCACACACACAAACGCCCACCTGAAGAAGCTTCCCTTGAACCACTGTAGCAGCTTCTGCACCAGCACGTCCTGGTGAGAGAAAGGCAGCGGCTGGCCCAAGCCCTCGTTGAGAGTGATCTCCGCCTCCGCCTCCGCTTGAAGGCTGTCCAGAGGTATCACGGAGAGAGCCAGAGCATGCAGGAACTCATCCTCACACTGCAGGACAGGGGGGTTGGGGTTTAGGGTTGGGACACGCCAAATGAAGGTTTGGGGTGTGTTTTGTGCACACCAGAGCATTTTGGGCAGGCGGCTGAGCGGCCGCCGTTGGGCCGATGGGGCACAGTCCTTGCCCGGCCTATGGCCAGTGGTCCATGTATTTTTTTTCACGCTTCGGCCGTTAGAGCAAACCATCGACCCAACCTCTTGACTTCCAATTGAAAACTGGCAACAGCGCTGGATAATTAGTCTTTTAATGTATCCCTGAGCCCCAACCGGCGACAATTATGAGACATAGCTCATCCAAAGTACATCCAGTTCTCCACGCCCTAGGGTGTATTTATTTATTTATACAGTTGCACTGCGATGTCAGTTTTACATAAACTTCGGGAAACCAACGCCAGCTATTAGGCAACTGGTTTGCCACCAGGCTGTTGGATCAAACCAGGGCGGCAGGGCAGTGCGAGCGGATGCCTGCTTGGCACTAGAAACGAGGGCGGATCGAGCCCCGTTCCTGTGGGTGTAGCACACAGATCTTGCCCCGTTCCAGCGGCTGTAGTGCGCCTGTTGCAGTGGCTTTAGTGTGTAGATCTTGCCTGTTGCTGCGGCTTTAGTGCATAGATCTTGCCTGTTGCAGTGGCTTTAGTGTGTAGATCTTGCCTGTTGCTGCGGCTGTAGTGCACAGATCTTGCCTGTTGTAGTGGCTTTAGTGTGTACATCTTGCCTGTTGCTGCGGCTGTAGTGCATAGATCTTGCCTGTTGCTATGGCTGTAGTGCACAGATCTTGCCCCCTAGCGACAACTGTAGTGCACAGATCTTGCCTGTTGCTGCGGCTGTAGTGCACAGATCTTGCCTGTTGCTGCGGCTGTAGTGCACAGATCTTGCCCCCTAGCTGTGGCTGTAGTGCACAGATCTTGCCTCTCAGTTATGGCTGTAGTGCACAGATCTTGCTCGTTGCTGTGGCTGTAGTGCACAGATCTTGCCCTTCAGCTGCGGCGGTAGTGCACAGATCTTGCCCCTCAGCTGCGGCGGTAGTGCACAGATCTTGCCCCTCAGCTGCGGCGGTAGTGCACAGATCTTGCCTCTCAGCTGCGGCTGTAGTGCACAGATCTTGCCCCTCAGCTGTGGCTGTAGTGCACAGATCTTGCCTCTCAGCTGCGGCTGTAGTGCACAGATCTTGCCCCTCAGCTGTGGCTGTAGTGCACAGATCTTGCCTCATAACTGTGCCTGTAGTGTTTTAATCTTGCCCCATTGTTGCGGCAGTAGTGCACATATCTTATCCCTCTGCTGCTCTGCTGTTGCTTCACTGTTCTCACTATTCTCGCTATCCTCAAGGACCATACCCTTGCATGGGCCTTGCATCGTGATACACTACCAAAGTTTGTGTTCGGGCGGATTGCGGCGTCCCATGACCCAGAGCCATGCGACCCTTTTTCGAAGCACACCCTAGTGCCCCATGCGTGTCTGCACTTATGTGAGCCATGTGATATACCGGTAATGCACTACATGCCCTGTGGCCACAATAATCTAAGCCCGTTGTGGTTACAGAGCGTTTCCGAGGCACGCATGGTTTCAGAGCGTGTTCGGGGCACACATGGCGCACCTTGACTACTTTGTCCATGCTGCCCTGAAGCTGTCGGAGCAGCAAGTCCCGCTCCTTGAACCTGTCTATCGCGTACTCCTCCTCCTGCAGAGCTCGGGCCAGGGCTGCATCCGCGTCTTCCATGTTCTTGTTTGAATGTGCGATGGGGATCAGGTGGACGTGAGGCCGGTGGGTGCGGTTTGAGCAAAAATAGGCTTGGACAGAGGGAGCGGGAGCGGGTAGGCAGCGGAGGAAGCTCCCGGAAGCTAGGACGGCTGGACGGATCCAAAGCTTGATCCAGGTAAGTTTTTTCGATCGGTGCAGGCCCTGCGCTGGGCCAGGCTGGAATCCAGTTCGGAAGCCGAGTTTCAGCTTTGAAGAGGTTGAGGGTGAAGAGGATGGGATACGTGGGTTGAGATCGGGGACAGCGGTTGAGATCAGTTACTGTGTGCCCTCTTGAGATCGGTGGTTGAGATCAGTGGTTGAGATCCGGTTCTGGATCATGTTGTCATTCGGATCAGAGATTATGGAACAGGTACGGCTTCTCGGACCACACCATTGCCGCCTCGACATTAATGCTTATTGCCTCCTCGCGTCGTGTATGCGTCCATGCTACCTCGCAAGCCTACTCGCATCGACCTCAAGCAAGAAGTACGTGCACCTTAGATCCGACCCTGCATCCAGCCAGGGCGGAGCCTCCCATGCGAAGGGTGTCCGCCGAATCTGGTGTCCGCCGAATGGCTTTCCAATAGGTCCCTGAACCAACTCCTCGCTCTTCCAACGTGACGTTCCTGCGCAGGACAAGGAGGAGCTAGATCGCGAGCGCCGAGTCCAGCAAGAAGCTACGCGGCAGCAGCAGCAACAGCCTCAAGCCGACTTGCCGCCGGAGACAACCCAGGATCGACTATCGGTGGCAGCGCGAATCGGACTCCAGAAGTAAACAAAGCTATGGAGGTGAGGCGTGCACCATGCAGTGCAAGGATCCTTCAAAAGAGCGAGACTTTGGCCCAGGAAGGTCCTGCATGAGAAATCCCAAGGGACCTGCATCAGCAGCTTGCCTGTTAGGCTGCCATGCCGCACGAGTCCATGCATCCACTGCCACGCCGCCAAGCCTCCTGGACTTTTCTGACTGGTCCACATCCTTCAATCTGGCCTCTATAACAGTGGCCCAAAGGACTACCAGAACGCCCCATCCCATCCCACCCTACGTTAACGGTCTACCCTACCGCACCCTACCGCACCCTACCGCACCTGACCCTATCCTACTCCATCCCCTCCCACTCCCATCCCACCCCACCCTGCCCAATTTAACCGAGTTCCCACTGGCGTTCACCCATATGACAGATTGAAGTCAAGATCCGGCTGCCAGACCGTGAAGCCTATGATTTGGTGGCCAGGATCCTCTCCCCCGGCCTGCGCGCCACTCACCAGCAGGTGATTATTGACATATCAGTGTCCTGGGGTTGGGACCAGCAGAATTTGGGGGCTCAGATTGGCAATAGTCTCCGAGATGGAATCAGTTTGAGACTAAAGTATCATCACTGCCCGTATATAAAAGAGTTGGTTGAAAACATCTGTCAGGACAGTCTTCGCTTTAAACTGCAGTCATCCTGCTGGTCAAGCTTGTACAAGCAGTTCACAGTTCATCAGATGGGTCCAGCCATCAGAAAGTGTAACCAGGGTCATTGGGGCCGGTTTCAGCGCAGATATATCTGCTAGCACTGAAACCGCAGACTCGCAAGTCTTCAGAGGGGACAAGCTGACGGTTTGGAGTGCAGTGAAAAGACTATCAGCCGCTGGCCAAAGGGGTGCTCCAGGTTAACAGGGAGCATCAGAAGCTCACGCGGAGGTAAGGGTGGGTGGGTTCGAAAGTTAAAGGAACTTCTAGCTCAGATGTAAGAGGGGAAACTTTTCTGACTGAAGGTCTGTCATTAGCTTACCTCCTTTACGCCCCATGCATGGGTTGAGGATAACCATCGAGCATTTTCACTTTTTTGGTCCCCAAATCCTTCAGGTTCATGAACTACTAGGCTCCAACCTTCCTCATTGTTAAGCAAGGGGTGCTTCTGCTGATATTCAGCTACAGAACGGCCAGGGACCGGGGCCCTTATGCCCTGCTTTGCCCCCCGGCAGTCAAGACTTGTTGCCCCATTGGCCGTGTGATTGCTGCCCAGCGGCCTGTCAAAGATGGATTGGTTCACACTAAAAGAAGCATTGACTTGCATGACCTGTGGTTGGGACTTGGGAACTGCATGTCCAGCAGTTGGGACCTGCATGTCCGGCAGTTGGGACCTGCATGTCCGGCAGTTGGGACCTGCATGTCCGGCAGTTGGGACCTGAGTGTACGGCATTTGGGACCTGCATGTCCGGCGGTTGGGACCTGCATGTCCGGCAGTTGGGACCTGAGTGTCCGGCAGTTGGGACCTGCATGTCCGGCGGTTGGGACCTGAATGTCTGGCAGTCGGGACCTAAGTGACTGGCAGTTGGGACCTGAATGTCTGGCAGTTGGGACCTGAGTGTCTGACAGTTGGGACCTGCAAGTCTGGCAGTTGGGACCTGCATGTCTGTCAATTAGGACCTGTGAGTCGGGTAGTTGGGACCTATATGTCCTTCAGTTGACACCTGCATGTCTGGCAGTTGGGACCTGCATGTCTGGCAGTTGGCACCTGCTTGTCCGGCAGTTCGGATGTGCATGTCCGGCAGTTGGGACCTGCATGACCGGCAGTTGGGACCTGCATGCCCTGCGGTTGGGATCTGCATGTTCGGCAGTTGGCACCTGAGTGTCCGGCAGTTGGGACCTGCATGACCGGCAGTTGGGACCTGCATCAGGCAGTTGGCACCTGAGTGTCCGGCAGTTTGGACCTGCATGTCCGGCAATTAGGACCTGCGAGTCCGGCAGTTGGGACCTGCATGTCCGACAGTTGGGACCTGCATGTCTGGCAGTTGGGACCTGCATGTCTGGCAGTTGGCACCTGCCTGTCCGGCAGTAGGACCTGCATGTCTGGTAGTTGAGACCTGCATGTCCGGCAGTTGGGACCTGCATATCCAGCAGTTGGGACCTGCATGTCCGGCAGTTGGGACCTGCATGTCCTGCAGTTGGGACCTGCATGTCCGAGAGTTGAGACCTGCATGTCTGGCAGTTGGGACCTGCATGTCTGGCATTAGGGACCTGCATGTCTGGCAGTTAGGACCTGCATGTCCAGCAGTTGGGACCTGCATGTCCGGCAGTTGAAACCTGCATGCCTGGCAGTTGGGACCTGCATGTCCGGCAGTTGACCTGCATGTCTGACAGTCGTGACCTGCATGTCTGGCCGTTGGGACCTGCATGTTCGACAGTTGGGACCTGCATGTCCGACAGTTGGGACCTGCATGTCCGGCAGTTGGGACCTGCATGTCCGACAGTCGGGACCTGCATGTCCGGCAGTTGGCACCTGCATGTCTGGCAGTTGGCACCTGCATGTCCGGCAGTTAGGATCTGCATGTCCAGCAGTCGGGACCTGCATGTTTGACAGTTGGGACCTGCATGTCCGGCAGTTAGGACCTGTATGTCCGACAGTTGGGACCTGCATGTCTGGCATTTGGCACCTGCATGTCTGGCAGTTGGCACCTGCATGTCCGGCAGTTGGGACCTGCATGTCCAGCAGTCGGGACCTGCATGTTCGTCAGTTGGGACCTGCATGTCCGACAGTTGGGACCTGCATGTCCGGCAGTTAGGACCTGTATGTCCGACAGTTGGGACTTGCATGTCCGGCAGTTAGGACCTGCATGTCCGACGGTTGGGACCTGCCTGTCCGGCAGTTAGGACCTGCATGTCCGACAGTTGGGACCTGCATGTCCGACAGTTGGAACATGCATGTCCGGCAGTTGGGACCTGCATGTCCGACAGTTAGGACCTGCATGTCCGGCAGTTGGGACCTGCATGTCCGGCAGTTTGGGACCTGAATGTCCGGCAGTTGGGACCTGCATGTCCGGCAGTTGGGACCTGCATGTCCGACAGTTGGGACCTGCATGTTTGGCTGTTGGCACCTGCATGTCTGGCAGTTGGCACCTGCATGTCCGGCAGTTGGGACCTGCATGTCTGACAGTTGGGACCTGCATGTTCGACAGTTAGGACCTGCATGTCCGGCGGTTGGCACCTGCATGTCCGGCAGTTGGGACCTGCATGTCTGACAGTTGGGACCTGCATGTCCTGCAGTTGGGACCTTCACGTCGGACAATTGGGACCTGAGTGTCTGGCAGTTGGGACCTGCATGTACGGTAGTGGTGACCTGCATGTCAGACAGTTGGGACTGCAGCTCTGGCAGTTGAGAGCTGCACAGCGAAAACTTTGCAAGCCAATGTGGGGCTGTGGATGATATGTGTGAAGTTGTTTAAGCGTTCATACAGCGTCTATGCTGCTATCCGCCCGTCCTGCTGACTTTTTCGAAAGGGCCCGGCATTTAAGCCCCAGAGCAGCATGGCTGACAGTTCCCTCAGAAACCAGCCACCATAATATAATTGGAAATTAATGATCCCTGACTAAATGATAGATAAGCCCCTCTGGGCACCAGCTTACTGCTCTGGGACTGCTGAGCTAGATGCAGGCTGTGTTTTCTTTTTCTTTTTGATTGAATAGTTGTTCGCTGCCCAAAGTGTGAATACATGTGTGAAAGCGCCAATGCCGTGGCGAAGCCGGGAGGGCTTGCCAGTCAGCCTGCCTAGATGCTGCGACTCTTCAGGTAGCATCACAACACCCAGACAAGGCTCTGAATTTGAACTTACCAGTGTTTGAATTTGATTACAGCATTCTTTGTTATGTTTAGTTTTCTTTTAATTTCAATTTCATACCTCCTGCACCTGATACAGCTGCCTCTCTGAATGGACTGAAAATCTGTTAATCTACCAGTGTTTATCTTAGTGGGTACCGGACCACCTCTGCTAGGCCGCCCCGCGGCCACCCCTGGGGCGATTCCCACCAAACCTGGACCGGCCTCCGGCCGGTGGCCCAAGCAACAGGGCGGTCCGCACCAGGGTCTTGTGGCTGAGGGCCACACTGTAGCTGAACTGTAGCTGATCGTCGTGTACCACTGACTAAAATAAACACTGCTGTTCAACTGGTGCAGGAAAACTTCTTTTTCGACGGCAGCAATGGCGAGCTCAACGCCAAACGTACTGTGCTCCGGCTCAGATTCTATGACGTTGACAAGAAGGCAGTCATCACGATTAAGGTGCGCTGCTGTCAAGGCAGAAGCAAGCGATTTGTTGCAAGATCAAACGAACTACCGGTATGTATGTATTATATATACCGTACCGCGTACAGGTAATATATTTACGGTACGGTGTTTATATATTTACACAAAAAAATATTTATTTTATACCGTATAAAAAAATAGAACTTAAAAAAAAAATATCGAGTATTTATATATTTGCACAATTCATTAAGGTGCATGGCAGACTGGCTGTCATCTTAGCAGCCTGCGATGGTGTGTTAACATGGCATGAGTGTTTTGCATCTGGATTTCTCGGCTTATTCAAAACATTGGGTGCTGTGCTTTTAAGTAAAGGAGAAAGATGGTGAGAAGGACCCGCTGCTATCTCCTTTGAATCTGGTAGCTGTCCCAAGGTGTTCCTGACCTCCTGTCACTACCCAGACTGCTCCTGCTCGCTTGACAAAACACCCAGCGTGAGAACGATGAAAATGGCTTCCACTATTCTCTGTCTCCGACCCTGATAGTCCTGCAACCCGTGATACCGCCTCGATGCAGGGCGAGCAAGTGCTGAAGGATGGCATCGGCACCGCATCCGAGGTGGAGGAGCCAGCTGAGCCTGCAGCTGGGAGGAGGTAGGTAGCTGCGGCCAGCTGTCCCACATAGCTTGTCTTTACCCTTCTCAGATCACACACTTAAGTGAGGAGGAGGTGATGGCTGCGTGCACCCACCCGGCGTACCATGTGTCCACAGGGTCAAAGGCACTGAGCCTGGATCCGCCTGAACAACAGCAGCTGCTGACTAGGTGCACTGCTGACTGGGCAGAAGTCGTTGACTAGGTTGCTGACTGGACAGATGTTGCTGAAATGCTGAGTAGGTGAAGTGCAGATTGGGCAACAGTTTATGACTAGGTTTACTGCTA
The DNA here is from genome assembly GCA_037349105.1 of Limnomonas spitsbergensis. NCBI lineage: Eukaryota > Viridiplantae > Chlorophyta > Chlorophyceae > Chlamydomonadales > Limnomonas > Limnomonas spitsbergensis. The sequence goes on along the minus strand of JAYJMM010000102.1, from coordinate 1,399,129 downwards.
ACTGCACGACAGTTGATGACTAGGTGCACTGCTGACTGGACAGATGTTGCTGACTAGGTTAAGTGCTGACTGCGCGACAATCGATGACTAGGTTAAATGCTGACTGGGCAACAGTTTATGACTAGGTGCATTGCTGACTGGGCGATAGTTGCTGACTAGGTGTACTACTGACCATTTGTGCCAAGTCATCACCTGTAGTGTTCATCCCTCGACTCCTAGATGGCTGAGGCGGGGTCTGCGAAGCCGATGCACCACTTTTGCTTCCTCGACCTTCATAATGTCCACTTAGGAACCCACTTTAATACCAAGTGCTAAATTTAGGTCCCAACTAGATGCACTTAGTCCCCACTGTTGGGTCCCCGCGGGATGCCCGGATGCCACCTGAACTCCTCCAACATGGCTCTACTCCTGGCCTCCTTCCCTTATGCATGGGCGCATGGCGCATGCAAGGATTCCCCCCAGGGGGTGTCTCCTGGCCTCCTTCCCTTATGCATGGGGGCATGCAAGGATTCCTCCCAGGGGGTGTCTCCTGGCATCTCTCTGTCATCCATGAATGAGGGAAGTGGGCTAGGAAAAGAGCGTTGCTTTTAGGAGTGCAGAGGGCATCCTGAAGGGATTCCATCCATGGGCCCTACCACCTGACTCAGCTACATGTCAGCTACACTCCAGACGCCGGCACGAGGCCCCATCTGTGGCCAGCCTCGCTGCTTTGGCCACCAGTTATGGGACGGTCCAGGTTCAGTCATAACTGGGCCTGCTGAAGTCCGACTTTAAGGTGGGAAAAACTAGCACTGGAAGATTCCATGATGCATTCATCCATGTATGGACGTGTGCAAGGATCCCCCCGAGGTTTCTCTCCTGACCCCACCGCCGTCTTAACCACCTCAGGTACCTGTCCCATCCGGAGGAGTTCCTCAGCCATTCCCCCCTGGTCAAGAGCTTGGCCGAGAAATCGGGCATCAAGGGGCTCGTGTGTATCGGGGGATTCCGCAACCGCCGCCAGGACTATGACTGGGAGGGCGAGACGTTGGAGCTGGATGAGACGTACTTTGAACAGGGGACGGTGTATGAGATTGAGTGTGAGACGGTGAGAGCTGGGTGGTAGGGTTTTGCTATGCCTAGAACATTCACCCTAAACCCACGATATTTAGTGTGAGACGGTGAGAGCTGTGCGGCAGAGTTTAGCTTAGCCCAAAACCGTAACCCTAAACCCATGAGATTGAGTGTGAAATGGTGATAAGGTGGGCGTTAGGGTTTAGCTAAGCCTAGAACCTTAACCCTCAACCCACAAGATTCAGTGTGAGTCGGTGAGAGCTGAGTGGCAGACCCTAATTCTGAACCCTAAACCCATGAGATTGAGTGTGAGACGGTGAGAGCAGGGCACGTTCCAGGGGAGGTGAAACAACTGTTGTTCTGCTAGCTGCCCTGATTTCGTGTTACATTATAGCTGCCTCTCATGAGTCTAGGCTGAACCTTATTTGATGTCCTATGTCAGCTGGCAGGACCACCCTGAGCAATCCCTGAGCTGCCGCTGAATTTGCTCATGTTTGCTTGCTTCATTTGAGTGTTGTTCTGCCTAGCTGCTGGTCTGCCTAACTTGATTTGATGTTACATTTCTGGTGGCAGGTCCACCCTGAGCTGATTAGGGACAAGCTGGAAAAGATGCTGAACAGCAATAAGATCAGCTACACCTACTCCAGCGTCTCCAAGTTTGCAAACTTCATCAAGAAGACATTGCTGTGAATCTGTGAAGAAGATGAACAATGGATGTACCCTCCGGTGGTCGGTAGAGCCAGGAGGTTTGGCGACTGTGGAAAGTGGGATTGAGCGGAGGCTGGGGGCCACCGTAGGCGCCGCAGCCGGGGGTGTTGAGTTTGTGAATCTGTTGTGTCAATGACGTTACACCTCTGGGCCCTGCCCGAGGATAATCTGTGGCTCTGTTGCATTGTCTTTCTTGGGCACGACAGCTTGCACTGGGCACTGGGCAGGAGTATGACGGGCCTGGCAACAATGCTGAAACAATGTATGAGATCCTGCGGGTTTGAAGATTCAATATGACCCAAAGTGCCTTACTTTGTCCTATACGGAAATACAGTCCGTTCCCTTTGGTACTAGATTGAAGGATTTGGGTCGTCCTTAAAATGTCATGTTTGGTTTTGTGGGCGCTTGTCCTAGCCACATTCTACTTTCCAATCAAACGCCATCATCTAAGTTTCTAAGAATCATATTCCTGGCAGGGGTGTGCCTAGTCACAGCATGCCTTGAGAGTTATGATAGTAGCACCCCTCTACCGTGACTATGATTCTTAGTCAAAATCGCTGAATGTGTACTATGAAGTTGAGGACACAAACGCTCGTCTGCGACCTGTCTCTTCTCATGCGCATGCCATAGATGTTACGAATCTAACTGAACGGCCACCGGTGTGCGCACCGAATGTTACGTTGACAGATTTTTTTGTGGCACCAGATTGTGAGGACATTTGGCAGCTAAGTCTCCCGGTAACTCCTACCCCACATAGGGAGAGTAGGGGGCTACTACCCCAAAGCTACTACCCCATATAGGGGTAACAGGAATTCTTTCTTTTTATGTGTGTGAAAGGCTTCGCCTGTCCATAACCTGGCGTTATAAATACGGTATGTGAACTGAGGTGTAGGGCAGTGGCGTGGTCAGCATGGAGGGCTCTCATGAGGGTGGGAGCAGTGTACTAGCCTGCACAGGGGGAGCTGGGCTACTACCCAAAGGCTACTACCCCACATAGGGGTAGGAAGGGACTTCTTATCAACTGGTGGGAGAATGCTGTCCATGGGTGGTTTGTGTGGGTGGTTGTGGACGAAATTGAGGAAGGTGGATGCAGGATAAGACCCCACAAGGACGGTGCTGAGTTGAACCCAAGTCGCAGCGAATAAGCTCGGGATGGAAAAACCTGGGGACAACTGTACAGAGATGAAACTTCGTAGCAAAACGGAAAATACAAGCCGCATTGCCAGTGGCTCAGGTAAATTTTCGAAGCAGAAAAACACGTGTCATAGTGGCGCACTAGGCCAGCAGGCCCGGACAGCGACCTCTTCATGGACGCAGAAAAATAGCTAGTGATGCCGGTGGTGAACAGAACCAGCAAGAGGAGACGAGGATGAGGCTGCTGCTCAGCCCCCTGGCCGTCTGGCCCTTCTGGCCGATCATCCGACTAGGCCGAACGGCAACGGAGGCAGCACGAAGCATGAAGCGCATGCTGTCAGATGATGCGCTTAGGGATGTTGCATCATGTCCCCCTCACATCAGAGCTCGAACTCCAGGACCGCTCACAGGTCGTTCGCGATCTGGCAGGGGGCGTCCTTCATGCATGGAAACTGCTTACATGCCACCTGAATGATGGCCACTGTTGTATTCTGGTCTTAAGCTCCTGGGTAGTCGGGAAGCCAAGGCGACCCACAGGCATGCACTGCATGCATGCTACAGTACTGCCGCCCATAGGCATACATTACAGGCACGCTGCAACACTTCCCCCCACCCCCTTGCAAGCACTGCATGCACGCTGCAGCACACTTTCCCTCCCCGCAGCACTGTCCCCCCCCCCCTCTTTCTGGCATGAACTGCATGCGCGCTGCAACACCGCCCCCCCCTCCCCCTTGCATGAACTGCCTGCGCGCTGCAGCACTGTCCCCCCCCCCTCCTTCTGGCATGAACTGCCTGCGCGCAGCAGAATCTTCCCCCCCCCTCCTTCTGGCATGAACTGCTTGCGCGCAGCAGAATCTTCCCCCCTCCCCCTGGCATGAACTGTCTGCGCGCTGCTGCACCGCCCCCCCACCCCTCCCCATGGCATGAACTTCCTGCGCGCTGCAGCACTGTCCCCCCCCCCTCCCTCTGGCATGAACTGCATGCGCGCTGCAACACCGCCCCCCCTCCCCCTTGCATGAACTGTCTGCGCGCTGCTGCACCGCCCCCCCTCCCCCTTGCATGAACTGCCTGCGCGCTGCAGCACTGTCCCCCCCCCTCCCTCTGGCATGAACTGCTTGCGCGCAGCAGAATCTTCCCCCCTCCCCCTGGCATGAACTGTCTGCGCGCTGCTGCACCGCCCTCCCACCCCTCCCCATGGCATGAACTGTCTGCGCGCTGCAGCACTACCCCCCCTCCCTCTGGCATGAACTGTCTGCATGCAACAGCACCTCCCCCCCTCACCCTGGCATGAACTGTCTGCACGCAGCAGCACCTCCCCCCCTCACCCTGGCATGAACTGTCTAAGCGCTGCAGCGCTGCCCTCCTTCCCCCTAGCATGACTGTCTGCGTGCTACAACACACCCTCCATCCCCCTGGAATGAACTGCCCGCGCTGCAGCACACCCTCCCTTTCCCTGTCATGAACTGTCTGCTCGCTGCAGCACACCCTCCCTCCCCCTGGCATGAACTACCTGCGCGCTGCAGCACTCCCTCCCTCCCCCTGGCATGAACTGCTTGCGCGCTGCACTACCACCCCCCTCCCACTCTAATGCGCTGCCTGCATGCTGTACCACGTCCCCCCTCAAACCCTAATTTTGCATGCGTGCCTGTCTAAATGGGCTTGATCGCTATACCACATTGAGTTGTAGATCTGCAACCGGATCTGAATCAAGTACGCAGCACCTGAACCTTTAGTAGTGCCTAGAGGATAAGCTATGCAAGCTACCCTAAAGAGCAGGTCACTGAATTTAAAGTTTCATGCAAGGCTGTCTAGATGGGCTTAATTGCTGCTGCCACATTGAGCTGTGGATCTCTGCTCGGATCTGAATCAAGTACAAAAACCCCGAAACTTTGGCAGGGCCTAGAGGATATGTTATCTAACTTATCCTAAAGAGCAGCTGTCCTGCCACCAGCTGTATACCGGTAGTGCTGCTCTTATTAGTGTCGGGGCTAAGCGCTGCGCCTAGTAAATGACTGCGCAAGTACAGCAAACAAATAAAGCAAGTATTAGAAAAGTGCTGTGACTTCAGGAATATGACAGATTCCTGATCACTGCTGTTGAGACTCGAATCCCCAGCTGTAAACCTGGGGATCAGTCGGTATATTTAAGATAAGTATCCCCTGGACTACTTACCTGACTATTCTCTACTGTTGACAAGATTGCCTGATGGGTCGACCCTTCCGAAGGTGACTGTAGTAGCAGTCGAAGTTGTAGTACACTGGTGACAGGGTACGATGATCTTCAGTGGGAAGTCGCTTGTTGGCGATCTTCAGATGGGGAGACTCGTTTGATGATCTATCAAGGAGTCGACTTGGAGCCTCTGGACTGGCTGTTGATGAAGTGTTGATGGAGTTGGTGGTGGTAAACCAGCTGGAAGGCTGGAGAATGCCTGATAAGGGCCGAAGTATCAAGAGAAGACCTCCAAGACTAAGCAGTGTTTGTGCTTGCTTAGACTGAAGGGTCGAACAGTGTTTGTGCTTGTTCTGTATGATGGATCGATATTCGAGCAGTGTTTGTGCTTGCTGGAATAAAGTGAGCAGTGTTTGTGCTTGCTCGATGAGGAGTGACTATGTAACTTCAGATTAAAGGGTGATTACGAAATCAGGGCTTCAAGTAAGAAAGAAATAGTGGCAGCAGAAAACCAAGCAGCCACTAAGAAGGAGACTCAAGTGTGAAAATACACACTTCTCTGATATCCAGAGAAAACACAAAAGTGTAACTGCAACAGGAGTTCCGTAAACAGAGTTCAACTGCAGGAATCCTTAAACAAGGAACTGATAATTCAGTAAAACGCGCGGTGCGCTACATTAGCATGACAGCTGTCGGGGCTAAGCGCTGCGCCTAGTAAATGACTGCGCAAGTACAGCAAACAAATAAAGCAAGTATTAAAGACACCCTTTCACTCCCCCCCCAGTCCGAAATAAGAGACGAAGGAGACACTTATAGAGGACTGTCAAAAAGGGTGAAAAATCCCGAGGGAAATTCTTAAAAGACTACAGCTTAAACTTCATTAAGGGTTACGAATGTTACTCAGTTCAATCATAGAAATTTTGAGAAGAAAATCAGCTAAATGACATTTTTTTTACTTGGTTCAAGGTTACTGCAGAAACAGATCAGCACATTACTGATGACAGCCTTGAGAATGTCTTTAGCCAAAAATAACCGTCGCAAGCTTAAGTCAAAACAAACGCTAAAAGCGAAACGCACAACAGCCGTGCGTGGGATGCATACAAAATCTTCAAATTGACAGCAATTGTTAATTGCCCAAGGTAACTAGAGTTCTATATTGCAATAGCCAATCAGTTCTAGTTGAGGAACCTTCCACAAATTAAGCCAGCTCTGGAGAAACGTTTCAAGACTTGCCAGAAAAATCCCAGGGCAGTGGCTGATGCTATTTTCATCTAGCTCCGTAATTGGCGAGGACCTTGGACTGATTCCGGATGGGGCTGCGGTCCCCAGGCGCCGTTGCGCTGGGGCCTTAGTCTTCAAGGTAACATCCTCCACAGCCGATCTTGCGGGCGAAAGCAGCTACAGTAAGAAAGCTTTAATTTGGGTACATAATGCAGCAAGGTACTCAACATAGCCAAATTCAACAGGAACATGCATAAGTGTGAACCCATTTAAAAGTGTGGACTAAAAATTAAACCTGTGTCACAGTACAATTGATCTATACTGGTAGGATTATGATTTGACACATGGTGTAAATCACAATCTATCAGAAGTTTAAATTCTCAGATCATCGTGATCATACAAGCGGCATGGGAAGCAGGTCATAGTTTAAAACTATCCCATCTCTGGGTATCACATCCTTGCGGCGGCACCGGTAGGACCACACTGGGCCTGACATTATGACCCCAACAGGTATGGCAGCAGAGTACAAGCAGTCCTTCAACACCTAGCTATCAGATAGAGGTAAGATCTAGGCCGCAGTTTTAGAATAGAGCGGCGTATCACAATGCTTAACAACAAAATAGCTTCTTCCAACCATAAAATGATTACCAGGCAGGATCTATTACTTTTGGCCGTAATTAAGCCACGATTTCACTGACCAGGTAATTTTAGCACATGGCAGTGGCAGTTTTCCCACTGCATTTGGAATCATCACTGGGTCTTAAGGTCAGAGTGGCTAGCATAACTCAAATTAGCACCATTACCCGTATGTACAGTTACACAGTACACATATCACTCCGAGGCAGGTCCATATCTAATTTATTTTTAAATCTAACGTTTGATGTAGGTACCGCACTTACGCACTTTTCACCGGCTGAACAGGGTGATTATGCAACACAACTACATATATCAACTCAGCAGCTAATGTTTGAGCTGTATGCAAGATCAAGTCAGCACACAGCAATAGGACATGAGGACAAAGAGGACAGCGCATTTTACGAACGAACGGGTTGCCTATCCCTTGCCCCCATTCTCAGTGGTACCGGAATGAAGATTAATTTAGGATGGTTTGGTGCAGCAATAATTTTGGGTGCAACAGTATTTTTGGGTGCCGCAACACGATGAATTGCACCATCCTGAGTGACACCCTTTGCATTGATGTCAACATCATCTTCCTCATTAACAGATTGAATGTCTACCTCAGACAATTCTGCAGCTTCTGCCTGAGCTGCATGCAAAATCATGTCAGCTACTAATGCAAATAAATTTTGTCAAATTTTGATCAGGATTTCGTTCCCCCCCCAGCTCTAGGCAAGAAACTGCAGCAACTAACTTATGTTACGAGGGCTGCACGATATTAGCAGCTCTATATGCAAAGCTGGTAGCAATAAGATGACTTACGGCGTTTGCATCAAAAGCTCCTCCATTGACTTTGTGTCTAGCATCGAAAGAAGCACCCTTGCCTGAAGTGCAGTGATCTGCATAGCCAAGAATCCGTTCGCTTTCTAAATTAGTTAGGTCAAACAGTTTGTTGTCTTCCCAAACTAGCCCCGCACCGTCTCTGTATGTTGAAGGCCCATGAGTGAACTCATGCAACCAGAGTAGGTAACACTTGAGATAGGTGGCCTTTTCTGTTGACAGCGTGGTAAGGATAGCGGTGCTCCAATTTGCACAGTTGCGCATGACGGTTGGGCTCCAGAACGTCTGCAAGTCTAAGATCAGGATCCCTGACAAAGGAATTCAGATCAATTGCAAGGCAGTAGGCGCACAGATGTTGCACCAATAATTCCATAACCTGTGAGCAACAACACCAACAGCAACAACGTCAAATGTAACAGGGATGCCCAGACGCTCACATAATTCAGTAAATGATTCACGCATATCAGCAGATTGACCCTTGGCGAATTGTACTGTTGTGTTCTCTATAAAATAAACCACAGGAGCTTGATGAACTTGTAGAGCTTGAGTCGTACCCAATATCTTGAGAAGTGGGAAGAAAGTGTAACTTTTAGTACCATGTAGTCCAGTTTTTAACCCAACAGAAGAAAGGTCAGAACACATAAATCCTGCATACAGCAGCCACTGACACCCGTCTTAAGAGCCGATGTTAAGAAGATATGACTCTTGGATCTTGTATACATCCTGCGGAAGGTCAGTGAAGGAATTGAGGCACACATCTTTATTTAAAGTGTAGGATATTGCTGGCGGAGTAATCTTACTCTATGCATTGCTATCTTTCTAGCAGAAGAGTCTGAATCGCAATCAAAGTATCGGTTGATTTTAATTCCATTACGTAACAGTCATCTGAACTGCGAAAATTTCTAGCGACGGTCAACATTCATGAGGCTGTCAGCTTCGGACTGCACAGCCACCAGCTCTGATAAAAGGCATAGTCAGTGTGGCGACCTTTGACAAAGCTAAGGACAACTCTGAAAACCTCCATTTCCTCATCGAAAACATGGCCCGGGGACAGAGCAGCCACCTAATTAGGCGCCTTTGCTGAAATAGCAACACAGTCCTCTCCGAAACGGGTCAACTGCTCATGCCAGAATTCAATCACGGCCTCCGCATCCTGAGCTACTCTATAGAGGTGGAGAAGCTGTGAGGGAATTTGATCCCATTCAACAGGGGTTCCCACTGAGATCCCCAGCTCTCTAGCGCGAAAGAATTGCGAATAGCCACCAGCTGGGCCACTGCTGGAGCTTCCGGCAATTGGAAGCCTAATGCTAGGTCCGGGGCCCTCGACATGTGAGGGCCCACGGTTGCTAAGGGAGCCTCCAACATTTAGAGACTCACCAATGAAGCTGGGGCCCCCGACATATGGGGGCCCTTCAACTCTTCTGGAACCTCCGACAGGTGGAGGATTCACAGGGCTCTGGCCTCCGACAAATGGAGGCACAAAAGCTGTTCTGCCGGAGTTTCCGACAGGTGGAGACTCACGGCGTGGCCCGGGGCCCCCGACACGTGGGGGCCCAGGGCGCATCCCGGGTCCCCCTAAAGATGGGGACCACGCGGGACCAGAACAAAACTCATAATCAGCGAACTGTCTAATATTTGCATTGCCCAGTTAGCTAACCTGTTTCTTTCTTGGTTCTTGATTTTATTCTTTTTAGCAAGATGCTGCTGCTGCTGCTGCTGGGATAGGTGATGCTGCTGCACATCAGGGTCAACAGAGTCTCCCATTTTAAGTCCCAGTACATCCCCAGCTCTGGTAGGACTGCAGTACATGGCGTTCTACTAGCCTGAGTACTCTTTCGGTTGCCTTAACAGTATCGTCAAACATCGCACATCTAAACTGCACTTGAGAAAGTACGCGACGAGGGTTAACTACACCAGTTTGGGGAGTCTGAAGTAGTACTTTGCAGGCACTCAGTAGTATTATGCAGAAGCTTGCTCAATACGTTGTGCGCCGCGGTGTGCGCTGCATTCGGTTGGCGATTGATTACTCACTGGACCATTCTGCACATGGGAGAAACCATGGGTAGGGAAAAGTTTTAAGCAAAGAGCATGAATAAAGCATGCATATGTACAGACATCCCCCCCCAGCTCTGAGCTGTGACCATAAACCAGCTCTGAGCTGGACAATAGGCAAGCTTAGCAGTCTTGCAGAAGACTGCATTTATTACAGTCCTATCATGAATTAGGAGTTAGTGTTTGCGCATATGTCTACTGAAAAAGACAGCACATCACGGTAGTTGTAACCTTTGTGGTCCTCAACCAAGTGTGAACTGGGAGTATGTACAACTAGGTGTGAATTTCACGCAAGTATGAACAGTGGTGTACCACCAAGTGCATACAATATGTGTGAACATTCAGGGGCGTATTACAGTGTGAACAAGCAGGTAGTAACCAGCAGGTATGAACCCGCTGTTTGTATCAGCAGGAATGTACAGCATAGCAGATTGCAATACACACAGTACATATCTCTTAGAAAGCCAATCAAAGTCGAGAAGGCAAGAACAACAGCGGCATTACAACTAGCATCTAGAGTCACCAGCCAACTGCTATAACGGGCAGTGCTACTTTCATTGCATGGGTCACCATGCAAGAAGGAAACAAAAGAAATTAACAACCTGGCATTGACCAAGGACAGGTCAACCGAACATCACCATGCCGCTGCCACGCTACCGAAGGTGGGGGCTGTGGAAACTTTTAACCGCTGGTTTATCCAGGGCCGCACGAAGAAGGTGTACACCCTGGCTTTGGGTAGGAAGGGAGGGAGCAAGCGTCTCGCAGTGGTCAAGCATCTTGCAGTGGTGTCAATTCACCGGTGTCGATTCACATCTGGCTAATCTCCGACTTGGCAATGCTCTGTGCGGATGAAAGTGTGAACTGGTTCGGATCACGCTCTGCATGGTCCACATTTTTAACGGACTTTTTCGGTGCTTGGATCGATGGGGCACTGGCGACTGACCAGGCTTGACAGGATTTTTAATTTCAAATGGAGGTTTGCTTTGCTCAAAGCACAGCTCAGAAGCCATTGAAATCTGTCCTCTAGGCCCCCATGAATCCATCATAAAATTCCCACTCTGTCGGTGTACGTCATGCACTATGCGCACCGGAGTCTCTAGGCCTGAGGAAATCTCACTGAGCTCTTCTGTTTCAATGACACGCTCTTTACTCACTGGGTAATTGTCGAAGGAAGTCTCAGCTCTATACCCCGTAGGTTGCATACTTCCACCCGGGTCTTCATGGGGACAGATGTCTCTGTCTTGAATCTTAGGGACATCAGTGTGTTTGTCTAGGCCTGTTCCAAACAAACCCTTCACCTTTGAAGCCATGAGTGACCAAATTCGTGGAGCACTGTTAATCAGGATGGGCCCGGAGGAACGCGGCATGTTGTTGCCCTCTCCACCTCGTGTGGTCTTGTACTTCTCAACGGAATCAGTTTCCTGCATGGGCTTGGCTTTGGAGGAGCACACATTGATGATGTCATATGTTGGGGGATGTGTGGACAAGAGATTTTCTGAGTAAATCATCACCTCGTGCACCATGAAAGCGGAAGGCAGCTCTGCATGGCTGTGCATGTCAATTTCAACTTGCCATTGCTTATGCGGTTTAATGAAAGGAGGCAGCTCCTCATGGCTGTGCATGGCTATAAACAAAGAACTCTTTAAGCTATCGTCCAGGAACTCGTGAACTGCCATTAATTCGTTTAACCAGAAGAATGCAAGTTTATTGCTTCTCACCCTAATTTGGTCCGGAATGTCGATGAGAGCCTTGAGAATGTGCTCCTCTTGACGAAGCATATAGTAACCCTTAGTCTGTGGTTGTGCGAACTCTAGCATATTCCTCTCAAGTTTACTAATCAGCTCGGGTCTTGACCACGAGCAAGCAATCTCAGCATGATTGGCTGGCACACCTTCAAGCTCTTTATGTGTCAGAACATCGTGAGGCGCGTACACAGGGTTCTGCATGGCGGTCTCAACTACCACTACCTCAAGTGCCATGATGATAGGAGTCATGTCTGCATGGATATACATGGCAGTCTCAACTCCCACTACCTCATCTTTGCGAGGTACTTCTACATCGGAATTTGCAAATTTTCCAAAGTCACTGGTTTCTTGGGGTGGCTCATGTTTGACTTCCTTTTTATAGGAGTGAGAGGCGTTAGCAGAGGGACTGTTGCGTTGACCAGATGCAAAATGTTTATCTTTGATTCCAGTATTTGGGACAGCGAACAATAATTCAGGTGAGCTGTCACGTGCTACTTTAGCGTAACGATCATTCTGAATTTTAAGTTGTTCTATTTGATTTCTCAAGGACTCGTTTTCCCTGGCATAAAACTTTTCTTTTTCTTCTCTAGAATACCGCTGGGGAACGTCTGACTGTTCTTGTTTTACCCCTCGACCTACTCCAACAGTGTCCTGATTAATTGGTTGACCACTGATTGGAGTTTTTACCGGCGGTGGTGGCGTTTTACTGAACGCACTGACTGCTGACTTATACCCAGTATTATTCGCCGTATTCATTCTCTGAACTTGACTTTGGACATATCCTTCTTTCGGAGTGATGTGCTCGACTCCCGCTGCTTGGTCTCCTTCTCCTATAGCTGAGAAATTATTGGAGCTATCGCAGCTTGGTGAGAAAGTCCCATCTGCTCTAAGTTTCTTTGCAAGAAAATGCGATACGGGTACTCCTCCTTGATAACCATCTTCACGTTTGACTGATAGTGAATCGCTATGCTCACTAGTTTGCCCAGATCTCTTCGTAACGTATGCACATTGGTTAAGCTTACTGGCTGAATAATCAGCTGCAGATTTCATTAGGCTGTAAGCAGGATTGTCCATTGAAGCAAAGGGAATTCTATCATCATAATTGTCGTCACTAACAGGGATCATAATAATCGCTGGGGTAGCTGCTAACTCAACTGTTGCCCAGTTATATTCGCTCTGTAATTTATAGTAAGCCTTTTCCTCTTCATCTTGCGCAGCAAGATCAGCTTTGCGTTGTGCTTCTTTATCTTCAGTAGCGTTCCTTCTCGAAACCTCCCTATGCTCTAGGTTCATTCTGAGTTCCCTATCAATCTCGCATCGCTTAGCATGTCTAATTGCGTTGCGTAGGCTTCTTTGCTCATTCTTACTCAAATATAGCAAATCAGTGATTATCAAACCGTCTTTATCTCTGACCTTAGATCGCATTAACAGATGGATCTGGTCCTGCGCAGTCATATCCTCTAGTTCCTTTTTGATGATCGCAATCTCTAAATCTTGATCATGCTTGGCCTGAACAGACATTACACTGCCATGTTCATCCTCTGATTCGTCAGTCATGAAACCAGTCCTGACTGTTGACAGGAAAAATTCCAGAGTACTGAAAAGTACTTCTTGTGATCGATCAAGTGGTCGACAGACGATTTTTGGCACCTGCTTGAGTCGACTCTTAGAGTCGACCTGTTTACAGACAACTGGAGGTGCGACCAGTCGGACTATTTCTTTCTTAGAAAAGTGCTGTGACTTCAGGAATATGACAGATTCCTGATCACTGCTGTTGAGACTCGAATCCCCAGCTGTAAACCTGGGGATCAGTCGGTATATTTAAGATAAGTATCCCCTGGACTACTTACCTGACTATTCTCTACTGTTGACAAGATTGCCTGATGGGTCGACCCTTCCGAAGGTGACTGTAGTAGCAGTCGAAGTTGTAGTACACTGGTGACAGGGTACGATGATCTTCAGTGGGAAGTCGCTTGTAGGCGATCTTCAGATGGGGAGACTCGTTTGATGATCTATCAAGGAGTCGACTTGGAGCCTCTGGACTGGCTGTTGATGAAGTGTTGATGGAGTTGGTGGTGGTAAACCAGCTGGAAGGCTGGAGAATGCCTGATAAGGGCCGAAGTATCAAGAGAAGACCTCCAAGACTAAGCAGTGTTTGTGCTTGCTTAGACTGAAGGGTCGAACAGTGTTTGTGCTTGTTCTGTATGATGGATCGATATTCGAGCAGTGTTTGTGCTTGCTGGAATAAAGTGAGCAGTGTTTGTGCTTGCTCGATGAGGAGTGACTATGTAACTTCAGATTAAAGGGTGATTACGAAATCAGGGCTTCAAGTAAGAAAGAAATAGTGGCAGCAGAAAACCAAGCAGCCACTAAGAAGGAGACTCAAGTGTGAAAATACACACTTCTCTGATATCCAGAGAAAACACAAAAGTGTAACTGCAACAGGAGTTCCGTAAACAGAGTTCAACTGCAGGAATCCTTAAACAAGGAACTGATAATTCAGTAAAACGCGCGGTGCGCTACAATAGCATGACATTAGCAAATATAAGCAGGCGCTGCTCGTATCGACATGGTGATGCACATGAAAGCATTGTGCAGCGCAAATGGTTGGGCTCTGCTCATATGGACATGGTCTTGCGCATGCGCTGCTGATATGGCATGCGCTGCTCATACGGCTGGTGTGATGCGCATGCGGGCATGGCGCCGTGCAAATGGGCGGGCGCTGCTCATAGAGTGATGCGCATGAGGGCAGGGTGCTGCACGTGTTGGCGGGCTCTGCGCATATGGCTGGAGTGATATGCATGAGGGCAGGGTGCTGCGCATCTTGGCGGGCGCTGCTGATATGGCTGGAGTGATGCGCACGAGGGCAGGGTGCTGCGCATCTTCATATGGCTGGAGTGATGCGCATGAGGGCAGGGTGCAACGCAAATGGGCGGGCGCTGCTCATATGGCTGAGAATAGGGTGCAGCGTACACAGGTATGGGCAGGCGCTGCTCTTATGGACAGGCTGATGCGCATGAGGGTAGCATGCAGCGCATTCCGCGCTTGCCTGGGTAGGGCACTGACTACCGAGCATGCAAAGCATACAGAGCCATGTATGTTCCCAGCCCCAGTTTCGGGAGCAATTGCAACTGTGCAGCAAGGCATGATCCCAACCCAAGGCCTGAGGGCATTAGTACCCTTGCCTCAGCTGTCTGGCCCTGGGCCCGGGTGTCAGTGTATGACCCCGCATCGCGTGGCTCTGAGGGGACACCATAAGTATCGTGGACCTGCGTGATCAAACCTGCCGGTGGGGGCTCTTCCAGTTTAGTCACAATCGTCCGAGCACCTGTCGATAGCGCCATCCTTCCTCTTTTTCACAATATTCACCAAAACCAGCCCACCAAACGCCACGAGGGGGGCAACGATAAGCAAAATACAGCGCAAACTGCACCCACATGCTAGGGGCAGGAGAGTCGTGGACCCTAACGACATCAGTCACGATCCACGACTGTCGTGGACCACGATTGCACGTATGGGCTGCCACACTTTCGTCCACAACCACCCACACAAACCACCCATGGCGACAGCCAGGGACAGCATTCTCCCACCAGTTGATAAGAAGTCCCCTCCTAACCCTATGTGGGGTAGTAGCTTTTGGGTAGTAGCCCAGCTCCCCCTGTACAGGCTAGTACACTGCTACCACCCTCATGAGAGCCCACCATGCTGACCACACCACTGCCGGACTGCCCTACACCTCAGTTCACATATTTATAACGCCAGGTAATGGACAGGCGAAGCCTACACACACATAAAAATAAACAATTCCTGATTCCCCTATATGGGGTAGTAGCTTTGGGGCAGTAGCCCCCTACTCTCCCTATGTGGGGTAGTACCACTCTCCCTATACGGGGTAGTAGTTACCAGGAGTTAGCTGACATTTGAGCCACGTTGACTGAACAAGTCAGAAAGCTTCGTGCTCATAAATCTGGCAATTTGACATCACGTATCGCCATCTTATCGCACAAAACAAAATTTGCATGAAGTTATTCCTCTGGGCCGTGCATACATAAGATACGTAGCCCCCAAGGAAATCAGAAGAATCCCCAGCCCGTCTAGATCCTACATAAAGCTCGGCCACAAGAGCCAGGGCCTCCCTCCGAAATAGAAAGTGAATTAAGCTCACTGTTTCATTCAGCTCCCAGTGTCAAAAGGAACGAAAGGGTGCATTTATCACCAAACGAGTTAAGAAGGGTGCATACCCGCTCGGCCCTGCGCTTGACCGCGTGAGGCTGGTGAGGGATGAGCAAGCTCAGTTCCAGCTACCAAGCATAGACAGACCCTCACGTGTGAGAGAGGCATGAACATGGAACCCGACAATCTAGACAGGGGGAGAGGGTCGCCCCCCAAAAGAGTGTGCAGATTGCAGACATGCACACCCGACAAAAAAAATGCCAATCACCGAATTGTGTATCAGCTGAAAGTCGGCAAATCTGCCCGTGTTTGGCAATCAGGCCACTAGCAGTGAAGGGAGGCCTGGGTGCTGCAGTAGCACCTCACGTACGGATATCCAATAATGTCAGTTCAGTGCACCGATAGAGTGTCTCATGGTCGCACGCAGGGTCATGGCTGTGTGTCTGATGGTCACAAACCCTTAACCCTAAAACCTACGACGTCAAGTACCTTGTGGATAGAAGTCGGATGAGCCTTCATGGGTCCAATGGCCGATAGAAACGAATGCGGCAGGGATAATACTGATATGCTTATGTAAATCAAGATCAATGTTGAGGGCTCACGATGATTGAAGAGGCAAACAGGTGCACAACGGCAGGCCTCCCAAGTGCCGGGCATCCCGTCCACATGGACCACACAGTGAGCCTGTTGCCAGGTCAGCATCTGCCAGGTCAGCATCTGCCGTCCTGGCGTTGCATTGCAACACCTCCGCAGGGCTACAAGGGGCAACGTCAAAACATTGTTGCACTCGAGCAGCCCTAAAAGCGATGGAGCACATCATGCAGGCGAGGGCATTCGGTCCCGCAACGTATCACAAAGGTGAGGGCGTTCGATCCCGCATAGATCACAAAGGCGAGGGCATTCGGTCCCGCAGCCAGGCCATGATGGCTGGCGTGCCACCGTCCAGCACCGTGCGGCGCATTGTGCGCAGCGGGTTGCCCTCCAGCATGAGGGAACGCAGTGACCCCGACAGCATGGACAGGAACGGCGTCACGGAGGAGATGTCGTTGTTGCTCACGTCCAACTCCTCAAGCCTATGCAGGAGAGCAGGGAAGTTGGCAGGCAGGTACGTAAGTAAGCAAGTAGTCAGGCAAGTAAGTAAGCAAGTAGTCAGGCAAATAAGTAGGCAAGTAGTCAGGCAAGTAAGTAGGCAAGTAGTCAGGCAGGTAGGTAGGCAGGCAGGCAAGTAAGTAAGCAAGTAGGCAGGCAGGCAGGCAGGCAGGCAGGTAGGCAAGTAGGTAGGCAGGCGGGTAGGCAGGCAAGTGGGCAGGCAGGCAGGCAGGCAGGCAGGCAGGCAAGTAGGCAGGCAGGCAGGCAGGCAAGTAGGTAGGCAGGCAGGTAGGCAGGCAAGTTGGCAGGCAGGTAGGCAGGAGGGCAGGCAAGTAGGGAGGCGGGTAGGCAAGTAGTCAGACAGGCAGGCAAGTCAGCAGGTAGGCAGGTAGGCAAGTAGTCAGGCAGGTAGGCAAGTAAGCAGGCAGGAAGGCAGGCAAGTAGGCAGGCAGGCAGGCAGGCAGGTAGGCAGGCAGGCAGGCAAGTAGGCAGGTAGGCAGGCAGGCAGGTAGGCAAGTAGGCAGGCAGGCAGGCAGACAGGCAGGTAGGCAGGCAAGTAGGTAGGCAAGTAGGCAGGCAGGTAGGCAGGCAGGCAAGTAGGCAGTTAGGTAGGCAGGCATGCAGGCAGGTAGGCAAGTAGGCAGGCAGGTAGGCAGGCAGGCAGGCAAGTAGGCAGGCAGGCAGGCAGGCAGGCAGGTAGGCAAGTAGGCAGGCAGGCAGGCAGGAAGGCAGGTAAGTAGGCAGGCAGGCAGGTAGGCAGGCAGGCCGGGAAGTAGGCAGGCAAGCAGGCAGGTAGGTAAGAAGGCAGGCAGGCAGGCAGGCAGGCCGGGCAGTAGGCAGGCAAGCAGGCAGGCAGGTAGGCAGATAGGTAGGCAGGTAAGTAGGTAGGCAGGCAGGTAGGCAGGCCGGGAAGTAGGCAGGCAGGCAGGTAGGTAGGTAGGTAGACAGGTAGGTAGGCTGGCAGATAGGCTAGCAGGTAGGCAAATAGCATTGTTTCTTTCAGTGCGCACCAGACCACCTTTGACAGGCTGCTGGGCGGGCAGTCCCCCCTGGTGTGGTGCTAGTAGTCCCCGTCTGGCCGTACTCCCTTCCCCCTCACCTGGTGCAGGCCTGTCCGATGGCATCCGGGATCAGCGTGATCTTGTTCCCGGACAACCGCAGGATACGCAGCGACTGCAACGACAATGCATCCATCGGGAAGTGGGTCAGGCCGGTCTGGCCAAGGTCCAGGAGCTCAAGAACCGGCAGGCCAAGGAGGCAGCCGGGGGCCATGTACGCCGCTGCCGGGACGCCTGTGCATGATGCCAGGAGGCCGAGGGGAAGGCAGGGTGCATGTGAGAGGGGAAGGCCCAGGAGGCAGCCGGGGGCCATGTACGCCGCTGCCGGGACGCCTGTGCATGATGCCAGGAGGCCGAGGGGAAGGCAGGGTGCATGTGAGAGGGGAAGGCCCAGGAGGCAGCCGGGGGCCATGTACGCCGCTGCCGGGACACCTGTGCATGATGCCAGGAGGCTGAGGGGAAGGCAGGGTGCATGTGAGAGGGGAAGGCCCAGGAGGCAGCCGGGGGCCATGTACGCCGCTGCCGAGACGCCTGAGCAAGATGCCAGGAGGCCGAGGGGAAAGCAGGGGAGGGCAGCCGGGGGCCATGTCAGCTGCTGCCGGGACGCCTGTGCTAGATGCCAGGTGGCCAAGGGGAAGGCAGGGTGCACTTGAGAGGGGAAGGCAATGGAAGGCAGCTGGGGGGGGCCATGTCAGCTGCTGCCGGGACGCCTGTGCTAGATGCCAGGAGGCCAAGGGGAAGGCAGGGTGCATGTGAGAGGGGAAGGCAATGGAAGGCAGCTGGGGGGGGCCATGTCAGCTGCTGCCGGGACGCCTGTGCTAGATGCCAGGAGGCCAAGGGGAAGGCAGGGTGCACGTGAGAGGGGAAGACAATGGAAGGCAGCTGGGGGGGGCCATGTCAGCTGCTGCCGGGACGCCTGTGCTAGATGCCAGGTGGCCAAGGGGAAGGCAGGGTGCACGTGAGAGGGGAAGACAATGGAAGGCAGCTGGGGGGGGCCATGTCAGCTGCTGCCGGGACGCCTGTGCTAGATGCCAGGTGGCCAAGGGGAAGGCAGGGTGCACGTGAGAGGGGAAGACAATGGAAGGCAGCTGGGGGGGGCCATGTCAGCTGCTGCCGGGACGCCTGTGCTAGATGCCAGGTGGCCAAGGGGAAGGCAGGGTGCACGTGAGAGGGGAAGACAATGGAAGGCAGCTGGGGGGGGCCATGTCAGCTGCTGCCGGGACGCCTGTGCTAGATGCCAGGTGGCCAAGGGGACAGCAGGGTGCACGTGAGAGGGGAAGACAATGGAAGGCAGCTGGGGGGAGCCATGTCAGCTGCTGCCGGGACGCCTGTGCTAGATGCCAGGAGGCCAAGGGGAAGGCAGGGTGCACGTGAGAGGGGAAGACAATGGAAGGCAGCTGGGGGGGGCCATGTCAGCTGCTGCCGGGACGCCTGTGCTAGATGCCAGGAGGCCAAGGGGAAGGCAGGGTGCACGTGAGAGGGGAAGGCAATGGAAGGCAGCTGGGGGGGGCCATGTCAGCTGCTGCCGGGACGCCTGTGCTAGATGCCAGGTGGCCAAGGGGACAGCAGGGTGCACGTGAGAGGGGAAGACAATGGAAGGCAGCTGGGGGGAGCCATGTCAGCTGCTGCCGGGACGCCTGTGCTAGATGCCAGGAGGCCAAGGGGAAGGCAGGGTGCACGTGAGAGGGGAAGACAATGGAAGGCAGCTGGGGGGGGCCATGTCAGCTGCTGCCGGGACGCCTGTGCTAGATGCCAGGAGGCCAAGGGGAAGGCAGGGTGCACGTGAGAGGGGAAGGCAATGGAAGGCAGCTGGGGGGAGCCATGTCAGCTGCTGCCGGGACGCCTGTGCTAGATGCCAGGAGGCCAAGGGGAAGGCAGGGTGCATGTGAGAGGGGAAGGCAATGGAAGGCAGCTGGGGGGGGGCCATGTCAGCTGCTGCTGGGACGCCTGTGCATGCCAGAGGGACGAGGAGTGCATTTGGCGCAGATGAGAACAGACGGCGAGGCTAGAAGGCACAGCCAAGGGGGCGTGTCCGCCCAGGCTAGGACAGGCCAGGATGCCAGCAGGCAGGGACGGCATATGGCACACGGGGAAGCACGGGCTAAGCGCGTTCAGCTGCCGGGGAGGAACTAGGGGAAGCACTGACGTTAGGGCCGGCAGGCAGCCAGGGGGCGTGTTCACCAAGGCTGGGACCCACCTGTGCATGATACCAGCGGGTAAGGGAGGGCATTTGGCACAGAATGAACAGACGGCAAGGTGATTTTTGAAGCATCCGCACTTTTAATTTGATGACCAGCGTACCGCCAATGGATTCAGCAGCTAGACTTGCTGCACTGGGCTCCCTCAACCATCAGCGAGGATGTGGCTGCATTGTAGCTGAAGCACCCTGTAATCAACAGCAGGCGGTTTCTTGCATGGCGTGGTGTAATGTGCTGCGTGGCAGGCACCGTTACGTACCCGTGTAAATAATCCGAGATTCTAAGCATTATGCTTGGGTGGTGCACGAGTGGTGCGGGGTGACACTGAGCATGGTGCGTGGCAGGCCTGTCTGGGTGCTGCAGTAGCATCTCAAACACGGTGCTGCAATAACACCCGTGCACCAGTTACATGATTCTTGGTAGCAACTAATGCCTGAAGTGGCTATTGGATAGAAGTCCCAGCGCCCAAAGGACGGTGAATACAACTGAATGCTGCAGAATGAATACCGTTGTAGAACTTGTAATAATGGCTTAATTGCCATGTATAGTGTGTGGCAGCCCCCCCCCTATTCACCTGCCAGGTCGAGACGCAACAGACCCGGGCATGCCACGAATGCGTACATCGGCACCTCCCTCATGCCCGAATTGCGCTGCATGAGGAGCTCCTGCAGGTCCGGCAGCGCCTGCTGCTGCAGCGGCAACGGCCAGTGCTGCATTCCGCACGTGCCCAGGTTGAGGCTGCGCAGCCGGGTGCACAGCGCCAGGGCTTGCGGCGGCAGCGATGCAAAGCGGTTGCAGCTCAGATCCAGCTTGGTGAGGTGGCCCGCTGCCAGCCAGACGTCCTGGGGGACCTCGGTCAGCCCGGCGCCGCGCAGGGAAAGCTCGCGGCCGGAGGCGAACGGAGCGGCGGCGGCGGCGGCGCCGCCGCTGCCGCCGAAGGCGACCTGGCTCGGCCGCGGCGCCGGGCCGCCTGCGGCGGCCTCTGCCGCGGCCGATACATTGATCTTGCGTGCCATGTCGTTGGCGAGCTCCACCTCATTGACTCCCCAGACATTCCCTGAGCGGACGGCAGCGGGGCCGCCCTCCTCTGGCAGTCGTGACAGCAGGTACTTGAGCAGGGCACTGATGGGCCCTGTGGGGACAGCAAAGCGCAGCCAAAGCTACGTCAGGGCCCCAGCAACTCCTGGGCGACGGCTCTGCCACACACAAGTATGTTGACACCCAATACCCAGTACTTCTCCAATTCAGGTGACCTCCTGAATCCACGTCTGAGGTCGTTTATCTGCCTTTCTTTCAG
Organism: Limnomonas spitsbergensis; assembly: GCA_037349105.1. Classification (NCBI taxonomy): domain Eukaryota; kingdom Viridiplantae; phylum Chlorophyta; class Chlorophyceae; order Chlamydomonadales; genus Limnomonas; species Limnomonas spitsbergensis. Next base: position 1,377,774 of record JAYJMM010000102.1, on the reverse strand, counting down.
GGCTGTAAAAAACATTGAGAGACAAAAGGATCATTTTAAAATGTAATGCAGGCAATCACCTCAACATATCCCCTGCCCCCTCCCCCCCCTGGGAGATCACCTGCTACCAGCTCCCGCCTGATCTGCTTTAGGGCATTGCCATCCAGAGGCATGCTGCGCAGGGTGCTCATATGCCCGAGCTGAGGAGGGAGTGTCCTGCAGGCAGTGGGGGGCATGCAAGCGGCATGCAAGGGGAGTGGGTGCGTGCAGAACACATGCAGCAAGTGGGGGGCACGAAAGAGAATGTGAGCGTGGAGCGAGGGGCATGACAGGAGTAGTGGACGTGCGAGAGGATGCCGGAGTGAGGCACATGTAAGGGGCAGTGGGCGTGATAGCGGTTTTGCAGTGTGGGGCGCAGCAGTGAAGCGCATGTAAGGGGGAATGTGTGTGTGACAAGGACAGCGTGCTCATACGGTCAGGTTGTGGAGGGACAGTCCTGTAAGAAGTGTGGGGTCACACAAGGGGTGCGGGCGTTTGTGGAGGGTGCAGAAGTGGGCGCTCAAGGGGAGTGGGCATATAAGGTGCTCGTGTTGCCGAGCTGAGGAGGCATACAAGAGTGGGTGTGTGAGGGGGGCGCAGCAGTGGGGGGGCATACATCAACAATATGAAGGTTTGCATGCACTTGATTACAAATAAGCTACCGGTAGTGATAATTCGATCGAAAATGGCTAAATTGATGTTGCAGCAGAAGACAGGAGGAGGGCGCGCATCAGCTTGTCTGACTTCTGACTGGGAACCAGGTTGATTCATGAGGATGGAGAATTCGGTGGAAGGCTCTTGTGAAGCCAGGTCTGAAAGGGATTCAAGTGAAGGGTGAATACCCCCAACCCTAAAACGGGATTTAAGTGAAGGGGGAAACCCTCCACCCTAAAATGGGTTTCAAGTGAAGGGGGAAGCCCTCCACCCTAAAACGGGTTTTAAGTGAAGGGGGAAGCCCTCCACCTTAAAACAGGTTTCAAGTGAAGGGGGAAACCCTCCACCCTAAAACGGGTTTCAAGTGAAGGGGGAAGCCCTCCACCCTAAAACGGGTTTCAAGTGAAGGGGGAAACCCTCTACCCTAAAAAGGGTTTCAAGTGAAGGGGGAAACCCTCCACCCTAAAACGGGATTTAAGTGAAGGGGGAAGCCCTCCACCCTAAAACGGGATTTGAGTGAAGGGGGAAGCCCTCCAACCTAAAACGGGTTTCAAGTGAAGGGGGAAACCCTCTACCCTAAAAAGGGTTTCAAGTGAAGGGGGAAACCCTCCACCCTAAAACGGGATTTAAGTGAAGGGGGAAACCCTCCACCCTAAAACAGGTTTCAAGTGAAGGGGGAAACCCTCTACCCTAAAAAGGGTTTCAAGTGAAGGGGGAAACCCTCCACCCTAAAAAGGGTTTCAAGTGAAGGGGGAAACCCTCCACCCTAAAACGGGTTTCAAGTGAAGGGGGAAACCCTCAACCCTAAAAAGGGTTTCAAGTGAAGGGGGAAACCCTCCACCCTAAAACGGGATTTAAGTGAAGGGGGAAGCCCTCCACCCTAAAACGGGATGCAAGTGAAGGGGGAAGACCTCCACCCTAAAACGGGATTTAAGTGAAGGGGGAAGCCCCCACCCTAAAACAAGATTTAAGTGAAGGGGGAAACCCTCCACCCTAAAACGGGTTTCAAGTGAAGGGGGAAACCCTCCACCCTAAAACGGGTTTCAAGTGAAGGGGGAAACCCTCAACCCTAAAAAGGGTTTCAAGTGAAGGGGGAAACCCTCCACCCTAAAAAGGGTTTCAAGTGAAGGGGGAAACCCTCCACCCTAAAACGGGTTTCAAGTGAAGGGGGAAGCCCTCCACCCTAAAACGGGTTTCAAGTGAAGGGGGAAACCCTCCACCCTAAAACGGGTTTCAAGTGAGGGGGGAAACCCTCCACCCTAAAACGGGATTCAAGTGAAGGGGGAAACCCTCCACCCTAAAACGGGATTCAAGTGAAGGGGGAAACCCTCTACCCTAAAACGGGATTCAAGTGAAGGGGGAAACCCTCCACCCTAAAACGGGATTCAAGTGAAGGGGGAAACCCTCTACCCTAAAACGGGATTCAAGTGAAGGGGGAAACCCTCCACCCTAAAACGGGATTCAAGTGAAGGGGGAAACCCTCCACCCTAAAACGGGATTCAAGTGAAGGGGGAAGCCCTCCACCCTAAAACGGGTTTCAAGTGAAGGGGGAAACCCTCTACCCTAAAACGGGATTCAAGTGAAGGGGGAAACCCTCCACCCTAAAACGGGATTCAAGTGAAGGGGGAAACCCTCTACCCTGAAACGGGATTCAAGTGAAGGGGGAAACCTTCCACCCTAAAACGGGATTCAAGTGAAGGGGGAAACCCTCCACCCTAAAACGGGTTTCAAGTGAAGGGGGAAACCCTCCACCCTAAAACGGGTTTCAAGTGAAGGGGGAAACCCTCTACCCTAAAACGGGATTCAAGTGAAGGGGGAAACCCTCCACCCTAAAACGGGATTCAAGTGAAGGGGGAAACCCTCCACCCTAAAACGGGTTTCAAGTGAAGGGGGAAACCCTCCACCCTAAAACGGGTTTCAAGTGAAGGGGGAAACCCTCCAACCTAAACGGGTTTCAAGTGAAGGGGGAAACCCTCTACCCTAAAACGGGTTTCAAGTGAAGGGGGAAACCCTCCACCCTAAAACGGGTTTCAAGTGAAGGGGGAAACCTTCCACCCTAAAACGGGTTTCAAGTGAAGGGGGAAACCCTCTACCCTAAAACGGGTTTCAAGTGAAGGGGGAAGCCCTCCACCCTAAAACGGGTTTAAAGTGAAGGGGGAAACCCTCCACCCTAAAATGGGTTTCAAGTGAGGGGGGAAACCCTCCACCCTAAAACGGGTTTCAAGTGAGGGGGAAGCCCTCCTCCCTAAAACGGGTTTCAAGTGAAGGGGGAAACCCTCCACCCTAAAACGGGTTTCAAGTGAAGGGGGAAACCCTCCACCCTAAAACGGGATTTAAGTGAAGGGGGAAGCCCTCCACCCTAAAACGGGATTCAAGTGAAGGGGGAAGCCCTCCACCCTAAAACGGGATTTAAGTGAAGGGGGAAACCCTCCACCCTATAACGGGTTTCAAGTGAAGGGGGAAACCCTCCACCCTAAAACGGGTTTCAAGTGAAGGGGGAAGCCCTCCACCCTAAAACGGGATTCAAGTGAAGGGGGAAGCCCTCCACCCTAAAACGGGTTTCAAGTGAAGGGGGAAACCTTCCACCCTAAAACGGGTTTCAAGTGAAGGAGGAAACCCTCCACCCTAAAACGGGTTTCAAGTGAAGGGGGAAACCCTCCACCCTAAAACGGGATTCAAGTGAAGGGGGAAGCCCTCCACCCTAAAACGGGATTCAAGTGAAGGGGGAAACCCTCCACCCTAAAACGGGATTTAAGTGAAAGGGGAAACCCTCCACCCTAAAACAAGTTTCAAGTGAAGGGGGAAACCCTCCACCCTAAAACGGGTTTCAAGTGAAGGGGGAAACCCTCAACCCTAAAAAGGGTTTCAAGTGAAGGGGGAAACCCTCCACCCTAAAACGGGATTCAAGTGAAGGGGGAAACCCTCCACCCTAAAACGGGATTTGAGTGAAGGGGGAAGCCCTCCACCCTAAAACGGGATTTAAGTGAAGGGGGAAACCCTCCACCCTAAAACGGGTTTCAAGTGAAGGGGGAAACCCTCCACCCTAAAACGGGATTTAAGTGAAGGGGGAAGCCCTCCACCCTAAAACGGGATTCAAGTGAAGGGGAAAACCCTCCAACCTAAAACGGGATTTAAGTGAGGGGGGAAACCCTCCACCCTAAAACGGGTTTCAAGTGAAGGGGGAAGCCCTCCACCCTAAAACGGGATTCAAGTGAAGGGGGAAGCCCTCCACCCTAAAACGGGTTTCAAGTGAAGGGGGAAACCTTCCACCCTAAAACGGGATTTAAGTGAGGGGGGAAACCCTCCACCCTAAAACGGGTTTCAAGTGAAGGGGGAAACCCTCCACCCTTAAACGGGTTTCAAGTGAAGGGGGAAACCCTCCACCCTAAAACGGGTTTCAAGTGAAGGGGGAAACCCTTAAACCCAGAAAGGGATTCAAGTGAAGGGGGAAGCCCTCCACACTAAAAAGAGTTTCAAGTGAAGGGGGAAACCCTCCACCCTAAAACGGGATTTGAGTGAAGGGGGAAGCCCTCCACCCTAAAACGGGTTTCAAGTGAAGGGGGAAACCCTCCACCCTAAAACGGGTTTCAAGTGAAGGGGGAAACCCTCCACCCTAAAACGGGATTTAAGTGAAGGGGGAAACCTTCCACCCTAAAACGGGATTTAAGTGAAGGGGGAAACCCTCAACCCTAAAACGGGTTTCAAGTGAAGGGGGAAACCCTCCACCCTAAAACGGGTTTCAAGTGAAGGGGGAAACCTTCCACCCTAAAACGGGATTTAAGTGAAGGGGGAAACCCTCCACCCTAAAAAGGGTTTCAAGTGAAGGGGGAAGCCCTCCACTCTAAAACGGGTTTCAAGTGAAGGGGGAAGCCCTCCACCCTAAAACGGGATTTAAGTGAAGGGGGAAACCCTCCACCCTAAAACGGGATTCAAGTGAAGGGGGAAACCCTCCACCCTAAAACAGGTTTCAAGTGAAGGGGGAAACCCTCCACCCTAAAACGGGTTTCAAGTGAGGGGGGAAGCCCTCCACCCTAAAACGGGGTTTAAGTGAGGGGGGAAGCCCTCCACCTTAAAACGGGTTTCAAGTGAAGGGGGAAGCCCTCCACCCGAAAACGGGTTTCAAGTGAAGGGGGAAGCCCTCCACCCTAAAACGGGTTTCAAGTGAAGGGGGAAACCCTCCACCCTAAAACAGGATTCAAGTGAAGGGGGAAACCCTCCACCCTAAAACGGGATTCAAGTGAAGGGGGAAACCCTCCACCCTAAAACGGGTTTCAAGTGAAGGGGGAAGCCCTCCACCCTAAAACGGGTTTCAAGTGAAGGGGGAAGCCCTCCACCCTAAAACGGGATTCAAATGAGGGGGGAAACCCTCCACCCTAAAACGGGATTCAAGTGAAGGGGGAAGCCCTCCACCCTAAAACGGGATTCAAGTGAAGGGGGAAGCCCTCCACCCTAAAACAAGATTCAAGTGAAGGGGGAAACCCTCCACCCTAAAACGGGATTCAAGTGAAGGGGGAAGCCCTCCACCCTAAAACGGGTTTCAAGTGAAAGGGGAAACCCTCCACCCTAAAACGGGTTTCAAGTGAAGGGGGAAGCCCTCCACCCTAAAACGGGTTTCAAGTGAAGGGGGAAGCCCTCCACCCTAAAACGGGTTTCAAGTGAAGGGGGAAACCCTCCACCCTAAAACGGGATTCAAGTGAAGGGGGAAGCCCTCCACCCTAAAACGGGATTCAAGTGAAGGGGGAAGCCCTCCACCCTAAAACGGGATTCAAGTGAAGGGGGAAACCCTCCACCCTAAAACGGGTTTTAAGTGAAGGGGGAAACCCTCCACCCTAAAACGGGTTTCAAGTGAAGGGGGAAACCCTCCACCCTAAAACGGGTTTCAAGTGAAGGGGGAAACCCTCCACCCTAAAACGGGATTTAAGTGAGGGGGGAAACCCTTCACCCTAAAAAGGGTTTTAAGTGAAGGGGGAAACCCTCCACCCTAAAACGGGTTTCAAGTGAAGGGGGAAACCCTCCACCCTAAAAAGGGTTTTAAGTGAAGGGGGAAACCCTCCACCCTAAAAAGGGTTTCAAGTGAAGGGGGAAACCCTCCACCCTAAAACGGGTTTAAGTGAAGGGGGAAACCCTCCACCCTAAAACGGGATTCAAGTGAAGGGGGAAACCCTCCACCCTAAAACGGGTTTCAAGTGAAGGGGGAAGCCCTCCACCCTAAAACGGGTTTCAAGTGAAGGGGGAAACCCTTAAACCCAGAAAGGGATTCAAGTGAAGGGGGAAGCCCTCCACACTAAAAAGAGTTTCAAGTGAAGGGGGAAACCCTCCACCCTAAAACGGGATTTGAGTGAAGGGGGAAGCCCTCCACCCTAAAACGGGTTTCAAGTGAAGGGGGAAACCCTCCACCCTAAAACGGGTTTCAAGTGAAGGGGGAAACCCTCCACCCTAAAACGGGATTTAAGTGAAGGGGGAAACCTTCCACCCTAAAACGGGATTTAAGTGAAGGGGGAAACCCTGAACCCTAAAACGGGTTTCAAGTGAAGGGGGAAACCCTCCACACTAAAACGGGTTTCAAGTGAAGGGGGAAACCTTCCACCCTAAAACGGGATTTAAGTGAAGGGGGAAACCCTCCACCCTAAAAAGGGTTTCAAGTGAAGGGGGAAGCCCTCCACTCTAAAACGGGTTTCAAGTGAAGGGGGAAGCCCTCCACCCTAAAACGGGATTTAAGTGAAGGGGGAAACCCTCCACCCTAAAACGGGATTCAAGTGAAGGGGGAAACCCTCCACCCTAAAACAGGTTTCAAGTGAAGGGGGAAACCCTCCACCCTAAAACGGGTTTCAAGTGAGGGGGGAAGCCCTCCACCCTAAAACGGGGTTTAAGTGAGGGGGGAAGCCCTCCACCTTAAAACGGGTTTCAAGTGAAGGGGGAAGCCCTCCACCCGAAAACGGGTTTCAAGTGAAGGGGGAAGCCCTCCACCCTAAAACGGGTTTCAAGTGAAGGGGGAAACCCTCCACCCTAAAACAGGATTCAAGTGAAGGGGGAAACCCTCCACCCTAAAACGGGATTCAAGTGAAGGGGGAAACCCTCCACCCTAAAACGGGTTTCAAGTGAAGGGGGAAGCCCTCCACCCTAAAACGGGTTTCAAGTGAAGGGGGAAGCCCTCCACCCTAAAACGGGATTCAAATGAGGGGGGAAACCCTCCACCCTAAAACGGGATTCAAGTGAAGGGGGAAGCCCTCCACCCTAAAACGGGATTCAAGTGAAGGGGGAAGCCCTCCACCCTAAAACAAGATTCAAGTGAAGGGGGAAACCCTCCACCCTAAAACGGGATTTGAGTGAAGGGGGAAGCCCTCCACCCTAAAACGGGTTTCAAGTGAAAGGGGAAACCCTCCACCCTAAAACGGGTTTCAAGTGAAGGGGGAAGCCCTCCACCCTAAAACGGGTTTCAAGTGAAGGGGGAAGCCCTCCACCCTAAAACGGGTTTCAAGTGAAGGGGGAAACCCTCCACCCTAAAACGGGATTCAAGTGAAGGGGGAAGCCCTCCACCCTAAAACGGGATTCAAGTGAAGGGGGAAGCCCTCCACCCTAAAACGGGATTCAAGTGAAGGGGGAAACCCTCCACCCTAAAACGGGTTTTAAGTGAAGGGGGAAACCCTCCACCCTAAAACGGGTTTCAAGTGAAGGGGGAAACCCTCCACCCTAAAACGGGTTTCAAGTGAAGGGGGAAACCCTCCACCCTAAAACGGGATTTAAGTGAGGGGGGAAACCCTTCACCCTAAAAAGGGTTTTAAGTGAAGGGGGAAACCCTCCACCCTAAAACGGGTTTCAAGTGAAGGGGGAAACCCTCCACCCTAAAAAGGGTTTTAAGTGAAGGGGGAAACCCTCCACCCTAAAAAGGGTTTCAAGTGAAGGGGGAAACCCTCCACCCTAAAACGGGTTTAAGTGAAGGGGGAAACCCTCCACCCTAAAACGGGATTCAAGTGAAGGGGGAAACCCTCCACCCTAAAACGGGTTTCAAGTGAAGGGGGAAGCCCTCCACCCTAAAACGGGTTTCAAGTGAAGGGGGAAGCCCTCCACCCTAAAACGGGTTTCAAGTGAAGGGGGAAACCCTCCACCCTAAAACGGGTTTCAAGTGAAGGGGGAAACCCTCCACCCTAAAACGGGATTCAAGTGAAGGGGGAAGCCCTCCACCCTAAAACGGGTTTCAAGTGAAGGGGGAAACCTTCCACCCTAAAACGGGTTTCAAGTGAAGGAGGAAACCCTCCACCCTAAAACGGGTTTCAAGTGAAGGGGGAAACCCTCCACCCTAAAACAGGTTTCAAGTGTAGGGGGAAGCCCTCCACCCTAAAACGGGATTCAAGTGAAGGGGGAAGCCCTCCACCCTAAAACGGGATTCAAGTGAAGGGGGAAACCCTCCACCCTAAAACGGGATTTAAGTGAAAGGGGAAACCCTCCACCCTAAAACAAGTTTCAAGTGAAGGGGGAAACCCTCCACCCTAAAACGGGTTTCAAGTGAAGGGGGAAACCCTCAACCCTAAAAAGGGTTTCAAGTGAAGGGGGAAACCCTCCACCCTAAAACGGGATTCAAGTGAAGGGGGAAACCCTCCACCCTAAAACGGGATTTGAGTGAAGGGGGAAGCCCTCCACCCTAAAACGGGATTTAAGTGAAGGGGGAAACCCTCCACCCTAAAACGGGTTTCAAGTGAAGGGGGAAACCCTCCACCCTAAAACGGGATTTAAGTGAAGGGGGAAGCCCTCCACCCTAAAACGGGATTCAAGTGAAGGGGAAAACCCTCCAACCTAAAACGGGATTTAAGTGAGGGGGGAAACCCTCCACCCTAAAACGGGTTTCAAGTGAAGGGGGAAGCCCTCCACCCTAAAACGGGTTTCAAGTGAAGGGGGAAGCCCTCCACCCTAAAACGGGTTTCAAGTGAAGGGGGAAACCTTCCACCCTAAAACGGGATTTAAGTGAGGGGGGAAACCCTCCACCCTAAAACGGGTTTCAAGTGAAGGGGGAAACCTTCCACCCTAAAACGGGTTTCAAGTGAAGGGGGAAACCCTCCACCCTAAAACGGGTTTCAAGTGAAGGGGGAAACCCTTAAACCCAGAAAGGGATTCAAGTGAAGGGGGAAGCCCTCCACACTAAAAAGAGTTTCAAGTGAAGGGGGAAACCCTCCACCCTAAAACGGGATTTGAGTGAAGGGGGAAGCCCTCCACCCTAAAACGGGTTTCAAGTGAAGGGGGAAACCCTCCACCCTAAAACGGGTTTCAAGTGAAGGGGGAAACCCTCCACCCTAAAACGGGATTTAAGTGAAGGGGGAAACCTTCCACCCTAAAACGGGATTTAAGTGAAGGGGGAAACCCTCCACCCTAAAACGGGTTTCAAGTGAAGGGGGAAACCCTCCACCCTAAAACGGGTTTCAAGTGAAGGGGGAAACCTTCCACCCTAAAACGGGATTTAAGTGAAGGGGGAAACCCTCCACCCTAAAAAGGGTTTCAAGTGAAGGGGGAAGCCCTCCACCCTAAAACGGGTTTCAAGTGAAGGGGGAAGCCCTCCACCCTAAAACGGGATTTAAGTGAAGGGGGAAACCCTCCACCCTAAAAAGGGTTTCAAGTGAAGGGGGAAACCCTCCACCCTAAAACGGGTTTCAAGTGAAGGGGGAAGCCCTCCACCCTAAAACGGGTTTCAAGTGAAGGGGGAAACCCTCCACCCTAAAAAGGGTTTCAAGTGAAGGGGGAAACCCTCCACCCTAAAACGGGTTTCAAGTGAGGGGGGAAACCCTCCACCCTAAAACGGGTTTCAAGTGAAGGGGGAAGCCCTCCACCCTAAAACGGGTTTCAAGTGAAGGGGGAAGCCCTCCACCCTAAAACGGGTTTCAAGTGAAGGGGGAAACCCTCCACCCTAAAACGGGTTTCAAGTGAAGGGGGAAGCCCTCCACCCTAAAAAGGGTTTCAAATGAAGGGGGAAACCCTCCACCCTAAAACGGGTTTCAAGTGAAGGGGGAAGCCCTCCACCCTAAAACGGGTTTCAAGTGAAGGGGGAAGCCCTCCACCCTAAAACGGGATTCAAATGAGGGGGGAAACCCTCCACCCTAAAACGGGATTCAAGTGAAGGGGGAAGCCCTCCACCCTAAAACGGGATTCAAGTGAAGGGGGAAGCCCTCCACCCTAAAACAAGATTCAAGTGAAGGGGGAAACCCTCCACCCTAAAACGGGATTCAAGTGAAGGGGGAAGCCCTCCACCCTAAAACGGGTTTCAAGTGAAAGGGGAAACCCTCCACCCTAAAACGGGTTTCAAGTGAAGGGGGAAGCCCTCCACCCTAAAACGGGTTTCAAGTGAAGGGGGAAGCCCTCCACCCTAAAACGGGTTTCAAGTGAAGGGGGAAACCCTCCACCCTAAAACGGGATTCAAGTGAAGGGGGAAGCCCTCCACCCTAAAACGGGATTCAAGTGAAGGGGGAAGCCCTCCACCCTAAAACGGGATTCAAGTGAAGGGGGAAACCCTCCACCCTAAAACGGGTTTTAAGTGAAGGGGGAAACCCTCCACCCTAAAACGGGTTTCAAGTGAAGGGGGAAACCCTCCACCCTAAAACGGGTTTCAAGTGAAGGGGGAAACCCTCCACCCTAAAACGGGATTTAAGTGGGGGGGGAAACCCTTCACCCTAAAAAGGGTTTTAAGTGAAGGGGGAAACCCTCCACCCTAAAACGGGTTTCAAGTGAAGGGGGAAACCCTCCACCCTAAAAAGGGTTTTAAGTGAAGGGGGAAACCCTCCACCCTAAAAAGGGTTTCAAGTGAAGGGGGAAACCCTCCACCCTAAAACGGGTTTAAGTGAAGGGGGAAACCCTCCACCCTAAAACGGGATTCAAGTGAAGGGGGAAACCCTCCACCCTAAAACGGGTTTCAAGTGAAGGGGGAAGCCCTCCACCCTAAAACGGGTTTCAAGTGAAGGGGGAAGCCCTCCACCCTAAAACGGGATTCAAGTGAAGGGGGAAACCCTCCACCCTAAAACGGGTTTCAAGTGAAGGGGGAAACCCTCCACCCTAAAACGGGATTTAAGTGAAGGGGGAAACCCTCCACCCTAAAAAGGGTTTTAAGTGAAGGGGGAAACCCTCCACCCTAAAACGGGTTTCAAGTGAAGGGGGAAACCCTCCACCCTACAACGGGTTTTACGTGAAGGGGGAAACCCTCCACCCTAAAACGGGATTCAAGTGAAGGGGGAAACCCTCCACCCTAAAACGGGATTCAAGTGAAGGGGGAAGCCCTCCACCCTAAAACGGGTTTCAAGTGAAGGGGGAAGCCCTCCACCCTAAAACGGGTTTCAAGTGAAGGGGGAAACCCTCCACCCTAAAACGGGTTTCAAGTGAAGGGGGAAGCCCTCCACCCTAAAACGGGTTTCAAGTGAAGGGGGAAGCCCTCCACCCTAAAACGGGTTTCAAGTGAAGGGGGAAGCCCTCCACCCTAAAACGGGTTTCAAGTGAAGGGGGAAACCCTCCACCCTAAAACGGGTTTCAAGTGAGGGGGGAAACCCTCCACCCTAAAACGGGTTTCAAGTGAAGGGGGAAACCCTCCACCCTAAAACGGGATTTAAGTGAAGGGGGAAACCCTCCACCCTAAAACGGGATTCAAGTGAAGGGGGAAACCCTCCACCCTAAAACAGGTTTCAAGTGAAGGGGGAAACCCTCCACCCTAAAACGGGTTTCAAGTGAGGGGGGAAGCCCTCCACCCTAAAACGGGGTTAAAGTGAGGGGGGAAGCCCTCCACCTTAAAACGGGTTTCAAGTGAAGGGGGAAGCCCTCCACCCTAAAACGGGTTTCAAGTGAAGGGGGAAACCCTCCACCCTAAAACGGGATTAAAGTGAAGGGGGAAGCCCTCCACCCTAAAACGGGATTAAAGTGAAGGGGGAAGCCCTCCACCCTAAAACGGGTTTCAAGTGAAGGGGGAAACCCTCCACCCTAAAACGGGTTTCAAGTGAAGGGGGAAGCCCTCCACCCTAAAACGGGTTTCAAGTGAAGGGGGAAGCCCTCCACCCTAAAACGGGATTCAAATGAGGGGGGAAACCCTCCACCCTAAAACGGGATTCAAGTGAAGGGGGAAGCCCTCCACCCTAAAACGGGATTCAAGTGAAGGGGGAAGCCCTCCACCCTAAAACAAGATTCAAGTGAAGGGGGAAACCCTCCACCCTAAAACGGGATTCAAGTGAAGGGGGAAGCCCTCCACCCTAAAACGGGTTTCAAGTGAAAGGGGAAACCCTCCACCCTAAAACGGGTTTCAAGTGAAGGGGGAAGCCCTCCACCCTAAAACGGGTTTCAAGTGAAGGGGGAAGCCCTCCACCCTAAAACGGGTTTCAAGTGAAGGGGGAAACCCTCCACCCTAAAACGGGATTCAAGTGAAGGGGGAAGCCCTCCACCCTAAAACGGGATTCAAGTGAAGGGGGAAGCCCTCCACCCTAAAACGGGATTCAAGTGAAGGGGGAAACCCTCCACCCTAAAACGGGTTTTAAGTGAAGGGGGAAACCCTCCACCCTAAAACGGGTTTCAAGTGAAGGGGGAAACCCTCCACCCTAAAACGGGTTTCAAGTGAAGGGGGAAACCCTCCACCCTAAAACGGGATTTAAGTGAGGGGGGAAACCCTTCACCCTAAAAAGGGTTTTAAGTGAAGGGGGAAACCCTCCACCCTAAAACGGGTTTCAAGTGAAGGGGGAAACCCTCCACCCTAAAAAGGGTTTTAAGTGAAGGGGGAAACCCTCCACCCTAAAAAGGGTTTCAAGTGAAGGGGGAAACCCTCCACCCTAAAACGGGTTTAAGTGAAGGGGGAAACCCTCCACCCTAAAACGGGATTCAAGTGAAGGGGGAAACCCTCCACCCTAAAACGGGTTTCAAGTGAAGGGGGAAGCCCTCCACCCTAAAACGGGTTTCAAGTGAAGGGGGAAGCCCTCCACCCTAAAACGGGTTTCAAGTGAAGGTGGAAACCCTCCACCCTAAAACGGGTTTCAAGTGAAGGGGGAAACCCTCCACCCTAAAACGGGATTTAAGTGAAGGGGGAAACCCTCCACCCTAAAAAGGGTTTTAAGTGAAGGGGGAAACCCTCCACCCTAAAAAGGGTTTTAAGTGAAGGGGGAAACCCTCCACCCTAAAAAGGGTTTCAAGTGAAGGGGGAAACCCTCCACCCTAAAACGGGTTTTACGTGAAGGGGGAAACCCTCCACCCTAAAACGGGTTTCAAGTGAAGGGGGAAACCCTCCACCCTAAAACGGGATTCAAGTGAAGGGGGAAGCCCTCCACCCTAAAACGGGTTTCAAGTGAAGGGGGAAGCCCTCCACCCTACAACGGGTTTCAAGTGAAGGGGGAAACCCTCCACCCTAAAACGGGTTTCAAGTGAAGGGGGAAGCCCTCCACCCTAAAACGGGTTTCAAGTGAAGGGGGAAGCCCTCCACCCTAAAACGGGTTTCAAGTGAAGGGGGAAGCCCTCCACCCTAAAACGGGTTTCAAGTGAAGGGGGAAACCCTCCACCCTAAAACGGGTTTCAAGTGAGGGGGGAAACCCTCCACCCTAAAACGGGTTTCAAGTGAAGGGGGAAACCCTCCACCCTAAAACGGGATTTAAGTGAAGGGGGAAACCCTCCACCCTAAAACGGGATTCAAGTGAAGGGGGAAACCCTCCACCCTAAAACAGGTTTCAAGTGAAGGGGGAAACCCTCCACCCTAAAACGGGTTTCAAGTGAGGGGGGAAGCCCTCCACCCTAAAACGGGGTTTATGTGAGGGGGGAAGCCCTCCACCTTAAAACGGGTTTCAAGTGAAGGGGGAAGCCCTCCACCCTAAAACGGGTTTCAAGTGAAGGGGGAAGCCCTCCACCCTAAAACGGGTTTCAAGTGAAGGGGATAACCCTCCACCCTAAAACAGGATTCAAGTGAAGGGGGAAACCCTCCACCCTAAAACGGGATTCAAGTGAAGGGGGAAACCCTCCACCCTAAAACGGGATTCAAGTGAAGGGGGAAACCCTCCACCCTAAAACGGGTTTCAAGTGAAGGGGGAAACCCTCCACCCTAAAACGGGATTAAAGTGAAGGGGGAAGCCCTCCACCCTAATACGGGTTTCAAGTGAAGGGGGAAACCCTCCACCCTAAAACGGGTTTCAAGTGAAGGGGGAAACCCTCCACCCTAAAACGGGTTTCAAGTGAAGGGGGAAACCCTCCACCCTAAAACGGGTTTCAAGTGAGGGGGGAAACCCTCCACCCTAAAACGGGTTTCAAGTGAGGGGGGAAACCCTCCACCCTAAAACGGGTTTCAAGTGAAGGGGGAAACCCTCAACCCTAAAAAGGGATTCAAGTGAAGGGTGAAAACCCGCCACCCTAGAACGGGATTTAAGTGAAAGGTGAAAACCCTAACCCTACACTAGGTCCGGCTCTAAAGGGCTGCAGGCTGCAATATGCGAGCTCTCTTAGGGGAAGCAGTTGCGAGATCAATAGGCACTTTCCGGCCTTTCCGGGGATCAATTGGCACTTGCCGGCCTTTCCGGCTTTTGCCAGATCAAGAGGCACTTCCCGGACTTTCCTGGGCCAATGCAGCCTTACACACCCTATGCGACGCATTGCTCTAGTTGGCAGGGCCAGCACAGTGTGGTGAGACCAGAGGCCGAGCTTGAGGCTGCAAGCTCCCAAGGTTTCGGGTTCAGGGTTTAGGGTTTACTTGGCAGGGCGAGCCTCACCGCAGGCCGTTGTTGGTCAGGCTGAGTTTGAGGCTGCAAGCCCCCAGGGTTCAGGGTTTAGGGTTGAAGGTTTAGGGTTAAGGAAAAAGGGTGAAGTCGGCAGGGCCAGCCTCACCACAGTGCTGGTGAGACCAGAGGCAGAGCTTGAGACTGCAAGCTCCCAAGGTTTCGGGTTCAGTGTATAGGGTCTAAGGTTTGGGTTTTGGGGTTAAGTCGGCAGGGCAAGCCTCACCGCAGGTCGTTGTTGGTGAGGTCAAACAAGCTGAGCTTGAGGCTGCAAGCCCCCAGGCACACCTCTTGGAGACGATTGTTCCTGCGCACAGCCCATGTGTGCACAGTGTCGGTCTGAGGGGCAGAAAAGGAAACACACACACCCCCGACAGGGGCAGATACCCGACATCTCCCTGCCGCCTACGTGTCCCTGCCATGGACACCGCCCTACAAGTATCTCGGCGAGCGGAAGTGAGCCCTCTATGACACGCCACCGCGACCGCGACCTGCTGTATCTGTCCTAGGGTGGGCCGGTGGGAGTGCCGTTTAAAAAAAATGACAGCACATGGGTTTGTTAAGCTCTCCGATACCTTTGACAGCCACCAAATCACCTCAGGACACTCACCGGAGTCCACAACACCTGGAGCACCACCAGCTGTTGCTGAACACATGCACCCCCGGCCCCCGCGCGAAACACACGCCAGAGTCTGGCATCCTGACCTGACCTGTCAGAGCGTCAGCCCTCCCCAACCCCTTCTTCATGTCCTGACCCCAGGCCTCACACCACCCCCCGCTTCGCGTCCTCACACACCCTCATACCCGCCACCTTCAAACCTTATACAAAAGGGAGCTGGCAGGAGTGGCAGCTGCTTTGAATTCAAATTTTGAACTGTTCCGGCAGGGCGCACCTGACATCCAGGGTCTTGAGCTGCTGACAGCCAGAAATGCCGTCCGGCAGGCAGGCCAGTGCATTGAAACCTACACAATTTGAATTCAGATTTATTGCATATCATGAAGACACTGAGCGGCAGGGATGCCAGTGCATTCAAGCCATCACGATTTATATTCAAATTTGTGCATGGCGCGGACACACCGTCTGGCATGGGGGCAAGGATATTGAGGCCTGCACCATTTAAAATCAAATGTAGCACACGGCATGGACACATCGCCCGGCAAGTATGCGAATTTCATGCGGAAAAAAATATTTGAAATCAAATGTAGCACATGGCATGGACACATCGCCTGGGCAAGTATGCGAGTATAATGAAGAAGAACGTACTTAATTCAAATTTAGTGCATGGCATGAACACACCGTCTGGCATAGGGGCAAGGATACACCGACGAACGACTCCATTACCAAATAATGAAATCCATGAACCGGCACGATACCAAACCACTCCATAAAGATATAATTGAAAAAAAACTCGGTACAAAAAAAAATACGCCATGAGGTGCAGATTACCGATACTCTGATGAGCCAGGCTCCTTGGAGAGGGAAGCCAGCTGCATCAAGGTACGCCTTGTCGCCTTCACATGGCCGGCAAAGCAGGTGGTGGTGGCCGGCAGCCTCACCTAAATGGAGCTCGACCAGACTTGTGCAGTGACCGATGGTGGCGGGCAGGGCCACCAGCTGGTTCTCTTTCAGGTTCAGCACCTAAAGGCAGCAGCGATGCGTTTTTCTGAATCCTGATTGCTTAGATATATGACGTGGCTCGATGCAAGCAGACACCGGGCAGGCCCACCAGCTGGTTCTCTTGCAGGTTCAGAATCTCCGGAGATGGCAGCGATGCGTTTTCATAATGATTTATAATGTGCCGCCAACAGCCTGTGATGTAATCAGGGCCTAGTTGTGGAAGCTAGGCCAGGAGTCTCTGTGCATGCGCAAGCCAGGCCTGCCTTGGGGGGCTTCTGGGCGGCCACGACTGGGCCGCCCTGCAGTCCGCACCAAACCTTGACCAGTCACCCGAGCAGCAAAGCTGGCTGCGCCGATTGAGCAGGCGGGAGTAACAGCCTCATTGCCCTCCCACCTTCACCCTGGACAGCACGCCTATCGCTTGCAGCAAGCTTACCCACATTCAGCATTTAGAGCATGCCCTTTTCTCGGGAGGGGTCGGCCGGGGCGGCAGGCCCCCGGCTCCTTCGTTAATAAACAGGCGGGAGTGGCAGCTACTATCCTCCCAACTTAAGTCAGGACAGCATGTCTATCTTTTGCGGCTGCCCCTCAGCTCCAATCTGGAGAGCATGTCTATCTTTTGCGGCAGGCCACCCACCTTCAGCCTGGAGAGCATGCCTATTTCTTGAGGCAGGCCCCTCAGCGCATTCTTCGACAAGTTGAGGTCTGACAGCGAGATGCACATCCCACCCGCCTGAAGCAGCTGAGGCGGCAGCGCGCACACGCGGTTGCTGGAGGCGTCTAGCTTGGTGAGGCTGGAGCATCGCCCCAGGCCTGCAGGGGGCATTGCGGGATAGGGTTGAGGGTGGAAATTAATTAGGGTTAAAACAAAATTGGGCTCCAGGCCTGCAGGGGGCAGTGCGGGATAGGGTTGAGGGTGGAAATTAATTAGGGTTAAAACAAAATTGGGCTCCAGGCCTGCAGGGGGCAGTGCGGGATAGGGTTGAGGGTGGAAATTAATTAGGGTTAAAACAAAATTGGGCTCCAGGCCTGCAGGGGGCAATTTGGGATAGGGTTTAGGATGGAAATTAATAAGGGTTACAAATAAATTGGGCCCCAGGCCTGCACGGCACAATGCGCTTTAGGGTTCAAGTTATAAATAAATTAGGGTAGACAATCGTCATTCACATCAGACTCCGCGCAATTTTCCCGGGGAATTCGCGAAGCTGCTGCATGCTATAAATAACGGCACCACGGTTTTCGATTAGGGTATTAAACAGGATCTCGGGAGTAAAAGACAAATAGCACGCGCTACCATACGGTACCCTAGTTGCATGTCCGGTCCGTGCAACCAACGCAATATTATTTCATTTGGACGTGAGTGCACAATCGTAAATCTTAAATTACGCAGGGTCAACGAGATTTTAATAATCATTTAATAATCATTTTAATAATCATCCACCCTGATGATCTCGAGTGCCCACCTACTGCACGGGCCCGCTCACGAGCCAGCAATTTGTGTCCCAGCAATTTGTGTGATCCCAGATCGCCACAATACCGCGCAGCTCGAGTTACATAATTATTTTCCTGCACACGCCTATTCCGCGCACCCGCCTAAACCTATAACAATTTTGCGCAGACCGGAATTTTGCGCAGACCGGAATGCGTATCACGGCCTTTTGCTATACTGTCAGTGGCTATACAGGGTGGGCAGGTTCGGGATTAAATTAGTTCAAAATGTTTGGCCTGTGCCCTAGTTTCAAATTCCCTTACCGGCGAATTGCTGCGGTGGGGAAACCGCATGATTTCCGGGGGGGGGAGAACAATGCGAATGACGGTAGGGTTCAAATAAACAAGGGTGGAAATAAACAGGGTCAGGGCCAGGGCAAGGTAGTGTGTGGTTCAGGGTTCAGGGCGATAACTTGATGGCATATTTAACATTTCTCTATTTGTGAGGCAGAGCCGCTGGGATAGAGGCCGAGTATGGCATACCTCTACCATGTCTCCAGCGGGCCTCTGCCTCCTCATTGGATACTTCCTCGGTTCCCATATACTTCAAAGATATTTACCTCTGGCCTTCCTACCACGTACTGGATGCCTCTGCCTCCTCATTGGATACTTACACAGTTCCCATAAACTTAAAAGATAATAACCCCAGGCATTTGCACACGGCAAATGAAGACTGCACCCCCGGCATTTGATGACTGCACCCCCGGCATTTGATGACTCTACCCCCGGCATTTGATGACTGTACCCCCAGCATTTGATGACTCTACCCCCGGCATTTGATGATTCTACCCCCAGCATTTGATGACTGTACCCCCAGCATTTGATGATTCTACCCCCAGCATTTGATGACTGTACCCCCAGCATTTGATGACTCTACCCCCGGCATTTGATGATTCTACCCCCAGCATTTGATGACTGTACCCCCAGCATTTGATGACTCTACCCCCAGCATTTGATGACTCTACCCCCAGCATTTGATGACTCTACCCCCAGCATTTGATGACTGTACCCCCAGCATTTGATGATTCTACCCCCAGCATTTGATGACTCTACCCCCAGCATTTGATGATTCTACCCCCGGCATTTGATGACTGTACCCCCAGCATTTGATGACTCTACCCCCGGCATTTGATGATTCTACCCCCAGCATTTGATGACTGTACCCCCAGCATTTGATGATTCTACCCCCAGCATTTGATGACTCTACCCCCAGCATTTGATGATTCTACCCCCGGCATTTGATGACTGTACCCCCAGCATTTGATGATTCTACCCCCAGCATTTGATGATTCTACCCCCAGCATTTGATGACTGTACCCCCAGCATTTGATGACTCTACCCCCAGCATTTGATGACTCTACCCCCAGCATTTGATGACTGTACCCCCAGCATTTGATGATTCTACCCCCAGCATTTGATGATTCTGCCCCCAGCATTTGATGATTCTACCCCCAGCATTTGATGATTCTGCCCCCAGCATTTGATGACTGTACCCCCAGCATTTGATGATTCTACCCCCAGCATTTGATGATTCTACCCCCAGCATTTGATGACTGTACCCCCAGCATTTGATGATTCTACCCCCAGCATTTGATGACTGTACCCCCAGCATTTGATGACTGTACCCCCAGCATTTGATGATTCTACCCCCAGCATTTGATGACTGTACCCCCAGCATTTGATGACTGTACCCCCAGCATTTGATGACTGTGCCCCCAGCATTTGATGATTCTACCCCCAGCATTTGATGACTGTACCCCCAGCATTTGATGACTGTACCCCCAGCATTTGATGACTGTACCCCCAGCATTTGATGACTGTACCCCCAGCATTTGATGACTGTGCCCCCAGCATTTGATGACTGTACCCCCAGCATTTGATGACTGTACCCCCAGCATTTGATGATTCTACCCCCAGCATTTGATGATTCTACCCCCAGCATTTGATGATTCTACCCCCAGCATTTGATGACTGTACCCCCAGCATTTGATGATTCTACCCCCAGCATTTGATGACTGTACCCCAGCATTTGATGACTGTACCCCCAGCATTTGATGACTGTGCCCCCAGCATTTGATGATTCTACCCCCAGCATTTGATGACTGTACCCCCAGCATTTGATGACTGTACCCCCAGCATTTGATGATTGTACCCCCAGCATTTGATGATTGTACCCCCAGCATTTGATGATTGTACCCCCAGCATTTGATGACTGTACCCCCGGCATTTGATGATTGTACCCCCAGCATTTGATGACTGTACCCCCAGCATTTGATGATTCTACCCCCAGCATTTGATGATTCTACCCCCAGCATTTGATGACTGTACCCCCAGCATTTGATGACTGTACCCCCAGCATTTGATGATTCTACCCCCAGCATTTGATGACTCTACCCCCGGCATTTGATGACTGTACCCCCAGCATTTGATGACTGTACCCCCAGCATTTGATGACTGTACCCCCAGCATTTGATGACTCTACCCCCAGCATTTGATGATTCTACCCCCAGCATTTGATGACTGTGCCCCCAGCATTTGATGACTGTACCCCCAGCATTTGATGACTGTACCCCCGGCATTTGATGATTCTACCCCCAGCATTTGATGACTGTACCCCCAGCATTTGATGATTCTACCCCAGCATTTGATGACTGTGCCCCCAGCATTTGATGATTCTACCCCCAGCATTTGATGACTGTACCCCCAGCATTTGATGATTGTACCCCCAGCATTTGATGACTGTACCCCCAGCATTTGATGACTGTACCCCCAGCATTTGATGACTCTACCCCCAGCATTTGATGATTCTACCCCCAGCATTTGATGACTGTGCCCCCAGCATTTGATGACTGTACCCCCAGCATTTGATGACTGTACCCCCGGCATTTGATGATTCTACCCCCAGCATTTGATGACTGTACCCCCAGCATTTGATGATTCTACCCCCAGCATTTGATGACTGTGCCCCCGGCATTTGATGACTGTACCCCCAGCATTTGATGACTCTACCCCCAGCATTTGATGACTCTACCCCCAGCATTTGATGATTGTACCCCCAGCATTTGATGATTGTACCCCCAGCATTTGATGACTGTACCCCCAGCATTTGATGACTCTACCCCCAGCATTTGATGATTCTACCCCCAGCATTTGATGACTGTGCCCCCAGCATTTGATGACTGTACCCCCAGCATTTGATGACTGTACCCCCGGCATTTGATGATTCTACCCCCAGCATTTGATGACTGTACCCCCAGCATTTGATGATTCTACCCCCAGCATTTGATGACTGTGCCCCCAGCATTTGATGATTCTACCCCCAGCATTTGATGACTGTAACCCCGGCATTTGATGATTCTACCCCCAGCATTTGATGACTGTACCCCCGCATTTGATGACTGTACCCCCAGCATTTGATGACTGTGCCCCCAGCATTTGATGATTCTACCCCCAGCATTTGATGACTGTACCCCCAGCATTTGATGACTCGTACCCCAGCATTTGATGACTGTACCCCCAGCATTTGATGATTCTACCCCCAGCATTTGATGATTCTACCCCAGCATTTGATGACTGTGCCCCCAGCATTTGATGATTCTACCCCCAGCATTTGATGACTGTACCCCCAGCATTTGATGATTCTACCCCCAGCATTTGATGACTGTGCCCCCAGCATTTGATGATTCTACCCCAGCATTTGATGACTGTACCCCCAGCATTTGATGACTGTACCCCCAGCATTTGATGATTCTACCCCCAGCATTTGATGATTCTACCCCCAGCATTTGATGATTCTACCCCCAGCATTTGATGATTCTACCCCCAGCATTTGATGACTGCTACCCCCAGCATTTGATGACTGTACCCCCAGCATTTGATGACTCTACCCCCAGCATTTGATGACTTCTACCCCCAGCATTTGATGACTTCTACCCCCAGCATTTGATGATTCTACCCCCAGCATTTGATGACTCTACCCCCAGCATTTGATGACTCTGCCCCCAGCATTTGATGATTCTACCCCCAGCATTTGATGACTGTGCCCCCAGCATTTGATGACTTCTACCCCCAGCATTTGATGACTCTACCCCCAGCATTTGATGATTCTACCCCCAGCATTGATGACTGTACCCCCAGCATTTGATGACTGTACCCCCAGCATTTGATGATTCTACCCCAGCATTTGATGATTCTACCCCCAGCATTTGATGATTCTACCCCCAGCATTTGATGATTCTACCCCAGCATTTGATGACTCTACCCCCAGCATTTGATGACTCTGCCCCCAGCATTTGATGATTCTACCCCAGCATTTGATGACTGTGCCCCAGCATTTGATGATTCTACCCCCAGCATTTGATGACTCTACCCCCAGCATTTGATGATTCTACCCCCAGCATTTGATGACTGTACCCCCAGCATTTGATGACTGTACCCCAGCATTTGATGATTCTACCCCCAGCATTTGATGATTCTACCCCCAGCATTTGATGATTCTACCCCCAGCATTTGATGATTCTACCCCCAGCATTTGATGACTCTGCCCCCAGCATTTGATGACTCTACCCCCAGCATTTGATGATTCTACCCCCAGCATTTGATGATTCTACCCCCAGCATTTGATGACTGTACCCCAGCATTTGATGACTGTACCCCCAGCATTTGATGATTCTACCCCCAGCATTTGATGACTCTACCCCCAGCATTTGATGATTCTACCCCCAGCATTTGATGATTCTACCCCCAGCATTTGATGATTCTACCCCAGCATTTGATGACTCTACCCCCAGCATTTGATGACTCTGCCCCAGCATTTGATGATTCTACCCCCAGCATTTGATGACTGTAGCCCCCAGCATTTGATGATTCTACCCCCAGCATTTGATGACTCTACCCCCAGCATTTGATGATTCTACCCCCAGCATTTGATGATTCTACCCCCAGCATTTGATGATTCTACCCCCAGCATTTGATGATTCTACCCCCAGCATTTGATGACTCTACCCCCAGCATTTGATGACTCTGCCCCCAGCATTTGATGATTCTACCCCCAGCATTTGATGACTGTGCCCCCAGCATTTGATGATTCTACCCCCAGCATTTGATGACTCTACCCCCAGCATTTGATGATTCTACCCCCAGCATTTGATGACTGTACCCCCAGCATTTGATGACTGTACCCCCAGCATTTGATGATTCTACCCCCAGCATTTGATGATTCTACCCCCAGCATTTGATGACTTCTACCCCCAGCATTTGATGATTCTACCCCCAGCATTTGATGACTCTAGCCCCAGCATTTGATGACTGTACCCCCAGCATTTGATGATTCTACCCCCAGCATTTGATGATTCTACCCCCAGCATTTGATGACTGTACCCCCAGCATTTGATGACTGTACCCCCAGCATTTGATGACTGTACCCCCAGCATTTGATGACTGTACCCCCAGCATTTGATGACTGTACCCCCAGCATTTGATGACTGTACCCCCAGCATTTGATGACTGTACCCCCAGCATTTGATGACTCTACCCCCAGCATTTGATGACTGTACCCCCAGCATTTGATGATTCTACCCCCAGCATTTGATGACTGTACCCCCAGCATTTGATGACTGTACCCCCAGCATTTGATGACTCTACCCCCAGCATTTGATGACTGCTACCCCCAGCATTTGATGATTCTACCCCCAGCATTTGATGACTGTACCCCCAGCATTTGATGATTCTACCCCCAGCATTTGATGACTGTACCCCCAGCATTTGATGATTCTACCCCCAGCATTTGATGACTGTACCCCCAGCATTTGATGATTCTACCCCCAGCATTTGATGACTGTACCCCCAGCATTTGATGACTCTACCCCCAGCATTTGATGACTCTACCCCCAGCATTTGATGACTCTACCCCCAGCATTTGATGATTCTACCCCCAGCATTTGATGACTGTACCCCAGCATTTGATGATTCTACCCCAGCATTTGATGACTGTACCCCCAGCATTTGATGACTGTACCCCCAGCATTTGATGACTCTACCCCCAGCATTTGATGATTGTACCCCCAGCATTTGATGACTCTACCCCCAGCATTTGATGACTGTGCCCCCAGCATTTGATGACTCTACCCCCGGCATTTGATGACTGTACCCCCAGCATTTGATGACTGTACCCCCAGCATTTGATGACTGTACCCCCAGCATTTGATGACTGTACCCCCAGCATTTGATGACTCTACCCCCAGCATTTGATGACTCTACCCCCAGCATTTGATGACTCTACCCCCAGCATTTGATGACTGTACCCCCAGCATTTGATGACTGTACCCCCAGCATTTGATGACTGTACCCCCAGCATTTGATGACTCTACCCCCGGCATTTGATGACTGTACCCCCAGCATTTGATGACTGTACCCCCAGCATTTGATGACTCTACCCCCGGCATTTGATGACTCTACCCCCAGCATTTGATGACTCTACCCCCAGCATTTGATGACTGTACCCCCAGCATTTGATGACTCTACCCCCAGCATTTGATGACTCTACCCCCGGCATTTGATGACTCTACCCCCAGCATTTGATGACTGTGCCCCCAGCATTTGATGACTCTACCCCCGGCATTTGATGACTCTACCCCCAGCATTTGATGACTGTGCCCCCAGCATTTGATGATTCTACCCCCGGCATTTGATGACTGTACCCCCAGCATTTGATGACTGTACCCCCAGCATTTGATGACTGTACCCCCAGCATTTGATGACTGTACCCCCAGCA
This sequence comes from Limnomonas spitsbergensis, assembly GCA_037349105.1. Lineage (NCBI taxonomy): Eukaryota > Viridiplantae > Chlorophyta > Chlorophyceae > Chlamydomonadales > Limnomonas > Limnomonas spitsbergensis. The sequence goes on along the minus strand of JAYJMM010000102.1, from coordinate 1,353,524 downwards.
TTTGATGACTCTACCCCCAGCATTTGATGACTCTACCCCCAGCATTTGATGACTCTACCCCCAGCATTTGATGACTGTACCCCAGCATTTGATGACTGTACCCCCAGCATTTGATGACTGTACCCCCAGCATTTGATGACTCTACCCCCGGCATTTGATGACTGTACCCCCAGCATTTGATGACTGTACCCCCAGCATTTGATGACTCTACCCCGGCATTTGATGACTCTACCCCCAGCATTTGATGACTCTACCCCCAGCATTTGATGACTGTACCCCCAGCATTTGATGACTCTACCCCCAGCATTTGATGACTGTGCCCCCAGCATTTGATGACTCTACCCCCAGCATTTGATGACTCTACCCCCAGCATTTGATGACTCTACCCCCAGCATTTGATGACTGTACCCCCAGCATTTGATGACTGTACCCCCAGCATTTGATGACTGTACCCCCAGCATTTGATGACTCTACCCCCGGCATTTGATGACTCTACCCCCAGCATTTGATGACTGTACCCCCAGCATTTGATGACTCTACCCCCAGCATTTGATGACTCTACCCCCGGCATTTGATGACTCTACCCCCAGCATTTGATGACTCTACCCCCAGCATTTGATGACTGTACCCCCAGCATTTGATGACTCTACCCCCGGCATTTGATGACTCTACCCCCAGCATTTGATGATTCTACCCCCAGCATTTGATGACTGTACCCCCAGCATTTGATGACTGTGCCCCCAGCATTTGATGACTCTACCCCCAGCATTTGATGACTGTACCCCCAGCATTTGATGACTGTGCCCCAGCATTTGATGACTCTACCCCCAGCATTTGATGACTGTACCCCCAGCATTTGATGACTGTGCCCCCAGCATTTGATGATTCTACCCCCGGCATTTGATGACTGTACCCCCAGCATTTGATGACTGTACCCCCAGCATTTGATGATTCTACCCCCAGCATTTGATGACTGTACCCCCAGCATTTGATGACTGTACCCCCAGCATTTGATGATTCTACCCCCAGCATTTGATGATTCTACCCCCAGCATTTGATGACTGTACCCCCAGCATTTGATGATTCTACCCCAGCATTTGATGATTCTACCCCCAGCATTTGATGACTGTACCCCCAGCATTTGATGATTCTACCCCCAGCATTTGATGATTCTACCCCCAGCATTTGATGACTGTACCCCCAGCATTTGATGATTCTACCCCCAGCATTTGATGATTCTACCCCAGCATTTGATGATTCTACCCCAGCATTTGATGATTGTACCCCCAGCATTTGATGACTCTACCCCCAGCATTTGATGACTGTACCCCCAGCATTTGATGATTCTACCCCAGCATTTGATGATTCTACCCCCAGCATTTGATGACTCTACCCCCAGCATTTGATGACTGTGCCCCCAGCATTTGATGACTGTACCCCCAGCATTTGATGATTCTACCCCCAGCATTTGATGACTGTACCCCCAGCATTTGATGATTCTACCCCCAGCATTTGATGACTGTACCCCCAGCATTTGATGACTCTACCCCCAGCATTTGATGATTCTACCCCCAGCATTTGATGACTGTACCCCCAGCATTTGATGATTCTACCCCCAGCATTTGATGACTCTACCCCCAGCATTTGATGACTGTACCCCCAGCATTTGATGACTCTACCCCCAGCATTTGATGACTGTGCCCCCAGCATTTGATGATTCTACCCCCAGCATTTGATGATTCTACCCCCAGCATTTGATGACTGTACCCCCAGCATTTGATGATTCTACCCCCAGCATTTGATGATTCTACCCCCAGCATTTGATGATTCTACCCCCAGCATTTGATGACTGTGCCCCCAGCATTTGATGACTGTACCCCCAGCATTTGATGACTGTACCCCCAGCATTTGATGATTCTACCCCAGCATTTGATGATTCTACCCCCAGCATTTGATGATTCTACCCCCAGCATTTGATGACTGTACCCCCAGCATTTGATGACTGTACCCCCAGCATTTGATGATTCTACCCCCAGCATTTGATGACTGTACCCCCAGCATTTGATGACTGTACCCCCAGCATTTGATGATTCTACCCCCAGCATTTGATGACTGTACCCCCGGCATTTGATGATTCTACCCCCAGCATTTGATGACTGTACCCCCGGCATTTGATGACTGTACCCCCGGCATTTGATGACTCTACCCCCAGCATTTGATGATTCTACCCCCAGCATTTGATGACTGTACCCCCGGCATTTGATGACTGTACCCCCGGCATTTGATGACTCTACCCCCAGCATTTGATGACTGTACCCCCAGCATTTGATGACTGTACCCCCAGCATTTGATGATTGTACCCCCAGCATTTGATGACTGTACCCCCAGCATTTGATGATTGTACCCCCGGCATTTGATGACTGTACCCCCGGCATTTGATGACTGTACCCCCGGCATTTGATGACTGTACCCCCGGCATTTGATGACTGTACCCCCGGCATTTGATGACTGTACCCCCGGCATTTGATGACTGTACCCCCGGCATTTGATGACTGTACCCCCGGCATTTGATGATTGTACCCCCGGCATTTGATGACTGTACCCCCGGCATTTGATGACTGTACCCCCGGCATTTGATGACTGTGCCCCCAGCATTTGATGACTGTACCCCCAGCATTTGATGACTGTACCCCCAGCATTTGATGACTGTGCCCCCAGCATTTGATGATTCTACCCCCAGCATTTGATGACTGTACCCCCAGCATTTGATGACTCTACCCCCAGCATTTGATGACTCTACCCCCAGCATTTGATGATTCTACCCCCAGCATTTGATGACTCTACCCCCAGCATTTGATGATTCTACCCCCAGCATTTGATGATTCTACCCCCAGCATTTGATGATTCTACCCCCAGCATTTGATGATTCTACCCCCAGCATTTGATGATTGTACCCCCAGCATTGGATGACTGCACCCCCGGCATTTGATGACTCTACCCCCAGCATTTGATGACTCTACCCCCAGCATTTGATGATTCTACCCCCAGCATTTGATGACTGTACCCCCGGCATTTGATGATTCTACCCCCAGCATTTGATGACTGTACCCCCGGCATTTGATGACTGTACCCCCGGCATTTGATGACTCTACCCCCAGCATTTGATGATTCTACCCCCAGCATTTGATGACTGTACCCCCGGCATTTGATGACTGTACCCCCGGCATTTGATGACTCTACCCCCAGCATTTGATGATTCTACCCCCAGCATTTGATGACTGTACCCCCGGCATTTGATGACTGTACCCCCGGCATTTGATGACTCTACCCCCAGCATTTGATGATTCTACCCCCAGCATTTGATGACTGTACCCCCAGCATTTGATGATTCTACCCCCAGCATTTGATGATTCTACCCCCAGCATTTGATGACTGTACCCCCAGCATTTGATGATTCTACCCCCAGCATTTGATGATTCTACCCCCAGCATTTGATGACTCTACCCCCAGCATTTGATGATTCTACCCCCAGCATTTGATGATTCTACCCCCAGCATTTGATGACTGTACCCCCAGCATTTGATGATTCTACCCCCAGCATTTGATGATTCTACCCCCAGCATTTGATGATTCTACCCCCAGCATTTGATGATTCTACCCCCAGCATTTGATGATTCTACACCCAGCATTTGATGACTCTACCCCCAGCATTTGATGATTCTACCCCCAGCATTTGATGATTCTACACCCAGCATTTGATGACTCTACCCCCAGCATTTGATGATTCTACCCCCAGCATTTGATGATTCTACACCCAGCATTTGATGACTCTACCCCCAGCATTTGATGACTCTACCCCCAGCATTTGATGATTCTACACCCAGCATTTGATGACTGTACCCCCAGCATTTGATGACTCTACCCCCAGCATTTGATGATTCTACCCCCAGCATTTGATGACTGTACCCCCGGCATTTGATGATTCTACCCCCGGCATTTGATGACTCTACCCCCAGCATTTGATGATTCTACCCCCAGCATTTGATGACTGTACCCCCAGCATTTGATGATTCTACCCCCAGCATTTGATGATTCTACCCCCAGCATTTGATGATTCTACCCCCAGCATTTGATGACTCTACCCCCGGCATTTGATGACTGTACCCCCAGCATTTGATGATTCTACCCCCAGCATTTGATGACTGTACCCCCAGCATTTGATGATTCTACCCCCAGCATTTGATGATTCTACCCCCAGCATTTGATGATTCTACCCCCAGCATTTGATGACTCTACCCCCAGCATTTGATGACTGTACCCCCAGCATTTGATGACTCTACCCCCAGCATTTGATGATTCTACCCCCAGCATTTGATGACTCTACCCCCAGCATTTGATGACTCTACCCCCGGCATTGGATGACTGTACCCCCAGCATTTGATGATTCTACCCCCAGCATTTGATGACTGTACCCCCAGCATTTGATGACTCTACCCCCAGCATTTGATGACTCTACCCCCAGCATTTGATGATTCTACCCCCAGCATTTGATGACTGTACCCCCAGCATTTGATGATTCTACCCCCAGCATTTGATGACTCTACCCCCAGCATTTGATGATTCTACCCCCAGCATTTGATGACTGTACCCCCAGCATTTGATGACTCTACCCCCAGCATTTGATGATTCTACCCCCAGCATTTGATGATTCTACCCCAGCATTTGATGACTGTGCCCCCAGCATTTGATGACTGTACCCCCAGCATTTGATGATTCTACCCCAGCATTTGATGACTCTACCCCCAGCATTTGATGATTCTACCCCCAGCATTTGATGACTGTACCCCCAGCATTTGATGATTCTACCCCCAGCATTTGATGACTCTACCCCCAGCATTTGATGATTCTACCCCCAGCATTTGATGACTGTACCCCCAGCATTTGATGACTCTACCCCCAGCATTTGATGATTCTACCCCCAGCATTTGATGATTCTACCCCCAGCATTTGATGACTGTGCCCCCAGCATTTGATGACTGTACCCCCAGCATTTGATGATTCTACCCCCAGCATTTGATGACTCTACCCCCAGCATTTGATGATTCTACCCCCAGCATTTGATGATTCTACCCCCAGCATTTGATGATTCTACCCCCAGCATTTGATGATTCTACCCCCAGCATTTGATGATTCTACCCCCAGCATTTGATGATTCTACCCCCAGCATTTGATGATTCTACCCCCGGCATTTGATGATTCTACCCCCAGCATTTGATGATTCTACCCCCAGCATTTGATGATTCTACCCCCAGCATTTGATGATTGTACCCCCAGCATTGGATGACTGCACCCCCGGCATTTGATGACTGTACCCCCGGCATTTGATGATTCTACCCCCAGCATTTGATGACTGTACCCCCGGCATTTGATGACTGTACCCCCGGCATTTGATGACTCTACCCCCAGCATTTGATGACTGTACCCCCAGCATTTGATGACTGTACCCCCAGCATTTGATGATTGTACCCCCAGCATTTGATGACTGTACCCCCAGCATTTGATGATTGTACCCCCGGCATTTGATGACTGTACCCCCGGCATTTGATGACTGTACCCCCGGCATTTGATGACTGTACCCCCGGCATTTGATGACTGTACCCCCGGCATTTGATGACTGTACCCCCGGCATTTGATGACTGTACCCCCGGCATTTGATGACTGTACCCCCGGCATTTGATGATTGTACCCCCGGCATTTGATGACTGTACCCCCGGCATTTGATGACTGTACCCCCGGCATTTGATGACTGTGCCCCCAGCATTTGATGACTGTACCCCCAGCATTTGATGACTGTACCCCCAGCATTTGATGACTGTGCCCCCAGCATTTGATGATTCTACCCCCAGCATTTGATGATTCTACCCCCAGCATTTGATGATTCTACCCCCAGCATTTGATGACTGTACCCCCGGCATTTGATGACTCTACCCCCAGCATTTGATGATTCTACCCCCAGCATTTGATGACTGTACCCCCAGCATTTGATGATTCTACCCCCAGCATTTGATGATTCTACCCCCAGCATTTGATGATTCTACCCCCAGCATTTGATGATTCTACCCCCAGCATTTGATGACTCTACCCCCAGCATTTGATGATTCTACCCCCAGCATTTGATGATTCTACCCCCAGCATTTGATGACTCTGCCCCCAGCATTTGATGATTCTACCCCCAGCATTTGATGATTCTACCCCCAGCATTTGATGACTGTACCCCCAGCATTTGATGACTCTGCCCCCAGCATTTGATGATTCTACCCCCAGCATTTGATGACTGTGCCCCCAGCATTTGATGATTCTACCCCCAGCATTTGATGACTCTACCCCCAGCATTTGATGACTCTACCCCCAGCATTTGATGACTCTACCCCCAGCATTTGATGATTCTACCCCCAGCATTTGATGACTCTACCCCCGGCATTTGATGACTGTACCCCCAGCATTTGATGACTCTACCCCCAGCATTTGATGACTCTACCCCCAGCATTTGATGATTCTACCCCCAGCATTTGATGACTCTACCCCCAGCATTTGATGATTCTACCCCCAGCATTTGATGATTCTACCCCCAGCATTTGATGATTCTACCCCCAGCATTTGATGATTCTACCCCCAGCATTTGATGATTCTACCCCCAGCATTTGATGATTGTACCCCCAGCATTGGATGACTGCACCCCCGGCATTTGATGACTCTACCCCCAGCATTTGATGACTCTACCCCCAGCATTTGATGATTCTACCCCCAGCATTTGATGACTGTACCCCCGGCATTTGATGATTCTACCCCCAGCATTTGATGACTGTACCCCCGGCATTTGATGACTGTACCCCCGGCATTTGATGACTCTACCCCCAGCATTTGATGATTCTACCCCCAGCATTTGATGACTGTACCCCCGGCATTTGATGACTGTACCCCCGGCATTTGATGACTGTACCCCCAGCATTTGATGATTCTACCCCCAGCATTTGATGACTCTACCCCCAGCATTTAATGATTCTACCCCCAGCATTTGATGACTCTACCCCCAGCATTTGATGATTCTACCCCCGGCATTTGATGATTCTCCCCCCAGCATTTGATGATTCTACCCCCAGCATTTGATGATTCTACCCCCAGCATTTGATGATTCTCCCCCGGCATTTGATGACTGTACCCCCGGCATTTGATGATTCTACCCCCAGCATTTGATGATTCTACCCCCAGCATTTGATGATTCTACCCCCAGCATTTGATGACTGTACCTATCCCCTGCCTCCCTGTCCCCTACATCCCTATCCCCTGCCTCCCTGCCCCCTGCCTCCCTGTCCCCTACCTCCCTGTCCCCTGCCTCCCTGTCCCCTGCCTCCCTATCCCCTGCCTCCCTGTCCCCTACCTCCCTATCCCCTACCTCCCTATCCCCTGCCTCCCTGTCCCCTACCTCCCTGTCCCCTGCCTCCCTGTCCCCTGCCTCCCTGTCCCCTGCCTCCCTGTCCCCTGCCTCCCTGTCCCCTACCTCCCTGTCCCCTGCCTCCCTGTCCCCTACCTACCTATCCCCTGCCTCCCTGTCCCCTGCCTCCCTGTCCCCTACCCCCCTGTCCCCTGCCTCCCTGTCCCCTGCCTCCCTGTCCCATGCCCCCCTGCCTCCCTACCTCCCTGCCTCCCTGTCCCCTGCCCCCCTGCCTCCCTGTCCCCTGCCTCCCTGTCCCCTGCCTCCCTATCCCCTGCCTCCCTGTCCCCTACCTCCCTATCCCCTACCTCCCTATCCCCTGCCTCCCTGTCCCCTACCTCCCTGTCCCCTGCCTCCCTGTCCCCTGCCTCCCTGTCCCCTGCCTCCCTGTCCCCTGCCTCCCTGTCCCCTACCTCTCTGTCCCCTGCCTCCCTGTCCCCTACCTACCTATCCCCTGCCTCCCTGTCCCCTGCCTCCCTGTCCCCTACCCCCCTGTCCCCTGCTTCCCTGTCCCCTGCCTCCCTGTCCCCTGCCCCCTGCCTCCCTACCTCCCTGCCTCCCTGTCCCCTGCCCCCCTGCATCCCTGTCCCCTGCCTCCCTGTCCCCTGCCTCCCTATCCCCTGCCTCCCTGTCCCCTACCTCCCTATCCCCTGCCTCCCTGTCCCCTGCCTCCCTGTCCCCTGCCTCCCTGTCCCCTGCCTCCCTGTCCCCTGCCCCCCTGCCTCCTGTCCCCTGCCTCCCTGTCCCCTGCCCCCCTGCCTCCATATCCCCTGCCTCCCTGTCCCCTACCTCCCTATCCCCTACCTCCCTGTCCCCTGCCTCCCTGTCCCCTACCTCCCTGTCCCCTGCCTCCCTGTCCCCTGCCTCCCTGTCCCCTGCCCCCCTGCCTCCCTGTCCCCTGCCTCCCTGTCCCCCTGCCTCCCTGTCCCCTGCCTCCCTGTCCCCAGCCTCCCTGTCCCCTGCCTCCCTGTCCCCTGCCTCCCTGTCCCCTGCCTCCCTGCCTCCCTGTCCCCTGCCTCCCTGTCCCCTGCCTCCCTGTCCCCTGCCCCCCTGCCTCCCTGTCCCCTGCCTCCCTGTCCCCTGCCCCCCTGCCTCCCTGTCCCCTGCCTCCCTGTCCCCTGCCCCCCTGCATCCCTGTCCCCTGCCTCCCTGTCCCCTGCCCCCCTGCCTCCCTGCCCCCTGCCTCCCTGTCCTCTGCCCCCCTGCCTTCCTGTCCCCTGCCTCCCTGTCCCCTGCCCCCCTGCCTCCCTGTCCCCTGCCTCCCTGTCCCCTGCCTCCCTGCCCCCTACCTCCCTGCCTCCCTGCCCCCTACCTCCCTACCCCCTACCTCCCTGCCCCCTACCTCCCTGCCCCCTACCTCCCTGCCCCCTGCCTCCCTGCCCCCTACCTCCCTGCCCCCTACCTTCCTGTCCCCTACTCCCTGCCTCCCTGCCCCCTACCTCCCTGTCCCCTACCTCCCTGCCTCCCTGCCTCCCTGTCCCCTACCTCCCTGTCCCCTACCTCCCTGCCCCCTGCCTCCCTGCCCCCTACCTCCCTGCCCCCTACCTCCCTGTCCCCTACCTCCCTGCCCCCTACCTCCCTGTCCCCTACCTCCCTGTCCCCTACCTTCCTGCCCCCTACCTCCCTGCCCCCTGCCCCCCTGCCCCCCTGCCTCCCTGCCCCCTACCTCCCTGTCCCCTGCCTCCCTGCCCCCTACCTCCCTGCCTCCCTGCCCCCTACCTCCCTGCCCCCTACCTCCCTGTCCCCTACCTCCCTGCCCCCTGCCTCCCTGTCCCCTACCTCCCTGTCCCCTACCTACCTGCCCCCTACCTCCCTGCCCCCTGTCTCCCTGCCCCCTGCCTCCCTGCCCCCTACCTCCCTGCCCCCTACCTCCCTGTCCCCTACCTCCCTGCCCCTTGCCTCCCTGTCCCCTACCTCCCTGTCCCCTACCTCCCTGCCCCCTACCTCCCTGTCCCCTACCTCCCTGCCCCCTGCCTCCCTGCCCCCTACCTCCCTGCCCCCTACCTCCCTGTCCCCTACCTCCCTGTCCCCTGCCTCCCTGCCTCCCTGTCCCCTACCTCCCTGTCCCCTACCTCCCTGTCCCCTACCTCCCTGCCCCCTGCCTCCCTGTCCCCTACCTCCCTGCCCCCTGCCTCCCTGCCTCCCTGTCCCCTGCCTCCCTGCCTCCCTGCCTCCCTGTCCCCTGCCCCCTACCTCCCTGCCTCCCTGCCTCCCTGTCCCCTGTCCCCTGCCCCCTACCTCCCTGCCTCCCTGCCTCCCTGTCCCCTGTCCCCTGCCTCCCTACCTCCCTGCCTCCCTGCCTCCCTGCCCCCTACCTCCCTGCCCCCCTACCTCCTTGATCCGCTCACCTGGCGGCAGCATCTCGATCGCGTTATTCTGACACGACACTGATGCCAGATGCCGCTGGGAGCTGCCCAACCCTTCCGGCAAGAAGCGCAAGCTGTTCCCCGCAACTGCACATGCAAGGATCACGCAAGGATCACACAAGTGAAGGACAGGCGACCTCTTATCCAGATTCCAACTTCCTACTGTTCGCAGTTTTCCACAGCCCCTTGGGCACGCCATGTCACAGAGGTCACACCTTATCCTTTCCCATTTCTATTGCGCTCACTGATAACACCCTTCAACTTGATTTGCATTAGACTTTTTCACTTCAATTTCAGATGGTAAGAACATGCTTTGCCTGAGTGCGGCGCCACAAGACGGCGGCGGCTCAGTGGACATGAGGAATCCTTCCAAGGGGGATACATTTGAAAAATGACAGGATGCATATGCGCGCCGGTACTGCCTGCCCTGCCCACTTGTACTTCAAAATTTTGGTGCTGTACTGTCAGCCATGCCCATCTGTCCCTCAAGAATTCGGAGCTGTACTGCAAGCTCTGCCCACCTGCCCCAAAAGGCTACTGTAAGAATGCACAAGACGTAGTTGAAGCGTCGCTCCTTTCAGCATCGCGATACCTCTTGGCGTAGTGGCTGAAAACCTACCATGCTGGCTATGCTGCATTGCCTGCCCTGCCCACCACTATTCTAAGGTTGTACTGCCTGTACAACCCACTGGTATCTCAGGACTACAGAGTTGTACTGCCCGCCCTACTACCCTGCCTACCTGTCCTAAGGATTCTGGTGCCGTACTGCCTGCCCTGCCCACCTGCCCTCAGGATTTCAGTCCTGTACTGCTGACCTACTGCCCACCTGTCAGCACTACCAAGTTGTGCAGGTACGGAATAGTGTCCGGCAGCGCCTGCAGCCGGTTGCCGTCACAGCTGAGTAGCTTGAGTGCGTTCATGCGTGTGATGCTGGCAAACAGGTCCGTCAAAACGTTGTTGCTGATGTCTAGGTGCTGAGGGGGGAGGAAGGAGGAGGGGGGATTTGGGCACCAGAAGGGCCTTGGCCAGGTGTGAAGAGACCATGGCTCAGCACCCCCTGGGGACGGGCCAAGTTTTAGAAGTTAGAGGCCCTCACTGCAAGCCCCCCAGCTAGCAGGTTGGCACTGGCTAGAGCATCTAGTACGCAGGCACAGGGAGGAAATAAAAATATTGTGATCATGTTTGCCATTGTGTGATTAGGATCGTGTTTGTAAACTTCGAGAAAGTCTTCTAACCCTTTCGTTGTTTCCATCATCTCATTTCTGATTAAGTTTGTGTGGCATTTTGAGATCATGGTTGCGATTGATTTTATTTTATGATTGCTTTGATGAGTGCCTGTGCCTGTGAAATTGTGTGACATTGTGTGACATTGTGTGAAATAGTGTGCACTAGATATTGCTTTTATATACCACAGTTAATGCACTATGAGACACCGCTCCTCGGGCCAGGTCATGAGGGCGTTGCGATTGAGTGATCGTGTGGAGCATGTGATAGTACACGTGTGTGCAGCCAGTAATGTTTTTATTGACCGTGATTTGTGTGAGAGACACAGCTCCTCGGGCAGGGTCATGAGGGCGTTGCGATTGAGTGATCGTGTGGAGCATGTGATAGTACACGTGTGTGCAGCCAGTAATGTTTTTATTGACCGTGATTTGTGTGAGAGACACAGCTCCTCGGGCAGGGTCATGAGGGCGTTGCGAATGTGTGATCATGTGGAGCATGTGATAGTACACGTGTGTGCAGCCAGTAATGTTTTTATTGACCGTGATTTGTGTGAGAGACTTAGCTCCTCGGGCAGGGTCATGAGGGCGTTGCGAATGTGTGATCGTGTGGAGCATGTGATAGTACACGTGTGTGCACCCAGTAATGTTTTTATTGACCGTGATTTGTGTGAGAGACCCAGCTCCTCAGGCAGGGTCATGAGGGCGTTGCGAATGTGCTATCGTTTGATTGCCGGCAGGAGTGGCGGCAGGGTTCTTAATTGTCACATTTTAAGCAATACGACTACTGGTACAAATCTGGCTTGATTGACATTTGAGATTTCTGGGGCAGCCTTGTTTAACTACCAAGAAATACAGAACGAAAGAAAGTTACACCCTACTGGGCATGGAGGTCGAGGAGGTCAGGGAAGAGCTACAGCTTGCTGCAAACAGCACTGATCAATAACTCTGCAGGTGGATGGAGACGAGGCTGCATGGCGTAATATGTCAATGTGGTATTTCCCCAGGCAGGTTGGAGAGGAAGTTGTAATTGTGTGATCAAGCGTAATGTGTGATGGTGTGAGTGTGTGCAGTCGGTATTACTTTAATTTACCGTGATTGATGTCATGAGACCAAGCTCCTCAGGCAGGCTGGTCAGTGCGTTGCGGCTGAGGTCCACCTTGGTTAGGTCATTGACCTGAAGGGGGGTTGAGAGCAAGCAGGGCGTTGTGGCTGAGGGGGGTGAGAGCAAGCAGGGGAGTGATGACTGAGGGGGCGTGGCAGGCAGTACGCTGCGGCTGAGGTCCGCCTTAGTTAGGTCATTGACCTGAAGGGGGGCTCCCGCAGGAAGGGGAGTGAGGGCAGGCAGGGGAGTGAGGGCAGGCAGGGGAGTGAGGGCAGGCAGGGGAGTGAGGGCAGGCAGGGGAGTGAGGGCAGGCAGGGGAGTGAGGGCAGGTAGGGGAGTGAGGGCAGGCAGGGGAGTGAGGGCAGGCAGGGGAGTGAGGGCAGGCAGGGGAGTGAGGGCAGGCAGGGGAGTGAGGGCAGGCAGGGGAGTGAGGGCAGGCAGGGGAGTGAGGGCAGGCAGGGGAGTGAGGGCAAGCAGGGGAGTGAGGGCAGGCAGGGGAGTGAGGGCAGGCAGGGGAGTCAGGGCAGGCAGGGGAGTGAGGGCAGGTAGGGGAGTGAGGGCAGGCAGGGGAGTGAGGGCAGGCAGGGGAGTGAGGGCAGGCAGGGGAGTGAGGGCAGGTAGGGGAGTGAGGGCAGGCAGGGGAGTGAGGGCAGGCAGGGGAGTGAGGGCAGGCAGGGGAGTGAGGGCAGGCAGGGGAGTGAGGGCAGGCAGGGGAGTGAGGGCAGGTAGGGGAGTGAGGGCAGGCAGGGGAGTGAGGGCAGGTAGGGGAGTGAGGGCAGGCAGGGGAGTGAGGGCAGGCAGGGGAGTCAGGGCAGGCAGGGGAGTGAGGGCAGGCAGGGGAGTGAGGGCAGGCAGGGGAGTGAGGGCAGGCAAGGGAGTGAGGGCAGGCAGGGGAGTGAGGGCAGGCAGGGGAGTGAGGGCAGGTAGGGGAGTGAGGGCAGGCAGGGGAGTGAGGGCAGGTAGGGGAGTGAGGGCAGGCAGGGGAGTGAGGGCAGGCAGGGGAGTGAGGGCAGGCAGGGGAGTGAGGGCAGGCAGGGGAGTGAGGGCAGGCAAGGGAGTGAGGGCAGGCAGGAGAGTGAGGGCAGGCAGGGGAGTGAGGGCAGGCAGGGGAGTGAGGGCAGGCAGGGGAGTGAGGGCAGGCAGGGGAGTGAGGGCAGGCAGGGGAGTGAGGGCAGGCAGGGGAGTGAGGGCAGGCAGGGGAGTGAGGGCAGGCAGGGGAGTGAGGGCAGGCAGGGGAGTGAGGGCAGGCAGGGGAGTAAGGGCAGACAGGGGAGTGAGGGCAAGCAGGGGAGTGAGGGCAGGCAGGGGAGTGAGGGCAGGCAGGGGAGTGAGGGCAGGCAGGAGAGTGAGGGCAGGCAGGGAAGTGAGGGCAGGAAGGAGAGTGAGGGCAGACAGGGGAGTGAGGGCAGGCAGGGGAGTGAGGGCAGACAGGGGAGTCAGGGCAGGCAGGGGAGTCAGTGCAGGCAGGGGAGTGAGGGCAGGCAGGGGAGTGAGGGCAGGCAGGGGAGTGAGGGCAGGCAGAAGAGTAAGGGCAGGCAGGGGAGTGAGGGCAGGTAGGGGAGTGAGGGCAGGTAGAACAGTAAGGGCAGGCAGAAGAGTGAGGGCAGGCAGGGGAGTGAGGGCAGGTACGGGAGTGAGGGCAGGCAGGAGAGTAAGGGCAGGCAGGGGAGTGAGGGCAGGCAGGGGAGTGAGGGCAGGCAGGGGAGTGAGGGCAGGCAGGGGAGTGAGGGCAGGCAGGGGAGTGAGGGCAGGCAGAAGAGTAAGAGCAGGCAGGGGAGTAAGGGCAGGTAGGGGAGTGAGGGCAGGCAGGGGAGTGATGGCAGGCAGGGGAGTCAGTGCAGGCAGGGGAGTGAGGGCAGGCAGGGGAGTAAGGGCAGACAGGGGAGTGAAGGCAGGTAGGGGAGTGAGGGCAGGTAGGGGAGTGAGGGCAGGCAGGGGAGTGAGGGCAGGTAGGGGAGTGAGGGCAGGCAGGGGAGTGAGGGCAGGCAGGGGAGTGAGGGCAGGCAGGGGAGTGAGGGCAGGCAGGGGAGTGAGGGCAGGCAGGGGAGTGAGGGCAGGCAGGGGAGTGAGGGCAGGCAGGGGAGTGAGGGCAGGCAGGGGAGTGAGGGCAGGCAGGGGAGTGAGGGCAGGCAGGGGAGTGAGGGCAGGCAAGGGAGTGAGGGCAGGCAGGAGAGTCAAGGCAGGCAGGGGAGTGAGGGCAGGCAGGGGAGTGAGGGCAGGCAGGGGAGTGAGGGCAGGCAGGGGAGTGAGGGCAGGCAGGGGAGTGAGGGCAGGCAGGGGAGTGAGGGCAAGCAGGGGAGTGAGGGCAGGCAGGGGAGTGAGGGCAGGCAGGGGAGTGAGGGCAGGCAGGGGAGTGAGGGCAGGCAGGGGAGTGAGGGCAGGCAGGGGAGTGAGGGCAGGCAGGGGAGTGAGGGCAGGCAGGGGAGTGAGGGCAGGCAGGGGAGTGAGGGCAGGCAGGGGAGTGAGGGCAGGCAGGGGAGTGAGGGCAAGCAGGGGAGTGAGGGCAGACAGGGGAGTGAGGGAAAGCAGGGGAGTGAGGGAAAGCAGGGCAGAGAGGGCAGGCAGGAGAGTCAAGGCAGTCAGGGGAGTCAGGGCAGGCAGGGGAGTGAGGGCAGGTAGGGGAGTGAGGGCAGGCAGGGGAGTGAGGGCAGGCAGGGGAGTGAGGGCAGGCAGGGGAGTGAGGGCAGGCAGGGGAGTGAGGGCAGGCAGGGGAGTGAGGGCAGGCAGGGGAGTGAGGGCAGACAGGGGAGTGAGGGCAAGCAGGGGAGTGAGGGCAGGCAGGGGAGTGAGGGCAGGCAGGGGAGTCAGGGCAGGCAGGGGAGTGAGGGCAGGCAGGGGAGTGAGGGCAGGCAGGGGAGTGAGGGCAAGCAGGGGAGAGAGGGCAGGCAGGAGAGTCAGGGCAGGCAGGGGAGTCAGGGCAGGCAGGGGAGTGAGGGCAGGCAGGGGAGTGAGGGCAGGCAGGGGAGTGAGGGCAGGCAAGGGAGTGAGGGCAGGCAGGGGAGTGAGGGCAGGCAAGGGAGTGAGGGCAGGCAGGGGAGTGAGGGCAGGCAGGGGAGTGAGGGCAGGCAGGGGAGTGAGGGCAGGCAGGGGAGTGAGGGTAGGCAGGGGAGTGAGGGCAGGCAGGGGAGTGAGGGCAGGCAGGGGAGTGAGGGCAGGCAGGGGAGAGAGGGCAGGCAGGGGAGAGAGGGCAGGCAGGGGAGTGAGGGCAGGCAGGGGAGCGAGGGCAAGCAGGGGAGTGAGGGCAGGTAGGGGAGTGAAGGCAGGCAGGGGAGTGAGGGCAGGCAGGGGAGTCAGGGCAGGCAGGGGAGTGAGGGCAGGCAGGGGAGTGAGGGCAGGCAGGGGAGTGAGGGCAGGCAGGGGAGTGAGGGCAGGCAGGGGAGTGAGGGCAGGCAGGGGAGTGAGGGCAGGCAGGGGAGTGAGGGCAGGCAGGGGAGTGAGGGCAGGCAGGGGAGTGAGGGCAGGTAGGGGAGTGAGGGCAGGCAGGGGAGTGAGGGCAGGCAGGGGAGTGAGGGCAGGCAGGGGAGTGAGGGCAGGTAGGGGAGTGAGGGCAGGCAGGGGAGTGAGGGCAGGCAGGGGAGTGAGGGCAGGCAGGGGAGTGAGGGCAGGCAGGGGAGTGAGGGCAGGCAGGGGAGTGAGGGCAGGCAGGGGAGTGAGGGCAGGCAGGGGAGAGAGGGCAGGCAGGGGAGTGAGGGCAGGCAGGGGAGTGAGGGCAGGCAGGGGAGAGAGGGCAGGCAGGGGAGAGAGGGCAGGCAGGGGAGTGAGGGCAGGCAGGGGAGTGAGGGCAGGCAGGGGAGCGAGGGCAAGCAGGGGAGTGAGGGCAGGTAGGGGAGTGAAGGCAGGCAGGGGAGTGAGGGCAGGCAGGGGAGTCAGGGCAGGCAGGGGAGTGAGGGCAGGCAGGGGAGTGAGGGCAGGTAGGGGAGTGAGGGCAGGCAGGGGAGTGAGGGCAGGTAGGGGAGTGAGGGCAGGCAGGGGAGTGAGGGCAGGCAGGGGAGTGAGGGCAGGCAGGGGAGTGAGGGCAGGCAGGGGAGTGAGGGCAGGCAAGGGAGTGAGGGCAGGCAGGAGAGTGAGGGCAGGCAGGGGAGTGAGGGCAGGCAGGGGAGTGAGGGCAGGCAGGGGAGTGAGGGCAGGCAGGGGAGTGAGGGCAGGCAGGGGAGTGAGGGCAGGCAGGGGAGTGAGGGCAGGCAGGGGAGTGAGGGCAGGCAGGGGAGTGAGGGCAGGCAGGGGAGTGAGGGCAGGCAGGGGAGTAAGGGCAGACAGGGGAGTGAGGGCAGGCAGGGGAGTGAGGGCAGGCAGGGGAGTGAGGGCAGGCAGGGGAGTGAGGGCAGGCAGGAGAGTGAGGGCAGGCAGGGAAGTGAGGGCAGGAAGGAGAGTGAGGGCAGACATGGGAGTGAGGGCAGGCAGGGGAGTGAGGGCAGACAGGGGAGTCAGGGCAGGCAGGGGAGTCAGTGCAGGCAGGGGAGTGAGGGCAGGCAGGGGAGTGAGGGCAGGCAGGGGAGTGAGGGCAGGCAGAAGAGTAAGGGCAGGCAGGGGAGTAAGGGCAGGTAGGGGAGTGAGGGCAGGTAGAACAGTAAGGGCAGGCAGAAGAGTGAGGGCAGGCAGGGGAGTGAGGGCAGGTAGGGGAGTGAGGGCAGGCAGGAGAGTAAGGGCAGGCAGGGGAGTGAGGGCAGGCAGGGGAGTGAGGGCAGGCAGGGGAGTGAGGGCAGGCAGGGGAGTGAGGGCAGGCAGGGGAGTGAGGGCAGGCAGAAGAGTAAGAGCAGGCAGGGGAGTAAGGGCAGGTAGGGGAGTGAGGGCAGGCAGGGGAGTGATGGCAGGCAGGGGAGTCAGTGCAGGCAGGGGAGTGAGGGCAGGCAGGGGAGTAAGGGCAGACAGGGGAGTGAAGGCAGGTAGGGGAGTGAGGGCAGGTAGGGGAGTGAGGGCAGGCAGGGGAGTGAGGGCAGGTAGGGGAGTGAGGGCAGGCAGGGGAGTGAGGGCAGGCAGGGGAGTGAGGGCAGGCAGGGGAGTGAGGGCAGGCAGGGGAGTGAGGGCAGGCAGGGGAGTGAGGGCAGGCAGGGGAGTGAGGGCAGGCAGGGGAGTGAGGGCAGGCAGGGGAGTGAGGGCAGGCAGGGGAGTGAGGGCAGGCAGGGGAGTGAGGGCAGGCAAGGGAGTGAGGGCAGGCAGGAGAGTCAAGGCAGGCAGGGGAGTGAGGGCAGGCAGGGGAGTGAGGGCAGGCAGGGGAGTGAGGGCAGGCAGGGGAGTGAGGGCAGGCAGGGGAGTGAGGGCAGGCAGGGGAGTGAGGGCAAGCAGGGGAGTGAGGGCAGGCAGGGGAGTGAGGGCAGGCAGGGGAGTGAGGGCAGGCAGGGGAGTGAGGGCAGGCAGGGGAGTGAGGGCAGGCAGGGGAGTGAGGGCAGGCAGGGGAGTGAGGGCAGGCAGGGGAGTGAGGGCAGGCAGGGGAGTGAGGGCAGGCAGGGGAGTGAGGGCAGGCAGGGGAGTGAGGGCAAGCAGGGGAGTGAGGGCAGACAGGGGAGTGAGGGAAAGCAGGGGAGTGAGGGAAAGCAGGGCAGAGAGGGCAGGCAGGAGAGTCAAGGCAGTCAGGGGAGTCAGGGCAGGCAGGGGAGTGAGGGCAGGTAGGGGAGTGAGGGCAGGCAGGGGAGTGAGGGCAGGCAGGGGAGTGAGGGCAGGCAGGGGAGTGAGGGCAGGCAGGGGAGTGAGGGCAGGCAGGGGAGTGAGGGCAGGCAGGGGAGTAAGGGCAGACAGGGGAGTGAGGGCAAGCAGGGGAGTGAGGGCAGGCAGGGGAGTGAGGGCAGGCAGGGGAGTCAGGGCAGGCAGGGGAGTGAGGGCAGGCAGGGGAGTGAGGGCAGGCAGGGGAGTGAGGGCAAGCAGGGGAGAGAGGGCAGGCAGGAGAGTCAGGGCAGGCAGGGGAGTCAGGGCAGGCAGGGGAGTGAGGGCAGGCAGGGGAGTGAGGGCAGGCAGGGGAGTGAGGGCAGGCAAGGGAGTGAGGGCAGGCAGGGGAGTGAGGGCAGGCAAGGGAGTGAGGGCAGGCAGGGGAGTGAGGGCAGGCAGGGGAGTGAGGGCAGGCAGGGGAGTGAGGGCAGGCAGGGGAGTGAGGGTAGGCAGGGGAGTGAGGGCAGGCAGGGGAGTGAGGGCAGGCAGGGGAGTGAGGGCAGGCAGGGGAGAGAGGGCAGGCAGGGGAGAGAGGGCAGGCAGGGGAGTGAGGGCAGGCAGGGGAGCGAGGGCAAGCAGGGGAGTGAGGGCAGGTAGGGGAGTGAAGGCAGGCAGGGGAGTGAGGGCAGGCAGGGGAGTCAGGGCAGGCAGGGGAGTGAGGGCAGGCAGGGGAGTGAGGGCAGGCAGGGGAGTGAGGGCAGGCAGGGGAGTGAGGGCAGGCAGGGGAGTGAGGGCAGGTAGGGGAGTGAGGGCAGGCAGGGGAGTGAGGGCAGGCAGGGGAGTGAGGGCAGGCAGGGGAGTGAGGGCAGGTAGGGGAGTGAGGGCAGGCAGGGGAGTGAGGGCAGGCAGGGGAGTGAGGGCAGGCAGGGGAGTGAGGGCAGGTAGGGGAGTGAGGGCAGGCAGGGGAGTGAGGGCAGGCAGGGGAGTGAGGGCAGGCAGGGGAGTGAGGGCAGGCAGGGGAGTGAGGGCAGGCAGGGGAGTGAGGGCAGGCAGGGGAGTGAGGGCAGGCAGGGGAGAGAGGGCAGGCAGGGGAGTGAGGGCAGGCAGGGGAGTGAGGGCAGGCAGGGGAGAGAGGGCAGGCAGGGGAGAGAGGGCAGGCAGGGGAGTGAGGGCAGGCAGGGGAGTGAGGGCAGGCAGGGGAGTGAGGGCAGGCAGGGGAGTGAGGGCAGGTAGGGGAGTGAGGGCAGGCAGGGGAGTGAGGGCAGGCAAGGGAGTGAGGGCAGGCAGGAGAGTCAGGGCAGGCAGGGGGTTGTTGGCAGGCCCGACCTTGCGGCTGAGGGGAGTGAGGGCAGGCAGGAGAGTCAGGACAGGCAGGGGAGTTATGGCAGGCCCGACCTTGCGGCTGAGGGGAGTGAGGGCAGGCAGGAGAGTCAGGGCAGGCAGGGGAGTGATGGCAGGCCCGACCTTGCGGCTGAGGGGGGTGAGGGAAGTGTCCTATCAGTTTAGGGCCCAGCAGCTGATAGGAGAGGATGCAGACAGATTCTCTGTAGCCACACATCTACCGGTACACCAGTAAGCTGTTATTACGGTATGTAGTCAATGCCAGCACCATAGCCGTACTTTTTTTTGAAAGGGCCAGGAAGAGTGTGGGTGGGTGTGGGTGTCTAAAGGGTTATGCACTGCCTCTACTTCCAGGCTCCAAGCTCTTGCCATGCAGGGCAGCTGTAGTCTTGGCCAACCTGGGGTCGGCCCCGGGCTAGCAGTGGGGCATGACATCTCAGACTAGAGCAGCTAAATATTTGTCAGTACTTCCAAAGATGTCCATATTCACTGTGCCATGGAAGGATCCGGGGCAGGCATGGTTGGGTTGGGTGGGAAAGACAACCCCAAGGCGTGGCAATCTGATGGGGCCTGTCACAGCTGTCGTGCGTTGCGAAAAGCAAGTCTTACCTCCCACCACTTGGCCTCCACACCTAAGTCTTCATCCGTGTTGATGAGCGCGCTTGGCAACTCCGTTAGTCCGCGATTGCTTAGGTTGATGATCCCGGTGGATCGTGAGGATGCTATCGCCTTGGCCACTGCTGACATTGCGCCGAAGGATTTAAAATTGCGCAAAGCGGTATCGCTTGTGTGTCTCTCGGATGGCAAACGTTTTTCGTGCTGCTGATTTCAAACCCTAAACCCAGTGCGCGTGGTAGGGGTGAACGTTGCCAAGGTACCTAATTGCCACACGATATTTTATTACAAAATGCAAGTATTCACGCGCCAGACATCTGAGGTTCTTTACGCTCGCACGCCGTTCAAAAGACCCGAAATGTCCTTTGCGGGCCAAATCGTGAGGATGCCAACTGCCTCCACCAGCAAGGCATGCAGTAGTGCATCGCGGGGCAGCGCATCGTCATCGGCACCGCTTATGCGGGGTGTGGGAGGGCCATGCGCCAGGAGGCAGCAGGCGTGGTCGACGATGCCGGCCTGTACCGCACAGGATAAAGCCAGCAGCAGCAATGGCGCATCTGAAGGTAGCACCATATCAGCAGCAGGGAATCATGCAGAGAAGAATAAAAAGAGATGTGGCCCGAAACACGCCGTGCTGCTCTATGTATGTGTGTGTGGCTGGCGCCTTGCTGACCCGATGGTAGACCCGCGGTTCAGTGACTCTTCGGATCTCTCCCCCCCTCCGATCCTGTTTGCTGCACACAGATGTAGAGAACGTGGTCATCGTTGGAAGCGGCCCAGCCGGCTACACCGCAGCCATATACGCCGCCCGCGCTAATCTGAAGCCAGTCGTTTTTGAGGGCTTTCAGAACGGCAAGGGCGGGCAGCTGATGGGCACCACTGAAGTTGAAAACTTCCCTGGATTTCCAGAAGGAGTGACTGGACCTGAGCTTATGGACCTCATGCGCAAGCAGGTGATTGGAAGGGGGGAGCAGGCCAGCATGGTGGGGGGCAGGGTGCAGGGCATGATTAGACCAGAGCTGGTGAATCTCATGCACGAGCAAGTGAGCTCATGGACCTGGTGCTTGTGTGTCAGCCGGGAAGGGGTGGGGGGGGGGTCACCACTAGGTTGAGAACGTCCCTGGCTCCCCTTCAGGTGCGGTTGCACCTGAGCTAATGAACCTCATGCGCCCCTGGGTGAGCAGGGGGGAGGCAGGCTTCACTGAGGCTGAGAACTACTCTGCTTTCCTGAAGGAGTGACTAGACCTGATCTGGTCAACCTCCCATGTGCATGCAAGTTAATCAGAGGGGAAGGGGCGGTGTTGGGCGGGGGGAAAGAGGGCAGCAAGGCAGGGCTGGGCAGGGGCTTGATTTTGACTCAAAATGAGCTCTTTGGACATCATGCGGAAACAGGCGAGTAGAGGGCGGCAGATGGACGCAGCAGCATGGGATCGATTCAGCAGGTGAAGGGGCGGGCACAGGGGGTGTACTCCGCCATGGGCTACGCCCAGGGGACTTGACCCTCAGGCGCTGGCGATGCTGAGAGATCTGCATGGCCCCTCTTTGCCCCTTTATGCAACCTGTATTTCTGCCCCCCACCCCCAACCTTGAATGAACCTCTGCCCAGGCCGCCTGCTAGGCCTGCTTGTCCCTGCAAGCCACAGGCAGAGAAGTGGGGCACTGACATTCTCACCCTCCATATTAAACCCTCCTCTTTATGTTGAACCCTCCTCTTGATATTGAACCCGGAACCCCAACGCAGGCAGAGAGGTGGGGCTCTGAGTTGTACACGGAGGATGTGGAATCGATAGATCTGGACAGCAGGCCCTTTACTATCAAGACAACAGAACGACAGGTATGTGCTAGGGGCTGGGTCAGAAGCACAGGTTGAAGGCAGGAGTCCAACGTTGCTCGTCTGTGCTGATCAAATGCTCGTCTGTGCTGATCGAATGACAAATGGAAGGGGGCCTGATAACTTTACAGTAATGTCTGTTTTCCAACCTTGAGCCTCCTAAAAAAAACTGGTTTTTCTTGTTTTGAAGGTCCGCGCCCACACCATTATTATGGCCACGGGCGCTACTGCGCGCAAGCTGGGCCTGCCCAGTGAAAACACGTTCTGGGCCAAGGGGATATCAGCTTGTGCGATTTGTGACGGTAGGTGTTAGGGTGCCATGCATGGAGGCCGAACAGCCATGCAGTAGCCTATGCATGGAGGTTGGGGGCCATGTAATCGCCTATGCATGGAGGTTGGGGGCCACGTAATCGCCTATGCATGGAGGTTGGGGGCCATGCAATCGCCTATGCATGAAGGTTGGGAGCCATGCAATCGCCTATGCATGGAGGTTGGGGGCCATGCAATCGCCTATGCATGGAGGCGGGGGGCCATGCAATCGCCTATGCATGGCGGGTGGGCGGCCATGCAATCGCTCATGTCATGTATGCATGGCGGAGTGCATGGCATACACCCAGGACCTTTGGTACGCATCGTGTACTCCTGCTTGTGCAAACTGCCGCGTTTTTTCGCCGTTCACCGATTGTGTCGCGACATTGGTTTGAAGCCTGGCACATGCTGCACTCCAGGTGCCAGCCCGTTGTTCAAGAACCGAGTGGTGGCCGTTGCAGGTGGTGGGGACTCCGCCTGTGAGGAGGCTGTGTACCTGACCAAATACGCGTCACATGTGAGCGCTCTCCACTCTGGACCCCAATCAAATAAACTGGCATATGCGCGTTGAAAAGCTGGAGATTGGGGTTGAGGGTTAAAATTGAACCCTGATCCAAATACCCTGGCATGTGAGCATCTTCACCTGTAGGCTTGAACACTGATGGATCATGCCTCCCATGTGAGGGTCCACAGCATGGTGCGCGGGCGTCCCGCCGTCATGCCCTGGTGCCCTTGTCCTCTGTGTAGCAGAAATGAAACTGTCGCTGATGTGCGGCATAGTGCTGAAGCTCAAGTGCTGCAGAGCGTTGCTAAAGTGTGGCAGAGAATTGTAGCTGACACATTATAAAGAATTGTAGCCCAGTGGGGCAGAGAAATGTAGCTGCAGTGTGGCAGAGAAGTGTAGCTTGAACTTCAAACTCTCCCGCTGTCCGCATCGGTGCACCTGTTTGTGCGAGGCCTGTATCAGTACGCGGGCGATACCGTGCAGTCTACCTAGACCGCCTGCGGAAATGTAGATGAGGCTAATTGAAATTGTAGCTGAAGAGTGCTTGCCTTGTTCAAGTGCTCCAGCTGGTTCAAGGCGGCAAGCTGTGTTGAGCCATGCTGTCCGCCCTGATCATCTGCCGGAATGTAGCTGAGGCATATCGGCATTGTAGCTGAAGAGTACTTGCGTTGCCTGGGTGCACCAGCTGGCACAAGGCAGCAAGCTGCAGTTAAGCAATGCCATGCAGGCCATCCTCACCGCGTGCCGGAATGTAGCTGTATTGTAGCAGACAACTGTAGCTGAGGCATATCGGCATTGCAGCTAAAGAGTGCTTGCTTTTTATCAGTCTTAAGTGCTCCAACTGGCACACGGCGGCAAGCTGCGGTTAATCAATGCCATGCAGGCCGCCCTGGCCGAGAGCCGTTATGTAGCTGTATTGTAGCAGACAACTGTAGCTGAGGTGTTTTGTTGCTTACTCAGGTACACCTGCTGGTGAGGGGCGCTAAGCTGCGGGCAAGCAAGGCCATGCAGGATCGGACTATGGCCAACAAGAAGGTTACGGTGCATTACAACACAGCGGTGGAAGATGTGTATGGAGATAACCTGCTGAGCGGAATGCATTTGCTTGATACCAAGACAGGTGAGTGGAGGAGGGTGAGTGTAGGGAGGGGGTGAGAGGAGGGGTGCAGGTGAGAGGAGGGGTGCAGGTGAGAGGAAGGGTGCAGGTGAGAGGAAGGGTGCAGGTGAGAGGAAGGGTGCAGGTGATAGGAGGGGTGCAGGTGAGAGGAAGGGTGCAGGTGAGAGGAAGGGTGCAGGTGAGAGGAAGGGTGCAGGTGAGAGAAGGGGTGCAGGTGGGAGGAGGAGTGCAGGTGAGAGAAGGGGTGCAGGGGGGAGGAGGGGTGCAGGTGAGAGGAAGGGTGCAGGTGGGATGAGGGGTGCAGGTGGGAGGAGGAGAGCAGGTGAGAGAAGGGGTGCAGGTGAGAGGAGGGGTGCAGGTGAGAGGAAGGGTGCAGGTGGGAGGAGGGGTGCAGGTGGGAGGAAGGGTGCAGGTGAGAGGAAGGGGTGCAGGTGATAGGAAGGGTGCAGGTGGGAGGAGGGGTGCAGGGGGGAGGAGGAGTGCAGGTGAGAGGAAGGGTGCAGGTGGGAGGAAGGGTGCAGGTGAGAGAAGGGGTGCAGGGGGGAGGAGGGGTGCAGGTGAGAGGAAGGGTGCAGGTGGGAGGAGGGGTGCAGGTGGGAGGAGGAGTGCAGGTGGGAGAAGGGGTGCGGGTGAGAGGAGGGGTGCAGGTGAGAGGAAGGGTGCAGGTGGGAGGAGGGGTGCAGGTGAGAGGAAGGGTGCAGGTGAGAGGAAGGGTGCAGGTGAGAGAAGGGGTGCAGGTGAGAGGAAGGGTACAGGTGAGAGAAGGGGTGCAGGTGGGAGGAGGAGTGCAGGTGAGAGAAGGGGTGCAGGTGAGAGGAAGGGTGCAGGTGAGAGAAGGGGTGCAGGGGGGGGGAGGGGTGCAGGTGAGAGGAAGGGTGCAGGTGGGAGGAAGGGTGCAGGTGGGATGAGGGGTGCAGGTGGGAGGAGGAGAGCAGGTGAGAGAAGGGGTGCAGGTGAGAGGAGGGGTGCAGGTGAGAGGAAGGGTGCAGGTGGGAGGAGGGGTGCAGGTGGGAGGAAGGGTGCAGGTGAGAGGAAGGGGTGCAGGTGATAGGAAGGGTGCAGGTGGGAGGAGGGGTGCAGGGGGGAGGAGGAGTGCAGGTGAGAGGAAGGGTGCAGGTGAGAGAAGGGGTGCAGGGGGGAGGAGGGGTGCAGGTGAGAGGAAGGGTGCAGGTGGGAGGAGGGGTGCAGGTGGGAGGAGGGGTGCAGGTGGGAGAAGGGGTGCAGGTGAGAGGAGGGGTGCAGGTGAGAGGAAGGGTGCAGGTGGGAGGAGGGGTGCAGGTGAGAGGAAGGGTGCAGGTGAGAGGAAGGGTGCAGGTGAGAGAAGGGGTGCAGGTGAGAGGAAGGGTACAGGTGAGAGAAGGGGTGCAGGTGGGAGGAGGAGTGCAGGTGAGAGAAGGGGTGCAGGTGAGAGGAAGGGTGCAGGTGAGAGAAGGGGTGCAGGGGGGGGGAGGGGTGCAGGTGAGAGGAAGGTACAGGTGGGAGGAGGGGTGCAGGTGGGAGGAGGAGTGCAGGTGAGAGAAGGGGTGCAGGTGAGAGGAGGGGTGCAGGTGAGAGGAAGGGTGCAGGTGAGAGGAGGGGTGCAGGTGAGAGGAAGGGTGCAGGTGGGAGGAAGGGTGCAGGTGGGAGGAAGGGTGCAGGTGGGAGGAAGGGTGCAGGTGATATGAAGGGGTGCAGGTGAGAGAAGGGGTGCAGGTGAGAGGAAGGGTGCAGGTGAGAGGAAGGGTGCAGGTGGGAGGAGGGGTGCAGGTGATAGAAGGGGTGCAGGTGAGAGGAAGGGTGCAGGTGATAGAAGGGGTGCAGGTGATAGGAAGGGTGCAGGTGGGAGGAAGGGTGCAGGTGGGAGAAGGGGTGCAGGTGAGAGGAGGGGTGCAGGTGAGAGGAAGGGTGCAGGTGGGAGGAAGGGTGCAGGTGGGAGGAAGGGTGCAGGTGATAGGAAGGGGTGCAGGTGGGAGGAAGGGTGCAGGTGAGAGGAAGGGTGCAGGTGGGAGGAGGGGTGCAGGTGGGAGGAAGGGTGCAGGTGAGAGGAAGGGTGCAGGTGGGAGGAAGGGTGCAGGTGGGAGGAAGGGTGCAGGTGATAGGAAGGGGTGCAGGTGAGAGAAGGGGTGCAGGTGAGAGGAAGGGTGCAGGTGGGAGGAGGGGTGCAGGTGATATGAAGGGTGCAGGTGAGAGGAAGGGTGCAGGTGAGAGGAAGGGTGCAGGTGATAGGAAGGGTGCAGGTGAGAGGAAGGGTGCAGGTGAGAGGAAGGGTGCAGGTGAGAGGAAGGGGTGCAGGTGAGAGAAGGGGTGCAGGTGAGAGGAAGGGTGCAGGTGAGAGGAAGGGTGCAGGTGGGAGGAGGGGTGCAGGTGGGAGGAAGGGTGCAGGTGGGAGGAAGGGTGCAGGTGTTAGGAAGGGTGCAGGTGATAGAAGGGGTGCAGGTGGGAGGAAGGGTGCAGGTGAGAGGAAGGGTGCAGGTGATAGGAAGGGTGCAGGTGGGAGGCAGGGTGCAGGTGAGAGGAAGGGTGCAGGTGATAGGAAGGGTGCAGGTGATAGGAAGGGGTGCAGGTTGGAGGAAGGGTGCAGGTGAGAGGAAGGGTGCAGGTGATAGGAAGGGTGCAGGTGGGAGGAAGGGTGCAGGTGGGAGGAAGGGTGCAGGTGATAGGAAGGGTGCAGGTGGGAGGAAGGGTGCAGGTGAGAGGAAGGGTGCAGGTGAGAGGAAGGGTGCAGGTGAGAGGAAGGGTGCAGGTGATAGAAGGGGTGCAGGTGAGAGGAAGGGTGCAGGTGATAGGAAGGGTGCAGGTGAGAGGAGAGGTGCAGGTGTTAGAAGGGGTGCAGGTGAGAGAAGGGGTGCAGGTGAGAGGAAGGGTGCAGGTGAGAGGAAGGGTGCAGGTGAGAGGAAGGGTGCAGGTGAGAGAAGGGGTGCATGTGAGAGGAGGGGTGCAGGTGAGAGGAAGGGTGCAGGTGATAGGAGGGGTGCAGGTGGGAGGAGGGGTGCAGGTGAGAGGAAGGGTGCAGGTGTTAGAAGGGGTGCAGGTGAGAGAAGGGGTGCAGGTGAGAGGAAGGGTGCAGGTGAGAGGAAGGGTGCAGGTGGGAGGAGGGGTGCAGGTGAGAGGAAGGGTGCAGGTGAGAGGAAGGGTGCAGGTGAGAGGAAGGGTGCAGGTGGGAGGAGGGGTGCAGGTGGGAGGAGGGGTGCAGGTGAGAGGAGGGGTGCAGGTGAGAGGAAGGGTGCAGGTGAGAGGAGGGGTGCAGGTGAGAGGAAGGGGTGCAGGTGAGAGGAAGGGTGCAGGTGAGAGGAAGGGTGCAGGTGAGAGGAAGGGTGCAGGTGGGAGGAGGGGTGCAGGTGAGAGGAAGGGTGCAGGTGAGAGGAAGGGTGCAGGTGAGAGGAAGGGTGCAGGTGAGAGGAAGGGTGCAGGTGAGAGAAGGGGTGCAGGTGAGAGGAAGGGTGCAGGTGGGAGGAAGGGTGCAGGTGGGAGGAGGGGTGCAGGTGATAGGAAGGGTGCAGGTGATAGGAAGGGTGCAGGTGGGAGGAAGGGTGCAGGTGAGAGGAGGGTGCAGGTGGGAGGAGGGGTGTAGGTGGGAGGAGGGGTGCAGGTGGGAGGAGGGGTGCAGGTGAGAGGAAGGGTGCAGGTGAGAGGAAGGGTGCAGGTGAGAGGAGGGGTGCAGGTGAGAGGAAGGGTGCAGGTGAGAGAAGGGGTGCAGGTGAGAGAAGGGGTGCAGGTGAGAGGAAGAGTGCGGGTGAGAGGAGGGGTGCAGGTGGGAGGACGGTGCAGGTGAGAGGAGGGGTGCAGGTGAGAGGAAGGGTGCAGGTGGGAGGAAGGGTGCATGTGAGAGAAGGGGTCCAGGTGAGAGGAGGGGTTCAGGTGAGAGGAGGGGTTCAGGTGAGAGGAGGGGTGCAGGTGGGAGGAAGGGTGCAGGTGGGAGGAAGGGTGCAGGTGGGAGGAGGGGTGCAGGTGGGAGGAAGGGTGCAGGTGAGAGGAAGGGTGCAGGTGAGAGGGGATTGCAGGTGGGAGGAGGGGTGCAGGTGGGAGGAAGGGTGCAGGTGGGAGGAAGGGTGCATGTGAGAGGAGGGGTGCAGGTGAGAGGAGGGGTGCAGGTGAGAGGAAGGGTGCAGGCGAGGGAAGGTCATGATTAGAAGAGGGGAGCGAATGAAGGGAAGAGGGGACCTGCTGAATAACATTTACTTGCTTGACATGTGACGCATGAAGGGAAGAGGGGGGCAGGTGAAATGTGGGAGGGGTAGGAGGGGGTGGCATGTGATATTACTGGGACAGGCGAGAAGTGTGGAGGGGAGGCATGTGATATGACTGGGACAGGCGAGAAGTGTGGAGATCCTGAAATGACATCAATTATTCAACGTCTCAACAGGTTTAAGTAGGAGGGCTGGTGGGAGGAGGTGCGAACATGCTGAAAGGCCCGCACTTGCTCACCACCAAGACCGGTGACAGGATGGGAGTTTGGTAGCGTTGGCACCCAGCGTGTTTGACCCCACCCCAGATCCTGACTCCCCTTCAGCTCGGTTTCTGTCTCCGAGGGCTCAAATGTCATTTTGTTTGCCTGGGTGTGTGCAGGCGAGCACACTGACATGGAGGTCGCCGGCTTGTTTTACGGAATTGGCCACCAGCCCAACAGCAAACTGGTGTCTTCTTGGGTGGAAACAGATGATCTAGGCTACGTTAAGGTATGAGGCCTTGATGCTCCTGTGGGCTGGGGGCACTGAGGGTTTCTTTTTGAAGTAAAAGGGTCCTCCGGGGGAGTGGGGAGGCTCAAGGTGCAAGCATGGGACACGGTACGACTGGAACCGACGAACGGTGTGGTAAGAAGAAAACTCCCAATGGAGCCCAGTGAAATGGGACTCCAGAAAAAATCCATAGATTCATCATCCTCAGAATTAGGGAACCCGCTTGCCTGCGGCAAGCCTGTTGGTATCAAGACAGCAAATTGGTATGCCGCTTGGAGAATCACGGGTCTGCTGTCTTGCTGAGTGCCACCATCATCCGCCTGACTCCGCATAGACCCATGAACATGTGCAGCATGGCGTCGCATTTCTTACCGAACCCTGAACATTAAGACCTGAAACCAGATCCCAGAGCCATCAGCTGTTGCAGCACAGCATGCTGACAAGCTATACACCCTAAAAAACGTGCATCTCAACATGCTGACAAGCTATACACCATTAAAAGACTGCTATCTCACAAGTGACAACCTATACAACATAAAAACGTGCAGCACAGCGTGGCAACGGTCATGAAACCCTGCACCCTTAAAACGCCTGACACCTTAACAGGTGCAGCATAGCCCGGCGACCAATGTGCTTGGCGCCTTTGCCACCCATGACCTCCATGACTCTGTTAGTGGAGAATTGATTTGCCATCCCTTTTAATTAACATTGTTTGGGGTCGAGGGATCGATTCATTTACTTTTGATCGATTGTCGACGCCAGTTTCAGTCATGAATTTAGAGTTTTGGTCGATTGTTTGCTGTGAGGTCAGCATTACAATAAATCGTTTTTCATACCCGAGGGAAGGCAAATCAAATCTACAGTACCCTTCTGTGGCGGCAGGCCGTAAAACTGACGGGGTGGCACCAATCCCTGAACCCTATATCCTAAACCCTACACCCTAAACAGGTGCAGCATGGCGTTGCAACGAATGTCCCGGGTGTGTTTGCTGCCGGGGATCTCCACGACCCAGAGTGGCGACAGGCCATCACGGCTGCCGGTTCGGGCTGCATGGCGGCTCTGTCCGCAGAGCGCTTCCTCACAGCGAATAGCCTGGCGCGCGAGTTCAAGGTGGACAGGACCGTGGAGGAGGTGCGGATGGGGGCAGGGGGAGGTGATAGAGGGGATGGACGTGGGGATGAGTGGAGGGACTGAAAATCCATGATCCACATCCCCCCCCTTTTCGTGTGGGGGGTAGGGAGGAACAGTGGGATGTGGCAGGCCCATCCTCCCAGAGGCCCTGTGCCTGTGTTGGTCTACCTTCACTGAGGGTGAATGTGAGGCTCACGTGGTATGCAAGGCCTTCCTTACATGATTTGTCTTTTAAATCCGCCTTGCAGGAAGCCCCGGTCTCCACGTCAACCATCGATGAGGGCGATGGCGAAGATCCGTTCGACCTGGCGCAAGACAAGTTCAAGGGGCAGTACGCACTGCGGAAGCTGTACCATGCAAGCGACCGGCTCATCGCGGTGCTGTACACGTCGCCGTCGTGCGGCCCATGCAGGTGTGAACGGGTTGGATGTGTGAATTAGAGTTTCGTTTTTGTTTGAACGTGTTTCGTTCAGACAAACTTGGAGGTTTGGCCGGGATGCCGCTACTGGGAATATCGGAACGAGTCCGTGACTGGCCTATGAGTCCGGGTGGCCTGGGTGTATATCTGAAGCACGAAAAAATACGATCTACTTGCTGCAGCCTGTGCTGTTGTGACAGCGGCAATGGCGTTGACTTGTTTTCATTTGTTATGCGAGTTGCTACATGGTACATTCCTGTTTTGCAAAGTGCAAATACTTTCACGCCAGGTTGAAGATGCTTCATTACAATCTTGTGGAAATATATCGGGGCCCTGATCAGTGATCATACAAGCCCCTCTGGTGGCTCCCAGCTTCCGCACAATCCTGCATTTGGCATTCTCCACACCTCCTGGCTCTACCGATTACAGGAGGGAACATCCGTCGTTTCTCTCTTGATCCACAAGAGAAAGAGAAAGGCACATGAGATTCCCCCAAACCCTGAGAAAGGCACATGAGATTCCCCCAAACCCTGAGAAAGGCATATGAGAATACCCCAAACCCTACGCCCTGCAGGACCCTGAAGCCGATCCTTAACGCTGTCATAGACGAGTTCCAGGGCAAAATCCACTTCGTCCAGATCGACATCGAGACAGATCCAGAGATCGCTGAGGCCGCGGGTGTTGCTGGCACGCCGACAGTTCAGCTGTTCAAGGACAAGGCGAGGATCTCATCAGTACCCGGCGTGAAGCAGAAGAGGGAATACCGGGAGATGATCAAAGCCAGCTTGGCAGGGGAGCTCGTGGCCGCATGAAAGATCTAGAACAGAGATCTAGATCTCGGATCCATAATGTATCCTTAGAATATATTGCCGAATTGCCTGTGCCGGTCACATGCCGGATCTTTGATGCGCTATTTATTTTCATCACCACGCAAAGCCTAGAAAGTGAACTGCTGTTGCTGTTGCTTGCGTTGTAACCTGTGATGTGAAGGATCAGCTGGTAAGGGATTCCCTTCCGGATATCTCTCTGCATGCTGTACATGATTGCGTTTGTTTGCCCAGGGGGGTCACTGGTCTTTCGCTCGCTGTCCTAGTTTATGTCGTGCTCGTACAGGTTTACGGGCACCTGTTTCAACTCCCACGCATGGAATGTTATATTGCTGGACTGTAAAGCCTTCAACACAATTTTACTGAACGACTGCATATTTCCAGTACGTGGGCGGCTGTGGCTTTATATGGGCCTCATTCCACCAGAGCCTTTTGCGACGCCTATTGGGATTAGGCGTCGCGCGACCGATTCCACTGGGGCACCTCAAGTTATTTTTTTGAACGTGGAAAGAGTGAAGCGACGCCCAATTTTGATATATTTGGGGGCATCGCAATTAGGTATAACCTGCCATACAGAGAATCTGTGCCTCCCAGCTTCTCCAAGTCAATGACGTTACACCTCTGGGCCCTGCTCAAAAAAGCCCCCAGCTTCTCCAAGTAGAAAGCAAGGTTACCCCCTGGGTTAACCAAGGAAATAGGCACCCAATCCCTGTTACAATTGTTGCATCATGAGCATCAGACGTTCTACGGATGATTGCCAATGACGTGAAACCTCTGGGCCACGCCGAAAAGGCCCAACCGCGTGGGAGCCCGACTGTCTGACTGGGGGGAAACGAAAGTAAAGGCTAGAGCGGTGGGCTAAAGGAGAAAGGGAAGGAGCATACAAGAACCGGAGAGGGGAAGACCATCCCCCAAAGGAAAGCAAGTCTGAAGAATCCACAGCCCGTCCAAATCATCTGTCGCACCATAAAGCAGTAAACGTGCCAATATGGTAAACTCCGGAATCTCCGGTAAAGGTGCCTTAGAGAAGTGTCCTTCTACTCATAAACACGGTACATTACCGTACACACAGACTCCTTGTACTTCAGACAAGAGCTGTTAACTGGCTACTGTAAGGTTCGGCCCTAGCAGGAAGTCTCTCTGCCTAGGGGTTAGTCTGGGTGTCCCTGTCTCGTGGGTACCGCCCCTACTACTTCACTCGTCCCCCCGCTCCTCAGCGTTAAGCCTATCGGGCATGCGCTGGGAGCCGGAAAAAGGGGTCGGTACTGTAAGAAAGAAACTTCTGGCAATATGTACACCTCAGAAGATCAAAATATCAAAGCAAATCTGCCTGGTTCAGGCCGTCCCCCGCATCTGCCTGGTTCAGGCTATTTTCAAAGCAAAATCTGTACGCCCAGAACTCGTCAGTTCCCTAACACTGAAGCCTCCTAAACATCTGACTGCAATCCAGCCAGTATGTAAAAACAGAATCCGGTACACAGAATCCGGTACCGTCACCAGTGTCATGCTTGGTTGCAGGCAATAAAGGGTCAGAACCCATCAGAAACCCTCAGCAACCATCAGAAACCATCAGAAACCATCAGAAATCATCAGAAACCAGAATCTTAAACTTCTGGAAAATATGTACGTAGAAGCTCAAATCGTCTCAGCAAATCTGCCTGGTTCAGGCCTTCTTCAAAAGAAAAAATTCACAGAGTCTCAGCTGATGCGCAATGCGCAGAATCCTACAAATCCAGGCTGTTCAGCCCACTACTGGCTAGCAAACAGAGAAATTTTCAAAGTTATCAGGTCAAGCTAAGAACAACCGCTGCTCTCGCCCCACTGCGCCATAGCCGCCTGGTCTTCAATGGCCACAGGAAATGTGCGCCGTAGCAGCGTGATCCGCCCCCTGCTGTGTTATCATCGCCCGAGTTGACTAATTCTCCTCGCTCATCATCTTCATAACATATGTACTACCGTAGCCTTGCTGCTACGGTGTTTGAGAAACAAATTTTCACTATGTTGCTGCGATAGCTTTAACTCCAATCCTGCATCTTCCGTCTTCGGTCCGCTGGCTGCCGGCCCACTGCCTGCCGGGTACTTAGGACAAGCCGCTCTGCGTCTGCATTTTCTGCTCTGTAGGCGCCTGCCCGCTCCTTGCCAGTTACGGCGTGGGTAACGTCACGTGCTCAGCGGCCTTGCCGCTCTGGGCTCGGCCTCAGGTCTCGGTAAGCTCCGCAAGGGCTGACTCCTCCTCTTTGTTGGAAGCCTAGCGCCACCTTGGCCCATCTATGGACCGCTCGCTGGGTGACATTGGCTTCTCTTTATCCAAGGAATATCTTTCTCCAAAAAGTCTCTCCCTCCAAGAAGCCTCTCGCGCCTCCTCCTCCTCATCCGCCTCTTCCTCCTCTTCCATCTCATTCTCCTCTTCTGCCTCTTCCATCTCATTCTCCTCTTCTGCCGTAGGCCTGTGATCTGTGACCATCAGGTCCCCCATTTCCAGGGCGAACTTCTCCCACAGCACCACCTGCTGCGTCAGCACAGTGATCTGCTCCTCATCGGTCATGCACAAGTACCCTGGCACAGTGATCACGAACTTGCTCAGCTTGACCCTGGTGGCCACTGGCAGCCCCTCATAGAACATGTGCGAGACCGAGTGCCTTCTGCCAAAGTAGTCCACTGCATCCCTCGAGATCTGCAGCAGCTCTGCTGTGGACAGTACTCTGTGCGCAAACGCCTCCACTGTCTCCTCTGGCTTGACCTCTGGATCCAAGGTTGTTTTGACTCCCAGCTTGAGGTTGGTGATCGCGGATCTCTCATCCGAGGTCGGCTTCCCCACCTCCTCCTTTACCACCCTGATCCACAGGGTAAGCAGGGAAACCGCACAGCACTGCTCCTCTGCTGGAGCGGCCCACTGCCCCCTGATCCTTTCCACCTCCTTGGTGGCCCTGTCCCCTGCATGGGGCGCTGCCCTGATGGCCACCATCAACGGCCCCACACTGGCAGGCTTGTTGTTCCACAACCTGGCCAGGGATCGCACGAGCATGGCCATGGCCGAGGGTGACTGGCAGGATCCAACAATTTCCCCTGCCACCACGGCCAGCGCCGGTGGTTCATCCGACAGCGCCAGTCTGTTGTGTGATCCCCAATAGCCACACGCTTGGCAATATTTCTTGGCTGCAACCGCGCCCGGGTGTGACATATCCAACACCGGCACGTTGCCTTGGATAGCTGGGATTTTGGTATATTTGGCCACCCCTGCCAGCTGCAGGACCATCTGCTGCAGCAGCTGCATATTCACCCTTGCCTGCTCCCTATCGAGCCTCTTCATTTCCTGGTCGCTGGACTCCCGCCTGGCCCTTGGCCCGCGCCTGTCCGCTCCACCGGACCCCGACTCGTCTAAACTGGAGTCTGATCCAGATCCGCTACTGTCGCCCCCTGATGGGCTGCGACTGCGCTGGTACTGGCTGTTTCTGCGGCCAGCCCCATCCTGGGCTTGTCCGCCCCCGGACGACTGTCTGCCGGCCCCGCTCGCGGAGCCTCTGCTCCTCTCGGGTGGCGGCTGATCAGCCTCATCTCTGCTTTTTCTCTCCTCTGGGCCAGATTCCCGAGGCTGTGATCCTCTGCCGGATTCTGCCTGCCCCCTGGGCAGCTTCTGGTTTGGCTCGCCTGGCTGTGTCCTCCTGCCGTATTCTGCCGGCCCCCTGGGTGGCTCCTGGCTCTGCCAGTTTGGCTGTTTCCCTCCTGTGTAATTCCTGACGTAGGCATCAGATTGCGTTTCCCCTCTGGTTTCCTGCCTTCTTGGTCCACTGCTGCGTACACTGCCTGCAGGCTCGTCCTGTTGTGTTCCTCTTGCTGCGCCCTCTTGCCTTTTCCTCAGGAACTCCTCGATGTAATCCACCTGGGTTTCCTGGCATGTGTTCTCTTTGTCCTCGATTATGCGCAGGAGTGCATAAGACTCTTGCCTGTTTGCTCTGCGCGTTGCTACGCCTTGCTCAGCCATCCTGGCCAGCGATCGGCTAGTCAACTCCGCCCTTTCGCTGGCGGCTGGGCTACTGGCCCTGGGCTCTTCCCTGCCCCTTGGCCGCCCCCTGAGGCTTGGCTCGCTGCTGACCTCAAAAACCTCAGATCTGAGGGTTGGCGCGGTTCTTGCTTGCTGCTGCCACCTTTGGACTTCCCTGAGCTCCTCAGGCCGCTGCCCCGCTGTTTCAAATCCTTCCCATGCCTGGTCCTCCTCATCTTCTGGCTCGGATCCCGGTTCCACCTGATTTCCTGTTACCTCATTGCACCACTCATCTGCGAAGGCCTTAACAGCCAGGGCTGCTTCGCGTCCAGCCCTTCCCTTGGATACCTGTCCAAGGGCGCTTTACAGCGTCGCCCTGTCCTGCCCTGTGTGGGGGATACCCAGCATGGCCTTTGTTGCCCATCCCCTCAGATGATGGGCCTTGAACTCCTCAATGGCTGTGACCTGGTCCTGGAAATGCAAGAACGTCCTGGAGCAAACTTGCTTCCACAGGTCTGTTGCCCACTGCAAAATTCCTGCCCAACCGATCGGTCCTTCTGACTCCTCATTGCCGCACACTACTCCCCCAGTCCCGGAGCGCTCTGGCTCTCTAGGTCTGGTATCCTGCGCCTGTGCTGTACCTTGATAAAATCCGCGCAGGATTTCCTTGTGGCTGCCGCCTGCTCGCATCTGGCTGCTAGATCCCTCCTTGGGTGTCTGCACAGGTCTGCCCACACTGGGCGTAAACTTGGACAGCGGCGTCCCGTAAACTGTGGATCCCGCCCCTCTTTGAACCGGCACCCTGCGTGGTCGCATTGGCTGCCTTGGGCGCAGCCCTGTCACTGGCTGCCGCCCCTTCTCTTCTTGTATCGGATCAGGCAGCTCTTCCTCAGATATCAGGTCAGCCCACGGCTTTCCCACCGGTACAGCTGACATTTCCTGTGGTTCTTTGCTGCTCTGCGGGGCCTGCCTGGTCACAGCAGGCTTCATCTCAGCTCCCTCGCGCTTGATCTCTGCATCACTGGCCTCAGCCGGATCCTCACCCGGCTCCAGCCCCCTCTGGATGTTGGCATCCATGAGGTGCTCACATGCACTGTCGCTGTGCTCGCACTCGAACCCGCAGAACATGCATACTCTTCCGGGGTAATACCTCATGGCCTGACGCATGGCATTGCGGGTGTCCATCTGCTGCTGACGGTCACCTGTTGCGCAATCCTCCCAGAGCCTGGCCAGCTCCACATCTGCAGGCACCGCAGCAAGGAATGCTACCAGGCACACATTCCTGCTGCTGCTGTTGTTCACGGGTGCTGGCACCGGAGACCTGCTGCTCCTAGCTTCATCCACGTCACTGTCAGCTGCCCTGTCTTGTGGCAACAGCGTCTGCAGTTTCTTTGCCAAGCGACGCTTCATCATCCTCAGCTGCCTGGTCATTCTCATCTGCCAGGCAATCCCTGGCTGCCTGGCCATCCACAGCTGCCTGGCCATTCCTTTGAGCTTCTGCCGGTACCAGTTCACCTTTTCCCTCAGCATGGGTATGGAGATCCCCTGCTCCTCTGACCCCTCAGGATTCTCTGCCGCCTCCAGCTGTTTGCTGGCCTGCTGGGCCGCCCCTGGTTCTGATATTGGCACCTGGACCCCTCCTGGAGCTGCTGCCACTGGTGGTGTGACAGGCCCATCCACTTCTGGCTGGTGCATCTGCACCAGCACCGGCGCCTGCCTGTGCTCGTGGTCCTCAACCTCACTTGGTCCAACTGGTCCCTCAGCCACCTGTTGGTTCAGCTTCTGCTCCCACGGATGCAGTTGGTCCGGCTCGCAGCCGCCGGCCACCACAGGTGTCACATGGGCTGCCTCCCTCGACAAACACAAACGTGACGCCTGCACCTGCAGTTGGCCTGGCTCACAGCCACCGATCCCTACAGGTGTCACATGAATTGCCTCCCTCTGCAAGCACCGTCGTGACGCCTGCAACTGCAGTTGGCCTGGCTCACAGCCACCGGCCACCACAGGTGTCACAGGAACGTCCTCCATCTGAAAACACAGCCGTGACGCCTGCACCTGCAGTTGGCACGGCTCGTGGCCATCGGTCACCACAGGTGTCACAGGAACTGCCTCTCTCTGCAAACACAGCCGTGACGCATGCACCTGCAGTTGGCCTGGCTCACAGCAAGCGGCCGCCACAGGTGTCACATGGGCTGCCTCCCTCGGCAAACACAGCCGTGACGCATGCACCTGCAGTTGACCTGGCTCACAGCCACCGATCCCTACAGGTGTCACAGGAAATGCCTCTCTCTGCAAACCCAGCCGTGACGCCTGCACCTGCAGTTGGCATGGCTCGCAGCCACCGATCCCTACAGGTGTCACAGGAACCGCCTCTCTCTGCAAACCCAGCCTTGACGCCTGCACCTGCAGTTGGTCTGGCTCACAGCCACCGATCCCGACAGGTGTCACAGGAACTGCCTCTATCTGCAAACCCAGCCGTGACGCCTGCACCTGCAGTTGGTCTGGCTCACAGCCACCGATCCCTACAGGTGTCACAGGAACTGCCTTTCTCTGCAAACACAGCCGTGACGCCTGCACCTGCAGTTGGCTTGGCTCGGAGCCACCGATCCCTACAGGTGTCACAGGAACCGCCTCTCTCTGCAAACCCAGTTGTGACGCCTGCACCTGCAGTTGGTCTGGCTCACAGCCACCGATCCCGACAGGTGTCACAGGAACTGCCTTTCTCTGCAAACCCAGCCTTGACGCCTGCACCTGCAGTTGGTCTGGCTCACAGCCACCGATCCCGACAGGTGTCACAGGAACTGCCTCCATCTGCAAACCCAGCCGTGACGCCTGCACCTGCAGTTGGCTTGGCTCGCAGCCACCGGTCACTGGTTTGGGTGAAAAAGCATTCCCTATTGGAACACAGTTGATCAGGTGCAGCTGCTCGCTAGCTACCGGGCTATCCTGCCTGGGTGGGCCGGCACTCTCTGCCGTAATACAGTTGATCAGGTGCAGCTGCTCGCTAGCTACCAGGCTATCCTGCCTGGGTGGGCCGGCACTCTCTGCCGTAATACAGTTGATCAGGTGCAGCTGCTCGCTAGCTACCAGGCTATCCTGCCTGGGTGGGCCGGCACTCTCTGCCGTAATACAGTTGATCAGGTGCAGCTGCTCGCTAGCTACCAGGCTATCCTGCCTGGGTGGGCCGGCACTCTCTGCCGTAATACAGTTGATCAGGTGCCTGGGACTTGGCTCACTGTCACTGCTGAGGATATCAAACATGGACCAGCCGTTGGGGGACACCTGATTACCTGGCTGCTCCATACACCTGGTCAACGCCTCCAAGGGTGCGCGCTGCTGGGGCACAGCCAGACTGCTTAACTCCGCCTGCTCTGCGTCACACACACTTTTCCACACTCCAGTGGCCCACTGCCCTAGCCTGTTCCACCCTATTGGCTGAGTCAGATCCTCCTTCCTTTTTACTGGGGGCCATTCCGCAGTGGCGGCTTTTGCTCCACCCACCGCCTGCAGATCTGCAGGTTTCCTGATCACCTGACTTCCACCACGGGGCATCGTCCCGTTCTCCTTTTTAACGCACTGCGCAGCACTTGCCACTCTCATTAGCCTCTTCTGCGTCGCG
Source organism: Limnomonas spitsbergensis (assembly GCA_037349105.1). Lineage (NCBI taxonomy): Eukaryota > Viridiplantae > Chlorophyta > Chlorophyceae > Chlamydomonadales > Limnomonas > Limnomonas spitsbergensis. The sequence continues at coordinate 1,315,411 of JAYJMM010000102.1, read as the reverse complement.
TATTCTGGCCCACTGCCTAGGTCTCTTGCTCTCCCGCACTCTGCTGCCCCCTCTGGGGCTGCCGAGGTGCCTGCCCCTTGATCACCGTGATCGGGCTTGTTCTTGACTCGTTGCGCGGCTCCTGCCCCACTGGGCAAGTCCTGCTCTGGTGCGCCTTCTGGACCACTGTCCCGACTTGCGCCACTGGTCTGCGACACCTCAACGGGCCAAGCTTGATCTGCACTGGGCACCTTGCACCCCAAAGCTGCGGGATCCTCGATCCCTGCTAGCCCGCGAGAAATACGCGTCGCTTCTCCCTCAAGCGCCATCTGCTGCTCTGAGTCCAGGCCCTGCCTTTCAGTTCACACAGTTCACACAGTTCTGGGCCACTGAAATCTCAGCCTCAGCAATCCATTGATCACTGATCCTTAGATCCACTTCTGTCAACACTTGGGAATTTGCACTCCACCACAAAGGCAAGTCCAGGTGCACAGGCACTATCAACTGGGTTTATAACTCCACAGCCTGATCTTCAAGCTACGTCTGCTTCTGGGTTGCCACGCCCAGCGCAAGCAGGGATTGGCTTGGAATATCTATGAGAAATCCTCTGCTCAGTGATTTCTAGCTGTCCAAGGCAGATCCGCTGTCTCAAAAAGAAATTCCAAGCTCCACAGCACATACACCTTTAGCAGGATTCGTTGGGTCAGGCTGATAAGGCAAGATCCACTTCGTTCCTTTTAAGTGGACACGAGAGGTTTGCTTCAGGTCCGTGGCGGACTTCTTCCCCACTTAGTGGCGGACGCCTACGGGCGGACTCAGTGACTACACACTGGCCGCGGATGCGCAGCGCGTTAAGCTGTGGCTGGAACTTCTAGATGACAGACACGGAGCTGCCCTTCAGACAGCTGATCTGTTGGTTCGCTGAGTCACTCACCGCGTGAAGCGGGGGATGTCGTAGCCGTAGACTGCGGGCGGTGTCCCAGGTCGGGCTGGGCATCTAGCTGAGGATAACTAGGTTGCTATGTCGGCTCTGAGGCTGAACCAGGCTTGATCGTCTTCGTGCCTTCGTGGTACTGGCGTTATTGGTATTCACAGGGTATATCTTGGGATGATAGCCGTTGCTGATTACAATTAGAGGCCTGTCCACTTAAAAGGAACGAAGTAAGTGTCAAGCGTGCAAGCCGGGATTCAAAGGTCCCGGCAAGCCCTATTTACTGAGTACGGGAAATCTGCTACACTTCACACTTAAGCGGGATTCTGGGTCTCAGTTCAAATCCGGAGACTCCGCAGATAAGCTGCGGAGGCTCCGCGGCCGCTAACTGCGGTCTAAACGGTTCTGTCACGTATACGGTAATATACTGTGACACATCTGCTGAGGACTAGGAGTCCTATAATAAAGAAACAAACAAACCAGGTAGTTGGTCATCAGGCAAACCCGGAAAGAGGAAACAAAGGCAAGAAACACAAATGGCAAAGGGGGGGGCCTTTTGTTTTGTTCCTTCTCTTTATTTCCCACTTTTTCCTCCTTTCTGTTGTCCTGCCCCTTCTGTGTTTCTTTCCATCTTTCCCCCCAATTCGGAGGGGGGAGGAAGAGAAAGGAAGCCCCGGCATTTGAAACGACTGACGAAGCCTCAACGAAAGAGACCACGGTATACGTATGGTATCATATCGGCCAATGACAGTACCGGTACAAATACCCGAGTGACTGCCTGAAAGGAAGGAACGGAAAGGGATTGACCACCGTTACTAACCCGGTTACTAACCGATTTCAGTTGAAGGGGCTTGATGCACGTTTCAAAGGTGGACTGCGAGCTCATTCGCCACCGATGCCATTAAATTTTGGCACAAAATGCTAGTCTGCTGTTCCCCAACCAAGTATATGCACTCAGTGCTTGGGCTGTCTTTAAAGGTTTTGAAACCCCCAGAGTCACCCCGTATCCGTCCGTCAGTCAGTTAGTCTGTCAGTCTGTCTGTCTGTCTATCTGTCTGTCTGTCTATCTGTCTGTCTGTCAGACTCATTAACTCATTATTAGAGTTTTGATTTTTACCCATACTAAATAAACGGAAAACACGTAAATAATAAACTAAGGATAATCCAGTACAGAATAAAGAAATTATCAATAAACCTAGATATGGTCCGGACATTGCTCCTGTAGCAACACTATTAAAAATCCAAGCTTTTCCAAAAAAAAACAGCTGATGGGGGGTAATCCAGCTAAGCTTACAGCTAAGATACCAAATAATCTTTTATCACTATTATTCCATAATAATAACATCGTTATTATATAGATGGTTAAATGTTACAATAATGAATGAAATCCTGCGGTTTCTACAGCTAAAAGAAGTAAACCAATTTCATTTACAGTACTATAAGCAAGTAAAGAACGTAATGTAGGTTGACTATATGCACCAAAGCATCCTATAATCATTGAAAAGGCTACAAAGATCAAAATTGTAAAGTCAGTCCAGACCGAATGCCATGTAGATATCCAAAAACCAAATAAGCTTAATTTTGGTGCTGTTGATATATACATTAATAATTTACGTTTTACTCCAGTATAAATATCTATCATTCATAAATGTAAAGGAGCTCCTCCTAATTTAAACATTAAAGCTAATAATATTAATAATTGAGGTATTACATCCATTAAACCAACGGAGCTATCAACACCAAAAGAATTTGAAGTTAATGGTCCCCAGCTAAGCGTTGTTATACCTGTGCATAAATATAAAGCTGAAAACCAAAATAAAAGCACTTCTGATGAAAATGCACTTAGTAATAAATATTTAATAGAGGCTTCTACTCCAGCTTATGGTCTACTACCAATTACTTTAGGGCCCCGATGTTTCTGGAACGTCCCTGAAACTTTATGCGCTACAGCGCAAATCAACCGGCTGTATTTATTAAGGTTATTCCTGTCAGACCTCAAAGGCCGAGGTGCAGAAATGAGAAACTCAGCTACCAAGGCTGGATCTCACAGCGGATGACGTAAGCTTACCTTCAGGTGTCGTCACGCTGTCCCCTGGTGTCACGCAACAGGCCGACAGATGTGGCTTCGCTTCTCTATGCGCAATTCGATACGCATCATGAAAAACATGCACTTAGCCAGCGATAGAGTTGTGACAAATATTTTGAAATCCTGCAACATGGCGAGTGGGGTTGCATGGGGTCCAGGTGACCCCGTCCGCACCTGGCTGCGCCTGCCCTCTGAAAAGTCACATACCCGACTGCTCTGCCGTTTTTTGTGCTGCGCAGCAGCACCTCTGATTACTTGTCCACTGGGGTTTTCACCCTATTGACTGGCGCAACGGTCAGCGTCGACAGGCACGCTGCTGCCAGCGGTGTTGGGCACGGGGGGATAGCGAGCAGGTAGAGGATGCGCTGCATGTGTGCTTCCAGTGCCCTAGTGTCAGGGAGCAGTTACGGGAGCGGGGGTGGGCAGGTCCTCCGGGCGCTGCCACTAACTTCCACCAGTTGTACCAGGCTGAGCATGGGTGGGACGCACCTGCTTTTGTGGACTGTTCCTGTGGGCATTATTGAGGGTTAGTCTCCAGGGCTTCTGAGGCCAGTGTCGTTGGCCTTTCCGGCCTTCTCTTTTGGTCCTTTTTTTGTTACTGTTGTTGTTGTATGCCCCCTTCTTAGTTTCTTTTCTTCTCCCTTCTGATCAGTGGGGCGCCCTCGCGGCCAAGCAGGGGTGGGATACGCTTGCGTTTCTGGACTTATCTTTTCTTAGAGGCTTTGTTGAGGGCTAGTCTCTACTCTCTAGTGGAACTCAGGTGTTGGACTTGGTCTTCTTCCCGGCCTCTCCTTTTGTTCCTTTCCCCCTCTCTTCCTTTTAGTTCCTTCTTTACTCCCTTCTGAACAGTTGGGCGCCCACGCGGCCGAGCTTTGAGCGGGCCCAGAGGTGTAACGTTATTCACCCTTATGACTGTCCTCCATGGCATGAGAGTTCTCTTCATCCCCTATGTCGGACCGGGGGGAAGAAAAGGATGTTTACCTTGAAATTTAATCGCTTCGGTACTACTTGCGCAACCATTTAGTCAGCACAGCCCGAAGCCACAACAATACTGGCTTTGTCTCCTCCCGACCTCTCTTTCCTTCCCCTGAAATGTTCACGTTTATTTTCAATAGGGCTTTAGGGGACCCACCTCGAGGTGGTACTGGTATGGAAACCTAGCATCATAACTCGTGGCCATGATGTCTATCTCGTTTTTATCTGGGTTACATCATGCGCAAATGTAAATGCTGGACGCCAGTCAATGACATTACACCTTTAAGCCCTGCTTAAAAAAGCTCGGCCGCGTGGGTGCCCAACTGTCCCGTTGGAGAAAAAGAAAAGGAACACGAGTGTGTGGACACCAGGGTCAGTCATAAATTAATGTGCATAAGCTCCAGCAGTTGCATACAAAGTGATGACTATCCCGTTGTGATGATGCAAGCACCACTACCGTATTGCGCCATGTAGGGTGGCTACTGTTGCAAGGGTTTAGAACGGTTGCAACGGTACCAACTTGTTATGTTCTTAAGTTTCTTTTCTTCCAACGAGACAGTTGGGCGCCCACGCGGCCGAGCCTTTTTGAGCAGGGCCCAGACGTGTTATGTTCAGAGATCTGATTGCAAAGCATGCTAAGGGCCAAGGAGATGGTGACAATCTGGAACTGACTGCGAAGATCTCTCTCAAAGTTACACGTGCTGCCAAGGCAAACGGGCATGCAGCATGCCGCATGCTATAAATAGGCACCGGAAGTGAACAACGGCAATATCTGGTCACGGGTTCTCAGATCTTAGATACCGTACTTGTCCGATCTTTTGAAGATGCATTGACGTCAGCAACAGCAGGGCTGCCAGTTGGTCCCTTCAACAGACATACAGAAGCTGCGGTACTAGCGCGGTTCTGGAGGCATGACGTCATTGACATGCCAACCAGCTGCTGTAGGGCAGGCGGTCACAGATGCCATATTGTACACTTCAAGGGGCGCTCAAACGCGCATGGCACCTGATGCTGTCATCGCACACAACACCCGCCCTCCGGAAGCCCTCGTATCTCAATAAGTGTGGAGAGGGGCCCCCACGATATATCACTCTTAAAATGTCACCCGACAGTCAGGCGCCCAGCGCCCACGCGGCTGAGCCTTTTCAGCATGGCCCAAAGGTGTCATGTCATTGACTCTTAAAATGTCATCCTCAAAACCTCGCTTGCCCTAGCTGCTCCACCGCCAGCATGAGCTCGATCGGGTAGGGTGCGAGCACGAGTAGAGGCAGGATCAGCAACGCCACGCCCGTCGTGATGGACGCCTCATTGCTCGGCACGCTTAACTCCTCCGAGCAGGGAAGCACTGGACCCCGCTGCGCACCAGAGGTTATAGGGTTCAGGATTTAGGGTTCGGTTCTTCCTGGGTTCAGGGTTTGGAAATTGATGCGTATCTCTACATGCCACAGGGGTTGCAAGGTTCAGGTTCGGGTTGGGTTTTCAGGCTGAGATGCAAAAGGCAGCAAGCCAGATGCTACATGTTTCAGGGTGGAGGGTACATGGTTTGGGGCATAAGGATCATGGTTTAGGATGGGAAGCATATGCGCTGCTTGCCAGAGGACGCAAGAAAGAGGGGCAGCAGGCACACGTATCATGTTATCTGGTATGGGCGAGGCTTATGAGGGCGGTACAAATGTACAATACTACAATGGACGAGGCTCTCACAGGGGCGGTGCAAGGTCACTGTGATGAAAGTACGTTAGCACTAAAAAGAGTGTTACAGTGGTGACTTGCAGGCGGTACACCGGTTTAGTGGAGGCAGTACAAATGTGTCATGACAGCTGCTGTCATGACACATTTGGTCATATTAAGGCGCGGTTTCAACAGCGCTAGACAGGCGGCACGATAGTACCGTGAAGTACTGATGTCCTTTAAAGGCGGTACAATGGTACATCGGTACAATTGTACAATCAGGTGGCTTGCTAAATTCACATATTATTTTAATGTGTACCGTATTTTAACCTACATTCACACCCATCCACACCCACTCAGCCCAGCTACGTTTCTCAGCCACACCACGGGGCACTGATAGAACCATTCGAATCTCCAATCCATGAAACGCAGCGGCAGCCGGTGAGGGTCAAAATCCCGGCCAGCTGGCATGCTGTACACTCTAAGGTTTAGGGTTTAGGGTTCAGGGGTTCATATGCTCCAGCTACAATTCAGCTGCGGCATGGCCAGGTCAGCGAGCCCCGACACGTTGGCAAACGGAAAATGCCGGTCAAGGTTTGGTCTCCATCGACCTCGTGGTGGCTCTTAAGCAGCCTGCCAAAGGTGGTGGCCAGGCGCTCGCCGAATAATTCAACACAGCTACCGCCGTCCTGCCGCTGTTCTGAGGTCGCTGCTTCACCGCTCCTGTGCAATCTTACCACTCCCGTGGTCCCCAATATCCAACCCACCAGCAATAAATGATCCAGCCTGATCCAGTGTCTTTCTACATCCAGCAATTTTCAAGATCCGTCCGCTTCCTCGATCCAGTAGCCCTCTAGATCTAGATCCTGATACAGTAACCCCCTCCTAGATCTACCTCCCTTTTAGATCCAGTACCTTCCTGCCTGGCTCACCTGCAAGAACAGAACCAGCCCGATCCAGTAGAACGATAACGAGCTGGCCAGCGCTGTGACAGCCAGCACAGCCGTGGTGGCCACTCCTAGGATGTTATACGTCCGGCGACCCCTGTAACAAACACGGATGTCGCAGAGGTTACATTGGCGTTTAAAGGAGTTATAAGGGTCTAGAAGAGGTTACCTGGGGTCGCAAGAAAGGAGGGGGTTTCTCATAACCAATATAAATGCCGGACATTCGAAATTGTCCCTCAATACTGCCCCAGAAAGTAAATGCCTTATAAATCAGGGGTCAACCTGGTAAAACTGGCTCCCCCCAATAGACCCACAAGCCCCCCCCCCCATTGCACCGACATATAAACCCAGGAGGTAACCCGCCCTGATAAAAGCACATGCAAAACCGGCCAGCCAGTCTGGTATGTTAAACAGGCAAGGTGGAGGTAGTGGCATGCTTGCAGCGCGTCATTGCGAATACGAGGACATGGGCGTTCGCCCACACACAAAATAAAACTCTGATCAGCACCTGAGCACCTGCACCTGGGTCGAGGGGGTTTGGAATTACAGGTTTTGAGGTCATGGTTTGAGAAGGAGTTTCAGGTCTCTTGTTGAAATGAATGTTAATAAACGCTTCAGAAAAATAAACGCAAGAAAACACTTGAGCCAAAAATATGCGAATAAACACATAAACTAAAAAAGGCAAAATTTTGCAAAAATAAAATAAATGCAAAAGCAAAATAATGCTAAAACAAAAAGCAAAATAATGGCACACAAGCAAAAGAAACGCACGCACAATCTCAATACAAGTGTCCAAGGTGCCCGATTCTGGCTATAGCTAAAGCAAGGCAACATCTGCAGCAGCAGCACTCATTCGGCTCTTCCAGCACAGGATGAGCGCTGCACACCCCCAGCTTCGGGATCCCAGGCGCGGGATATAGGCTTCAGGATCCCAGGCGCAGGATATAGGCTTCAGGATCCCAGGCGCAGGATATAGGCTTCAGGATCCCAGGCGCAGGATATAGGCTTCAGGATCCCAGGCGCGGGATGTAGGGTTCAGGATCACAAGCGCAGGATATAGGCTTCAGGATCCCAGGCGCGGGATGTAGGGTTCAGGATCCCAGGCGCGGGATGTAGGGTTCAGGATCACAAGCGCGGGATCTAGGGCTCAGGATCACAGGCGCGGGATATAGGCTTCAGGATCTCAGGCGCGGGATCTAGGGTTCAGGATCCCAGGCGCAGGATCTCAGGTTCAGCATCACAGGCGCGGGATATAGGCTTCAGGATCCCAGGCGCGGGATGTAGGGTTCAGGATCCCAGGCGCGGGATATAGGGTTCAGGATCCCAGGCGCGGGATATAGGGTTCAGGATCACAAGCGCGGGATCTAGGGCTCAGGATCACAGGCGCGGGATATAGGCTTCAGGATCTCAGGCGCGGGATCTAGGGTTCAGGATCCCAGGCGCAGGATCTCAGGTTCAGCATCACAGGCGCGGGATATAGGCTTCAGGATCCCAGGCGCGGGATGTAGGGTTCAGGATCCCAGGCGCGGGATGTAGGGTTCAGGATCCCAGGCGCAGGATATAGGGTTCAGGATCACAAGCGCGGGATGTAGGGTTCAGGATCACAAGCGCGGGATCTAGGGCTCAGGATCACAGGCGCGGGATATAGGCTTCAGGATCTCAGGCGCGGGATCTAGGGTTCAGGATCCCAGGCGCAGGATCTCAGGTTCAGCATCACAGGCGCGGGATATAGGCTTCAGGATCCCAGGCGCGGGATGTAGGGTTCAGGATCCCAGGCGCGGGATGTAGGGTTCAGGATCCCAGGCGCGGGATGTAGGGTTCAGGATTGCTGTGGGCGGGCAATCGGGCATATATTAGACATACACCGCATCCCAGCCCGTCCTACAAATTGCCTATATAGCCATTATGAGCTCACCAAAGCAAGGCGCAATGCGGCCCCCATCCAGCTCTCCAGCAGTCATGCAGTTGAGTGCAGGCATGTGCCGGGCATATCCCCGAATCCCAACCTGCCTTTAAATTCCGAGCTGCCCGCCAGAGCTCAGCAAAGCAAGGGCGAGTTGCGGCCCCTGCCCAGCAGTTCTGCAGTTGAGTGCAGGCGTGTGCCAGGCCTACCCCCTGCCTTCACATGACCTCATTGCCCGTGCGAGCTCACCAAAGCGAGAGCGCAATGCGTCCTCCGTCCAGCTCCCCAGCAGGGATGCAGTTGAGCGCATTGACCACCAGCCCAGCCCAGCCCGCGACAAGGAGCGAGTTCACCTGGGGGGGAGGAACAGGGCTCTATCATAAAATACAGCGAACAAAAAAAGCAAACAGGGAGGGGGTAACCCCTTCACGCTCAGCGTTCAGGCTGGGATGCGTTGGGAGGTTCAAGGTCCAGGGTTCAAGGTCGTAGTGCCAGTAAGTTCAGGTTTGTGCCATTGGCCCTATTGCATGGGATCTCAGTGGGTGCCCTGTCGCTCACCCTCTTCATACCAAGTGCATGGAACCTCCTTAAGGACACGCGGCTACCGAGCATGCCGGCCCCCATAGCATTCAAGAAAGGTACAGAGGGGGTGAGTAGCAGCCCTTCAAAGCCAGGCGTCACCCAAGCATGCAAGTTGTACTACGAGGGTGAGTCGCAGCCCCTGAGAAAGTCCCCGAGCATGCAAACTGTACAAAGAAGGTGAGTACTGAGTGGCATCCCCCAAGCACGCTGGCCCCCAAGCATCCAACGGGTACTATGAGGGTGAGTGGCATCCCCCAAGCACGCTGGCCCCCAAGCATGCAACGGGTACTATGAGGGTGAGTGGCATCCCCCAAGCACGCTGGCCCCCAAGCATGCAACGGGTACTATGAGGGTGAGTGGCATCCCCCAAGCACGCTGGCCCCCAAGCATGCAACGGGTACTATGAGGGTGAGTGGCATCCCCCAAGCACGCTGGCCCCCAAGCATGCAACGGGTACTATGAGGGTGAGTGGCATCCCCCAAGCACGCTGGCCCCCAAGCATGCAACGGGTACTATGAGGGTGAGTAGCATCCCCCATGCACGCTGGCCCCCAAGCATGCAACGGGTACTATGAGGGTGAGTAGCATCCCCCAAGCACGCTGGCCCCCAAGCATGCAACGGGTACTATGAGGGTGAGTGGCATCCCCCAAGCACGCTGGCCCCCAAGCATGCAACGGGTACTATGAGGGTGAGTGGCATCCCCCAAGCACGCTGGCCCCCAAGCATGCAACGGGTACTATGAGGGTGAGTGGCATCCCCCAAGCACGCTGGCCCCCAAGCATGCAACGGGTACTATGAGGGTGAGTGGCATCCCCCAAGCACGCTGGCCCCCAAGCATGCAACGGGTACTATGAGGGTGAGTGGCATCCCCCAAGCACGCTGGCCCCCAAGCATGCAACGGGTACTATGAGGGTGAGTGGCATCCCCCAAGCACGCTGGCCCCCAAGCATGCAACGGGTACTATGAGGGTGAGTGGCATCCCCCATGCACGCTGGCCCCCAAGCATGCAACGGGTACTATGAGGGTGAGTGGCATCCCCCAAGCACGCTGGCCCCCAAGCATGCAACGGGTACTATGAGGGTGAGTGGCATCCCCCAAGCACGCTGGCCCCCAAGCATGGAACGGGTACTATGAGGGTGAGTGGCATCCCCCAAGCACGCTGGCCCCCAAGCATGCAACGGGTACTATGAGGGTGAGTGGCATCCCCCAAGCACGCTGGCCCCCAAGCATGCAACGGGTACTATGAGGGTGAGTAGCATCCCCCAAGCACGCTGGCCCCCAAGCATGCAACGGGTACTATGAGGGTGAGTAGCATCCCCCAAGCACGCTGGCCCCCAAGCATGCAACGGGTACTATGAGGGTGAGTAGCATCCCCCAAGCACGCTGGCCCCCAAGCATGCAACGGGTACTATGAGGGTGAGTGGCATCCCCCAAGCACGCTGGCCCCCAAGCATGCAACGGGTACTATGAGGGTGAGTGGCATCCCCCAAGCACGCTGGCCCCCAAGCATGCAACGGGTACTATGAGGGTGAGTGGCATCCCCCAAGCACGCTGGCCCCCAAGCATGCAACGGGTACTATGAGGGTAAGTGGCAGCCCCCAAGCACGCTGGCCCCCAAGCATGCAACGGGTACTATGAGGGTGAGTGGCAGCCCCCAAGCACGCTGGCCCCCAAGCATGCAACGGGTACTATGAGGGTGAGTGGCAGCCCCCAAGCACGCTGGCCCCCAAGCATGCAACGGGTACTATGAGGGTGAGTGGCATCCCCCAAGCACGCTGGCCCCCAAGCATGCAACGGGTACTATGAGGGTGAGTGGCAGCCCCCAAGCACGCTGGCCCCCAAGCACGCTGGCCCCCAAGCATGCAACGGGTAGTATGAGGGTGAGTAGCATCCCCCAAGCACGCTGGCCCCCAAGCATGCAACAGGTACTGTGAGGGTGAGTGGCATCCCCCAAGCACGCTGGCCCCCAAGCATGCAACGGGTACTATGAGGGTGAGTAGCATCCCCCAAGCACGCTGGCCCCCAAGCATGCAACGGGTACTATGAGGGTGAGTAGCATCCCCCAAGCACGCTGGCCCCCAAGCATGCAAATTGTACAATGAGGGTGAGTAGCATCCCCCAAGCACGCTGGCCCCCAAGCATGCAACGGGTACACAGATGTTTCGTGGCAGCCCTTGAAAACCAGGCGACCCCCAGGCATGCAGCTCTCAGCAGCCTGCAGACTGAACACTCCTGAAATCCCCGAGCTCTGTACTGCAGTATTGGGAATAAAGAGAGATGGATTCACACAAAAATATTCCTACCATTTGGAAAAGGGATATAGATCGATGCTGCAGCTCTCAGCACCCGCGGACTGAACAAGCGTCTCTTCTCCTGAAACTCCCACGCTCTGTGCTTGCGCATTCGAAACCAAAGACAAGAAAGGGATCTAGATCTGTGATGCAACGTTCCAACCATATAGAGCCGAGGGATCTGGATCTGTAGCGCAGCATTCTTATCGTTTATAACGAAGGGACATCGATTGTTTTTGCAGCATGCCTACCATGTCGATCTATCGATTCTGTACCCGTACTGCAGCATTCTTACTATGTACTACAAGGGGGATCTAGATCGACACTGCAGTGATCCTACCATTTAGAACCAAGGGATCTAGATCAACACTGCAGCGTTGCTAACATATAGAACCAGCGTTGCTAACATTTAGAACCAAGGTGTATGTAGATCCATCCTGCAGCGTTTCTTGCCAATTTGAACACAGGGATCTCGATCCATACTGCAGCGGTCCTACCCATATATTGGGTCTTGTCGGTTACCCCACCGAGGAGTTACCTTGAGTCCTCTACTACCAGGGGTCAGGGGCAGTTGCTTTTAGGGGTGACTGGTTACGAGTCGAAACGAAAGTGGTACCCAAAAAATATTTTGGCAAAGCCGAGGGCCAGTAGCGCGGTGAGAAAAAACCGACAAAATCAATTATAATCGGGGAATTTCGGCGCCGGCGGCGAGCTCTACACCCACACCTCCCTCAGAACTCCCTGCTCCTGGGTACCAACTTTAATTCTGAATGACACTAAAAGTCGCTGGTCAGAGGAAGCCTGCAGTACCTGGCACAGGTGGGCCACTATTTTCTGTTGCTGCCCTCACCTTTTGACTGCAATAACTGAATTGTAGGTACCATGCAACCATATTGATGTTGTGGTGCTCTGCCGGACAGTTTGAGGGGCACATTCCACACATTTGAGGAAAGGGATATAGAACGGTAAAGCAGCGGTCGTTCCATCTAGACAACGGGATCTAGATCCATACTGTAGCGTTCTTTCCTACTAGACAAAGGGATCTAGATATATTCATCCGCACCTGAACCTATAGCTGCACCAGCCCTTCATGTGTTAAATTGATTTATTTTAGCCCTTAACCCTAAACCCTACAACCCGCACTTGAACCTCTGGCTGCACCAGCCCTTGATGTGCCCAATTGATCATTTAGCCCTAAACCCTACAACTGGCACCTGAACCTCTGGCTGCACCAGCTGCACCAGCCCTTGATGTGCTCAATTGATCATGTTAGCCCTAAACCCTGCACCCTACAACCCGCACCTGAACCTCTGGCTGCACCAGCCCTTCATGTGTTAGATTGATCATTTTAGCCCTAAACCCTGCACCCTACAACCCGCACCTGAACCTCTGGCTGCACCAGCCCTTCATGTGTTAGATTGATCATGTTAGCCCTTAACCCTTAACCCTACAACCCGCACCTGAACCTCTGGCTGCGCTAGGGTGTCCCCGATGAAGGCTTGCGCGGCCACGGCCATGAGGAAGGAATCCGAGAAAGAAACCGAGTCTATCGTGACGTCCGTTATCCCCGCAGCCGTTAACACAAAGCCTGAAGAAGGAAGGGGGATGCAACCAAAGGGGGGTGGAGGGAAGAGGGAGGGAAGGGGGAGAGAAGGGGAAGGGAAGGGGGCTGTTAGCAACCAAAGGGGGTGGAGGGAAGAGGGAGGGAAGGGGGCTGTTAGCAACCAAAGGGGGTGGAGGGAAGAGGGAGGGAAGGGGGCTGTTAGCAACCAAATGAGGTGGAGGGAAGTGGGAGGGAAGGGGGCTGTTAGCAACCAAATGAGGTGGAGGGAAGAGGGAGGGAAGGGGGCTGTTAGCAACCAAAGGGGGTGGAGGGAAGAGGGAGGGAAAGGGGCTGTTAGCAACCAAAGGGGGTGGAGGGAAGGGGGAGGGAAAGGGGCTGTTAGCAACCAAAGGGGGTGGAGGGAAGAGGGAGGGAAAGGGGCTATTAGCAACCAAAGGGGGTGGAGGGAACAGGGAGGGAAGGGGGCTGTTAGCAACCAAAGGGGGTGGAGGGAAGAGGGAGGGAAGGGGGCTGTTAGCAACCAAAGGGGGTGGAGGGAAGAGGGAGGGAAGGGGGCTGTTAGCAACCAAAGGGGGTGGAGGGAAGAGGGAGGGAAGGGGGCTGTTAGCAACCAAAGGGGGTGGAGGGAAGAGGGAGGGAAGGGGGCTGTTAGCAACCAAAGGGGGTGGAGGGAAGAGGGAGGGAAGGGGGCTGTTAGCAACCAAAGGGGGTGGAGGGAAGGGGGAGGGAAGGGGGCTGTTAGCAACCAAAGGGGGTGGAGGGAAGAGGGAGGGAAGGGGGCTGTTAGCAACCAAAGGGGGTGGAGGGAAGGGGGGCAGTTGGCACAACAAACAGTGGATGGTAGGCACGCTGGTTGCTGACCCGAAGCCTGGAAAGGGAAGGGGTGGACGTGAAGCATGAAGTTGGGGGTGTCCATGTTGATATATCCCCGCAGCGGTTGGCACAAAGCCTGAAGAGAAGAAGTGGAAGCATGGTGGCCACCAACACAGAGCCTTCAGGTGGTGGAGGGGGGATGCACGTTGGTTGTAAGCTTTAAGCTGCAAAGTGGAGGGGGGAGGCACGTTGGTTGTAAGCTTTAACCTGCAAAGTGGAGTCGATGAATGATTAAGGGGGGAGACTCCACAGTTAGCACTGGGGTGTGCGGAGGGGGGGTCAGCTTTTATTTTATAGCCACAGCGGGTCACACGAGACCTGCCACGTGAAGGGCGGGTAAACACGTTGGTTGTTAGTATGAAACCTGTTAAGTGGAGTCCATGAATGACTGGGGTGGGGGGGCTTAGCACTAGGGTGTGCAAAGGGGGGATCACCTTTTCTTTTATCCCCGCAGTGGGTCACACGAAACCTGCAAAGGGTGGGAGGGTAGACAAGTTGGTAGGTAGTACAGAGGGGGGCAGAGGACTGGGTGGGGACACAGAGGCATGGGAAAGGGGGGAGGGGGGCATGGGGAAGGGGGCAGGGGGGCATGAGGAAGAAGACAGGGGGGCATGGGGAAGGGGGCAGGGGGGCATGGGGAAGGGGGGCAAGGGGGCATGAGGAAGGGGGGAGGGGGGCATGGGGAAGGGGGCAGGGGGGCATGAGGAAGGGGACAGGGGGGCATGAGGAAGGGGGGAGGAGGAAGGGGGAAGGGGACAGGGGGCAGGGGGATATGGGAAGGGGGGCATGGGGAAGGGGGGAGGAGGCAGGGGGAAGGGGGAAGGGGACAGGGGGCAGGGGGGAGGGAGGAGGGGGGCATGGGGAAGGGGGGAGGGGGGAGGGAGGAAGGGGACAGGGGGGCATGAGGAAGGGGGGAGGGGGGCATGGGGAAGGGGGGCAGGGGGAAGGGGGCAGGGGGGCAGGGGGAAGGGGGCAGGGGGGCATGGGAAAGGGGGCAGGGGGGCATGGGGAAGGGGGGAGGGGGGCAGGGGGAAGGGGGCAGGGGGGCAGGGGGAAGGGGGCAGGGGGGCAGGGGGCAGGGGGCAGGGGGGCATGAGGAAGGGGGCAGGGGGGCATGAGGAAGGGGGCAGGGGGGCAGGGGGAAGGGGGCAGGGGGGCATGAGGAAGGGGGCAGGGGGGCATGAGGAAGGGGGCAGGGGGGCATGGGGAAGGGGAAGGGGGGCATGGGGAAGGGGGGCATGGGGAAGGGGGCAGGGGGGCATGGGGAAGGGGGCAGGGGGGCAGGGAGAAGGGGGCAGGGGGGCATGAGGAAGGGGGCAGGGGGGCATGAGGAAGGGGGCAGGTGGGCATGGGGAAGGGGGTGGGGGGCATGAGGAAGGGGGCAGGGGGGCATGGGGAAGGGGGCAGGGGGGCATGGGGAAGGGGGGCAGGGGGAAGGGGGCAGGGCGGCATGGGGAAAGGGGCAGGGCGGCATGAGGAAGGGGGGAAGGGGGAAGGGGGAAGGGGGGAAGGGGGCAGGGGGGCATTTTTTGTTTGACCCCCGCTGCTGATAGCACAAAGTGGGGAAGCATACTGTGGCCACACATGGAGAACTCAGCCAGGTCGTTTTTCTGTGAATGCTTCGTGTCTTGGAATGCCTGCATGCCTGTACCCAGGAAGCAGTGTTTCTTTTTGCGGCTACAAGTCCAACTTCGGCAGGCCGCCCAGCGGCCGCCAAAGGCCCAATGAAGACCAAACCTGAGCCGGCCGATAACTGGTGGCCAAAGCAGCAAGGCTGAACACAAATGGAGCCTCCGGCCAGCAGACGGAATGTAGCTGACATATAGCTGAGTCACAAAAAAAGAAGCACTGCAAGTAACATGCACCCCGCCAGCCCCTCACCAGCGAACGTCAATGCAGCCGCCACGCCCGTGCCGACCAACGGTCCCGCGCTGGCCACGTCCAGCAGCGCCGTCCGACTGGGTGCAAAGCCGCGTATGCGTGTGATCCCGCCAAATGACCCAAGGAAGCCAAACCCAGCTGGGACAATAAAGGGGAGGTACAGCTCGACACCCTGCCGCTTGGCAGCCCACATGTGGCCCCATTCATGGGCACCTGCATGCACGTTGAAAAATGGCGGCTAGTTTCGGGCGGAATTTGTCTATTTCCTCAGAATCTGTGGGTGGAAGTAAGTATTGGCCACAAGTTGGGATGTGGCTGAATTGTAGCTGATGATATCACAGCACTCGGTTCCCCCCTGTCAACAGGCATTGGCCACAGGTAGGAATGTAGCTGAGTTGTAGCCGATGACAGCATGGCAAACAGTGCGCCCCTCAGCAGCCATTGACCACCCATGGGGATGTAGCTGACTTGTAGCTGATGGCATAACCGTTCACGGTGCGCCCCCCCAGCAGCCATTGGCCACAGGTTGGGAAGCAGCTGAATTGTAGCTAAGGGCATCATAGTGCACAGCACCCAGCTTCACGCTGCTGCTACTTTTGTAACTGATGGCATTTGTAACTTGTGGGCATTTGTAACTGCCCAGCACCACACTGCTGCTGAATTGTAACTGATGGCATCAAAGTGCACAGCACCCAGCTTCACGCTGCTGCTACTTTTGTTGGGCCTGCAGTAGAGCTCCCGAGTCTCTTCATCACTTACATTCAGTGATGTGCCAATTACAATCCTTATGATGGCTGAATGACGTAGCTGACTTTTAGTCACCGTAATTTCGAGGCGAAATTCAGCTACTTTTACCAGTAAAGGACCGTAAATCCGTAATTACTTACACGAGTTCTGAATAACGGCGCAATTGCACAGCACAGCTTACATTGCCTGTGCGTGCCAGACCCAGGCTCTTGACGGATAGGAGCGGGCGGTCAGCCGGCCACCCAAGTGCCAGTTTGGCCCAAACCCCGACCGGCCTACTGCCAGAGACTTAAATACTGTACCAGGAAACACTGTACCCGGCTACCCGTACCTTCTAGCCGCAGGTCGGCTCGCACACCTGCACTGCTTCATCACCATGCTGTGCTAACAGTGCTGTGTGCTGTTTCGGACCTGACGCGCAAAGCCACCCAAGGCAGCGCAGGGAAACCGGAGCCTTGCAGCCAAAGCCTACCCCACATAGTGAGGTGCGGGTTTTGGTGATCCTCCGCTAGGTGAGGGACCTCGCCTGCTTGAAGCAGGTGAGGTCTCCTCACAACGCGGAGGGACACGAAGTGGAGGAACATTTTTTGGTAACCCCAGGAATTAAATTTGGATCCAACCCCACCATGCGTACAGCGGCAAGCGCATCCAGAGCAAAGATAACGTATCTAGGGCGAATACCAAAGCACTCAAGCCCAGGGTCTAAGTGTGGACCAGAACACACCTAGACACTATGGGTTTGGTGTGGACCAGAACACAAGGAGGGAAATGACTTAACAGCTTTCAAAAGCACAGGAACACACAAAGTGTGGGCACAGGCATGCAGTGTGTGTGAACCAAAAGGGCCTGCCTGCCGGAAGGACATCAGGCTTCGCTCCATCAGCAGGGGGGCTTAGAACAAAACATGCGACTCACCTAGCGTGAACCAAAAGGCAATGGCTGCCGGAAGTGCGTCCGTGACATCTGATGATTTGATCTCCGTTAAGAAGGGGTCCACGAGGAACTGGAACAGGGGCACTCCATTGGCGTTGGCAGTGGTGACCACAGTCAGGGTGGCAAACAGGACTGCCAGCCAGACCTGCATGGGCGCAAGGGAACGTATAGCTGTATGGTGCTTGGGTGCATGGGTGCATCGGCGCGTATAGATGCATGGGCTCGTGTAGTAGCATGGGGCATGGGTGCATGGATATGGCTAGGTGCATGGTGCATGGCTCCATGGGCACTTTTAGGTGCATGGGAAAATGGGTACATATATGTCCATGGTGTATGGGTGCATGGACATGCACAGGTGCATGGTGCATATATGCATGAGCTCGTTAAGGTGCATGGTGCATGGGTGCATGGAAATGTATAGGTGCATGTTGCATGGGTGCATGGGCATGTAAATATTGCATGGTGCATGGGTGTATAGGCACACAGTTGGCATGGGCCATTGTCACCACTGCCAGGGTGGCAAAGAAGACCTCCAGCCACACTGGCATGGGTGCATGGGGATGCATGAGGTTGCATGGGCGCACGCAGATGTACAAATGTGCATGGGCATGCACAGGTGAGCACGGCACGGCTGGGTAAGAGATCCCACCAGCATGCCCCCCTCACACCGGCATACCACCCCCCTCCCACCGGCATGCCACCCCCTTCCCACCGGCATGCCACCCCCCTCCCACTGGCATGCCACCCCCTTCCCACCGGCATGCCACCCTCCCCGACCGTTACGATAGCGCTGCAAGCTCGAAAACGCCCAGCCTTCACACCTCCACTTCTCTGCCTGTCCGCCTCCCTCAAAAGCTGTACGGATTTGGGTTTAAGTGCTTAGAGTGATGGTCTCACACCTTTCGGTGCAGGCTTAAGACTTGAAGTCCCGCACCTCTGTGACCCTGCTGATGGTTCCCTCAGTGGCTGAGGCCTGGGGCATGACCACAGCTGTGGGCTTGCCATCCATATCGTTCAGGAGGAACAGGCGGTACTCGTCTCCTAGTTGAGCCTGGGGTGTGGGGGGACAGTGAGGGGAGCAGTGGAGGTGGTGTACAGTGGGGGGGCAGTGAGGGGAGCAGTGGAGGTGGTGTACAGTGAGGGGAGCAGTGGAGGTGGTGTACAGTGGGAGGACAGTGAGGGGAGCAGTGGAGGTGGTGTACAGTGGGGGGGCAGTGAGCGGAGCAGTGGAGGTGGTGTACAGTGGGGGGACAGTGAGGGGAGAAGTGGAGGTGGTGTACAGTGGGGGGACAGTGAGGGGAGCAGTGGAGGTGGTGTACAGTGGGGGGACAGTGAGGGGAGCAGTGGAGGTGGTGTACAGTGGGGGGACAGTGAGGGAAGCAGTGGAGGTGGTGTACAGTGAGGGGAGCAGTGGAGGTGGTGTACAGTGGGGGGGCAGTGAGGGGAGAAGTGGAGGTGGTGTACAGTGGGGGGACAGTGAGGGGAGCAGTGGAGGTGGTGTACAGTGGGGGGGCAGTGAGGGGAGCAGTGGAGGTGGTGTACAGTGGGGGGACAGTGAGGGGAGCAGTGGAGGTGGTGTACAGTGGGGGGACAGTGAGGGGAGCAGTGGAGGTGGTGTACAGTGGGGGGCAGTGAGGGGAGCAGTGGGAGTGGTGTACAGTGGGGGGTAGTGAGGGGAGCAGTGGAGGTGGTGTACATTGGGAGGACAGTGAGGGGAGCAGTGGAGGTGGTGTACAGTGGGGGGGGGCAGTGAGGGGAGCAGTGGAGGTGGTGTACAGTGGGGGGACAGTGATGGGAGCAGTGGAGGTGGTGTACAGTGGGGGGACAGTGAGGGGAGCAGTGGAGGTGGTGTACAGTGGGGGGCAGTGAGGGTAGCAGTGGAGGTGGTGTACAGTGGGGGGGGCAGTGAGGGGAGCAGTGGGAGTGGTGTACATTGGGGGGACAGTGAGGGGAGCAGTGGAGGTGGTGTACAGTGGAAGGGCAGTGAGGGTAGCAGTGGAGGTGGTGTACAGTGGGGGGCAGTGAGGGTAGCAGTGGAGGTGGTGTACAGTGGAGGGGCAGTGAGGGTAGCAGTGGGAGGTGGTGTACATTGGGGGGACAGTGGGGGGAGCAGTGGAGGTGGTGTACAGTGGGGGGGCAGTGAGGGGAGCAGTGGAGGTGGTGTACAGTGGGGGGCAGTGAGGGTAGCAGTGGGGGTGGTGTACAGTGTGGGGGGCAGTGAGGGTAGCAGTGGAGGTGGTGTACAGTGGGGGGACAGTGAGGGTAGCAGTGGAGGTGGTGTACAGTGGGGGGACAGTGAGGGTAGCAGTGGAGGTGGTGTACAGTGGGGGGACAGTGATGGGAGCAGTGGAGGTGGTGTACAGTGGGGGGACAGTGAGGGGAGCAGTGGAGGTGGTGTACAGTGGGGGGACAGTGAGGGGAGCAGTGGAGGTGGTGTACATTGGGAGGACAGTGAGGGGAGCAGTGGAGGTGGTGTACAGTGGGGGGGGGCAGTGAGGGGAGCAGTGGAGGTGGTGTACAGTGGGGGGACAGTGAGGGGAGCAGTGGAGGTGGTGTACAGTGGGGGGACAGTGAGGGGAGCAGTGGAGGTGGTGTACAGTGGGGGGGCAGTGAGGGTAGCAGTGGAGGTGGTGTACAGTGGAGGGGCAGTGAGGGGAGCAGTGGAGGTGGTGTACAGTGGGGGGGCAGTGAGGGGAGCAGTGGAGGTGGTGTACAGTGGGGGGGACAGTGAGGGGAGCAGTGGAGGTGGTGTACAGTGGGGGGACAGTGAGGGGAGCAGTGGAGGTGGTGTACAGTGGAGGGGCAGTGAGAGGAGCAGTGGGAGTGGTGTACAGTGGGGGGCAGTGAGGGGAGCAGTGGGAGTGGTGTACAGTGGGGGGGCAGTGAGGGGAGCAGTGGAGGTGGTGTACAGTGGGGGGACAGTGAGGGGAGCAGTGGAGGTGGTGTACAGTGGGGGGGCAGTGAGGGTAGCAGTGGAGGTGGTGTACAGTGGGGGGACAGTGAGGGGAGCAGTGGAGGTGGTGTACAGTGGGGGGACAGTGATGGGAGCAGTGGAGGTGGTGTACAGTGGGGGGACAGTGAGGGGAGCAGTGGAGGTGGTGTACAGTGGGGGGTAGTGAGGGGAGCAGTGGAGGTGGTGTACATTGGGAGGACAGTGAGGGGAGCAGTGGAGGTGGTGTACAGTGGGGGGGGGCAGTGAGGGGAGCAGTGGAGGTGGTGTACAGTGGGGGGACAGTGAGGGGAGCAGTGGAGGTGGTGTACAGTGGGGGGACAGTGAGGGGAGCAGTGGAGGTGGTGTACAGTGGGGGGGCAGTGAGGGTAGCAGTGGAGGTGGTGTACAGTGGAGGGGCAGTGAGGGTAGCAGTGGAGGTGGTGTACAGTGGAGGGGCAGTGAGGGGAGAAGTGGGAGTGGTGTACAGTGGGGGGGCAGTGAGGGGAGCAGTGGAGGTGGTGTACAGTGAGGGGGGTAGTGAGGGGAGCAGTGGGAGTGGTGTACATTGGGGGGACAGTGAGGGGAGCAGTGGAGGTGGTGTACAGTGGAGGGACAGTGAGGGTAGCAGTGGAGGTGGTGTACAGTGGGGGGCAGTGAGGGTAGCAGTGGAGGTAGTGTACAGTGGAGGGGCAGTGACGGTAGCAGTGGGAGTGGTGTACATTGGGGGGACAGTGAGGGGAGCAGTGGAGGTGGTGTACAGTGGAGGGGCAGTGAGGGGAGAAGTGGAGGTGGTGTACAGTGGGGGGACAGTGAGGGGAGCAGTGGAGGTGGTGTACAGTGGAGGGGCAGTGAGGGGAGCAGTGGAGGTGGTGTACAGTGGGGGGACAGTGAGGGGAGCAGTGGAGGTGGTGTACAGTGGGGGGACAGTGAGGGGAGCAGTGGAGGTGGTGTACAGTGAGGGGAGCAGTGGAGGTGGTGTACAGTGGGGGGGGCAGTGAGGGGAGCAGTGGAGGTGGTGTACAGTGGGGGGCAGTGAGGGGAGCAGTGGAGGTGGTGTACAGTGGGGGGACAGTGAGGGGAGCAGTGGAGGTGGTGTACAGTGAGGGGAGCAGTGGAGGTGGTGTACAGTGGGGGGACAGTGAGGGTAGCAGTGGAGGTGGTGTACAGTGGGGGGCAGTGAGGGTAGCAGTGGAGGTAGTGTACAGTGGAGGGGCAGTGACGGGAGCAGTGGAGGTGGTGTACAGTGGGGGGACAGTGAGGGGAGCAGTGGAGGTGGTGTACAGTGGGGGGACAGTGAGGGGAGCAGTGGAGGTGGTGTACAGTGGGGGGGCAGTGAGGGGAGCAGTGGGGGTGGTGTACAGTGGGGGGCAGTGAGGGTAGCAGTGGAGGTGGTGTACAGTGGAGGGGCAGTGGGGGGAGCAGTGGAGGTGGTGTACAGTGGGGGGGGGCAGTGAGGGGAGCAGTGGAGGTGGTGTACAGTGGGGGGCAGTGAGGGTAGCAGTGGAGGTGGTGTACAGTGGAGGGGCAGTGAGGGTAGCAGTGGAGGTGGTGTACAGTGGAGGGGCAGTGCGGGGAGAAGTGGAGGTGGTGTACAGTGGGGGGGGCAGTGAGGGGAGCAGTGGAGGTGGTGTACAGTGGGGGGGGCAGTGAGGGGAGCAGTGGGAGTGGTGTACATTGGGGGGACAGTGAGGGGAGCAGTGGAGGTGGTGTACAGTGGAAGGGCAGTGAGGGTAGCAGTGGAGGTGGTGTACAGTGGGGGGCAGTGAGGGTAGCAGTGGAGGTGGTGTACAGTGGAGGGGCAGTGAGGGTAGCAGTGGAGGTGGTGTACATTGGGGGGACAGTGGGGGGAGCAGTGGAGGTGGTGTACAGTGGGGGGGCAGTGAAGGGAGCAGTGGAGGTGGTGTACAGTGGGGGGCAGTGAGGGTAGCAGTGGGGGTGGTGTACAGTGTGGGGGGCAGTGAGGGTAGCAGTGGAGGTGGTGTACAGTGGGGGGACAGTGAGGGGAGCAGTGGAGGTGGTGTACAGTGGGGGGCAGTGAGGGTAGCAGTGGGAGGTGGTGTACATTGGGGGGACAGTGGGGGGAGCAGTGGAGGTGGTGTACAGTGGGGGGGCAGTGAGGGGAGCAGTGGAGGTGGTGTACAGTGGGGGGACAGTGAGGGGAGCAGTGGGAGTGGTGTACAGAGGGGGGGACAGTGAGGGGAGCAGTGGGAGTGGTGTACAGTGTGGGGGGCAGTGAGGGGAGCAGTGGAGGTGGTGTACAGTGTGGGGGGCAGTGAGGGGAGCAGTGGAGGTGGTGTACAGTGTGGGGGGCAGTGAGGGGAGCAGTGGAGGTGGTGTACAGTGTGGGGGGCAGTGAGGGGAGCAGTGGAGGTGGTGTACAGTGGGGGGACAGTGAGGGGAGCAGTGGAGGTGGTGTACATTGGGAGGACAGTGAGGGGAGCAGTGGAGGTGGTGTACAGTGGGGGGACAGTGAGGGGAGCAGTGGAGGTGGTGTACAGTGGGGGGACAGTGAGGGGAGCAGTGGAGGTGGTGTACAGTGGGGGGACAGTGAGGGGAGCAGTGGAGGTGGTGTACAGTGGGGGGTAGTGAGGGGAGCAGTGGAGGTGGTGTACATTGGGAGGACAGTGAGGGGAGCAGTGGAGGTGGTGTACAGTGGGGGGGGGCAGTGAGGGGAGCAGTGGAGGTGGTGTACAGTGGGGGGACAGTGAGGGGAGCAGTGGAGGTGGTGTACAGTGGGGGGACAGTGAGGGGAGCAGTGGGGGTGGTGTACAGTGGGGGGCAGTGAGGGTAGCAGTGGAGGTGGTGTACAGTGGGGGGGGCAGTGAGGGTAGCAGTGGGAGTGGTGTACATTGGGGGGACAGTGAGGGGAGCAGTGGAGGTGGTGTACAGTGGAAGGGCAGTGAGGGTAGCAGTGGAGGTGGTGTACAGTGGGGGGCAGTGAGGGTAGCAGTGGAGGTGGTGTACAGTGGAGGGGCAGTGAGGGTAGCAGTGGGAGGTGGTGTACATTGGGGGGACAGTGGGGGGAGCAGTGGAGGTGGTGTACAGTGGGGGGGCAGTGAGGGGAGCAGTGGAGGTGGTGTACAGTGGGGGGCAGTGAGGGTAGCAGTGGGGGTGGTGTACAGTGTGGGGGGCAGTGAGGGTAGCAGTGGAGGTGGTGTACAGTGGGGGGACAGTGAGGGGAGCAGTGGAGGTGGTGTACAGTGGGGGGACAGTGAGGGTAGCAGTGGAGGTGGTGTACAGTGGGGGGACAGTGATGGGAGCAGTGGAGGTGGTGTACAGTGGGGGGGACAGTGAGGGGAGCAGTGGAGGTGGTGTACAGTGGGGGGACAGTGAGGGGAGCAGTGGAGGTGGTGTACATTGGGAGGACAGTGAGGGGAGCAGTGGAGGTGGTGTACAGTGGGGGGGGGCAGTGAGGGGAGCAGTGGAGGTGGTGTACAGTGGGGAGACAGTGAGGGGAGCAGTGGAGGTGGTGTACAGTGGAGGGGCAGTGAGGGGAGCAGTGGAGGTGGTGTACAGTGGGGGGGCAGTGAGGGGAGCAGTGGAGGTGGTGTACAGTGGGGGGGACAGTGAGGGGAGCAGTGGAGGTGGTGTACAGTGGGGGGACAGTGAGGGGAGCAGTGGATGTGGTGTACAGTGGAGGGGCAGTGAGAGGAGCAGTGGGAGTGGTGTACAGTGGGGGGCAGTGAGGGGAGCAGTGGGAGTGGTGTACAGTGGGGGGGCAGTGAGGGGAGCAGTGGAGGTGGTGTACAGTGGGGGGACAGTGAGGGGAGCAGTGGAGGTGGTGTACAGTGGGGGGGCAGTGAGGGTAGCAGTGGAGGTGGTGTACAGTGGGGGGACAGTGAGGGGAGCAGTGGAGGTGGTGTACAGTGGGGGGACAGTGATGGGAGCAGTGGAGGTGGTGTACAGTGGGGGGACAGTGAGGGGAGCAGTGGAGGTGGTGTACAGTGGGGGGTAGTGAGGGGAGCAGTGGAGGTGGTGTACATTGGGAGGACAGTGAGGGGAGCAGTGGAGGTGGTGTACAGTGGGGGGGGGGCAGTGAGGGGAGCAGTGGAGGTGGTGTACAGTGGGGGGACAGTGAGGGGAGCAGTGGAGGTGGTGTACAGTGGGGGGACAGTGAGGGGAGCAGTGGAGGTGGTGTACAGTGGGGGGACAGTGAGGGGAGCAGTGGAGGTGGTGTACAGTGGGGGGACAGTGAGGGGAGCAGTGGAGGTGGTGTACAGTGGGGGGTAGTGAGGGGAGCAGTGGAGGTGGTGTACATTGGGAGGACAGTGAGGGGAGCAGTGGAGGTGGTGTACAGTGGGGGGGGGGGCAGTGAGGGGAGCAGTGGAGGTGGTGTACAGTGGGGGGACAGTGAGGGGAGCAGTGGAGGTGGTGTACAGTGGGGGGACAGTGAGGGGAGCAGTGGGGGTGGTGTACAGTGGGGGGCAGTGAGGGTAGCAGTGGAGGTGGTGTACAGTGGGGGGGCAGTGAGGGTAGCAGTGGGAGTGGTGTACATTGGGGGGACAGTGAGGGGAGCAGTGGAGGTGGTGTACAGTGGAAGGGCAGTGAGGGTAGCAGTGGAGGTGGTGTACAGTGGGGGGCAGTGAGGGGAGCAGTGGAGGTGGTGTACAGTGGAGGGGCAGTGAGGGTAGCAGTGGGAGGTGGTGTACATTGGGGGGACAGTGGGGGGAGCAGTGGAGGTGGTGTACAGTGGGGGGGCAGTGAGGGGAGCAGTGGAGGTGGTGTACAGTGGGGGGCAGTGAGGGTAGCAGTGGGGGTGGTGTACAGTGTGGGGGGCAGTGAGGGTAGCAGTGGAGGTGGTGTACAGTGGGGGGACAGTGAGGGGAGCAGTGGAGGTGGTGTACAGTGGGGGGACAGTGAGGGTAGCAGTGGAGGTGGTGTACAGTGGGGGGACAGTGATGGGAGCAGTGGAGGTGGTGTACAGTGGGGGGGACAGTGAGGGGAGCAGTGGAGGTGGTGTACAGTGGGGGGACAGTGAGGGGAGCAGTGGAGGTGGTGTACATTGGGAGGACAGTGAGGGGAGCAGTGGAGGTGGTGTACAGTGGGGGGGGGCAGTGAGGGGAGCAGTGGAGGTGGTGTACAGTGGGGGGACAGTGAGGGGAGCAGTGGAGGTGGTGTACAGTGGAGGGGCAGTGAGGGGAGCAGTGGAGGTGGTGTACAGTGGGGGGGCAGTGAGGGGAGCAGTGGAGGTGGTGTACAGTGGGGGGGACAGTGAGGGGAGCAGTGGAGGTGGTGTACAGTGGGGGGACAGTGAGGGGAGCAGTGGATGTGGTGTACAGTGGAGGGGCAGTGAGAGGAGCAGTGGGAGTGGTGTACAGTGGGGGGCAGTGAGGGGAGCAGTGGGAGTGGTGTACAGTGGGGGGGCAGTGAGGGGAGCAGTGGAGGTGGTGTACAGTGGGGGGACAGTGAGGGGAGCAGTGGAGGTGGTGTACAGTGGGGGGGCAGTGAGGGTAGCAGTGGAGGTGGTGTACAGTGGGGGGACAGTGAGGGGAGCAGTGGAGGTGGTGTACAGTGGGGGGACAGTGATGGGAGCAGTGGAGGTGGTGTACAGTGGGGGGACAGTGAGGGGAGCAGTGGAGGTGGTGTACAGTGGGGGGTAGTGAGGGGAGCAGTGGAGGTGGTGTACATTGGGAGGACAGTGAGGGGAGCAGTGGAGGTGGTGTACAGTGGGGGGGGGCAGTGAGGGGAGCAGTGGAGGTGGTGTACAGTGGGGGGACAGTGAGGGGAGCAGTGGAGGTGGTGTACAGTGGGGGGACAGTGAGGGGAGCAGTGGAGGTGGTGTACAGTGGGGGGGCAGTGAGGGTAGCAGTGGAGGTGGTGTACAGTGGAGGGGCAGTGAGGGTAGCAGTGGAGGTGGTGTACAGTGGAGGGGCAGTGAGGGGAGAAGTGGGAGTGGTGTACAGTGGGGGGGCAGTGAGGGGAGCAGTGGAGGTGGTGTACAGTGAGGGGGGTAGTGAGGGGAGCAGTGGGAGTGGTGTACATTGGGGGGACAGTGAGGGGAGCAGTGGAGGTGGTGTACAGTGGGGGGACAGTGAGGGTAGCAGTGGAGGTGGTGTACAGTGGGGGGCAGTGAGGGTAGCAGTGGAGGTAGTGTACAGTGGAGGGGCAGTGACGGTAGCAGTGGAGGTGGTGTACATTGGGGGGACAGTGAGGGGAGCAGTGGAGGTGGTGTACAGTGGAGGGGCAGTGAGGGGAGAAGTGGAGGTGGTGTACAGTGGGGGGACAGTGAGGGGAGCAGTGGAGGTGGTGTACAGTGGAGGGGCAGTGAGGGGAGCAGTGGAGGTGGTGTACAGTGGGGGGGACAGTGAGGGGAGCAGTGGAGGTGGTGTACAGTGGGGGGACAGTGAGGGGAGCAGTGGAGGTGGTGTACAGTGAGGGGAGCAGTGGAGGTGGTGTACAGTGGGGGGGGCAGTGAGGGGAGAAGTGGAGGTGGTGTACAGTGGGGGGCAGTGAGGGGAGCAGTGGAGGTGGTGTACAGTGGGGGGACAGTGAGGGGAGCAGTGGAGGTGGTGTACAGTGAGGGGAGCAGTGGAGGTGGTGTACAGTGGGGGGACAGTGAGGGGAGCAGTGGAGGTGGTGTACAGTGGGGGGTAGTGAGGGGAGCAGTGGAGGTGGTGTACATTGGGATGACAGTGAGGGGAGCAGTGGAGGTGGTGTACAGTGGGGGGGGGGCAGTGAGGGGAGCAGTGGAGGTGGTGTACAGTGGGGGGACAGTGAGGGGAGCAGTGGAGGTGGTGTACAGTGGGGGGTAGTGAGGGGAGCAGTGGAGGTGGTGTACATTGGGAGGACAGTGAGGGGAGCAGTGGAGGTGGTGTACAGTGGGGGGTAGTGAGGGGAGCAGTGGAGGTGGTGTACAGTGGGGGGGGGCAGTGAGGGGAGCAGTGGAGGTGGTGTACAGTGGGGGGCAGTGAGGGTAGCAGTGGAGGTGGTGTACAGTGGAGGGGCAGTGAGGGTAGCAGTGGAGGTGGTGTACAGTGGAGGGGCAGTGCGGGAAGAAGTGGAGGTGGTGTACAGTGGGGGGGGCAGTGAGGGGAGCAGTGGAGGTGGTGTACAGTGGGGGGGGCAGTGAGGGGAGCAGTGGGAGTGGTGTACATTGGGGGGACAGTGAGGGGAGCAGTGGAGGTGGTGTACAGTGGAAGGGCAGTGAGGGTAGCAGTGGAGGTGGTGTACAGTGGGGGGCAGTGAGGGTAGCAGTGGAGGTGGTGTACAGTGGAGGGGCAGTGAGGGTAGCAGTGGGGGTGGTGTACAGTGTGGGGGGCAGTGAGGGTAGCAGTGGAGGTGGTGTACAGTGGGGGGACAGTGAGGGGAGCAGTGGAGGTGGTGTACAGTGGGGGGACAGTGAGGGGAGCAGTGGAGGTGGTGTACAGTGGGGGGGCAGTGAGGGGAGCAGTGGAGGTGGTGTACAGTGGGGGGGGGAGTGAGGGTAGCAGTGGAGGTGGTGTACAGTGGGGGGACAGTGAGGGGAGCAGTGGAGGTGGTGTACAGTGGGGGGCAGTGAGGGTAGCAGTGGAGGTGGTGTACAGTGGGGGGTAGTGAGGGGAGCAGTGGAGGTGGTGTACAGTGGGGGGACAGTGAGAGGAGCAGTGGGAGTGGTGTACAGTGGGGGGCAGTGAGGGGAGCAGTGGGAGTGGTGTACAGTGGGGGGGCAGTGAGGGGAGCAGTGGGAGTGGTGTACAGGGGGGGGGCAGTGAGGGGAGCAGTGGAGGTGGTGTACAGTGGGGGGGCAGTGAGGGGAGCAGTGGAGGTGGTGTACAGTGGGGGGGCAGTGAGGGGAGCAGTGGAGGTGGTGTACAGTGGGGGGACAGTGAGGGGAGCAGTGGGAGTGGTGTACAGAGGGGGGGACAGTGAGGGGAGCAGTGGGAGTGGTGTACAGTGTGGGGGCAGTGAGGGGAGCAGTGGAGGTGGTGTACAGTGTGGGGGGCAGTGAGGGGAGCAGTGGAGGTGGTGTACAGTGTGGGGGGCAGTGAGGGGAGCAGTGGAGGTGGTGTACAGTGTGGGGGGCAGTGAGGGGAGCAGTGGAGGTGGTGTACAGTGTGGGGGGCAGTGAGGGGAGCAGTGGAGGTGGTGTACAGTGGGGGGGGCAGTGAGGGGAGCAGTGGGAGTGGTGTACAGTGTGGGGGCAGTGAGGGGAGCAGTGGGAGTGGTGTACAGTGGGGGGACAGTGAGGGGAGCAGTGGGAGTGGTGTACAGTGGGGGGGCAGTGAGGGGAGCAGTGGGAGTGGTGTACAGTGGGGGGACAGTGAGGGGAGCAGTGGGAGTGGTGTACAGTGGGGGGCAGTGAGGGGAGCAGTGGGAGTGGTGTACAGTGGGGGGGCAGTGAGGGGAGCAGTGGGAGTGGTGTACAGTGGGGGGACAGTGAGGGGAGCAGTGGGAGTGGTGTACAGTGGGGGGGCAGTGAGGGGAGCAGTGGGAGTGGTTTGGACAGTGAGGGTAGTAGGGGAGCAGTAGAGGGAGATGGGCCTGCTGTATATGAGTACATGGAATTTAGGAGTAACAGCCAGTACTCGTCTCCCAGGTGAGCCTGGGGTGGTGGTGGACAGGGGTCAGGGGGGAGGCAGTGAAGGGAGATAGGCTTGCTGTAGATGTAATTAAGGAGGAATAGCCAGTACTCGTCTCCCAGGTGAGCCTGGGGAGGGCGGTGGTGAACTGTGAGGGGAGCAGTGGAGGTGGTGGACAGTGGGGGGACAGTGCGGGGCGATGGGGTGGTAGGGGAGCAGTGGAGGTGGCGGACAGTGGGGGGACAGTGCGGGGCGATGGGGGTGGCGGAAGAGCAGTGGGGGGCGGAGTGGGGGGGGGGAGATGGGCTTGCCGTAGATGTCATTCAGGAGGTACAGCTGGTACGCATCACTCAGCTCCCAGTCGAGCCTGAGGGGGATGATGATGAGCGGTGGTGGTCTGGGGTGCAGAGGGTGTGTGGGGGGGACGGGGGGGGCATTAAGGGGGAGGCTCGGACAGAGGAGCCATGAGTGGGCATTTCGTATTCCAGGCACTTGCTGGCAGCCCAGTACCAGGATCTGATGGGTACCGGCCTATGAACTTTACCGCAAGATAATACTAGAGGTATGTTATGGTAGCAGGAGGGCAGTAAACATGCCTAGGGTCATTTAATCATAATTGAAGGGCTCATGGTTAGGGTTAAGGGAAGGGCCCCCACCCTTGGTTTCTCCCGAGTGAGAACCCTGCTTGCTGATGAGGTTGACTGAAGAGATGCGTGAGAACCCCCCAAGCATGACGGGCACGAGAGGGATTTGCGCTGCCTGCCTAACCAGCTGGGGTGGAGAGAGCCCATGAATGATGACGCATGAGCGATGACGCATGAACGATGATTCATAAAGATGACGCATCAACGATGACGCATGACGCATGAACGCATGAACGAACAGGTCAATGTCCATCTGCCTGGCTTTGCGCGGGTCCCTAGCTCTAACTGCTCTTTTTAGGGCCAACGCATCCGCCTTGAATTCATTTTAGAAAGGGATCAGCAGAACAAAATTGACGGTTGAAGATAGATGTCCGGTCCAAAACTAGGATACTGCTGTCCTTTCCTATGACAGGTAGATCCTTAGGATTTCACAATTTCACACCTAACCGACCCTTCATTCGAAACCAATCCGGACCAGCATTTAACACCAGCGCAGACTATGAAGCATGCATCTCATCTTCAATAGTCACCTGAATCTCCGATTCAGGCAGGGCAGCAGTTAAGGAGCGCCGCGCCCATGCGCATGGCTCGCCTCGCATGGGCGGCATGGCCGAGCGGCATGTGGAGCATGGGGGAGGCAGATGTTCGGCAGTGATGCTCAATGCGCTCGCCCTCATGCACACTATTGGACGCTGCGCATGGCGTCCATGGCACGCACATGGCTCACATCGCATGCGCATGGCCAAGCGGCATGGGGTGTGCATGGGGAGGCACAGGCTTTAGGACCACTCGCCTTCAAGCGTGTAGTGAGCTTCTGGTATGAGGCCTGCGGGTCTCGCCCCCGTACATTGCCCTTGAACACAACGCCATCATTCTGATAGTTTTCAACGCTGGTCACGTAGAACGTGTCGAAGCCGAACACCTGCATCTTGAGCCGCTCGATAACCTCCTTTGAAATCTGAAGGGTCTTTTCCTCGCCGCTCACTAGCGCCTTGCTGGGGGATTCCGTCGTCGGTTGCTTTTTGTCCTCCCCGGACTCGGGCGGGGGAAACTGCGACGAACGCGAGACGACGCGATCGCAGCGCTTATTGCTGCTGCTGCTGCTGCTGTTGCTGCTGCTGCTGAGGACGGGGTAGGTCGCGCGGGAAACGGCGCGGTCTCGAGGAGAGCAGCATCCCAGAGCTGGGTGACCAGACAACCTGACGGATGGTGTAGCGGCTTGGCATCTAGAGAGCACCGGGGCGTTAGCGGCGATCATGCTCAGGCGCGGTATGGTTGCGATGTATAAGATGTTGTGTTTGAAAGATGGATGGGTGGTAGGAAGCACGGACACGCTCATTTCATGGGGTCATGTAAAACTGCAAAACAGTATCGGGCTCCGGATCCCGATTCGGGTGTCCCCCGACCCCCCACATCATAGCTGCGCGCAGAGACCGACAGCACAACGGTTGCAGCGGAGATGACAAATACAGGCGACGATTGCATTGAAATCCCGGCGGCGGAGACCCATGCAGGTGACCCAGTCGAGGCTGCAGCAGTCGACACCGCGGCAGCTGCCCCAAATAGCGACATCGTCGTGAAGGAAAACGAGGACGGGACGGAGGCGGCCGAAAATGCTTCCGCCACTGCTACCAGCGTCAAGCTCTGCGAGGTGTGCGAGACGGAACCCAGCAAGTACCGCTGCCCCGGCTGCGACCTGCGTAGCTGCAGCCTCGCCTGTTCAAAACTGCACAAGGAGGAATCGGGATGCAGCGGGAAGCGAGATAGGCTGAAATTCGTGTCGCTGCAGGATTT
This sequence comes from Limnomonas spitsbergensis, assembly GCA_037349105.1. Taxonomy (NCBI): domain Eukaryota; kingdom Viridiplantae; phylum Chlorophyta; class Chlorophyceae; order Chlamydomonadales; genus Limnomonas; species Limnomonas spitsbergensis. Next base: position 1,284,180 of record JAYJMM010000102.1, on the reverse strand, counting down.
CGACGACCGGCAGCTGCTGTCCGGTAGGTGTGAGAAAGAGAGTGAGAGACAGGAGTGGGTTAAGTCCAAGCAAAAGAAAAGAGTGGGAGGGCCTGGCTGTCAACCCCATGCAAAGCCACAGCGCTCATCATGCAGGAAATGGCACCATGCAGAGGCCGCCACTCAGCAGCAGAAACAAGGACTTAAAGACCCATGCAGGAAAAGGCACCATGGGTTGGCCACCCCTCAGCAAAGTTAACGCAACCACCCACAGCCTTCGCCGAAAGGACCAGGCAGTGCAAACAGGGAGGGGAAAAGTAACAAGAACCAAAACCTCAGTGACAAGGAACCACATGCTACACCCAAATCTAATAAGCCGGGGTGCAGGATGTCCCCGCATGGCTCTCCATGTCCATGGCACAACTGGAGGGAGGGGGTGGTCAGAGAACGCACGTCTTATATCAGAGATCTACATTTGGAACGCGATTTCGCGTTCTCGATCAGCTGCGCGCTGCCACAGTGGCTCTCCAAACAGCCTGCCAAGCTTGAACAGGGCAGACCCAAATTTAGAAGGCCTCTAAGAACCGAGGTTGACCAGGCGGCCTGAGAAGCCTGGTCAACCTCGGTTCTAACCCCCTTAATCCTTTTCGTTCAAACCCAGACCCTACCCCCCTTCAAGCATAAACCCTAAACCACCCACCCACCCCAATACCGCAACCCTCAACTCCAGACCCTAAACCTCCTTCACCTGCTGCTTGACAGACTACCGGCTCCTGGAGGAGATCGGTCGCGCGGACGATGTAGCGCGCCGCTGCCGCCCTCCCTTCCCCAAGCAGCAGCTGCCGCCCAACTTGTCCACCCTGGTGTACCAGTCTCACAGGCGACGGATCGAATTGAGGCTGATGAACCCAGGTGAGCTCCTGCCCAGTGCCCCCCCCCTAGCACCCTCCCGCCCCCCCTGCCCCCCACTCATGCCCTCCCTCGCCACACCGAATTGAGGCTGATGAACCCAGGTGAGCTCCTGCCCAGTGCCCCCCCCCTAGCACCCTCCCGCCCCCCTGCCCCCCACTCATGCCCTCCCTCGCCACACCGAATTGAGGCTGATGAACCCAGGTGAGCTCCTGCCCAGTGCCCCCCCCCCTAGCACCCTCCCGCCCCCCTGCCCCCCACTCATGCCCTCCCTCGCCACACCGAATTGAGGCTGATGAACCCAGGTGAGCTCCTGCCCAGTACCCCCCCCCTAGCACCCTCCCGCCCCCCTGCCCCCCACTCATGCCCTCCCTCGCCACACCGAATTGAGGCTGATGAACCCAGGTGAGCTCCTGCCCAGTACCCCCCCCCTAGCACCCTCCCGCCCCCCTGCCCCCCACTCATGCCCTCCCTCGCCACACCGAATTGAGGCTGATGAACCCAGGTGAGCTCCTGCCCAGTGCCCCCCCCCTAGCACCCTCCCGCCCCCCTGCCCCCCACTCATGCCCTCCCTCGCCACACCGAATTGAGGCTGATGAACCCAGGTGAGCTCCTGCCCAGTACCCCCCCCCTAGCACCCTCCCGCCCCCCTGCCCCCACTCATGCCCTCCCTCGCCACACCGAATTGAGGCTGATGAACCCAGGTGAGCTCCTGCCCAGTACCCCCCCCCTAGCACCCTCCCGCCCCCCTGCCCCCCACTCATGCCCTCCCTCGCCACACCGAATTGAGGCTGATGAACCCAGGTGAGCTCCTGCCCAGTGCCCCCCCCCCTAGCACCCTCCCGCCCCCCTGCCCCCCACTCATGCCCTCCCTCGCCACACCGAATTTAGGCTGATGAACCCAGGTGAGCTCCTGCCCAGTGCCCCCCCCCTAGCACCCTCCCGCTTCCCTGCCCCCCACTCATGCCCTCCCTCGCCACACCGAATTGAGGCTGATGAACCCAGGTGAGCTCCTGCCCAGTGCCCCCCCCTAGCACCCTCCCGCCCCCCTGCCCCCCACTCATGCCCTCCCTCGCCACACCGAATTGAGGCTGATGAACCCAGGTGAGCTCCTGCCCAGTACCCCCCCCCCTAGCACCCTCCCGCCCCCCTGCCCCCCACTCATGCCCTCCCTCGCCACACCGAATTGAGGCTGATGAACCCAGGTGAGCTCCTGCCCAGTACCCCCCCCCTAGCACCCTCCCGCCCCCCTGCCCCCCACTCATGCCCTCCCTCGCCACACCGAATTGAGGCTGATGAACCCAGGTGAGCTCCTGCCCAGTGCCCCCCCCCTAGCACCCTCCCGGCCCCCTGCCCCCCACTCATGCCCTCCCTCGCCACACCGAATTGAGGCTGATGAACCCAGGTGAGCTCCTGCCCAGTGCCCCCCCCCTAGCACCCTCCCGCCCCCCTGCCCCCCACTCATGCCCTCCCTCGCCACACCGAATTGAGGCTGATGAACCCAGGTGAGCTCATAGCACCCTCCCGCCCCCCCCTGCCCCCGCTCATGGCCTCGTAAACCGCATTGAAACCCCTCTCCCCCTGCTCTGCTCATGCGTCTCCTCCCTTTCCTCACTTTACGAACTCCCCTGCCTCCCCCTGCCCCCGCTCATGCCCTCCCTCACCTTGCCAAATCCTCCTTACCACCTGCTCGGCTCATGCAGCTCCTCCCCTCCCTCACTTCTCGAATTTCCCGAACCTGAACCGTAAATTTCGCACGCCCGCAGGCCTGCATGGCCTGCTCATGCCCGCCTTCACAAACCCTCGACCCTTAAACCGTCACTGCAGGCATGCATGGCCTGTTCAAACCCTGAACCCTGAACCCTGAACAACTGGCACGCACCTCCTGCGCAAACCCTAAACCCTAGACCCTTCACCACAGGGATGCACCGCCGACGCACCAATTCAACGCGGTACGACAGGCAGGCCCAGAAGCTGCAATGGCGCGTCGAGTGGCTGTTCGCATCTCCTTCCTGTGCTGGATCCTCGGCGGCAGAGGTGGCCGAAGCCGAGGCGTTGGACGGTGCAGCCTCTCCTGACATGATGGACACTGGAGGCAAAGACGCGGAGGACGAGCCAGTGGAGGGGCTGGCGCCTGATGGGGCCGCCGGGGCCAGGGAGGAGGCGGAGCGTGGCGGTGGCGCAACAGCAGCAGCAGCAGCAACAGATCAGCCAGAGGGCGGGCAAGCTGCTACGGGCTCTGCACTTGCTACTGCTGCTGCTACTGCCACTGCTGCTGTTGCTACAACTGCTGCTGCTGCTGCTGTTGCTACTGCTGCAGGCCCTGCACCTGCTGCTACTGCTGGATCTTCTCCCGCTACAGCCCCTGCGGCTTCCGCATCAGCCCAAGCACCCTCTGAAGACATGGCGGGTGTCTCTGAGCGGCAAGGTGACGAGGGGCCGCTACTGGGTCACTTGGCTCAAGGCGACGGAGGGAGCAGTGCCGCCTCTGCTACTGCTGCTGTGACTGCTGCTACTACTACTGCGGCGGCGGCGGCGGCGGCCACCTCTGCTGCTGCTCCTCTTCCTGCAAACGCAGCTCCTGGTCAGGGAGAGCAAGCAGCCACTCTTATTGATTCTGCTGCTGATCTGACGAACACCGAAGCGGCCTCTGCAGCTGGGGAGGAAGCAGCGGGCGCCGCCAGGGCCGCCGAAGCGGCGCTGTCAACGGGGGCCGCGCCCGCCGAGGTGAACGTCTCCCCGCCCCCAAATTTGGGGCCGGCGCCTCCGCCGCCGCCGCCCGCCAGCGTCGGGACGCTTCGGTTGGTGGACGAGCGTGTTGCGGAGGACTGCTGCCTCAGCAGCGTGCTGGCAGCGCACCTGCAGTACAGGCCGGGAGCAGCGGCACGGCAGTTTGAGCTGCGCGAGTTCTCCGACGCGGGGGCCGAGGGCTGCCGTGTGTTCATGAAGAAGGAGGACCAGCCGGTGAGGTTCGGCAGTGGAGGGGGGGGGAGGCGGGGGGGAGGGGGGGAGTCAGGGGAGGCGGGGAGGGGAGGGGGGGAGAGGGGGAGGGGGGGATCTGAAACCTTAGTCTGACGCTTGAAATGTACACCTCAAGTCTGAGACCTGGAGCCTGGAATCTGATACTGTAACCTGAAACCTTAGACTTCAAATCTGAAACTATAAATCTGAAACCTGGAGCTTATGATCTGAAACCTGAAATCTAGTACTAAAACCTGGAATCTGAAACATTAAACATGAAACCTGGATTCTGAGACCTGAAATGTTGCGCCCTGTCCTCAGGCCAACCAGCCCTGCTATTATGCTGTCGATATGACCCGCCCGCTTGGCTCTCAGCTAGCTGGCAAAGTGGTCATTGAGTTCCCAGTCTTCGTCGTCTGCTTACCCAGCCATGCGGGCAGCTTTAAAACGGTGCAGCAGCTTCACAGTCAGCAGCTGGCCGAGGGGGGCGGGATCGGGCCGGGGTCTCCAAGCGGCCAGGCGGGGGCAATGCCTTGGCAGGGCCGCGGGGGCGGAGGCCGGGGCTTTGGCGGGCGCGTGGAGGGTGGTTTCCGCGGTGGGCGGGGCGGGCGCGGCGGGCGGTGGGATGCCGCAGGGGGGCGGGGCGGGCGGGGTGGGCGGGGTGAGGGCGGCTTCCGGGGCCGAGGGAGAGACGGGGGTCGGGGGTTTAGGGGGCGGGACGGGGGACGGGGGTTCAGGGGGGGGGCTGGGGGCAGGGGGGCGCAGCAGCCGTGGGGCGGTGGCAGGGGGGGCGGCAGAGGCGGCTTTAGGAGCGATGGTGCCAGGGGGCGGGGGCGAGGGGGGTCTGGTGACGCAGCGGAGCCCGATGCGAAGAGGGCCAGGGGGCCCGACGCCGTAGCGGGACCCCCATGAGGTGAATGTGTGAAGAGATGCGCAAATATGTGTGGGGCGGATGTGGCGGGTTCGAGAGAAGGACTCACTGCTTCGGAAATGTGGCGTACGGGAATGGATGCCGGTATGGAATGGCATCGGCATATGTATGATGGAAGTAAGGGGGGCCTGGGTCCCCTGTCAAAAACATTAACCACTCTGAACGACGTCACCCGTCTGGGTCCTGCTAAAATAGGCTCGGCTGTGGAAAGGACTGCTTGATTTGATTTGAGTGAGGGGAATTGGGTCGCCTGCTTAAGACATAATCGTTGGGCTCTGCTTAACGCTCGGCCGTGAGGGGCTGGTAGGGAATGACATACAATGCACAGTTAGGACCATGGTGCAGCCATGCCATCCTCCTGTGATTTATCTGTGTGTGTGTGTGTGCTTTGTGGCTGGTGCGTCTTGTTCTGCTCTACTTTTATATTGAGGCGCACGATCAATGGTTGCGGGCACCTCTGAACTATCCATCGAAGTGATGCTTAGTTTAACTTGAACAAAATGCAGGGACCCCCTTCCATTGATTGTAAACATTTGTAGCATTGGGTTAATATGCTCCATTGGGGTGCTTTAAGAAACCTCTGAAAGTGTGTCAGCTGCTTGAACAAGGCCGGAGCGAGATCCCAGTTTGGAGTGAACGTTGAGGGACATCAGATTGGCGGCACTAGGTCCCTAGGCCGCAGGACTGAGAATCATCACAGACTGCATCAAACTTGAATCAAGTTCGCACCTCACTTTCTCAGGGTGATTTCCGTGACAGATTTCACATCTGGGGACCCACGGGTGTGTTTAAAAGGAGAGGAACAATGTAGCATACGGTGCATAGGGGTAGGTCCCGACATACATGTCTTATACATTTCATAAGTTCTTCTCCAGCGGCACGTAGGCCCTAACCGGAAAATGGCAGATAGATTGTTACAGAAACTGAGGGGTTCAAAATGATCAACATGAATTCAGGCCATGGATACGGTGCTGGTCAGGGGGAGACTCAGTACAGGGCTCCTGCACCCTCCTGGCGACATCTGGATGTTGTATGTGATAGATGGGTGACATCGGCTGGTTGCCATCAATGGGAGTCACATCGTAGGTCCATGCTGATGAGAGCCCGTAGGTTTTACGTCATTGACATAAAATGCATATCTTTGAGCAAATCGGTTGTAGGATTTGAAGAAATTCATTGTTGTCACGTATAAGCCTGATAGGCCTCCTAGCTCCAAAGTATCCTGTAAAACAACAGGACGACCAGCTTTATGAAACGCCTTAACATGCCTGCACATGACACGAGGAGCATGCTCCAGGCAGCACAGCATCGTCATTTAGAACGGTGCATACCCGCTGGGCCCTGCTGAACGCTCGGCCACATGAGGCTGGTAGGGAATGACAGCATTATAATTGCAACTGTCTCGTTGCCACCTTAGCTGTCCATCACAATGCCTCTCCACCCATGGCCAGGCAAGGTGGCAATTTTCCCCCCTTTCTTTTGTCCTACCCCCTTCTGTGTTTCTTTCCAACTTTCCTCCCAACTCTTTACTTAGGCGCCCGCGCAGTCGAGCCTTATTTGAGCAGGGCCCAGAGATGTAACGTCATTGACCCATGGCCAGGCAAGGTGCACACTGCAGAGGTGAAACATCAATAAACCACGCAGTCTGCACGAGGGGCATGCTCCAGCCACTGCAGAGGCCTACGCAACACCGTGTTGTGGCCGTCCTGAGCTGCCCGTCACCATGTCTGGCCACCCGTGCAGTCTGCACCAGGCGCCTGCTCCGTTCCGTCCAGCAGCATCCGCACCACTGCTGCATTGTCACTTCTTGCTGCCCTTCGTACTGTCTCGCCGCTCATGTAGTGTACACAAGGCGCATGCCCCAGCCATTCCTGGAATAACGTGTCAATACTGTGGTCGCCATTAAAAGGCTACCACACACCTCTCCACCCATGCAGTCCGCGTGGGGCGCATGCTCCAGCCACACAAGAATTGTTTTTGCTCTGTATAGGTCCATGCATTAAATAGGTCCATGTCCAGCTGTACCGTTTCATGCCAAGCCACCCATGTAGTCCGCACGAGATGCATGCTCTGGCCGAGGAAGAAAGAAAGGTACGCCTTGCTGTGGCGTGGACGTAAAGGAAACAGCGCAGCTTGGGGCTGTAGCCACATCCGTGCCGTGACCATGAGGCAGCAAGCAATAAGCAACTTTCTCACAGCGGTTCCCTCTCATGAGTACCGGTATGTTTGGATGGCCCAATGGCAGACTTTGCGGTGGGAAAATATTGAAGTCTGCGTCTGCTTTGTACAGTGCACAATGTGAATTTTCTGGGCGCCGTTGTTTTCTTCCATGTCAACAGTAAAGGGCTTAAACGAGTATGGCTTCCAACTGGAAATAACATCTCAGTTTGCCAGGATATCTGGATACTTCAAGTTCTCGAGACTGCTCCCGAGGTAAATCCCCCGTCCTCGGGGTTTATTTCCTGTCATCGGGGTTGACATCCCATCATCAGGGCTCACCTCCCGACATTCATCAGGGCTCACACCAATATCTCCCTTCATAAAGAGTTATACTCCCTGCGTCACGCGGCCCGGCGCCCTCGCGGCCGAGCTTTGAGCGGGCCCAGAGGTGTAACGTTATTGACTCCCTGCGTCAGGGGTTCCAACCCGTCACCAGGGTTTATGTCCCATCATAAGGCACCGATAATAAGGGTTTATCTCCCGACATTCTTCACGGATAACACCCCATCATCAGAGGGGAGGCAGGTTGTTTCTGGATTTGTGCAGCATGTGCGAGTCGAAGTCCAGCGCCTGTGAGGCCCACAACGCCGAGAGCTGCTGGTAACAGGCAAGATCTAGGTGCAGCGGCCGGCCCCGCCTCATGTCCGGGTCCTCCTCGCCATGCGCATCCAGGTAAGGCGACTGGCAGACGGCAATGCGACCACCACGTACGGCAATAACCTGTGGGGTCGAGGGAGACGTGTAAAAAAATGCCCGGCAGGGGCGTGAGAGTTTAGGAAACAGTGCGGCATGGGTCCAGGCTGCGTCCGCGCCGTCAGCATCACGCATTTGCATGCTAGCGCCAGGACAAGTGCTACGCCGCCCAGTCGCCCACCTTTGATGAGGCATACCGTTAAGGTAACTATGCCTAGTATTTGTTGTATAGGGTGCAGTGGTTCACCCTCTCCCACCTTTGTTCAAAAGCACGGGAGGTTTACCCAGTTCCAGGTGCACCGGGTTCCTCCCTCCGTCTCCCACCTTGGTTGACCTCAGCGCCAGGAGGAGGGCCGTCCCCCCACAGCGCTCCACGGTATGCAGCAGGCCACCTCCTCGCCCCTCCACACAGCCCTGAGGGCAAGCAAAGGGGAAGGCAGATACGTAAGGCTGGATGGCTAAACCCTCAACCCTAATGCTAATATAAACCGGTACTGTAGATTTAATTTGCCTTCCCTAAGGTACAAAGAAGCGTCTTATTTTGATGCTCTCAGGGTAAATTATGCCTTAACCCTAAACCCTAATCCATAATGCCATCAGGGCAAGTTATCGACCGGAGCTATTATTATTTTACTGGGATCTGGCGTCGACGATCGATCATTAGTATGTCCATGGCTCCCTCAACCCCAAACAACACTGATGATGAGGGAAGGCAAAGCAAATATTGAAATATACATGCGTACAGATATTTATATATACCGATAGTGCATACTTAGTACGTACATATATATATTTAAAAGAGCCTGGCTAGGAGGTGCCTGCCTCCCTGCTAGCAGCCAGCTTGCGAGGTGCCCCCTCACATGCAGCCTGCTGGCTTGTGAGCTGTCTGCCTCACTTGCACAAACATGACAGGAAGAAACATTCAAAACCTCAAAACCGGTACGCCAGTGGCGTTCCGATTTTGAGGTATCGAATGTCGCTTGAGGTACTGGCGTAACGCCACTTCCTCAAAAAACGCATTTCGTGGCGGTCCAGAGAGCTCTCGCTCCGAGTCCGATTTGATGTCCTCCCATTCCGGGATTTTATTATTTATCTGTACTGCCGGGGTACAGTACCGGGGTACAGTACCGGTCATCGGGTAAAGCGGTACTGGAACCATGCATTTGATTTGCCTTCCCTCAGGCATTAACAATTTTTTTTCCTTTTAATGCTCTGCCCTCAGGGCAACCTGTCAACAAAACTCTTCATTCCCGACTAAAACTGGCGTCGACAATCGATAATTAGTAAATTCATGAACCCTAAACAACTTCAATTATGAGGGAAGGCAGAGCAAATCTACGGCATGCCACAGATCTGTAGTATGGGCCTGGAGCAAGACTACGGTTTTAAGGTGACTCAATTCTTGTCCGCCACTACCCCTGGGCAGTTCTGGGCACAGAACACAATCGGCTCCCAGTTCCCTGACCGGTTTACCAGAATGCCAAATATGTCTAGCATGTCCTGATACTCATGCAAGTCATCCCACCCTTTGCCCCCTCACTTGCAGGAAGTTGCACAGGAGGCGACCGGTGACCAGACAAAGGCCCGCGTGTTCGGGCAGCCGTCCGCAGTCCGGGCACTCCTGAGCACATTGCGGGCAGCCGGGTGATTCAGGGGTTTAGGGTTAAGGGATCAGGGAGGGAGGTTGCAGATCGAACCCTTACTAGACCGGCAGCCATGGCAGGCGATTTATGGAGCAGGGGCTTGCAGGAGGGGAGTGCTGGGGGAGGGGAGGGGAGGGGAGGGGAGGGGAGGGGAGGGCTGGGGGAGGGGAGGGGAGGGGAGGGGAGGGCTGGGGGAGGGGAGGGGAGGGGAGGGGAGGGGAGGGGAGGGGAGGGGAGGGGAGGGGAGGGCTGGGGGAGGGGAGGGGAGGGGAGGGGAGGGCTGGGGGAGGGGAGGGGAGGGGAGGGGAGGGCTGGGGGAGGGGAGGGGAGGGGAGGGGAGGGGAGGGGAGGGGAGGGGAGGGGAGGGGAGGGGAGGGGAGGGCTGGGGGAGGGGAGGGGAGGGGAGGGGAGGGCTGGGGGAGGGGAGGGGAGGGGAGGGGAGGGGAGGGGAGGGCTGGGGGAGGGGAGGGGAGGGGAGGGGAGGGCTGGGGGAGGGGAGGGGAGGGGAGGGGAGGGGAGGGGAGGGAGGGGAGGGCTGGGGGAGGGGAGGGGAGGGGAGGGGAGGGGAGGGGAGGGGGCTACAATGGAATCTCTTGTATGTCTTCCTGTCTAACCCACTACGAGCCGACACGCATTACTGCAGGGGAGGCGCACACCTTTGGAACCCAAAGCATATCATTTTTTGCAGAGGAATGTGGCAAGAGTGCCTGGCTGTGGCCTAACAGTGCACATGTTCATTTGTGCGTGTGTGTTTGTGTGTGTGCGTGCATACATGTGTGTGTGTTACTGCAGTTTCAAAATCGCTTCATGTGAAATGGGTGTGCCAGGTGAGGGAGCAGGTAGGCCAGCGCACCTTGTCCGCGTACTTGAGGAACAGGTCCTGGAACAGACGCGGCAGCGGGATCAGCCCCGGGCGGAACGGGACGGGATAACCAAGTGCCAGCTCAGCAAGCGGGGCTCTGGAGCTGCCCACCCCCCCTTCCTCAGGTCTCTGAGAGGGTGCTGTATTAACGTTTGGAGCTGCTCCTCCTTGCTGCTGCTGCGGTTGTACACTTCCAGGCAGGCCCAGCACACCCCCAGACAGGCCCAGCACATCCACAGGCAGGCCCATTGCCAGGAGGAGACTCCCAGCAACAGAGGCGCCAGGCCCGCCAGGAATGGTTGCTGCCGCTGCCGCCGCCGTTGGCGAAAGGCTGCTGCTGCTGCTGCTACAGCTGTTGATCCCAGAGTAGGCTGCTAGCAGGGCTTCGTCCGGGTCTCGCTTCGCGAGCAGGCAGTGCAATGCATAGCAGCGGACGAGGAGGGGCAGAACCGCTCCGTACATCGCTTCGGAGAGCGACATTGTCATCGAGCGGGCCGGGACCGAGGCGGCAGCCGCTGCTGCGCACCGCCAGGTGAACGGCAGAACCGCCGCCAGAAGCATCGTCAGTAGATCCGCGCTGGTCGACGGGCCCACGGATCCATCAGATCCTGCTAGATCTGACCCGGATCTGTCTGCCGGGGCCTGTCTGCCCAACTCGTCCCTTATGCCCTCCGGCGCTCGGCCGCTGCCACCGCCGCCGTCTCCTCCTCCTCCTCCTCCTAGTGCCGAGAGCGCCAACGAGAGCAACTCCAGCAGCAGCAGCAGCGGGTCCTCCGCCAGCTCACTCCAAGCGCGGAGGTCGTGGCGGAGCAGCACACCTGAGGTCAGGGGCAGCGTCAAGGCCCGCGAGCTGTTTTTGAAGAATTGGGAGATGCAGCCCCGGACGTGCGTGGGGTCGTACTCGGGCAGCAGGCCTGCGGAAAAGTCCACTGGTGCAGCGGAGCTACAGAACCGCTCCGTTGCGTGGTCTGACGCAGCGGGCGCAGAGCCGGCAACACGCTGCGCCGACGAAGCATCCGGAAAAGGGGCGGCACCCGGGTGCGCCCCGCGCTCCTCGCGTGCGTCGGCGGCTGCGGAGCTCATCTCCTGGGTCTCATCCACCACTGCTGAACCTGCGGGCTTGTCGTGGCTAACCAGGTCGTGTCCGCTGGGCTGCGTTTGGAGCCACCTCAGCGCCAACAGCAGCTTCTTAGCGCTTGCCGCCGCACCCGCCGCATTAGAGCCTGCCTCTTCCGAGCCCCCGCCCCCGGATCTGCCACCGGATCCGGCCCCGGATCTACCAGATCCGATGCCGGCCCCCGCAGGTGGGCCGCAACCGATTGCGCAGCTCAGGGCGCAGATGCTCTGCAGGGCCCGCCAGTGTGCCACCTCCACGGGGGGGAGCCCAGTCACCGAAGTCGACGCGGCTGGCGGCGGGGAGGCGGCTAGAAGAGGCAGCTGCGGGGAAGCTACCGCCGCAGACAGTCCTGCAAGATTGCCGTGGTCCGCCGACGATGAGGTGCGGTGCGTCTGTGGCGGCGCGGCGGTGTCATAGCTGAGATCTGCTGCAGGCCGTCTGGCCGCCTCCCAGTGCGCCAGGTTGTGCGCGAGAACCAGCCACAGCCCGGACGGCTCCGCGACCGGCCGCCGCAGGCGCCCGGCGGCTTCGGAGGGGCTCTCCGGAACCCGATGGATCCGCGGATGGATCTGCGGTAGATCCGCTGCTTGCTGCTGACCTGCTCCCCCAGAAGGAGTCACCACGGCCGCCGGCCGAGAAGCTGCGTTCGGGAGAGGCAGGGGGCCCGAGGGGGGCCTGCCGTCACCGCTGTCGTGTGCTTGACCATGGCCCGGCTGAGTTGCAACGCCCCGAGCGGAATGCGGGCCTGCCAGGTGGCCGCTTGCTCGGTGTCGGTCCATTGACCGAGGAGACTCGTCGGAGGACAGCGCTATCATGATGGCTGCACGCGCCTCCTGAAAAAAACAAGGGTTTAGGGTTTAGGGAAGTTATAATCGGCGGCCGACCAGAATGGCCAATAAGAAATGTGGCCAATCGCCCCGCTAGGGGCGATTCGGCGATGGCCGTAAGAAAAAGAAGGGGGGGGTCGGCTGAAGGTAGGCCGCAGCCGAAGGCTGCTGAGGGGGGTTCAGCCGAAGGCCGAACCAGAGGTGGGGGTTGGGTCGAAAGCCATATGATGGGTTTCTGAATTGAGGGTTTACGGTTCAGGCAGGGAAGGGACGCCATCAATGGCCAACCATTAAGGAATTAGGGCTCAGGCCTTATGGTGAAGGGTTCAGGAAAAATGCCCCCCCCCCCCCCCCCCCCAAGATGAGCTTACATCCCTAGCTCAAGCTCATTGACGCTCAGAACCCAAACAAAATAGGGCTCGTAACACGTGGTCTAGCGAGCGAGGTCAAGAGCGAGGGATTAGCGAGGAGTCGTTCCAGATTGTGGACTCCTTCAGGTGCGAGGAGAAGATGGACAGGTAAGATACCGCACACAAAGGGGAACAACGCAGCAAAGGTGGAGGCCCACACCTACCTAGATATCTTGGGGCCTCACCAAGGGTTTAGGGTTAAGGGTGGAGGCCGGCACACAACTGAATATCTTGGAGCCATCAGAACAGGCCCTCCCTCCCCTCCCCTCTCCCCCCTGCTCCCCCCTCCTCCTCACCACATCCCCTCCCACATTCTCCCTCCCCCTCCGGCTTCCCCCTCCCACTCACCACATCCCCTCCCTCATTCTCCCTCCCCCCCCCCGGCTTCCCCCTCCCACTCACCACATCCCCTCCCACATTCTCCCTCCCCCTCCGGCTTCCCCCTCCCACTCACCACAGCCCTCTCCAGCAGCTGCACATGCCGCCCTGACTCCTCACTCACAACACGCATAAAGGAATCCACCTCCGCAGCAAGGCCCGGCCCAAATGCCGCATTCGCCGAAGCGACCACCGCGCTCTCCACCTCTGCCGCCGCGCCCCCGCTACCCCCAGGCTCCGCTGCTGCCCCTGCGGCCGCGGCCGCCACGCCTGAGACGGCGGCCCCGCCCCAGCGACTGAGCAGAGCCAGGCTGGCGGAGGTCAGGTCCCAACTGCGGCGCCTCAAAACCGGTGCAGCAGCGGCTGCGCTAGCGACCGAGGCGGCGGCACCCGCTGACGCTCCCGTTGGCATCCCAGCTGTCGGCCCGCAGGGCTCTGAGAGGCCGCCTGTGTAAGCCTCGTGAGCTTCTGCGGCAAGCCCACACTCCAGCACTCTCAACAGGCCCGTTCCCGGCAGGCCCGCTGCAGCTAAGGCAGGCATGCCCACTGCAGCGCCGTCCCTCCCGCTGCCGCGGCCCTGGGCGTGCCTGGGGCGCCAGGAGAAGTCTGCGTGCGGGAGCAGGCAGTTGGCCAGGCGGCGGCAGACGGGGCACAGCACCTCCCCGCGCTCCACACTAACCACATAACCTCCCATATGGCCCAACATAACGGAAGCGTGCATGCTGTCCCTGGGGGGGGGTAGGAGGGGAGGGGGGAGAGGGGGTGAGAAATCAGGTTCGAAGTCAAACCAGGGTCAAAGGGCGGGATTGGGGCAGGAGGGGAAGGGTATGGGGTGGTTGGAAACATGGTCAAAGTCAAACCAGGTTCAAACGGCGGGATTAGGGTCCAAGGGTAGGATGATGGGGGAAAACGGCAGGATTAGGGTCAAGGTCAAACCATGGAGAAATTCAAACCTAGTTCCAAGTCAAACCATGGTAACAGTCAAACCATAGCGTGACAAGCGCGCTGTCATGCATATTTCACATTAGGCGGACTGAGAAGCTGCCCGGTAGCCACCCTACAGTCCCAGCCTCACCTGTGCTTTGCGTAGCAGCTGGCGTGCATCTTGTGACCACAACAAAGCACGTGGTGCCCGGGGATCATGTCCATGGCGGACTGAGAAGCAGCCCGGTAGCCACCCTGGCTATCGCTTCCAGAGCTGCAGGCTCTGCCCATCATCCCTCCGATGGGAGCCTGTGGCAGCAGGCAGTAGCAGGTGCGGCAGATGAGGTGGCAAGTGTGGAATCAGGCAGTAGCAGCTACTGCAACAGGCAAATCCAGGCAGTAGCAGGTGTAGCATTAGGCAGTAGCAGGTGCGGCAGATGAGGTGACAAGTGTGGAATCAGGCAGTAGCGGCTACTGCAACAGGCAGATCCAGGCAGTAGCAGGTGTAGCATTAGGCAGTAGCAGATGCGGCAGATGAGGTGGCAAGTGTGGAATCAGGCAGTAGCAGCTACTGCAACAGGCAGATCCAGGCAGTAGCGGGTGTAGCATTAGGCAGTAGCAGGTGCGGCAGATGAGGTGGCAAGTGTGGAATCAGGCAGTAGCAGTTACCGCAACAGGCAGCAGCAGTTGAGGCATCAGGCAGATCAAGGCGGATCCAGGCAGAAGCAGGTGTAGCAGCAGGCAGTAGCAGCATCCCCCCATCTTGCTTCCTTCACATTGTTGGCGAGACCCTGGACAAGTTAAACTCACCCCAAACCAGTTTCCTCCCGTCCCTACAAATGGACTGGCGGCTGAAGTATGGGGACAGAAAGGCATTTGGATGAAGGGAGGGGCGGGGTGCTGGCGGCAGTAGGGCTTACCTCCTCATGCTCCGTAGCCGCCGCAGCAGCTGTGGCCAGGGATGGGCACACGCTGACATGCGCAACCCAGCCCAGTGCCCCCAGCTGCGTCTCGCCGGCCGCCCCGCTCCCACAGCCGCTGTCGCCGCCCTCCCTGCACACCACGCACTCCCCATCCGGGACAGAGAGCCGACCGAGGCTGACACGCCACGACGAGTCTGGCGGCAAACGCGGGGCGGCACGCAGCAGCAAGCGCTGCCGAAGGGACGTTTGCGGGCTGGGAGGCTGACCGGCCTTGGCGCGTGGCGGCGGGGGCGAAGCCGCGTGCTGCGGCGAGCCGGCGGCGGCCGCCGCCACCGCCGCGGCATGGGGCGGCGGGCCTCCGCCTGCCGTCCCCACCGACGGGGCGGGGCGGCCGGACGCTTCGTTGCGCATCGCCCACAGCAAGGAGCGGCTCGCAGCTGGCGGCAGCCCCCCGGGCGTGTCTGCTCCCGGCGACCCGGGCGCTGCTCGTGGAGGGCTGCGCCCGCCGTCACCGCCCCCACCTTTGTCTTGATCCATGACCCAGTCACTGCCGCCGCTCTCGCTGGACGACGAGCCTCCATGCAAGGCCATGAAGGCCGCCTGTTGAGCCTGCATCTTGGCCATCATCTCAGCCTGCAGCGTAAAACACACACAGAGACATAAAAGTAACAGTTCCATCGCGTTCCACACTAAAATGGATTCAGTGCCCGTTGTGCCCATGCACCCATGCGCCCATGCGCCCTTGCACCCCCCTCTCCATCCGGTCGCTCTGCCTGCCCAGCTTGAGCCAGTGGAGTAGGGACAACGGCTCAACCCTAGGCCCTATATATCCAGCTTTGAACAGTGCCTACGGTTCAGGCCCTGACCCCAGACCCTAAACCCATGTGCCCCACGTTTACATGTGGTCAGGGTCCATGGCCTACACCCCTAAATCTCAAACCTGCCTTTGGCCTGCACTCGGGGTTCTCGAATCTCAACCCTTAACCCTCAACCCAGAAGCTGGGCTGCCATTGCGTCCAGGCTTCAGAGCTTAAACCCCGAACTTGCCTATCCCCCCCGTGTAAGTGGCCTGAGTGCAAGTACAGGGCCTTACATCTACATCATTCAGCCTGGCATGCAGGTTTCAGCTGTGCCTAGGGTTCAGGAAGGATACCCTGTAGAAAGGATACCTTGTACCCCAAAGCGGCATGCCAGGCTTAAATCATGCCTAAGCTTCAGGGCCTGAGACCCTGACCTGCCTTCCGGGCTTTCGACTGTGATATAAGAGGTATAGGGCCTCAACCCGCAACCCTGCTGAAAACGGAACCCTAAACCTGCCTGCCGGGCATTAAAATGTGCCCTCAACCCTTTACCCTTTACCTAAATGTCTGGTTAACAAGTGCTGAGGGTTCAGGACCTAACCCCGCAGTCCTACCTGTCGGGCTTTGGCCTGCGCTCGTTTCTTGCCAGCCTCCTCCTCTTGTACTGCGGCAGCCGCCGCCCCTGGCAGTATCTGAGGCGGTACAGATGACAGAGGTCCGGAGAGGCCCTGACCGCCGCTGCCATCGACGCTCCCTCTGCACGCCTCGTTGCCTGAGGCGGGATTACGCTCTAGATCCAAGCCCTGGATCAGCTCCAACAAGTGCCTATATCCCACACATTCAAGTATTCCACACATTGAAGCATTGGACACAATCAAGTATTTGACACATTTATGTGTTCCACACATTCACGCATTGGACACTTTCAAGTATTCCACACATTCACGCATTCCAAACATTCAAGCATCAAACGGTTAGGATTGGACGCCGGATGGGAAGGAACGCCTGCACTGACATGCCATGTAACCGGAAAGAGTGAGAAGTGGGTGTCTCTGTGGGGGCAAGAGTGAGCGGGGGCGTCTCTGTGAGGGAAAGAGGGACAGAGTGCCTCGGACAGAAAAGAGTGGGAGAGGGGGTCTGATAGGGAACGTGTGATATGGGGGCTTTTGAAATGGAAAGAGTGAGGGGGGTGGGCACCTGGGCAGGGACGAGTGACATGAGTGCACCTGAGAATGAAAGGGTGAGATATGGCGCCTACGGAAAATTTGTGAAATGGGGCGCCTCGGACAGGGAGGGGGTGAGAGGGAGAGCCTGTTACAGGGAAAGGGCAATTAAAGGGAAGGAGTGAAAGATGGTGCTTCTGAGATTGAAAGAGTGACGAGGGGTGTCTCTGAGAGAGGAAAGAGTGAGCGGGGGCACCTGTGAGAGGGAAAGAGTTGGACAGGAAGGAGGAAAAGTCGCAATCTGGAGAAACCACGCGGAAGATGCAACCTGTCCCGAAGGATTATAATTCTGCCAGTACGCATTCACACCTCCACACCAGATGTTCATACCTGCAGCAGTCAGCCATAACCCCACCAATGACGTTGATGGCACCACATCCACACCCGTTCATACCTGCAACCAGAATTTCACACCAGATGTTCATACCTGCAGCAGTCCAACACATCCCCTCCGAGGCTGATCGCAGGCTTTGCATGCGCCGGCGTGGTGGGAGCGGAAGCTGCCTGGCAGCTGCCATCGTCGCAGGCTGCCTGGTGCAGGCGCTCAAGAAGGGAGAAGATACCTGGAGGGAGCAAGAAGCGGGGGTGGGGGGAAGCGTGGAGCAGGGGCAGGCGGGGAGGGGGAGGGGCCAGCGTGGAGCAGGGACGGGGGGGGTAGGGGGCGAGCGTGGAGCAGGGCCGGGAAGGGTAGGGGGCGAGCGTGGAGCAGGGCCGGGGGGGGTAGGGGGCGAGCGTGGAGCAGGGCCGGGGGGGAGGGGTGGGCGAGCGTGGAGCAGGGACTGGGGGGGGAAGGGGCGAGCATGGAGCAGGGGTGGGAGGTAGGGGCGAGCGTGGAGCGTGAAGTGTGGATTATAGAGCGTTGACCGTGGAGCGGAAGTGGGCAAGGAGCATGGAGAGTGGGTTTACGAGGCAGGGCAATGCATTAGAGGGGAAAGGTCATATAATGAGGGGCAGGGGAGCAGGGGGAGAGGGCAATCAATGTGGCGTGTCTGTTTATTGTTAACTTCAACGAGCATCGATTTTGTTTAAATAGTTGGAAATAACTAGAAGGGGGTCAGTGTGCGGAAAGTGTCATTTAAGCGCTGGGGAGCGACGTCCCCACTTTCACCCACCTCCTCCACCCACCCTCCTCCACCCACCCTCCTCCACCCACCCTCCTCCACCCACCCTCCTCCTCCACCCACCCTCCTCCTGAACCCAAGCACTTATCAACTCACCCTCCCTCCCATCAGTCTATCACTTATCCACCTACGCACTTCTGCCCAAACACAAGGAAATTGTCTGCCCAGCTACCCTTCCCCCAAGACCATTCTAATTACATATCAACACTCGTTTTTTAACAAACCGACCGCTCATCTCTGGCTCACCCTTGAACGACAAACATTTGCCTGCCTGGCCAGAGGCCACCCCCCCACCTGTACAATATTGTCCTTGAAGTACAAACAAGAACGCCTGCCTTGCCACCCGCCCCTATCACCCACCCACCTATATTCATCGCCTCACCCTCTTATCAAACCGTCAGATGACCGTCAGCTCATCGTCAGCCACAACCGTCAGCTTCCTGCCAGCCCACCTTCAGCCCACCTTCAGCTTACCGCCAGCTCACCGTCAGCCCACCTTCAGCTTACCGCCAGCCCACCGTCAGCCCACCGTCCGCTCACCGTTGCCTGAAAGAAAAAAAGACAAAACTCCTGCATCCTTGCCACCACTCCCCTCCCACCCGCCCAACTAGATTAATCACCGCATACTTCACCAAACCACCGTCCGCTCACCATTGCCCTCAAAGTAGAAGTAGCCGCCCGCCTCCCCACCTCCCAGCAAGGCAGCCACTGCATTATCCATGTCTAGGCGCCCGCTAGCGACGTCCTGAGAGCATCCGGCCTGGTCACAACCCTCACGCTGCTGCTGCTCCTCTTGCTCCTGTTGCTGCTGTTGCTGCTGCTGCTCCCCCCCTGCGCCCCGCCCAGCAGCAGAAGCAGCCCCGCGCTCCGCCGCGCCACCCCCATTACCCTGGCTTCCAAGCAGCTCCCGCAGATTGTACAGCTGTAGGGCCACCAGGTTCAGCACCGAAAGCAGTACGTCCTCCGAAACCAGGTCCTGCTGCGGGGAGCGGGGCCTGCCGCCGGCAGTGGCCGGCAGTACGGCACCCAGGACGTACCATACCAGGCGGTACAGGTCAGGGTGTGAAAGGAGCGCGTTGATCGGCTCGCGGAGCGTGGGCGGTAGCGGGAGGGGAGGAGGGTGTAGCTGCCAATGAGGCTTGTAGGAACCGACCTGCAGAGCAGGGGCAGGGAGAGCGTGACAGACGGGCAAAGGTCAAGGATCAAGGGTCAGTTGGTCAGGGTCAGTTGGTCAGAGTCAGTTGGTCAGAATTTAGGGTCAGCTGGTCAGGATCAAGGGTCACTTAGTCAGGATCTAGGGTCAGTTGGTCAGGATCAAGGGTCACTTGGTCAGGATCTAGGGTCAGTTGGTCAGGATCAAGGGTCAGTTGGTCAGGATCTAGGGTCAGTTGGTCAGGATCAAGGGTCACTTGGTCAGGATCTAGGGTCAGTTGGTTGGTTGATCAGTTGGTCAGGGTCGAGGATTCAAGGTTAGGGTTTCAGACATAGGGCCATTTCGGCTGGATCCCCTCATCTCCGCACACATCCACGAGCCCCCTCCAAGCCTTCTTCACCCCAATCTTCACTCACTCTTCCCTCACTGCTCCCCCACTCTCCCCCCACTCTTCCGCCACCCTTCTCGCCTGTGTCGCCCTCTCCCAAGCCCGAGACAGCGTCCGCTTATTGTAGTGCATGAAGTGTGGGTCGAAGGACGCCCACATCTCCCGCTTGAGAGTGTACTGCCCGGCGCTCGTCATGTTGGGAGCGCGGTACACGGCAATCTCATTAAGGACCTGACAGGGTGGGGCGTGGTGGAGGAATGTGGTGGGGTGGGGTGTCAGGTTGGCAGTGGGTGGGTGGGGGAGGGCGCGGCACACGGCAATGTCAATGAGGACCTGATACGCGGGGCGTGGTGGAGGAATGTGGTGTGGTGGGGTGTCAGGTTGGCAGTGGGTGGGTGGGGGAGGGCGCGGCACACGGCAATGTCAATGAGGACCTGATACGCGGGGCGTGGTGGAGGAATGTGGTGTGGTGGGGTGGGGTGGGTTGTCAGGTTGGCAGTGGGTGGGTGGGGAGCGGTACACGGTAATCTCATTGGGGACCTGGCAGGGTGGGACAGGGTGGGACGGTGCAGGGTAGTGTGCTGGTCAGCCACGGGAGGGGGCGGTACAAGGCAACCTTGTCCAGGACTGAACAACGGGGCGGAGCGGGGTGGGGGGAAGAGGTGGGTTTGGGGAAGCCTGGTGGAGTGGGATGGGGGGCAGAGTGAGGGGTGTCAGGGCGGCAGGGGGGGAGACGGTACATGCAATCTCGTTGGAGACCTGGCAGGCGGGTGTGGTGGGGCGGTGCAAGGTGGTGTGCCATGTTGGCAGTGGGAGGGGGGGGCGGTACACGCAATCTCGTTGGAGACCTGGCAGGCGGGTGTGGTGGGGGGAAGAGGTGGTGTGCCATGTTGGCAGTGGGAGGGGGGGGGGACGGTACACGCAATCTCGTTGGAGACCTGGCAGGCGGGTGTGGTGGGGCGGTGCAGGGTGGTGTGCCATGTTGGCAGTGGGAGGGGGGGGGACGGTACAGGCAATCTCGTTGGAGACCTGGCAGGCGGGTGTGGTGGGGCGGTGCAGGGTGGTGTGCCATGTTGGCAGTGGGAGGGGGGGGGACGGTACAGGCAATCTCGTTGGAGACCTGGCAGGCGGGTGTGGTGGGGCGGTGCAAGGTGGTGTGCCATGTTGGCAGTGGGAGGGGGGGGGACGGTACATGCAATCTCGTTGGAGACCTGGCAGGCGGGTGTGGTGGGGCGGTACAGGGTGGTGTGCCATGTTGGCAGTGGGAGGGGGGTGGGCGGTACAGGGTGGTGTGCCATGTTGGCAGTGGCAAGGGGGTGGGCGGTATAAGGCAAACATGTCCAGGACTTGACAACAGGGCGGGGCGGGGTGGGGGGTGTCAGCTCGTCAGGGGGTGGCGGGTGGGGTTTGGAGTTGTGGTGGGGTGGGGGGGTCAGCTCCGCAGGGGGGGGGGCGGGTGAAAGGCCATCCCGTAGAAAACCTGACAGGCGGGGCATGGTGGAGGGGTGGGAGTGGAGGGTCAGGTCGGCAGTGGGGGGATAATGTGTGTGGAGGGGGGAGGTGGACGTTCGGGTCGGCAGCGGGGTGGGGGGGGGCGGAAGCGGTACATGGCACACTCGTCCAGGACCTGACAACGAGGCGGGGCGTGTGGGGCGATGCTCCTCCACATCGTTTTCTGAATGATGCAAGCCTGAGGGAAGCATGTCCATGAACTGATTGAATATGAGCTCAATACAGTCCCCCTGCCCCCCCCCCCCCCTCTTCCCTCCTCTCCTTCCCCACCCCCCACCCACCTCCTCCACATCGTTTGCTGAGTGCTGCAGGTCTGAGGGAAGCATGTCCATGAGCTGATTTAATATGAGCTCAATTCAGCCCCCCTCCCTCCCTCCCCCTCTTCCCTCCTCTCCCCCCCCCCCCTCTCCCCTCCTCTCCCGCCACCCCCCCACACACCTCTTCCACATCGTTTGCCGAGTGCTGCAGGTCTGATGGCAGCATGTCCATGAGCTGCGTGAAGCCATGCTCGCGGTAAGCCAGCCAATGCAGCAGGCTGTGGCGCAAGCGGTCGCGAGCAGGCAGGCCACACACCTGGGATGAGGGTTGAGGGCTTAGGGTTTAGGGCATGCCGCATATCTTGGTTCAAGGTTAAGGGTTCAGTGCAGAGGGTTTGGAGGCTCGTCGTCTTCCCCCTGGAGAAGAACTCCAACAGGATGTGGATTGAGATCTGGATCTAGAAATGAAGCCTAGTCAGGGCAGGTCTCTGTAAGCACGCCGTCTCTCTGACAAGGCACGCTGAGAGGATGTGGGTCTAGATCCAGATATGGATCTAGATCTGGATCAGGGGACCATAAACGGCTGGTGTCCCTGCTCACACCATCCTCTCCCTGACATGACACATCAAAAGGACAACCTGGGTTTAGGCCCGAACCTGGATCTAGATATATACCAGGGGACCACCAGGGCTGGCATCCTGCTCACAAAATCCTCTCCCTCACAAGGCACACCAAGAGGATCTGGGAGCACACTGTACACCAGGATCTAGATCCGGATATATGACAGGGGACAGTCAGGGCTGGCGACCCTGCGCTCACCCTCCTCTCCCTGACCTGGGTTCATATCAGGATCTGGATATAGATCTGGATATAGATCTGGATCAGGGGGTCCACTCAGGGCTCGCCACCCTGCGCTCACCGTCCTCTCCCTGACGAGACACACTAGCAGCCGCATGCCCTCCTCTAAGCCGCAGCGCCCGTGCCCATTGTCCGCAACGAGCTCTTCCAAAGTCGGCTGAGTGAGAAGAATGCCTGGAGTGGGGAGAGAGGTACAAGGAGGCAAGGCCTAAGGTTTTAGGGTCCAGGGTTTATAATTATGGGTTTTAGGGTGAAGCTAGGTTAAGGGTTTTAGCCAAGACCTCGTAAACTAGGTATAGGGTTATAGCCAAGGCCTAGGGACGCCCATCAACGTAGCGGGGGGGGCAAGCCTGGAGGGTGGTCACAGAGGCTAGAGGTGAGGGGAGACGAAATGATGCCCGTCATAGCCCAATCGCAACGCTTCCCCCCCCCCCTCTTTTCTTGATAACTCCGGGTCACAAAAGGCAGCGGCCATCAATTCACAGTTTCACACTAGCACACACTCACACACACACACACACACACACACATCACTTGCTAAAACCTGGATGAGTGGATGGCACGCCAAATTTCTCACGCACACACTCACTCACTCACACTCACATACACACACTCAACACACACTCAGCCCACTCATCTGCCCACTGTCAGACCCCTTACCTGCCCCTCTCAGCAGCTGGCCACCCCCAAATCTCTCATACACTTATTCCCGCACCACACACACACACACACACACACACACACACACACACACACACACACACACACACACACACACACACAGCCCACTCATCCGCCCCCTTTCAGACCCCTCACCTGCCCCTCTCAGCAGCTGGCTGCTCCCAAATGCCTGCAGCAGCTCAATAATGAAGGTGCCCGGTGGGCCTGCCGCCATGGCCACCATGAGCAGCAGGATGTCTGGGTCCATCAGGTACTCGCGCCAGTTCTGGTAGAAAAACTATAAAGCAGGGGGGGGGAGGGGAAGCGGCACTGGGAGAAAGGGGTAGGCCTACCCTCTTGGCTGTCATGAACAAGAGTGGGTCTGGGTCCATCAGGTGTTCGCGCCAGTTCTGGTCAAACAACTCTGATTAACAGGGGGGAGGGGGAAGGGGGACCAGCTGTGAGAAACGGGTGGGCTTGCCTCATAAACAAGAAGATGTCCGGGCATATAGGGACTCGTGCCAGTTCTGGTAGACAAGTAACCAAAGGTGCTGCGCAGCACGAAAAACGGCAGAGCAGTCGGGTATGTGACTTTTCAGAGGGCAGGTGCAGGTGCGGACGGGGTCACCTGGACCCCATTCAAACCCCCTTGCCATGTTGCAGGATTTCAATATTTGTCACATCTCTATCGCTGGCCAAGTGCGTGTTGGTGATGATGCGTATCGAATTGCGCATAGAGAAGCAAAGTTGCAGCTGTCGCGTGACACCATAAGTCATCCGCTGTGAGATCCCGCCTTGGTAGCTGAGTTTCTCATTTCTGCACCTCGGCCTTTGAGGCCTGACAGGATTAACCTTAATTGGAATAGCCCGTTGATTTGCGCTGTAGCGCATTAAGTTTCCGGGATGTTCCAGAAACATCGGGCTGACAGACTGACAGACAGACAGACAGATCGACTGACTGACGGATACGGGTTGACTCTGGGGGCATCGCCCCCGCGACCTTAGGCCGCCCGGGGGGGCTCTGCCGAAAAACTGGGAAATAGGAAGAAGGGGGAAGAAGGGGAAGAGGCACTGAGAGGGATGGGTGGGCCTGCCGCAATGGCCATCATGTGAACACGATGATGTCTGGATTAATGGAAAATGTTGCCAGCTCTGGTAGAAAACTGATAATGGGGAGGATGGGAGGGAAGGAGGACCAGCAGTGAGGAAAAGGGAGGGGCCTGCCTCTAGGGCCATCATAAAAGCGCGAGGATGTCTGAATCAATCAGGACCTTGCGCAAGTTCTGGTAGAAAAAGGAGGGACGCCAGGGAAGGGGAAGCTGCACTGAGAGAGGCATAGAAGCAACAGCGGGAGGAAGCAGGTATGAAGCATGTACGAAGCAGGTATGGAGCATGTATGAAGCAGGCATGCCACACTTATCAAGCAGGCATGAAACAGGTTTGAAGCAGGTTTAAAAGACTTGTGGAGCAGGTATGAAGCAGGTATGAAGCAGCTCGTACAGGCAATTAAGGGTTATTTCACCTCAAAGCTAGGCCAGGTGGGTCAGGAAAGGGGGGGGAGGGATGCTATTTACACTTTCGACCTTCACATCCCCAATTTTAGTTTCCATCATTCAAATTTCAGACCTACGCCATAACCCAGCCCTCACTTCCTCACCCCCTCCCCCCCTCCCTCCCTCCCTTCCTCACCCCCTCCCCCCCCTCCCTCCCTCCCTTCCTCACCCCCTCCCTCCCTTCCTCACCCCCTCCCTCACTCCCTCCCCCCCTCCCTCCCTTCCTCACCCCCTCCCTCACTCCCTCACTCCCTCCCCCCCTCCCTCCCTTCCTCACCCCCTCCCTCACTCCCTCCCCCCCTCCCTCCCTTCCTCACCCCCACTGTGGCCATGTCATCACCATTGCGTTGCCACTGCCTGGCTTGCACCTGCACAAGGTTTCAGGGTCCAGGGCCCAGGATGTAGGGTTTAGGGTCCAGGAATCAGGGTTAAGGGTCCATGGTTCAGGTTTTAAATTCCACCTGCCCCACCACCAGCCCCTCAATCAATGTGAAAGGGGACAGGGATAACAGGAGGAGGGGCTGGGAAGTTGCTTGCACCTGCACAAGGGCTCAGGGTTAAGGGTTCAGGATTCAGGGTTTGGTAGACCCCTTCAGGAACCGCCAGGCCGTCACCCCTGGGCCCTGGAGGCCTGGACTTGACAAGGCCTCGACCCGAGACCCAAGTAGCGGGGCTTGCTGCAACAAGCCCTGCCAGCCACGCAGGACGGGTTGTTGCTGACGTATCCCCTTCCCACTGCCCTTCCACTCCCACTCATCCTCCCCCCCCCTCGTCCCCCATCCAACCTCCCCTACCCCCCCCCCCCCCGTCCTCCCACCTGCCCTCCCCAACCCTGATCCACCCCCCCTTCCGACCCCACTCCATCCCCCCCTGACCCTGCCCCCACCCCCACTCCATCCCCCCACCTGTGCCATCCACACTTGTAGCAGCAAGACATGCCTCGTCACCTCCTGCCACACCAGCACTGGCGCCCTGCTCAGCCCCATCGGAGACCTAGCTGCCGGCCTGCGTCCCAGGCTCTTGCTGCCCGGTGAAAACGCCATCAAGTCGGCACTCCGGCCGCCCGGCGACACCGCAGCGACCGAGCTGCTCCGGCCGCCGCTGAGGGCCGTCCCGGCCCCCGCGGCGCCGCCAGGCCTGCTACCCGAGGAAGCGCCCGCGCCCACGGCGCCCAGCGAGCCCCGGCCGACCCCGCCGGCCGTCCGCCCGACGGAGAACAGCGCGTCCATCGCCTGGTCAATGTCCATCGCCGTCGCCTCGGACGCCGAGGCCGGAATGAGCGCGGCCGCAGCCACAGCTGCAGGCCTGTCCGCCGCCCCGCCACCACCGCTGAACCCCGGAAGATCCCCCGATGCTTCGAAAACAGCGAGGGCCGGAGCAGCTGGGCGGCCTTCGACTGCCGGAGACCGAAGCGTCGCCAGCAGCAGAGCCAGGTGGCGGCTGGCCACAGCGGCTGCCGGGCCACCCGCGCGCTCTTTTGACAGCAGTGCTGCGATTAAAAGAAAGGGAACGGCCAAGGAGTTGTGAGTCAGAGGTCATGCGTCAGAGCAGGGGCAAACCGCATCCTTACACACAGCCCTGCTTCTCCCACCCCACTCCTCAAGGCTCCTGCCCCGCTCCTCCTTCCCTGCTCCTCCTTCCCTGCTCCTTCTTCCCCGCTCCTTCTTCCCTGCTCCTTCTGCCCCTCGCCTCCTGCCCCTCGCCTCCTGCCCCGCTCCTTCTGCCCCGCTCCTTCTGCCCCTCGCCTCCTGCCCCGCTCCTCCTGCCCCTCGCCTCCTGCCCCGCTCCTCCTGCCCCTCGCCTCCTGCCCCGCTCCTCCTGCCCCTCGCCTCCTGCCCCGCTCCTCCTGCCCCTCGCCTCCTGCCCCGCTCCTCCTGCCCTTCACCTCCTGCCCGGCTCCTTCTGCCCCTCGCCTCCTGCCCCGCTGCTCCTGCCCCTCGCCTCCTTCCCCGCTCCTTCTGCCCCTCGCCTCCTGCCCCACTCCTTCTGCCCCGCTCCTCCTGCCCCTCGCCTCCTGCCCCGCTCCTCCTGCCCCTCGCCTCCTACCCCGCTCCTCCTGCCCCTCGCCTCCTGCCCCGCTCCTCCTGCCCTTCACCTCCTGCCCCGCTCCTCCTGCCCCTCGCCTCCTGCCCCGCTGCTCCTGCCCCTCGCCTCCTTCCCCGCTCCTTCTGCCCTTCGCCTCCTGCCCCGCTCCTCCTGCCCCGCGCCTCCCTCCCCGCTCCTTCTACCCCGCGCCTCCTTCCCCGCTCCTTCTGCCCCTCGCCTCCTTCCCCGCTCCTTCTGCCCCTCGCCTCCTGCCCCGCTCCTTCTGCCCCTCGCCTCCTCCCCCTCGCCTCCTTCCCCGCTCCTTCTGCCCCTCGCCTCCTTCCCCGCTCCTTCTGCCCCTCGACTCCTGCCCCTCGCCTCCTTCCCCGCTCCTTCTGCCCCTCGCCTCCTGCCCCTTGCCTCCTGCCCCGCTCCTCCTGCCCCTCGCCTCCTGCCCCGCTCCTTCTGCCCCTCGCCTCCTGCCTCCCTGCTCCCTGCTCCTACCCTTCTCCTCCTCCCCCGCTCCCCTGCTCCGCGCATGCTACCTCTGCCCCTGCCCCGTCTCATAATCCTTTCTTTCTTGCTCCCCCCCTTCTGTCCTCCTCCCCTCCTTCCCCCTCCTCCCCCCTCCTCCCCTCCTCCTCTCCTCCCCCCCTCCTCCTCCGCTCCCAGATGCTTACATTGCATCAATGTGGCCGCCACTCGATGCAGTGGCAGGTGTGGCGATACCTCCCTCCGCCCATCAAAGAGACCACTCCACAGGTCCGTGTGACCACTCAACACATCCAGGTCCACACCGTACAGCATGGCGCTTGGGCGATCCCCCGGGGAGGGAGCTGGCGCAGGGTCCGGGGAGGCAGGCGGGTGACGCAGCCGCTGGGCGCTCCACTGCTTCACAGTGTCCAGGGCCATGCTGCGGCGGGAGAGGGAGCAGGAGGGGCGGAGGGAGCAGGTTATGAGGAGAGGGGGCGTGAGAGAGCAGCAGCATGCGGCAGGCGAGAGAGCAGGGGATGGGTGGAGGGGGCAGTGAAGGCGTAAAAGGGCAGCAGCATGGGGGCAGAGGACTTGCTGGGGGCATTTTGGGGGGAGAGAGGGCACACGGGAGGCAACGGACTTGCTGAGGGCATGTGTGAGGAAGAGAGGACGGGGGGAAGGAAGCTCCTACCCCCCTCCCCTCATGGAAGCTCCTACCCCCCTCCCCTCCCCCAACCTCATGGAAGGGGTAAACCTACCTACCCTCCCCCCACCTCATGGAAGGGGTAAACCTACCTACCCTCCCCCCCACCTCATGGAAGGGGTAAACCTACCTACCCTCCCCCCCCCCCCCACCTCATGGAAGGGGTAAACCTACCTACCCTCCCCCAACCTCATGGAAGGGATAAACCTACCTACCCTCCCCCCACCTCATGGAAGGGGTAAACCTACCTACCCTCCCCCAACCTCATGGAAGGGGTAAACCTACCTACCCTCCCCCCCACCTCATGGAAGGGGTAAACCTACCTACCCTCCCCCCACCTCATGGAAGGGGTAAACCTACCTACCCTCCCCCCCACCTCATGGAAGGGGTAAACCCCCTAACCCCCCCCCCCACCTCATGGAAGGGGTAAGCCTACCTACCCTCCCCCCACCTCATGGAAGGGGTAAACCTACCTACCCTCCCCCCCACCTCATGGAAGGGGTAAACCCCCTAACCCCCCCCCCCCCCCCACCTCATGGAAGGGGTAAACCCCCTAACCCCCCCCCCCACCTCATGGAAGGGGTAAACCCCCTACCCCCCCCCCCACCTCATGGAAGGGGTAAACCCCCTAATCCCCCCCCCCCCCCTCATGGAAGGGGTAAACCCCCTAGACCCCCCCCACCTCATGGAAGGGGTAAACCCCCTAACCCCCCCCCCCACCTCATGGAAGGGGTAAACCTACCTACCCTCCCCCCCACCTCATGGAAGGGGTAAACCCCCTACCCCCCCCCCAACCTCATGGAAGGGGTAAACCTACCTACCCTCCCCCCCACCTCATGGAAGGGGTAAACCCCCTACCCCCCCCCCCCCCACCTCATGGATGGGGTAAACCCCCTACCCCCCCCCCCCCCCCCCCCCCACCTCATGGAAGGGGTAAACCTACCTACCCTCCCCCCCACCTCATGGAAGGGGTAAACCTACCTACCCTCCCCCCCACCTCATGGAAGGGGTAAACCTACCTACCCTCCCCCCAACCTCATGGAAGGGGTAAACCCCCTAACCCCCCCCTCCACCTCATGGAAGGGGTAAATCACCCAACCCTCTCCCCCAACCTCATGAGGACATGTGTGCAGCTCCAGCATCTGCCTTCCTGATTCATGTCTTATGCATATTTGCCTGCAGAATGATTGCGTTAAGAATACGTGAATCTGCCTTCAAACCATTTGTCTTTAAACCACCGGTGATGTCTCTGCCTTGCAAATATTTGCCCTAAAAAAATGTGCCTTAAGAATATTTGAGGGGGTCAAAATATCTTGGCCCGCCTCCCCCTCTCCTACCGCGCTGCTTGGCCCATCAGCTCCGCCCCTTGCTCCTCACTGATCGCTGATGAGGGGCGAGCGCCCGCTGCCGTCACGACCACCTCTGCAACCGTACAGGCCAACACCACCTCCATGTTGACTGCAATGCCCAGTGCGGGACGAGGGTCAGGAACATCACCTGGGGGGGCAGTGGGTGGAGGCAGTGTGTGTGGAGGGGGGGGGGCAGGTTATGAGGAGATCTTCAAACACTTAGATGTTGTATGGGAAGAGGGTCAGGCACATCGCCTGAGAAGGTAGTGCAGGTTATGAGGAAACTGTGAACCGCCAAATTTGACTAAGGGCATGCCTAGTATGAGACGAGGGTCAGGCACATCGCCTGAGGGGGGGGCAGTGCAGGCAGGTGATGCAGGTGATGAGGAAACTGTCAGACACCTACCGTAGACGCTCTTTGCCTCTGCAAGATTTTTTTTTTTTCGCGGCCGCACCCTATGAAAATCCCAACTTCAGCGGAAAACGCCACTTTTGAAACGACAGATGAAGTTCTCCAGTGAAGCGAGCTTTAGGTAAACACTTAGTTTCTTTCTTGTGCGCGGAGGCAAGACAAGTCTATGGTAGATGGTGGATAGGTTGACAAGTTAAGCCCAGTAATGCTAGCAGTACGTACCTGTTTGGATGCGTCGGTGTGGTACCACCATTTGCAGCTTGGACACGATGTTGAGGAAGGAGTCGCGGAACAGCTCTGTAGAAGGTAGGGAGCAGGGAGCAGGGAGCATGGAGCATGGAGCATGGAGCATGGAGCAGGAAGCAGGGAGCAGGGAGCAGGGAGCAGGGAGCGGGGAGCGGGGAGCAGGGAGCAGGGAGCAGGGAGCAGGGAGCGGGGAGCAGGGAGCGGGGAGCGGGGAGCGGGGAGCGGGGAGCGGGGAGCAGAGCAGGGAGCGGGGAGCAGGGAGCAGGGAGCGGGGAGCGAGGAGCAGCAGGGAGCAGGAAGCAAGGAGCGGGGAGCAGGGAGCGGGGAGCAGGGAGCGGGCAGCAGGGAGCGGGGAGCGGGAAGCGGGGAGCAGCGGGGAGCGGGGAGCAGGGAGCAGGGAGCAGCAGGAAGCAGGGAGCGGGGAGCGGGGAGCAGGGAGCGGGGAGCAGGGAGCAGGGAGCAGGGAGCAGGGAGCAGGGAGCGGGGAGCGGGGAGCGGGGAGCGGGGAGCAGAGAGCAGGGAGCGGGGAGCAGGGAGCAGGGAGCGGGGAGCGAGGAGCAGCAGGGAGCAGGAAGCAAGGAGCGGGGAGCAGGGAGCGGGGAGCAGGGAGCGGGCAGCAGGGAGCGGGGAGCGGGAAGCGGGGAGCAGCGGGGAGCGGGGAGCAGGGAGCAGGGAGCAGCGGGGAGCAGGGAGCAGGGAGCAGCAGGGAGCAGGGAGCAGCAGGGAGCAGCAGGGAGCAGGGAGCAGCAGGGAGCAGGGAGCAGCAGGGAGCAGGGAGCAGCAGGGAGCAGGGAGCAGGGAGCAGCAGGGAGCAGGGAGCAGCAGGGAGCAGCAGGGAGCAGGGAGCCGTAGGGAGCAGGGAGCAGCAGGGAGCAGGGAGCTGGGAGCAGGGAGCGGGGAGCAAGGAGCGGGGAGCAGGGAGCGGGGAGCGGGGAGCAGAGAGCGGGGAGCAGGGAGCGGGGAGCGGGGAGCAGGGAGCGGGGAGCAGGGAGCGGGGAGCAGGGAGCGGGGAGCGGGGAGCAGGGAGCGGGAAGCGGGAAGCAAGGAGCGGGAGCTTCATTCTAGGGATTGGTTTCTAGGGCATAATTTACAGGGCTGCATTTCTAGGGCTTTATTCCCAGGGCTTAGCTTCCAGGGCTTAATTTATAGGTCTTAGTTTAGGTGACATGGTGAAAGGAGGTTCTCATTTGTTTTCACGAAACAGGGAACGTCGGGGGGTGCAGGGGAGGTGGACATAGCCCAGCTTGCCAATTTTAGGGTTCACAGCGTTTGTGGAGATTTCAGGAGGCATCAAATGGTGGCCCTCTATCCAAATTGGATCCAATGAAGTAAGGCAGGGATCCAGCAGGGATCTAACAGGGATCAAACAGGGATCTAATAGGGATCTTATATGAATCTATGAGGGATCTAAGAGGGGCTTAGCAGGGTTATCAAAGGATCTAATGCGGGTTGTTTAGAGATCTAACAGGGATCAAACATGGATCTAATAGGGATCTAATATGAATCTATGAGGGATCTAAGAGGGGCTTAGCAGGGTTATCAAAGGATCTAATGCGGATTGTGTAGGAGTCTAACAGGGTTTAAACATGGATCTAATAGGGATCTAATATGAATCTATGAGGGATCTAAGAGGGGCTTAGCAGGGTTATCAAAGGATCTAATGCGGATTGTGTAGGAGTCTAACAGGGTTTAAACATGGATCTAATAGGGATCTAATATGAATCTATGAGGGATCTAAGAGGGGCTTAGCAGGGTTATCAAAGGATCTAATGCGGATTGTGTAGGAGTCTAACAGGGATAAAACATGGATCTAATAGGGATCTAATATGAATCTATGAGGGATCTAAGAGGGGCTTAGCAGGGTTATCAAAGGATCTAATGCGGATTGTGTAGGAGTTTAACAGGGATAAAACATGGATCTAATAGGGATCTAATATGAATCTATGAGGGATCTAAGAGGGACTTAGCAGGGTTATCAAAGGATCTAATGCGGATTGTGTAGGAGTCTAACAGGGATAAAACATGGATCTAATAGGGATCTTATATGAATCTATGAGGGATCTAAGAGGGGCTTAGCAGGGTTATCAAAGGATCTAATGCGGATTGTGTAGGAGTCTAACAGGGATAAAACATGGATCTAATAGGGATCTAATATGAATCTATGAGGGATCTAAGAGGGGCTTAGCAGGGTTATCAAAGGATCTAATGCGGATTGTGTAGGAGTCTAACAGGGTTTAAACATGGATCTAATAGGGATCTAATATGAATCTATGAGGGATCTA